>JARUHQ010000008.1:14193067-16683067 GCA_029955515.1 Chrysomela aeneicollis | reverse complement strand
TTTAATTCAGCTCTAAACGAAATTGATACAGCACGCACCATATACCAAATTAAACCTTTTTCGAATTTTGAAAATATTTCAATGTTTCTTTATTTTAATACATATTGAGAGACCCTAAAATTTCTTATTGTAATACATTTCAAGAAACCTTAAAACTTTTGTATCTTAACATTTTTCCGAGCATTTTTTGCTAGCTAACTTAAGTACTCTTTGAGATAATCGACCATTTCCATACATCAGTGACCCTTTGGTTTGAAAATATGTTGTAATTTTTTCACTGTATATTCTCCTGAACTTCTCGTAACTGGATTCTTTTGATTGATATTGAATGAGTTTTATTGTCTGAAATACCATCAGCATTAACTACCTCACAACTCACTGCCTCATGGTAGGGTTTGGGACAGATCAGATAATGAAAGAATTGGAGTTTTAATGGTGATTGGGTTTGGAAATAAAAGTCAGACATGGAGAAGTTCGTATTTTGTTCAATGAAACTATCCCGAACAGTTCCCCAATATCCCGATTACATCGATTCGGTGTTCTTCTAATAGTGCAAGAAAATCAATATCAAATATTTATTTTAATGCGTGAAAAATATCTGAGATCTGTTCTCACACAACTGTAGATATGAAACAACAAAAGTTGATAGTTTTGGAATTATGAACACTTGCAAATAATTATTTTTTCGGCAACCGTCCGGAAAGTACGTACTTTCCAGACGATTTTTTTTGAGAAAGTGGCATTTTTCCGGCCTAGTCCGGGAAGTACGTACTTCCCGTACTAGGCCGGGAAGAATCACATCGTTGTTGTCATTGTAAATATGAAAATCTTGGTAGTATGGTTTTGATAAATGCAGTTGATCATTACCATAGCAGCAAAATAACGACTGACAGCTATCTGACATAAAATTAGCTAACATTTCAATTTTTGAAAGAGATGTGTTTCTTTGATTTGTTATTCTACACGGTTGCCGAAAAAATTGTGTACGCAACACGCCCGAAAACAGTTTTTTTGGACTCGCAGACTTCCAGGACTCGCTACGCTCGTCCTAGAATTTTGTCCACTCATCCAAAAAAACAGTATTTTCCGGACTTACGTAAATTACTATTTTGACTACTTTTCGAGCTACTTTTGCACCAGTTCACTGAGAAAACCGTATATAACAAATAGTATTTGAAAGTGAGGTCTACCTATTAGCATTGTGATATGATTGTGATTATTATTTAAGAAATAACATTATGTATTCATTAGGTTCAAAAATAAACTGAAATGCGTAGGTACATAATCATATTTATGTTATTCAATCGATTTATCTTATCTTATCTCTCATCTTATCTTATCTCTTATCTCTTATCTCTTATCTCTTATCTCTTATCTTATCTCATCTCTTATCTCATCTCTTATCTCATCTCTTATCTTATCTCTTATCTTATCTCTTATCTTATCTCTTATCTTATCTCTTATCTTATCTCTTATCTTATCTCTTATCTTATCTCTTATCTTATCTCTTATCTTATCTCTCATCTTATCTCTCATCTTATCTCTTATCTTATCTCTTATCTTATCTCTTATCTTATCTCTTATCTTATCTCTTATCTTATCTCTTATCTTATCTCTTATCTTATCTCTTATCTTATCTCTTATCTTATCTCTTATCTTATCTCTTATCTTATCTCTTATCTTATCTCTTATCTTATCTCTTATCTTATCTCTTATCTTATCTCTTATCTTATCTCTTATCTTATCTCTTATCTTATCTCTTATCTTATCTCTTATCTTTTTTATCTTATCTTTTATCTCATTTGCTTTTTCTGTTTTCGAATTCAAATGATGCATTACGAAATACATATGATATTTTTTGAAATACAAATGACCATTTTGGAATTCGAAGTGTTACTTTTTGAAATTGAATCGATAATATTGAAATTCAATTGTTGCATTTTGAAATACATTTGATACTTTTTGAAATCCAAATGGCTATTTGGAAATACCATCGACCATTTTTAACTAAAATCCGAAATAAAATTCGATAAGGTGTAGTACTACATTCTCGATTCCAGTATTTTTTCCAACCGATATCTAGTACTATTCCTCCTTGTAAAGAATTATTCAGGAAATGTGGCATTCTAACAGTAGTATGTTTATACATTCTAGAAACAGCTTGTTTAATACACAAAAATAAGCATACACTGCTATTTGTTTCGTCTCAATATAACACAAGGCAGACTGGCCAGATGAAATTGATAAGACCCCGCACTACTATGATTAAGGACTCAATTATTTATACCGGAATTAAGATATACAACCACCTGCCAAAGGAAATTAAAGAAATCACGTGCAACAAAAACTTCAGATCTAGAGTTAAGGCATTATTTAAAGAAGAACCATTTTATAATTTGGATGAATATTTCTTACATAGATTTTAATTTGTCAACAGAGGGTAACCTGAGATTTTAACGTAACTGGAAATGTTTTTAGATGTCCGTAACAATTATACTCATATGTAAAATCGTGTGAAGTGAAACTGTACAAGTTTGAAAGTCATTTTCAAATACTTTGATATGTGAAGTTTGTATTGTTTGTTTTATTGTTTTTTGTATTATTTTTTATGTTTAACAAGCTTTGTCGACAAGTTTTCTACTCATGACAATAAAGTATACTTTGAATTTGAACAAGCAGGAACAGCCCTCTAGCCCTCCAAAATGACCCTGGCGGGCAAGATGCGCCGAAGGCTGACCCCGAGGGGCTTCGCCATCATCGCCGTCGGGCTCACTGTCGCCTGCTGCGTCTACTACGCGAGTCACGTGACCGACGTCGAGCCCAGGGGCAGGCCGGCCCGCAGGGGGGGCGGACCGGACTCGGGGCAGGGGCGTGGGCGGCTGGGCGGGCTCGGGCAGCGGGCGGTCGAGGTGGGGGCCGAGAGAGGGGACCTGGGGGCGTGCCCCAGGTTGGCGGACGCGGAGGCCGATGTTACTACGGCGGAGGTGTTCAAGGAGTTCGAGTTCCAGGTGGGTTTTGTTGGACGTGGCTGGGGCAATAACTACATGACAATGTCCGTCAACTGATTTTTTTTTTCAATGTTTAGCTTCCGCGCACATTTCAACTGTGAGAATCACACTGTATAGTCACTTTAATTGACCATATCAATTTTGAGCATTCTTAGCTTGGTAAGAATCTGTCATCAACGTCAATTGTCATAAATGTCAGTTGCGCAGACGAATTTATAATCCCACCAAGGCATCAATATTTTTGTATTCATATACATGTTTAGTTATTTCATATTTAAAATAAATTGATATTAAACCAGGATATGACAACAATTAAATTAGATGACAGTTGACATTAATGACAGGTGACAATAATGACAGAGTAGTACCAACCCTAGATGAAGTTGGCGGTTAAAAGACTTTTCAACACTTTTTTACACATACGTAGTATGCTAAATAAACATTTTTAAATTGGAAATCTGTGTCTTTTTTCTTACACAACGAAGAACTCAACATAATGAAACAGATCGCAATCAACGATGGGTATAAAGTCAATCTAACATATAAAATTCTTGCTAATAAAAACTCCGAGAGCTATAAGCAAAGTTTTCTCTACAAAAAAGTACTGATCAAAATTATAGAACATCATATTTCGGACAAACTTTTGAAAGAAAACCTTGATTTTGATGAAAAATTCGAAATTTTACGTAACAAAATCTTGAGAGGCAAGATCAGGCGAGGCGATCTGGGTTGAAGTTACTTGTGACTCACCCTGTATATGAAATTTTAAAAGAGTATATTCGTAGTATATTTCCAAGTACTCAATACAAAAAGAGATTAACTATTGGAAAATAAGTAATAGAGGACATTTTCCAATAATAAATATCATAATCGGTATAACTATTATTGTTTTATCAGAAGGTGCTATTGATTACCAAACGGTTTCAAATTGAATTCATGCGGATTCACTTGTTCGTAATATATAGGCTATTTGTATGCCATCACAAATACCATTGACAAAGAGATTAAATCAATATTAATGGAATTCAACACCGGATTTTGATGTCGAATCATCAACCTCTATTAGAATATTCTGGAATATCGAATGGGTCATTGGGCCACTGAAAACAATGAAAAGCCCATAGCAGCACATTTTTTGCCAGACATGTAGGTAATCTGCGTCTTGTGATAATACTAAAATTCATTGAGTGAGGTAATTAAATCTAGTTACGCTCAGCAGGCGTACATTTTTTCATTTCCATTTTTTTGTAATCTGGACTTTGTGAGTTGTATAGCGTAAAAATACAAGAAAATATAAAAGGTATTCCATGAAGATAATGATACATAACTTTAATATGACACGCTTCTTTGGGGCATCCTAAACATATTGGAGCACATACGCCTGGTTAAAAAGATTCATCAGGAAAGTGACCATTCGACTATGTATTTAGCTTGACCCACCCTGTATATTGAATTTTTCCGCCTTATTTTTGAGCGGGGGAATGAGTTCCAGAGTTGTCCATTGTAGCATAAAAAACTACCAGTGAACTAATATTTGGAAAACAGGTCAGTTATTTTATTTATATTTATCCCCTTTACAGCCATCTTGGATGAAAAGTAAAGAGTACTGGGACAAAGTGTTTGAAGATCGCTATGAACGTCAAAAAATGGACCCAGAAAAACCTCATTTGAAGGTGAGTTCACTATACATATTCGGTAATTTTGAATATCAAATTAGATTTCCTACTTTTTACTATTCAATACTGAACAATCAATCCACAATATTCATATACAAGTATGATAAGTTTTACCATTCATTATCCACAAATGGTTTGAAAAAGTGCATAGTTAATAATAGTATCGAAAATATGTTTCACTGTCATTTCTGAGGAAAATTGGCCATGACTAATAATAATCATTATTGTTTAGATAGTAAACCATCTATCATATGAATTATAACTAACAATTCAACCTAGCTGATAACAAGAATTTAACCATAGTAAGTAGTAACGGTTTATCAAGAAAGGTTAATCTCTGTATAAAAACATAGATGTTATATCATGGGTTTTTCAAAATCATAAATGAATATACAAAAAATGATTAAACCTTATGTTTTGGTAGGATACTTCAGTAGATATTATTAATATTTTCTGTGATATTGCATCCTAAGAATCCTGTGGATGTCAAACTAGTTACAACTATTCACTTTTACTTTTGCATTCATTCAAAAACCCATCTCTGAAGCTAACTTCTACTCATAGACCTATCCCCTCTTCTATCGAAGTCCTCATCGTTACCAATATTTCTAGGTCATCATCGTTCCACATTCTCACAACGACCCAGGCTGGCTGAAGACTTTTGAACACTACTTCCACTACTCCTCCAGACAGATCATGAACAACATGGTGGCGAAGCTGCAGCAGTACAAGAATCTCACGTTCATCTGGTCGGAGGTATCCTTCCTGAATGCTTGGTGGGAAGAGGCCCATCCCAGCAAACAGAGAGCACTGAGAGATATGGTGCAGTCTGGTAGGTTAGAGATTACCACGGGAGGTTGGGTTATGACAGACGAAGCGAATGTGCATTTATATGCCATGGTTGACCAGCTGATTGAAGGTAATTAAATGAAAGTGGTGTTTTGTATTTTTCAGTAGAAGCCTTGTTTATGTAAACTAACGTAGAAGCTCCAGTGTTCGCACTATAAGCAGTTTTTGTGTGAAGGAGTCCTAGAATATCTTCTTGGGTTGGCATCTTTTTAAATAAAAATCTTGTGATTTTAACACCTTTGTAACTCAACGCAAAATTTCTGACATATGTTTATAGGAACATTTATAATTTTCTTCATTCTATCACCGCTAGAATTACGCCCCACATATCATTATGAAGAATCCTGTATATACCAGTTAACTTGCAGTAATTTTTGGTGACTAAGAGTGTGTAAAAGTTGAATTCAAAACTTGGTCGGAATGAATCGCCATCTAATTCCTCAACCTTGAAAACTTTTAATCATCATGCGCTGTCACCGACGCTGTACCGATTCTTCAATTAAAATGGTTATGTTGTCTTCTCAGAACGAACTTTGTTAGCATCAGTTCACTAGGTTGACCAGTAGAACCTTTGTTTTGTTTTATCTCTCATCCATTCTCAGATGATCACCTGATTTTTCCGGTCAATCCCTTCTAGAAATTCATTTGTGCTTGTGTCTTTATGAGGTGTTTTGGTTTTCCACATTGGGCGCTTTAGTTTTTGCCCATTCATTGGGCTACAATAATTCACCATTGAATCCGATTTCCGCAGGTCATCAATGGCTTTGGACCAACCTAGGCATAAAACCATCGTCCGGCTGGTCAGTAGACCCGTTCGGCCACGGCAGTACGGTCCCCTACCTCCTCTCAGCTTCCGGCATGAAAGGAACGGTCATCCAGAGGATCCACTACGCCTGGAAGCAATGGCTGGCCCTCAAGCAGTACGGGGACTTCCGATGGATACCCAGCTGGGGCACCTCCGACTCGTACGGGTCCCTGCTCACCCACAACCAGCCGTTCGACATCTACTCGATCAAGCACAGCTGCGGGCCGCATCCGTACATCTGCCTCAACTTCGACTTCCGTAAGGTCCAAGGCGAGTACACCGAGTACTCCCTCAAAGCCCAGGCCATCACCGAGAAGAACGTCAAGGAAAAGGCCGAGCTGCTGTTGGAGCAGTACGCCCGGACGGGGTCGCTCTTTCCGCACAACGTGGTGCTGATGCCGCTTGGCGATGACTTCCGGTACAACGTCAAGGAAGAGTGGGACCAGCAGTACACCAACTACATCAAGCTCATCGACTACATCAACGCTCACAAGGAACAGTACAAGGCCGAGATCGGTTTTGGGACACCCTCGATGTACTTTGAGGAGATCGTGAAGCGGTACAGCCAGTTCCCGACGCTGAAGGGCGACTTCTTCGTGTATTCGGACATATTTTCTGAGGGTCGGCCTGCCTATTGGTCGGGGTACTACACCACCAGGCCTTTTATGAAGATTCTGGATCGGCAGCTCGAGGATAGTTTGCGGGGGGCGGAGATACTGTATACTGTCGCTGTGAATAATGCTAAGCAGAATAAGTACAAGTCTTACTCGAAGATTCTGGAGAGGGATTTCGAGAAGCTCATAAAAGCGAGGAGGAATCTAGGTAATATAGCGAATTTTTTATTTATTCCTGCAAGGCTCTTGTTTCTGTCGGCTACTACTATTATTCAAAAGATAACAACGTTGTTATCACAATAAAACTGTATAAAGGTCAGATTATGATATATCCAAAGATCAAACTTCGAATATAGAAACGTTTCATGCATGCTGCTAAATCTCTGAGAAACGTTAATCCCTACGGATAGAACAACCAAATGATATTTCAATCGTCACTGTGTGCTATAGCACAAATGTTTAGGTCTAGGCGTTTTCAGTAGGAAAAGTAGGCAAAAAGGTGGTCGTCGCCTCTATTTTATATAGAGAATTTGTTGATTCAATAATCATTGGAGGTTTTTAATAATTCTTTGTCCATGATGAAAGCAACTACATATGTATATTCAATCCTATTTAATGAAATACATATGAAAAGAGACATTTTGAATCAGAAATTCGCTAGATTTCGTTGTTGAAATATCAGGTTTCTCTTGATTGTATGGATTGTGGAAGTCATCTTGTGAAAGCTTTTGTGTAGGTTATTTTTGTTGACAGTTGTTATTGCGTTAACTTCTCAGGTTTATTTCATATGGAGTTTTGTAAAAGACTACCGTTATAATTTATTTTCTTCTATATATGTAGAAATATCGGAAATGTACATACATGTATGAATCTACTTTATGATAATCAGATCGTCCACTATGATTTAATATTCTTGATTCAGAATATTGCATTAACGAATGTTCAATTTTCAGGATTATTCCAACATCATGATGCCATTACGGGAACAAGCAAGTCATTTGTAATGCGCGATTATGGACTTAAGCTATTTGAAGGTATCAGAGACACAATGACCATCCAACAGAATGCTATCCAGAGCTTATTTTTCCCCAACGTTCCATTCAAATCTGACCAAAGTCTCGTGCTCAGCGATATAGAGAGAGAATCTTATGAAAAATTACCCAAAAAGACGCCCATTCAAGTCGGGCCGATCGGAGCTAATCAAACCAGAAAAATATTAATTTACAACTCCCTGTCGAGATCTCAGGATCACGTGATACATCTCAGGGTGAACACCAGCAACGTCAGAGTGACAGATGGTGATGGGAACGATGTGCCCCATCAGATCAACCCCGTGTGGGACATGTCGGATGTAACTAAACTTTGGATAGCGTCAGACGAATTCGAAGTAGTGTTTATTGCCAAGTTACCAGAACTATCTGTGACGGCTTACGACTTGGTTTATTCGGTCAACACGGGTAAACAGTTTGCGACTATTTACTGTAACAAGTGCCAGAAGCAAAGTACTGCTGTAAACAGTGGAAATGATGGTAATGCGGAGGTTCCCAAGTCCAATTTTTCCATCAAAGATATCCCGCCGGGCGATATCCAATTGGAAAACAGTAAGCTCAAGCTGCTCTTCAACGGAAACACGGGTTTCATGAAGTCGGTCACAAGAAAGCACAAGCCCAAAATCATGCAGTGCGGGATACAATTCGGTGCCTACAGGAGCGCCCAGTTCCACTCCGGAGCCTACCTATTCATGCCCGACCCCAACGAAAGGGACTACGAGAAAGACGTCCTCCAACAATACAAAGACCAGAAGACCATCATGATAACAGCTGGTGCCATATCCACGGAGATCACGGTCATCTACGGTCCGTTCCTCGTCCACACCGTCACCATATACTTGCCCGAGGACTCGACCTTGAACAACGGCATTTCCATCGAGAACACCGTTGATTTCGAGAACCCGCCCAAGAACAGAGAGACGGAGCTCTTCATGAGGATCGTCTCCGACGTTCAAAATGGAGAGCCTCCCGAGTTCTTTTCAGACCTGAACGGCTTCAGCATGCAGCGCCGCGTCAAAGTAGAACGGATCGGCCTGGAAGGCAACTACTTCCCCATAACCACCATGGCCTACATCCAAGACAATAACATCCGGCTCAGCTTGCTGACCGACCACGCTCAAGGGGCATCCGCCTGGCAACCCGGCTTCCTCGAGGTGATGCTGGACAGGAGGACGCTCTACGATGACTCCAGAGGAATGGGGGAGGGCCTGGTGGACAACCGGAGGACGCTCAGCAGGTACTGGCTGCTGGTCGAGGACGTGGCGCCGGGGGATCCCCAGAGCGACGTCGCTTTCGATCAGGGCGACGTAATGAGGTCGTTCAACGTGCCCACCGAGCCGCCCGAGGCCGGGAAGCGGGCGGGCTTCTCACGCCCCTCGCTGTACGCCAACCGCATGGCGGGTGTGCTGAACCACCCGGCGGGCGTCTTCATCGTGGATGGCGAACACCGGGTGGGCGGCAACCGCTCCGTGAGGTTCCTCAACAAGCCGTTGCCATGCGACGTGCACCTGCTGACGTTGCGTACTCAGCCCGACCCGGTGTATTCGCAGTTTCCCTCGGCTAGTGCTCTGATGGTGGTGCACAGGGAGGGTTATGATTGCGCTGTCAATGGGAATTTCTCTTGCGACGTGTGCGGGTTCGAGAAGGACTTGGGTTTTGAGTTTTTGAATGTTGGGAGCGTGGATTCGAAATCATTGACCGGCCTGGACACGTTTGCTGGTGTCCAGAATCTGGGCGATATTTATGTGGAGCCCATGTCATTGAGAACTGTCAATGTTACGTTCGGGTGATGCTTGTTTTAGAAGCATTGTTCCTAGAGAATTTGTGTCGATGTTGCGTCGGAAAACCTTGTTCTTTGTGGGGTTTTAGATCATTGGGTCTTACTCAACAGGCACCAGGAGATAGATGGGGTTAGGAAAGCTATCCGGACGGGTGGTTTATTTCCTGAACAACATGTGTGTTTGTAACGTAATTCACTACCTGAAGGATTCAAAAATCGGCTTAGCGATTGATTTTAGTGATTTTGAATCCGTGGCATAACTTGGTTGTTTTAAATGGAAGACCATGTATATTATTGCTTATTTTGAATACAGCCTAAAGCATTTTTTATTTTCAACCATACATTATGCTAAAAATATTTTCTCATAAAATATCGATGTTTGAAAACTAACCAGTTCTTATTTCTTTGATTAACAAATTTCAAAAACAGGAAATAATCTACCTGGATTTTTTCTGGATTTTTTTTATATGAAAAAAAAATTTATCAATTTGTGTTTTATTCGTTCGACATATGATTTCACCACCTAGGAAATAGTTGGTTTGTTTTTTTTTTGTCTGAAATGCCAATATTTTCGTGATACATTAAGACATTATCATCTTGTCCATCAACAAATAGAGAATACTTTCAATATGGAAATAAGAATACAGAAAATTGGTTTCGGTAGAGAACCTGGCCTCCCTATATAATCAAAACATCGTTTTTGACTTTTATACTCAATTTTATATGCATTGATTGCCACTATTTGAATCACTTCTGAATTCATATATTTTTCCACATTCTTGGATTCTGGAAATTTCAATTCAATCTGTTTTGAGTGGAAATTTCAGCGATAGTTGAATTCAAATTCGTGGTTTTTATAGATGACGAAATAATGAATGACATTTTTTCAAAAATCAGTAAATGAATTATTTCATTTGTTTTTGTGCACATAACATTGTTGTCAACTTAGGAAAATAATGTATCTCATTTTTTGTAGATAATTTGTATATACATTTTGAGCGTTGTTAGTGATATGTAAGTTTTTTGTTTTTTATTTATAATTGTCCTAATTTTTCTTTGTGAATGGAATTGAGTTTGCCTGAGCTTTCTCAAAAAAATATTTTCTTGCCAGAACTCTTGTCGGGTATCTACATTTTATTTATTAATTTATTCATCTTGTCATTCCATATATCACTATTGTATGTACTGAAAACGCCTAACCATGATTAAGATACAAATTTCGAAGATATATGTTAAATTCAAATTTCAGAAGCAAATGTTGCTCATTAAAAACACAACTATAGCCGATGTAATTCAATTCAACAATTATTAAAGTATGTATATTTTTCGTAAAACTTGTGAAATATGTTATCCAAATAATATCAAACTAATGAGTTCTTCGATCGTTTACTGCTTGTTTTGCATGTTTAATGTGGAAGATGTTTTCTCGATATTATAGAATACCTATCCAATTGGTAATAGATATTTTAATGAAAGACTGCCCATATAGAATCATGATGCAAGAAATAGATAATGAAATAAGGGTAATTGAATAGAAAATATACTATTTTTTATCGATGTGCTTAGACAAATTTGACTGATTTATACAGATTTGACTAAATCAAATATCAGATTTTTTTCTCGATTGTCGAAAGCTGTTTTTATTTTTACAAAATAAAAGACTTCTTTGTTATGCATACGTTTCATTTTTTCCTATTCTCCTAACCTGAAGATGTCTTTGGATGTTCATTCCACAAAAACTCTAGAAAACAATTATGGAACATTCTGGTATAGCAAGCATGTAATCAGTGCTCTACTCCTTATTTTTTGATCTCAAAATTTCTTTACTTTGGTAATCGTTCGAATTTCAATAAACTGTTTCAAATTTGTCTCTATGGTAAGTGATGCTTTTGATACATTGTAATCGAATGGTTTATTTATTTATGTTTTTATCTTGTCAAAAATAGTTTAATAATTCTCTGTTTTTTTTTGAAGATGTATTCAATATACAATCATTGATAATTCAATTTTTCATAACATATCTGATATATCAATCATATTAGATTAATAATTATGATGATATATTCAGAAAAACTCATTTGGGATATAGATACAATAATTGCTTGTTTGACAATATTTATTTCTCGCGAATGAGTAGATATGCCTATATATATAGTGTTCATATCTTTTGAGGTGTCTGATCATCCCTTGATATACATGATAGGATAGATATAGATTAAATAAATACATAAATGCGAAATAGTATTAAACCTACGGTTTACTAATGAACGCTAAATTGTATCAAACATTTGAAATTCACAACAATAACAAATTAAAATCATGATTGATCAAGTTTCTGAAAAGGGTAAGTTATATTCATCGAATAATTATATTCAATTGATTATCTCATGACTTGTCCAATTATCACAATATGATGTCCTAATAGACTATAGGCACTATATGGTGTATCTAATAGCTACAGTTGACGGTATCTTCACAAAGAGATAATAAACCCCTCATTTGGTGAATTTCTAAGAGCATGTTTTGCACAAGTCTGTAAAGTGAAAAACAACCTCACAGTCTCGAACCACCACGCACTGACGCACTGATGGTTGCCTGGCAACTTTGTTGTCAAGCACCGAGCACACGAGAATCGAGTAGCTTGCTCTGTCGGCTAGTCCAATACATTTTTCCTTGAGGAGTTCATTAGCCTGCTAAAAATTAAAATTACGACTAATTTTGAAGAAATCGACGTTCATCTTGAAGAATGTGTAGTTTTTGTGAAATGACAATAAATGAAAATATGTGAATTCCTCGATTTTTCAACTTCGTCATTTTGACCAATAACCATGGAGACTTTCGATGGAACCCGTTTTTACTACACCGTAACTGATGGAGAACAACAGGATGAGAGGTGAGCTTTACGATCATAACAAGTCCTTGCCATTTGGACTGAATTTTCTATTTTTTTATATTGCAAATATTCGAACATGCCGCTCGATTGTCAGTTGTTTGCTGCCCCATCTATGAAAATAAAAATGTACTTGAAGCTTATCGAATCTTTTTATAGATGGCGAACGTATACAGGTTTCACAAGTGTGTATATTGATTGGTCAATTGAAAATATTGATGGAAAGCGTGGTCTTATCTTATCTCGGAGTATCTCATTAGTTATGTGCTCCTCAAATGAGTGCATAGCAGCGGTAATTAATTTTATTTTGAAAATAATTGTTGTTGATGACAGGTGTATATCCATGTTTGCCCATAACCTTGAATTGCACCAATCAAATATCGAATCCAAACTAGCAACCAATAGGATTGCTCCGTGGAATACAGGGTCAACATATCCTTGTGATGTGAAATATAAGAGTTTTATGTCGGCCATGTTGAAAACAACCTTTTATTAGACGTCTTCTCATCTATATATATTTTTTTCAAGTGTTCATTAGTGAAATGTTGAACTAAAATAGTGTTGTGATAACATTTTCCGTGCAAGAAACTTGTGTGGTGTTGGTTTACTCGGGCGTGATATTTTGATTATTGTACTGTATTGATATCAAGAGACCTTGAAGATGTGTTTGGCTTCCTAAGCAATTCTTTTCGTGCTGTAGGATACGTTTCATTATGACTTACATCATTCCAGGTATTTATTCCTTATTTATATATGTGTGCATTCACTGCATTGTTCGGAACTTGCAAAAATTCGTTATGTATCTACCGAATATTTGTGAATAAAACTAATGTTAGGTTATGTTTCTGTATGAATTTCATGGTTCCCTCTTTCTGAAAAGTATCAACTGAAGGCATTGAAAATACTACAATTTATGCAGAAGAAAATGAAACTATTGGTTCAGAAAGTAGACAGATATATTCAATTGTCTGGTCTCTCTAGTTCAATCAACTTTTACTTTCATTAAGTGGTCATGTAGGTACGTTCCTATACTCAAGTACTTTAAGCGAGACTTTAAGTAAATACTTTCACCATGTACTTTTCCATATATTTTCCGATATTTACAATATTCCAATCCAGGTGTTATAGGTTCTTGGGTTAGTCTCTTAGTCATTAAGGTTTTATTGCTTTATTTTTCAATTTTACAACTGAATGAATATTCATTTCTCGCTATTTTCTTACTTGAAACCACTTGACATTAGAAGAATAAATTTGCATACTTACCTGGATTGTCCCTATCATCTCTATATTTGACTGATACTACTTTTTTGATTCAAATTTAGTACGTATGCAAAGTACTTACCCAAGTATCAAGTATTCATCTCGGTATTCATGAAAATACATCACCTTTTCCAAGATACCTAAATATTTTTCAAATTACTATCAATGTTCCAACACCTTGTTTCCCAGAAATTGGGCGGTTGTATATTTTTATATAATATATGACGAATTTTTCTTGGAATATCGCCTTAGGATCAGCCTCGGGATAAGCATACAATTAGGAAACACCCTGTATACGCGTACGCGTTTTGGAGTGTCTTTCTATGAAAGTTTTAGTATAGAACTGGGTTTTTGGCGACTTTTTGGTTTTCTGCCTTTATTGACCTTTACACATAAGTACTCAATGGGAATTTGGAAATCTCATCAAAATACATCAGGAATACGAGATTATCGAAAGTATTTTCATAAAACACGACTCAGATAGGTGTTGACAATCATTATGAAAATAAGAGCTGGTGATGCCAGTCTCCAATAATTGTTTCAGCAGAAAAATCCTTGAAACAATTGAATTTCATTCGGAAAATTGGATTCTCAACTCAACTCGAGGGTGACCCCGTGAATTTGTTAGCAACAAAAGATGTCATTTTGGATCGAATATTCATGATACTTTTCCATTGTTACCTCGATTGCTTCTTTCGGATTTATCCACTGAATCCAACGGCAAAAAAGAGAATTGTTGCTCTCAAAATTACTTTCCGTTTGGCCTTATTAATTACTCAGAAGTATTTTTTTTTGTGAATTGCAATCAACAATTGACAGCAGGAGATGTTGACTAGGAATTTTGGTGCACAGGCCAAAGCTTTCCACAGTGAAAGCGCACGCTGGGAGTTTCCCGAGTATTTCCCTGAGTGGGCCTAGCGGGAAATCTGATAGGCCTTGGAAGGAATGACTGACGCGGGCACCGTTAGTTCCCCGCTGAGCCTGATGGCATTGTTTCCAGCGAAAACCGATACGAAAGCTTTCCAAATCACCCAGGGGCTTCTTCCCTGGCCCTCGGAAGTAATCAGAGCCCATGCTATGTTTGGGTAGTGAAAATGTTTCCGGAATCCGGACCAAGGTGAAGTTTGTCGCATGGCGATATAGTTCGAGAGGAAATGCGTATACGAGGAGGGTGGCTGTGGCTCCAAGTAGGAGGTTGATGCGCTTTTGTTTGTTGAACTTGTTGACTTAACGCGACTAAAGTTGCGGCCATACACTTTTTGTTGAATACAATAATTAAATATTATGATAGTGGTGCCTTCTGAATTATTCTCGAGATCACGGAAAAAAATTATTGTTATTATAACAATTAGTATAGACACAACCAATGGTTAGTATAGGCACAACCATAACCATAACAATTTATTTTTGTTATACTAACCATAATATTGTTAACATGACAATACATATGGTTATGGTAACGATATGACAATGTTATGTAACAAGATCATATGGTTCTGCCTATAATAACCAGACACTTTTTTGCGTGATTATTCTGGTTGATTCCCTTCGTTAACCAAGGACGATGTTACATTAGCTGGAGGCTCACAAGAAAAAGCCAATATATTTGCCGAGATATTTACTGATCCCCTGAAAGACAGCTCCATTTCCGTCCATTCCAGAACCACTTTGGACTTGACTTTGGATTTTCAAATTTTTCTTCAGCCATCATTTAAGGTTAATTTATTACCCTATTCTATTGCTCTTAGTTTTATACGAAAAAACGTGGGTTCTGCTAGCTTAACGTTGAGGCTAGCGTTAAGGTTACAAAACCACTTCTAAGTAGGTTGTTGTTCGGTGTAAGTAGATACACGAAGTTTTCGAAGGATCTTACACAGTTGCCTACTCAGATTTTTGAAAATCGGAAGATGGCCTCGTTGAACATACCAAAGAATCACCAAATCGGTTGATATGAAAAAGAGAATGCGCCGCAGGCGAACAATTCCGAAAATCCATTGGTTTTCTGGTGGTGTTAGCTACAATTCAAATCCCTAGAATAACACCAGATACAATGGCAAACTAGAAAACTGAAAATAGCGAGGAAAATAGTTTTGTCAAAAATTTCACTATTGTGAGAATATGACTCCTATAACTAAAAAGGCATTTGACCTTGAACGATGAAAAATTTTTGCCTGCGGCGAATTTTTTGTTGTTGCCCTAACCTATGAAGTTTAGTACTTGTTACGACTGGATAATATTTCCCTGAATATTTGAAAGAATCCACAGCTTACCTTCAACACTTTCATTTTATACCTTCTTCCAGCACGATTCGGTGAGAACTGCCTGAACATTATACTAAAGAAGCTAGCAAATCCACACACGAATTTCGACTCGGGATAAATCACATAATTTTAGGCTCATTATAGGCTATTTTATTACCCTATTCCCAAATTTTTTGCTCTTCTCTTTGATAGAAAAAACTGTGGCTTTGCTAGCTTCGGCCGAACTCAGCAGAGCCATTTTTGAAAAACAACAATTTTGGTGTTTTGAAATAGCCAAAGTGTAGAGCTTATTTTAGGCTAATTTATTACCCTATTCCCATTTTTTTTGCTCCCTCCCTTAATAGAAAAACTTGTGGCTTTGCTAGCTTCGGGCGAACTCAGCAGAGCCATTTTTGAAAATCCACTTTTTTTTGCGTCTCAATATAACGATATTTAAGGACTAATTTTAGGCTAATTAATTACCCTAATTTAATTTTTTTCGCTCCACGCATTACAGAAAAAAAAAACAAGATTTTTCGATTGTTGTCGTTGATGCAATCATTTCAAATTATAATTTTTTGACGATTTATCTTGTCAAACCGATGATACCCATCGCTGGATCAATAAAATGTCCATGTTGGAGTGTTTTATTCGACGTTTTTTTTGAAAAAACCTGTGGCTTTGCTGGCTTCGGGCGAACTCAGCAGAGCAATTTTTTCAAAAACATAAATTTAACATAAATTAGGGTAATTAAGTAGCCTAAAATTAATCCTAAAATATAGTTATATTGAATCGCAAAAAATAGTGGATTTTCAAAAATGGTTCTGCTGAGTGCGCCCGAAGCTAGCAAAGCCACAAGTTTTTCTATCAAGGGAGGGAGAAAAAAAAAAGGGAATAGGGCAATAAATTAGCCTAAAATGAGCCTAAAATGAGCCTAAAATTATGTGATCTATCCCGAGTCGAAATTCGTGTGTGGCTTTGCTAACTTCTTTAGTATAATTTAGTATAATGAATAATGTTCAGCATTATTCATTGTTCTGGTCGCATTAAGTATTCCTAAGAACATGAATCAACAATATCAATCATCAGTAACGATTTCTGGCCAGGATGTCGGACTCATTACAACATACCGGGTGTTGATACAATAATAATGGTGATAATAATAATCGACGTTCCTTAGACGATTTTGGTCGTTTCACACTTTAGCACCCATTGGACATAACAAAACAAAAAAGGTATACAAAAATGAATATATGTGGGTGGGGGCGGCATTTGTCAGTTTTTGCCCCGCCTAAAAAAAATCGAAGATCTGGGGCTGCTAATAGACGTTATGATGTTGCGAAATATACCTATCTGGCTGAATGGAACAGATATGCACTTGACTCTCACTCTAGTTGACCTGAATCGGAGTTTGCGTAAATGCCGCCCCAGTTTTGTCCGGCACAGTGTTGCCAATCTGAAATCTGTCAATATCCCACAGATCTAGACAAAATTTCCCGCCATTTCCCGCCATATTCAAAATAATATACCTACTTATCATTCAGGAATTAGTTCATAAAATATATTCTATATTTTATTCTGTTGAAATATTCTTCAGAAAATTAGGTAAAATGTTGCGAATTATCAAAGAATCGACAACTTAATCAAAATATTCATTTCATTTTTGTATCAGTTTGTTTAGTGATTTCAGTATTTTTGGGACCATTTCGAAGTGTGAAAGTATTTGAAATCCTTGATTCGGTTCGCTGAAGGAGGATAATGTAACCATTTTTTAATATTAAAAAATCCCACTTCTGATTCAGCAGTATCCGATTCATCACTGCGACTGCAGGTTTTGTTTTTATCGTCGAAATCATTTTCAACCAGTGATTGGTACGACGTGGTGATACGTGACAACAGTGACAAGTGACAGCATCAAGATGTTTGAGGGGATGACAATGGGTGTCACGAAGGTCATGAAACTTCAATGCTTATTTCATCATGGACATGATGGACAAGTGAAGGAAGCAAAAATAAATATTTCTGCACATGAGCATAAATACCTTTTATTGAATATCACCATGAAATATGAACATTATTTCACTAAATGCATGAAACTTCATGATTTCCCGCATATTTCCCGCAAAATGACTTATCCCGTCAAATATCCCGTGGGCGATCAAATTTCCCGCAATGCGGGAAATTTCCCGCCAATTGGCAACACTGGTCCGGCAGGTAAGTAAGTAAAGGCTTTTCACGAACGAATCACGTAATTTTGCAGCCGCCATAATAATATACCTAGTTGCTGTACATTACAACGGCACAAGAAAGAGCTCAACGGTGCAACGGTGGCCAGTGTTGCCAATTCAGATTTATAGAAGTCACTGAATGACGAGACTATAAGCCTATCTAGAACACGTGATCGAAAATGGCTGCCTTGGGGCATACACAGAGTGTTTAGTCTATTTGATTACACGTGTTTTTGTGTTTATAGTTTGAATATCCTCTTTGAAAGTTTCAAAAGTGAATACAATGGCTTGTGATAATAAAAGTGATTATCTGTTATCGTTAGAGACTGAAGATGAAGACATTGCATTACGGTATAAGAAAAAAATCAGAGTCATTCAAGGCATCGATCCTTCCACTCTGATGGATCAGTTAAAGCAGCTGGTTTTCTTAAAATTTGAGACCACATTTCGCAACAAATACTTTATAATGAAAAGTTATGTAACTTTTCACCTTTCAAAAAATGTTTAGCACAAACTTTAGCATACTATACTTTAGTTTAACTTCTGTGAGATCTTCCCTTTTGATTGCTTTTAACCATCTTTCTCTCCGGATTATTGAGAGTTCATTCAATTCTGTTTTATGTGCAAAATGTAGTACACTGGGTGTATTGAAAAACTTCACATCATCACGATTTCCTCGACTCCCACACTCAACAACACAACAAGTATGTGGCATGTTTTTGTAGCTCTATCTTCAATTTTATGAGAAAATTCAAAAATCACAATGTAGTCTGAACACAGAATATTCACAAATGAATGTTTAAATTCGTTCTGGATTTAAAACTTATTTCAAATTAAAATCACAAGGTTCAAATAGCTAGAGTTTTAATGCACTCAAACGGTTTGTATGCCCCAAGGTATCCATCTTGAATTTGATTTGACAGCGTCTTGGTTTAGTCTGATTTGTTTTAGATTGTGTACAGGGTGTCCTACTTTAAGATGTCATCCCCTCTTAGTCTCATAATTCTCGACATATTTTCGTCATTTACAAACTATTCTGAAATTATTTTGTACGAATTTTTGTATCGGCCGTGTCTGAGCCACGGTCCTGAGCTCAATTTTTCTCAGTATCAACCAAATACAGGTCGTCTCAAGTTTTTTTTTGTTCTGCGATTGTTTCCGATGTTTTATTCGATAATAATATATGAATGATATATATTTTTGAAATCAGATCGACGGGCTTCATCGAATTATGGATGAAAATATAGATCATTCCATTTGATTTAATTTTTCTGAGCCGCCCTGTATTATGTTGATATAATGAAAAATTATTATTCCAGATAAATTTTCGAATGACCAAAATAGGTTGAGAATTACAGGATAAAGTGGGGTGACACATTCTAGTGGGACACCCTGTACCCACCTACATAAAGTGAGGAACAAATTAATTATCTAGACAAGGAAGTGGTTTTCGGAAAATCCTCGGATACGTCAACCTTCCTTTATTGGCATAGGCAAAGTTTACAGAATATACTATACAGAATATATATAGTATATTCTGTAAACTTTGGCATAGGCATCTTTTGACGTTCTAGTCGCTTTTCTAAAGGTAACTTCTATTTTTGATTGTGCCTTTTGAAAGAGCATATTTTTCTGAACACCGCACATCATTTTCAGAGAAAATATCATGTCTAAAATTTTCGACCAATCAAAAGCCTATATATTTTTTTGTTGCCATAGCAACTATACAAATTTTGTCTTCCTTGGGAAAGGGAGTATGAAATTACCATTTATTAATGATAATAACTATATAGGTAACAAGTAACCCAAGACTGGAGCCGACAAAATAAACAAATGACAGTCTGCGGGTAAAGTCGTTTGAATTAAGAATAGACATTCGTTTGGTTCGTGGAGGTGAGTAGCTTTTCTAGTGAGCGTCAAACGTATGATAATTATAAAGAATCAATCAAATGTGTCACATAACCTCCAATTTGATGTTCTAGATGTATTGTTGGACGATGTTGGATAATAGTTGATGACTATGAAGTCATCGGAATAGGATTCGTGGGCCAATTTTCACTCACTGTTATCACTCACTAGTCACTTTTTTAAACACTCAGTAACTATACATCATTAATTATATTAAAGCTCTCTTACGTCATTTGGATTAACAAATATCCCTAACCTATGAAATCCTGAAAATGTCTGGGTTTCAACTCGTCAAAACCCGAGCATGCGCATAATTCATTATCATTATTTATGTTGCCCTCTGATGATGATAGAATACGAACGATCATTGACTCCTATTAATATACTTCTGCAAAGAGCTTTCTTCATATGTGGACAGCTTTGAGAGAAATGCGTGAGCCTGGGGCAATTAACGTTAAGCTCAATTTATAAACTCCACTGCCGTAGCTACAGTTGACGCTGCTGTTCCAAAATATATTGAGAAGATATCCGACGGCACCTGCGTCAGCTGCGGATTTTATGAACAAATGTTTATTTTTACTATATTCCATCTATGAACAGTGACTGCAGCGTCAACTGTAGCTACGGCAGCGGAGTTTATAAATTGAGCTTTATTCTCGAATAAATAACGAGTTATGGTGCGCTGATAATCTTTGTGTTAAAAAAATGTAGCGTTCGCGTTAATTTTTAAATAGAATTTGATTTTACTATTTTCTTTAGCATACTATTTTTGTATAACGAATGAATAAAGTCATCTTTCAATTATAATAAACTTTCATTTCACATGTTTTACCTGAAATAAAATGTAAATTCAGAAACCAAAATTCATTTTCATTGTGGCTGACATAACCTAAATATGTCCTTAGTTCTCTTGGAGACGAATATGTAACCATCTACTTAGTACAATTATTTATCTTGGGAACGCTATCCAAACTTTTGACTGACCCTATTTTGCGGTATACGAAAAGGAAGTTACAACGAATTAAAAATGGAAAGGTTTCACTGTCATGAAACGAAATTTCTCTTCTACATGAGCTACTTGATTATCGGTTCTGTTCTTGGCTGCGTACCGGAAATTACATAAGATTAGCATAATTATATTCATATAGGGCGTCCATTTAAGCTATCGGTTTATCTGAATTCACAGACTGACGTCAAGCTTACTTTATTACCAAAGATTAATTCTGGTAGCAATGCCGCTTTGAGAATGTGTTTTTTCCACATTAATTAACGATATTTCATAAGAAATATTTTTCTAGCTGAATAATAAGATGGCAAGTTCTGCTGTAAAATCAAAAGATCCTTATGAATGGATAAATGGACAATATTATATAAACAGGTTTCGTATAAAACTTAATACACCGATACCTACCTTTACTAAAATTCAATTTTATATTCAACTATGTGATTTCAATCAGTTTATATTATGCACCACACCAAACAATGGAAAGTTGATCACACTAATTGTTCCGTACACGTCGAATCAATTTAGAATATAGTTAATCGTTAAAAGTTTAAATATTTTTTTTTGTCAAACTCAGGTCTTTAATTAATGCATAAGTAATATAGTTTATTCAATTCCCTCCCATTTCCTACTTGGTAAAGCCTCGTGTCCTTGCCGATAGAACCCGAGCGAAGACAGTATGACTCTCTCATGGTGTGTGAGAGAAAATGTGCGCACAAACCGCTCTCAGAAATCTCTATTCTGAACCCTAGCCTTTTCGGGAAAAAGAAAACAATTTTGTGTCATCAGACTTGGTGTAAGACTCAGAGAAACTATTAGTGTCATCATAAATTTCGTGCCAGACTCCGGATCCAGATACTCCAGATCCAGGCAGGATTCCGCATCACATCGGATACCGGTAAAGGTAAAGGTGGCACCAAGTACTCTCATTTTATTTATATTCTCATTCTCTCAACACTAATAGATCATAAAGTACGTATATGGCAACAATAATGCGCAGTCGTAAATGTCACATTTGACTTAAATTCACTTACCTGTCAAACACTTCACAATGATTCTGTCTTTAAAAATTTCTCAACTTTGTTGAACCAGTTTACAATAACGAGATTCGTATTGGATCACGATTAGTCGTATATATTGATTGTATCAGTGTCGTCTCTATTGAAAATTCAATCATGTCATTGAATCTCAAATTGATTCCCATGGATAAATGACAGATACATATTTCATCAGTTCCAGAAATTACATGTCTGATATATATGTTTTATTGATATAGATGACCTAGATGATATCAAAAGATTCAATAACGATGAACCTGCTGGATGGTCTTCACCATTTCATTCTCAATTATATTCAAAATGGATAACTGGTAACAAATACCAATAGTTTCCTTTCTATCGTCAATAATCATGAATCAAAGAAAGAAAACTTTACCTGAATAGGCATATTAACCGAGATATTCAACCGAGTATTTAACCCACCTAAGGCACTGTTTATCAAATATTTAAATAGTAGATGATTTGTGCCGATTCTAGACCTCCTCCCAAGGTCACACACCCCCCACGTGGCCTTGGGGGGTCAATGACCTTAGGGGGGTCAATGACCTCGGGAGGAGTGACCTTGGGAGGAGTGACCTTGGGGTGAATGACCTTGGGAGGAGTGACCTTGAGAGGAGTGACCTTGGGGTGAATGACCCCGATGTGATCTTGGGAGGAGTGACCTCGAGTTGGCGACCTTGAGAGGAGGGTGCCCTTGGGAGTTGGTGTGGCCTTGAGAGGAGCGCGTCCTTGAGGAGGGCTTTCTTTTTTTCTGTGAGCGTGACCTTGTGTTTCCACACCCCTGAAATGGGAGGGGGTGCGACCTTGAACACTGCTGCTGCGTGCGCATGCGCCATTCTCCCGCGAGAGTTCAAGATCGCGTTGGTGAGAGTGGGGGAGGCGGTACTTCTATAAATTCAAGGGTGCGCAGAGCGGAGCACAGTTTATTGGGAATCACATATTAATCAGCATTTGTTGTTTGTTCGTGAGTGATAAAAGCGTTTTTTATTCATCATCATCATGTTGACCTGCAGTGCTTGTTTCCAAACATTTACGCGTAGTGATAATTTACGCCGCCATCAAAGAATTTCATGTGTTGGTGATTTGAGTGATTTGGGCGAGCCTAGTGCAAAAAGGGCTCGATTGGATATTTCGAATCCGCCAGCGCCATCGACATCTAGAAGTATGCAAAGATGTGTGCCCTGCGCTAAAGATGTTCCATCAGATAGGATGGGTGCTCATAAGAGAACCTTGGAGCATCGCTCTAATGCGTGCATGCACTACAGAGATGGCGTATATGCGATCGAGAGCGCGTTCAAATGCCGCATTATTAGCTATAGGTTAGAGTGTAGAACGAACATTTTAGATTACAATGCGTTCTTCAATGAGAATAGAGCTACAATTATATCTCTATTAGATAATATGCTACTGATTCATCACTCGATTAAAGTGAACATGGAAGTTTTTGGTAGATATGTCATTGAAACCCGAGATGTGAGAGATGTGAAATCTTTCATGGCTCCGAATCGCATAATTGCTTCATCGCCAGATTTGGAAGATATCGTTGACGCATTTCGGGATTGTCTTTCGAATCTAGCTATCGAATTCGAGGAACGTGATTCTGGTGAGTTGTTTGAAAAAATCAGATGTCGACTAAGTTTGCTTATTTCTTTTTTTTACTTTGATATTACAGGTTGGGCTTTAGAAGAGATTTTGTTTCTAGAAATAAATATTAATAAATATAGTCCATTAAGAGGCGGGTCTTACATAAAGCTGCCCACCTATATTGCGAACAAGAAAGCGGTGGTAAACATTATTAATCAGGATGAGCATTGTTTCGCCTGGGCAGTTACATCAGCTTTGTATCCTGCGAGGATAAGGAATACCGAAACATCTTCCTACCCACACTTTTCTACAGTATTGAATCTGGTTGGTATAGAGTTTCCTATGAAAGTAAGTGATATTCCAAAGTTCGAAAATCAAAATGATTGCTCCATCAATGTTTATGGGTTAGAGAGCGTATTCGATGATCAAAAAATGAAATATAGGGTTATTGGGCCGCTTCATTATGCTAAGAATAGGTTGGGTAGGCATGTAAACTTACTTTATATCTCGGACGATTCCGATAAGGGGCATTATTGCTGGATAAAAAATTTATCGCGATTAGTGTCAAGTCAATTAAATGCCAGAGGGCATAGGAATTTCTTTTGCGATGGGTGTCTGATATGTTTCTCCGATGAGTCGAAGTTGCTACGTCATAAGTTGAATGATTGCAATCATACATACACTACGGTTCCATCTCCAGAAATCAAGGTTGATAAATTCGGAAATAGCGCTCCCGGGAATATTTTAAAATTCCAAAGTTTTGAGAAACAGATGAAAGTACCATTCGTTATATATGCGGATTTTGAATCTGTTCTGAAACCCATCCAAACTTGTGAACCAGATCCTACGGGGTCGTATACTAATAAAACATTCGCTCACGAGCCGCATTCATTTGCATATCTCATCAAATGCTCCTACGATGATTCCCTCACTAAATTTGTTTCATTCCGAGGAAAAGGTGTAGCAAAAAAGTTTGTCTCCAGTTTAGTCGATAATGTTAAGGCTATATATAATATGCATTTGAAATGTGTTGTTCCTATGGCTAAATTGAGTGCTGCAGAGAAGCTTGATTTCGCTACCGCTACAATTTGCAACATTTGTGATAAGCCACTTGATTCCACAGATGTTAAAGTTAGAGACCATTGTCACCTGACTGGTAAAAAGAGAGATGGCGCTGCACATTCTAAATGTAATTTGAATTTCAAGCTACCTAACTTCATCCCCATCTTTTTCCATAATATGAGCGGGTATGATAGCCACCTCTTCATCAAACAATTGTTCGAGCATGAAGAGAGGGTGGATTGTATCGCTCAAACTAAGGAAAAGTATGTTTCATTCACGAAACATGTTTTTGTTGATGAGTACTTGGGAAAAGATGGGAAAAATCATAAAATGTTCATGAAGTTGCGCTTTTTAGATAGCTATAAATTTCTTTCTGATCCGCTGCATTCTCTAGCTGAAAATCTGACTACGGAACAGTGTGTTGAGACAGCGAGAGCATTTCAAGATCGCGAACAATTTAAGCTAATGACGCGAAAAGGCGTATTTCCGTATAGTTTTATTACATCTATCGATAAATTGGAGCATAAAGGTTTACCTTCTCAAAATGACTTTTTCGATAATTTATCGAATGAACACATTTCGAATGAGGATTATCGTAGAGCTGAGCGTATTTGGAAGATATTCAAATGTAAAACGCTTGGGGATTATTCAGACGTATATCTGAAATCGGATGTTTTGTTATTATGCGATGTTTTTGAAAATTTTCGGAAGGTTAGTTTGAAGACATACAAGTTGGACCCATGTCAATATTATACAGCCCCTGGTCTATCGTGGGATGCTATGTTGCGCTACACAAAAGTGGAATTGGAACTCTTAACTGACATCGACATGGTGAATTTCTTTAAGAAGGGAATAAGAGGCGGTGTCAGCCAGTGTAGTATGAGAAGCCATGTAGCTAATAATAAATTCCTCCCAAATTTCAACCCTGATGATCCATCGTCGTTTATAATGTATTTGGATGCGACCAACTTGTATGGTCATAGTATGTCGCAACCACTACCTACATCTGGTTTCACATGGTTAACTGATGTTGAAATCTCAAATTTGGATATCTCGAATGTTGCAGATGATGATCCGTTCGGGTATGTTCTCGAAGTAGATATTCACTACCCTGAAAATTTACATGATGCACACTCGGATTTACCTTTTCTTGTGGAAACCATCAGCCCGCCAGGTTCAAAATCCGCTCATAAGAAACTGATTCCGAATTTATCGAATAAGTTAAATTATATAATCCATTATCGAAATTTGAAACAGGCGATTAGAAATGGTTTAATCTTGACGCGAATACATAGAGTTCTTAAATTCAATCAATCTCGCTGGTTGAAGAAATATGTAGACCTCAATACTGAGATGCGCAATAAAAGTACGAACAAAGCCGATAATGGATTATTTAAAAAGATGGTCAACTGTGTGTATGGTAAAACTATGGAAAATGTCGATAGAAGGACCGATATCAAACTTGTGACCCATTGGGAGAGTATCGGGAAGCGGAAGGGTGCTAATGCATTAACGACCCTTCCCAATTATAAGACTTGCACGATATTTCATGAAAATTTCGTTGCAATTCACATGGGTAGGGTTAGCGTGCATTATGATAAACCGCTCTATGTGGGCTTCAGCATATTAGATGTGTCGAAAATTGTAATCTATGATTTCTTATATGATTGTATCAAGAAAAATTTTCCTGGAACATCCTCATCATTATTGTATACCGATACTGATTCCCTCATCTTGAAAATTGATAGCGAAAATTTCTATGATTTTATGAAAGAAAACATAGAATATTTCGACACGTCTAATTATCCTGTAAAAAATAACTTCAACATGCCTCGCACAGAATCGATCGTCGGCAAAATGAAAGATGAATTCCCAAACAACCCCTTAATTAGTTTTTATGGTACTGGCGCCAAAGCTTATTGCGTCAAATCAACGACTAGCGAGGTGAAAAAAGCGAAAGGTGTTTCCAGGGCTGTTATAAGAAACGAACTATCTCTAGATAGTTATAAAGACATCGTTGAGAAAGGTGGTTTGATATTTCGCAAGATGAATACTTTTCGTAGCTATAAGCATGACATCTTCACGGAGATGAGAAACAAAGTTGCTCTTTCATATCACGACGATAAGCGGTTTATTATTCCCAATACTGTCAGAACTCTTCCTTGGGGTCATAATGATATCGATTTTTATCGATTTAGTCCAGAGCAAAATTCAATTTGGCTACATCAGGCAATAAGCGACTTGTCGCAGAATGATCAGGGGGAGGATAATGAACGGTCCAAAAGATTAGACTCGCTAATTGAAATGTTGATGGAGCAATTAGAACCTCAGCAGTGAGCTCTATACCGGGAGAGGGGGTAGGGGGAGGGGAGGATTGTTTGCTACATGCCCTATAAGGGGTATAAGATATTTCCATTCCTCCGAGTTGGTGACTAGCTGCGATATTGGCAACAGCAGTTGAGATGACTACCGAGGTCAGCGAGACGCTTGCGAAACTTTCAATTCAGGAGCATGATAAAGAAAAGGGGAAAGCTGTGAGTATATTTTTTATTCGATAATATTCTCGATTTTGGGAATCATTTCCATATTATAAATGTATATTTTCTTGTTGCAGCCTTCCAAAAACGCTGTTGGGCAGCAAGGCATAGACAATTTCACGGATGAAGGATACGATGACGTCGAATGCAGCGAGAAAGCACTTGGGCGAAATAAATTTATGAATGTCCCTCGGTCATTCTTATGTACATTATGTAATCGAACACTTCACGAAACAATTGTGGCAGGTGTTGCTCCTATTTGTTGCAATGTACGCAGCAAAGTTTATATTTACCATTTTTGAAGTTATGTAATCGAAAACTTCATGAAACAATTGCGGTAGGTGTTGCTCCTATTTGTTGCAATATATGTAGTGAAGTTTATATTTACCATTTTTGAAGTAATAATATTTTTCTATACTCGAAACATTTATTGTAATATTATTGCGCAGTAGGCTATAATCCCCCCACCCCTCAGCCATTCTTGATATTCTTCACCGCAAAGGTGTGTTAGAGTCAGTTGTACGAAAGGCGGCCACCATGAAACTACTCGCTGTTGACATGCAAGGTTTCGTGCTTGGTGATAATAGTGTATTCCACCCCAAAGAAATATCTATCACAGATGGGGAGAAAACTAATCATTACATATTGAAACCACCTAAGCCCTATAACAGTTTAACTCGGAGTGAAAAAAAGCAAGTAACCTATGTGGAACGAAACATCCACGGTATAAGATACTCGAGTGGGCTCATCGACTATGATCAACTGATGGGTGAGGTGCTTGAGCCTATTGCGAGCGCTAGTATAGTTTATGTGAAGGGGCATCAAAAGTTTGAGATTTTACAACAGTATGTAGAACAATTGGCCTATAAGCCATACATTGTGAATATTGAAAAATATCAGCATGATATGTGTCTTCAAAACCCTGTACCAGTATTCGAAAAAGAAGCTGCTCTATGTATGAATCATACGCTATCTGCAAGGGTTAATTGTAGCTTGAGGCAATCGCACGCAGTATGGAGTTGGGTCTCTCAACATCTGAAATGGTGATGAAACATTTATATTCCAACATATTGTACTAATGATGTAAATAAATAAATATATATATATTGTCATTCGAGATTATTTTACCTGACACCTTCCACGCCAATTTCCTTATGGGTGAAGTAGAGAATGTCTGACGCGACAGTTGGTATGATTGGTGACATCCGGTATGGAAGATGGTAGTTGGTAAATTATAGTTGGTACGGTAGATGGCGCTTCACTTCTGTCAAAATTCATGCATCCCAAATACAACCAACTACGGGTACAGAACACTTCCTAATTGACAGTTGACATGATTGGTGATAACTGACGTGACAGGTGACAATTGGCAGGGCAGCTGTCACGGCGGCCATCTTAGGCGGAAAGAGCATTGAAAAGCGGAGGAGGTAGCAATTTTAACCATAGCAATTTCAACTCCTGAGTCGAGCAGTAGTCATTGAATTGTTATAGAAGCATCTACAAGTGAGCATTCAATTATGTCTGGACAATATCGAAATATGTCCATGAGACAAATGGTGGCCGCCATACGGGAGAGACAACGCACCAACCCGGTGGAGATCGACGAAATGGTGCAGAGACACTTGGACGAGCGGCGGGCCGATGAGATCCTACAGGAGTTTTTAGACGAGCGGCGGGCCGATGAAGCAATGCGGGAGATAATGGCTGTGGAGATTCCAGAACTCGACCCTGGATCAGACTCTGATGAAACCATCATTTTATCTCCCGTTATCACAAGAAGGGAGCTACGTAGGAAGAAGAAGTCGAGAGTGCCGCCTTACACGGCTAAAAGGTTGAAGCCGAAAGTGAAGTAAACAAATATATATCGTTTTTTATATTATATATTTCAATAAATTTTTTCATAATACAAATTGTTTGTCATGATATGAATACACCATTAATAAGTAAGAAGTGGTCCTCAAGTGTCTACCGTTTCAATTTCTCTCGTAGATGCCTAACTGTTCTCACAAAAGAAGTGAAAATCCCATATTTATGTGAATCACAGTCGCACACGCAATAACAATAATGCATACATTTCCTGCATGCAAGCCCATCTACGACATCGTTGTATTCGAATAGATAGAAACACTTTCTGCGGCAGCAATAACGCCTTGATGTAACTGGGCATTGATACTCCAACGCGCGAACCATGTTAGACGGAGTTTAAATGATGTCTGAGAAGTAGGGCGAATATTAGAAACCAAAGTGGTGGGCGTTAACAAGAAGTGGGCTAGTGTAATGAGGTCCGAGCGTAACGACCAATGGGAGAAGCCAAAGGGCTGGGCCTCAACAAGTGGGAGGGTCTCAAATTGGCTACGCCCACCCCCCCCCCCCCCCCCCCCCCCCCGAGGAAGCTCCGCCCCCAAAACTCCGCCCCCCCCAAACTCCGCCCCCCCCAAAACTCCGCCCCCCCCTTGGAGCACCACCCCTAAGATCTGTGTCAAGGTGGGATTCGATCAGCACCCCCCCCCCCCATGAAATCCAAAATCCTTGCCGAGGTATCAAAAAATTTGTGTCAAGGTGGAATTCGATCAGCACCCCCCCCCCCCCCCCCCCCCCCCGGGGAGCACCATAGTTTTCTCAGTTATATTAATGTTATATGTGAAAATATTGAAAATATTGAAAATATTGTATTTAATACTGGGCGATATAATTTTTGAAACTCTTGTATATAAAATAAAATCGATAATTTAGTTTTTTTCATTTATTCATTGTACACTCTTACATAAATATATATATATATATATACCCTCAAATTTCAAATATACTAAATAAAATCTTATGAACTATAAATATATACAAAATAAAAACTTATAAATAGAAAAATAAATAATCAAATATATATATACACTAATTCAATAGTCTCCTTCAATATCACCCCTATAGTATCTAAATGTTGGAGCCGGCACCTCCAAATCCCTAGCCCTTCTTCGAAGTCTCTCTTCGAGGGGTAGGCACCAACACTTGTCCAAATGTTCGGAGGGCCCCCTATAAAAGTGGCCCACCACCTCGCAAAAGAATTTCTTGCTGAAATTGCAACCTCTGCAAATCCCTTGCCAGCAATCATTCCGATATTGCCGGCAGCTTCTACATCTATGGAAGTGCAGCCTTCTACCCATGCTGCATTCCCGGCATGTTGGGCGGCAGATTCCAAAGTTGGAATTCCTCAGCTTTTTACAGCACCTATCGCATCGGGCTCCGGAACTTGGTGACTGCGCTGGTACAGGAGATGGGGGCCCCGTTCTTGTCGTATTCGCCAACGAGCAACGCTGGCACATTCCCGTGCTGGGATTAAGGTCTCCTGGCACGAAGGCGTCCCCGCAATTGTGGCAGCATATCGCCCCATTCGCGATAAGCGGCCTCACTGCAATAATTGGCTTGTTATCCCAGGCACTCGGATACATATTGACTGAAGAATAATTGAGGAGTTCTTCTCAAACTAGTGGTCGACTCAGGAGTTGAAACCGCTATGACCTCCGCTTTTCAATACTCTTTCCGACTAAGATGGCCGCCGTGACAGTCGCCCTGTCAATTGTCATCTGCCAGCTATCACCCGATATCAGTAGCGTCACTCGCCATCAGTAGCGCCACTTGCCATCAGTAGCGCCACCTGCTATTAAGGCTAATGACCTTGAAACAGGGGCGCCATCTATCACAATCGCTATTATTTGCCATACCAAACTATCGCGAAGTGTTCCGTGCCCGTAGTTGGTCGTTGAGGTGTTCCGTGTCAGCTGTCATCCGCCATCAGTAGCGCCATCATCATCTGTCACCCGCCATCAGTCACTCCCACTCTCAGCTAGGAGGGAGGAAAGAGTACAAAAGCGAAGCGCCCACTCGAATTTATCATTCTGCTGCCTGCCTTCCTCTTCGACTAGACCTGCCTACTAGACGCTGCTAGATCAATTGTGAGTATTACCTTTTGATTGTGTATAGTGAATTTGTATATATCCCCATATTTTTGTACTTATGATTTTGTATTATATTCTAAGTGGTGAATCTGGGACTTGTAGATTTCTCTCGTTGTGATAACATCAGATTATTTCTGTTTCTTTGACTCTGAATATTTTTCTCATTGCATTAATATCGAATCATTTTCAAAGTGAAAGAAGTTGGGGATTGAACATTTTTTTCTTGTTGTGATAATATTAGATTATTTCTATTTGCCCGACTCTGAATGTTTGTTCCACATTGCTCCAATTTCGAATTATTTTTCAAAGCGGAAAACTCTTACTCTTGTTTTTTTTGCATTATACTAATATTGAATCTTTTTCCAAGTGATAGAATCTGCAAACCGTTACCATCTTCAACTAATTCTGCTGCCCGCCTTCCTCTTCGACTAGACCTGCCTACTAGACGCCGCTAGATCAATTGTGAGTATTACCTTTTGGTTGTGTATAGTGAATTTGTATATATCTCTAAATTTTTGTACTTGTGATTTTGTGTTATATTCTGAGTGGTGAATGTAGGACTTGTATATTTTTCTCATTGTGATAACATTAGATTATTTCTATTTCTTCGACTCTGAATGTTTTCTCATTGCATTAATATCGAATCATTTTCAAAGTGAAAGAAGCTGGGACTTTAACATTTTTCTCGTTGTGATAATATTAGATTATTTCTATTTGTCCGACTCTGAATGTTTTTCCTCACTGCTCCAATGTCGAATTATTTTTCCAAAGTGGAAAACTCTTACTCTTGTTTTTTTTGCATTATACTAATATTGAATCTTTTTCCAAGTGATAGAATCTTCGAGTGTTTTCATCTTGAACTCATTCTGTTCGCTGCCTTCCTGTTGGGCTACTCAGACTAGACGCTCCTAGACCAACTGTGAGTATTACCTTTGAAGTGTGTATAGTGAATTTGTATACATCTTCATATTTTTGTACTTGTGATATCGAATTATATTCTAAGTGGTGAATGTAGGACTTGTACATTTTTCTCATTGTGATAACATTAGATTATTTCTATTTCTTTGACTCTGAATGTTTTCTCATTGCATTGATATCGAATCATTTTCAAAGTGATAGAAGCTGGGACTTTTGAACATTTTTTTTCTCCTTGTGATAATATCAGATTATTTCTATTTCTCCAACTCTGAATGTTTTTCCTCATTGCTTCAATGTCGAATTATTTTTCCGAAGTGGAAAACTCTTACTCTTGTTTTTTTTCATTATACTAATATTGAATCTTTTTCCAAGTTGTAGAATCTTCAAGTGTTTTTTGGACCCGGTCTAGAAGACACCGTTGCTTGCCCTCCTCTCGAGCTACCACACCACCGGCAAATTTTTTTGGAGTATTACTTCTGAACCAATTGTAAGTATTTCCTTGTGAGTGCATATAGTGAAATATAAATTTTCGAGTTCTATAACATACTTCATTCTCATTGTGATATAGTCGAGTTTTGCTAAGTGCTATAATAACCTATAACTTATAATATTTTTCTTTGCGATAATTTCATAATTTCTCTATAAAATGCAATACACGACTTAACATGTTTTCATTGTTATAGGAATACGAGATGGCCTTCAACAACTCCGCCGCCGCTGGATCCTCTGCCGCTCCCGACAATTCTGAGGAGCTCCAGCAATTAAGTATGTTATTTTCAACTCTTTTTCTTGTAACACCATCCTAATATTTTTCTCGAAATTTTTTCAGGCATCAATTCATCATTTTTCGAGAACATCTCCATGGACGCATTTGATGTTCCCGAAGATGATATTGATCTTAGAGCTCTTCTCACTGACACGTGGGACAGCATGCGCGGCGACGATTCCGTGGGTGCGGCTGGCACCCGGGGTAAGAAGAGGCCGGCGATGTCGCAAGGGGCATCTTCCAAGGGGGCTAAGATGAGCTGTCGCAGGGTGAGTGAATCATCTTCATCGTCGGAGAGTGAGGAGGATATGGCGCTTTCAGACAAAGCGTCAATGTTGGTTGAAAGCCTGCCCGAAGATGACAATGCTGATGATTTCGCGCCACAAACCAAGAAAATGAAGGTTTGTGGCGCGAAATCATCGGGATCTGTTGGGGGGAAAAGCATGTCCTCGTCAAAAAGGAAGGTTGCTAACCCCCTTCAACATATCTTTCTCGATGATAGCGAGGATGATTTTGCACCACCACCGCAACCAAAGAAAAAGATCTTTGGTAGCCGTGTTGGTGGAAAGAGGGCGTTATCATCGAGGGCATCGACGTCTTCGAAAGCGTCGCCCAAGGCACCTTCGAAGAAGAGGAAGATTAGCCCGAAGGCGGTTGCGGGGCCTTCTAAGGCCGGCCCTAGCAAGAAGGGCAAATCTTCCTCTTCTTCAATGATACTCCGCAAGTTCCTCAATAATAGTGGCAAGGCAAACCCCTACCGCGGAGGTGATATTGCTGAGTGGTACGCGGAACGGCGTACCGCTCAACAAGAGCGAAAGCCGGCAATCAACGTCCTCAGAGTGGACGTGATCAAGCCGGCTAGTGCTCGAACCAATGCGGACGGTGATGCGATCGCCGCCATTGATGAGGGAACCAGTGGAGTAGGCGCCGTGGGTGATGCACCGGAAGTGGCTAATGCCAATGAAATTGAACAGTCTGGAAGCATCAGCATCGTCACCATCTCCGACGATGAAGGTGCTACTGCTGCTGAGGGCGCGGATGTTGGCGAAAACAATGGTGGTGATGCCATCGTTCATGAGGCTGCAGTTGCCGCCACTCCGCCGCCTGATGACGAAGTCATCACCATCATTGTTTCCGCCGACGCCGCGCCACCTCATGGAGATGCCACCCCGCGACCTCCCCAACAACCATCGCCGGCGCTGGAGGCAGAGGTTGCGGCGACGCCCCCATCATCCCCACCACCACCATCGCCAGCAGCTGAGGCGGAGGTTGCGACACCATCCCCGGCGGGTATTGCGTCACCCTCGCCGCTAGGGGAGGATGTGCCGCCGCCGCAGCCGTCGCCGCCATCTTCACCGGCAGCTGGAGGTGCGGCTTCGCCTTCACAGGCGGAGAGTGAGGATGCCGCGCCGCCGACGCCTTCCCCGTCAACGCCTTCCCCGTCAAACAGCATTCCGCCGGGACCATTACTGCCTGCTACCCAACTAAGGAGATACAATGACGAGTTGGTGCGGTGGTTGGCAATGATGAGCGACCGCAAAACGAGAACCCTTCACGACAACGCGCAGGTTGAAGCTCAGCTGGCTGAGATTTTAGCTCAGGCAGCTGAACTTCAGCGAATTTCTGCCATGCAGAAAGAGAGCATAGCCGAAATTGATGCGGAGGTTTCTCGTTATGGGGGACATGCCGACGCGAGTGCTGTTTTACTGGGGAAGGAAACCTAGTTGTATATAGTTTTTTTGTAAATTTTAGTTAAGGCCCTAATTGTAAATAGTTTTTGTAAATATAAATTAAGATGTATATATAGTTGTAAGTATGTAAATAAATTATTGTAAATATTAGTAAAAGATGTGTGTATATAAAGATGATTGTGTATATAGTTGAAAATAAAGTTTTTATAAATATAAATAAAGGTGTATATAGTTGTGAATATATATTTATGTTTGTGTTCATCATATTATTTGCAAATTTTCATAATAAAATATATTAAATTCTGATGCGACTTTTTCTTATTGGGTGAAAATTGGGTAGGAAAGAAATAGACGATAGAAAATGTCAACAGACTCATTTATTGAAAAAAATTAAATACTTCAAACAATTGCAGATTTATCAAGCCAAGAATTGTGCTCTTCAGAAAATCCTAGCCACTTGACAAATATCTTATTCCCCTTCGTTTTCAACACTTTTTCAACTAGATATGCATTTGGCTCAGCTGTTTTCAACAATTCCAATTCATAAAAGCATCCCTTGATAGGGCGACCTTTGACATCTTTGATGTTGTATGTCGTCGGATTGGTAATATTCACTTTAGATATGGTGAATAATTCTGTGGAAAAATTGGCTGAGTATCCTTTCTCGAAAACTCCTTTGAATTTGCTTATTCTGACAACATCTCCAACATTATATTTTGCTGGTGGCGCTATTTTCAGGTGGCTATATACTTTAAGTATTGTTGAAGGTGTTACGTCAGCAGGTTTCATACCAATTGTTCTATGTTTTCTATTATTATACTCGTTAGCAAAATTTGCGAGAATGTCGAGCCACTTATAGTCACCTCTGGCGGAGAATTCTCTATAGATCCAAGTCTTCAATGTTCTAATTACTCGCTCCACAATAGCTGCTTTCATTATACTATAAGTTGAATAGTGATTGATCTTATATCTCTGCATCAAATTTTCGAAGCGTGAATTGTAGAATTCTTTGCCTAAATCACTTTGAATATTTTTTGGAGAATATTCAGCTCGCTTCAGCACTTTTTCCATAGCTTTTGTCACTTCCACACCAGTTTTATTTTTTATCGGTTCAACCCATAAATATTTTGAATAGCAATCGATAACGAATAGTATATATCGATAGCCCATATTCTCATCTGCATATATTTGCATTTCAGCCAAATCAATTTGCCACAGGTCAGCAAATCCTTTGATTATCGTTCTCCTCCTTTTGAAGTTACGCCTCGCGGGTTTGTGTAATTCATTAGCAATCGCCCTTTTGGTTGGGCTTATTTTCATCTTCCACTTCGTAGATTTCCCGCTGCGATTACTTCGGCTTTCATTCATATACTAATAACTAATCTTCCAAACTCACATATACATATGGCGCTCGCACTTTGAAAAATCAACGTATGATACCTTCTTCACGCAATTCCTCTATTATCGACATTATTTCATTATCATGCCCTGTATGACCAACCATTTTAGAACTCCACAATAATCGAAGACGTTCCACCAATTCTGCAGCATCATTCCAATAAACAAATTCTTTCCGTTTTCTATTCAGAACTTTTTTGCGCGGTATTGCCTCCACTACTCCTTTACCGCCTTTGATATCAAATCGTTGAGGATTACTCCTCATATAATGTGGACTATCTATAAGAGGTTTGATGATTTGTCGATATTTCTTTTTCGAGTTAGAGGATTCAGCATTCAAACCTCCTCTAATATCATAATTTTTATATGCGGATCCTGTAGTCTTCAGAATGGAGGTATATATCTGCTTATCTCGATCGCTAATAGATCCAGGTGCTTGATTCATAAAAATCAAATCATATAGTTCAGAAGAAGCTGGAAATACCTTACTCCTTCTATTATCACGCCATAATTCGATTTGATCATTCAAAAAACGGATTTCCATATTACCCATCCTTAATTTACCCGTTTTGGGATCGATACGAACACCATATACTGTATCATAATTAGATTTTCCAGTTTTCAAGTTATCCAAATGCTGCTGCACTCGATCTTGTAGAGTTGTTGTATCAATAGCGGTAGTATTATCGCTAGAAATATGTGAAGTTGATGATGTTGGTGGTGTTTCCATCATTGTCACATAATCGAGTTCGCTCTGCATCAATTGCGAATTTTTGCTGGAATTTCCAGATTCCAAATGTTTATCAAACATTTCTGTAGCATCTCCCACCGTTTTCCTACGCTTCGGCGTAGAATGGTGCGTAGGCTGCGGTATTTTAAGGATAGGTGGTACTTTCAGACCCGATATTTGGGAGGGGGCTATCGCTACCGCAGCAGCTTCTGAGATAGCTTTCAATGGTTTCGTTAGCGGTTTGTATACCTTCTCAAGCATTGTCTGATCGCTGAGGTGGGCGCTCTTCAAACTTTTGAATTTTTTTCTCACCGCATCAGTTGCTTCGACAAGTTTCTGCTTGAGACATATTTCATCCATTTTTTCACTGCTAGATGCGCTCATTTTGCCATCCAGCGATCGAATGATTCAACCACATCAGGGTATCACGGATATATGAAGCAATCAAACCCTTTTCTATAGCGTCCCTCGCAAATCTCACTATCCTTATCGATAACGAGAAAACCATATTTATCCGTCCAACTATGTGCGCACATATCCCGAAATTGATTGAATGTCACATCTGGGGATACATGATCGGAAAATATGTGATGAAGATTCATTTCGTCCTGTTTGAACATGATTATGAAATTCGCATTATCGCGAATTAGTTGTTTAGGCACTCTCGAATAGGTTTGCGCAAGATAGAAACAATCGACATTCCTATGACGCCCCATCGAAAAATAAGATCTAATCACATCCTGTTTCTCACATATAACATCATCGAATATAAATATACTCTCAGGTTTTGCATCGGCAGGTTCAACTATGTCTGCATTATTACTGTAAGTGTGATAACCCAACCCCTTTATCGGTTCCAATACTTTACGTAAATACTCATACTTGGGTTGATACAATGATTTTGAATAGAGGTATATGTTGGCGAATCGTAAGCCATTCTGATTGGTGAGCAGTGATATCATAACATTCGTCTTGCCACAATTCGATGGACCAATAATCAAACTTCGAATTGTATTGGGAAATAGATCCCCATGCCTACGCTGTGGAATTGCACTATTTCCTAACCCAACTTTTTCATCAAAATTTTCCACACTGAATGTCTCATTTTGTCGAACAATCTGCATCATGCGACTGCTAAGTACTTTATAATGATCTGCGAGTGTCGCAAAGCTCATTTATATTATGAACACCAAGCGATACACTTCAACAAAGAAAAAAAGTTGGCGTATTTGTCGTAAGGGGAAAACAACAAATATAATGAAGGGAAAAAGGCGCTTTGGTATGGGGTGCGGCGGTAGTGTGCTGAAAAGGAAAAAGAAGCGGACCACGCCCAAACGCATGAGAAAGATAGCTTTTGGATCGGGAATAGTGCACAAAGTTCGACATGCGCTACGCCAAATGGGGAACAGGGGAACGCTCACCAGAAACTTGGGTGAAACAACTCTAAAGGCCGTCGGTGCAGCTAAAAAATTCGTGAGAATGGCAGGAGGAAGGAGAAATATTCGAACACCCCGCATAATACCAATCCCCAAAGTTGGCGGCATTCTCCCACTAATCCCAATTTTCGCGGGATTATCAGCATTGGGTAGTTTGGCTGCAGGCAGTGCAAGCGTTGTTCGTGCTATCAATTCCGCCAAAGAAAGTAAGGAGAAACTCGCTGAGGCGAACCGCCACAACACACATATGGAGGCAATTGCTCTAGGTAAAATGGGCAAAGGGGTCTATCTGAAACCATACCGCAAAGGGTTGGGTATCTATTTGAAGTCCCAAACTCCAAAAAACTAGATGGCCTACCTCGAAGGGCTTTAACAGATGTGGACCTATCACGACATATAAAAAAGATAGGAATACCAAACTTTCGAGGTATATATATGAGGGATAATTTACCCTCATCCGGCCCATATCGTACAGAATCCGCCATATTGAATTTAGATAGCGAACAAGGTGATGGCACACATTGGGTTGCATATAAAAAAAGCGGTAAAGTAGTCGAGTATTATGATAGCTATGGCGATTTACCCCCACCAAAAGAGTTGGTGAAATATCTGAATAGAGGGCCGCAGGCGCTTAGAGCTACCAAAATAGTATATAACTATGAGCGCCAACAAGAATACAACACAGTCTGGTGCGGGCATTTGTGCTTGAAATTTCTCTCGAAGAAGAACACAAACGAAAAGTAGCTCATCATGGATCGAGAAAGCATCAAAGAAATGGCCCATGCGTTGTTAGCTTACTCTAAATCACGCTCTCTCTTAAAAATGACTGAGAAAGAACTCGCCGACCTACCAAAGGAAGTACTGATTGGATTGGCCTCCCAAGAAATAGCTCTAGTATGGGATAACCTACCGCAACGATTGAAAGACGATCCAGAGGTGTCGAAATACCAATTTTGTGAGGATCATCATCACGAGAAATGCGATAATCAACCAGACGGTGTTGATGTCAACGATGGACCAATACCACGAAAAGTGTTTTGCTGCTTTTGTCGAATGAAAATGTAGATGTGGCAATATGTAATAAAAAATTTTTATATATAAATGATTATCAATGCGAAAATAAAAACATTCTTCAATGTCTCGCATAGCGATCAAGTTGCAGCTGTTGAATGTTCATTGAGGTTTGTTACCCATTTTCGCCGTTTTCTTTACACACCACCAACATTATGTCGCAAACATTCACCATATCGGGTGGTCATAGTGTTTTGAGCGCTGATTTTTACCCACCAATTGAACTAGATGCGAGAAGAACTTACGGTTTGGGATTACACGGCTTTTATTCTTACAATTCCATAGCCAATATAGATGAGACTAATAACGCTTTGGGTTATTGGGATGAGAAAGAAGGTCGCATCTCTGAGAACTTGAAAATGATTCATATACCACCAGGCGCCTATGAAATAGAAGAAATCAATAGAGTTATACAAGAAGCTATAGCATCTTCGAACCCCTCCTCTGATAGTAAAAAGAGTAAAAATAATATTGAATTTTATCTTCGAGCTAATAATAACACTCTAATGTGTGAAATGAAATCTTCATATGGAATTATGTTGTCAGTTGAGAATTCCATAGCCGAAGTGTTGGGTTTCGAGAAAAAATTCTACCCATCCAACTTTCTACATAAATCCACCAAGCCGGTGAAAATTATTAAAGTTCGCCTAATACGCATCGATTGCAATATCACGAGCGGGGCGTACCTGAATGGGGAAGAGGTTCACACGTTGTATGAATTCGACATCAATGTGGATCCTGGATATAAGCTGTCGAAGGAACCGAAAAACATTATATATCTACCAATCAGCCCGACCGGACGTCAGTCTATCGATAACATTACACTGAGAATTTTGGATGATGAAAATTGTTTGGTCGATTTCCGAGGAGAGAAGATTATTGTGAAGCTTGAACTGAAACAACTAGATTGATCTCGAAAAATAGCAGAGAAAAGATGGGGTTCTGCTTCGGTAACCAATCAAAGCGAATATCCACCCCCACACCCCATAATGAGCGCAGAAATAATAAAAAGAAGTGTAAACGCGGTCGCGGATTCATTCGCAATCGACGTCTCAATCAGACAAGGCGGCATCATAACCTATCTGAGAGCGATATTGATTTCTTGAAATCTATCGGACTGAAAGTGCTACAGAAAAAATAGAGATGGTTTCCACAACTTCTACTAGCCTCCAATTGGAAGTGTTTGATGAACCAATCTTCGATCATTCCCTAATCAGCCTGCATGAACACACATACAAACCATATGGTTCACCATCATTCAAGAACTCTGACGAAATAAGAATAGCTGTCAACTTTCAAGATTTGATATTAGATATTGCAGAGAGCTACATCTACATCGAAGGAAAATTCATGCCAGATGATTTGACAGCAGATTGCTATTTATCCAATAATGCTCTAGCATTCCTCTTCGACGAAATTCGCTATGAGATGGGTGGCGAACAAGTGTGTATGATTCGAAAACCAGGCATCACTACAGCTATGAAATGTATGATCTCCTATGGGGAATCGAATAAAAAATTTCTAGAGACCCTCGGTTGGGGAATTGATGATGATAATCAACCGATCCTAGACAAAATCAATCACGTATTCAGCGGAAAATTACCACTCAAATACTTGATGGGATTCGCTGAGGACTATAATAAGGGTGTCTTGAATATAAAACAAGAGTTGATACTAATCATTGCTCGCTCATTCAAAAACTCCTACATGGGAGTAGTTAATGCGAAAATAGAAATTGATAAGATTGAATGGAGAATAAGGCATATCATGCCGTCAGATAAACAAAAACTCAAACTATTGAATCGCATCAATAAAAGTTCCACTGCGAAGATAAAAATAGCATATAGGATGTGGGATTTGTATGAGTTACCAACTATCCGTGAAACATCTTCAGACATTTGGGCTGTCAAAACTACCAACAGCCTCGAGCGACCGCGATACATTATCATAGGATTCCAGAAATCTACTAATACGGATGATGTATCTCAAGATGCCACCCAATTCATTAATGCTGACATTAATAATATTCGAGTGTATTTGAATTCAGAAGTATACCCATACGAGCGGTGGAATTTAGAATTCGACAGGAAGTTGGATGCTATAGCCTATTATGCTTACGAAAATTTCCAAAAGAGTTACTATGGTAAAGATATGAGTGAGCCGATGATGGGTATAGAAGAATTCAGGAAGAACCCATTATTTATCATCGATTGCAGCCATCAAGCCGACGCCATGAAATCCTCAACAGTAGATATCAAATTGGAATTTGAGACTCGCAAATCAAAATTTCCAGCCAATACAAGAGTGTATGCGCTCATTCTACATGACGCAGTCATGACATATAGCGCTCTAGATGGCTCCATACAGATGGGTGTATGAACGAAGAATTATGAAGCTATGATCAGATGAATCACTACCACCATAGTTTAAGATATATATATTTGTAGCAGTTTTTTTTCGGATAATAAAAGATGTAAAATGTTGAATAATGTTTTATTTTTCCTATTATGTACAATGATTGAAATAGTGAGTCTAAAGACTATAAGAGCATACTAGACACCCCCTTGTACCCCGCCACCTTCTTGTTCTTCCCCAACTTCTTCTTCCCCTTCTTCGCCTTCTCCACCTTCTTCTTCTTCTTCTGAAGCTTCCCTCAAACCGTATTTTTCGATGATGATAGTTGGTAGGAATTCAACTAAATCATGAAGGAAGCATTCCAAACCCTCCTTCACCATTTCTTCAAGAAACTTCTCCAAAGTTATACTCCCGTGTTCTAGGCGACTGCATAGAAAATGACCGATTTTATATCGATCAGCATCCGCTAAAATCTCTCGAGCTCGTTCTTGATTGAAACATGCGCTCATATCATAGTTGGCTGCATGGAGTGAATCACGCTCCAAATCGATGAGTTCACATTTAAGTCTGCTGACTGCTGATTCGATGTCTTCAGCAGCTGGCCAAAACTGGCTAGAATAGTGCATCCACATATCCTTAGAAGTTGAGTACTGGAATAAATAAACAAAAAAAAAGAGTTTAGGAGATAATTCAACAAATACGTTTCATATTACATAGCTCATACCCTCAGCTTAAAAAAACTACTCACCAAAAATGGTAAATGCGACGACGAGGGTGGCGAGAATGTAAGAACTACTATATACATATAATCTTTAAACTCCCTTTCACTAATACTAAACTAATCATAAAAATAATTCAATTAATTACTGAGGCGAAGTCTCGCTAAGGGGTATTTCTTTTATGCCGAACCTAATAAGCGTTCGCGTTTTCGCACCAGCATATGATGGTTCACTCTGCCCCAGGTATGCTATTGTATAAAGCCCGCGGGAGTTGATCAAATGGAGATCGCTTTCTTCAATCACATCTGAAACTCTTTTGGGCAACCAACATTTCACAGTTTCCCCACTTTCTTCATCTAATAATATAACGGTGGCAGATCTACCAAATCTAGTTTCAAATATTGTCATTTTCTTGATCAGATAAGGCTTATTCAAGATCAGCGATGATATCAACACTTGCTTGGTGAATTCATACCCTTCAGCGATTTGATTATTGATCGCGATCAAATCAATTTTAGGTGAACCCATCTCTAGATTAAACACGTGAAAGAGAGTACAAAAGAATATATAGAATATAGGAATTTACTTACATAAAAATAACACTTGTTATCACGCAAGGATACGCACACGCTTTACGAGTCAATATTTATTTTTATTGATTGCTAGTTATACTGCTGCTACTGCTTGTGGCAACTATAGCACTGAATCGCCAATTTATAGGAACTCCCCCACTCTCACCAACGCGATCTTGAACTCTAGTGGGGGAATGGCGCATGCGCACGCAGAAGCAGTGTTCAAGGTCGCACCCCCTCCCATTTCAGGGGTGTGGAAACACAAGGTCACGCTCACAGAAAAAAAGAAAGCCCTCCTCAAGGACGCGCTCCTCTCAAGGCCACACCAACTCCCAAGGGCACCCTCCTCTCAAGGTCGCCAACTCGAGGTCACTCCTCCCAAGATCACATCGGGGTCATTCACCCCAAGGTCACTCCTCTCAAGGTCACTCCTCCCAAGGTCATTCACCCCAAGGTCACTCCTCCCAAGGTCACTCCTCCCGAGGTCATTGACCCCCCTAAGGTCATTGACCCCCCAAGGCCACGTGGGGGGTGTGTGACCTTGGGAGGAGGTCTAGAATCGGCACAAATCATCTACTTTAAATACATCATCTTGAAACACAAAATTTAGTGTATGTATTGGCTTTGTGTATGCGATATATCCTCGGATATATCTCTGATGTTTTCCATATATATAGAGGGTTGCGATTTTCACGTCACTTTTTTTTAAAGATACGACGATATCCAAATAGAACTCTCACAGCTTCCATTCTTCATCTTTTTTAGAAATAATCCATGCCTACTTGCAATTACTCAACAAACTTTGAAAAAGCATTGAAAGCTATTAACTTCAAAACTACCAACTTTAATGGATAAAATGAAAATATTCGAACACTCATAAAAATATCATTTACTTTAACTCAATCATTTGTTTTGGAAAATATATACATATACAATTGGTGAACATCCCATCGACAATATTTTCGATTTTGGCTGCAATTAGCTAAGTTAAAAGTGGACGATGATTCAGTGAGCTTTGTCAGATTCGCAAATCTCATCCCGCGGTCAACATTTCCAACACCATCTGGATGTAAGTGTACAAACATTAATTGACACGCCAAAAAATCAGCTAACGCCGTTTGACACTTTGATCTGGTTAGCTCGACTGAAAAAAAAAATAGAATTTGAGGATTCGCCAGAAATATTACCTATCCGAGTGATTATCGAATGTATATATACATATAGAACCATCCATATATCCGTCCATTCCCGACCTTCATTAAGATAGCAGAACCACATTGGATTTTTTTAATTTTTATTCAGCCATAATTTAAGGCTAATTTAAGGCTAATTTATTACCCTATTGCCGAATTTTTTGCTCTTCGTTTTATACGAAAAATCTTGGGTTCTGCTAGCTTAACGTTAAGCTGGCAAAACCACTTCTACTACATGAAGTTTTCGAAGGATCTGATTACATCATAATTCAAGGCTCATTCAAGGCTCCAATCCTAGCCTAATGCCGATTTTCTTGCTCTGGAACAGGCCTCTGTTTTTGGAACAAAAATAGAGGCCTTGGTTTAGGGAAACTGAAAATCAGGCTATAACATGTCTAAACATAAATAAATCTACGATTTGATGCTAATTTCAACAAAATCGGACAAGAATTAAAAAAGTTACATTGTGATCAATTCTGGGCGGTTTTTTTACCATTGAGTGTATTTCGAATCATATAAAACGCCCGGAAATCTAGATTGAGCTCTAAATACCAACCCGTGAGTGACCACAAATCACAAGCGAAATCATATTCCATTTCTGTCAGATTCATCATTTTAGATTAGAGCTATACATACGCAATATGCCTTAGGTATATGTCGTTTTTATTTTGATGACATTCTTTTGAAACGACTTTTGTGTTAAAGGTTATCCGGCCATTTACGTTCATCAAGCGATTGTCACAACAAGTCACAACAAATCATAACGACATTCTGCGCAGTTTGTCATATTCGATTGGGTAGATTAAGGACTTTAAGGAATGTTCAATATCATTCTCTTTCTAATTTGAACGAATATATTTCCTCATTCAGTAAACGATATGCGATATTATGATTGTGTTTAAAATTATTTTGTTTTCATATTAGTCTCGATATAAGTAGGTACTTTTTGAAACGTTTAGTGTCACCAGGAACTCTTTATACATGAAAGGGTCACCTCGGGACATTTTTGAAATGGGAATTCAAATCAACTATGCGGGACAAATTCCATCGAGAATTCTATATAGTAACCAAATGTCACTAACTGCTGAGGGTCAAAATTGGCAAAACCCGCAATAATTATTTTGAAACTGATGCCAGAAAATCGCCAATAGGCTAGAATGATAGCCTTTATTTTCCATAAACTTCATATTTTATGTTTGGTTTTGCTAGCGTAACGGTTAAGCTAGCAAAACTCACGACTTAAAAAAAACGAAGATCAAATAATTTGCCTATGGGCTCGAATAAGAGCTCAAAATGAGCCTCAAATTATGGTATATTCAGATTTTCCATAAATATTGTCCTTAATGTTCGATTCATGTAGCTCACACACCTGCCTGAACCAAAGTCCGTATTTTTGGCCCAAATAAAAAGAACAAAAATTCGGCAATAGGCTACAATGAGAGCCTTAAATGGGCCTTAAATTATGGTGTGTTAAGATTTTTCACAAACTATTTCTTTTATGTTTGGTTTTGCTAGCTTAACGGTTAAGCTAGCAAAACCCACGTTTTTTTTTAAACGGAGAGCAAGAAAATCGGCATTAGGCTAGGATTGGAGCCTTAAATGAGCCTTACATTATGATGTAATCAGATCCTTTGAAAACTTCTTGTAGTAGAAGTGGTTTTGCCAGCTTAACGTTAAGCTAGCAGAACCCAAGATTTTTCGTATAAAACGAAGAGCGAAAAATTCGGCAATAGGGTAATAAATTAGCCTTAAATCAGCCTTAAATTATGGCTGAATAAAAACTCCAAAAATCCAAGGTGGTTCTGCTAGCTTGATGGAGGTCCATTCCCGAATTTTTTACAACACGTGTTGCAAATGCTATTTGATTATTCAGACATTGATATTCTATATCATTTTCGACAATTCACCATACAACATCACTATTAACAGTATTAACTATTCCGTAGCGAACTTTTAATGATTGAACTATGGATACGTCAGTTGATTTTATATAATTTCTGGTAATTTGATGAGTTACAAAATTTTCTCGAAAATTATGCAAATCAACATGATTATCTACCAACACTGATGAGAATTGTAATTTGATATTCACCTCAAAAGTTGAAACATTAATGGTTTCCTGTAGGCCAGATGAAAGAAACTTCAAGGCGTTTGAAACCATATCATTATGATGGTTGATTTGTATCGATCTGAGTGACCTTTTTCATGGCTACTGCCACTGTCGAATACATTTGAATTATTTTCAAATATTCAAACAACTGATGGAAAGTCAAAATGCATCACACTGAAAATAATTTCCACCTAATTTTATGAATCAGAAAATCACTTGATTTATGTTGTAAATCAAATCCGATCGAAATCGTTTTGACATAACCATGCAATCTTGAAACCAGGTACTTATTGTAGTTGAATACAGACACTCGGTATAGTATTGCCGTGTTTTCTGCACTCCCGATGAGTAAATGATTACTTCGTGAAAAAGACAACTCTACCATTCCACTTTGATATTCGTTCATTCACGAGCAGTTAGAGTTCTTAACAACCGAGGTAATTAGTAATTAGTATAGATCTGAGCGAAGGCATTAAATAGTATGTACACACGCAAAAAAAGAGATTCAAAAGTCATTCAGGCTTTATGGCTGTGAGCCAAGTCATTGTAACATTGCTAGGCAACAACAGATAGAACGTCTGTATCGTTATAGAGATATATCACATTATAGTAGGGGAGCCAAAGCGGGGATTTTGGGATTTACTAGAGTGCGGCAGATTAACATAATGCACAGTAAAAAAAACTAGGATGTAATCTAAATAAAATGGATTTCAGAGAAAACTCCGATGAATACAACACCTGAATATCAAAGTTGTGTCATTTTTATCATACATTTCATAATTGAGAGTTGATTGGTGTTAAATCCGATCTTAGTAGTGAAAAATGATACGAATGTGGTGAAGAAGAACGATTCTGAGACATAAAATCATAAGAAACACCAACATGTTGAAATTTAATATTCTTAATGGTGCTATAATTGACGTTAACGCATTAAAAACACCTATTATATAAAATTAACACCGCACGTTACACCGTTTCATATCACGATGGACTCGAGGCGGTGAATATAAATCATCTAATTTAGTGGCAATAATCATTCGTTAAGTATTGCATCCTGAACACACCAGATTTTATATGAATTAATAAAAATATTGTATTCATCAACATGTGAATTATATTTCAATAGGTAATCCAACTTAGTTAAAAACACCGGAGGTGGTGGAGAAAAGCACTGATTCGCATGAACACACTCATAATATGGTGTTCCTTCACACCAGAAAAGTATTCGCATGTACTCCGAGCCTATCTTCCCTTATCAGCACGCTTTCTTTATAGGTCAATTTATAAACTCCGCTGCCGTAGCTACAGTTGACGCTGCAGTTATTGTTCGTAGATGGAATATGCTAAAAAACAAACATCTGTTCATAAACTTACGCAGGTGCCGTCGGATATCTCCGCAATACATTTTGGAACGGCAGCGTCAACTGTAGCTACAGCAGTGGAGTTTATAAATTGAGCTTATTTCCTCTTTCGCACCATACTTTATGTTGCCATCATGGTACATACACACATAAAAAGAATTACTTGATTTGATTTGATATGCTTTGATTCAAGAGTATGGCTTGTTTATATATACTGGAATAAATGTCTGCTCAATTCAAGATTATTATGTTTCCAACTAAATACACTAATTCCAATATTATAGATTTCTTGAATCGTAAATGAATGGAGTTCTTCGTGAGAATAATACAATATTTCAGATTGAGAACACAATATATTCAAATCAAGACAATCATAATCTCTCAATGACTCGCATTTTTCTTAAACAAAAAGAATAAGATTTTCAGTTTTAGCTGTAGATTGTTTTGTATCAAGAATTTTATCAAATTAGAGGAATTATATCGATTTCTTGAAATGAGAATCATCCTCAACTTCCGTTCTCTTATTGGGGCTCTCATCAATCACATCATCACTTGCAAACCTTCTTCTTGACAACCTCTCCCCCTATTCGTAGATATTATTTCTGAACTTTTCCACCAGTTTACCTCGCAATAAAGTTGTATTCCTTTGGTTTCAAACTACTGAAATATATAAAATATATCATTCACAACTCCATGTAGGTACAATGTAAGAGATAATCTGACTCAGCACAATGTATGGTTATTATATTTCTTCAAATCTGGGTTCATATTCTTACTACTGAATTCATTTTCCTTGGATCGAAATTTGTTAAAAAAATGTAAAAATATGTTAGGTATAATATGCAATATCAAAATACCTAAGATGTCTACAAGTTCAAGAAGCTCTTTTCCACTGTTCAATCAGTGTTTGGACAAATTTAAACGTTCATCCGCACATAGGTACCTAACCCCAATTTTCACTCACTATGCCGATCCTGGTTATTCAAGTTTTTCACGAATTATCAGTTTTCGAGATGATATAGCTACGTTAATTGATTGGATACACAATAATACCTACCTAAGAATGAACGTCGATAAGATATAGGCATGTAACTTACCTCAAAAAGTGGTAATTATATCCTCAGATATCTCCTAAGACCATAGTTTTTCTTTCATGGTAAGCCAATATTTCTATGCCAATCAAGTAGGTTGAACTGGTTGAACAATGATGGATGCACCACAAGAGCACCGAAACAACACATTCACACCGTTTGGCAACATTCTCGGCTCGAAGGGATCGCAATTATATTCATGAAAATGTTATGGTCAATCCAAAGAGATCAGAGATTCACTTATTCAGAGATTAAATGTTGAATGTTATTTTGAAAGAAGACATTCCGTGATATATTTTTCAAGAACTTAATTATTTTTTCTGGATACTTTGAATTTCTTGAATTGAGAACATTTTGTTATACCAAATGAATATTCCAGTGAAATAATCTTCTACAATTGACATATTCAATAAATTCATTTCAAATAAATTATTTCAGAAGAAGAATGCGCTTTTTCAAAACAAGAATTGGACGTTGAACAAATATATCGTTTTCATTTGAGAATTTGTTTTTATGTGTGTATGTGTAAAACACAAAAATGAAATTTCAATCCATCAGATTAAGGAAACCCCTCCACATAATTGTCAGCTTATAGGTCAGCACAACAGGGACATCAAGCTGTACTGTCTGTATAATAATCTGACGCAATCGAGTATTTCAATGTTACGTTTTTTTTTTGCATTTTCAAAATTTGGCCATGAGTTTCGGTCGCGTTCAAATCGTCAGCCTTTTGAATAGTAGCTTCTTTAGGGTTCACTCAACATCCCTTCTGAATATCTGACGCGCTCGAATACATATATTTTTTTTTCATTTTCAACCCCGTCGTACGGCCACCCCAACCACGCAAACCGGCTGTTTAATATTCCTTCGTTATCATAAACACGTGGAGAGCATGTACTATTATTATCTGACGCCTAATCTGACGCCCTCGAGTATTTCTTTGTGACTAACCTAACCTTTTTTTTCTTTTAAGCATCCAATTTTTACAAACCAATAGATCCCCCGACGCTCGAGTAAATCTCCTATACTACAACTTCAGAAAACTTTTTCGACTGTTGTTTTAGGATGGTGTAGTTGAGGTGGAAGTCGCAGTGGACAATAATTTTCAACCGCACTTCAAAAACCAATGTCATCTTCTCACAACCTGATGAGCTATCACCAATATTCGGACTATTAATTTCACAATTATCTCGTACTTACGTATTTTCAATTCTGACAGTTCGCTATTTTTCAATTTCGTTCTCATCAAGAACATAAATGAAGTCTTGACAGTGATTGACTTTTTTTCGGAAACGGTCCAACTGCTATTCAATCTAATAGCCAAACCAAATGGTGTTTTCAACGCTTTACTATTAATAAACATGGAATGTGTTTTTTCTTAAGCTTACATTTTTCAATTAATCGATTTTCAGTTTATCATATGATTATAATAAATCCAGGAAATTTTCGATGTAGATCGATTGAATAAAGCTTCTATATACTGCATGTAAACATGATTTTTCGTTGTATTAGGAGGGTTCTAAAATTATTTATCGTTTTAAAGAATAGTTCTTGTGAATCAAACATGAACGAATTGAAGGGTATTCAACGTGTTTGCATTGTAATTGAAAAAAAATAATTTTCATTCACATACTACTATAGTATATGAGATCGTAAATTTATGTATATAGATTTCGACAAAAAGTAGACATAAATTCTGAAGAAACTTCCATCATCTTTCACAAAAACAATAATTTAATATTGCGGGTAAATTTTCGATAAAACATTTCAAATGATAATGATTATAAGTTAAAAACTAATCTTTGTATTGGAGGATGTCATTTTTTCATCTTCTCTGGAAGGAGGAAAACTATTCTTCATGATAGGTGAAGGTTTATAAAAAATAATACTTTGCTGTGTGAAAAAGTACTCAACTTAAGCATACGATATCAAGTTTGTTTCTTCGTCGTATTTCAGCTTGAACTTTATGTTTGGACAAGCAAATCTAAATTGTAACACCCTGATATATTATTGTATCAGACTGTATGTTTCACCATCTTTAGTGTACCTATTTAGTGCGAGGAATGAAAAACGTTCCAATACTGAACTGATATTACCTGTATATAAATAATAATTATGAAATATCCCCTTTTCCTTTCGGTTTCTGCGTTTCTTTGAATGATTCCATTTAGAAATAATTAAGTTTTACCAACCTTCACCTGAATCTTTCAAGTGCAACTTTATTGTCAGATACGGATTGAGGAGACATTGTTTTTGGGTTCATTAATCAAACACGTATAGAAAGTAAGGAAGGAATAAATCATACATGATAGACAATTTCAACACTAGTTTCTACCAACCACTAATAACTTGAATAATAATTTTAATCCAGTACATTATAATTTTTCCTGTTCGAATCCATAGTTGTAATTCTGTAATATGTATGTTGTATGATAAGTTGAAGCAACTCCAAATAGTTTTCACCAAAGTTTCAGTTAGTGACTAAAATGATTCGAAACGGTAACATCTTTCCTCAGGGTTAGTCATGGTAGTTTTTCTGTAGGGATAGTTTTCTATTGATATGTTTATTTTTTTTATGAATTACTTTGAGAACATGTATTTTAATCGCCCTGTATCTCCAAAACGAAGCCATTTGGAACAGGTTTATGAACTTCGTCTTGAAATTAACCAAAGAATCACCCCCTCGAAATTCGTTTGTATATTGTATACAAGATTTGAATAACTCACGTAATATATTCAATGTCCTGATCCTTTAACTTCGAATTGATTTCTGATGTCTTTGTTTCGTAGGACACTCATAGTTATTTCCACAAGAGCTTGGAGACAATATAACAAAGGATCAGTGAATTATAGAATCGTAAAGTTTGCGACATCATTAAAACCACCTCCGAAATTCTACACTCCGTGTCTGTTGTCTGTTCTTCTAAAAATTTCATTAATTCAATATGCCATTGTACTCGCTATACTAGCAGGTCCGTCCCTGGTATTGTCTGTCGTAAGTCGTAATGTAGTAGCAGTTATCCGTTGTTACGGTAATTCAGTTTCTCAGTTATTGCATGTTTGATACAAAAACCCGGCTTTATTATGTGCCAACTTTTGACTTCTTGGTTGTATATTCTGTTTGTGCAATGTATCAATGACTTTTTTATTTGAATATATGGAAATAACCAAATCAATAATCAGAATTCTGCATTTCTCTCGCACTTATAAATGTCAAATGAAATATTGAGATGAGCCTCGGATGTGCCCTTTTAAACATTAGGCTGAGGTAAAGGGTGTGATATGAGCAGCATATCCTATTGTTTTGTGTTTCTGTAACACAAGAATATAGTATATTATGACACAAGTTTTATAAGACGCTATTTTGTCGCACGCGTTGTTTGTTGGGAACAAGGGCGACAACGTGTCTTTTAAAACGTATTGTCTATATGTATACAATTTTTTCTATTTTGCATTAATTGGAAGTCTTATTAAATAACTGAAAGATCTTCGATTTGTAACAATGATGACAGTGAATTATTCAAAATATGACGCACAAGCGTAAAGCCCAGTTTTTGCGATACCAGCGGTGGAAAATGCAACGTTGTTATTGTTTTTACTGATCAATTTAAATCAAATCACACTTTGAATTGAAATTTACCAATAAAAACATTGAGTTTTTCACTGCTAGTATCACTAAATACAAAATCGCTCGGAAGTGAGCTGGGCCTAACTTTTCTGACTTTCATTTGACAGTTCGGTTGTACCAACCTCCGAATAATAAAAAATGCGTATTGAAACAGAGGCTATTTCGATACGCATTTGCCGAGACATTTGCGTTTGAAAATGACTTCATTAAAGAACAAAAATAGAAACATATATTTCAACAAATTTGTTTGTCATATTGTGTATCTAATTTGTACTTTTCACCTACCTACATTTCGAATCTATTCTTATTTCATAAACTAAAATATTCGATTTTGAATCTCATTCCGTATATAGGAACTCTGGAAACGATACCTTGTCTAAAGAACTCGTTGATAACAAGTAATTACGCCACTGTAATTGTCATTTTCAAGCGGTTTCAATTCAAGATATATGGCTATCAAACATAATATAATGTTCTCATTCTATATGGTGATGTCGATTATTGATTGAAACCCTACTGCAGACTCAAATTTCAATATATTGTTGGTCAACAGGTGTTGAACGTGTGGCGTATTATAAATCACACCTAACTCAAGTCCTAACCGTCCAGTTAACTAACTTTACATTGCGTAATAATCAGTGGCGGCTGCTCAAATCAGGCTTAGCTTTTTTGCCGAGCGAAACAGTCTGTCTTGCACCGGTTGTCAGTCCACGCACGAAATAACCGTGATGGGAACTCTCAATTGAATTTCCAGAGTGGTTTTAATATATTGCAGCCGCAGATACGAATATAATAATTCAAATGCGCAATTTGGATGAAAAATTCATGGTCGAGCAAATTACCAAATTGAACAGTGGTTCGAGGAAAGGAATGGACCGAAAAAGTCTTTACGTCACAAACTTTTCTATTCCTGAATGTTTCTTCAAACAAAATAAATTTGCATGTAAATCTCCATGAGTAAATTTTTGATAAAATAATTGTACGTTCTTCCAGGAGATCTATAGTTTAGAAACAACCTTTAGAACTGTCACTAGGAATTACTTAGAAGTGATCAACAAGAAGCTGAAATGTATTTTTTTCAGAAAGAAAATGAGACTCAAATGTCAGTTTTTCATTTGAACATTTTGAGAGTACGATGTTGATAATATATTAATCGAAAATACAGTCGAAATATCAGGGCCTGAAATAACATAATCTCAATATAGATTTCAATATAATCTCATTCAAATTTATTAGCGTTTCTCACCTGTTTCTATTTTTCTAATAGGAACTACATAGTATGTTACTTTTTCACTATAAATGAGATAATCGAGTTCAAAAAATCTCTTACGGAGATTAACATGGGAAAATAATTTGTTTGTAAACAAATCATTCATTTGCTTACTCGATTCTCAACAGTTAATGATTGTCATTACTGTGATGAATCGAATAATAATGAAACTACGATGGGGTAATATTGTGACATCCCATCGTATTGTCAAATTCGAATAGGAGTTCTACCTACTATGCACAATACAACTGCGTTTGTGAAATGCACACAAATTCAACAGAGACTTACTCGACTTATTTTTTTATGGTTTCAATTACCTACTCTTGCACAAATAAGTAAAACGAGATTTCATTGTTTTTTTATTCTCAACCGTATAAAATGAGTTGTTTCTTTCTTGGAACGCTGAAACTGAGGTTAGGGATGCAAAAACGCAGAAGAATGACAGAACGCTCAGACCAATCAGAACAACATACAAGTTTATATTGTTGGTTGCATAAGGCATCTTAGTAGTACAGTCACAGGTACAGTATAGCAATAGCATTGTTGGAGACTTAACAGGACATATCGCGTAGATACTACTTTTCTAAAATTGATATTCTGCAATAATATGCATACTATCTTTATAAAACACTGGTTGATCGATAATGCGTGCGCACGATTTCTTTCGCTAAGGCGGCTGAGATTAAAAATTCTCAAATTAAACTAGCTTTTATAGAAAAGCAAGTTGTTACGTTTTTGAAACTGGAGAACCCTGAATTATACACAGGCCATTACATCCGAAGGTCCTCCGCTATAACATTTGTGTCAGCGGAGGTGGTGATATCACAGCCGTAAAAAAATTGGCGGATGGAAATCTACCTCAGTCGCTGAAAGCTATATAGACGATAATTTAAACAATAAGTTGGAAACAGGAAACAAAATTTTAAAAGAAATAACGGAAAATGATAAGTCATTCACTATAACAAGCTCCAACAGTATAAATAGCTCTGAAACAAGGAATCAATTTCCACAGTAGTGTCAATAATGTTACTATCAATTATTATGTGAATAAAAGTTAGGCCTGGTAATGATTGTTACACATTTCTTAGCAAGTTGTTTTGTTTTACATTGAATCCACTTCAGCAATGTTCAATTTCGCTATAAAACTATTGAAACATTTGTGAAATTTCAAAGTTGTTTGGATATTAAGATAGTTGTAGATAGAGCATAGTATTCTACTCGATCATAATGGCTATTACCCACTCAGATGATTACAGCACTCGCCTTCGGCTCGTACTGCAATTGACCATATTCAATAGCTATTGGTGGCAGCTTCTTAACGTTCTAGGGTTGGTATAAATCTGTCATAATTGTCGAATGTTATGAAGAAAAGTTTCGGACTTCCATTGTCTAAAGGTATGAAGATTTGAATCCTGAGAAAAGAAAAGATGAGTTATGCTGAAAAAACGAAATAAGTGATGAATAAAAATTAACTATTTTATCGAATCAAGAAGATTCGAGTATCAAAAAATCAGGTTAGTATTAGTGTTAGTATATATGAAGTCGAAAAATGTAGATTTAAATGGGAGTTTAACTAGTCGATGAGCCTGAAAATAAGAAAAATTGAATTAGAAATCAATAGCCTGAAAAAAGAAAAGTTTAATTAGAAATCAATAGCCTGAAAAAAGAAAAGAAAAGTTGAATTGGAAATCAATAGCCTGAAAAAAGAAAAGTTGAATTAAAAATTAAAATAAAATGAATGAATAAAGAATTAAAATTATGAGAAAGATTCAAATCGAGTTTGTCACGACGTTTCGATTGTGTGTATCTACAATCGTCTTCAGGTGAGAACTAACAAAGTCCTGGGATACGGGGGTATTTATAGGTCAGCTATGGCGGGATTTTCCGGTTCAGTGAGCCGTAACCGGTTGATTCGGCTAATCAGCGGTTTCCATGTGTTGCGGATCTCGACGCTTGGTTGACTGAAAGCGTTATTATTCATTATGTATGCTGCTTCCTTGAATTTCCTCTTGAACCAGTGTTCTTCTCTATGGATGATTTCTGCCTCAGACCATTTGATGTTATGTTGGTGGGTCCACACATGTTCTGCGATTCCTGACTTGGTGGTTTCTCCTCGTTGGGTGTTTTTCTTGTGTTCGCCGATTCTGGTTTCCAGTGGTCTCTTGGTTTCTCCGATGTATGATTTGCCACATTCGCATGGTACTCGATAAACACAATTCTTGGAGTCACTGTTTTTGTTCGTTGGTCTGGTTTTGGTGAGTTGGCTGCGGATGGTGTTTCCAGATTTGAAGCAGGTCTTGATCTTGTATTTGGATCAAGAGGAAATTCAAGGAAGCAGCATACATAATGAATAATAACGCTTTCAGTCAACCAAGCGTCGAGATCCGCAACACATGGAAACCGCTGATTAGCCGAATCAACCGGTTACGGCTCACTGAACCGAAAAAATCCCGCCATAGCTGACCTATAAATACCCCCGTATCCCAGGACTTTGTTAGTTCTCACCTGAAGACGATTGTAGATACACACAATCGAAACGTCGTGACAAACTCGATTTGAATCTTTCTCATAATTTTAATTCTTTATTCATTCATTTTATTTTAATTTTTAATTCAACTTTTCTTTTTTCAGGCTATTGATTTCCAATTCAACTTTTCTTTTCTTTTTTCAGGCTATTGATTTCTAATTAAACTTTTCTTTTTTCAGGCTATTGATTTCTAATTCAATTTTTCTTATTTTCAGGCTCATCGACTAGTTAAACTCCCATTTAAATCTACATTTTTCGACTTCATATATACTAACACTAATACTAACCTGATTTTTTGATACTCGAATCTTCTTGATTCGATAAAATAGTTAATTTTTATTCATCACTTATTTCGTTTTTTCAGCATAACTCATCTTTTCTTTTCTCAGGATTCAAATCTTCATACCTTTAGACAATGGAAGTCCGAAACTTTTCTTCACAACTCGAGACATTGTCAGCCACCTTCAAACAAAACTGTCGAATGTTATTTATGTCAACTATCATGAATGTCAACTGTCATTTGGTTTGATCGTTTTCATATCCTGGTTTCATATGAATTTATCATAAATATGAAATAACTGAACATGTATATGAATAGAAAAAATATTAATGACCACTGAACCGAGGTGCAAACAACTCCTCAAAAAAGCGTACACCATATTTAAAATACTTGTAATTAAGGTATTTAAAAGATATTTGTGATTACTTAAAATAATTAGCAAGTATTTAATATACTTGAAAGAATTGAAAATATTTAGAAGTAGTAGTAGTAGTAGATTTTCGAAACATTTAAGGGTAATAGTGGTAATACAACAGTATTTGACAATAAATAGGGGAATTAACAAGTATTCAAATCTATTGCAACAACTTAAGAACTATTTGATGATATTTATTAAGGAATCAAAAGACCTCCTGGAATATAAATCAATATTGATTTTTCCTTATTATGAATAAGTAGCTGAATAATTCAAGATTCTGAGAATATTTGGTATAGCATATCACTTACTTAGAAACCTCGATAAAAACCAAGGTTATTTTGGATTAGGGACAACATTTAACATCATAGTGTTCCGTTTAAAAAAATCGACTTCTTCAAGTTTATTTAATAATCCATGCGTCAAAATTTATAGGATTTCAGTAGGTATCTACTGACCAGAAAAATTCGAGGAAAAATTTTACATTTTTTAATGAAGTTGTATTTGGTGTCTAAAATTGAAAATTAATTTATGTCGATAACAGAGAGAGATATACTGTAGCCGAGGCAAATATATTCAGAATATTTTGTATAATCCGAAAATCCAATATTATAATTTAATAAAATGGTGTTTGTTTTGAAGTTGGTTTAGTAACACTAGATCTGGCAACAGGATAGCAGTAAACATATTTTCAGAGGCTTTCCTATGCCTTTCAAAATTTAAAATGACAGAAAGTATTAACAATCAGCAATAATACTGGTGTAATAATATAATAATGATTTTTATGATTATTCTTCAGAAGTAAACAACTAAAGTACAAAAAACACGTTTTTTCTCGCGTGAACTGAGAAGTAAAAAAATTATCAGCCATGGAAGAATCATCACAAGCCGTCGGGACGCGGACGGGTAAAAATCCTAACCAACATCGGAGCCGATATATGATATTTCAACGTGCATCTGATATATTTAAAGGATTCAAAAATGTATTTAATGTACTGAAGATGTAATTAAATCACTTAAAAAATATTTAAAATAATGAAAAAGTACTTAAAGGATTTAGAAAGTATTTAAAAGGTAAAATGAAGACGTACTCAAGAGACTGAAAAAATAATTAACAGGTATTTGAAATAATTAAAAGTATTTAAGTACTTAAAAATTCAAGGTGTACACCATATTTAAGAGTTGTTTGCCCCTCGCACTGAACCACATCTGAACTCATTCACAACTGACATTTATGACTATGTTGATGACAGATTCATGCCAACTTAAGAAGGATGCTCAAAAAGCTGCCACCGAAAGCACTTGAATATGGTCAATTTTCATCTTCGTGAGCAATAGCCATCATTATGCGCTCGTTGAATAATATACTATTCCCTGTGCCGAAATAATTAGGAGCCGCCACTGTGTAGAATTGAATAATAAATAAATAAAAGCGTTTGGGGCTGTGTTCGACATTGTGACAAGTTCGTAATTAAATACTGAACGCGTCGAGTGGTTCGTTGTATGGTTGCTGTCGTATCCAGAGTATGCGGTGTGGGTTTGAGAGATTGAAAACTTGGTGGGCGAAATTATTGTCGATGGAAACAAATAATCTGTCGGCGAAAATATCAATCATAAAAGTTGTTCGCATAGGATAGTGGTGCATTCAGGGTGAGGTATGCTAGTCGACAGTGTTCATTGACCAGTCAAGTTATCTCACTATCTTCCTCTTTCTTTTTCGGAAGGTATACAGGGTTTCCTAAACATTGATAAACATTTTCGTGGGGTGATTCGTTATAAAAATTTCCGTGGGGTGATTCGTTTGGTAATTTTATAAAAGAAAGTTCCTATGAATATTCGTCGAAAAATACTTTCTAAGGGGGCTACGCCCCTTTAAATAGGGCACCCTGAAGACGGTTTTCCCTTTTCCTCAATATTCCCGAAATCCTTCATCAAAAAAACACGAAATTCAATACGTCGCATACATTTTTTATGCTGAATCAGAATAGGTGCTCAGAATTTCAAAATTTCAATCAGGGACCGTACGAATCTGGAAGGGTTAAGGGTAAAAATAATCCCATTTTTATTAGGTGTTTTTTTTTCTACATTTTGATTTTGATACCTGAAGGTTTTTTACGTAAAAGATGGAGGTACTCCTAGTTCATATCGATAAAGCATCGATGTAGAAAATTACTTATATCTTCTATCGATCTTCAATGCCTCCATAGAATATATACATATTATAAAGTATATATTTTTGGAAATGAGAGAAGTCGTGAAATCTATAGCCAATCATCCGTACAATCTCATGTGCATCGAAAGAAACCCCAATAGACGTTGTGTGTATAGTGGCTATATTTGAAAAAATGATTTATCAAAGTATAAAAAATGTTATTCGGATAAGTTGTTCAGGACATTTCATAGCCATGTGTGACATGATACATTTTTTGCCTGAAAAAAATTTATTTGGAAATTATTATTATTGAATGAGCGGGTAATCATGGCTATTATTTATGAGAATGAAGTTTGCGACGTGAGGCGCAGGCGAACGTCGTAATCATTCGAATGAGTGATAGCCATTGCACGAATTATGATCATTCAATTCAAAGGGACGAGTTATTTGGAGAATTTTGTAAATATCGAAGAAGCCATTAATTTTAGGAAAAAAAGAAAAAAAAAGTAACTCAGGCAATTGAAATTCGTATTTTCAACAAACTTCGCTCTGTAATGCGCAGCAAAAGCACATATACAACTGAGTCACGAAGCCTTATCTATTATAGTGGGAATTTTAACATTACTACTTGAACTTTTTTTTTAGTTGTAGTGGATGAATCTTTGATAGAATTTTATAGATTGTACTCAAACTGGAAGCTTGTAGAACTTCTGGTGGAGTGTAGCTGAATTGTTTTCGCTTTCTGAATCAATTTTTACAAAAAGTCAGTTAAATCACCCCAGGTTGATGGTATATTGTCAAATTATGACATTGCATGGCTAGTCTGATTCAAAAATTGCAGCTGCATGCCTCATATTTCATTTCAATTTTGTAAAACTAGTGTCAATTGTTTCGTAGTTAATGATGTTGCTGATTGGCCATAGCCTGTTGTTAAAGGCTCTCACACACGGGGCGTGGCTTGTTTTGTGTAATGCATCCAGTACCCAACTAAAATATTCCATAAAAAGGGTCAATTTTTCAACAGTCGTAGAAAAAATAGACTACTGACGAAGAACCTCATTGCGAGCTTATTGGTAACACTAACAGTGCACGATTACCTCATTAAATGACTGAGTGAAAAATATTGTTCACGATTACAATTCTACACTTCTCTAATTACTTGAAGGGTGTCAACTACGCGTTCCCACCGCATGCAGACAATTGAATATCAGTCAGTTACCAACTTTCACTGTTCGTTTCCGAATCTGCAATACCTCCAAACGAAAATCCTCGATTATTGTGGAATATTCGGCTAGTAGTGTCTTTGTGTCTTATCGGAATTCACGTGTTGTCTTATCCATCGTCGTATCGTCGAACTCGCGCCAAATGCGGTGGCTCCTCTGACGGCCGTCGGACACAACACGAAAAACGTCAGTCGATTCTCGACTTGCCCACCGAGCGCAATTCGCAAACAAACAAAACGAACGAACAGTTTTCGAACGGACGTGAAGATTGGCTGGTGCAGTGAAATAAAAAATGTATTCGAAACGCGGATTGTGGTGAACTCAACTTTTGCATGAAACCTCTGTCGGTGGCATCGATGGAAAGTAGCTTCGGTCTTTTCCACGTTAGATGGCCCTACGTTGGGCGCATGTCCAGCTTTTCGAGACCCTTCAACTTGTTGCTTTCGCGAGTACGGTGTGCCGTTCGGATTGAATAACGGCCCTACCAGGATTGAATAGCGGCCCTACCAGATTATAGTTGTTGAATTCGGTGTCGTAAACGTCATGCGAATCTTTCGTGGAATGTTGTGGCCTTGACAACCTCGATAAATTGTTATCTTAACATTCGACTGGTGAGATAGGTCAAGTCTGATGTTTCCATCTCCTAATGCTTTATAGTTAGCGATGTTTGACATTTTTATGTGTGTGTGTGATTTGCTCCTTCGTTTCCAATCAAGGGACCAGTTATGAAATCAACTGATGATGCATTCTGGAGCCCACCTGACCTTCCAAGCTCTTGTCTCTGGAATCTCTTTCGACATTAATTCCTACTCTTCATGGGAAAATGTGGAGCTATCTAAATTTGTTCATATTTTATCAGAATTCCTTCTGTTGAGAGAGATTAGTATAGGTCAGTTATGCAATAACATCCTCGTCATATCATAAACATTATCTTCTCATGTTATTGACGGGTCAAAGACGATAAACCGTTAAAGTGAATTCAAAGTTATTTTCGCTACACTGTTTATATCTAGCTCAGAAAATATTTTGGATGTCAGAACATGGATTAATTACCTACCTAAGAATTTCAACGTTAGTTATATTATTCTCAAGCGTGGAAAGATTGATGTTGGTTGTGCCCAGTCGAAAAAGCTCTTAATTCTTATTTATTGGCATGCATGAACATCAATTATTTCGCGTTTTTCAATTCTTTATCGTATAGTGACATATCTATCTACTGAAATCGTAACCGCAATTTTAGTTCACATTACTCGTGACAACTAGTAGGTGTTTACACCTATATGGAGAAATTGGTCATTTTTCAGTGGACAAGTATTGTTTCGTTTTTTTGTGATTTTACAAGCACTGTTCATCCAATACCCATTTTCACAATGTTAATTATTGAATGATATCGTTACATTGTAGTGGGGTTAATCCCGTGTATAAAAGTAAATGAATGATAATAAACAGATTGAAAATATAGCCTATCTATTGATTTTGCTCAGATGTGCGTTCAATGCACTCAGTTTGAACATTTCCTACAATTAGCCAATGACCTCAAGCTCATGATTTTTGTCCACTATTTCCAAATTGAAAATTCAAGGATGCAACTGCTATTTGAAGAGGATTGAATTAAGGTATAACATTTGTGCGTGCAACTTGCAGGATGTCATTTTAGAATTCGAAATCAATGTCTCTGGATTTCTTGTAAATAATATTTTCAAAATGAGAGTACTCAAACAAACACTTCAAAATAGGGGATGGAAATCGATGTCCCATCTTTCACATGGCTTTGCCAAACCAGTTTGGAAGAAATTGCCCATAGTGGTCAATTAAGACAAACGACATGCTCAGATAAAAATAATGATGTCACGTGAGGTTTCATGCTCAGGTTGGTTTCTTCAAATTGCCCATGTTTCATGTGTTGAACACCGTCTAATTTGTGTCAAATTACGAATTCTGCAGGCTCTGATCTGTGTCCAAACAAATAATAATTGTGGCTGAGTGGGTTGTGTTGCCTTTTGGCTCAAGTATTGTCTTTCGTCGAGTGCGAGAATCGTGTGAAGTTGGCGAAGCGTTTTTTCAGAATCAATATATTTCTTGGAGTAGATTTGATGTGGTTCTAGAGTTCTTGAATGAAAGTTTGATAGTTCCAGCAAATATGAATTTCAATGTTAACAAATAATTTGGGCGCTAAGTATGTGTATTAGGGAAAATTCTGGAGTAGTTATTTGATCGAGAAGGTAATTGAAAGAAAATATTTTCCGCAAAAATATCGATAAAAGTGTAATAGTTTTGAAAAGAGTTCTGATGGGTATAGCGCTAAATAAGCTCACACACTTTACTAATTGCATTTTAGCTATATACAATACTTTTCCATTTACCAGCAATTTCAAAGCGCTGTTCTCGAAACTCATTTCCGATGAATTATCAAAAAAAAAATTCTGAAAGGAGTTCTGAGTAGCGCTTGACGAGTTCTAGAAAATATCCCAACCGCATTTTTGTGCAAAACTGATGTCAACACCTAACCTACCATCATTTCTTGAGTCAACAAAATATCAGATAAAAATATCAGATCTATTCTAAAGTTGGTCTCATTTTAGACCAAGAAACGGAAAGATAAGGTATTACTTCCTTTCGTACTTCCTCTCGCTATAACGTATGTTCGATTAAATCTTGTTCATGTTTTTGTTTTTTATTTAACAATAAGTTCCAGGTAAGCTTTTGAAATTGTGTGATGTTATCATAATCTCATTTCAGCAACACTGAAGACTGCAGTCTTGGAAATGTACATTTGATGATGAAATATACCGAAAAAATTGTGGATACTCTTTTCCTCTTTCTATCACCTGAAATGTATCAGTTTTTCACGAAAATGCAGTCGGAATAATTTGTAGAACTCGTCGAGCTACTCAAAACTTCAATTTATCTTGTTATCGATATTATATCGAAAGTATAAAATTAGAAATTTCTCGTTTGAAATTGATGGGGTAAATGAAAAAGTATTGATTTGTGGCTAAATTGAAATTTCCCACTTCTCGAACACCTCCCGTATCTGTATTACTTTTAAATCATTTATCGGCATGATGAAAACGGGACCTTGCATAACATATTACATGAAATACAGTGGCGTACTTATTTCATTTTCATGAACCTCCAAAATCAGAAAATTTAGCAAATATATAAATTTAAATGGGACACCCTGTTTATACATATACGTAAGATACGCGGAGGTGTTCGGAAAGTGGGGAATTTCAATTTCTCCCTGTGTTTCAAAAACAGGGAGGGCTATGAGAATTATGTTTTCGACAATGTTCGTTTCACGGAAAAGTAAGGCAATGTGAGATATCGTGCAGAAGTATCAAAAATTACATATTGTATACTAGGGGTGGGCGAATTTATCGATTATCGATATTCATCGATAGTATTGATAATTTTACGAAAAATATCGATAAACCGGCAATATATAGATAAATTCTTGTAATCAATATCGATATATCAAAATCGTTATCGCCTACCGCCGATTTTCTGAATTTTGTATCAATATTTGATTGATTGAAAAAGCATGGATTTATCGGAAATATTAGTATTGCAGTTATCGATAATATCGATAAACCTATAATATCGATAAATTCTGATTATCGATAATCGATATTTCCAAATCATTATTGCTTACCCCTACTGTATACCGACTTCTGGGCGCGTTAACAACTATCGGGTGTGTTAATTTTTTTTTAATTCTTGCTGAAACAACATTTTTTTTAATAACTCTTTCATTTCACCAGAACATTCTTCGATACAATAAATTCCAGAACTCTTTAAAATACACAGCAAAAAATAATGAGTAGGTACCTGTTTTTCGAGGAAAAATAAAAACGGCGCTGCGTGAAGTTGGCGCTCAAATTCGTTTGTTTTCTTCAATAAATCCACGATTTCCACGTTCCAAAATTCCAACCAGCCCTTCTAAGCAGCACCTCGAATCCACACAGAACTCCAGAAAAAAAAATCGATCATCGATTTCGAAAATCTCGACCGGGTGCGGGGGGTAGTTTATTGGCTTTCGTCCGGGGGTGTGAAAAGTGCGCGTCCAAGCTGTTCGACGCAGAGGAGGCCGAGCAGCCCCGGCCGGGCTCGTACCCAACCACCCCCCCCAATGGCCCGGGTGGCGGGGAACACTGGGAGGAGGTCGACCCCCAGGGGGTGGCGCTCCTTTCCATCGCCTCGGCGGATGACGAAAGGTTAGTCTCACCCTGTGGTGGATGATGGTCAACTTCGGACACAGACGAGGGGTTGACCACTAGGAGAAAATGTGTACACTGGTATTCCTATAAGCCGGAATTCCCCTGGAATTCCCCTGAAATTTCCTGGAATTCCTCCGGAAGGAATATGTCAATTTGAACCGAGATTTGAACAAATAACGATGGAAATTTTAAACTAAATGTAGATAATACTCAAAATTCCAAGAGAATTACGGGGAAAAAAATAAGCAGATTGGTATGAGCGAAGTTGAATATTGGTCCATCCGTTCGAAAGTTATGGCGATTTGCTTAATTTTTTCGATCGGAGAAACGGATTCTATGGAAAAAAATAAGCAGATTGGTATGAGCAAAGTTGAAAATTGGTCTATCCGTTCGAAAGTTATGGCGATTTGCTTCATTCTTTCTATGATGAAAAAAAGTTTTCTTTTGATTTCGATTTTTTCGTTTGGAGAAACGGATTCTATGAAAAAAAATAAGCAGATTGGTATGAGCAAAGTTGAAAATTGGTCCATCCGTTCGAAAGTTATGGCGATTTGCTTCATTCTTTCTATGATGAAAAAAAGTTTTCTTTTTATTTCGATTTTTTCGTTTGGAGAAACGGATTCTATGGAAAAAAATAAGCAGATTGGTATGAGCGAAGTTGAATATTGGTCCATCCTTTCGAAAGTTATGGCGATTTGCTAAATTTTTTCTATGATGAAAAAAAGTTGTTTTTTATTCGGATTTTTTCGATTGGAGAAACGGATTTTATGGAAAAAAATAAGCAGATTGGTATGAGCGAAGTTGAAAATTGGTCCATCCATTCGAAAGTTATGGAGATTTATTCATTTTTTCTCTGATGAAAAAAAGTTTTTTCTGATTTCGATTTTTTCGATTGGATAAACGGATTCTATGGAAAAAAATAAGCAGATTGGTATGAGCAAAGTTGAAAATTGGTCCATCCGTTCGAAAGTTATGGCGATTTGCTTCTTTTTTCTATGATGAAAAAAAGTTGTTTTTTATTCGGATTTTTTCGATTGGAGAAACAGATTCTATGGAAAAAAATAAGCAGATTGGTATGAGCAAAGTTGAAAATTGGTCCATCCGTTCGAAAGTTATGGCGAATTGCAACATTTTTTCCATGATGAAAAAAAGTTTTTTTTGATTTCGATTTTTACGATTGGAGAAACGGATTCTATGGAAAAAATAAGCAGATTGGTATGAGCGAAGTTGAAAATTGGTCCATCCATTCGAAAGTTATGGAGATTTATTCATTTTTTCTCTGATGAAAAAAATTTTTTTCGATTTCGATTTTTTCGATTGGAGAAACGGATTCTATGGAAAAAAATAAGCAGATTGGTATGAGCAAAGTTGAAAATTGGTCCATCCGTTCGAAAGTTATGGCGAATTGCAACATTTTTTCCATGATGAAAAAAAGTTTTTTTTGATTTCGATTTTTACGATTGGAGAAACGGATTCTATGGAAAAAATAAGCAGATTGGTATGAGCGAAGTTGAAAATTGGTCCATCCATTCGAAAGTTATGGAGATTTATTCATTTTTTCTCTGATGAAAAAAAGTTTTTTCTGATTTCGATTTTTTCGATTGGATAAACGGATTCTATGGAAAAAAATAAGCAGATTGGTATGAGCAAAGTTGAAAATTGGTCCATCCGTTCGAAAGTTATGGCGATTTGCTTCTTTTTTCTATGATGAATTTTTTTTTTATTTCGATTTTTTCGTTTAAAGAAACGGATTCTATGGAAAAAATAAGCAGATTGGTATGAGCAAAGTTGAAAATTGGTCCATCCGTTCTAAAGTTATGGCGAATTGCAACATTTTTTCCATGATGAAAAAAGTTTTTTTGATTTCGATTTTTTCGTTTGGAGAAACGGATTCTATGGAAAAAAATAAGCAGATTGGTATGAGCGAAGTTGAAAATTTGTACATCCGTTCGAAAGTTATGGCGATTTGCTACATTTTTTCTATGATGAAAAAAGTTTTTTCTGATTACAATTTTTTCGATTGGAGAAACGGAATCTATGGAAAAAAATAAGCAGATTGGTATGAGCGAAGTTGAAAATTGGTCCATCCTTTCGAAAGTTATGGCGATTTGCGAGGACACAGATTAGATAGAAAACCTTACAGATGACACAGTCAGACAGAGCGGGTAAATTTAGAGAGAGATGTTGAAAGCGCAAAATTTGAAGGTACAGTCATAGGTATGCGCTGGCGATAAATATTGATCGATGTTTGTTTACATCGTTGTCATCGTTTTGTTGATGGTTATGTTACAAATGTTTTCGATTAACACAATTCACGATCCAGTATTTCGGATGGGTTTATGTTCTTACAATGTATAACATATCTTACATAAACTATAATTCAAAAGAAAAAGTAACAAAGGTTTTGAGGATTATCACAGCACAGATTAAACAACCTATGATCATAGGTATATATCTTCATTATCTGGAATGTGAATCGGGTATAATAATATGTTTATTAGCAATCATTACTGTGTATATAAAGATTGCAAATCATCTTCAAATTAATTGGAGAATATCAAATTAGGTACATTGTTTTCCGAAGAACGAAAAACTGTGAGTACTTATATTGAGCGATATCATTGACCTCAATCAAACTTTTCCATTGGATGAGAATATCACTTATTCTGCTATACCTATAATACTGCTATATCACATTTCAAGTTGGGGAATTCAGAGTCTGATCATTTATTAGATAACTGCATCGTGGTTTATTTTTTCTGATGACAATGAATGGTTACATTAAAAGTATTCGAATTTCATCGTAAAATTCTTTCACCCAGAAGTAGGCGAGGAGTTAACCACCTCAGTAACCACAGTCTGAAATTGTGTACGAAAAATTTCCGTTTTCTGTTTCATTTCCTCATTTCCCAAAAACTCCTTCAATGCCTAACATTTTCCCGAAATTCCTCGAAATGCCTCCAATTCCCATTCATTTCCCTCATTTCCTTCTAATTCCTCGCATTTCCCCGAAATGCAATTCCCAACATTTCTTCGAAATTCCTTCATTTTACAGCATTTCCCATTCATTTCCCTAAAATTCCTCGAAATTCCCCCTAATTCCTTTATTATTTATTCGATTCTCTTCATTTTTCATAAGAAACCAAAGTCCATAGGCGTACTGTATTGAATTAATCCATAACATTGCGTTTCCAGAGGCGTACCCAAATGTCAGAGTTCAGGAAATGATTAAAAAATTCTTGAAGATCTATAAATCAGTATTTCTTCAATATATATCCGTATAATTATAGAATATCGAAACCGCATCTCCATGAACGTATCCTAAATACTAAAGAAGCTTCAATAATGCAAAAATATGTATTCATTTGTATTTACATAAATATAGAAACAATAAAATCGTTTATTATTATTAATTAATGAATTGACCGGATCTGCAATAAATTCACAAAATGTCAATAACTATTCTTTGATTAAAAATATTACGAACAAATAATTCAATTTTCTGTTATAATTTTTTTATTGTTATGTAATTGTTGTACAGTTTTTTCTATCAAGTTCAACTATATCTGATAATATGAAGCTCGTAAGAAAAATTTTGTTCCTAACACTTGCGCAAAGTGCACATATGAAAGCTTCATAAAACACCGTTTTTTGTAGTAGCTTATATAACCACGGCATTGTTATTTGAAAGAAAGAAAAATCACTCCTGTTATGAAGAGGGTTCGTTGCTAATTTCAAGGTGTCATGGAGACATAACCTCTTCATTCACCTTAATGAAAATTAGTCTAAAACCTCGTCTGAAACTATTTCTAATTCATGTCTGATGATGTTGATGATGATTCAAAATACCGCACTTCAGTCCCTAGGTGTATAATATACTATTGTTGGATATAACCATTACAATCTCATGGAAAACGTGGCAAACCCAGTATGCTTTTGTCCAGATAAGTATGCTTGTTTCATGTTTTTGAAATGTTGAAGTTGTTGACATATAATTTGAGGTTTCTTCATCTCTCCGGCATCAATTTCAACTTCATTTACTTTCGATTTCAATCTAGGTTCTGGCTTGTGCGCCAGATATTATCTTGGCGGGCGTCCAACGAATGCCTTTGTTAACAAATCCTTCGTCGTCATAATCCGAACGATTATCATTGCCAGTAGGTGGCATCAGACATGGAGAATTGCTCTACTGATGAGTTTAATGCGACGTAAACACCAATAAATGTCAATATGCAGGGTGTTCGAGGAAGTTCATAAATGAATTTTACCAGAATGTTGGGAAACATAAATCATCTGGTGACGGTTGGAAAATTTTTCAACGGGATTAGCCAATTTTCGAAGCACTTCAAGTCTCTTCATAACATGTTCCAAACCCCCGTATTCTTTTTGATTTCAAGATGTGATTCTCGATTATATTATTGCTAAAGTAAGACGACGTATTGTAAGTTCAACAAAAAATGAAATGTAGTTTGAGAAAACTGGAAAACTCGCTCTTATAGCAAAGTGAACTGTAAAGTTAAGAATAATTTTTAATGTACCCACAATGCCTACTTATTTACGCAGATATAAAATAACTATCCCATTATATGATGCCCAATATTGAAATCAGGTACGGTAGGAAGGACGTCAGTGCCACCAATTGTCAAAAGTTCTAAGGTATAAGATCGAACAGATGAGCACATGAAATTTACACCTATGCCTACATACAATATTTTTATTAATTTATATCAAATCTGGTGTGTTCAGGATGCAATACTTAACGAATGATTATTGCTCGGATTATTGCCACCAAATTAGATGATTCATACACCGCCTCGATTGCATCGTGATATGACACGGTGTAACTTGGAGTAAATTTTATATAATACTTAGGGGTGTTTTTTATGAGTTAACGTCTATGATAGTACCAATGAGAATAATCAATTTGAACCATTTGGTGTTTCTTATGATTTTATGTTTCAGAATTGTTCTACTTCACCACATTCGTGTCATTTTTCTCTATCGGAATTAACACCACCCAACACTCAATTGTGAAATGTATAATAAAAAAGAGACAACTTTGATATCCAGGTGTTGTGTTCATCGAAGTTTGCTTTGAAATCCATTTGATTGAAATTACACCATAGTATATAGTAATTAAGTTGTATTTAGTGCTGAACAGTGTATATATTTACTAGCTACCGAGAACATTATTACTATATAGTATATATAACAACTGATCATTGCCTCGTATTGATAAATAAGCTTGTTATTTCAAATATTTGTTGTGTAGTCAACGCAATAATTCGTGACACTTTGTAATAATCATCACATTGATGAAACAATTTCCTATTTGAATACCTGTTCACGCATAAACTGACTATAAACTTTTCATCACGAATGCCGTAGTTGTATCAGTATGCAAGAGCCATTCTCAAAACTACATTTCGAAAAAAAAGTGATCATTAAAACTGGTTTATCAATATGTTGAGTTCAATTTGTTGGGAATGTCGTAATAAGCTATTCGATATTAGTATTCTAACCTACAAATCGATTGGAAATATTCATGATGTGTTCACCATAATCGAAGGCAGAAATCGAGTCAGTAATTAATTTAGCAGCGAACACCGCCAAATATGTGTAGATTATCATTCGGAACGGCGAAGATATTTTTCATTAGCATACACTTATTAATTTCGTTTTGAAAAACATCGTTCTGTTTATTAACAGTGAACAATTATTGTTTTGGATCTAGAATAAGGGTTGGTGCTTCGGTAGCCATAAAGGTGGCTAGCAATCGAGGTGGCTAGCAATCGAAGGCAGCTGAAGTAAACACTTGAAGTAGCAATATTGCGATCATGAGATTGATAGGTATTTAACGTTGTCGTGAGCTTGAAATTCTATTTGGGAAAGTTGTCACAATCGGGAAAACCAATCGGAGGTCCAAAGGTATGTCAGGAAAGCGGTGAACTGTGAAGACAACACCAACTATGAGCTATAGGAGAATCCAGAAGCTGGGCTTATTTACACTGTTGGAAATTAGTTGCTAAATCAGCAAAAATATATAGTCCCAGTAGGTCTACAACATTTTATAGTTGAAATATCAAGAGTATTTGAAGTGAATCTTCACCATAATGGGTATTGCTCGTCTTAACAACAGCCTATTTGTATGGCTACTACGTCTTATTGGTGAATTAACTCCAGTAACTTAATAATTCTACTTCACCTTATAGTTGTTCGCAGTATTCTCTGAAGTTTATTGAGCAATTACAAATTGTTATTTTCACTTCAATTTGTTGTTATAAGCCCTACGTCCTAATGTAGTACTAGCTACAAAAAATTGTCGATTGTACTATATTTCCAACAATATTTTTTTCTGCTAGAATTCGAAGTTCAAATTACTGAAATATATAACCATATCATGAAACACATTTTATTTTCTGAATAACAACAAAACGAAAAAAATCCACTATTGGCACAAAAACACTTCATAGGCTGTCAGAAAATCGAAAGAACACCGCGGCACGTGATTCACTACAATGCTGGTCAACCTCTGTCTGTGTTTGTCATCCGAGACAAAACTTCCTATCCTCCTGGAGTGTTGAGTATCTCTCGTTCAATTGCTGAAACAAAAGTTATATTAATATTTCATTTCGGAATCATTTTGTCATGAATTTTTTAGAAAAGCACGACAAATTGCACTATTGAAAAACCATCCAATTAACTCTTGAAATCACTTGGATTTATTAACTCAATAGTACATTATCATTCAAATATAATTCAGAACGAATCTTACCAGTACATTAATTTCTCTTCAACTCAACTCAGTTTTTGTTCTTCACCCAGTAGTAGCTTGAAAAAATCCGAAGAAAGTGAAAATCCATCCATCGAACAAATACCTGAAATGAAGAATTGTACAAATAATCACATCACAACTTCAACAGTTTTAACCTAGATAATAATAATTTTGAAATATGGATATAAAACTGATATAATTATTCTCACTTTTTTTGCAGCGAAACTTCAATAATCACAGAGAGAATCCAAGAAAAATTCTCAAAAAATCTTGTGAAATTATTGCTCTTGCAGATTCCGACAAAACATTGTTATTTGTTGCTCTAGATCAGGAAAAATATTCTTAACTGAAACAAAACAAAAATAATATTATTATTGGCATGAGTAAATAAAAGTTATGTACGAGTCCACATCAATCTACTCCATGTAGGTACTTACCTTTTTTATATCTCGACTACACGAGAGGAAAATCTATAATATATTCGTTCTAATGCTCTACAACGGCAACAGACTTCAGAGAACTGAGCAAACTTGGGTTGGGAGTTGGGAGGAATCGGTATTCGTGAGAAGACAAACGAAAAGTAGCGAATATATCCGAAGAGATCGAAAAATCTTTGTAACCGAGCACAAACTGTTGCAAATTGTAAAACTAGGTGATGTTAATTTGTCAACAGAGTGCGACAAAACCGCGATTTAATATTAATGTATTAGCAACTAGATGATGTTCTACTGTATTTGTTTCAATAACCAACTTGAAGTTCTAGTTACAATAATTTGTTGTTCTGTTACAGATTATATCAAGTTGTTTGGACAGAAATTGTATCTGTTCATTTGATATATAAACTTGTTGCTGTTGTATTGACATCATCAGTAGTGAATTCAATAGCTAAGTGATTCAACAACTACATCGAAAATTTTGGAAGTAAAATTGAGACACAATTGTTGTCGACTACAATATTTTATCGATAATAATGTTTGTAAAATGAGCAGCAGGTCAGGTGTTACCAGAGACTGCAGTTAGACCAGATGTTGAATGAGATTGAGGGCATGATATCGTTTTTTATTCTCTAGCCCGCGAATACATCGTGGGTAAAGAAAGACAGTATATTGTAGTAACCTATATAACAGAATATTGTAGTAACGTATTTGTGATTTGTAGATATGGTTAAACGACTCTTCAATTGTATTTCGTCAAAATCTGTAGACTGGTTTAGCGAAGATCATAACACCGGTAATATTTCACTTATCGTTCGGAGATGGCGTTACTATCGCATTTTATATCAATATCGATATTTCAGTTCTCTATTAGTATCCGTATTCTATGGTTTCGTGTTCAAGTGACAGTGACAGATCATTCATAATTGTGGTTTTGACTTGAAATATAACTAATGTTCGATTATTCAATCATGGTATTGATTGAACAAATCACATAGGATCAAAATGACTGAGAAATTGTGAAAATTAATATTCATCATGCGGAATCAGCAGACGTGGCGTCATCCATATATGAAGTCGTGGAAGTATTACTAGTGTTTGAAACTATGATTGAAATTCAACAAAATCGAGTAGGCAGAACTCTACAAATATTTCTAGTGCCTTTTAATGGGACTCGTTCCACAATATCTACAGTGTCACACATAAAGTTCGCGATATATGGAAGTTTTTGACTTCGCAGTTAGTTTGTGCTTGAAAAATCAGTATTATACAGCATCTTTACTTTTTTCATGTGCTACTGTCGAATTTGACATTTTTTTTCGAAAATCCTCAAAAAACCTTTTTTTTTTAAATTTCGAAAAATGCCAGAGAAAAAATTTGCTCAGTTTCCAATTTTATACATTTGTTCCAAATTAGGACTCTACTGTCACTTCGACTTCTACTTAAGTGAAAATTTTATTTCGATTTGATCAGTACCTATACCTACTATTTTCATCCCGAGATGTTGCATTAGTCTTGTATTGTTTAAAATCACAAAATTTTATATCATGTCTAGTACAAATCGCTAGAACGAAAGTCTTTTGAATAGTTATGAAACTGTATAGGTCATTGTTCAGTTTACAGAAAAGTATGATATTTCGGGTTTGTTTGTAACTGAATTATTGACCAGAAAAATAATCAAACTGGATAAAAATCTATTAAAAAAAGAAATACGAGTGTAATAAGAATGAAGAAAAATTCGTTTATTCGATTACTGACATTGAAAATCCACATCAGTTTAACATTGAAATGAAAAAACTAGATGAACTTTGCAACAACAAAGACGAATTTCTGGAGATGCATTTTTTTTTCTGGTAACAGGCCAATGTGGGTATTTCCTGAGCAAGATATGATAATAATAATACTTATAATAATAATAATTTTATTTTCCATTTGACAAATGAAAATTTGTATTGGATTCGTCAATATAGGTTATAGAAGAATAAAACGAGAATCTACACACAAACAACTTAAGACTAAACAGTTACATCTAAAAATAAAGAAATCCAAAAAAGAAAAAAAAAGAATACAACACATTAAAAATGTAAATATTCATCAACGGAATAGAAACAGTTTTTCACTAGAAAATCCTTCAATTTTTTCTTGAAACAGTAGAGAGTCTCACATTTTTTTATTTCGTCTGACAATGTATTATAAATTCGAGGAGCCATTGCTCTAGTGGAATTGTACTGGATTTTCGTACAGCTGAAAGGGATGTAAAAGTTATCTTTTTGGCGTGTTTTGTATTCGTACCTGGAATTATTCAGTGTGAAGTTACCACGATTTTCATAAACATATATGCAGAATTCAAAAATTAATAGTGATGGTAGAGTAAGGATTTTCAGATTCTTGAAGTGATCTCTATACAGGATGAGCGTTTCGAAATTCCAACCAGAGTACGTATGATGCGTTTCTGTGCAACGAAAACATCTGATGATGAGGTGGACAGGCCCCAGAAGCGCACCCCATATCTTAGTCTGGAATCTATTTGGGCATAATATAATTTCAGAAGTTGGTCTTCGTTAAGGACAAGTTTCAGATTTCTGAATTGATATACAAGAGAATTCAATTTGGATTGTAGTGTTCGACAGTGATTATTCCATGTGAGACACTCATCCACTTCAAGGCCTAAAAACTTGACTTGATGAACAATTTCTACAGTGTCACAAATTTCTGTTGATATTATCACATCGGAACAGTTTTTTTGACGATTATGGAATCTGATAGACTTCGTTTTATCCATGTTTAGGTGAAGAAGGTTCGCACTGAACCAATCCTGTACGTTCAAAAAAGTCTCATTGCATTTCTCTGATAGAAGTTTGTCTGATTTATCTGATATAATCAGTGACGTATCATCTGCATACATAGTGAGAGAAGACTGAACTGGTAAGTCATCCAAATCATTCAGATATAATATAAAAAGAATAGGTCCCAAAACCGAGCCTTGAGGGACTCCAATTGTGACTGCTCGTTTTGAAGACATAATATTGTCGATAGAAACATACTGGCTTCTTGAATTGAGGAAGCTATGAAGCCAATGGTGGGGAATTCCATATCTCTGAAGTTTATCTAGTAAAATATCATGATCAACACAGTCAAATGCCCTGCTAAGATCACAAAAAATCCCAACAGGGCACTCACCTGTATCTATCAAGATATTGAAGTCTCACTCATCAAAATTATGAAATTTGAATCATGTTCCGTTCGAATCGATAGAGCGAAAGATTCGAAAAATTAAAAAAAAATGGAAAAAGTCGAAGTGACAGAGAGAGTCCAAATCTGGAACAAATGTATAAAATTGGAAACTGAACAACTTTTTTTCTGGAATTTTTCGAAATTTACAACAAAAAATGATTTTTTGAGGATTTCCGAAAAAAATATCAAATTTGACAGGTTTAGAGTAGCACATGAAAAAAGGAAAGATGCTGTATTTTACTAATTTTTCAAGCACAAACTAACTGCGAAGTCAAATTTTTTTATATATATTAATAAAAAAAACTTCCATATGTCGCGAACTTTATGGGTAACACTGTATATCCACTCTGGTAGCCACTTATTCAAAAGACAGATTAATTTAACGCGATTTGAGTTGAATATCAATTATTATATTTCCAGTTAATAATGATACACCCTGTAGGCGGCGCCACTGGAATATCCGCCATTGTATCTCAAGGGGGTAAACTTTATGTTTCGACTCTTATTTCGAAATGTCGTGACAATGGAATTGTGATGCTTCTTTTTGTTCGCTTTTGTGACTCAGTGTGTGGATTCCCCTGTCTTTAAAAATGTGTAACTCGTTCTGTAACATGATACTTTGTTCGGCAATTCTTTATGATACAGCTTGATTGTATGTTTGGTTACTCGACACTTCAGATACTCAATACATCATAATGAAGATGCTATCGGAGCCACACATGAATTTTTTACTTCAGATGGGTCACATAATCGTATGCCCATTCTTGATTTTCACCCTCTACTCTACGGGGTGTCCCGAAATTACATAGAAAGATTTCAGCTGCAGATTGTGGGAACATAAATAAACTACGCAACACTAATTACGTCGCACCCCGAAATTTTGCTCCTGTTAAGATTTGAATAACTTTTTTCTGCTTTGAACAATTTGAATTCTGTTTGCACTGTTCGCTAGCTCAGTCCTTCAGCTATAATCTCGTACTTCTTCGATACATACGGTTATTTCCATAAAATTGCTACAGGATGTTTTTTGGAACTGTGCAAAATTTCGAAATTTTCAAAAGGATCCAAAATGAAGAAAAACAGTTTTTTTCAACTTTAACAGCAGAGGCATGAAGATTATCTCATTACCTTTGGCCATTTCCAAAATTGTCTTCTTATCACTTTTTTTTACAGAGTGATCTCAAAAAATCAATTTTTTGGTTTTGCAGTCATAACTTTTTTTCCTCTTCAACCGATTTTCAAAATCTCAGGATCATTTTGAAGCTGAAACGTTAGATGCACAGACATGAAGATTAGAATTGACTCAAGATAAATATTAAAGATCAAGGGTTTCTGCAAAGGTGACCCAAATCTAAATCCCCCTCGAAATCACGATTAAAAAAGAAAAATATCTAAAAGGTTGTTTGATCGAAACGAAAATATCACCAAAAATACTGATAAAAAATTTTTTACTCCCTCCCCCCCAATTTTTTTTTGCGGGTAAAATTTTTGCTGGTCAAACGTTTAGATATATCGGTAAACATATTTCACCTGACATCGGGATCGGATATTAAAAAAAATTCTTTTACCCCCCTTTGCTTCTTGGGGTACTTTGGGTACGAATGAAGGGGAAGGAGATTTTTGTGATTTTTATACATATAATTTTCGTGAGTTTCGTACAAAACTACTAAGAATCGCCCAAACTCGAGTTCTCCAAGTATCATAGTTTGATGTACAGGGCGAAAAAAAGTTATTTTTCAGAATCGAGACAAGCGGTACCCATAGCTGTGTTCAGCGGAAAAAGTTGATCAAAGAGATAAAAAAATTTGTTTCATAGGCGTACGTATAACATTTTTTTAGGGGGTCTAAAAAATTAAATTCTTTGAAAAAAATCCGAAACATGATGGAAGACTTTGTATAGGGGGTGAGAAGGTTACCCTGAAATTTTGTTGTATTCAGATTTTTTTTTTATTTTGAATTTTTTTAATGAAGTCTTATATCTTCAGAAAAGAAAGACCTACTAATATTTTTTTCTGTCCTGGTCTTTATTTTCACGAGAACGTAATTCTCAACCTGTCTTGTCAGTCACTCATTATGATTTTTGTTACGTTGGTTACGGACCATGCATTTTTTTTGGGCTGATTTTTTTTCTAGAACATGGCGTTTCATTTCGGTTTTCTCACGCACAATTTTTGACTACTGAGAGAAAAAAAGATCTGGATGTGTCCAGAATGGAAGATCCTTCCGAAAACAACTTGATTTTCATTTAATTCTCCTCCCAGTCGGAATTTACAGAGTGTTTCAGATTTGGGTCACCTTTGAGGAAACCCTCGATTCTGAATGTTCATCTTGAGTTAATTCTGATCTTCAAATCTTCTCATATAAGGTTTCAGCTTCAAAATGAGCCTGAGATTTTGAATATCGGTTGAAGAGGAACAAAATTATGACTGCAAAACCAAGAAATTGATTTTTTGAGATCACTCTGTAAATAAAAGAGATAAGAAGACAATTTTGGAAATGGCCGAAGGTAATGAGATAATATTCATGCCTCTGCTGTTAAATTTGAAAAAAAAGTGTTTTTCTTCATTTGGGATCCTTTTGGAAATTTCGAAATTTTGCACAGTTCCAAAAAACATCCTGTAGCAATTTCATGGAAATAACCTTATGTAACGAAGAAGTACGAGATTATAGCTGAAGGACTGAACTAGCGAACAGTGCAAACAGAATTCAAATTGTTCAAAGAAGAAAAAAGTTATTCAAATCTTAACAGGGGGTGCGACGTAATTAGTGTTGCGTAGTTTAGTGGAAAAATGTATATGAACATGGACCAGAAATACTCCCTTATAAGAAGTTACAGTATCAAAGGGTTTCGAAAATATTCCCAAAAAACGTTCATCTCGGACTGACCTTCAAATGGCTGGCTTCAAATGGGGGTATTTCTGGACCCATGTTCACATAAGCTTGTTTTACTACCTTTGTTCCTAGAATCTGCTTGGACGAATTCAGCAGAACCATTTTCGTAAAAACTCCAATAACCACGTATATAAGCATCATATAACTTTATTTCTCCAATGGCTCAAAGCAACTGATAATAGTCATTTTCCCAACAAGTGCTCAAAATGTTACTTTTCCGCACGCATCGTTCGCCTGTATTTGTTTGCGAAAAAGGCACTTCACGTGTTAGGAACAGTTTTCCTACGAGCTTCACGAGGACTCGAGGAGCTTCATGTCAGATAACAACGAAAATAAAAATTATATTCAATAATTTTTAGTTGAACTTGATAAAAAAAACTATTATAGGTACAACCCTACAACAAACGATTACATTGAATCATTTATCTTATTCATTATATTTGTAATGAAAGAACAATTATTGACATTTTGCAAATTGATTGCAGATTCGGTCAGTTCATATTGATATGATACGGCTTGGTGAACAGAGATATTTTTGAATAGTTTTACTTTTCTGCACTCAGTGCCTTTTCAGTCAAATAACGTGTTTGAAGCTAATGAAATATGCGCTTCGCGATCTTCTTATGCTAATGAATAACTAAAAAAATCTACGTCTTTGCTACGGTATGGCGGCTATATATTTGGAAACGTTGTAATTTGTAATATGGCATTGTGATTCTCATGAATGTTTAGTTGAATATTGTCGTTAATTATTGTGGTCTACAAAACATTTGTAACAAATCGAATACCGTAATTCAAACCTTATAGGATAGGTATATATATTACGTATTTATAGATAGCTGTATGGCTGGGCTCTGATGAAGATAATAAAAAAAAGTACCTAGTTGCGTTCAATACAGTGTTGCCAATCTGAAATCTGTCAATATCCCACAGATCTAGACAGAATTTCCCGCCATTTCCCGCCATATTCAAAATAATATACCTACCTATCATTCAGGAATTAGTTCATAAAATATCTTCCATATTTTATTCTTTTGAAATATTCTTCAGAAAATTAGGTAAAATGTTGCGAATTATCAAAGAATCGACAACTTAATCAAAATATTCATTTCATTTTTGTATCAGTTTGTTTAGTGATTTCAGTATTTTTGGGACCATTTCGAGGTGTGAAAGTATTTGAAATCCTTGATTCGGTTCGCTGAAGGAGGATAATGTTACCATTTTTTAATATTCAAAAATCCCACTTCTGATTCAGCAGTATCCGATTCATCGTTGCGACTGCAGGTTTTGTTTATATCGTCGAAATCATTTTCAACCAGTGATTGGTACGACGTGGTGATACGTGACAACAGTGACAAGTGACAGCATCAAGATGTTTGAGGGGATGACAATGGGTGTCACGAAGGTCATGAAACTTCAATGCTTATTTCATCATGGACATGATGGACAAGTGAAGGAAGCAAAAATAAATATTTCTGCGCATGAGCATAAATACCTTTTATTGAATATCACCATGAAATATGAACATTATTTCACTAAATGCATGAAACATCATGATTTCCCGCATATTTCCCGCCAATTGGCAACACTGGTTCAATATTTCGCTGAAATGGGTTTTCAAATGGTAAACAAAGATAATTTTGACATCGTAATGTACTGAAATAGTTGAAATACCTTTCATGATGGTTTGTGAACTAAACAGAAAGCAGTTATCTTGATAAACACACCAAATTGATTTATTTTCCTTTGTTTTTTGTAAAGTAGTATTGAGCGTATCTCTTTAAAAATTCTCGTCCTCACAGCAATTATGATTCTCTGGAATATATATTTTTCCCGAGTTCCCAACATGTTAAAAAGCTGATGATGTGATTTGTGGAATTTGTATTAGTTTTGTCATAGTCAGCTTTCACAATGCTATTTTTACCATGGATATGAAAGTTGATAAATACTTCTTGGTACTTTTCACGACCGCCCACAGAAATAGTGTTTACTTTGCGTAATGACGTAACAGCTAACCAAATATTCCGATTATCATTACGTTTATAGACTCCATAAAATTCTAAAAATAAAGCAGTTGCGCTGGTCAGGGATACGCAATAGTAATAATTTGATTCACCCTACCTTCTACACTTATTATATCTCAATACAATTCGTATTATATATTAATTTTATTTTTCATTATCTTTATTGCAAACAAGACGTGATAGCAGGCAGTTGAATGTCCTATCATTTGATATGTGGCATACTGCAGTCAGTGATAAAAAATAAGCTGGATAATTATTTTCCTGTCACATAGATTCCTTTTCTGATTTATACATTTCAATGAAATAACGAAAAAAAAAATACAAAAAATACTGAGAAGAAATATTTAATCAAATGTAGAGTTATCTAACTTATGCTCTTTCGTGGCTTCCTTATTTCGTATTCGTGGACCCATCATGTCATAGAAACATTGTTATTTATTTTGATAGCTCAAATTATCTCCCAGAATTCGTTGAACTATGGCAGAGACACCCTGTATGAAAGTCATTCCACAAAACGATTAACATCAATTATTGTAGTAAAGTCATGTTAATTATGGCGAGAATCATATTTTTTATGGAAATGTCCAACTGACATAGGTATTGAAAGGTGTTTATGGAAAAAAATGTTAGAAAATTATGTTGGCATTACATTTTACCTACTCCACAATGTGTGAAATACCCATTATAAAATGAAATAATCATTTGGCTCCTTTGCACACTCATAAAACTATCCATAAATATTAATTTATGGTTATTGAATTTCCATTTCTTACAGTTTCTCCATTTTATCTTCAGAATATTCCAGTCAGAGTCGAAGTTTGTCACTAACCAAGCTGATGTTATCGTTTTATGGTTTTCTCAAATCTTTTCATCCCTCCTATATGTTGATTCCCCTTATGTATACAAGATTTCCTGGATAATTTGGATTGCTGAACTATCTTCGAAAATGTGCTTCTGTCAGTTTTTTTCGTTGCAACGTTCAGAAAATGCAGATAGAATAGAATAGAATAGAATAGAATAGAATATATTGCATCCATAAGTAAACTTTGGACAGGTCATACACAATAATATATAAAATACAACATACATTAAATTCATAAAATACAATCGATATTCTACACATGAATAATAAAATAGAACAAAACAATCAACTAACAGGAACACTAGCTGCCCGCAAGTGAGTCCACAAGTGATCCACTGAAATCATTAATTTGATAAAGACTGGTTTTGATAAGAATTTTTTTTAATGTTCTCTTGAAAGGTTCTAATGGTAGTTCTCTGATTTCCTTAGGGAGAAAATTGAACAGAGGAATACCCATTTGGGCGATATGACTGATTTCTTATTATCTCAAGTCTCATTACATAGATTGAACAGATCATTTATTAGGTTCCTGCCCTAGACCTCTCGCTTGACCTTCAAGAAGGGCTCATAACTTTTTTCGTAATATTTTTTTTCTGAATTTTGGAAATGTTAATTAATCATCATACTATGTAGTATCTAACCTAAGATGTATATCCCATTTAACATGTTCGAAATACATCCAAGTTATTGATTGATTGAATTTATGATTTTTTTTTGTTTCAGGTATGTGAAGTTTTCGAATTTTCGGAAAGTCGATTTGTATAATATGTAAGTAAATAGAAGAAATGAACTATGAATGATGAGTAGATGTTCAGGGCGATGCGTGTAATGTTAATATCGAGGTTAATATTGTGTGATACACTAAAGAATAATTTCATGCTAGAAAAAACGTTCATTCAGAAAATGTCCTATCCTTCGGTGTGTATGATACAACATTATATTAAAATATAATCAAGAATTATTTACCTAATAACCGGTAACTGCTTGCTAGATTAGCTTATATACATCATACAATTTTCTTATAATCCAAGGTTTATAGAGGTTTTGTTTTATGAAACGATTGCAAGAAGCTGATATTAATAACACAATTGAAAATTGCAACTCTTTTAAGCTTTTTGCATTAGTGTCACATCGAGCGTCACAATATTTCTTCAATGGCTATTCTCCAGTGTGATTTATTTAGTCCATTAAGGTGATGGTGTCAGTTATAAATAACATTATTTCTCAAGAACGAACGTGGGTTCAGTATGAAAATCATTTAATCGAAATTATATTCTGATGCTTCCAAAACAATATTCGGTAAGTAACACAATGTCAAAAAATTAACAAATTGTAAAAAATGGTGTTGAAGATTTGAAAACCCCTCCCCTTATTGCAGTCGGTAGCTGAACTAAATTGCGTACCCACTTGTCATGGTCCAAATGACGTATATTGATTTTTCTATTTTGGTTGTATAATGAAGTCATTGTGCAACGCAAATGCGTGTCGAAATATTTTTATTATTCGGAGATTGGCACAATCGAACTGTCAAATAAAAGTCAGAAAAGTTAGGCCCAGTTTACTTCTGAGCGATTTGGATTTTGTGCTATAAGCAGTGAAAAACTCAATGTTTTAATTGGTAAATTTCAATTCAGAGTGTAATTAAATTTAAATTGACCAATAAAAACAATACCGACATTGAATTTTTCACCGCTGGTATTGCAATAATCATAATCGCTCATTTGTAAACTGGGCTTTACTCTTTTGCGTCAGATTTTAATTATGCCATCATTGTTTCCAATCGAAGATGTTTCTGTTATTTATCGATTTTAAATCCATTTTTCCATCAAATCAATTCAAAATAGAAAAAATTGCATATGACACAATCATGTTCCCTATATAATAGGAGCACTGCTCGTCGTACTCCAAGCAAAACTTGCGACAAAATAGCGTCTTATAAAACTTGTATCATAATATACTATTTTCATCCATCTCTACAGCAAATTTTAACGTAGTTACTTCAACCATTCGTTTATTTCGTTGACATTTCCCACCACCTGTGCTTTGAAGTAATTATAAGGTGCTCAGTGAACTCTCCACAACTCCTATCTGATTATTTTCGGTATTAGATTTTGATACGATATTGAACTGGAAGAAAGTGAAACATGAGTTTGTCAGCTCATTATGGTTTATAATAACACGGTGTCAATGCCTCGAGCAATGGGCTCAGTTTGGTCATTAATTTTCAATCATTTTCATTGACAGCCCTAGTGGATTCAATTAATGGAGAAATTGAGGGAGATAACAAACCACTTTTTATCCAAGTCATCTTCTGAGGTTGATTAGTTCATACAAAAAAAATTAACATTAAATCAATCATGTGGTATCAACACATTCTCTGTTATTTTCTTTTGAGTAAACTTCTTCCATTTTACAAAATTTCAGAGCCGTATCTGAATATTAAATATCAATACATTGGAAAATGTTTCATCGCGGGTACTTCTCTTCTAGTTTTTCGGTTATTTGGAATATAAGATGATGACGCTGACAGAGACGAGTGTTGTCTGTCTGTACCAACATTGGGTACTTGCTGACTAAAGTTTTCCATATAATTATTCCTGTTAATTTCATGACGCTGGCATATTGACGACTTGTCAACTGATATATTGTCGAAGAGAGATCTCCATATGGGCATATAGGTGGTATTATTATATGCTGTTGAAAAGTACGACTGACATTGACTGCTTTTCGAAAGTTTGACAGAATCATTGGTAATTTATTTCAGCTAGATGCTAGTCAATTTAATGTATAACCCAAAAGTTGTAGCTGAAGAAAATGAATATGCCAAAAAATAATGAAGCAAGTATAATATTTGTGGTTTCTGAATCAAGTTTAATTTGTTCAGTGAAGTATCAATATTTCTATTCTTCCTCCATTTAGCTCTAAAGCATATTTCATCTAGTCAATTTATCTCAAGAACATTTTAGAAAGGCATCCTTATAGATCTCGTAGATGCTGAACTATCAAATTTTAGATTACTTTACGACATTCCTATCCACAGAACCTCGCCTCTAAAAAAAAACTCTGCATCATCATTAAATCGATAATGATAATTATAATCATACCAACAAAAAACAAATTTGGCTACAGTAATGTGGGCCACTCAAACGACTGCTAGTTAATCAAATTATACCAACACCACTACAAATTAGGAAAGTAAAAAATATTAAATCGACAATTCTTTCCGAGATTTTTTCATTATAAGATTATGTCACCTGAAATATTTTCATTCGGATCTTTTCAATAATATTCCAACATCAATTATTCATTACTTTGTTAATGAATAATGATATTTATTTATTCATATCGTCAAAAATAATAATATACCTGGGTTATATTTTTCCATCAAAATTATGCAAAAGGCAGACCGTCATATCAGTTCATTTAGTTCAATTAAAAATGTTTATTACTTAGTAACATCATAAACCACGAATGAATTTGTAATAGGTACAGCTAATTTTCAAAAAGGGTTGAAAACACTCCATAATATATAAAATTCCTATATATATCATATATTGTCAGATTGAGGTCATTAATATCTTGGATTAATCGAAATATTCATTGATACATGGAATTTTCGAGTAGCATAAACTTTAAAGAAAAATTGCCAATGTCGAAATTATTTTGTACCTAGCCATAATTTCCTGATTAAAATTACTATATTTCAATTTTCATGTCTCGTCTATAATTAACATTCCAGTGGCACCGGGATAAAATTTCAAAATATAATTCATTTTCTAGTCAAACTATTGAACGAATGATACATTGGATATCATAGCATAGCAATACCAAGATGTCAATGCAGAATATCCGATTATTTAGAAACATCGATACTTCCGGCAATTGGTGGAGGAGCCGATACTAAATATTTGTAAATTATTTTACAAGACAAATTTACCATATCAAACTGCTTTCGATGGCAGCTTCTTGAGCATTCTTAGGTTGGCAGAAATCTGTCATCAACGTCAATAGTCATAAATAATGAATTCAAATAAGCCCACCAAATCACTAATGTTTCTATTTATGGTGATTAAATATTTATTTCAATTTTCATAAAACCAGGATATGATAACGTTTCAATTGAATGACAGTAGACATTATAGTTGACATTAATGATAGTTGACATTTATGACAGCTGACATTTATGACAGCTGACATTTATGACAGCTGACATTTATGACAGATTGGTACCAACCCTAGAACGCTTTAGAAGCTGCCATCAATAGTAATTAGATTTGGTCTATTTGAGAAAAATAAAAAATACGTTTTCGACGAATTTTCACAAACTATAACGTGGAATAAAACTATGGATTTCCCCATTGGTATAGAGACGTTGAGTTTCTTTGCTCTTCAGCTCGTTTAGGAAGAGCCCCAATTATGACGGTTGTTGACGTATGAAAAGATTCAACGCCTGGACTCATACCTGCCGGTCGGTCATTCATCCACAATTTCGGTTCAACTAGCGAACTTTGCCCTCCTCTAAAAATCGAAATGGCCGGCCCAATGATACCTGATGCCAGTCGGTGATGTTTGTGCGCGAGAAATTATCAAAAAAAAATATTTTTCAAAATACTGCGATTAACAGTTTTTAGGTGAAACTATAGTTACTACCTATAGATTTGGTTACATTTGGGGATATTTGTTGGTTAGGTTCTGAACTAACACACACTTTTTTTCAAACACTCGAATCGAAAAAAGGAGTAGAAAGCTGTTGCTTGCACTGTTGCCAGACTGAAGTCACTAATTTCGTGGATGAATTGACAACCATTCATTAAAACATGGAATATTTGAGTAGCATAATCAACTTCAAAGAAAAATTGCTTGTGGCAAAATCATTTTTTCTCCAAGAATATTGGTTCTAGATCAAGTACAATATTATGTGTTATCTATTGACAAATGGTGGATGAATCCTCATACATGTTGAATTCTCAAGATTATTCAACTTATGACAATCAATCTGGCTAAAGCCAATGACGAAGCTCCAATACAATAAATTTTTCCAAAAGGCTGGCTCTGCTCACCTTACTTTGTTATCGCGTCATTTCCAATCTGATGAACTGTCACAACGATTTGCGACATAATATTGATAAAATTAGTACCAAATGTTGATTGCGAAATGAATATGAAGAATATGAGGAGTGATGTTAACACGACGAAATTTGTACAGCGCCAGATTGTAAGTTTGGGTAATTTTGCACTTATCATGCGATCTATATTTTGATGAAAATTTTTGTTGGTACTTACGTATTTTGACCTGAAAAACACGAATTTCATAATATCATCGTGAACATATCTCTAGTTTTCGAGATAATCGATGCGAAAGTTCGAAATTTCTCCTTCTTTGTATGGCAACTTTTGGGCAAGTATTATATCTTCTTAGATCCCAAGACATATTACATGCATTTACCATGGTTAATTATGATTTTTGTGTAAGAAAAACATCATAAATATGTAATTTTTCCGTATTTTTCCTATTATTTCTTAAACTAGGCTAAATAAACAACGCCCATTTTGAAAACCTCAGTGCGAATCTTGAGCGAATAAAGGTGGATTCATAGCTGCCTTATAGCAACACGAGTCAGTGATAAGTGTTCTCTCTCTTCAATACATGTCGAAAAGAAAGATGGTTATCAGTTAAAGAAGGTGAAATTTCGAACTTTCGCATCGATTATCTCGAAAACTAGAGATATGTTCACGATAATATTATGAAATTCGTGTTTTTCAGGTCAAAATACGTAAGCACCAACAAAAATTTTAAATATAGATCGCATGATAAGTGCAAAATTACCAAAGTTTGCTCCGATCCATATATTGAAGCTATATTTTTTGTTTTTCACCAAAGTTTATAATATTGCCAGCTAGCAGATAGCACAGTTGGTTAGACCAAAGATTATATACACTCGAAGGAAGTATCAAGTAGTGGACCATATGCTCGACCATGTGGGTTCGAATCTTGTTAGAACTTTTTTATTTTTATTGTCAGTTATATCATTAAATTATGACTATAAGGTGTCATCCGATACGCTCGTTGAAGAATATACTACTTACACCTTTTCCAATATTAGTTCAAAAATGGTCATTTGGATTTCAAAACTGAAATAGCACATCAGGCAAAGGTTAGATGGGTGGCAGGTGATATTTTTTTGATGATATTGAAACGATTCTGGTTCCTGTCATATATCACATATTAAAATGTGGTAGACTGATTTTGAAATAAAAATGAATCGTTATGAAATTGAAAAGTTGGATTTTGAAATTGAAATGTAATTTTATGATATTGAATTGATTTATTTGAAATACAATTGACGCATTTATAAGTTGAATTGGTAATTTTGAAGTATGTTTCATACTTTTTCTATTTTGGTTGTATAATGAAGTCATTATGAAACGCAAATGCATATAGAAATAGCCTCTGTTTCGATACGATTTTTTTAATTATTCGGAGGTTGGTAATATCGAACTGTCAAATAAAAGTCAGAAGAGTTAGGCCCAGTTTACTTCTGAGCGATTTGGATTTGGTGATATTAGCAGTGAAAAACTCAATGTTTTAATTGATAAATTCCAATTCAAAGTGTAATTTGATTTAAATTGACCAATAAAAACAATAACAACATTGAATTTTTCACTGCTGGTATTGCAATAATCAAAATCGCTCAACTGTAAACCTGGCTTTACGCTTGTGCGTCAGATTTTAATTATTTCAATGTCATCATTGTTACCAATCGAATAAGTTCATGTTATTTATCGATATTTAATAAATTTTTTTCTTCAAATCAATTCAAAATAGAAAAAATTGTATATGACACACGTTTTATAAGACATGTTGTCGCACTTGTTCCCAAACAACGCGTGCGACAAAATAGCGTCTTATAAAACTTGTATCATAATATACTATTTTGAAATCAACTTGACGCTTTTTGAACTACAATTGGAAAAAGTGTAGTACCTTGCCATAATTTTATGATAAAAAATAAGTCTATTTCAATATTTATATCCAGTGTATAATCAACATTCCATTTGGCACCGGGATGAAATTTCAAAATATAATTTAATTCCTAATGAAACTATTGAACGAATAAAATATTGGACAATCATAGCAATACCTGCCGGTCGGTCATTCATCCACAATTTCGGTTCAACCAGCGAACTTTGCCCTCCCCGCGAAAAATCGAAATGGCCGGCCCAATCCTAATACCTGCCAGGCACGCATTGTTGCCAGGTTTCCAAAATTATTGTCGCCAAAGTTTCTTTTAGAAAGTAGCCAGCCAGAAAAAGAGAAATCATCTTTCTTTAGGACATGGGCAAGACAAGGGTGAAGATTGCAACAAAACTATTAAAACGAGAAAACATATATCCATCTCTCAATACCAGCAGTGAAAGAAAGAGATGTAGGTACTATGATTGTCGAAAATTTTGTTTTAATCTGGAATTATGATAATTTCAAAACATTACTTTTTATTCATCATATGAGTAGGTAAGGTACTTTGAACATTCAGAATATGTTGCCGCGTAAAAATACTTAAAATGAGAGATCATGCTGATGAATTTTTATTCAGAACTGATTCACCAATAATCTTGAAGACCTAAGGCCCATTCTTGATATTTCCACTGTATTTTTCCGAACGAAGCCGCGCTTTTCTTGACCTGAAAAGTGACACCAGAAGAAATGTTTTCCGGCGCAGTCCATCGTAGATTCATTTCCTGTGAAATACTACATTCTGTCTGCAGTGTCGGCTCACAAGTCATAAAATGAAGCGACTGTTGTCACTATATTTGACGCATCGCATAATAAAAAGTCGCCATATTGAAAATTTTAAAATATCGCCACAAATTACGCCAGTCGCCATTTGATGTCGCAATTTCCCAAAAAAAGTAGCCGTTTTTGCGATAAATCGCCACACTTGACAACACTGCCAGGCAGTCGTCGCTTGATGTGTTTGTGAGAAAACGAACGTTCGCGGCACAGCCTTGGCCTTGGCGCGGTGAGTGCACCCATCACCCGAGAGGAGCCATCGTCAGTCCCCCCACTGAGCCCCCCGGTGTATACGCGGTGGCCCACTGCCCCCCAAATTCTCCCGGTGCTGTCGGACGTAGGTTGTGGGGACGGGCGGTGTTGCCAGACGTAGCGTTGTGGCGGATATCGCGGATTTTTTCGGGACGCGTCAGAGTGGATTCATGCAACAACAACTTGGACTATAATTAATATAAGATGTACCATGGCATTTGAACTAAGAATATAAATGGTGTTCGTGTAACATCAACTAAAAAAATTGAGGAATTTAGTCATCTTTTTCATGAATAAATGAGAAATTGTATTATAATGATATTGTAATATTGTTGAAAAACCACAACCCAATTATTAATTGACAAATTTTAAAAAATGAGACCTTTAACTCCTGTCTTCTTTCATGTGGTTTGTCCGGCAAAATATTTGACTTGATGCATGCGTTTTACTGAATTAATGGAAGAAATTAATTTCTTAGTCATCTTTCTGAGTTTTGATCTCAGTTTTCATTACTTAATTTCTTTCATGGTTTCCTCCATTACTTTACATGATTTCAAATTATTGATTTTAATTTCAAATTTGTGCTTGCATGAATTTTGGTTTTCGGAGAATATGGAATGAAATTTGGTGGATCTGTTCAATGTATAAAACTGCATTTTTTGACAAGTTACTCAATTTCATGCAAATTCCGGATTCAGAGGGGGTGACATAAACTTTCGATTTTTATCAGGTACACCTGGTATATTTTCAGTTTTTGTTGTCTTCATAATGAAATATAGAATACAAGCATGTATCATTCGTTTTTTTTATGTTCTGGTTCTCACGAAAAGGAAGGTTCTCACGAAAAGGGATATCTTGATGTAATGTTCAGAGAACATCGTGAGAACCAAGGAAAGAAGGTAGCAGTTGGTATTCTTCTTAAATTTCTGCAGATCGTATGCTTCGGGGAACACCTCCCTAGACAATGATGAGTTCCAAAGTCTCGATGTTCGTTGGATGAAAGTTACCACGAAGGAGTGAGAGGACTGAACTTGACGGGTTAATCTCGAAGATACTGCTAATGGAGGAACAATTGTTGATATTTCAGAAGAGCATCTCCAATGAAAATATCTATCCGCACTCCAAATATGGGAACAGTATTCCAGGACAGGTCGGATCTGTGCATTATAGATAATAAAGCAGCTGTCTGGGAGTGAAAAAGCTTTTGGCTCGAAACAGAAAGCCAAGTTTTTGGGATGCACTTTTGGTAATGGACCTCACGTGATTTTCCCAAGAAAGGTTATTGCTGATAGTAACACCAAGCATCGAAATGAATGACTAAATTATGTTGGGCATAGTGAGATCGGCTTTTTTAGAGAAAATACATGCTTGTGTTTTGTTTGCATTGAATTCTACCAGGTTATCAGATCCTTACTCGAGAATTGTTGCTAAGTCCATATCGATTTTGTTAACATTTCATCCTCGTTCATTTCTGGTTTGACGGGCCGATATAGGAGCCCTTGGAGAAAAAGCGGTATGGAGGGTACCATCATCCGCCAAGCTGTGTATAGGACATGAAGTTGCTTCCAACAAATCGTTGATGTGAAGTAGAAATATTGTTGGTGCTAAAATTGATTCCTGCGAAACACCAGCATTTATGAGTTGAGTATCAGATGAAACTCCATCGACCACTACATGGAGATACCCTCGGAGATACCTGTTTGAGAGAAAACTAGCAAGCAGAGAACACAGCTGAGGGGTTACTGTTTGTAACCATTTTTTTTTTCGAAATAAATTTCTGAGTTCCAACGTTATATTTAAAATGTTTTGTCTTTCTACAACCTAAAATTATAAAAATTTTAAAATCAAATTTCACATATAGCTGAAACATTTTGATCGAACATAATAAAGTTGTATTTTTGAAAATATTTACGGACCTAAATTTGTTATTTGAACGTATCTATAGCTTTCTAGAATGAAAAAATGGTTACAAACAATAACAAATGTCCCATTTTAGAATAGAATGTTTATGTCACTTCTGGTGAATCCGGAATTTGCGTGAAGTTGAGTTACTTGTCAAATAATGCAGTTTTGTGCATCAAACGATGTCATTCCATTATCTCAAAAAATAATTTCAGTCATCGATATATGTCCTTCGTAGGCCTCGTCGTAGGCATAGATATTCCAAACTAGGATATCATAGTTTGATATTCAAAGTTATGGTCCTTTAAATGGCACACCTTTTATTTTATTAAATTTTTAAATCCTCATTGAAGAGCTGATTTCATCACACTTGGAGTTTCCTATGTCGAAACTACTCATTATTGGTTGAAACGGCATGCTTGTTATCTTAAATTTTTATTAATTATTTACTGATATTTAATTTGAGAAAATCAGTAGGTTTGAACATTGTTTCAAACAATCATTAGTGAATAGGCCATAATATAGGAAGATCTGGTTGTATCACCTCGAGTCTTGTCATGATGACCATTCAGAATTTTATATCGCCATAAAATTAACAAGACAATGCCTATTCTTCTGAAAGTAATCGTGTTTTATAGGATGGAAAGATAAAAATATATTAATGCCATCAAATTAAATTCTTTATTCTGTGCCATTAAGTATTTCCATTATTCTGATTGAAGATATTGAAAATTTCACATATAATTCAAAAAATCAAAATCAGTCAATTCCGTGCCTCAACTTCAAGTACCTGATAAATGACAAATAAAGTATGTTACAAATATAAAGTGAAATATTCTGGGCATTCATCTCGAGATTAACACTTATGGAATAACATACGCAAGAGCAGAAAGTATCCAAATCAAAGAGGTAATCTGAATTTAGGTTTCATTGTGACCAGAGGCTGCCTGTAAAAAAGGTCGAGAGGGTTATATCAACCATTCATAAACGTTTGAAATGCTAAAATATTCAGTAGGAGTAGAAGGAGAAAACTTTGGAGACAAAAAATATATAAAGGATTCGAAGCTCCCACGAATATTATGCATTTTCTTTGATCTGTTGAAGTCCTGCCGCAAAAATCTGATACCCTATATATTCCCAGAACCATAGGCGCCGATTACACGGGGCCCATGCCCCCTCTGAGATTTATCAGGGTGTGCATCGCCCCCCCTGAGATTACACCCAAATCGGACAACCATTGTTGATTTTGCACTCTTAATTTATTTTTCGATTAACATTTTTGTTTGTACCTTTGTATTTCGACCTATGGAATACGAATTTGATGATGAAATCGTGAATAATTCACTACTTTTGAATGTTATCCATGCCAAAGTTCGAAATTCTACATTTTTTTACTGATATCTGTCATTCTATTTGACATAATTATATTGAAGATAAGAAACATATGCCACTGAGTAGTTTATATATTTGCTATGAGTCAGCTATGACAAGATGGTAAAATGGGAGAAAAATTATGAAAAAATGCATTTTTTTAGATAAAAAGCATAAATAATGAGCCATGGTATATGCATGTAGTATTTCCAGCGAGATTTCCATAGTGATCTTAGAATATACAATACTTGCAGAAATTTTTCGAGTTCAAGGTGAAATATCGAACTTTGGCATAAATGATTGGAAGGAAAAGTGGACTTTATTACCAAATTCGGATTTCTGAGGTCCAAATACATGGGTACAAACAAACATTTTCATTGTAAAATAGACCGCATGATAATTGCATAATTACCCAACCATTTACCATTGCAATAAATTGAACCTGAAATTTTGGATGTTTCGATGTTGGAAATGTATCTAGTATGTGCCTTAGAATAGTTTTTCGCTTGAAATTTCAATCATAGTTTCAATATAAGTAAGTTAATGCGTTATATTCTATTTTGTTACTTTTCAATATTTTATATGAACAAAATTCAATAATACTATTTTATTTTGCCCCCCCCCCTGGAATTTAGAAGTTTCGGCGCCTATGCATAGTACTGTTCAGTTCCGCTTTGCCTGACGCTTTCGCAGAACTGTGACGTCTCATTTTCATTTCGAGAACAGCGTTGCCAGTACTAGTACTTTCGTACTAGATCTAGTACTTTTCAACCTTGTCTAGTACGCTAGTACGCTCGGTACAAAATTAGTACGTTTTCATGTTTTCTGACTTGAAACAAAAAATCTCAAAACACAGGTAACTGAAATGAACCAAGAAACACAAAAAAAGCGATATCTTTGTCTCATAAATACGTGTGTGCTTATATTGTTTCAACTTTTTATCGTCGCAATACTCGCAATCGTTGCATAGTCGCAATGACAGTTCACATTGTGCAGTAATGGACATTATAAAATTATAATTTTTTCAAATAAAACTCCCTTCGTTTACATATTCATTGATAATTTTGCTCTCACCATGCGATCTATTCTTCAGTGAACCTTTTTTTTACTCATGTGTTTTAACCTCAGTAATCCGAATTTTGTAATGAAATCGTGAACACACCTTTACTTTTCCAGATAATACATGCTAAAGTTAAAAATTTCACCTTCTTTTGATGATATCTGTCTTTTTTTTTGACATCATGTATTGAAGAGAGAAAACACATATCACTGAGTGGTTTTGCTACACCTACAAGTCAGCCATGTGACATTCACAGGATTTGCAAAAGATGCGCATAGAGGTCTTCAAAATGGCCGTTGTTTATGCAGTCTAGATGGTTGAATCAGAGGAAAATCATGAAAGAATGCAATTTTTTTTCTAAGACAAAAAAGCATAGTGAATGCATGGTATATTATGTACAGTGATCTAGAAAGATAGAATACTTGCCGAAAACTTGCCAGACAAAGGTGAAATTTCCAACTATGACACGAATTATCGAATCATCGAATTAGAATTTCTGAGATCAAAATACATATTCATTGAAAAATAGATTGCATGATTAGTGCAAAGTTACCTATTTATTCAACCTCATATCTGAATCAGAGACTAGGTTCCTGCATGTATTGAAATTTGAGAATTCTGATCTAGTAGGTACATTTTTCGAAAAATAGTACTTTTTTCGGTGGAGTTGCAGTACTTTTCGAGATGCAGGGCTAGCAACGCTGTTCGAGAATCGTCAACTTCGACATGGGAGGTTCGCCTCTAGTCCGGATGGATCGAAGGCACACTCGATTTACTCCCGGGGTTTTATGTTTCAATCAGTCGGGAAGTCTGGGGGCCCACCTAGACCATTATGATCTAATCGGGCCCGAACAGTTGGGAGCGCACCTCGAGTCGAGTGTTTATTTTGTACGTTTTCCAATCGCTGATATTCATTGGGGCGGACTGACAGCGATGATAGACTGAGGTTCTAGTCCGAACACAGGCTGTTAGAAATTCGATTACATGTTCTTGGAAACCGTCAAAGATACACAGCGAAGTTTTGATGGAGGCAAAGTTGGGTAATCAGAAGCTGGAGGCAAGAAATCAGACTATTTTGATGGAGAAAACGAAAAACTGCTTTCGTCTCCGAATAGAAAAATAGTACATTGTGTTATTAGGAGCGAAAGTGATACTTTGTTTATACTAAAGAAGCTAAGCAAGCCACACACGAATTTCGACTCCGGATAGATCACATAATTTTAGGCTCATTTTAGGCTATTTTATTACCCTATTCCCATTTTGTTTGCTCCCTACCTTAATAGAAAAACTTGTGGCTTTGCTAGCTTCGGGCGAACTCAGCAGAGCCATTTTTGAAAAACAATAATTTTGGTGTTTTGAGATAGCCAAATTGTAGAGCTCATTTTAGGCTAATTTATTACCCTTTTCCCATTTTTTTGCTTCCTCCCTTAATAGAAAAACTTGTGGCTTTGCTAGCTTCGGGCGAACTCAGCAGATCCATTTTTGAAAAACAATAATTTTGGTGTTTTGAGATAGCCAAATTGTAGAGCTCATTTTAGGCTAATTTATTACCCTTTTCCCATTTTTTTGCTTCCTCCCTTAATAGAAAAACTTGTGGCTTTGCTAGCTTCGGGCGAACTCAGCAGATCCATTTTTGAAAAACAATAATTTTGGTGTTTTGAGATAGCCAAATTGTAGAGCTCATTTAAGGCTAATTTATTACCCTTTTCCCATTTTTTGCTTCCTCCCTTAATAGAAAAACTTGTGGCTTTGCTAGCATCGGGCGAACTCAGCAGAGCCATTTTTGAAAATCCACTTTTTTTTTTGCGATTCATTATAACGATAGTTTGTAACTAATTTTATGATAATCAATTACCCTAATTTAATTTTTTTGCTCCACGCATTACAGAAAAAAAACAAGATTTTTCGATTTTCGCCAAGTCGATGATGCAATCATTTCAAATCATAAATTTTTGACGATTCAACTTGTCATACCGATGATACCCATCGCTGGATCAATAAAATGTTCATGTTGGAATGTTTTATTCGACGTTTTTAAAAAAAACCTGTGGCTTTGCTGGCTTCGGGCGAACTCAGCAGAGCAAATTTTTCAAAAACATTATTTTTCTGCCATTTGATGTTTGGAGATTTCAAGACTAATTTTAGGCTAATTAATTACCCTAATTCTATTTTTTTCAGCTCCACGCATTACAGAAAAAAACAAGATTTTTCGATTTTCGCCAAGTCGATGATGCTATATCGCTATATCAAAAAACAGAAAAGTTGTTTTTGAAAAAATCGCTCTGCTGAGTTCGCTCGAAGCCAGCAAAGCCACAGGTTTTTTTTCTGTAATGCGTGGAGCAGAAAAAATAAATTAGAGTAATTAATTAGCCTAAAATTAGTTCCAAACTATCGTTATATTGAATCGCAAAAAAAAGTGGTTTTTCAAAAATGGCTCTGCTGAGTTCGCCCGAAGCTAGCAAAGCCACAAGTTTTTCTATTAAGGGAGGGAGCAAAAAATGGGAATAGGGTAATAAAATAGCATAAAATGAGCCTAAAATTATGTGATCTATCCCGAGTCGAAATTCGTGTGTGGCTTTGCTAGCTTCTTTAGTATTCTTTGTTTGACTAGTGAATTTTGTGTTTGCGAGGCGAATTGACAACAGAGCCGAGCTCGCGAACAGAGACACTTTTGATCCGAATGAAACTTGCTATTTTCTGCAATCAAAAGAATTTGAGGTTCAAATTTTATACAGGCTCAACTGAATAGATACCTAGAGTTATTCTCTCAGATTCATTCAACGGCATATTTTCAAAAACCTTGTTTATTCTGATGTTCAAATCGAATTCAAAGGATGATGAAACGCTGTTGAATGTATCAATGACAATAATTTAAATCTGGTGACCAGAACACAACATTTCAATGGTGATTTACTCAGTGTCGTATAATTCGTTGTAAAAACATATCCTTATATTCAACACAATTCGTGTTAATTTGAAAACATTGTCGGGTTTCCCCATGATGAAAAGTTGGATATAAGGAAAAATATGATAGGAAAAGAGAATATTTCAAGATACGCTAGAGCTTGGCCCAAGTGGTAAGAAAATGTTCAGACCAGTAGATAAGCCTATATTTAGTGAAATTGAAAAATAATAACAACATGTTTGATGTCATATTTCTCAAGTTTGACACTTTGAAACTTTATATTGGCAGAAAATGAAGGAAACAGTTGTGCTGACAATGAATTGAATCTATTATCACTCGGGTAATAAATCGAAGATGTATATTTTCAGAAAACATTGCCTGCAGAATGACACTATCAAATTCATAATCTGACATTTCGGCATCATTAAGTTGATTCTATATGGATCTTCGTTCACAGTGCTGCGCCAACCTGTTGTTGAATTCATCTCAATAAATCAATGCAATATCGCAAATCGATACGGGAACTGTATATACAATAAAAATATACATCGATGGCCCCTTGAGATGAATCACCCGAATATGGGTATATGTAAGTGTGAGCCCATGTGTTTATTGTAAACAAACTTAATCAAATAGATTGTCGGCGTCAACTGTCTGTCCAGAAAAGGTTGTATTTGGTTGTATGTACTTTGTGTTATTTTAATGAATATTGCAAACTGCCAAAAGGCTATAGAGATGTCTGTGTCAGTCTAACCATATTAATTCAAAATAGATGATGGAAACGCTCCACTTGTGTTTTATTTCTATCGTCCCTATATGACCTGTATTCATTGGATGATGTGGAAAACCCCAGAAAATAAGGTGCTATGAAGTGTACTGTTATCCGCCAACCTGTGGAGAGGACAAGCAAGAGCAGACTTTGTTCCAAAACAGATCCTTGTGGAATACCAGCCTGGAGATGAGATGATGATGATTTTTATAAATGCATTCATATCGTCATGAAAACGTTCGCTATTTCGACAAAAATATAATTATTTGTAACTAATTGCGCGTTTTTGTGAAATAGTAGCTTGAAAACATATTTACTGAATTTGGCACATCTGATCTTGTTCCCAAAAATCAGCAATGTGTTGATGGAAACATATTTGGCACATCTAGGAGGTATCTCCCAAAACACCCACTCTATTTGGAAAATAGAATAGTGTCAAGTTTTTTTTTGAATAAACATTTTATTTTCAGGGTCCATAATAACCTTGAGCTGAATTGATTTTATGTGAATTCGATACGCTTGCCATATGTGTGACCTCTCGTTCGATAATAATTAAAACTTCAAGCTATCAGAATACCAATTAAACATATTCAAAGGAACTCCTTTAGTTGTTAGTTAACCCAAACCCGATGTACGTGTTCAATACTTACTTGTTTCGGAGTTGTTCTGCTTTTGACACAGATGCAAATCGATATTTCGAAATATCGGTATGGAATCAGGGTATATAGGGAAGTAATATTCTTCATCTTCAATATAAATTCTCTTTGTGCTAGTAACACGGAGATAATTACCTTTATATACATAGTGTAGTCGACACCATGTTATAAAATACTTTTTTATTTTTATTTTTTTATGAAAAATAGTTGATAAATAATTCTGCATGGCCTGGAAACCCAGAGTGAAGTAATGAGATAGCAATTTTTTTAATTCGTGAAAAAGAAGGTTTCGTTGATAATATTTTCGGTTTGATATTTACATTCCGCTTCCCTATATAAATACAATATGCAAATATAATATTGTATACATTATTGTAAAGTTTCATCATGCAAGAAAAGTAAAGTTTCATACATCAGCAATTCTAATTTTTTGTGATACTAGAGCTTCCTATCAAATAAATCCAAAAAGGGTTTGATAAAGCTCTCAGAACTGATGAAAATTCTGCAGTTTTCATCATTCTAACATTTTTTTTTTTCAGGAAAAAGCTATATCGGTATAACAAAAGTTGGAAATCAAATAATGAATCTGAAGGAATTTTGAGTCAATTTTTTCATTTTTATAAGGATTCACGTTAAAAATGTGTAAATCCATCGCGACGTTTTATCCGATAAAATAGCTCTTGTGTTTTCATTATTGATTAACTGAATTGAATGGAATGGTAGTGTTTTTGAGTGTATTGGAATTTGTCTTGAAAGTTTGGAGGTCAGGGGCATCAGAAAAAACCTCACGAGAAATGAGGGCCAAAACTCTGCTGTTCGATATAAAAATAATTTTGACAGAGTGAAGTTCGGCAGGTCTCGAGCTTGACAATAAAAGCGTGGCCAGTGTGGGGTAATAAACAAGATTTGTGATGAGCATAACTATGAATCATGAGATGATTAACTGAAAAAGGGAGGGACGGCGCTGAAGCATGAAAGATGCGGGAGAATTCCGGCGTATACGAGGACGCCGTCGACGCCGGGACGCCTCTAGACGTTATCGTCACAATTCGTCCGTTGGAACGAAGAAATAACCGTCCCGATGCCGCAAAGATATGGGTTTCGTTTTGGCATGTAATGGCCTGGTCTGGAAAGCTCGAGGAACGATATGGCCGGATTCCTCTTTCTTATTATGACCGACGTCTCGTGCGGGAATGTTATATTGAAGTGGAAATTGGCTTTCCCGATGAAAATCGGAAGAAATACCAGCAGAAACCTTTCAGTCACTCTGATGTGTAGATTCAGCGTGGGGAAATTTCGATGATTGTGTACGGTAACTCGGTAACTATATGAGATACAAGAATTTACTGGCGAATTTCGTCTTTTGTTTTAGACTTATAAACAAAAGTTGAATTTTTCGATTTTCAGACACATAATTGTTTCTAAAATTATGAGATAATAACTTTTATCCACTCCTATTAAATTATATATTCATTGTTCAACTGCTTTTGAGTAACTAATAGTGCCTATACAGGGTTATTCAAATTCGTCGCTCATCATTGGGATCTCGAGAACCGTAAGAAATACTAAGAACTTTAAATTGAGGCAAAGTTGCGGAATTTTATGGTCATTATTATGGAGAAAAAAATCCGCTCCAGCTCTTTTATTTTTTTTGAATTATCTATTTTATTTTATTCTTCCTTTATAACTGGAGATACAAAAAAACTGTAAAGACTTCTTCATTGCCACATTCTGCGATCTTCAAAATTGCATTCTTTGATTTCGAGTTCGGCTTTTCGTCTTCTGGCGACCATCATCAACTTTCATTTTTTAAATACGAAGGTTCATATTTTTCCATTTTTTTACCATAGGCTGACTTCTGAAATACATGGAAACTCAAAGAATTGATTTATTTCATTTATTTATTATTGACGAGTTTCATTCGCGAAAGAGTTGTTGATCAAGTAACTATAAATGATTTGTATTTCAGGTGTCAGTTCATGGTAAAAAATGTGAAAAAGATGCATCTTCGTATTGAAAAAAAAAAGTTGATGATGTCCGCGAGAAGACGAAACGTCGAACTCACGATCTAATAATGCTATTTTGAAGATTGCAAAATGTGGCAATGAAGAAGTTCTTTCAGTTGTTCTTGTATCTCCAGTAATAAAGCAAGAATAAAATGGAATATAAAATTCAATAATTCAGTTTTTTTCGAATAGTTCGAACACTAGAAGAGCTATCGCGAATTTTATTTTTCACCATAGTAATGACCATAAAATCCCGCAACTTTTCCCCAATTTAAAGTTCTTTGAATTCCTTACGGTTCTTGAGATCCCAATGATGAGCGTCAAATTTGAATAACCCTGTATATAAACAAACAACGTGAGTTATGATAACTCCTCGGATAACTCACTCAATAACTCACTTGAATAAATCGGAATTATTAACGAATAATATTGACGTTTTCAAATTAAGTTGATACCTGATTATTGTGAATGTTTCGCTGAAAAATATGAATTCAGATAGTCATCGTTTATCTAAGTATATCTATTGAATGATGAAAATAAGACCTAGTGGCGCTACTCTTCTAAAAATCAGAATTTCGTACGAAAAGTGTCACTATTGAAAATTTACGGCGCGTTCACATTTTTTTATGGTTCTCACGAAAAGGGATATCCTGTAATGTTCAGAGAACATCGTGAGAACCAAGGGAAAGAAGGTAGGAGTTCTGGAGATGGTATGCCTCTGGGAACACCTCCCTAGGCAATGAGTTCCAAAGTCTCGATGTTCGTTGAATGAACGAGTCTTTGGAAAAAGACGTTCTGCAGGTCTCTAAAGTGACCACGAGAGGGTGTGAAGACTGAACTTGGCGAACTATACAAACATCTAAATTTGCCAAACCTGTACATCATTAATGGGAGAACTCAAAACGCACTATCCATCCCTCTACGAGACGGGTGTAAAAAATGACATTTATATGTTCCCGTTTTGCCGTCAGAATCCGTTCCGATACTGGTGACTCACCTTGTACATACAAATCAAATGTGTAGTCAGTCACAATTGCGTACCCATTTTTTCGCACCTTTCCAGCCTACAAACTAGACAGTCGTCGATGATTATTCAACGAGGTATCGAAGCGAGACTCGCGTCACAGTCACACCAATTCTGTTGTAATTCACGTACACAACCTTGGCTGTTGTTTTATTTTTGTTATAAGCGGAATACCGCAACTCCATTGCACTTGTGGTCCCATTGTTGTTCATTCGAGTAGAAATAATGGCGAAAATCACGAGCAATATTCGATTGTAAGTGATAATCAATTATCTCTGTCGCGAATCAATGTTCTACGCGTTGACATTCGGTTATTGCATTGGAGCTATTTTATTCATATATCTATTAACTACAATATTGACCATACGCTATAAGAGACAATCGGTCCGATTCTTTGAAAAGTGGTTAACACAGTGGATACATTAGTAACGTTGTTAACAACTACTTTTTTAACCACTTTAGATTTTCCACTATTCATATGTGGTATTCTTCAAATACGAAATTTATCAAGGTTTCTAATTTCTTACATTTCCACTCAGTGGTAAATAAATGCGGAAAAGTTGGTAACTCCTCTTCTTTTTTATTATAGTTTGCTGTTTTTCTGCGATTTCAACGTTAATTTAACCTCATTTTTTGGATTCGATATAGTATTAGCACAGAGAAAATATCGACTTACAGATTACTTTTTGGTCTTATGTGTCCGGGACTGCCAAGTTTTTCGTGAATGATTGCAGGAATGATAATTATATGTTTTGTCAATGAACTTAGTGAGGTAGGTATAAATATATCCTGGAAATAATATTATTACACAGGATCATTGCTCATTGATTCAGCTAGGTATTTATTTTTTCAGTAGCAATACATTCTACCATGTTGAACATCATTGGTTCTATCAGAGACATCATTAACATTAATATTCTTGGCATGTGATATATCTTGGGTAAAATTTTAAGTCAATAATGTTGAATTGGTTTGTATAATTTCATGAGGCTCTATATAATTGGATGCTATCTGTTTCTTGAGCATATATATGTAGATATTTTTATGATATTTTTTTCAGTAGGAAGGTAAAGGTTCTCAATAATATCGATTATCCTACCATATAATTATTTCCTGAGTGACTCAAATCCTAAAAACTATAACAAATATCCTTCATAACTGCCTCTTCAAATATATATCACCTTTATGATGAATTATTTTTTCATTTCCACCAGTAAAATCTGGTGGATAAATCAGTCACTTTATTAGTGGTAAACCAACGACAAGTTGTTAAATTTTTTTCCATTCTGACGTTAGAGAATTGAAGATTCGAAAAGTGATTCAAATAACAACTGACCTTCCTATTTGCCACCCAAATGACAGTACTTCCTTAGAGAATCAGACCGATTGTTAGCAAAGTGAAGCCGAATTTCATATATCTGTCATTTTTTAATTGGCAAAGTTGATTGAAGGCGCATGCGCGAAATCGAGCGCGAAATACAAATCAAAATGTTCAAAATTCGTAAATCTCACATTCATAGAAAAAAATGTACTTTATATGTAAACAAATATTGTCATTTGGAATATATCCGATGTAATTAGAATACATGAAGTATACTTACCTTCGACAAAGAGTAATCATCAGAGATCTTCTAATTAAGCGAACCACTCCTTCAGATTTGAAAGAATATGAAGCAATCAATATGAAAACAATGGTAGGCATAAGAATTATTATTATTATTATATTTTGTTAGACATCGATGGGACAGGCACTTCTATTGTGTCTTGATTTCTGGAATCGTGGAAGATAACCTGGAGGCTGGACACTACCTGGACACCATAGATCTTATTGCTTACGCTATTTATCCAGGTTATTTGTTTCGTAGGTCCGGGGGGGTTGAAAGTACTAAGTCATTGATTGGTCGTTTTCATTTTTGTATATACATGTGTTGTACCACGTGATCATGTAGTACCTACTTTCTTGCAGAGCCCTCTTGACCTAAAAATTACTACAGGATGCCGTATCTAGCGTCAGCAGTATCTATGCTGGACACCGACATTGGACATATTTACGGCAGTGTTGAACTTAAATTACGAATAGTATCACCTGAACAACTATGAATTGATGAAACACGAATACTCAACACGCAATCGAAAAACAATAACGAGAAACGAGGAAATTCACATCAATAAAACACGAATAAAACCTGCTTGTTTGAAAAATATCGCAAAAGTGATACCCGACATACGATCATTTCCAATTTGACGCATGCGCATAAATTCATCGTTGCCAGCGATGCTCTTAGCTTTGTTTTGGTTTTCATCAGAACCGTCCTAGAACGGTTCTGCTCATGCGCATTTGCTTCAAGCGATCAATTTGAAGAGAATGCGCATGAGCAGTATAGTTCCAGAACGGTTCTGAGAAGAACCAAAACAAACCTCTTTTGTTTCAGCTTCAGATAGGCTGTCCTTATTATCAATATTCGTAGTTACTAGATATATGATTTTATTCCCTTTTTTGTCACCCCGAAAAATTTCACAGCCGTGACACGTCATTCGTTAGATGTCACTTTGATAGCTGGCAAATGATCCAAGAAATACGTCATCTATAAAGACCAGGTGACTGTCAACTATCTGTACATGGTAGTTTAGTTTACTGTTGTTTTTACAAATTCCCATTGATCTTAGGATATTGTGTCAGTCAATTTAGCGAATCCTTGCCTCCTATCCATCCTATATTTCATATTCTTTCTCAAAAGCACTCATAAACATCAGCAAACATCTGCAAATGCTTCACTTTTTGTAGGCGGTGCTAAAACATGCCTGGTGGCCCCTGATTGGTTGACGGTTGAAAGGGAAAGAGGAAAAGTGGGGGTGGTCTGGCGTAACGGTACTCCTACTTTGATTTGGCGTTGTATTTACATATTGATTGGTGTTATTTTTTTGAGAATCTATAACAGTGCTTCGAGAATAATTCAATTCAAAATGTTTTTTTTTTCTATTGATATAATAGGTATAATAGATAAAATGCATATTTTTATAACACATTTTATGAACACTTATGCGAGTATTTATGTAAATAAATTTATTCACGGAAATAATTCCCCTACCTAAAAAAAAGTGAATATAAAGACATTTGCATGTACATATACATTTCATAAACTTGGTCAACAAATAGATATATCTACACTCTTTGAATTATATTTGTTTTTGTTTCAGGTGAGAAAATCAACAAACTATAGATATATACTCAACTGTCAACTCGAAATGAAAAGTAAGTTAATTCCCCCATTTTGAGATATTCATTATAAAATTTGTTGTACCAAATGATATGTTTGGTAATACAGTTGATTGGGGAAATAATAATATCATGAGCTATTCAGGAACATAATTCACAAAGGATTCCAGTTCCAATGAATTAGGTTTTGATTTGACAAGGAAATTCACGAACGTCCTGTATTTCTATTGGCTTTTTATGACTGTTTCAATGTATGTCTTCAGTTGCTTTGTTATTATAGTGACCGTACTCTCAGATAATTACAACACGGCTTTACGAAGAATTGGGGGTATACCTCATTCATTCTCTCATAACTGTATTTGAATAATATCTTCAGGCAGAACAGAGAACACACCCATCTTATTTTCTCTAGACGTGGGAGATATAGCGGTCAAGCTATAGCTTTCATCAAATGTGCATAGAAAAATCACATGTTATTTTTTCGATACGAATTGCCAGAAAACATCCCCTGGATCTTTGTTGTTTTTTCGATTGGATGTTTCCAATTTCCGAAAAATCAAAAGTAAGAAAAATCTTGTATTATTATAATGAACTCTTTTTTAAGACTAACATGAGATGTGCGTTTATATCTGTACATAAATTTACAGAAATGTGTGAGTGGGTGAGATCTTAGTATCCACTATCTATATATTATGTGATATGTTTAGTAGGACAGTTATTCACTAAGCTAAAATTATATTTGAAAAATCCAATATTCAACGATTCGTTTAAGATTTCTGATGTCCCTGTATTGATATCAGGTAGTCAGCGAATAGAATTACTGAAAGAAGTTTCAATAAGGCAATTTATAATACAAACGAACCTCAAACATTGAATCCATCGTAATCCGAGGAAAACTTTGAAATTGAAATATTATACGCTGGCTTATGTTCAAGATAAACATTCGATTATATCGTACATGTTGTATGGTGTACTGAAGAAAAACAATGATTGACCCCAATAAACATAGCATAGCCATTTGCAAATTTCAAAATCATAAGAGTGCAGTAATTTATAATTTATTACTTTAATTTGATACCACGTCATTACCGAATTTCGAGGCAAATGTATTACCCTTCCACCACAGAAGATTTGCGATGATCCATGATTTGAATAATATTTTTATGTTGAACATGTTCATAAAAACTCGAGTAGAAACATTTTATATTTTTTTGGGCCCTATATTACCCCTTGGAATCGATATCGGTCCTTATGTCTAACCTAGAGCTTAGAAATTAGGAAATCCAATGAACAGTTCAGGTAAAATTGAATATTTAGTGCGCAAATGAAGTTGTATACTACAAATTTCAAATTTGGTACATGGGAAGAACTCATTTAGTTTATTGAATAATATCATCAAGACTAAAATATTGATTGTCATATAGAAAATTACAGTATGCAACGCCACTGGATCCACTTGTTTTATCTTCTTCCCTTGCCATTGGGAACCAATGTTTATCCCTAGATTGCGCCATAATTCACTCACATATGGGCGGCAATGTTTCCCAGGATCAAATTTTCCTCTAGTTCCGCTATTTTCTTTACGACAGTGTTATTTTGATGTTATTTGGAGAAGATTCAAGTAAAGGAACGGTTGGTCATTAAAAGGCTTCTATGTATCGCTCATAAATTTTGGTGAACTCAATAAAGTCACACTATCAGACGTTTTGAAATAAATATTTATGATCCCATTGGGAAGGCTATTAGATGTCGAGCTCAAGCGTATTTCTCACTTAAGAAGAATAAAAAATAATACAGAGTTTCCATATCATAAATGAGGGTAACTTTGAAAAATGCAATGGGTATATCTAATTGAGTTGAGAAAATCCTACAGCAACTTCTGTCAATATATATTCCAAATTTGCTTATAGAGTACTGCTGCCAGGTCCGTAACTAGGGTGGGGCAAGGGAGGCTTATGCCGCGGGCGCCAGCCCGCAGGGGCGCCAAAAATCGAACGTAAAGTTTCAATGAATACGTATAATGAATAATGTATAAACACAAGAGAATTGTTTAAAGCCGCTACTGTTGCCCAAACTTGTATTGTGACACCACATTCGATCGTCGGAATCCGACGTTTCCCGATTATGCGTTTGGGTCCGCCCTCTGCCCTATGCCATCCCGCCGTCCGCACTGGCGCACTCCGTAGTCCAGTGTTGCCATCTTAGTGAATTTTACACCAAAACTGGTGGTTTGAGTTATCGTTTTGTGACAAAAAATTGCATCTAGTGGCTGGTGGTTATTTTTGTGAATTTTTCATGACACATGTGGAAATCTGGTGATTTCTTCCATATTTGATTTCTGCCACAGATTTCACTACTAATTGACAGTTGACGCATGCGCATGACACGGATCACGATTTCGTTATATTTGTCAAATCGTCAAAGTCATGTTGAGCCCTCAAGTTTCATGCTGAGCATAGATTTTAGTTTGACATAAATAGCACCGTTTTCGAAAGCAGAAACATTTACACCGATTGCGCTCCAGTTTTACCAATAGAACTAGCTATTATCCGGTGTTAATCTAGTGGTTTCAATCGTAGTAAACCACCAGAAAACCACTATATTATCAAAAAATTTCGCCTACGGCGCATTTTTTTCATTTAACCAGGTATTGTGATTTTCTGGTGTTTTCAAAGAAGCCATTTTGAGATTTTATGTTGGCAACACTGCTCCGTACCAGTCACTACTATTCCATCAGTCACACAGGTCACAAGTAGAGCGTCGGTTCGGTCTGACGCCATCAGCCAAATCGACAGAGTGTGAGTAGAAATCAGCGATCCAACACGGAATTATTTCGCTGCCGATTAGTTGGAATAGAACAACTCATTCATTCTTTGAGGAAATTATAAACAGTTATTTGGATACCACAGAAATTTTTATATTTGTATAAAAAAATGACTTTTGATCTGAATAATATTAGCTATCTTAGGTTTTACTACTGTTAGGGGGCGCAAACCTACATGTTCGCCACGGGCGCCATCCACCTAGTTACGGCTCTGACTGCTGCAGATTAACCAGTGTTGCCAATTGGCGGGAAATTTCCCGCATTGCGGGAAATTTGAGCGCCCGCGGGATTTTTGACGGGATAAGTTATTTTGCGGGAAATATGCGGGAAATCATGAAATTTCATGCATTTAGTGAAATCATGTTCATATTTCATGGTGATATTCAATAAAAGGTATTTATGCTCATGCGCAGAAATATTTATTTTTGCTTCCTTCTCTTGTCCATCACGTCCATGATGAAATCAACATTGCCGTTTCATGACTTTCGTGACAATCGTGACACATATTGTCATCCCCTCAAACATCTTGGTGCCATCGTACCTATCACTGGTTGAAAATGATTTTTACAATGAAAACAAAACCTGCAGTCGCAGTGATGAATCGGATACTGCTGATTCAGAAGTGGGAATTTTTGAATTTAATAAAATGGTTACATTACCTTCCTTTAGCGAACTGAATCAAGGATTTCAAATACTTCTACCTAATTTCAAGAAGAATATTTCAAAAGAAGAAAATCTGTATATTTTTTGGACTAATTTCTGAGTTATAGGTAATATTTTGAATATGACGGGAAATGGCGGGAAATTCGGTCAAGATCTGTGGGACAATGACAGATTTCAGATTGGCAACACTGAGATTAACCAAACCTTACTCGCATTTCATTGTTTGATGTCCCGACATCTTTTTAATTTTGTGCCTTCAAAGAGCAGTGATTTTTCATAGTTATAATGCATTCTAGGAATCAATCGTGTTTCTTTCATCTAGATTTGTTGCTATACAGTCTGTTGGTGATCATCATAACTCGTGTTGTTGAGTAAGAGGTAATATCCATGAAATTAAGTGCCAGGTTTGTAAACATCTAATATGCACATAGACGTAGGTTTGGGGAAATAATTCTGTGGTCTGGCGCCTTTGGCGTTGAATGAATGCAGCAATCACGAACAGCACGTTCTCAATTTTTTTCCACTAATATAATGCTTGAGATTTGCTAATGGCAGGTGAATATTTCACTGTATGTTATGTCCTCCTCGTCTCTTCATTCAAGGTCGCATAGTCAAGTTATCTATTTAGTTTAGACATTATCAGGTCAGGGTCGCATAAGCCTTGAATTGTATAGGCACACATTGTGAATAGATTTAGCTTCCGAATGGAAAGCATGGAAATACAGTTTTCCTTGAAATAACTCATACGCCCTTGTGTGCTCAACAAGAAATTTTGGAATGTTTGATACGAGGTGATTCGATGTTATATCACATTATTCTACACCAAAGTATAGTGTTTATTGTTATAGTATCATTTTGGATTGTCCATTAATAAAAATTAGTTGAAAATTTCAAAGGCCGGCTCTCTGAACAACGCGTGCGGCAAAGTGATATTATATTCATGATTTTCTACACGTTCTTGAAGGCCGTATATCCATTAATCTGATGCTCATGTTTATTAGATACGCTATTGTATATATTTAAAGAAAAATATCATATAGTTTCTCAATGGTGTATTGAAAGCTTCCGTAATCTATTTGGTCTGATGGTTGCAATAACTCTACGTTCCTAATGGTTATGCGTCAAATCCACCGTTAAATATCTAATATTATCTCCAAACGTGTATTTATTACCCACTTCCAACGGGACACTAGCTACAAATGACGATAATTAGCTGAATGATCTGCTAAACTGGGGCTATCCATTTATAATGCGTACCTATACTTGGTGAATACACTTGCTGAAACCATCAGCTCTATTATCGTCACCGATTAGGAATTGTCATCTCCAACAATGCAGATATGAAAATTCAATTTGCCTATTTGCCCCTTTTGTTGCAATGAATAACGTTCAATTCGCCCTTGCATGCTCGTTTCAACGTTACAATTTGATTTTCCTTCCCATTGAGCTGTCTCTTCGGAGTTGTGGGTTGGATGGGCAATGAATTTATGGAGGCTAAGCAAAACGGCTCGACTGCACTATCTGGAAAGTTTGGTAGATTCCAGACAGACTAATTCCGGTGGGTATCAGATTTTATTAGAACTGTTTTCCCAAATGGGATGTACGCTATTAACAATGACGAATGATTGTTGGAGATCGTTTCACGGCTTGATCGATTATGGTGTACCTCAAAGAACCGTTTTAGGTACCATTCTCTTCAACAGGCTGTTGATATAGGCGATATTTTTCAACATATCGAAAATCGATTACTGAAATCCAATATCATTTGTCAAAAGTACCTACAATAGATTTATTTTTTTTATGTTCTGTTTCTCACGAAAAGGGATATCCTGTAATGTTCAGAGAACATCGTGAGAACCAAGGGAAAGAAGGTAGGAGTTGGTGTTCTTCTTGAATTTCTGGAGATGGTATGCCTTGGGGAACACCTCCCTAGGCAATGAGTTCCAAAGTCTCGATGTGTTATTTAGGTCGTTCTACAGGTCTCTAAAGTGAACACGAAGGGGTGTGAATACTGAACTTGACGGGTTAATCTTGAAGAGTCTGAATGGAGGAACGATTGTTGATATTTCAGAAGAGCATCGCCCATGAAAATATCTATAAAATAGAGATAAATCGCTAACTTTTCTACGGTGCTCCATAGAGGTGAGCGAGTTTGTAAGCGAGGCATCACCGACGAGACGAATTGCCCTTTTTTAGACAGAATCCAATAGTTTCAGGATATGTTTAGGTGCCCCACTCCAAATATGGGAACAGTATTCCAGGACAGGTCGGATCTGTGCCTTATAGATCATAAGCAGCTTACTGGGAGTGAAATAGCTCTTGGCTCGAAACAGAAATCCAAGTTTTTGGGATGCACTTTTGGCAATGGACCTCACGTGATTTTCTCAATGAAGGTTATTACTGAAGGTATGGTTCCTCCTGACTGAATTATGGTGGGCACAGTGAGATCGACTTTTCTAGAGAAAAGACCAAGCTTGTTTGTTGTTTTTAGATCCCCACTCGAGAATTGTTGCTAAGTCCATATTTATTTTGTTAACGTTTCATTCATTTCTGGTTTGACGGGCCTATATCGAAGCCCTGGAAGAGAAAGCGGTATGGAGGGTACTATAATCCGCGAAGCTGTGTATAGGACATGAAGTTGCTTCCAACGAATCGTTGATATGATGTAGAAATAGTGTTTGTGATAAAATTGATTCCTGCGGAACACCAGCATTTTTGAGTAGAGTATCAGATGAAACTCCATCGACCACTATATGAAGAGACCTGTTTGAGAGAAAACTAGCAAGCAGAGAACACAGCTGAGGGGGCAAACCATAAGATGTAAGCTTGGCGAGGAGTCCCTGGTGCCAAATTCGATCAAATGCCTTGGAAATATCTAATGCCACGGCTAAAGTTTCTCCATATTTTTCAATAGAAAGCTGATCACCAGTTGATCTCTGATCATGCAGCACGGTAAAAGATTTACGAATTAATATGAATTTGTATGTGGCAATAACTTAGTACAATTATTTATACAAAATCAGAAGATTAATAAAATGAGAAATGTTTTTCTCATCGACAATCAAGATGAGTATCAAGAGTGTTCCCGTACATCTTGCTAAAATCGAGACGTCATTTCATTTGATAATGTTGATTAATGGCTGGGATGAAGGTGTGTTGGAATAATGATGCAATTAATTCATCACATTCACAACATAAAAACCAGGTAATGATAACATTAACGAATGTGAAACATCGTTCTTCGAGGCATATGGAAAATTATGCCTGAATATATTTGAAGGGAAACATTTGAAAAAATCGAGGTTATACGAATCATAATACCCCTACTACGTTTATAGAAATAGTTATTGAAGATAAACTCGATGAAGAAATCAAGATCGAATCTATATATTTTTTATAATCTCACCATAGTTGTCTAGAATATTCTGTGCGTTACCTAGTCCTGGGATTTTGGGACCCAGTACAAAGTTCATCAGTTCCCTGGGAGCTAGCTGAGAAACCATCAAGTTTATTTCAGAAAGCGTCAATTGAATTTCAGAATTCTGAAATACAATTGATGCTTTCTGAAATCGAACTCGCTATTCTGAAATACATTTGACTCTTTCTGAAATTCAACTCACTATTCCGAAATACAATTGATACTTTCTGAAATACAAGTGACTATTCTGAATTTAACTTGACGCTTTCTGAAATACAACTGGAAAAGGTGTAGAGTGTTACCTAGGGGTTTTGAGATCCTTAAAATTTACCCTGTAACTCCCACTCCAGCCCTTTCATCCATCTTGGTTCCTTCAGTGTACGATACTGATGCATCCCTTTCCAGTTGAGGTCCGTTCTGTCACAGATTAGAAAACCTTACAGATGAAACACTACGCCCATTTTATTTGATGTGTACCTACATCTGTTTTCTTTGACCTCGGACCATCAAATTTTGCGCATCTTTGTTGCCAGATAGTTGTTGTCATCGCTGGAACTACTGATGTGCAATGTCGCCATTTAAACAAAGATGTATTCTGAATGAATTTCACGATGAAATTCTAATATTTCGAATGTAGCCATTTCATTGTCATCAGGAAAAATAAAACACGAGTCAATTATTTAATAAATGATCTGACTCTAGATTCCTCGACTTGGATTGTGATATAGCATCAGTAGTATAGGTATAGCAAAAATAGTGATATTCTCATCAAATGGAAAAGTCCATTATAAGTACTCACATTTTTTCGTCCTTTGGAAAACAATGTAATTTGATATAGATGATTTGCAATCTTTATATACACAGGAGTGATTTCCAATGAACATAAAATTGAACCTGATTCACATTCCAGATAATGAAGGTATATACCTATGATCACAGGTTGTTCCATCTGTGCTGTGATAATCCTCAAAATCTTTAATACTTTGCCTTTTGAATCATACTTTTTGGAAAATATGTTATACATTGTAAGAACATAAACCCATCCGAAATACTGGTTCGTGAATCGTGTAAAACGGAAACATTTTCAACATAACCAACAAAATGATGACGATGTAAAAAAAAAACTCGCGATCAATATCTAAGCGCGTGCGCAAATCTTCGACTGGACCTTTAAATTTTGCGCTCTCGACTTCTCTCTCTAATTTTATTCGCTCTGTCTGACTGTCTCATCTGTAAGGTTTCCGAATCTGTGGTTTTGTTCTGTATTTACCGTTCGATCGGAATAAAGTTCTAACCACAAAATTCAAATTTATTCCATCCATCTCTTCAAAATCCCGAACTCAACTTGGATTGTGAGGTAATACTAATGTTCATCATTTTACTGTATAGATTATTTTTGTGGTTAACCTAGGTAACGACGTGCTCGTTGATTATAGACATTCTTCTTGGAAAGATTTCATCTCGTACAAAATTGCCTTTCGGATAATCTCAATAACGACTACACAAGACCGATTCGTTAAACAAATTGGCCATCTGAAAATGGAATACAAATCGAATCCGCATGACATCAGTAGGCTGACCTCACCTCCCCATTTTTGGAATTTCTTTTTTCTCAAACACCGATGAAGATGAAAAAAAAAACTTTTTTCGATTGGAGAATCGGATTCTATGGAAAAAAATAAGCAGATTGGTATAAGCGAAGTTGAAAATTGGTCCATCCGTTCGGAAGTTATGGCTACATTTTTTCTTCGGATTTCTTAATAAGGATCATTGTATACTATACATCATGTCATGACAATGATTGATATTTGATTGATATCATCAATTAACTGTAGAAGTATGACAGCAATAACCATTTACTTTCATCGATGAAAATGCCTATACGGGGATAAATAAACAAAGTGGTTTTCGTTGCACGTGCTAATGTGTCTGAAGCTCGTGATGATTTGATATAGTTAATTAATGAATTCTTAATGATTATTCATTTATTTACAATTTATATTTACCATATTTACACTATTTTGTTTCTCCTGTTTTCGATTATTTTCACAACATATTGAACATGAAATTTATAAAGAAAAGTAAGTAATAATTATTTCACACAATCGAGAGGTCCCATTGATGCTTAAAATGTTGTATAAACCCAATCAGGTTAAAGTAAGAAGATATAAATTAGTATAATGAGTGTATATGATCTTTGGTTTAATCTATTCATCTATCTATCTATCACGTTCGTGTTCATGAATGAAATTCAAAAAGTCTTGCACGAAAGTCTGAATAATGTTTTGAATGATCTCTCATAGCTCAAGGGTGTGTATACAGAATATGTTCCCATTTTGTTTCAAGATTTTTCAGACGACTGTTGATTTTTTCTGAATGAGATTTCTATGTTTTGTTCTTATACTTAATTATACCTGTTTCCTTCAATTCGTGATATTGTTTGGTGTAATTTCTATCCTCTCATTCCAGAAAAAAATCTTATGTATGCCAGAATATTATTATTAAAAAAAATTGTGTGGTCATGTTCTGATATCGATGAAATTGATTTCAGTCCATTATGAGATGAAGCTAATATCTAACTAAGCAATTACATGGCAATCACTAGCAATGACTCGAAATGTGTCATGCCACGCAAAACATAACAATGAAATTATTTTCGTTAGCCTAGATCTACATTTTGTTGTACAGTCACGAGTAGAATTTGGCAAGATTTCACTCTGGTATACGCGTCTGGAACCCACGCCATTTTCCGTACCAGGCAGGAGTCCGTGTTTTGAAATTTTTTGAGAAGGCACAGATATCCAATCATTCAATTGAATAATAGTATATTATACACCTAGGCACTAAAGTGGTATTTTTAATCCCCAGACAAAAAGTTTATAATTTGTCGAGGGGTTTAAAAACACTTTTGTCCTGAGGTTTATATACTATTTTATGCACTTTAGGATAGGTGAAACGTTTAAGAAAATATAACAAAAAAAAGATTTCGATTCCTATGGTACAAAAGGAAACACTAACAACATCGTCGCTGCCGACGAAATCAGCTACAATTTTCCAAAATACTTTAATTAATAAAAATAACAGCTGCAATAATTGAAATTTACCTCTTTTTCACTTAGCTAATGGCAATGGAGTCAACATTGTAACAAAATATCATACTGTATCCAGGCAACAAGCTGTCATTGTCAACATAATATTCAATAAATAGTTGTCAAATAGTATATTATTATACAAGTTTTATAAGACGCTATTTTGTCGCACGCTTTGTTTGGAGTACGACTAGCGAAGCGAGGAGTGCTCCATTTTGAATTGATTTGAAGAAAAAAATGGATCTAATATCCATGAATAACAGAAACATCTTCGATTGGTAACAATGATGACATTGAAATAATTAAAATCTGACGCACAAGCGTAATGCCCATCAGTTTACAGTTGAGCGATTGCAATACCAGCGGTGAAAAATTCAATGTTGTTATTGTTTTTATTGGTCAATTCAAATCAAATTACACTCTGAATTGAAATTTACCAACTAAAACATTGAGTTTTTCACTGCTAATATCACCAAATCCAAATCGCTCAGTAGTAAACTGGGCCTAACTCTTCTGACTTTTATTTGACAGTTCGATTGTACCAATCTCTGAATAATAAAAAATGCGTATCGAAATAGAGGCTATTTTGACACGCATTTGCGTTGCACAATGACTTCATTATACAACCAAAATAGAAAAAATATGTTAATATATTTCTATATAATTATTATAAATATTACAAACATAAATGTTAATATTGATATAAATCGAGTTGTTTTTCATAGTTTAATATTGTTCTTAACACGTTGAACTTTCAGCTTCTATTGCAGAGAAATTTATTTGAATCCGTAGGGATATAAAGTTCATTTTAAATCCCTAGGGATTTAAAGTACCACTTTTTTTCCCCGAAAATAGGGATTCAAAGTACCCTTTGAATTGAATTGAATTTTACAGACTTATTTTTCCATTATTTGTCCATTTCTCAACACCGACCTGAAATTCTTGCTCAGAGAAGAGATCTACTCTTGTTGCATGAATGAAATAATATTCTTCGGCTTGCATTTAGGAAATTATGCTGACCGAGCATAGTTTATGCTCGATTGGATTCAGAGCTCGCTTATTTGTGGGTATCCATATACATGCTTTAATTGCAACCGATAATCAATTTCCTGTTTCCATGACCTTAACTTTGTTACATGAGAGAGAGAGAGAGAGAGAGGAGTATTGCATGGCATAGTCTTCACGACTAGTTTTCATGAACTTTGTTAGAAGTCAAGGATATAAGGTAAGTACCTACTAAGAAAATAATAATATGTAGTAAAAGAGATATAATATTGCCAAATTAATGTAGCAAGAATAAGGAATTTTGATTTTTTCGATTGGAGAAATGGATTCTAAGAGAGAAAAAAACAAGTAAAATGATATCCTCGAAAGGGAAAATCGGTCCATACTTTCGGAAGTTATGGCGACTTGAAAAATTCGGTTTTACATCTCTATGAGATGAGCATTTTGTTATGAAAATTTTGACGTAGGTATTAAATTTTTTATTTGGCTTGTTTGTCTCCATTGCTTTTTCAGTGCTCGCGCTTACAATAAATCAAAAAAGCTAATTACACCCAAAGTATAAGGATGCCATTAACTGGCCCTGTATATATATCGTGTTTGGGTTATTCTTGAACTTTCGGGAACTTTTCAATGTTCAGAAGACACAAATGTTGAGATTTCACTGTCGTCAAAAAAACATCGATGACCTGGAAGTTAAAATTGGTGAGAACATTTTGTACAATTCACATAGTGAAGTTAGATTTTTGGGAATCTCTCTGGATGAACATCTCTCTTGGAAATCCCATTGTCAACAATTGTCATCTAAATTAAATTCATTTAAATTTCTATTCATCAATTTACGATCGGTGATGGAAGTGGATCAGATGTTAAATGTTTATCATGCTCAAATTGTATCGAGACTCAGGTATGGCATTTGCCTCTGGGGTAATTCAGCTGATTCGAAAGGAGTGTTCATTGGCTAGAAACGAATCTTGAGATGTATTGCTGGAATTTCTGATAGAGAAACATGTAGAACTGTTTTTAAATTGTTTAATGTTTTGACGCTTCCCTGTCTATTCATTTTTGAAATGTGCATTTATGTTTTTAAGAATAAAGAACAATTTAAAAAAAACTCTGATGTTCATGAACATCAAACAAGGAATATGTACCATTTTCATATAAATCCTAAATCCATTTCTAAAAGGAAAATTCAATCCAATGCACCTGATCATATGGGACTCAAAATTTTTAACAAACTCCCACTAGAAATTAAAAATATTGGTGAACTGTATTCATTCAAACGTAAATTGGAATATTTTTTATTGGAAAAATGTTTTTATAATGTTAATGATTTTATAGAAACCCAGTCTTCGTGATATATTTTGAATGATGTGATATCTGTGCTTTTGAATGTAGTTTTTACCTATTTTGTATTTACATTTCACTCTTCGAGTAAAGTTTTTAAGAATAGTTTTTAAGCGATTTACTTTTCATTTTAATTTTATTTATTGACTATTGTAACATGTAAACCATGTCAAGAAACGGAAATAAAGAGAGATTGATTGATTGATTGGAACTGTCACTTTCCTGTCATCTCTGTATTCTCTGTCCAGCTGATAGCTTCCAGGATATTCCATCCTCTTCTGTTCTATAGATATTTCACGAACAATCGAGAACTATCTGGAATGTCCAATACTTCTGCTATTTGTCACAATTTCCTTTGTACCCATTATTTGGTTGTGAAAATTGACAAATTGTAATTGTATAATGTAATATCTGTATCTGATATCTGTAATATGCACTGCTTGCCCAACGGTAGATAGTGATTATGACATATAAGCATTTGGTCGAAAATTTACAACTCTTCTTACACCCTGTAGATCCATTCAAATTGTTCGGCAATAGTTATTTCTTCACATATTTCTTCAAATTGACTTGCTTTTAAAATTTCAATGGTGAATGTATGATACACACATACACTTCACCCTTATGACAAAAGTACGCGGTGGTGGTTGGTCCCAGATCCAACCAAAATGTTCGGCGATCATATTAACTTGAGTTTCAGTTGATAATTAGTTGAATCAACAAAATGCCGAACATAAACAAATGATGAATTTTTATTAGAATTTTTTTACAACAATAAGCAGCGCCGTGTGAACAAATGAGACAAAAAAAATCCGTTGTGGGCTCCCGGTCTACCAGTGTTTGACGCATGCCGAAGCTCGCGTGCCAAATCTGTGGAGGGCGACAGACCAGGACCAGACCAATTCGGGACGGTGTCGGTGATTGCCGAGCTGATAACACCAAATTAACTCGAGGTGGTGGGCCTCTGGTTCGTCCCAAGGATGGTAAACTAGAGAAGGATGGTTCATTGCCATAAGACGCAATGTTGGCACATCGAACAAGCGTTCGTGACGTCACTGGCGGCCCTCAAGCTTTGTTTACGTTTATATTTCGATACTCATACTGTGGATTGTGGCTGTACAATTTTGTTTTTAAACAGAGTTCTTCAATAATCGTAGGTATAATCAAATTACTCAGTAAGAAGATTTAGTAGTGTGGATAAATATTAATAAATTATTACATCACCTCCATTGAAAAGTGTGTAGTGTTTATGAAATCATTTCAATTTCATATACCATCTGATAACCAGTATGCCAAGTAGCAGATTTGCTATTTTTGGACAAAAACCAAGAGGATTCCAGTATTATTTACCACACATTTCCAAAAGGCACTGATTTTGTTTGGGACTCTTTTTGGAAAAGGTGGATAAGTTGTGAACATGCATTGTTGTGAATCCTGATACAAGTCATACATCTGAGCTGTGATTCGTCCAACCAAATTTAAGAAAGAAATCTACGAAATGAGTAGATGAAAATGTATTATGAAAAAGGAGTACCTATTCTCATTATTTTATGATGTCCCATGTAATCAGATTCAGGAATTTTGTATACTTCGAGCTATAATGAGGATATAAAAACCTGCAAATAAAAGAAACAACCTGGATTGCATCTATAGTAGAGTCCAATGTATAAATGAAGAGAATAGTCAGCTAATAAGAAAATCTAAATTGATGTCAATATACAGGGAGGGCCAATGGAAACTTTCCACCCTAATTTGTGGGAGTTCAAATCAACATCTTAAAAAACGCTCGAATACGTCGATATTTGATTTTAGGGGGAACTAATTTTCAGTTTTTTTCACCCCCGTAGCTTTAACCCTGTAGCTGGAGGGTGAACAACCCTCAAAATTTGAATAGGGAAAAGGGGTCGTGCCATACCTCTTTTTGAAGGTCTCATTGAGTTCTTCATGACCCTATAATTTTGCCCTATTATTGTCATCGATAACGAAATGACAGGTTGTCAAACTCTTGGAAATAGAGTGGGAAATTTGTGGGATTGAAAATCAAAATTGTGGAATGTTCATGGCTGACATTTTGAACAGCTTGGAATTTAAATTTGACGTGTCCACCTGATTATTGCACTGGTAACTCGAATGATTTGGTATTTTTATTACGAAAACAATAGTCTCTTACCAAGATTTTGACAACCTGTCATTTCGTTATCGATGACAATAATAGGGCAAAATTATAGGGTCATGAAGAACTCAATGAGACCTTCAAAAAGAGGTATGGCACGACCCCTTTTCCCTATTCAAATTTTGAGGGTTGTTCACCCCCCAGCTACAGGGTTAAAGCTACGGGGGTGAAAAAAACTGAAAATTAGTTCCCCCTAAAATCAAATATCGACGTATTCGAGCGTTTTTCAAGATGTTGATTTGAACTCCTACAAATTAGGGTGGAAAGTTTCCATTGGCCCTCCCTGTATTTATATACCTATTATTTATAATGTAAGCCTACCCATAATTCAAATTAAAGAATGTATTTTATATTCACCATTCATTGATAATTGTTAAACTTGATAAAATAGGTATGTATATCAATTGCAATTCAAAATATATGAACTTCAAATAACCTGCTGTGCATTGAATAATATATATGCACACAAAAATTACATGCTTCATTCATCAGTACCTATGAATTCTTCATTGAAATTTCTCTATTTTCAATATGAAATTTTTTTCAAGGTAGGTATTAGGTACTTACCAATTTATGGAAAAGGTATATTCCCTGTTTTGTAAACGTTAAATTATCTCAAGTATTATTTTCTGGGTGGACATTCAGGAATTTTTGTGAATCAAGGAGTTTTTGCTCACAAAAATTACTAATATTTGAAGCCATATGATACCAATAACCATCAATAATCAATATGTATCGATTATAAAAAGGTACATCACAGTAAAATTACTTTTAATGCTCATTTAGTGATATTCAGCATTAATAATTTTGAATTCAGGGCCGTTGACTACGTCATCGCGCGCCTTCGGAAGCCACGCCTTTTGGCCGAAAAAATCGCTTGAATGAAACCATCCTTCTCTAGTTTACCATCCTTGGGTTCGTCCCACCTCACCTCATCTACCTGTGTGCTGTGCAGGGGTTTCGTTTACGGCAGCCGGTTCGGTTTCGGCACGTGCTCGCTGCCTAAGGGCGTATCTATACGGTGTGCCCGTGATTGGAGCTTAACCCCTTTACAGGGTGCAAGAGAATTCATATCCACATGAATACAAGCATAGCTATTAAAATCCACCAATCAGAACTATTATATTTTGCGCCTGCGTATTATATGAAGGATTTGAGACAACAGTCCGATGAATAACGAAGCTAGCAAATTAATATTAATAAGCAAGACGGACACAGAGTAACATGCCAGCTTTCAAAGCTGGTGCCCAGGTTTCGATTCCCATATAAGTCTTTTTTTTTTAGTCAAAAGTTTCAAATATATCTGACCGGGCACCCAGTAGTTGGAGATCACATTTTTTAATCAAATTTTCCTTCCCCAAAGGTCCTGAAAAATAGTGATCTAGTGATAGGTTAGTACGTTCAGGTCAGGTAAGTCTCATTGAATTAATATAGCGCGATAGCGCGTTCAAATTCGAATTTTTTCGTTCAACTTTCCCTTCATCAAAAATCTACTGAGCATAATGATCTACTGATAGGTTAGCTCGTTCAGGTCAGGTAAGTATCGTTAGATGAATATAGCCCGATAGCGCTTTCAAATTTCCCTTTCTTATTCAATAAAATTTTCCTTCTTCAAAAATTTTACTAGTAGTAATGATTCCCTGCCTCAACTGGTGTCAATAAACCTTCGTCAATACCTACCGCCTTTATCGATACCATTTCGAACCTACCGCCAAAACGTAAATGGTTGTTATTGGTGGATTTTAATAGCTATGCTTGTATTCATGTGGATTTGAATTCTTGCGTACAGGGTATATCTCTTAAAATGGCACCACTCTTTAACTTTTTTGATTTTGAAGATATGAGGAAAATTTAGATATAAAAGTTGAATGAGGGAACTTTGGTTCACAGGTTGGAAGTTTGGTTCACATATTCTACGAATAGATAACTTTATTTTCTATATGGCATTAGACAGGAAAGTGTTTATTTTCTGCTCGTTGTCCAACTTTTATAAATATCAAAGACTTGTTATGACTTTTGAGTTTTTCCATATTGTTTTCATTTTCAGAGCCCAACAAGTTCATCTACATTATATGATATGAATGATATGAAATCTATGAAGCATTATTTCGAACAACTTTTAAGGTCAATAACTCACTCATTGTAGATCCAAATATGCAACTTGTTGGTATCAATCGAATCAGAAAAAGATGTTCAATCGGATACTGAAAAACTATGAATAATAAATGATCTGTAAATCTAAATCAAAGTTATTTCATTCAACTTTTATATTCAACATTTTTTCATATCTTCAGAAACAAAGAAGTTGAAGGAGGGTTCCATTTTAAGAGGTACACCCTGTACAGGGCCGGACAAATGCACCATTGAGCTAATGTACAGCATGGGGGCTCACCTGCCAAGAGGCGCCAAAATATATCAAATTATTTGATGAATAAAAGATGCTAATTTCGAAACTTTCGAAGAAAAGTCAGCTGAATAGAAAATAATCTAGTATTCGATTCAAACAACAGCATCTTGGCCGCTTTTTTTGACGTTGCAAGTTCCCTGATAGGCCTTTCCTTTGTTGCCAGTTTCACTATTTTTAGTAACTTTTAAGAAAATATTATTTAATTTCATCCCATGAATGAAACAAATAGTTTCAGCATTTATCAAATTGTTTCAGCAGAAATTAATACTTTTGCATATTGCATCGATTGTCATTCTTAAATATTTCATTCCACCTTTTCATTTTATACCGTATAATTTGCTAATTTGTCCAGTGAAATGTTTATATTATGTTTACATGCATCCGGGACAATTGAAGAAAACATCAGGTATACTTCATAATTTGACAAAAAAAGTGACTTCCAAAACCAGATCAAAGCTATGCAGATATTATTTGAGTTACCCTATTCACACTATCCAAAATTGTCATTTTGGATACTTGAATCAAAGTTATGTATATAATTTCCTAGATAATTTGAATATTTTATCTGATACAATTGAACAAGAAAAACTGGTTCATCACTCATCAGAACCATGCTTAGTATGTGAACTAATGTGAATCAATTACATATTGTATTCTCTGCAAGTTTGTCTGATTTTTATTTTTACTGTTTAGTACAATTTTAACGTGAGAAGCTCACTCTTGGATATTGCAAAATACCACTTTCTAATGGAGATATATTTCTTTTATATGAATGACAACACAAATACATGTTCTCTGTATTAAATTGGTCTCATTATTTATCAATTACCAATATAATTAGCTTGATTCCTGACTTTGCTGGTGGTACCCGTTACAATATATTAGGTATTTACCAGATACAAGAGTTAATGAATAGTATTTACGACCTTATGAAGACTTTTTTGATGGAAATAAGTGGAATGAGAAGGTTGAAATGATAATAATTCAATATACCTTCGATATTAAATTCCACACTCGAGAAAATTAGAGTGATTTCGTTTCAGTAATGTGAGGTCAAATCAACTGATGTTACTTTCTTTGTTAGGGTGAAACTCTACAGCATCAAATTATGTAACTCTACAGCATCAAATTATGTAATTTAAGCGGTATAGTTTCGTTATGTAACCGAAAAATAGTATATTATGATACAAATTTTATAAGACGCTATTTTGTCGCACGCGTTGTTTGGAGTACGACGAGCGAAGCAGTTTACAGTTGAGCAATTTTGATTATTGCAATACCCAGCGGTGAAAAATTAAATGTTGTTATTGTTTTTATTGGTCAATTTAAATCAAATTACACTCTGAATTGAAATCTATCAATTAAAACATTAGTTTTTCACTGCTAATATCACCAAATCCAAATCGCTCAGAAGTAAACTGGGCCTAATTCTTCTGACTTTCATTTGACAGTTCGATTGTACCAATCTCCGAATAATAAAAATGCGTATCGAAATAGAGGCTATTTCGACACGCATTTGCGTTGCACAATGACTTCATTATACAACCAAAATAGAAAAATATATTTATGTGAATATACGATATCCTAGGATAAAGCATCCAGATACCAAACTTCTAAAATGCAATGTTGTCGCATATATTATAAAATATTGAGTATAGTCTCATGCAGTATGAAAACAATTTTGTTAATTTTTTCAACATGCTCTGGACCAATTTTTCATGGATTTGATTGAGTTTTATCTGAATTGAATAGCCACGAATAGCATAATTGAATGAATTAATAATTTATTTATATTTTATCTACGTTTCTATCAACTGATCATCAATGCCATTTTCTGTGAGGATGTTTAACGTTTCAATCTACTGCATATTTTATATTATTTTCAATCATACCTATGACATACTGCAGCACGAAATTATATACTATAGAAAAAGCAAAAAATTTAGAATCAAATTGATATTTTTTCAATATCAACTGAAATACGAAAAATCGATAGTGCTAATTGATAAATAAATAAATAAATAAATAGCGATAAAAACAATTTTTTATCGCTATTTCAAATTTGGAAACCAACTTCCTACAACTCTAAACTTAAGTGGGTTGAGAATACCATTATACTATTTTAATTCCACGTGTGCTTTCAATTTTGATTCGAACTGATGAAGATTTATGGCATTGTTTTTCACTTTTTGTATTAGATAGCTTACTATATTCCGTCGCTCCAGAACTTTAGAAATGTTTTTATTGGAGATAATTTGGATTTATTTGCTTCATTTTCTCTTTCGGTAAATTTATATCTGCTCCTATTTTTGGTTTTCACGAAATGTGAAATTCAAACTTCACCTTGAAACTATAATATTATATATGATAAATAGAAATTCCTGAGATAATAATAATAATAACTAATATTTCGCCTCAATTAAATCTTCTGGAAGAAGGAATCAATAGTGTTACTAAGTAAGATAGAGGCTTTGTTTTATGAGATAGAAGAATCGTTTTAGGTTCACGGGCAGCATATTTTGAAATTATTATGCCTTATATCAATCGTGAAAGTTCAGTAGCGTATCAAAGTTATATTTTTTTAATAGAACACGCCATATTATCATTGAATCGGAAAAATTTCACGTAATATATATGACCATTTTTCACGTTTCTCGCATTTATCTCGTAATTTTAAAACAGCTGTCATTTACCCATTGGACTCACGCACAAAATGGCAATCATGAATTTCCATGTATAGACATTTTGTCTCCAAGTATTCGTCTCATAAATATTTGCCCCTCACAAATGAATGCGACACTCAGTATGAAATATTCTAGCTCCTATATCATCATCATATTATTATTGACTTCCCACGTGTTCATAGTATCGTTCAAAGCAGGCAAAGTTAAGTAAACCTTTTGATATTTACTTGTATTACTAATGTGTTCTGAAATCCTTTGCAGGCAGTCTTGAATCGAGTTTGCGATTGAGTTTCAGCAAACACGCAATTCCTCTCATTTTCACGCGAAGTGAACTTTGGATCAATTAAAATCATTCAGTATGGAATTATTAAATCTCAAATTGAGTTCAGCAACCCTGATACATGATGTCTTTGGGTTTGTGAATATATTGCATATAGCAGTTCAAAAAGAAACCAAATATTAGCTATTCAGGTAAAAGATAATTATGTATTGTTGACTCCATATACAAACTGGTAAATAATCTTGTCGCAACTCATTCAAACTATTATCTCAACTAAACTTCCATGTGTCAAAAATTTGTGGTAGAAATAAACAATATATTATTCGATTATTTGTAATTTGCTATAAATTGAATGAAATCTATAGGACAAGGGGTTGAACTTACGGTAAAACTTCGTTTATCGCACTCCTATGAGTTCGGAAAAAATTTTTGGTAGAACTTACGTATTTTGACCTCCTGATCACGAATCTGAAGACAAAACGCGGCGGTCTCAAGTATTTTCGGAGATAAGGCCCCATTTTGTCTCAAAAATGCACTATTTGACATGTCAAATTTCTGCTATTAGGAATACACAAAATTCACCCTTCTTTGAACCAAAATACTATACACGCATGTATTTACTTGTTTCCAACACTTCTCAGCAGAAAAAACGATTAATTCTAAAAAAATTCACCCTTCTTTGAAATGTAAACAAAACAACCTTTTTACACTGATTTTCTGGTAATTTGCATTGGCAACGTGATTGTTTGGCTCATGGTAAGACGTTGCCAACATCTCAAATAAAAATAACCAGAAAATCAGTGAAAAAAGATGTTTTGTTTACGTTTTGAAGAAGGGCGAATTTTTGTGAAAATAACAGTTTTTTATACAAAAAAGTGTTGGAAACAAGTGAATGTGAGCATGTGTGATGTTTTGGCTCAAAGAAGGATTAATTTTTTGTGTTTTTATTAGCAGAAATTTGAGATGTCAAATGGTACATTTTTGAGACAAAATGGGTTCGTATCTCCGAAAATACTTGAGACCGCCGCGTTTTGACTTCAGATTCGTGATCAGGAGGTCAAAATACGTAAGTTCTACCAAAATTTTTTTCCGAACTCATAGGAGTGCGATAAACGAAGTTTTACCGAACTTACAGACAAACTCCACCAGAGTGTTTAATATGTAGTCATAGACTTACATTAGGACATGTTTCGAAGGATTAATCCTCCATCATCAGCAATAATAAAAAGTACATCTATTAAGAGAAAAAACAATGTTAGAAATCTTGACACATCAAAAAAGAAATACCTAAAAACTTACCAATGGTGATAGTGAAAATTTAAACAGGAAAAAATTATTATTGAAGTTAACAAAGGGGATCGCACTTAGTGCGAACTCCCAATGTTTCGGGATCTTCAAAAAACGCATCATCAAATATTAATCAAAAAATTATTTAGGTAAATGTTAGGGAAACATATCTTATTGATCGAAAGAATGACTAACGAGTGAAGTGACATGTGAAACAAATCATATCAAGCACAGAATAACAAGATCAAAAATATGACAAATTATGGAGTGACAAATGATTGATTCTATGAATGATGTAGACACCTGACTTCAAGGCGAAAGGAGCATTACCACAAATAACCAAGGTTAGTAAACAGAAGAGAAAAGCAAAGAGAAATTAGAAAATTAAGGAATTAAACAACCTTAAACTGTCAAACTGAGTCTGCTCATTGAGACATGCTGTCTCAGAATCCTTAATGCATTTATTGATTGCTCATTGAGACATGCTGTCTCAGCAGACTCAGTAAGTTGGTAAGTTTTTTGGTATTTCTTTTATGATGTGTCAAGATTTCTAACATTGTTTTTTCTCTTAATAGATGCATTTATTTATTTTTGCTGATGATGAAGGATTAATCCTTCGAAACATGTCCTAATGTTGTCTGTAAGTTCAACACCTTGTCCTATAACTTCTACCTCCACTGTAAGGAATGGATCACCTACGTTGGTGAATCAAATCTGTTATGGTATGGAAAATGAAAGTTTTCTTTTTAACGATTGTTATGATTGCAATGTTTTTTTGATTCATCTTCAAGATTATTGAGTACGAAATAGTATATTCTGTAAACTTTGACGAAATGGTGCAAAGCTGTCCCAATTTTGACCAAAATTTTTCTTCTATTGTTACCGCAAGTTCTCCGTACTTATTTGTAAACGGATTTGTAAATATTGTATAATTTGTATATAAATCTCAATGTTCTGATTTCTCGAAATTATTAGTTTCCTCACATACCCAACTTATTCGACTTATGGGCGAATGAAATTTTCAAATTATTATTCCACCCTGATCAACGTTCCGTAGTTCATTACAAAGTTGACGCCATATTTAGACCAACTGATACGGAACTCGCATTCGTCATTACTAGGTAACTCTCGGGGGATTATTGTGCGACATATTTTCAGAATCACGTCGACAATGCAGTTAAAACTTTCATCAGATGTTATATCACACAATAATGGGATGTCCGCTACGCAATATCCGACGAACATTATTAAATCCCATTATTCCCATTCGTCCTTACCCCAGTTTGAACGATTGTCCGCGTTGATATTCAGTCCACTATGATGATGCGGCGCATGCTGCCTTATTTGCGACGGTGATTGCATTTTTTGAATTATCATCACGAGTGGCGTGGAATGAGCACGATATGTGTTTGTTTCAAGGACGAGGCCACAAAGAGCTCCTCTATATCCTTTTCACCGACGCCGTTTTCCGACATTGTCGAGTGATGATAATGGAACAAAGTCATTCCTTTCAGTTGCAAAATCCGCGCAATGTCGAATCGACTTCTTTTGTTTTGCTATTTTGGTTTAGAAAATGGTAGATATACCTGAATTGCTTTTTCAAGATTGTACGTGTGTTACGTTACGGTTCCGAAATGCACAATTATTAAATGTCACTGATATTCACTGATATTCCAATATAAAGAACTATATTCGTCGGCGACCGGTTTACAAAGTAGCTTTTGACGCTTTCAAATCTCAACAAAAATTTTACGTTTTCCGAAGAATGTCATTTAAGTCACAGCTTTTGCGCTCGTGATGTGCGGAAATATTGAAAGAACTCTTATTCTTCTTCTTCCCTGAAACAAAATAATATCAATATTGCATATAGAACCAACAATAGTTTAGGCAAACATATCAAAAATAACAAAGATAAAACAAGGCCAAACAGGTTGAACAAAAAAAAAAAAGAATGAAGAACATAAAAGCAGTTTCACAAATGGTAAAATCAACTCAACGTTTGCCAATCACTTATTAACAGAAAAGCATAGTTTCAACAACGATTTTGAAATTTTACATTTATTAGAGAGTCTTGAAATCAACAAACTCAAGTGATCACCATTTTTGTTAAATGACCAGATTGATTTGAATAATTCCCCATTATTGAATTTATTTCACAATAATGATAATTTCATTGCCAGGTAATCTTCTTCCGTTCCTATTAATCCTTTTCGAGGAAACCAATGTAGGAATTGATCTATTCGCCTCTAGATTAGCCTCTTTTTTACCTGATACCTTCATATATATATATATATATATATATATATATATATATATATATTTGATTAATTTGCAATAGTAGTAGTTTAAATAATCCACCTGAAGAAGCTATAGTATAGCGGAACACCCAAATCAGTGAAAATCTTAATCTACATCATCAAGTATCGGCCTGATCTATTAAAAAAAAACTCTCGCCTTTACCATGGTACATTGTTGAAAACGAACTGACTGATTTATCTTAGGCAACTCCTAATGTAGCAGAAAGAGCAAAAGTTGTAAATTTGTACTTCCTACCAGAGAAATCGAGAAAAAGTATGAATGAAACTCAGAGTAAGTAGAAAGTAGTAATCCTAAACTTGTCGCATTTCTCAATAACCATCGGTTACTTGAATATAAAACAAAAATAATAGTTACTGAAAGAGGTGAATTATTGTAAACAGAGGGTAATAGTAAATACGTCAATAAGTTGTGAATTTGGTCCGTTGTAGTTCCCTTCCATATACAGTGCAAGATGTCTCTACTCTTTATCACTGAGTCTCATGTGAACCATGTAGGCAGTGCATTGGTATTTCTCAAAAAATTGACGTTACAGTTTCAATTTTTTTCATCATGTTCGGTATTATATCGGAATTTTCCGAGAAAAGGGTATACACACTCACTGGTCAATTTTAATTACGGATCATCATATACACTCAGGTAAATAGATATCTTTGAAAAAACATCACTATAATGTTTTTTCTTCTGCATATATGAATTCGCCGAGGAGTATTATTATTTATATTTGCAACTTTTGGTAGTTCGTTTCGAATAAATATTGAAATTCTAGGCGGGTGATGCCTTCATAGTTCAGATTTTTCATTTTCATCATGGTGCGAATGTGAACAACAGAATTATTACTTGAACTGATGCGTATCAGTTTCAATATAGAAATTTGTTCGATACACTACTAAATGTTGCATTAAAAAAAAGCACCTTTTCTGGGCCAATCTGCATATTTTTGAAAAAGTTCTGAAGATAAGCTCCATAATGATGTGTCTGAGGTTTTTCGTGAATTCTCAACACAAGAATTCCTTCTTCAAGAACATCTTCAATTTGGAAAATTCCCAAAACCTCCTAGTGGTTTATGAAACTCCCTCATATCCATACCACCCCACTGTTTACTACATTTCACATCAAGAGAAATTCAAAGAGCGTCGCTGAAATTGTTATTGTAAATTTTATTGTGAATCAGGAAGCATGATCGGATATAAACTGAGAACTATTAGAAGTGGGAATCATTCATTATATTCTTCAACAATAAATAAATGCCGATGAATATCATTCAGCGTTCTACTAGTCGGCCAACGTTGCCAAATCCACATCGATCATATCGACAAGCAGACAAGCAAGCTTTTGTTTGTGATAAAATACGAGCTTGAGATGGAGAGATATTATAGATATATGTGCGCTGGATAATACTTTTTTATAGTTCTTAGCTAACTATATGGTTGATGTTAATTATCTTTTTCAATGGTGTATACCTTCTCTTGAATGGATCTTGCAGAATATCACAGTTACCTAATTTTAATAATGTAGATGGCACTGAGTGTCGTAAACTTTTTATGTCGCATTCAATGGTGCGTACTTTGGAAGAAAGGAAAGAATTGTAGATGAGGCATCTATGTCTATATTTCATGTCCTGATATTCAGTCCTGACAATGACATTCATCACTGTCAGTGTATAACCTTCATAATATTATTATTATGATCGGTGCATTGTTATTAATAATAATATTTATCCAGTTGCAAATACAATTAACAGTATTACAAACGATGATGTTAGCATTAATATAACCGTAGAAAAGTAAATAAACAAATACAATTCCCGATGAGTGATCAATCACTTGTTACAATGTTCACATGTAAAAATAAATCCAAAAGGTCAACAATAACAAGATGAGAATAGATTGAATTGGAGGGTCCAGACGTGGTCCAGCTTCTGACATTGTGTTTCGAACTTGTACTGATGTGACCACTTTATAGTATCAACATTTTACAACTAGAAATGAAGACCGCTGTCTTGGAAATGTATATTTGGAGATACATCTACAAAAAAAGCAGTGTGGAGCAGGAAGCCTTGAAGCTTTCCCATTTCCAAGTATAGAAACACTTTGGAGTAGAGTATAGTTTCTAGAATAGAAGTTGACTTGGTTCTATATGCTCTAGGTTTTTGATGTTCTATTATCATGAACAAAAGGGAATTTATTGTTTTATTTTGAAAATCAATTCGAGAATTGTAAATCATGTAATATTGCAATTGATGACCTAAACTTATTGTAGACCGCTGTGTAGTGGAATGTAAGATCTATATCTATTTTTCGTTTCGTCTTGATTTCATATCTTTTGATGAGACAGATAATAAATAATTGTTCCCCCTTCTATATCAATTGCTCCAATGTTGTAAACATCAGACGCAGAGTTCACAGCAAATGGAAAAACATTACGTAGGTAATAATATACATAACCCCTGAATATTCAATAACCAATTGAATTCTGCTTTAATATGTAAACACCGCAACTGCACCAGTTAATCCATAATAGTTGATGTTAATTAAATCGACACTCAATTGAAACTAGTTCGAACGTCGTTCCATATTGACGTGAATTTGGTAAGCATATCGATTGCAGACTTTAAAGGTCATCATATGTACTGTACTGAACATAATATAACAAACACGGTAACGTACAATGGTTTCGTAGTGAATATAGCTCCTGATTTGGAACTAGATCTTGACGACCGTCAAATTTGTCATACTGAAATGAATGTTTCGCCCTCCTCAACCGGGTTTTCAAGTAGATTACATAACAAACGGCCTGTAGCTCCCAACATGCCATCATAATTCATAATAAGTTTGCCATTTTTGATTTTATCGGAAGCATTCGCAGTTTTTTTAAATGCATCTATACGTGTGAAATGATCCCTTTCATCCAGCCAAAACACTTTGATATTTACCACTAAACTCCAGTGGATTTCATTATCTCGAACAATGTTCTCATTAACAAGAAAACTACACATATGAACTGAGAGGTTGAGAGGTAAGGATAGTTCTTCCTCTTCTTCTTTTTTGTCTGATTGGCCTCTTCCTGTCAGAAAATTGGTTAGGGTTAGATTGTTGTGAGCCACTTACATTTTATAAATTAGATACGAATTCTTCTGGTTGCAGAAAAAATAGCATGTTTCATTCGGATCAAAAGTGTCTTTCAAGAATGTGAAAATCCAATATGGCGACCATATGAAAAACCAAAGTGTAGTGTTGTATCTCTGACATCAAGAACGAAATGGAAAATACAGATTTAGCGTCCTAGTTAAAAACGTCTAGTTCACTTCGTTTTCGATTGAAAAAATGAAAAAGAAAACTACAAACTTCCTTTTTCTTCCAATTTTTCAAAAACAAAAAATGATTCATACAATTTCTTTCACATAATTGTTCAGCATGAAAATGCTCAACTTTGCCTCAATTTAATATAATAACTGAGATCCAAATGGTTAACCTCGAAAAACGGGTATCCTGTATACTAAAGAGTATAGAATATTACAGAGCCGGTATCTACCTCCAACAACTGCGATTCTCAAAAACATACTTGTCATGTTTATATACCTTCTCAAATAATGAACCAACATCTCATAAAATAACTCAATCAAGTCACTTTATTTATGGATTGAATCAATGGGACGTCAATTTACGAAAACATGGCTCCTAATCAAAATTCACCTGATGATCGATAGTTTTGTTGGAACGTATTCATTCCTGCGAATAAAACGCACAATGAATATATGAATACACGCGGAAACCTATTAGCATAACTTGGACAAGACCTAGTCACATACAAATGTGTATACGCAATGCGACTGCTCGTTCTTGTGTAACGGTAAAGACCACCAATCGCCATGTCCGACTGCTTCTTGCGTGGCACACTGACTATATAGAGGCAACGATGGTTATAAAACTAATTAATCCAGGAATTGAAGATGTTCACGGCGAAATGAAAATTGTTTTTTTTTTTATTGCTACTACACCAAATGAAAACGTTAGTATAATTTTCGTGGTACATCGTGCAAACTAAAGGAAGGATATTGGGAGAGAATGATTTTGCATTGTGACGGTTTATCAATGTTTGTAATTGAAAGATAGGTATTGAGTCTTTTATAAACTTTCTATTAGAGCAAAACGTTGAGGTAAGACACCAAACGCTGTCTTTCAATCTGAAAAAGAAACAATATATTTCTTCGTTAATATCTTAATTGGTCTCAGTTTTTGGAAAATTATCTTTGCTTCTGCTTATTCTGTATTGCTGCAAATTATGCATCAAGAGCGCAAAATTCAAGTATTGCTTCATAATAAATGACTATGAAATCGAAACTAAACCAATACTTTCAACTTAAACCTAAAGAATACAAAGAAACACTGAATATTCAAATTGAAAAATAATTAATCATTAACCAATTGACTGATTTTTGAACCACTCACAAGATTCATAATTGAGGAAATAATCAGATTGTCAGGAAAAACCGATACCTACATCTTTACGTTCACTTAAGAGTTCTGTGGGGATGAAAGCATGGAAGTTGAATTGCGAAGTTTTCAGCTTTTCTTCATATTAAATAATTGAAAACCAAAGTAATTAGATTCGATTTACTTAAAATAAACATGTGACAATAATTGAAACGAAATAAATTTTGAAATGTTTTGATGGTTTCGGGATTCTCGATTCAGAATTTTTCACGCACTGTACATAGCATTATTATTGATCTTACGAAAACCAATATCTGATGCATTCTTTTCCAATTTTCAGGTGAGTGATCGGTGGACCGACGTGTTATGACTTATTGGTGAGTCTGGTACAGGTAACTGTTACCATATAGTTACTAATGGTATTGTGGTCTCTGGTCATCATCTTTAATAAAAGATAAATATTTTCGCTCATAACGGGGTTTGGACCCATCTTTCTAGTCAAATCTACTGTTCAAGAAATCCCTAGTTGAAAACGCCACGTGTTAGATTCTGTATATACATATTTATATTTTTATATTCCATCATCAAAGATCTCATTCGTAACGTTCGGGTGTTCAAAAACCAGACCTGTTTTTCTTGAACCTCCAACAAAAAATAAGCGATTTAGCGTTCATTGCGAAATTTCAAAGACATAATAACAATGGGAGTAATTATGGATCGTTCAAAACTACATTACATTACTTTTATTATTCTTATTCGGGCGTTGTATCCGTCAGTTTTCTCTTTCATAAAATATGATGGACGACCTTCGCTAAAAAGATTTATTGTTGGTTTATCTCTCCTTTGTTGCGACGAATCTAAATAGTGCCATACTGGCGTAGTTCATAATCGAGGTAATGTTTGTGGAAAATAGATTTCAAAAGGGCGAGATTCGAGATATATGAGTTATGGCCCCGTTAATCAAGATTTTTTTTTATTGGCGTAAATTATTGCTTATATAGCTTCAATGTACCTACAAAATATTGATATAAAAACATTAACAATGCTTGAGCACAATGTGATTTATTTTATCATCTTGATGATAATTTACCATGCATATAGCATTTCCTCAAAATAATTACTTTTAAATATTAGAATAATTAAAATATTCGATAATCTCGCTGATATAGCAAGTTAAATTCAAGGAATCCTAGCATGTTTGACTGTCATGAATCACAATGATATGGCAACTGATATGTGCCAACAAAGGCGAGAATTATACTGATGTACTACATTCAGCTGTTCAGCTACAACTAACGGCTAAACTGCGTCAACTTCACCTTGAATAATAATTACCTGTATTTCCTTTTCTATGGAAATTATTCAGTGTAATTTATTGTTTGTACACAAAGTCTCATTGACTCATTCACCTCAGCTGCTGAACCGTATGAAATCCAGCAGTTCTATTTTGTCAAATGATGTTATCGGTGAAAAGTTTCATATTTGCTTCATAAGGCAAACTGAAACTTTGTTGTTAGAAAACACCAAAACAAGCCTCTTGTTTCCGCTAAAGAACTGAAACGCTGAAAACTAATGAAAGTAGGACAAGAACTCTCAGTCCTGTATTAAGCTAAGAAATCACTTCCTTCAATATGGATATGACATGTAGAAACACCGCGAATATAGGATAAACATATCCATGAAAAATGGAGAAGCCATGAATTGGAAAAAAAAATTGAAAGAGAAAATAGTCTATCCAATTAAAAATATCAAACACACTGTGAATGCAGATCGCAAATGTTTCTTTCTTCCTAAGACGTGACAAATTCACATCGGGACAGGCACGCCTAACAACCTACAGACCGGTTTCGGGCTTATTGGCCCTCATCAGTGCAGGGTAGTTATCCGAGTAGAGACCGTAAGATCTCCACTCGAAGCGTTGCCTGTCCCAATGCACCTTCGTCGCGTTTATTTGACTGCACTGAGCCGCGTTCCAACAGATAATTGGAAGTGGCGACACCATGCGGCAGAAGAAAGAAACACTCCAGAAACAAATCTCCCAAGTTACAGAACTTGGGAGTGGCTGATAGCTCGACTAAGTTTATGAATGAAAAATGGAGAATCCATGAATTGGACAAAAATTTTGAAAGAGAAAATAGTCCGTGAGATCTCCACTCGAAGCGTGCATTAGGTCTTTACTCGGATAACTACCCTGCACTGATGAGAGCCAATAAGCTAGAAACCGGTCTGTAGGTTGTTAAGAGTGCCTGTCCCGATGTGAATTTGTCACGTCTTGGGAAGAAAGAAACATTTGCGATCTGCATTCACAGTGTGAATCGTTGAATGGACTACGAGCAGATATAATTCAATGTTTTGCGTGGTATTTGCTAGGAAAGTAGTTGTTTTCTGCTCGTAGTCTACCAGACATTCAATTTCAAACTATGTTTGATATTTTTAATTGGATAGACTATTTTCTCTTTCAAACATATCCATATACTGCTATAGTTAGAAAAATAAATGATTTCGATTTGATTGTCAATAATCATTAACTTTGAGAAAATCAAAATACTAAATGTCTAAGATTTCCGAAATGAAACCAAGAAATATTGCAAGTAGGTACGCAAAATTTTATATAGTATGCATTCCAAGAAGTTGGTTGGTACCTATTTGTTAAACACTTTTTCATTCACGCGATGTACTCTCGTATGATTTATATCCTCATAGGAACATTGATTTTCGATTGTATGTAAATATTAAGGCATCATCCATGCACGATAAAACAAATTTACTTCAACATTCAACACATTTTGTCACTTTTTATGGATGTATGTTTTATTGATATTATCATATTTCTCTGTACTCATAGAATTATTTATTATTTTGTTCTATGTTCACTTACCATGATATGAAGAAAATTATGTTCACCAACAGATACATTAGCAATCAAGATGGAAGAGAGAAGAAGATAGGCCCAAAGATAATCACTTGATAAATATACAGGACTATTCAAATTCGACGCTCATCATTGGGATCTCTGAAACCGTAAGAGATAAATGCTCATTATTAAAGAAAATTCAATTCACTCCAAATATTTTGAGAACGAAAAGAGTTATTATGGTTTACCAATGATGAGCGTCGAATTCGAGTAATCCTGTATATATCGGAAAATTCAAAGCAGCACAGTTATCTCCCTGAAAACCAGAATTCTAGGTTTTCGAATTTGAGTAATGATAAACTGGTTTTGTATAACACCTTCGAAAGTTATCAAACAAATGGTCAAAAGCCACAATGGTGTAGGAATATTCCAAACGGAGGAAAGCTCTCATCAAAGCTGCAGAAGTAAAAAATTATGCAGCTCTTCTTGAATGACCCCAGTGGCTTTATTCACAAACGGAAGTGGAGTTTTCAACCGAGACTCGGCTAATATGTCAAAATGACGCTTCCAAAATAATACTGCACTAGTTGATAATTGAAAATCCGATGAGCTTTGAAAATACTATATCGATATATAGATGGATAGATATTGACTGGTGAATTCACTTCCTGGCCTTTGACTGATCCCAAATCTCTTACTTACCCAGAACGCCCTATTATTTTTCCGCAAAAAATTGTGTGTGCAATATATTGCATTATATCCGCCATCTCTCGAACTAATGTGATCTCTTACAAAACCAATACTCTCGCTAACCGAATTAGTTAGCTCCTCCCTGTTCGGTGAAGTTTCAAAGGCCTTCGGGCAAATTGGATCTCAGTGCTCTTATAGATTCGTTATTGCCTTTTATTACTGGTAAAATTGGTTGAATAATTATTGAAGGTACACATGATGAAAACGCTTCAAAGAAAGTATTTATAATGATGACATGGCAAATGTATCGTTCGATTTCATTGAATAGGCTTTTGAAGGCTGAATTCTCTTTTATCGAGCAGCTTTTGTATTTTCCGTTTGGAAATATTATCGCATATTTCATGAAATACCTACCTATTTTATTTATTCAATGGCGACTTTGGAGAGACATTCTTAGAAATGAATTGAATATTGCGAAAAAAATTCGTTTTATTTGCTTCATTTTCACATTTCGTAATGAAAAAGTGGAATTGCCCTAACAAAATATCTATGACGTTTCGTGGTTTTCCCTTATTTCTTCTATATTGGTACTAACATCAACATTAGTGTAATATTTGTTACTAGAGCGACATAAATAAACAATATTATTATTATTCCTCCTGCATATTCATTCAATTTGAAAGATGATCGATTGGAAATGAAATGATGAGATGGCTTCGAGCATTGTTGAAATTATATTTTTTTACAGTTGTTATTATTTCACATAAATGGTTGTAAACACGTTGTATATAAGGAATGAATTCGTACTTTCCTCTTGATTTCTTTGGCAATAATTTTAATGAAGCAGTATTCACTACCTCAACCAGTTCTGGAGGAGTCCTAGTATTGGAAAATTCATCATCACTCATCATTTTACTGTGTTTTGTTCTTAGATCATATATGCTTACGCTAGATCTGGTATCCAGGTTACTTGTTTTGTAGGTCCGGGGAGTTGAAAGTACTAAGCCATTGATTGGTCGTTTTTATTTTTGTCCATACATGTGTTGTACCACGTGATCATGTAGTACCTACTTTCTTGCAGATCCCTTTAGACCAAAAAAAATACTACAGGATGCCGGATCTAGCGTAAGCAGTAAGATCTATAATATGTATGATGATCAATGGCTTAGTACTTTCAACCCCCCCGGACCTCCAAACAAATAACCTGGATACAGGATCTAGCGTAAGCATATATATAAAATCTATGTTTGTACCACGTGATATAGTACTTTCTTGCTGACCCTTCTGATACCAAACAAATACTATATGATGCCGTATCTAGCGTAAGCATATAATATGATCTAAGGTTTTGTTTTCGAAAACAGCAGCAATTAAATTTATATGCACCAATTCAACATTAATACGTTTCCATGTAACGCTACCAATTTTATTACGAATTCGGAAGCACCATTCATTTATTGATAAAGTTGTTCGCGATTTTTTCAAAATCAATTATTACCTGTCGAAATAGGGTGTTTCCCTCGTAGAGAAAGCCACATTCTTGGACTTTGTGTTGCAATCCTCACAGTCGTCCAGGAATGTTAAGCTTTTCATACAATGTACTATTACTCTATATTTTACGAAAGTACTGCAAGTACCTTTCAACAGAATGAGATTCATTATTATTGAATTTGATCGAATAACTATTGGAGACTCCTCGAAATCGGACTTTGAATTTTGGGAATGTTTATTCAAACGTGGCTGATGTTAATTCTTAATTATTATTTTTTCTACACTCAGGTGAATACCACTATCATACAGAGTGACCAGAATTAAAACGCTAAGTATGGTTATCTTAGAAGCGAAAGAAATGAAGAAAACCGTCGAATTGGATAATTTGTCAATATAAATAGGTTCTTTCTATTGGAATGGAATGTACGCACATAATTTGGAGACATCTCAGAGAAGAGGTTTTTGTACCCATAAACTAGGTTGAATCACACACGAGATCACACATGCTGGTAGAAAAAAGAGTTTTCCTGGTATCCAATCGATTTATCATTAAATGCCATAAACATATTTCACATAGATAATTAGTATGTAGGTGATGAAATGTTCATTGGATTATTAATTGGAAATACATAATCTGATATAACCGTAATTGAAAGCACTTTACCATCTGAATTCGACAGGTCATTTTCCATTCGAAGCGAAACAATTCACATGAATTTCCAGGGGAAGTCATTATTTAGAGAGACACACACAATATGCTCAATTACCACGTATTTTATTGTAATAACAGTAATTCGATTATAAAAGTTTCAACTGGCCCTCGACAGTATCTTCATGGAGCTATAATTAACGATTTTATCATGGATACGCTTTAAAATATCTCGTAATAGCCGTTGAAACTATTAATCATAAATACAATGGGAGAATTCCGTAATGCAAAATTTGCATTTCTGCTTTTGCTGGTAATAAAGAAATATTACTCTTTTCATATGTGAGATGGGCGAAAATTGTGAATTTCATCACAATCAACATTTATGAAAACATTTCGGATAAACTGTTTATCTTCCAAGAGCAATTCGTTTTGAATAGTTATTAATTTTTTTTTTTCGATTCAAATATTCCTTTTAAATTTTCTTCGTCCTTTCTCCTAATGTATGTGAGAAAATGTTTTTTTTTAATTCGGCCAAAAAATTTGTTATTTCCATTTCTGCATGACACATTGAAATACGATATTAATTTAGGAGAAATTTCTGGAAAATTGAGTCATAACAAATAATTTGGAAATAAATAAAAAACTAATAGAGTTCGAACTTGCATTCGATGACCTCCTCTCAAATTTGAGAATTCAAAGATATATCTAAAAAAAAATGTTTTCTTAGCGTGCAATGGCCCTTTGCTAACTATATTACTGCTATATGTTGCTATGTTACTGACTTGTACTTGAAAGAATGTAAGCACTATTAAAGGTATAATCACTGATAAATCTTTAGAAAATATGTTTATCTATCTTAAAATTTGTTGAAGCTTAAATTCATAATTTTATAAGACATACTGAGTGATGAAAAAAATAAGACATTTTTCCCATTTCGATATATATTTCTCAAATGTCATACTTATTCAGATGTGAATTCCAATCCATGATAATTACAATTTTCTCATATGCTATTCCTACGACCCCGTATGAAAACGTCACACTGTTTTGTTATTTAGAAAGTAGCTCATATCACCATGGCATTGTTTTTTGAAAAAAAAAGCAGACGTGTCGAAATGAAAAATATCACACGCTCACATGAATTGATAGAAATAATTAGGTATATTAGTTGGTACTCACTGATGTCAATATAAGCGATCTCAAATCAAATTTATATTATTTATTGAAATTTATGTCTCTTTTCGAATTATACCGAGAATTCATTATCTATTAATTTCAATGTGTCAATGATACATAACCTCTGAATTCACTTCGATGAAAATTAGGGACAGTGACTGGAACTATTTCTATATACATGTCTGATGATGTTGATCATCCACAACTTGCTGCTACCAAAAGGTACGGCTACAGTCTTATGCGCGGCTTGCATCAGTTGCATGTTGCATCATGTTTGTACTATTTACATTTGACAAGGAGTTGAGAAGGACGCAATAACTCGGACGCGCTTGCCCACTATACGTATTTCTGTGGTTCTGTATTCCTGGTTGCGTGATTACTGGCGCCAGCAGGCGTATATGGAGTCAAAATAAATATCAATGAAATTGTTTGTCCAAACAAAAATATAGTTCAATCAATCAGTAATTCACATATATGGAATTGTCGAGAAAGTTTTCAAATATCACCCTAAATATGGAAATAAACAGTAGGCACTTAATATCGAATCGAAACCATTTGAAATTATGAGTTAAGCTAAAGTTACATCGTTGACATGACAAAACTCGTTGGAAAGTGCATTTCCTTGCTAAACGACTACTCGTGTGAAATATGACACTTTCCACACTTGTTGTTTACAGTACTATACTATTTTCAACTGTATATGAGTGTAAAGGAATAAAAATATACCTTTCTTCTGCAGATGAACCTACTGCTTCGAAAAAGTACTTACAGTTATCCTGATGACAATCGAACTGCAACATTGCTGAATTTATTTTTCAGCATCACTTACCAACAAGGTGAATCAGCATAACAATTGTTTTTTTTTTGCTGAAAACCCGTTCCTGCTCCCTTCTTGCGAATTCAAGTCCATCATTATGGAGACGCAAATGTTGTCCAACCCCTTGTGTAATCGAATATTTCGAATCAGGTTTTGTAGATTTCGTCATTCACTAACTGGCTAAATTTGAAATGAATATGGCAGTTTCTATACTGTCCGTGACGAAAGACCATTGAAGATTGTTTCATGGGAATATTTTTCCTTCCCAGTGAGTGGATGGCTCAGATAAACCATTTGCAAACTAACTCATGCATAGGGAGCGGTATAGCGATGCATTTCAAAGGGTTATATTTTTGAGCTAATTCCCAACGCTTTGTATCATTACTTGAACGAAGTATTCGACCGTTTTTTTTTATTTTTCGCAACAAAACTTTTCATCAAATGTCGAAATCCTGCTCGCTCTGTATAAGTAAATCTTATCTGCGATGCAATGATGAAATCGTCAAGATGCTTATCATTCGTGATTATTGTTAGAATGACTTATTGAGTGCTGTACTGGATAATATTTCTCAATGAAACGAAATAATAGTGTGAATTTGTAATTATTTACCAACAGTGTAATAGTTCCTTTGTTGTGAATTCATGAATCATTTCAGTAATTATTGTAACTATACCTCAAATTTTAATTAATTGTTAATTTTTCTTTCACAGAGTCATCCACTGATTCAATCATTTGTAGTAGCATATGATTGCAAAAAACCAACAGGAATTACTTCCTGTTACTTCCTAAACTTTGAACGAATCAGTAATTGATCCTGTTTTATCTATAGACGCTACGTGGGATTTCATTGTTTCCCGAATTTTTCTCGGAAAATATGACTAATTGTCTGCGTATGCGAACGTATAGTTATCTATACCTAAATAAAAACTGTACAGTTCGTTTGCCGATATCAACCTATGTTTCGATAATTGAAAACCCTAATAAATTGTCCTATAACAATAAACCCGCTTGGTTTCGTTGTCATCCAAAAACAAATCAATTATTCAATATTGCGAAATGGAAATCGATCACGTCTAGCCTTTTTTGCACCTATACTAGACTCTAGAGCTGAGCTGATGGTACTCTGTATATAAGAATAAAAATTATGCATACTGGTCATATCAAGTGGTTATAGTTCATTAATAATATAAGAAATATGTGATCAAAACTTTAACCACTACTTGATGTGAATTTTTATTTCGAGATAATAATCTCTACCATATAAATTTTGATTACCATAATGGATAACAGTTTCAAAAATATTCGAATAAAGAGTCACAACTGATGGGTTAATATCATGAGAGGAGAGAATTTCACATGCCTTATCATTATTTTGAATATTTTGAGACTTATCTACATTTTCACACTATATAGAACAACATTATTATGAAACTGATGAAATATCAGTATCAAGTGGGTATAGTTCTTTCGTTTCGTCCTGATTTCTCAATCTTGGTTTTAGTACTGCATCCGCTTAAAGATTTTCCGTCAGCACGTAACAAATAAAACCTGCAATTTTCCTACATCCGCTGCTAAGTACTCCAATCTTCATCAATCATAAGAAAGATGAAGCGATTGATCAACAGTACATAAAGCACACTTAATGCAAAAGTGTGGGATATTCTGTCTCGAAAATCAATCATCTACTCAGCATGACTTCATCTGCCCCTCGGTAGGTGACCGGTTTCATTAACCAAACATTTGTTTTGATATATTCTTTCGATTTCGATACCAACTTTGGAACAGCACGAAAACTGAAAGTTGATGCGAATAATTTACTGAATTAATGTTTAACATCATTAAAGATAGCCCGAGTTAATTTTAATAGTGTATACACTAATTAATCCTGCTGCTTGCTCTTCGTAATTGCATTTCAAGTGGGGGATAATTGCATCCTGTTTCACAAAGTTATCATGATTCACATTGTTTTACCATCCATTCAAACGGAGTCCTACAGAAATTTAATGAATTTAATGTAGGAATCAATCGGTATCATCCACTGTGAGTTGGCCAAAACATGCGGTGTTGCGAAGAAAAAATCAATGACTGATACATTACAAATATTACAATAAGAATAATGTCGATCGTCCCAGGCTCGCTTCATATACTGAAGTCGAAGTTTGCAGAATAGTATATTCTGTGAACTTTGCTGAAGTGATGATGGGATTGTCAATATTTTTGACACCATAAAGGCAGGTAAATTTGAATTGGTGAAATTACCGATAATGTTTCGATACACATTGAGGTGTTGAAATTTGTAACCATTTTATAATAGAATATTATGATACAAGTTTTATAAGAAGCTATATACATATATATATAAATAACAGAAACATCTTCGAAATAACAGAAACATCTTCGATTGGCAACGATGATGACATTGAAATATTTTAAATCTGACGCACAAGCGTTAAGCCCATCAGTTAACTGATTTTGATTTTTGCGATACCAGCGGTGAAAAGTGCAATGTTGATATACAGTTTTTATTGGTCAGTTTAAAGCTCAATTTATAAACTCCGTTGCCGTAGCTACAGTTGAAGTTGCCTTTCCAAAATGTATTGAGGAGATATGCGACGGCACCTGCGTCAGCTGCGTAGTTTATGAACAGATGTTTATTTTTGGCACATTTCATCTACGAACAGTAACTGCAGTGTCAACTGTAGCTACCGCAGCGGAGTTTATAAATTGAGCTTTAATCAAAGCACACTCTGAATTAAAATTTACCAATAAAAAATTGGATTTTTCACTGCTATAGTATCACCAAACCCAAAATCGTTCAGAAGTAAGCTGGGCCTAACTCTTCAGACTTTCATTTGACAGTTTGGTTGTACCAACCTCAGAATAATAAAATTCGAAATAGCCTCTGTTATAGAGCCAAAATAGAAAAACATATTTTGGTAAAAAAAAAACAAATACTCTGGTGATTTATTGCATGTGTGGAAAATTGAATTGTTATAATTTTTATATTCGAATAAATACATATTTACATAGTGCTTTTGATGCTGATGCCTTAATGGGATTCTAGAATTTGATACAGCATCTGAATTTCACATGAAATTATGTTACCATCTGAATGTGTTATTTCTTGTAATTTGATCTATTGGGTCCAATTTACCAGTAATCAATTACTGGCATCATTCTCTTTTTCTTTTCTTTCGCCTAGACGAAATGAAAACCGATAAAGTTCTTGAAACAGCGTATGAGTCGTAGAGAATAATGATTGCTGTTTCAATTATCACTTTGTCAAGTATTTTGGCGTAATAATTGGGACGGTAGGTATAAAACGAACATAATCATTATACCTCGATGATATCGATAACTATGTACATAGCTTCTAATGGGCTGCCTCATTTCCTCGTTAACAGTAACAATGTCCTCAACTTGCGTAGCCATTGATATCAAAACATTAGATAATGCACATTTTGCCTGAATTGCAATAATAATGAAAAGGAAGCAGTATAGCCAATGGTATTTCGAAAATAAGAAAACAAACAAGAAATTTGAATAGCTGGAAAATGGAAAATGATATCAAGTTGATAATCGAATAATAATTAAGAGTTAACAGACTTACGAGGGTTGCTTTATAAATAAGTTGGCGGTTAAAAACACTTCTCAAACGCACTTTTAGATGAAATGTGTAAAATATTCCAATGATGATATTTTCAATAATATAAACAAAAACCTGTCCGCGATCACTATATTCTTCACTCCCCAGAATTCAGTATAATAAGGTCATATGTTCTTTTATATAATTTCATTCTTGGTACGGAATTTGCCAGCGATACCTCAGTGAAATCGATCATCTTGTATAATAACTATAATCTTTTTGGAATCACCTGCCGCTTTCCGCCAATTCATCGTTACTTTTTTATGTGCCTCTGTAAATGGCTTCAATATTCTACTGAAATTATACAGCCATTAATTTTATCCGAACCATTTTCATTTGATCGAATTCTATTGGTCTGTTTTCCATTTGTACAAACTTTCAGACCAGGTGAACAAAAGGAAGTATTCGAATTAATTTAGATATATTTCTATAGAAACGATATACTAAATAAGGAATATATAAGAACAATAATATTGATGGTATTTACTACCTAAAGTGAAACGAAAATTAAGCACTGAAATTTTATCTTGTCCCATACTGTGTGTGATTTTATAAGCTATTTTTATCATAGTTTTCGAAATACAAACTGATAACTTTCCCTTTTTCTTCACTTCTTTTTTCATACCTATGGATTTAACGAAACGTACACCTATATATTATAATGTTGGTGGAACATCGTGGCAAGCCAATAAATGGTAACATTGAGAAAATATGTATCTGATGATATATTGTTGAGTACTGAAATATTCATTATTCATCAAATATATGTGAAGTCGGAACCAATTCGAAATTAGATCACTTTTTTATCGATTTGTTCGTTCATGGTGAATGTTAGTATTTATATACATACATAATTATGTTACTTCAGAAAAGAAAGGTGAAGCTGTCAAAAATTATAATTATGTTATTCATTTCAAGATTGAATAAATCCTTGTTATTTCTTCGACTATTACTATTTGCTCAGGCATTTCAATTTGTAATAACAATATAAAAAGCTTACTCACTACTCTATTAACTTCAGCTTTCAATTTGCCTTATTCGAACAAATTTCAACGAGGAATAATTATTAATCAAGCGAAAGTACATTTGAAAACCCACCTTATCTCACATGCCGACCTTCACTTTGCAAGGCTATTCTGTACCCACCGAATTGTTGATATAAATACTCCTCAAAACTGACCTGACCATTTATTCAAGACCTGAATCGAATTTGTTTATCTTCAACTGCCACTGTTGAAGTTGATTATCCCCAAGGATTATAAACAACAACAGGATATCATGGCTTACTTCGTCGATTTCATCTGCTCTTCCCCAAACATTACTGAATAGTATAGATTGACATTCTCGGAATCTGAATAGTTATTTATGTATTAAGGGAATTATGAGGGCCTTAATTACCGATGGCAAAATTTGCCAGAGGTTATTAAGGCTCTATAATTCCCGTGGTACATAGATAATTTTATTTTTGACCGATTTTCATAACAATATGTCCATATTTAGAACGCAATAAATGTTTAAATTCATAACCTTTCTGGTATATTTGAATTAGGTAGCGTTGATTGTAGCATTGTTGGTTGTTGCTAGGTTGTCGCTATGTTACATGTTTATAAGCAAACTTTCTTTATCAATCAATGTTTTTCCGTTATAAACGTGTTTATTTTTTACCACAAATCGACGATCTTTTCTGATATAATAGAGGATATTATAAAAAAAGCGGAAAAAACAAGACAATCATTACTTCCATCGAAAAGTGAAGCCCTATATCAAAAAGAATACAACTTATATCTGAAGTGGCTGACACAGAGAAATGTTATGTCAAAAGATGCCAACGAAACTGTCTTTCTGGCATATTTTCAAGAACTGGTAAAGTATTTTCTGTATTTTCTGGTAGATTTGGTAATAATTGTATTTATTCGTTGCAGGCAGAAACGTTTAGCCCAAATTCGTTATGGACTAAATAGTCAATGCTCAATTCGATGGTAACCATATATGAGAAAACAGATATCACCAAGTTCAACGAACTAGAGGCTTTTTTGAAAAGGAAAAGTAAGGGGTATAAGCCGAAAAAGTCTGCTGTCTTATCTCCTAAAGATGTTATCAAATTTCTAAAGGACGCCCCTAATGAAATTCATTTATTGCATAAGGTAATTTTTTTCTCATAATTTTCTTTTTCGTTTGTTTATTTCGTTTTATTTGTTATAGGTTGTTCTAATTATGGGTTATTTTGGAGGATGCAGAACTCAGGAACTTCTAAATATGAGTATAGCAGATATAGAGGACCGGGATACTGTTATGGTAGTGAACGTACCGGAAAGTAAAACTGGTGTATCGAAGAAATTTACAGTTGTGGATGAAAAAGAGTTCTCTGCTTTGCCTTTATTGAGACTTTATATGTCCTTGCGTCCTGAAGGTACAAAACGATTTTTTTTGAGCTTCCGACAAAATAAATGTACAACTCAGCCAATTGGAAAGAATATGTTTGGCAAAATTCCCAGCAAAATCGCAATGTATTTAGGATTGCCAAACCCACTAACCTATACGGGACATTGCCTTCGTCGCACTTCTGCTACTGCCCTAGCCAATGCAGGAGCAACTATGACAAACTTAAAAAGACACGGAGGTTGGAGAAATTCCACGGTGGCAGAGGGGTATCTGGAGGACAGTATTGAATTGAGAAATAAAACGGCGCGTATGCTGTCTACTTTGCCATCAGAAGAGGCAGGCACCTCGACTGTAGTGAACAGCAACAGCACCACCCATAAAAAAGAAGAAATTGTTTCCAGTGGCGGAAGTAATTTTCAGGGAACATTTGAAAATTGTACATTTATTATTTGTAATGACGTGAATAAGGAAAATATGTCTTAGTTTTCATTACATATAAACGTTTATAAGCATTTCTTGTATCATTTTCACCTGTAAAAAGTAAGAGGGAGTTTTTGAACCTTAATATCCCAAGGGAGTTATGACCCTCATTATAGATATCGTATAACTATGACGATATAAGCTTATAATGTCACTGTCAGAAATAAAATATATAATATGCTGTTCGAACTACCTGAGTGTTTTTGAAAACCTTTGGAAATATCTTGGTATACTTTCAACAAACTGAAAAAACTGAGGTTCATGTAGGTATGCCATAAATTCTTATTAATTAATCACGAATTCCCACTTTTTCTTGTATGGAATCGATGATTTGCTAAAAATGAAGTGACGCATTCCGTGATACAAAAATAAATTAGCAATTAAATGATAATCGATTAAAGGTTGGGTGAAATTGAAAGAAGAACATGTGAATTATAGTTTGACTCTTCTATCCTCTTTTTCAAATGTGCCATAAAAACTCGTGAGTAGTAATGAAACAGCAATAAAATTGTAATAAATTAGGCGAAATGTGTTCCTTGTAGACGTTTCGAACGTTGCATGCTTTTAGGGTTGATCAATCAATTTCTCAAATACCATTATAATAATAATATATTTACCAATTTCAATGAAATAACATATAAATTAGTACAGTACAGTAAATATAGGTGACCCACAAAGGGATGAATCCCTGTTCGTGGGTGTAATATCTTAAGGTCTATATTACACATTAAATATTCTAACAAATAAACTAATTGAAACACAAACATAATATATCTGAAAACAAATTTGAGAAAGAAAGAAATCTGAGTATAAAATAATTATATATAGAAAACTGTGAAGAGGCAGCATATTTCATAGCAGTCCCCGCTATCATAAAAATCAGGTTGTATTATATTTATTTTGTTTTCAATAGTGAATTCGGAGGTTATAGGTATTTTTTCTGTCGATTACGCTGTGAATTTATTTTCTAGGAAGAGTACGTAGCCAAACAATAATCCGTATACGTTAATCCGTGTCAGCTCAGAGGGAATTTTAGCATAAAGAATGGGTCCAAGGTATCTGTAACACCTTTGGGTTAGGTTTTTTCAACTTTAGGTATAGCTGTTGTTTTGATTTTATGTCTTGTATTATAATTATGTTCTATTTGTGTGAATGTATTTCTGAACTTGTAATGATTTAATATTATACGCTGAAAGAACAATTGTCTCGCATCAAACACTTTACTTTCCTCAGTTCGATATGTGAAATTTTTATTGAAGATGATCTTGAGAATCCACTTTTTATTTCTAATTTCTTCAAGTGATTGTTGGTCACTCCCCCCCATGCTAAAATACCATAACCGATATGAAGTTTGACTAATGCGTTATAAAGGATTTCAAGATGTTTCTGATCAAAAATCAAGAATTTGAACATGTATATTAGACTCCTCAATTTTTTGGCAATATATTCGATATGGTGGCTCCATCTCAAGTTATCGTCTATAATAATGCCAAGGTATTTTATTTTAGCTTTGGAGCTTAGCATTCCATGGGAATGTCTCCCTATTCTATTCATACATATAGAAGTGGACAAAGAGTGCCACTTGTGCATTCTCAACATATATTTTTTTCTTATATAATACTCGAGGACGGCAAAATTTCCATATTCCACAATTTTCGAAAAAGTCGACCCAGGATAATGTATTTTTCAAAGGTTTGAGTGAATACAATGAATTGCCAAATGAAATAAAAAATAGTGCATCTCTTTGATCGTTCAGAGTTAAATTAAGAAGCTTTTTAATGACCAGATGATAGTGAGAAAGTATTCGTGTTACCTCACTAACTCATGGATTGATAATGTTTTTAGGATAATTCTTGTATACTCAATTGGGTTTAATGTGTTTCTTTAAGTGTCTTCATGTATTTATGTATGCAAAACTTTTTGACCTATATTTATGATTTTAATTTGCTGATTCCATATTTTTTTATGTAATTGACAAATAGAATAAACGATTTATATATATCCAGAATGACAATGGCTGGCTGTATCTACTTGTTCTTGTTGATCTATCGATATATTATTCCGCTAATATCCACTATATTTGGGTGAATATTCAAATCACATAACGATTTCTATAATATTTACTCACACCATTTATGATGAGTTCTACAAGATCATACATTATGAATAAAAATTCTGAAAAGCCATGAAAAAGGCTCATATCAACAAGCAAACAAAACGTTACCGCCTCCGTATACATGTGAATTGGTGAAAGTAATATGGATTCAGTCTGTTATTCATATTTGCACTTTGCTTTTTGTCGCAGAAATAAATTGAATTGAATCCGGAATCATACTCGGTTTTCTCCGTATATTTTGAAAATATGCTGGTGCAAGAAAATGTAATTGAATATTGTATAGTGAGATTAAGCTATTGAGATTATGAGTATGGAACATTTCGAGTTCTTGAATGAAAAACTCGCACTTCATGAACAGATTTGAGGAAACTATTACATTGTTTGCGAGTCAAACGAAGTCATTTTCGATCCGAATGAGACATGCTTTTTTTCTGCAACCAATAGTATATTAAGTATGGAGAACGGTAAGGGTTTTATACCGATCTAAGACAATTGTTTGGAGGAGGAGCGGAGCGACGACTCCAATTATTGTCTGAGATCGGTTACCCTTAACGTTCCACATGCTTATAACGTTTTTTGCACGATTGATACCATTATACATTATAAAAATAAATTGAAATTAAGAGATTCTTTAACTCGACGGTAAGTGAATTACTTACCGTCGAGTTGGAGTACTTACCGTCGAGTTGGATTACTTACCGTCGAGTTGCTAGTAAATGTCACCTACTGACGTAAAATCTGTCACGGTAAACAGTCAAAAATGATCAATCGTGCAAAAAAGAATTTATATATAATTAATGAAATGTAAGTGAAGTAACCACCATTGTGACTTACGCCAAACTAACCTTGGCCAATTTTCTGGCAGGAAGAGGCCTATCGCAAATCTTATGTGAAGAACTAATTTCAGAACAAAAACAGAACGAAGGCTTTCGGAACTAATATAGTAATTTACGTAACAAGTCCGGAAAATACTGTTTTTTTGGATGAGTGGATAAAATTCTAGGACGAGCGTAGCGAGTCCTGGAAGTCTGCGAGTCCAAAAAAACTGTTTTCGGGCGTGTTGCGTACACAATTTTTTCGGCAACCGTGTAGAAATAACAAATCAAAGAAACACATTTCTTTCAAAAATTGAAATGTTAGCTAATTTTATGTCAGATAGCTGTCAGTCGTTATTTTGCTGCTATGGTAATGATCAACTGCATTTATCAAAACCATACTACCAAGATTTTCATATTTACAATGACATCAACGATGTGATTCTTCCCGGCCTAGTCCGGGAAGTACGTACTTCCCGGACTAGGCCGGAAAATTGCCACTTTCTCAAAAAAAAAATCGTCTGGAAAGTACGTACTTTCCGGACGGTTGCCGAAAAAATATATTACTTTGGCCTCCTGATCACGAATCCGAAATCAAAACTTGGCGGTCTCAAGTATTTTCGGAGATATGGACACTATTTGACATGTCAAATTCATGCTATTAAAAAAACACAAAATTCGTACTCTCTTATCTTTACTTGTTTTTAACAATTTTTAGCAGGAAACAAGTATTGTTTTTCAAAAAATTCATCCTTTTTCACGGCTGCTCGGCTGGCGCCTCGAGAAAATTTAAAAAATTCGCCCCTGCGAAAAAATTTTCTGAAATTATCCAAGCTCTTGGAAGATTATATGTGATAATTCTTCCGAGATGAAGACGAGTTATTTATGTTTTCGAAAAAAAATACAGAAAAATTTTTAGCATTTTTTGTATGGATATAATCAAAGTGACTGCGATATTCAAAATATTGACCATTTTAAACAAAATAGGCCCATATCTTCGAAATAGCCTCCATTTCGATACGCGATACGCATTTTTTATTATTTGGAAATTGGTACAATCAAACTGACAAATGAAAGTCAAAAGGGTTATGCCCAACTTACTTCTGAGCGATTTTGGATTTGGTGATACAAGCAGTGAAAAACTCAATGTTTTTATTGGTAAATTCTGATTCAGAGTGTGATTGCATTGCATTTTTCACCGCTGTTATCGCAAAAATCAAAATCGCTCAACAGTAAACTGGGCTTTACGCTTTTGCGTCATATTTAAAATATTTCAATGTCATCATTGTTACCAATCGAAGATGTTTCTGTTATTTATTGATATTAAATTCATTTTTTCCTTCAAATCAATCCTCGCTTCGCTCGTCGTACTCCAAACAACGCGTGCGACAAAATAGCGTCTTATAAAACTTGTACCATAATATACTATTTCGCAACTCATTGGAGTGCGGTAAACGAAGCTTTACCGACGCCGACGACGTCCCGTGCGCGCGCTGGGCGTGGCAGGCATCGCGATGCGCCGGGCCGCGATCGATAGCGGCGTCGCGCCGCCGAATCGACGTCGCCGGCGTCCGTATCGAACGCCGCCGCCGCCGCGTTCGTGGGGCAGGTTAGTCGAAGTTCAAGGACACTTTTGCTGGTGCCCGTCGCGACGCCCCAAACTCTCTCTTACCGCATCGATGCCGACGGGAAAATAGCTTTGGAAAAGTTGCACGAGGCATAGCTGATTATCGTTTGATTTTTCCCAAATGATATCAAGATCATGCGAAAGACGTCCTTGAGAAGAAGTGATGATTATGGTTGGGACTATAGTCCATTTCAGTTAAGAATACAGTAGTGGGACTGGTGGACATAGCCTGGTTTACACTAGCAAACCCGCCAAATTCAAATATTTCAGAACTATGAAAATATGATGAATCAATAATTGAATATTTATGTAGCAAGGGTATATTCTGCAGAATATAAGATGCCTTAAATCATTGATTTCTAAGTGAATAAACAAATCTGCAAAAACAATTTTATTATGGAATTTCAAGAAGCACATAGGTGAACAATAATTCGTTGACGTATTCCAAGTATCTTCAATCTGATGTAATGTTGAGTATGGAATTTTAAATAGAAACTCAAGTCATTATTCATTTTACTTGACTGCTTCAAAGGACAAAATATGAAAATTGTAGAGATGGAAATGTTTTCCTCAAAATAATAAATCAAGAGTAATTTCAATATTACACACAGAAAATGATTAAACCACTATACAAAATTATAATTTGATATCCCATTCCATGATCTTATTTCTTCCATGTTGAGTTTTTTTTTATGATTTGTTGGTTTCTTCCAATAAATGGTATTGAGCATTATCCATGAAAATAAAATGTTCAGTTGAATTCATGTATTTCTTGTATTATATATAATAACAATAATCACAATGTTGGTATTTCATTTCTATAAACAAAAGCGTGAACTGTTGCAAGAATAGCTTGTTATTCAGCTTCATCCAATGCTTGCAGAAGTATATCCCTTTGGATTCGCTTCTTCCTTGGGATGCAACAGTGCCTTCAGTCTGCATCTCAGCGATAACTTTCCACATGATTGTTCCGAAAAGCTACCTCAGCTGCTGCAAACTTAGCACTGTGTTTTCCTGTTCAATAGAGAAACACACTTCGTACATATTTACCACAATGATTCTTTCTGGTGCTAGCACTATATGTACTCATGCAGATTGCATTTTTTTTATTTTTTGGTAAGAGGCCAATGTGGATATTTTCTGGGCAAGATATGATATTGAAGTCTCATATTCATCAAAATTATGAAATTTGAATCATGTTTCGTTCGAATCGATAGAGCGAAAGATTCGAAAAATTAAGAAAAAATGGAAAAATGTCGAAGTGACAGTAGATAGTCCCAATTTGGAACAAATGTATGAAATTGTAAACTGAGCAACTTCTTCTTCTGGCATTTTTCGAAATTTCCAAAAAAAAAAAACAGATTTTTTGAGGATTTTCGAAAAAAATTTCAAATTTGACAGGTTCAGTGTAGCAAATGAAAAAAGTAAAGATGCTGTATTTCATTAATTTTTCAAGCACAAACTAACTGCGAAGTCAAATTTTCTTTATACCTATTAATAAAAAATATTCAATATGTCGCGAACTTTATGTGTGACACTGTATATATGAAATCGGGAATGTATTCAGAGAAATTCCTCATTAAATCCTATGGATTGAAAAATGCTTCAAATGAATATGCGTGTGACAATCAACGGATTTAACAATCATTATAATTTTTGAAAGCGAAATTTGATTCACGTTACTGAAATCTTGTTTTTTTTTTCAGGTGAGTTGTCAGAAGGTGATTATTTGTCGAGATATGCTTAGAAACGGAGACGAAGTAAGTATAACATGTTTTTGAAACTATGTGGGCATGAATTTTTATAGGCAAGGCTGTAATAATCGATTCAAATATAACGAAAGATTCAAATTTGATACATAAATATCGTAAATATCTGGATATGAACTTGAACGACTAATGAACGCCTGAAACTATAGGTCGAAATGAACGTGCATGCATAATAAATGAGCATGAAAAAAATTCAGCTCGCCATATAATATCCATGATGATGATCGTAATGATAACACTGTTGAAAGGTATTCGAATTTCGAAGTTCAAAAATTCACACGAATATTGAGGGTGAAGGAAAATTTAACAGAAAGAAATTATGAAGATTTGGAGGAGAAATTCAATACGAAAAATTATTTGAAAACTAAGCAAAAACACTTCTATTGGAATTTTCATGGGTTTCATATTCATAACAAGACTACTACTACCCTACTATAGTAGGTAAAATCGGCAAAATTTTACCATATCTATAGATACCTAATTATAACGCTTCATTTTGGAAACCGATTACATTATTGGCATCCTGAATCGTCAGAGGGGTATTATGTTTATTATAACCTCTCTTCATTTTATTGTGTGATGATGGTGAAGCGACGTTGAGTAGATAATATATCTACCTCTTTTCAAAATTTTTGGGATATTGTGTGTGATATAGAAATTACTTTTTAACTGACACTAATTCTGAAACCCCCTTATTGAGAAGTTCGAAACTTGTTAGTTAACGGAATCTATATTCTCACAGATTAATTTTCTTTTTGTAGTAAGGAGTTTTGTAGTTGGGATAATCTTGAAGCATAGAAACAAAACGGTGTTATCAATTCCCTGATTCGTTTAAATAGTTTGCAAAAAACATGATCTTATATTGCAGCAATTTCTCATATCACTAATATGTTATGTCTGCTACATAATTTTGCAATTTGAGGAAGATATATTATATTGAATCAGATATAAAGGAAAATCTTAAGTGATGAATATTTTGTACGATCCTATACTCTACTTCAGGAATTCCGCTGATCACAATCAACCGCCCTATTTTTTGTAATTTAGACATTCTTTATTCTTCACACGATGAAAGTTTACGAAAATTTTATGTATATAGGTACCTAGGTCCATAAAAGCAAGTTACGCCCGAAATACATATAAAATTTTATGTACGACCAGTATAATAATATTTTATTGTAAATACCTCTTCACCTCTCAAGCATGATAGGAATAAAACGGATCTTAAATACCTTTTAAACTCCTTTAAAATAATGTTTGCTACGCCCATGATGTTCCTCTCGAAAGAGCATAAGAGTGTTTTTACTTTTTCTCTATCTCTCGTGATATGGGAGTTATTAAGAGTTTACAATTTGCTCATGTTCCAGGCTGGTCGGTGAATAAATAGGCTAGTAGCCATATTTGCTGTCGATTGAGACAATAGTCATTACGAAATGCATTCCAGTGACGAAGAAATTGTGAATTGTACTCCACCAGAAATCAGTAAAGCAGCAGAGGATGCGAATAATTAATAATTTATTGTCCGGCCGGCGATAAAGTGCCATTTTAAGCCGGGCGGGCGGTAAAGTGCTATTTTACGACCACACAACCGGGCGGTAAAGTGCCATTTCACGTCCGGCGGGCGGTAAAGTAGTCCGAGGGCGGTAAAGTGCTATTTTACTACCGCACAACCGGGCGATGAAGTGGCATTTTACGCCCGGTCGTGCATAAATAACTATTGTGATCGACAAGTTACTGTCACATGATGAGATATACTGAACTCTGTCTAAATAATATAGGCACATAACCTCGTACATCCGGGGCTGAAATACCATGGCAATTCATTGCCCCAACTCCAATCACATACGAAGGCGATGGCCATAGTTATATTATGTCTACAGACACGTTTTTATAGCCACACCTCTGTCACCTCATATGAACCGCGATACCCTGCTATCAACCAAGTATCAGTATCAGATCGTTCATCTCTGAAAAAGTTTATTGACATGTGATTCGCAGATTTCGTTTGGAGGAAACCCTACTTCCGCCGCGTTGACACTTTGTTTCTCGTTTCACAACTTTGCTTGATGTTCGAATTGTTTGTGTTTGCTTGCTATCTCGTCCAGTAGCGTAGCTAGGAGGGACTTTGGGGGTGATTGAGAAATAAAAACCGAAACTCCCATGAAATTAAATCTTATGTTGCTAACTAGGATATTCTTTTCGGTGCGATCAAGGTGGATTTAGCATGATGAAACAGCTTCCTATTGAAAAACACTATAAAAAACTGTAGACTTTTGCCTACTTGATCTCAAACCGTAGTAATATTCACTGAAGTTAACAGAGATGGCGACATACCTTGTGTCGGTAAAACAGAAACTGTGCATCAGAAATCTTCCTTGATAATCAATCTTACCGCCATCTTCATTCAAGTCGTAAAAATATTACTATATACGCTTCTCTTCTTGAAGAACTGTTTTAATATCCAAATGCTTCATCATCCAATATCTGATCAATATTGAAGTCAAGTATGGTAGGAAGGACTTCAGTGCCACGTGGACCACGTGGTGGCCAAAGTTCACATGTGTACATACAAATTTTATTTTTTTTATATAAAATTTGGTATACTTATTGAGGACTCAAAACTCAACGTGTGAATATTACCACTGTCTCGATTCAATCGTGTTATGGCACGGTTTAACTTGGTGTTAATTCCATGTACGTGTTTAAGAAAACTACTCTCAACCATTTGGTGTTTCATATGATTGATTGATTGTACTGGTATCTTTGAGATCTGAGATCAGAATTTACACCTCTGGAAACTGTATTCTGGGGTATATATAATGAAAAAGACAAAACTTTTATAGTCAGGTATTGATTTGATCGTAGTTTGCTCTGAAACCCATTCGAATGAAGTACACCCACAAGTTTCATTTTCACCGTATAACCTTCTAGCTGCTGAGTGTACTAGGTCTTGCTGCAAGCAAATCAAAGGACTTCGAAATCCCAAAAAAAGACGAGTTCGTCGTGAAAAACGTATAGCAATAGCAGGTGAGTTGCAAAGTCAGAGTGAGCGTTGAACATCAAAAGGATATGTTGATGATTGACTGATTCAGTATCGAACTCAGGCGACCACTGGGGAATTGAAATCAGCTTCATCATCAGTATTGAATGGTTTTTATGATGAAGTATTTATAAGAAATGCTCTGATTTGAATATGCCAAAGTTGAAAAAACATTCGAAAGCGGACAGTGTTCAGGAATCTCTTTTTGGAATTATTCATGGTCGAATGGGATTTTACAGTATAACCTCGTGAGAGGGTAGTTTCAGTAAACTAGAATTGATAAAAAGACTACTCACGGACAACAATGATCCAAACAAAGCAAGCTTATAATGATCTTGGTACCTATAAAACACGATGCACAAGGCACAACTAAAAATATAAATTTCGAAGATGTTTGCAGCTATTAAAGCTGAAATAAGGGATTGTAATGCATGAGCCTCTCGTCTCCATATTGTAGGTACAGACAAATGGTGGATTTATTCAGCATATTCAAGTCATAAGATTCAAGTCCAATAAGGTTTTATAGTATTAAGCTTCGAGACATAAAGGAAAACAAATAACATTCATGCAGGAATTATTGAGAACTGTCATATCTTTCAACTTCTTCAAACTGACCGTCATCAATTTCCATCTTTTCTTTTTATAATCTGATATTCTGATATAAGTTCAATAAACAACACAATTACAGATGATAACCTATAAAACCATCACATAATTTTCAAAACTTCGAACGCATGCGCAGATATGATAAGTTTTAAGTATTATGAAAGATAAAAGTTGGCCAACTTTCTTACGACTCAAAACTTACGACTAAAAACTTAACACTTGAAATTGCTGCATAAATCAAGAGACTGGTTCTACTTTCATACATCAATGTGAATAATACCCCACAATATGCTTAATTACGAACACTTTTATGCAACGACAATTACTACACTATCTCAATATTTCAGGAATTTATAGGAAATTGTAAAAGGATAAATTTCATATGCCATTGTTATTATCTCTTCATATTTGAATTTTATTATTAAATACTCTATTTGTATTGTTCCAATAAAATTATAGTTGACGTTTATCAGTTCTTCTATCTTATTGATTTTTACAGTTGGTATTACACCATCGATATCTGCACTGGGTTTCAACCCTACGCCACTGATCACTTCCCATGATTATCGCGCAGTGGGTGGGGATTTTTTCGCTGAAATTCTCGGTGTAAGCGGAATGTTTACTCCTGATATTAACATCAATAAATCTTGCGTTCAGTCACATCCACAGTCCACACCATGAGGAGGCTGCAGCTCGTATTATGGATTCGTGCGAACCACAATAGAATCGACAGATTTCTCGGAAAATCAGCTGATGAAATTACCAGCCCATATATACAAGTGATTAGTAATAATGGTATCACTAACACCAAATAAGTATTTCACATAAGTCACATTTATTTCTTGCTATTTTCCGTGATAACTTCTACAGTTAGCAATTTATGGATATGCCTGTATTACCTATAAACGAGAATGTTCTTACCAACGGCCTAAAACTGTTTTTTTCCACTCTTGGAAATGCGATGCCAAAGTTTAGAAAGGAATTGTCTAGTACCAGTGTTTTGAAAAAAAAATCCTTTTCAGATTATTATATTCAGCACGAAATTGCTTAACTTTGACCCAATTCAACCTCTTCTAAGATAAGCGAGATCCCTATAGTGGCACTCAGAGAATGGAAAGAATGTTTTTTATTTGTGTAGTCATTGAAAAAGTAATACGATATCTAACAATACATTTCGTGATGTGCTCAAACAACTAAATACGACATTCATTTATTAAATAAAATTAATTCAAATATACATATTTACGTTTTTTGTCCTAAATAGATAATGAATTAATCTCGACAATAACTGACTTGTTTCGAGAGATCGCGTATGTTTCATTCGAGAACTGCCAGAAAAGTTGATTTAATGCACAACATTTATGAGAATTTTGATTCACGACAGAGAAACAGGAAACAGAAGCTAATTTACAAAATTATTCCCATGTTCAACTTCATATTTTTTAATTATTCAGCCCAATTTCGTTTAACAATAATAAATCAATTTTACAACAATACTGTGATATTCCAATTCAATTGCCTGAAGAAGCATATAAAAAAGATGTATCACACAAAGAGAACAAACTTTATTGAACATTTAACAATAGTATATTGTGATACAAGTTTTATAAGACGCTATTTTGTCGCGAGTGAACAAGTGCGACAACGTGTCTTATAAAACGTATGTCATATGCAATTTTTTCTATTTTGAATTGATTTGAAGAAAAAAATTGATTTAATATCGATAATTAACAGAAACATCTTCGATTGGTAACAATGCTGACATTGAAATAATTAAAATCTGACGCACAAGCTAAAGCCCAGTTTACAGTTGAGCGATTTTGATTATTGAAATACCAGCGGTGAAAACTTCAATGTTGTTATTGTTTTTATTTGTCAATTTAAATCGAATAACACTCTGAATTGAAATATACCAATTAAAACATTGAGTTTTTCACGGCCAATATCACCAAATCCAAATCGCTCAGAAGTAAACTGGGCCTAACTCTTCTGACTTTCATCTGACAGCTCGATTGTACCAATCTACGAATAATAAAAAATGTGTATCGAAATAGAGGCTATTTCGACACGCATTTACGTTGCACAATGACTTCATTATACAACCAAAATAGAAAAAAATATTTGAGTACATTTTGGTTTGTATTTATGAAATATTGGAAAAATAATTATTGATGGTAATATTTGAACAATTGTTCAGTACTAACGGAATACTATTATTTTCTTTTATCAAACCTCAATTGCAAACTTCTGGGGGAGTAGAATCTACCATTCCATCGTCGGATGACAGCAAAGAAAACTGAAAAAATTATACGATTCGGTACCTATATCTATTTCGTAAATCACATTGACACTATGTTATGAATTCGTTTGTAGATATGTCATTGTCACAGCTACCTATGAGTGAAAATCAGAGTATAGTTAACTATATTAGGTAATCGCACCAATCGCAGAGCGTGGATATGAATATTTCATTTCGCACTAGTGTGAAATATCTTATTTTGTTTACCAGTTTACAGTGCGAAATGATACGTATTTCAGGTATAGGTCGTCAGAAAAATCCATCATTATACCTACTCCTCAGCCACCCTTATTCAAAATGAATGCTTCAGTAGTTGCAATCGAAAGGAGCTGCGGTGAAATATCGTTTTCTTGTAATTCAATACGACCATAAACCACATGAAAAGATGTTCACAGTTATGCATGCGCTCCAATGCATCGATAGGAAATTCGATCGTACCTACACATTTCGGCACACCCCGTAGACGTGACCCATTTACCTACAAGTTATGAATCTACAAGCTAACAGCGTTAGCGAATGTACAAGAGATAACGGTCCGCACAACTTCACACGCAGTATGTTAATAAGTGATGGCGGATTTGTCCATTTCTTGCTTTACGATGCGGTGTGGTTAAAATCCGCGAGATGAAAATACCTAAAGTACGATGCCCTGGAATAAAATATTCGCGTTTTCTAAAATTCCGAGTTAAAACTCGGAATTTTACGTAAAAATTCTGACTTATATCTCGGAAGTTTAAAATTTCGAGGTATAACTCGGAATTTTACGTAAAAATTCTGACTTATATCTCGGAAGTTTAAAATTTCGAGGTATAACTCGGAATTTTACGTAAAAATTCTGACTTATATCTCGGAAGTTTAAAATTTCGAGGTATAACTCGGAATTTTACGTAAAAATTCTGACTTATATCTCGGAAGTTTAAAATTTCGAGATATAACTCGGAATTTTACATCAAACTTTCGACTTATATCTCGGAATTTTAGGTCAAACTTCCGAATTATATCTAGAAAATTTGAATTTTCGAGTTATAACTCTAAATTTAGAAATTTCGACTTATATTTCGGAATTTTGAGATTCCGAGTTATAATTCGACATTTTAAAATTCCTGGTTATAACTCGGAATTTGAAACTTCCGAGATATAACTTGAAATTTTGACGTGAATTTCCGAGTTACAACTCGGGAGTTTGAAATTCCAAGATATAAGTCGGAAGTTTGATGTAAAATTCCGAGTTAAACTTCCGAGATATAAGTCAGAATTTTTACCAGTTATAACTCGGAATTTTAGAAAAAGCGAATATTTTATTTTGACTGTCCCTTCCAGGGAACAGTAACTAAAGAGAGTAACGGCTCGTTCACATGACAACCTTCGCCTATGGCGGAAAACTTGAATAAAATATTGTTAAGCAATAATTTATAATAATGAAGGTGATTCCAACATAATTAGAAAAAATCCTGAAAATCGGAGCTTCTTTTAGGCAAAAGTCGGAATCTAATCGACTTTTTGGCATATGACCTTGAGGCGAGCTCTCAAAGATCGGCCAATGGAATCGCAATACGTATAAGCCAAACAGCAGAAAGCCAGCTCTGTCTTCCAAGCCGTCGTGAGATACTTGGCAACATCGGTCTATATAAGTTACCTACCACACAGGATAATATCTCATAGTCTATTTCAGTTAAGAATACAGTGGTGGGATTGGTGATGTACGTAGCCCGGTTAACACTAGCAAACCCGCCAAATTCAAATATTTCAGAACTATGGAAATGTTTAGTGATGAATCAATATATACTCCGATCAATATAGACATTTGAAAAAACAAAAATTCCCGTAAAGCCAAATATTGGTGGAGAGCTGGGGTTTATCATTACAGATAGAGTTCCAAAAATCCCCATCGATCCTATGTGTGCTTCAAAAGTTATTCGGCGTCAAAGGTAAAAATTTGAGGTAATTTTGATTTTTTTCGAAAACGGTGTTTTATCAAAAAAAAAATCTTAAACCAAAGTGGTAGATCTTGAGTAATTTTTTTTATACCGTGGTTTCCCCTGTAGGCCTACTCCACTAACTGTCATGACCAGATACGTCTTGTTCAATATTTCGAACTAATTTCGAAAGAACAAGTGAACATCTATATGGGATTTATGATAATTTGAAATGAGTTCTTGGTGGGAAAAGTGGAATATCTGGCAACCATGCGTTAAATCCGGAAATTCAAGAACATTTGCGTTGCGCATTCTAGATGGTGCATTTGAAAATGAAATTTTTATGCATGGTTTTTCACTCCAACATTCATAACCTATAGGTAATTTTTGTAGTGAAAATGTTGATTCAACCTGTTTATGATGTAACCTACACATGTTACTTTTATGTTATTATCCACCCAACAATAGTTATTCGACTTCAATTCGTTGACAGTGAAGTTCGCTGTTCTCATTTTGATAATAATTATATTTCAACACGTGAAATGAACGTGATTTAAGTATACTATCGCAAATAGAAGCATTGAAAACAGCAATAATAGTACGTTGAAAGATACTGGGAAATCACGAGATACACTTTGTTCCGATCGTTGGGTCAAAACCAGCACGCTAGTCTTACATTGAAATCAAAGGCTATAGCGGAATAGCATCACTGTTACCTAGCACGGTATCACTGATATCTCGACTGATATTCAACTTTTTGGCGGCAAAATTAAGTTTTTCTATTTTGGTTATATAATGAAGTCATTGTGCAACGCAAATGCGTGTCGAAATAGCCTCTATTTTGATACGCATTTTTTATTATTCGGAGATTGGTACAATCGAACTGTCAAATGAAAGTCAGGAGAGTTAGGCCCAGTTTACTACTGAGCGATTTGGATTTGGTGATATTAGCAGTGAAAAACTCAATGTTTCAATTAATAAATTTTAATTCAGTATGTAATTTGATTTAAATTGACCAATAAAAACAACAACAACATTGAATTTTTCACCGCTGGGTATTGCATTAATCAAAATCGCTCAACTGTAAACTGGGCATTACGCTTGTGCATCAGATTTTAATTATTTCAAATATCATCATTGTTATCAATCGAAGATGTTTCTGTTATTTATCGATATTAAATCCATTTTTTTCTTCAAATCAATTCAAAATAGAAAAAATTGCATATGACACACGTTTTATAAGACACGTTGTCGCACTTGTTCACTTGGAGCACTCCTCGCTTCGCTCGTTGTACTCCAAACAACGAGTGCGACAAAATAGCGTCTTATAAAACTTGTATCATAATATACTATTTTTTCATATATGTTTATATCTGGATAGTGGAATTCGTTGTAGTTACGTGGGACCATGAGTATTTTTGGCCTGTAGTCTAGACAAATGATAGATAGCCAATTGAGATTACGTCATTTACGATAAGTGAATTACGTAGTCTGAGGAAATCAAATGGGGATAATATTTTCAAGTATTATACACAAATAAATACTTGTAGAAACCCTTTAGTGTGGACGGGGCAAAGTAAAATTGTGAATATCAGATATTTATTGGTAAACATCACCCTCTAGGACTAATGAAATGAAATATTTCGCACTAGTGCGAAATATCTTATTTTGTGTACTAGTTTACAGTGCAAAATAATACGTATTTCAGGTAGGTCGTCGGAAAATAAAATTCCATAGACCAAACTAATGCAAGAAACGTAAGATTTTTATTCCTTTACTGAAACAAAGTAATTTTTCTGGGAATATTCTAAATGTGCGGTTATTTTTGAAAATTCGAATTGTTTTCTATAAATTTGTCTTGGTCAATTTAGGATGAAATTATGCCATAAGATCGCACCTCGACCACTTCAGTAGTACGTAAGACATTCATTGGACTAGTAGAGAGTGAATATGAATTTCAGTCAAATCTTGGAAAAATGGAATAACCTGCATAAATAAACCATAAATGTAAATTCGATTGATTTCACACAAAGGAGTGAATATTTTCACTCCATGTATTGCATGTAACAAAACATAAAATCGTTCTTATGTCGTTAATAGTTGGGACCACGAAAAATATGCAAAGTACTTTCGTGTCAACGAGAATAAATTGTTGAACGTTCACTTAAAATACCGTTAAGGCCATAATAAATGAGAGTTAGTATTGACATGACAAACGGATTAGGAAATAAAAGTTTAGTTTTTACTATCTGATAGTCGTATTTTATTCGTGATCAATTTAGAAATATATCGATAAAATCTTTTTATAAGACTTTCCAGTACCTAACTATAACGACAATTCATTTGTGACATTACCTAACGGTATTATTATTATTTGAAACCAGTTCTTTCGTTAGTAATTTTTGTTACTACATACTGATAATTGTCTCATTATAATGACCATTTCAATGTACAGTTTTTTAACTTATGTCTACATATATATTGAAAAAACCGAATACTCAATGTACTTGTTATATATACAAACGAACAGTTCTTAATCTTTTCTCCTTTACAACTTTATGATTATTATTTCAACTGGTGTACTCATAATTAGACCTGGACAATAAGAGAACTAGCAGTAACATGAAAACAGTAATTTGCAGTATTACACATTTTACTTATTGAGAAACAGCCAAGCCATTTATCTGCCTGGGAGTTTGACCTTATTCAATTGAGTGAAGATATTTTTTCTAATGACTGCTGTTACTCGTTGGAAATTCTATTCTGTATAGACTATGATACTGTTCAGCAGTTGAAATAATAAAATTTTTATTAATTTTCATCAGATGAAATAGAACTGAATAGATAAAAACAGAATCGAATGATATTATATTTTTTTCTTGGGTTCATGAATTTGAAATACTCAGTACAAAACTGAACAATTTATTTCACCAAACACTTGAAATATAACTCTATACAGCGGTCTTATACATATAGGTATAAAACATCATACAGAATATTATAAAGATGTGCCCTATAATGCACCCTCTGCTACAGTGGAGGTGTACAAACCCCTGTTTTTTTTTTCAAGCATTCGCAAAACTTATCACTTCTTTTTCTGAAATAAAATCTGCCCTTGCTAAGTTGAGTGTAGCTTTGCTATTAGCTTATCTTGTACATCTGTAAACTTTAATACTTCTCAATAAGTAGGTACGATTTATTATAATTTTTTAAGGTTATGACAATCCTATATTACTCTGTTGTGGGGCATAATCTGTTCTGCTTTTGTGAAACAAAACATGTTTGAGTGAGACGATGTCGCGATAGCCGATATATTTTTCTGTAGACAACCATCAGTTACCATCACTTGTTTTGGTTAAATTGTGTGGAATATATTGCTTGACATATAACAATGTGCTTATTCGCCTGGTAGAGATGTATTTTCTGAGACAAGTGGAAAAAGAGATGGAATAAATTACGAATCATCGTGTGGAAGTCGAATATCCGAACTAGATACCCTGGCAGATCCAAAAGAAGTGGCATTAGTTGCCTCTTTCCCAATATATTTGGTTTGATCATTTATGTAACAGCGATAAGTTATACAAATCCTGCATTTTACTGATTAGCAGAAATTCAACCAATTGAATTGTATAGAGGAGGAAATTTGAAAATCGAATCCCGAGAAATATTATTCGCCCTGACTATTTATTCTCACTTTCTATTCACAAACTTTACTATATGTAAGTACTCAAAATAGTATATCCTTCATTTTATATAAACGAATAAACATTCAAGGTCACTAACGCGGATTAATGATTTTCCAAATTATAAACCATTCAAATTTTGAAATTATGATGAGTAGGTCCGCAGAGGTTAAAAATTTGAAAACTTCGAAAAAATAGCTGAAGTACCTACTTTCATGTGCCAAAAATAATTGAAAATGAAAATTGACAGAGTTCATGATTTTTGCTTCGAATATATTTCACCATGGGTTTACTCAACTATTTTTATCTTTAGGGTAGATTGTTTCATTGAATCGCACAATATAATAATTTTCCGCCATTGGATAATAATATTCGAATTAATCTAATTAATAACAATAAACACTGGGCACGGCACATTCATCATGAATATATCGTATAAAGTTTTACATATCCGCCGGATAGAGAATTTTAATAAAATTCCAATTATTATAATTGCTTAATCAACGTATGAACGTAAAATACAGTTAATCTGAGTGCCATTGTATGCTGATTTGGTTTTTTACTTATCTGGTCGAATGGTTACATGGTTTGCTTCTCAAATTTGGCGAATAGGGTCAAGTTTGAATTCAGTTTAGCAATGTTTTGCTTGGTTCCCCAACGTTTGAAATTCACTTGTATTGTATTGTATACGTGAGTCGACAGAAAGTGAGACTCATTCTATATAAATGGTAGCGAAGCGTGTATTGATATTAAAATGTGAAAACATGGCATAAACATTCAATCATTTACAAAATTAGGTAATAATAATTATTGGAGCTATATACAGTAGGTATCATTAATTTCTTTATGTCGCTATTGAATTACAAACATTCAAAAATATTGTTCCGTTTTATAATTCACACATATTTTGTGAGTTTCCTAACGTAAAATCACAATAAAATGAATCACACGTAGTTTATGAAGTTATCTCGGAAGTTATACGAAGTTAAGCTGTATAGAACTTCAAAATACTTTTGTATACTGCATTCAACTGATGTTAGAAAATATATTGATGGATATTATAAATGAATTCTATTCCATGGCCCCTTCCTAGAATGCTGTTCTGGTTACGGCACTGGCCTATGCAACTGAAGTTTACCTAATACAATTCAATAAACGTCCAACAGTTATCTTTCTTCAACGTCTATAATGATAACGTTGCCAGCTCGCTCGCACATTATTATTGAACGGTGACGTCACTCGTTGACGACGTTTGCCATGCACGCTAACCTTACTTTACTTGACCCATGGCGAATTCGAAGTTTCATTCGTTTTTTGAATTTCCTATCCATTCCTAGAGCACATATTAGAGATAAGGTTATCTAATCTGTGCCTAGATTATGTGCTTCAAGAGTTGTTGAAAAGATTACAGATTCTCAAATTCTTTAATTGCAATGATTTGATGCATAGCAATGATTTGATGCAACAAATCCGTGAGGCAGACGATTCTAAGAAGATCCAAGAAATGGTAACCTTGTACAATCAACGCATCGAAAACAGGCAACAGAATCCTCAAATAGGTCTAACCTTGCGTAACCAGATGCATGGCCAGAATAATTTCACTATGAATTCATCCATTTCAATACTGTGCATCTTCACGAGCAGAAAACAACTACTTTCCTGGCAGATACCACACAGAACATTGAATTATATCTGCTCGTAGTCCATGCAACGATTCACACTGTGAATGCAGATCGCAAATGTTTATTTCCTCCTAAGACGTGACAAAGTTCACATAGTAATTCGAACTGTGTTTGACAAGAATAGATATTTCTTTCTTTTAATTCAGATGCTAACCCGATTTTAACGATATCACTGCACCAGAGGATCAGAATTTGATTAATCTCAAGAAAAAAATAATGAAATCTCTTGTTTATTTTAAAATAAAGCATAATGTACTTCTCGATGTACATCATTCATTCATCTTATTGCAAATTTCATTCTCCCAGAAGAAACGAGGCTGAATGAATCATGTAAAATAATTCCCATTTGTGAATACAAAAATTGTGGTTTGCGATCGGCTGAATATAGGAAGTAACAGAAATGCAAAATGGATAAAAAGTTGCGCGTCACATCAGTTTGATAATTATTGTAAATGTCATAAACAAAACATTATTCCAGTATATATGTCGAGATTTTGAAATATTCATTCGTCTATTCATTGTTCTTATACAACGCGAGTCAGATTCAGTGGAATATTTTGTACGGTGATTTTTTCACAACTTACTCATAAGTTCCGTCGGTGCTTTTATAAGACACATTATATCAATAAAAATCAACATTATTTAATCGATTTCACAACATCAAATGGAAAACTCAACGTCTTCACTAATACACTCAAAATAAGCCTGATTTTAAGACGACCATTTAGTTCGAAGTAGATAACAGAATCGTATCAAAGTTTGACCGAACAATTGACAATTATTCATGAAATATAACAGTAACGGTTGTCTGTTTTTAAATACAATCATTTATAGAAACCTTGAATATCTCGAACCATTAGGTGCCTTTATACTTGGATATGTCTTCACAATTCACATAATGGACCCCTTGTTCCGTTTAATAAGATGGAAATTGATTCGAGTCAGCCGATCTTACCTGTTTGCGTTTTACTTTTCAACGAGATCATGCTTGCACATAATATTATCGGCAATCTGTGTATGTTATGCTGCGGCTAAAGGTAATGCCGGTTTCCATAATAATTACGTATACCGTTTCAAAAGTAGGACATCCGTTGCAAGTCATAAATGTTAACGCTTAAAGTGTACGGCGCGTTACTACTTGTGAGACACGTTCTTGAGTCGGTGTCATTTGTTGAATAATGTTGTGCATTGTATTTTACCTTCGTTTGTTTTCTATGATCGGGAGTGAATGTATAGTTTCCTCTCTGAGAGAGCATGCAATAACATATTACGTTGTGTGTACAGGGGTTCTCACAAAACATGGACCCAACTCGGAGAATATAAATATATTGTTACGATATTTCTACCCGGGTTCGTGAATTTAAAACACTCAGTATAAAAACTGAACAATTTATTTTACTAAACACTCGAAATACAACTCAATAAACGCTTAGTTAAATCACAACGATATTCGTTTCACAAATTCACCTTTCTAAACTCAACTCTTTCCAAAATAAAACCACTGAACTCAAAAAAGAAATGGAACGATAATTCAATTCAGCAGTTTTACGCTAAATTGAATTTGCGCATACCATGTGATCATATATATAGCAAAATTGAATGTGGATCATGCGCAGAAACCTTTTGCACAGGACCGGCACTACCAAAGAAGACAAACTCAATAACACAGCTTTTTAAACAACAGATAATTTCACAAAAATACAATATGAATCCGAAAACAGCTTGCTGAAAATCGAAATGGACAAGATTCGAGAACAAAGAGCAATAAAATACAATGTAAACAAAACTTATAGGCTGACGAGTGGGCTGACGCCAACTCTCAGTTCTGTGGCTGAAATATATAATTTCAGACAAACGTTCACATAACACATCAGAAAAGTAGTCTCAGACATACCCAGCTAACCCTGGCACATATTGCGCATGTGCTCGATTCAAGGTTTATGATTCGCCTGTTGACCGTAAATAATCCTCGCGCATCCTGCTAAATTGTCGTTCCATTTCTTGTTTGAGTTCAGTGACTAAAACTAGTAAAACTGACGTCCGTGCCGATCCGTTCCTTTTATATAGGCACAAGTTTTTCATTCTCGTAAAATCACCCAATCTCTAGAAATAACAGAAAGTAACTAGAACTACAGCGATGAATCATCCGCTAATTATTGGTACGCCGCGCCGTGTCGGCGAGTGATGTTATCGCGAGGCCATAAATCACGGCCTAGACGCGATCTGCCGAGATAATGACTTCCGGTCTTCTTGGAAGCACAGCGCGTAACAATATTTTCGAGAACGAACTTATGTGTATTGTGAAAGTTTTGTCAGTTATACAAATTTATTTTTAATAAATAATTGTCATCTGTAGGTATAGGGAACCTATTTCACGCAGTTTTGATTGTTTCAAGAATATTCCAAACAGAACACCATATATATCTATTAACATTCAATATTCTGCGGCAAAAACAACGAGAAGATTCAGAAATGGGCAGTTGGATATTTATTCATAGTAGGTAGATTGAAAATAATTATTCTCGTAGTGATTTCTATCTCCATATTGGATACTGTAATCTCTGCAAAAAAATAATTTGATTTGAAATGGTGTTTGAAAGGCTGGGAATTTCACTTATAGGTTTTGATAGACCTTTTTATAATTGGCTAAATTTTCACGATGCGAGATTTATATGCATTAATGTTTTCTAATTCAGAAACTTGAAAACTGTCTTAATATATAGGGAAGGTCCATCCCAGCGTCGTAAACGGATAAGTTATATTCATCTGATGCCGCGCATAGGCGCCGATTACACGGGGCACTGGGGTGCATGCCCCCTCTGAGATTTATCAGGGGGGCATCGCCCCCCCCCCTGAGATCACACCCAAATCGGACAACCATTGGTGATTTTGCACTCATAATTTACTTTTCGATTAACATTTTTGTTTGTACCTTTGTATTTTGACCTAAGGAATACGAATTTGATGATGAAATCATGAACAAACCACTACTTTTGAATATTATCCATGCCAAAGTTCGAAATTTCACCTTTTATTACTGATATCTATCATTCTATTTGACATATATTGAAGTTAAGAAACATATGCCACATAGTTTATATATTTGCTATGAGTCAGCTATGACATCTACAGTATTAGCCCAGAGTTTTTCAAAATGACCGTTGTTTTTGGAGCCTAGATGGTAAAATGGGAGGAAAATGATGAAAAAATGCATAAATAATGAGCCATGGTATATGCATGTAGTATTTCCAGAGAGATTTCCATAGTGATCTTAGAATATACAATACTTGCATAAAACTTTCGAGTTCAAGAAGGTGAAATATCGAACTTTGGCATAAATGATTGGAAGGAAAAGTGGACTTTATTACCAAATTCGGATTTCTGAGGTCCAAATACATGGGTACAAACAAACATTTTCATTGTAAAATTGATCGCATGATAATTGCATAATTACCCAACCATTTACCATTGCAATAAATTTAACCTGAAATTTTGGATGTTTCAATGTTGGAAATGTATCTAGTATGTGCCTGAGATTAGTTTTTCGCTTGAAATTTCAATCATAGTTTCAATATAAGTAAGTTAATGCGTTATATTCTATTTTGTTACTTTTCAATATTTTATATAAACAAAATTCAATAATACTATTTTATTTCGATTCATTTTGCCCCTCTTGGAATTAAGAAGTTTCGGCGCCTATGATGCCGCGGCTTCACAATATACCTACAGGATAGGCATTAATATTATTATTGATTTTTGAAACACTCCGTGAATAATATAACCAACCTTGGAACATACCATGAAGAAAACGCATACGTTAGTGAATAATAAAATAATACTCGAAAGCTATTAGCTCAAAAATTATTTGTGAAAAGGGAAAGATTGATAGTTGTTGGAATTACAAAAATTATTTTCCTTCATGGATTCTGATTCTTAGCACCACCTTTATTTTCTGCACTTAATTCGACATTGAAACATTAAAGTTGGTATGCATAAATCCGCCTTTAAATTTTCCCACAGGTATACCTGATATGAACAGTCACTTCTTCTTTCTACAAAATATTTCAACTTATCAAACCGAAAATAATCCCACTAACAGGATACACTCTTGCTTGCTGTATGAAATTCTCGCATATTTTTACCGCTTGAATGCGTTCACTAATTTCACTTCAGGTAGATTATCTCGCAATGCTCATTATTAATCTTTAAACTTGAAATATGCAAATTGGAGGAACCCCAAATCTGAGTTATAAATCATTGAGGCTCCCATTTAACAATTTATGATGAATATAGATTCATTTATACTGGATTACAGTTCTTCATTCTCCATAATTCGAGAAGACGTGGGACATACAGGGTGGCTCACTCATCCTCTCTCGGACCATTGCTGCTAAATAGGATACTGAGAAATATTGGAAACTTTACTATATCCGAGGTCTGAAGTTTATCTTGAACTCAGAAATCCCCTCGGGAATCCCGAATGATTTTGTGTGTGATGTTCCTAAATATTAATTATTTCACCGGATTTCCCCTGGAATTTCGAAAGGATGGACCAATTTTCAACTTCGCTCATACCAATCTGCTTATTTTTTTCCATAGAATCCGTTTCTCCGATCGAAAAAACGAAATCTAAAAAAAAAAATTTTTTCATCATAGAAAAAATGTAGCAAATCGCCATAACTTTCGAACGGATGGACCAATTTTCAACTTCGCTCATACCAATCTGCTTATATTTTTCCATAGAATCCGTTTCTCCAATCGAAAGAATCGAGATCAAAAAAAAATGTTTTTAATTATAGAAAAAATGAAGCAAATCGCCATAACTTTCGAACGGATGGACCAATTTTCAACTTCGCTCATACCAATCTGCTTATTTTTTTCCATAGAATCCGTTTCTCCAATCGAAAGAATCGAAATCAAAAAAATTTTTTTTCATCATAGAAAAAATGAAGCAAATCGCCATAACTTTCGAACGGATGGATCAATTTTCAACTTCGCTCATACCAATCTGCTTGTTTTTTCCATACAATCCGTTTCTTCTTCACTCAAAAAAATCGAAATCAACAAAAACTTTTTTTCATCATAGAAAAAATGTAGCAAATCGTCATAACTTTCGAACGGATGGACCAATTTTCAACTTCGCTCATACCAATCTGCTTATTTTTTTTCCATAGAATCCGTTTCTCCAATCGAAAGAATGTTTTTAATTATAGAAAAAATGAAGCAAATCGCCATAACTTTCGAACGGATGGACCAATTTTCAACTTCGCTCATACCAATCTGCTTATTTTTTTTCCATAGAATCCGTTTATCTAATCGGAAAAATCGAAATCAAAAAAATTTTTTTTCATCATAGAAAAAATGAAGCAAATCGCCATAACTTTCGAACGGATGGATCAATTTTCAACTTCGCTCATACCAATCTGCTTGTTTTTTCCATACAATCCGTTTCTTCTTCACTCAAAAAAATCGAAATCAACAAAAACTTTTTTTCATCATAGAAAAAATGTAGCAAATCGCCATAACTTTCGAACGGATGGACCAATTTTCAACTTCGCTCATACCAATCTGCTTATATTTTTCCATAGAATCCGTTTCTCCAATCGAAAGAATCGAGATCAAAAAAAAATGTTTTTAATTATAGAAAAAATGAAGCAAATCGCCATAACTTTCGAACGGATGGACCAATTTTCAACTTCGCTCATACCAATCTGCTTATTTTTTTCCATAGAATCCGTTTCTCCAATCGAAAGAATCGAAATCAAAAAAATTTTTTTTCATCATAGAAAAAATGAAGCAAATCGCCATAACTTTCGAACGGATGGATCAATTTTCAACTTCGCTCATACCAATCTGCTTGTTTTTTCCATACAATCCGTTTCTTCTTCACTCAAAAAAATCGAAATCAACAAAAACTTTTTTTCATCATAGAAAAAATGTAGCAAATCGTCATAACTTTCGAACGGATGGACCAATTTTCAACTTCGCTCATACCAATCTGCTTATTTTTTTTCCATAGAATCCGTTTCTCCAATCGAAAGAATGTTTTTAATTATAGAAAAAATGAAGCAAATCGCCATAACTTTCGAACGGATGGACCAATTTTCAACTTCGCTCATACCAATCTGCTTATTTTTTTTCCATAGAATCCGTTTATCTAATCGGAAAAATCGAAATCAAAAAAACTTTTTTTCATCATTGAAAAAATGTAGCAAATCGCCATAACTTTCGAACGGATGGACCAATTTTCAACTTCGCTCATACCAATCTGCTTATATTTTTCCATACAATCCGTTTCTCCAATCGAAAGAATTGAAATGAAAAAAAAATGTTTTTCATTATAGAAAAAATGAAGCAAATCGCCATAACTTTCGAACGGATGGACCAATTTTCAACTTCGCTCATACCAATCTGCTTATTTTTTTCCATAGAATCCGTTTCTCCAATCGAAAGAATCGAAATCAAATAAAAAAAATTTTTTCATTATAGAAAAAAATGAAGCAAATCGCCATAACTTTCGAACGGATGGACCAATTTTCAACTTCAATCGAAAAAATCAAAATCAGAAAAAAACTTTTTTTCATCATAGAAAAAATGTAGCAAATCGCCATAACTTTCGAACGGATGGACCAATTTGCAACTTCGCTCATATTAGATGTATTATTGATGTAGGGTAAACTATATTTTATGTATTTTAATGATTTGTTAATACCTTTTTTATTGTGAATGCTTTATACTTTGTGTTATACATGTTTTTGTGTATACTTGTATTATGCACTCTTGACAGGTCTCATCTATTGTAAAAAATAGCTTAAAAGACAATAAAGAATTGAATTGAATTGTGAATATATAGAACTGAAAATATGTCAAACAGTTCTGTTTTTAGGGTCAAGTCTTGTTCAACCCCCTCCAGGCTCTTCATCCGCCAACAGATTCTGAAGAAGGATCATTCAATTGCTTTATTTCTCGTTCTTCATTCACCTTCTCATATCTACGGTTCAGAAGCTATAAAAAAATCAATTCAAATATTTTTCCACTATCGCATAACATATAATGAAATTTGAAAAGGAAACTGTTGGATTGAATGGATTATACTTCGAATTTGATCGGACTCTTTACTAAAACATCGAAAAAACTACAAGATATCTTTGAAAAAAAAATATTTTGAACATCCTGTGTTTCGAAAACTAAGGCGTTCGGGACCTCGTTCGGGACAGATGTTTATACAAACTTTTCGTCCTGAAATCCTTTCAGGAATCACCCCTCAGAGTTCGTCAACGCACCCTGTATACTATTTGTATACATTCCTAATGCTGGGTTTATAGGTCCAACCAAGCTAAAAATTAAATTATCAACTAAAAATTAAGGATGTTAATTACACGATGACGTCTATGACGGTTTATACATTCACTTCTGTCACTTGAAATAATGATTTAGAATTACGGAATTGGTTTACTTTCAACTTAACAATTAAGAATTAAGAAATGTTGTGGACAGAACGCGAAAAACGATTAGAATGCAATCATTTGTCATTTTTATTAATTCTCAGTTGTTAGTTTAGTTGAATCTATATAAACCCAGCATAACCGAACAATAATTCTGGTTGACATCTTTAGAAAATATCTCGCTGCAGCTTAGTGACCGCTACGAGCTACGAGGCCAGCAAGTTAGCCATATTTATCCAGTCTTGACTCTCGAGTCATTCGTCAATTGAAATGCCTGACTAATAGCGAGGATGTTTGTTATACAGCGTGGATGTTTCAGCCGCTGACGAAAAACTTGCAGAATACATCACGAACCGATTTTTGAATTCAACATCCTTCTCTCAGAAACAATTGATTTCATCTTAACAATTGTGACTCAGTTACAAAGATGTTGAAAATTTCACAACAGCGTTCTGGGCAAAAGGGTTCAATAGCCATGAAGACGCACCATCTGAATGCTGAATATTTGAATTTACCGCCGCACAAAAGTGACCGAGAGTATGACGCACACTGCGGTCTCTGATTGGTCGTACGGGGAGAATCAAAAGTGGGAGGAGTGGGGGGTGGCTATCGGCCTGCCACTCCTACATTACGTGTCATTTGAGCAACTTGCATCATGGCATTGAAATATAAAGTAATTAGAAATTCATCTCGAACTCGTATTCTGCAACGAATCAATCTATAATCCCATTAGTTTGTCACTGCCGGTTAATTGAACTCTTATGGGTACACTTTTTCGCGAAAGATTCCACAGACTATGCGTGACATGAAGTTCTTCCTAAAGTATTAGGTTCTCTTCACTCTAATCCTATTAGGTACAAATTATCGATCATGAAGTTGAATGAAACTTGCATGTGCACGAGTTCTGTTTTCGAAATTTACAATTTCTCGTGTTAAATATAGTGGGGGTTCTGCAAAAGGATATGTGGAGGATGAAATTATAGGTTGCCAGTATTATACTTAACTGCCAGTTTCAACTGGACTGACTGACATATGAGGAAATATTTACTGGAAACCTATTGTGCTATACTCATTTATGTAAATAATCAATTACAATGAACAAACTGTCATCTCCGAATGTACGTTGATTAACAAATAAATATTGTTGACCAGAGCAAAATTTACGGAATCGTGGAATCTTAAGGCATACCCAAAAAGGAAATTAGGACATTCCATGAACATATGAAATTGAATCTTCTACTGACTGTTCAAGAGCCATCAAGAACATATGTTCGTCAAATTGAATACATCGAAAGACGCTATTCATAAAATCTTGAAGCATAAATTCATGCCATATGTTTCTCAAAAAGTGCAAGCATTGTACGATAATAATCTACGAGTGCAGTTTTATAATTTTCACTCGAACATGATGCAGCAAGATCATTTTTACCACTGGAAAATAATTTGATTAGATGAATACACGGCCATCAGGGAGATCCTAGAATATTTGTAGAAAAAACTTTCGGCAAATGTTCAAATTTTTGCTGTAAACTTATCAACGATATATTAATCGTACAATCTTCTATAAATGGTAGGTACATATATTGATTTCTCAAAAATAACATCGATTATATACTCAAGACAGACCTATATAGAGTTTACTTTCAGCAAGATGGGGCTAGCCCTAATACAGTGTGGGCCATAAGAGTAGCAGCGTATGAATAACATTTCTATTATCAGAGTTACAAGAAATACGTGAACATCTATTTCGAAAAATGTGATAACGAATGTGCTAGAAGTGGGGTTATTTTAAAAGATAGCGAAAAACAGATGTTTAGTAAAAATGCTGAATAAATATTTCATATTTCACATGAAATCTAATTTCAAACAACTTCTTCAAACAACGTTTTTCGCTATCTTTTAATATAACCACATGTTTTGCCCATTCGTTATGAGTTTTTCGAAGTTGCCACCATAATGGTTGCCACGTTCTGTTCGTATCGTATCGTTGAATCTTATCGTTGGATCCAGAAAAAATACTGAATCCTAAAGGAATAGTATTTCAGGAATAGTTTAGGCTTCGGTTTGTTGTTTGTTTTTGAAACCATTCATTTCGTTATAGCATTTTGTATAAACCCTTTCCAAAGCGTATCAATTTCAACATAGCATTCATCCATTTCCGTAGCTTTTCTATTTCACATAATAACTAGAAAGTCTCGAACACCCGTGTTTTCCTTTTTCTAATAGTTCCTCATATATTCCATCGTCATTTTTCTGCGAGCATCTCGCTCAACGTGTTCCGGTGACCCATTTACCTTACCGGCGTTTCCTGGACAATCGTTTCCAGAAACGCTGGAAACCGTCCAGCCATCATTATCAGCGCGGAATGCCACTAATCAACAGGTTCCCAGATTTCCCTCCTGCCATACGATTTTGACGTAACAAACATAATTATGCATCACTAGATACCAGCTTATAATCGGAACTCTTGCGCAAATTACTCACCGCAATGTTAGTATGTCAATGTCGCTTCAAGGCAGAACACGAAGCCATTCGAATAGATAAAAATACGAGCCGAGCTGAATAAATCACTCAGACAGAATGATTCGATCGAAATCATTTTTTTTTGACAACTTGGGATACTTTGCAAATAGTAGTTTTTTTTTCAGAATTCTCTCGAATTCTTCATTTTTAGTACCTATAGGTGAATATTTTTTTGCATCTACCCCTTTCTAGTTATATGACTAACCCACATATAGGTAATAAAATTGAAAAACTCAAGTAGTGGATTTATCTGTCAAATTTTGGGCCAGTGTTGCAGTTATAAGAACTGGGTGTCAAATTTTTCGAAAACCATATTTTTCGAAAATCATTTTTTTCGAAAGGTATTTTTGTCGAAAAACAACTTTTCGAAAGGTTTTTTTTTCGAAAACATTTATTTCGAAAAGCTGTTTTTTTCGAAGACATTTATTTCGAAAAGGTGTTTTTTCGTAACCAATCTACCCAATTACCTATTCATCTAACCAATAAACTACCAACATTATTTACGTGCGTCAATATGTGCTACAAATTTGGAATTAGAAACCCTGTCGTATACAGGGCTTTTCACGATGAGCGTTGATTAGACGTTTCTGGCTAATCAGACAACGGATCGACCTGAAAATTTGACAGCACACATAAATCAATATGATTTACACTCCTGAAATATTTCAGAGGATGCGGCGTTGCCGCTTCTACTATAAAGTAGCAGCTACTTTGATTTTTCATCAGGAACACCCTGTATTTTATTGCATTTTCAGATCCTCCTTGGTAAGCTGATTTCATTGATCATACTTGGGGTCTATATCGAACGATTACAGAGATATAGGGTGTGAAAAATCGAGATTTCTCAACTTTTTTTTGTCGAAACTATTTATAATTGGTCGAAACGGCTTACATGTCCCGATCTCAACTTTTAATCTACTATCGATTGATATTTGATTGAAACAAATACAGGGTGGTTCAAAATTTAGAATTCTGAACCACCCTGTATTTGTTTCGAGAATTTTCTTGAAAAATATCGCTCACGTTTTGTAATTTTATATATTATATCCTTGAATTGCGATACTTAAACATGTTTCCAAAAAATTGTTGTTCGAATAAAATGGTTTTCGAGGAATTGCTTTTCGAACAATTGTAATTCGCAAAAATGTTTTTCGAAAATAAGAAAATTCGAAAATTTGCTTTTTCGAAAAAGATAGATATTTTCATAAGAGAATAACAGCCATCGTTTATCTACATAAGACCTAGATTAATATCATGTTAGAAGGTAGGTGCCAAATTCAGGTAGAGCATAGATTTTTTCCAATAAGTTCTGGGCGGTTATATTCTTCTATATATGTATATCTTTTCTGTTTGGCCATCGCTGGAAATCTTTACTTTTGTCATGCAGGATAGTCAGAATTTCACAAGAATGTTTTTTCGCTGATCAGTTGAAAAATTATGTTTCTAATCTATTTGCCCGTCAGATAATGGGGTTTTTGTGTTTGAAGTGGGAAGTGGGACGTCTTTTTTTCAGACTGTCAGTTAATGCTATTTAATCGATATATAATCGTATTGTTTTTATATTCAAATTCAATATCACGTTGAATATATCTATATTACGACGAAATTTCAATTTTCGCCAGACTTTAAACACCCGAATATTAGAGAGTAGATTCGATTTCCAAATCATTACCAAATATATGATGGTGTAAGTTGTTATACTGCTGAGAATGACTTTCATTTTTACTAAACACCAACCATTAGCATTTATATTGTGACTGCACGAGAAACATTATTTGAATTAATAATATTCGATTTTGATGATAATGATGATAACGATGATGAAGATAATGAATTATTGTATTCACTAAACAATGATGAATTCATCGACAGTTGAACCAAACGAAGCATATAGGTAAACATTTAGATCAAATTTAACTACGAACAGTCTTCTGAAAAGAAGAGATTTTTTTTCAATTTCCAGAAAAAATTTGCCATATATGGATGCACAGAGACGGTCACCTGTTGATATTTATTTCCGAAAGTCTTCGTTGAACTGGAAATACATTATAGCTTTCCAGATACTTTGTGATTCTTTTGTGTTTATGGCAGTGTCCATAAAATGTTACCACAGAAAATATAATTCATATAACCTACGTGTGGTTTTCACAACATAGTTCGAGCCATATTGTCCAGAAAACAACCAGAGCATGATGATATAATTCGTTGGGTCATATTGAATGTTGTTAGTTTTTATTGGTGTTTGGTTCGTACAAAACTCGACTTACTATAGAATACCTAAATTAACTATGCATTCCAATCTGATACGTTTCTGGAATTCATTTTGATTGTGTGTATTTTCCGTTTTATCAGCATGGCTAGGTACCTCGTTAAGGACTCAGTTAAATTTCACCAAATATAGAAATCATCAAGGCAAACTATCGTGAATAAAATGTGCATCAAACTACTTGACGTTGTACGAAGTAACAGCATATAGTAAAACTCGAACCACTTACAAAAATACTTGAAGAAGCGTGACTTTATCACATTGTGAGGATCTCCGAACAACAAACCCACTAGAATAGTAACACCCCAAATTGCCTGAAGTCAACATGAAATCATATTCATATGTTCTTTCCCCCACAGAGGTTGCCACATCGTAACATTCAAAAGTGATAATCATCCCAAGAACACATTTTTCAAGGTTCCCAAATATATAGGTATATCCTTCTGTTGGTACTCATTTGTATCAAAGCTATGTAGTCAATGTTCGTCATATAATACAGTGCTTCATTTATATATATATATATATGTGGTTTATATAGATAGCACGTCTTTTTGGTGAATGCGCAAACGCAGCTAATTTCGTTCAACCGAACGTGTCAGTGACAGCGTGAAACGTCTTGTTTTCAAATCAAATTTTGTTCGATGGTTCATTAAACGGCATATTTCCAGTTTTGTGTGAAAATTTGAATAGAATTTTACTTGAAAACCTTTTTTATTCTGTTCAAATCGAATTTAAAGGATGGTGAAACGCTGTTGAATGTGTAAAAGACTATTTGAAAGTGATAACCAGAACACAAAATTCCACTGGTGAGTTACTCAGTGTCGTATCATTCGTTGTATAAACAATATTCACCCACCCTCATATGCAAAACCATTTTTGGTAATTTGAAAACATTCTCGGGTTTTCCCGAGATGAAAAGTTAGTGGATTTATTGTAAAAATATGATCAAGAAAGAGAATAATTTTTATAGACGCTAGAGTTTGGTCGCATCTCACTACAAGTGATAAAATGGTTGGCTCAAGTGGTAAGAAAATGCTCAGAGTAGTAGATAAACCTATATTTAGTGGAATTGAACTTGAAAACATGTTTGATGTTATATTTCTCAAGTTCGACACATCGAAACATTATATTGCCAGAAAATGAACAATATAGTTGTGACAGTGAATTAAATTAAATCTATTATCATTAATCGAAGCGAAGATGTATATTTTCCGAAAACTTTGATATTAAATTGTTTTAATTCAGTCTTAGGAAAAATGGATACGATAATTTTGTTAAGTCAATTTATTCAAATTCAGACCCTGTCAAGATAGCAAGACACTGGTGCTGGGGGAATCTGTTGATGCTATCCTTATTGTTTTAGAATCAGGTAATAACTGATGTTGGCTTCAAACAACTACTGTGACAAGGATTGAGCGTTATTCATCTAGTCTATTTTACTTTTAACTGACGATTGAAACTTCAATTACCATCCACCATCCACCGCGGACCTATACCAAATGGTCGGAATAGCCAACATATGGTGAATGCTATAAAATAATTCCTAATACCATGCAGACTTTTGTAGAGGTAGTTTGTAAAAAAATATAATCTCATTCATACAACTATATACGACAGGATGTGGGATGCTTATACTGTGAAGATATAATGTTATGGAAAATCAAGATGAATGACAGATGGTGAATAGGGTACTTGGTCAAAATATATGTTGTAGAGTCCTTGGCGGCATGAAATCTATAATTGAATGAAAGAAATATGATATGATTATCATTATCTCATGTCAAGAAACGTATGAGTAAAAACTGAATCATTCTTCCTCCACAAGCAGTACCTACTGGATATAATATAATTCCGAAATCATTTATAATAGAATGAATAATAGAAACACTCTTGAATGAGAGAACTTGCTCCTTATGTGTTTTGTATGTGAGTTCATTCTATAACAAGGTACAGGAAAGTCAATTTTCCATGATTCGAACTAAACGACGTGGATAGCTATGGACTTCAAAACTGTCAGTGAGTCAGTGTCAGATGTAGATATCAAGATATGGTAGTACCGCAATAACACGACCGGTCGTAAAATTTTAATCAATAAATATGTGAAAGCTGAAAAGAGACTTAAACAAGCACATTGCATTTGGCATTCCGTGTATTAGTATACCACTATTACCTTTACATTGTCGTTTTCTGTTTCTCTATAATAAATCAAATCACAGAAAGTGTTACTTCAACATCCTGTAAAACAATATAACTATTAACTACTGACAATTCAAAGTGTCTTTTCGTTTTGCAATGGCAAGCACTTGTGCACTGTTGCGTAAAATTGACGCACTCTAGCTCGATTAAAATATTGTGTTTTCAGTCACAGGACCAAATCAGATGAACTGAAGAAAACCAACAAAGTTCAAGTTTATTTCAGCAGCCAAAAAAGTTAGGACTTGCAACTCAAATTCGAAGGGGATTAAGTTTAGGATTTTTTTTTTCATTTGCTGGAATTCTTGATGAGATTCAGAAGCTCGATAATGCAAACGTTTTGTCAGTATGGGCATAACAAAGTGGAATAATTCTGTTTGTGTGGAGAAAATGTGGAGGTCCATTATCTCATAGTAGATTTATATTGCCGAAATTAAACATTATGCGGGTGGCCCCTATAACACTTTTTTTCTATGGACTTTATCATTGATTGGGTTCTTAATGTACGACTAAATATAGTAAAGGGTAGAGGTTATGTTATAGTATGAAAATATTAATTTATTACTCATTACGATACTATCGTTGTGTAGCTGAGTGGAGATATTGATTTCGATCTTATTTATAATGTATGACCCTCATGACTGTGAGAATTCATTTTTCAATCAGCATTTTTCAATGCAGACATACGTCATCATAAATGATTGATTTGAAAAGTTTTCAGTGGCGTATAGCTTTTGGGCTTCAATACCCTATATTCTATTACATAGATATTTGTAGTTTACGTATTAGGTATTTTTTCAACCGCTAACTCAGTTGCAAAGCTATACCCTCGAAGTCTCATCGAGACTTGTATGAGTAAGGAAGACGGGGACCTTAGCTTAATTGTCATCCGAAGCACTACTCGGCTGGCTGCCGTTGAGAGTCCGAAGGATTGAAATCTAGGTACCAAGAATGTTTGGTTGGTTACCTATGTCCTCCCGCTAAACGATGCTACAGAAATAAATAAATATTTCCAATAGCCGCCGCGGGATTTGAACCCTGGCCCTCTAGACTATAAGCCAGCGATTCAACGCCCTCAACCACCAGTTTGTTAGGTTCCTATGTGATGGTTTTCGACTGTTTTTGTTTTGTTACGATTCTCCGATTTATATCGAATGAAATCAAAAATACTGAATTGATTATCCAAAAATCTATAGTTATTGTCGACAAAATAGAAGAACAACTACTACAAAATGCTGGGAATAATATAATCGTAATTTTATTTTTTATTTTTATTTTAATCTTTGTCGATATAAACTGAGTACTCAAGTACTTTCAAATTACAAATAAGTGATGTTTTATTATATACAAGACACTTTCCAAAACATCAATGGAAATACAATGAATACTCGAATGTTTTCCCTCCACTATACTAGTCTTTCGAAGTTTGATATATAATAATAATTAAAGTAATACCGACCGATTAAACAAGCATATAGGAATATAGCGACTGTTAATTTCTAGTTTGTTATTTTTGGTGGTTATATCTTAATTTCGCTGGTGGTAAATAGCAATTTCAAAAGCAGAAAAATTATTATTTGTTTCGTTGTTCTATGATTGTATTGTTTATTTTTCAATAGATATTACTTCACTGTTTCGAAAATATATATAGGTACATATTATGAAAGCCAGCGTACATTTTAAAACAATAACAATTCAAAGATCATTACCACCACCTGAGCCATAATTCCAAGATCACAAGTAATTGGTATGCGTTTATAGGTCTTGTAATTGCTGACGTAGTTGATGAATACCTGAATCTGAAGGATGATGAAATCATATGGTAACGTCATCGAAACTCTCTTTTAGGTTTGATTCAAGAACAACTGTGAAAGATTCTTGATTCATCATTCACGATTATTTTTTAATTAGTTGCGTAAAGTAGAATAGTATGAAATATATATGGATCACCAAAGTACCAACATATTTTTTAAAAAAAGTGGTGGAAAAGTTCACAAATGCAGAGGTACGCAAATATTCTATTATTTTTGCTGAAGAAACTGAATGTTTAAGGTTTGGAATTCATTGCTGAGAAAGGATTACTGATGAAATTTATAGTTAGTTCATTAAATGAATTACTTCGTTCTCTGTACCTATCCTTGTTTTTTTGTAAACTTTTGTGCCATTATTTCTAATATAATACCTACACATATTCAACATAATTTTCAAACGTATTTTCAGAAGATTAATATAATTGTGTATTTATTACAGGTAAGAACTGATGCAACATTCTAAGTTGTAATGAAAAAAGCACAGGAAATGGTTGAGGATTATAAAATTGACATACTTTTCAAAATCTGCAAGAGTAGAAAGAAGGGTAAGCTTTATGTCTGCTGTCTGCATTCGAACAATATTATACAGCGCAACGGATCAATATGAAAATGTATTGGTATGTATGCATTATCAAACATATAATCAATTTATACTCAACAACATCTGTTGTTAACTCTTGCGATTTGAAAGTCAGTTTTATAAGACTTATAAAAGTTCACTTAGTGAACTTAATTGATTCATAATGACATATGCCCTTGAGGCTCTTCACTTTAGAGCAGAAAACTATTGGGCGTTTTTTTTTTCTATGATTTTACAAAACGTTCGTCTCGAGATGAAAACTTTCAGATTTATCAGGTAACTATCACCTGGTTCGTCAGAAACGTCTGAATAATGCTCATGAAAAGCGTTGTATAAGTTGTATTTCCATAGCAAATTGAAATAAAAAATGTAGGTAATGATGTCTATAGCCTATTCTCCAAGCAATCTGTACATTTTTGTGATTCGAATACATATTAATGAATATTAAAGAAATGCCATATGAATCCAAAACTATTAGTATTATTTAAATATCACCGCCAATATGCTGTCAAAAGATTTCATTGCTACTATAATGATGATGTTAGTTTTCTATCAGATGGTCATCAAGTTCTAATTGATTTATTTTCGTGTTTCTACTAGTTTATTACCGTTTCAGTGATAACAAGTGAATTATTTCCATGGCAAAACCAGTTATTAATCAGTAAACAAACATCATTCATTCAAGTACCATTGGATTACAAATTACAATATGTGATAGTGTATTTCACTGTTGCTATATAGAGGAAACAACTCAAATCGTAATTTATTTGAAATAAAGTTTTCCTTTTTCTTCAACATGATGACACAGTAACATACCCATTTTGAAAAAACGCATTTAAAAATGAGATGAGTCCAGGTCATTTTGTTGAACTTGCCCTTTTTGGTAGTACAAGATATTCATTTCTATCAAATATGGTTGATTATTGAATCCAGCATATGATATTGGATCGTAAATCATCATCGAAGATGATGTGTATTTTCATATAAAATAGGTGATAAAAACATTTATTGAGCGGAATTGAGTATAAATAGAGTCACCAGTGTTCATCAGAAAGAATAACTGTTGATGCCATCTTGAGATTTCATCAATTCGTGAAATTCATGTGAATGAATCATGGGGTGTATTTTTCATAGTTTACTATGCAATCGAGTTCGACGAATTATATGCGACATTATTCACGCAACATATTCACGCAAGATAATTCAGAATATGACCTTCAGAACTTTCTTCATGTTCATCCAGTGGTCGATAAAGAAATAGTTGTCTCATAGACTTCGCATTGATCTAGATTCTGGAATATAAAATCTCTGTCAGAAAGCATATACGAAGATATCGAGCTCTTCCTATTTTCCCGTATATTTCTGTGGTCTTCGCTTTTAGTAGGATTATGTCAATCCTCATCTGCAGATGTCTCCCAGAGGTCAGTGAGTTTGATTCCAGCTCGTTTGAAGTGAATAATTTGTCTGTTCCCAGTAGATATGGCAGGTCTATACTTTCAATTTCAATGGTCAAATTATGGAAAAATTTGAAAAAATAGGATTGTGTAAGTAGAAATAATGAATATATGGACAAGCTTTTGAAAACGCATATACATGGAAGATAATAAATGGATATCGAAATGCAATGGGGTAAAAAAACATGATAGAGTAAAATGAAAAAAATAGAGTTACGTGTTTGCAGGGTAGAAGGAGGTGGGTAGCAAAAGCTAATTTTTGGTGAATCGAAATTTCAAGTTTACCTGTGTAACCAAAATCAACATTCGCGGTAAGAATATATCAAGTGCATGCATCAAGTCAAAAATACGTCTATATACTTCTCCAAAATTTGCACCGGACGCTCTTCAAGGATATCAATATCCATGCATGGACGCTTTTCACCTTGCAGACAAAAATGAATTTGATAATGTAAAACATGGAAATAGAGAAACCCGAATTTGATCATGAAATCGTGAACATATCTTTACTTTTCGAGATAATCCATGTTAAAGTTCGAAATTCCACCTTCTTTTACTGATATCTATCTTTCTTTTTGGCATGTATTGAAGAGAGCGTATCAAGTTCATCCGCCAAAAAGTCGATTACGTTTCAACTTTTGTCTGAAAGAAGCTCGAAAAGAAGCTCAGATTTTCGGGTTGTTTACTTTTTAGCTTAAAATCACCGTCATTATTATTAATTATTGCGTATAACAATAATCACAATGTTGGTATTGCATTTCTATGGACAAAAGCGTGAACTGTTGCAAAAATAGCTTGTTACTCAGCTTCATCCAATGCTTGCAGAAGTATATCCCTTTGGATTCGCTTCTTCCTTGGGATGCAACAGTGCCTTCAGTCTGCATCTCAGCGATAACTTTCCACATGATTGTTCCGAAAAGCTACCTCAGCTGCTGCAAACTTAGCACTGTGTTTTCCTGTTCAATAGAGAAACACACTTCGTACATATTTACCACAATGATTCTTTCTGGTGCTGGCACTATATGTACTCATGCAGATTGCATCAGGACCTGGTTCTGGGTTCTTTGCCATAATTATTCAAATTTCGATGTATCCAGAAGTTAAATAATGATGAACTAAATCGGTGATCACAGGTTATTACCATAATTTTTTGGTGGCGGGTGAACCGTAGCGGCAGACTATGAAAACTTCCAGGTGAGAATCAAATTTATGTCCAGCGATTATTGAAATCATACTCCTCGATTAACACTCACGGTAAATATAATAGAAATAAGACTTTAACATACAATCTCGTCAACTTTGGATTTTATTTCACTGTTTTTACACGGCTGTCGGTCAACTAACCACTTCCATTGTTGCAATATCGCAATATTTTATATTGTGTAAACTTGTCTGGCTTCTAGACCAATGAGAAGCGAGGAAAAACCTTCCCTACCTATCTCTTCAACGCTGTATTCTTAACTAAAATGGACTATAGTGCTGGTGCATGGTGCAATGTGTCACTCTGTAGAAATTCCTCGTTTTCTACCACTCAACTCGCTGGCAAAGCCTGTTCTGCCCATAACGCATCTCCTTCCTGTGCCATATTCTCGGAAGACGACGAGCAAACAACAGCCGGCGGCCGGCGCGCAACTTTTTTCCTGGCGAGGTCCCTGCCTCAAAATTCGCCAAACCGAGCCGCTAACATGGAAAACCACCTTATGGCTAAGGTCAGCGTGATCGAAAAAATACTATTTTCGAGCCAGCCTCGAAGTTCTGTCGGCGATCGTGCGTTTTCGCGGCTTCGGACTGCGTCACTTCGACCTACTAACCCCAATCGAAAACCTCGCGGCACGACTACGTCGACTTGCCAGTTGCCATTGAGTTGCCGGTCGCCGTGTAGAGAGCACGTCCGCGCATCGAGCGCCTTCGCCAGTTGGTTATTCCACCGCTGTCTCGATTCTTTGGTCTTCTGCGGCGACTATGATTACGGAGGTCGGTCGGTTAGTGTGCCGTGAGACCTAAAACTTCTAACAGTACACCGAACGAGGGACTGTGATTGTGCTGTGATACTGCTGGGATTGGTGTTGTGGAAAATGTGCTACTATTGAGGATACTTAATTATGTTGGAACATAGTGCGATGTACTTGAACGTAACGCCACCATACGAAGAAGACACCTCCTTTTTCCCGGATTTCTACAGTACACGGTGGGTCCTCTATGTGAATGTGAGTGTGTGAGGTCTTTGAATCTGCTGTTCGTGTTTTGGAGCGTTGCCAGGCTCCTCTAGAGCCAAACGGATTTTACGCGGAGCGCTGCCTTTTGTTGCTAGACAAAACTCGTTTCTCTTCGACGATTATAAACACAATCTGGGCGATTGGACACGCAGCAACAAACGCGACTCGGTATTTCTTTTAGCTAGTTCATTGTCGTACTCGATTCGGCACGACAAATTGCCCATTTACGCTTTTTGGTGTTGAATGTGTTTTTTCAAGGTTCCGGTGTCTATTTAGAGCCTCTGAATAATGGAATCCAACTTGGTGCGCCAAAATAGAATAATCCGAGTACTTGCAGCCAGCTCGAGCGTGATGTCCGTGTGAACCAAACGAACTATTTTCCCTTTCATCCCTCGTGAATCCGTCCGTGCATCAATGCCACTCCAATTTACAGTATTATTGTTGAGTTTGAACCAGATACTTCTCTTCGAACCTCGCTTCGAACCTTTCTAGATCTCCTTGCGACCTTCACAAAAATTTGGATTCTTGAGTCCCCTTCTCCTCTACCTAACAATCAATTGTTTCCCTAATAGAATATGAATCGTTGGAAAATGCGAGTACTTATTTAGTTGCACTCAGACATCCTTCAGTTCGTGTTATTTATGGCATATAATCATTCAACAATGATGACGAGCTTTTGAGTTGACCCTAATGATGATTCAAGATTCTCCTGAACGACCTGTACTTGGCATATTTATCCTACTCTCGTTTTCGATGTATTTCTATGGGACAGCTGACATTGAAATCCTGATGGGTATTTCTTGTGGCTTTGAGATTTTTTCTTCTGCAGTGGGAGGCGCTTGGATTAATAAGAACAACTGGTGCTCAGATGTTTTCGTTTTTCACTTTCATCTGCCCTTTTCGTGGTATTACCCCTGTAGCGATGGCATGCACCGTTCAATGGATAATTGACGGGTGTTATAATTCACAACATGGGTAAGGGTGAGGCATGCTTTATGGAACTTTCTCATCGGAATTCGTACGCTGGCTGACTAATATTGATCGAATTTGTTCAGAAGTTGATGTAGCACTGCGCCAACATCACTTGAACAAATGAGTTGCCATACCCATTAGCACTATGATAGCCTAGTGTATGTGTAAAGTGAATTGAAGGGACGCTTGTATCAGCGGAAATAATAATTGGGATATTAAGTTATAGAAACTGGAGACTTCCCATGAGAGATAACTCGGTTTCGCTCTCTTTACTACAGAAAAACTACACGCACGCGTTTGGGAACGAGAAGTATAAGTTAAGAAATGGAAGATAAAATAAAAGGGAGGAAATGAGAAACATGGAAGAGCAATGAAAAATAGAAGTATCGAGTACAGAAACTAAAGGAATATTTCAGAATTGAGAGAAAATGCAAATGGTTCAAGTACTTGCCAGTAAATGACAATCCTCGTGACAATCCAACGTGAAGTAGTTGAACGGAATCAAAAAGACTCGCAAAAAGATATATATCAAGAAATATAGAAGACAGGATATTCATAAAAAACAGAAATATTTCAAACTTCCTTAAGTCTAGACTCTAGACTTTAGTTGTTGTCATTCGGCGGTTCATCACCATCATGTCAGTGGAAAATATGCCTTATTTTCTATTTGAATAGAATTTATATATGATAAGTTCACTGGGAATGAAATAAACATGTAGATATCTGTAAACATTTATTCTGTTGACATCGAGGTCGAAATGGAGATTGATCACTGACAGGAATATTCGAGCGTTATCGAATATTTAAATTTTCATTCTTTGCTGATTTTCATTCCCTTGACGAATAGCAAATTCACTGGTGACATCCTTCATTGCGTTATTTGAATCATCAAATTATCCTCGAACAACGGAATTACTTCACGAGAGAACTCGAGAATTGCAACATTTTCGGATATGAAAAATGTCTTCTAGTAGGTAGATAATCCGGAAATGTTCAAAATATATTTTGATGAAACTTGACCCATTTCTTCGACGTTCTCATTCGAATTTGGTGATTTGAACCCGTGATGCAAGCATGATTCTGTGAGTCAAGTAGAACTGCTTGAAGCGCATTCATTTACTGTGATGCAATCTTGCTTCATCTAGTACATCCGATCGAGCAGCAAATATGTTTCCACATGGTACAACCAACCATACCTTGGCAGAAATTAGCAAGCTGTTGTTGGTTCAATTTTATTAAGTGCGACGGTTTTTTGCAGTGGTTGCTCATAAATTATAGATAACGTCTATCAGATTAGTGACTTGCTTTATTCATAAATTTTCGACAGCATATTCAAACAATCCAGTTTGAAGTAGGTACTCATTGAGAACCCAGGAAAGAAATACTCCCAGTAGCAATGCCAAATTTCTGTTAATTTAGAAATATCAAGGATGATGTGAAATGTATTAGATACGGGTCATTATAATTAGAAGGTTTCAGTTGTAACAACACCTGGCCTCATCAGCAAATTATTGAAACACCTCATTAAGGAATGGGGTGTTGCCTACATCAATTAATTCTGTTGTCAGATTATTTTAATTTTCTGTTTTATCCTCGAATTCATCTTTATTATCTCGAGTTGTATCCGATCCTTGGGTAATTAATAAATTATCACGTTTTATCCTTTGTTATTTATTCTTATTTACATCGCTATTTACCTAGAACTACCAAAAGAAGTACCTATCAAAGTTTGGAAATCTTCGTGATTATCAAACGACATTCAATTTTGGATTATATTTCATAGAAGTCCATCATTGAAAAGTGTTTGAAAAGTGATTTGACCACCAACTTAGTTGCGAAGCAACCTTCGAAGTCACATTGAGACCTGCGAGGAGACTTGTATGAGTAAGGAAGACGGAAACCTCAGCTTTTTAAGTGTCATCTGAAGCACTACACGGTTGGTTACCATGGAGAGTCCGAAGGATTGATATCTAGGTACCAAGAATGTTCGGTTGGGCACCTATGTCTTCCCGCTAAACGATGCTACAGAAATAAATAAAATTTCCAATGCCGCGAGATTTGAACCCGGACTCTTTGATGGGCCTTGAGGCCAGCGCCTCAACGCACTCAACCACTAACTCATTGATAACTAAAATTATGCACGAGTTAGAAACCAAATAGTTCATTGAATACCGAGTTGAATACTTATAGTCCTTATCGCGAAACCGGAAGGCGATATCATCCTGTTTTTTTGCAAATACCTCGTATAAGTGTCCATAGAATCCATGGTATTGGTTTGGTATTTGTGGGTGTGGTGATGGATGCGCTGCTACCTTGAAGGATCTTGTGTGTCCCACCTTCGAATACCTTCCTAAGAGCTGATTTGAAAAGCTTAAAACTACTGTGAAATTGTTACCCTTTTGATTGATATCGTAACTCTTATAACAACCTAGATAGCAATACATGCAACATTAGCAATCTAGGTCACAGTGTATTAGTTATACATGTGAACTGTTAAAATGAGGAAATCATCTACCAAACTATCATAAATAAAGATACGTTATCACGATAGGTCGTCAATCATAATATTTGGTATAGGTTTCGATATAGGTAGACTCGAGGGTAGACTATATTATGAAAATTTCACATAGGTACTAAACTGTAGAAGTCATGCATTACAAACGTACTCATACAATTCTGTTTCGGAGTTGTTTACTTCGCCTATCGGAATTTGTGATTAGGTACCTCGTTAAACCACTGTATTGAATCATAATCGTGTTGCGTTTCCAAAGACATGACATATAGCCAAATCACGAGAATAAACCAAAAATAGTCTCAATTTGTGAATAATTTTCCATTTTTGTGTCTACTTTTGAGGTCGCGCTATCAATTATTACAGCCTATTCAACGCTATTCAAAGTATTACCGAGAGATCGTGTCTACAATATACAAGAGTTTCGTTGAATTCGGCAATCAACCAAAATTTCATGTATTCCGTGCTAGGTAAACCACGTTTTTTTGCAGAAGTAACTGCTAGCAATAACGATGGATATTGATGGAACCACCAAGACTATCCCCAATCATTATTCCGAAATGCCCCATCTTACTTGAGCAGTGAAAGTTGTGAGGAATTGGGTAGCGCAATATTTTTCGAGCACAGTTGTTGACAATCCAATAAGATACTTGCTAATTGAATGGCTGTATAAGATGTTTTCACAAGAGTAAATACAGATAAGACATGCGTTTGAATAACGGTTTTTATCGAGGGTTATCTCTCTTTACGGATAAGGCGTAAGGAGCAAGGAAAATATCACCAGTGGCTGTAAAAATTTCGCCAGTGGTAATTAAATGCGCTTGCATGCATTAAGAAGCTGTTGATTACTCGTGTTCGCAGTCTGGATTAGATGCAATCCGATGAGAATTTAATAACGAGAAAATCTTCTTATCAGGGTTATAATGTCGATTTCTGAATCTCGAATTTATTTGCTAGCTCCATTCGTAACGGTGAATATCAGTTCGGTAAGAAAAATTACACTACATTTCGGTATATTCAACGGGACCCCTCATTGGACACCGCTTTTTGAAATATCACCTCAAAAAGATGGGTAAATCCGAGGCTCGACTATAGTTGCGAGTTCAGAAAGTATGATGTGAAGCGATTTTCCAATCAATGTTCCATTTAGAGGATCATTAGTGCATGAATGCCAACCATTTTTATGCGCACCTGTGCTAAATATGAAACATTTCAACTCGAACTGTTATGACTTTATCAGATATTATGGCCTTGTAGTCCACAATAGTTCGGCCCGTATAACCTCGTCAAACTATCATCTGCTGGTCCTTTGTTGTTGCTTTAAAGGTAAATTTTGAAATTAGCGCAATAAGAGTTGATTTGAAACAAACTTGAGAGTTGATAGGACTGGGTTGAAAGACCACTAAAAAAAGTTTGAGCGCATGTTTTCGTCGATCAGAATCATCTTCATTCAGTTGGTGTACCAATTCTATTTCATTGTTGATGCCATTTCTTTCGTGCTCAAAGTTAGGTCTGAACTTGAACTAAAAATGCAACTTCAACAAGTTCACTTTCTGAGTCCCGTTTCTTGTTCGCTACTGATCCAATTTGACGAAACTTTCGCAACAATTTTGAAATGTAACAATTTGTGTGTATATAATTAATTCGCTGTAAGGTTACCGCATATTCTTTGAAAATATGATTTCAACCCTTACCATTATCGGGGAAACTTATTCAGCAGTTATGAAGTCGTTAATATGTCAAGTATTTCACTACTTATATGTCTTTCAACCAAAGATGAATTCGACACTGATAAATTGAAAGAAATATGTTTTCTCTCATGTTTTTGTTCCATTTGGCTCCAATTCGATAAACTTTGAATATCTGGAAAACAAATAGACATAATTCGACTCGGAATTCGATGTTTTTCGTTATTTGGTGTTTGGCGGAAAATATCTTTCCATGGGTGGAAAGTTATTGAGGATGACGTAGGATAACTTCATGATAAAAATGAACACCAATGATTTATCACTCAAGATCTATGACAGATGGAATATGGTGAAAGCATTGGTATAAAAACATTAAAACATAATTTTACACTTGAGATTTAGAACTTCCAACTTTTAAATGAGTATAAATGAAAATAGGATTTGCGTATGTATTGTGATCGAAAATGACACCTTTGTCTCCAGCAATTATTCGAAACTACTGTGATTTTATGGAAAATTCCGACAATAGAAACAATTTGATAGCTGCTGATTTGGATTCATAGTGAATTTGTGTTTGTGCTATGGGTATTATTACTCTAATTAGTGTTAGGATTTCGGCTTCTGGAGTTTATTAAAATCTTATTGAGAAGAAACAGCAAAACATATAATTCAAAATAAGCACCTTTAAATAGGCATAGAAAAAATCTATTCCAGTTCAATCCAGTTTCTTTTTTATTTTGATTTAATGATGGAGAACATGATGAAATAATATTAAATCCTCGATTAAATCAGTCTTGAATGTTGATATTTGTATGTTAAATGCTCGAAAATTTCTGTTTTACAGAAAATGGCAATTAGGATAGTGGAAGGACTTGGCTGGAGGATTTCATGTAGGGACACTTTCAAACGCCTAAACATTTTGACTGTAGCAGGCCTGTATGTATATGAGCTGTGCATTTTTGTCTATCAGAACAGAGATAACTTTTCTTGTAGTGGAGAAAGTCATCTGCATGAAACTAGATCTAGAAATATACTTGTTCCAGGCCCACACCGTACGAAAAAGTTTCAGAAAAGCCATCTGTATCTTGACTGCAAGGTCTACAATAAATTAGATCAGAGTATTAATTAAAACTGCCCCTAATATAAATTTATTCAAGACATCATTAAAAACTCACCTAATAAATGAGAATATTTATAGTGTTGATGAGTTTCTCTCATAACTAATGTATAAACATTTCGATTATGTTCTTTCATCAATATTCCTATAGGATATAATTCAATGTTCTGCGTGGTATTTACCAGGAAAGTAGTTGTTTTCTGCTCGTAGTCTACCAGACATTCATTTCAAACTATGTTTGATATTCTAATTGGATAGACTAATTTCTCTTTCTAAAATTGTTGTCCAATTTATGGCTTTTCCATTTTTCATTTATTAGCTTAGTCGAGCTATAAGCCACTTCCAAGTTCTGTGATTTGGGAGATTTAGTTCTGGAGTGTTTCTTTCTTCTGCCGCATGGTGTCGCCACTTCCAATTGTCTGTTGGAACGCGGCTCAGTGCGGTCAAATAAACGCGACGAAGGTGCATTGGGACAGGCAACGCTTCGAGTGGAGATCTTACGGTTTCTACTCGGATAACTACCCTGCACTGATGAGGGCCAATAAGCCCGAAACCGGTCTGTAGGTTGTTAGGCGTGCCTGTCCCAATGTGAATTTGTCACGTCTTAGGAAGAAAGAAACATTTGCGATCTGCATTCACAGTGTGAATCGTTGCATGGATTACGAGCAGATATAATTCAATGTTCTGCGTGGTATTTACCAGGAAAGTAGTTGTTTTCTGCTCGTAGTCTACCAGACATTCATTTCAAACTATGTTTGATATTCTAATTGGATAGACTAATTTCTCTTTCTAAAATTGTTGTCCAATTTATGGCTTTTCCATTTTTCATTCCTATAGGTATTTTTATCTCTACATTTATTTTTTCCATATATAGACGTTTTCTTTGTTATTGTACGACTGTACCTTTCAACGAACGAAATAAATCATATAATTATTATTATAAATCCACCCTTGAAAATTTAGTCGCGTCATACTTTTTTTCTAATTAGATCCTATCTACCCGCAAAACCGCTGTTTCGTTTTCGACGGCCAGCTCTGTATAATTATTTCCACCGGAGTATCTTGCATATTCATGGTTATAGAACATAAACTAGTCTAACGAGTTTCCGGAATGAGAATGGCTCTGTGAAACTCCGCTCGATCGAACAAACCAAGCCGCAGCCTTTTGAAATGCTGCTATTTCTTCTCTTCATTCGGCTCTCGTTTATTTTAAATCCTTGAAGCGCTTGCTGTTCGTTCTGAAACGTCGTGCGCTTGTGACGTGACGTGCTGTTGCGATTTTGAATAACTACCTACGAAAAACCAGTTTAAATATAGTCGGTTGCTACCAGGGTACATCGTACATCAAATGAATCTGACACTTCCGAGTACGGGTTGTGAGAAATGTTACTTACCAATGAGGCATCGAACAAGGATGAAACATACACAACAACAAGATAGCTCATATGTTCGTACACTGGCCAAATATCAACTGCACATGCGCGGATTTGATCATCATTTGACGTCACCAGAGATCTGATTGATTCGTTTACCATCTTCAGCCGAACTCAGCTGGAACCCTTTGGCAAAACAAAAAGAAATTATTATTGCACCATTCTCATTTTATTCTTTCTTTCACAGCCAGATCTATGGCTTTCAACTAACTCTACCATTTTGATTAAAAGAAAATTTTTTTGCGATTCAATATACCTAGTGATATTTTGGGACTATTTATGGGCTAATGAATTACCTTCATTTTCATTTTGCTTTAAGTATTATAGAAAAAAAAATCATGGATGTTCGCCTATAGATTCAATTTTTTGTCCAACTTGAATAGCACTTTCATTGGTCACAGTCCAAAGTAGTATTTTCAATGCCATACCTTTTGAAAAAAATAAAAATTCACACGATTCATGAGTTTATTATTTCATTAGCTTACTCGGACTCTCGCTTAGACTCTCCATCCTAAGTATGAACTAATTCAACAAGATAACATAGCTTCTGTTAAATCGTCAAAAAATTATAATTTGAAATAATTACAACACCAAAAATCGATGAATACTATTTTATTTTAATGTGTGGAGCAAAAAAATTTAATTAAAGTTAATGAAAATAGTCCTCTATCACTATATATTGAATAGAGGAAAAATGTTATTTTGAAGGTTGGGTTCGACAAGTCAAATCGTCAAAAACCATTATTGACTTGATGTCGAAAATCGATCAATACTATTTTTATTTCTATATCTACTGCGTGAAGAAAAAAAATGAATTGGGGTTATTAGTCTTAAAATAGTCCTGTACTATAATATTGAATTGCAGTATAAAAAGTTGTTTATTGATTCAAAAATGGCTCTGATGCTCTGATGCGTAAACCTCCCAGTTGAAATCTGATATCGAGAATATCAAGATAAGAACTTTTAATAGTTCTTCAACCAGATAGGATTTCGATAAATACATAGTTATTATCAAAGAAAATAAATCAATTCTGTTGGGAATAATCGGATATGATTGATAATCGTTCTTATCAGGACTATGAAAAATTCGACAGTTATTCATATAACAAGATACAGATAAACAAAGGGTAGCTAAACCTGTTGTGAAAAGATGAAGATGAATAATATTTTGAAATTGATGACGATGACCAATGCTGAGCAGGTTATTCTGAAATTAATCTATACTTGGCAAAATGCAAGATAAACCACCACGTGACTAGGTCCCAAAGGATAGCAACGTGACAAATTTGAATATGCGAAAATTAGTGCGGTATACGAGTGATATATCGGATTCGTGCATTGTTACATATTCATCAACGTATTTATTTTTCTCTAATATATACTCACTGACTGAATAAATTACCCAATGAACCCAATGAGATTTTGTTCCATTAACCTCTGATCTGAAATTCCAGTTTTTTGAATAAATTTCCAATGTATGTAGATAACCTATGCATAGGTATAGGTGAACTGTGCTTCCCCTGGTGAATTTAATTGATCTATATCTGGAAAATTATAATTTATATTTCCTGATATCGATTTGTAAATTATTGGTTGAAAACAAACCAGTTACGCTACGTTCATTTTTACGAATTCGAAGGTCATATCTGGAAAACTTGTTTTGTTTAGAGAATGAAATTAGTCATCGAAAACAACCCAGGTGGCAATCGAAATGAAATGATTTGGGGTGAAACGGTATATTCTTCGGAAATTGACTGAAGAATTTCAAATAACTGAAATAAACTTCAAATATATTATTATAATTGGGGGTTCGATATAAACTAATTATCGAAGATTTCGCTACTACGGATGGATAACTACACTAAGAGAAATGTAGCGGAATTGAAAAATTTTAACGAAATGATAAGGATCGAGATAAGGATCATCCACGGAGGGAATGAAGCAATGAGGATAATTGGGGGAAATTGAGGAAATATTAATGAAGTTTCACAGCGGAGAAATTTTTCGTAAAATCCTAATAGGACAGGGCTCCGTACAAGAAGATAGAGGAAGTGATTGGAAATTACTCCAATTGAGGGAAATTAAATGGGGGACATAATAAAGAAAATAACTATGAATTTATAGACTCTCCGAAATTATTTCAATGTTTTGTGTAAGGCTTAGTGGCAATCTGTGGTGGCACAAACTCGTATGAATAGTTCAGTAGCAGAATGTGGCCTTGTATTCTGGCCCATTTCGTTTACAATCTGGCAGTCAGTCTCCGTCTGATGATTACCAGCTAGCAGACAGCGATGTATCATTTTTATTATATCAGATGGATACAGCGAAGTTGTGCAACGTTATGTTCTATAGTCCTAGTCTATGTATACTAAGATAAAAATAGTATTCGGTTGGTAAATATTTCCGCGAACTTCTATGCTGTTTTTTGACGAGCTTATGTAGAATGCAAATTTTTTATCGAGGATAAATACTTATACCCTGATGTGTTCAAGATAAGGATGTCTATCATGGGAATCTCACATGATGGATTCCCAAAAACTAAACGTCGTACGGAAAATCTCTCAAAGCTGTTTTGTAGAACAAAAAGTGTCAATGAGAAATTTTTTTTTTCTATATCTAATTATATAACGTCAGAAAAAAATGAAATCGAAATAGGCAAATTTCGATATTTTAGGCAACTACTAAGAATTCTCGACAATTATTTTTTTCATGTAATTTTCTTTATCCCTGATGTATTTCACTGAAACCTCATGAATTGGACACACAGCAAGAAGCATTCATTGCAATTTCCGTTCTTTGAAGTGTCTAATATCTGAAGAGTGGAAATACCAAGGAAATATACAAAGTTGCACAACTCATATTCTCTGTAACAAAGTACGTCGTTTTTGTTTTTCTTCGACTATTCGATTCTCGAACGAATGCGGAAACTTGTCTGTTATTTGCAATAGTTGTTCTGGCAAACATAATAGCGGAAAGTATTGAAGTAGTTGTGTAATGTAGGTCATTGCTAATGGTTGTGTTGGGTTTTGAATGTCAAAACTTATGAGAAGTGTACTCAGATTCTCTCGTTTCTTTCTCCTCGCACGTTGTTATCTGGGAATGAACAAACATTTCATAATTTTGAAAGGAAACAGCAAAAAACTCTAAGTGAAGTGGTAGTGTTAAATAGAGGAAAATAAATCAATATCATTCCCACGTTATTTAGAATATATTGAATTATATCCACTCGTAGTATATGCATCAATTCATATTATAAATGAATAAAAATGCAAATATTTCTTTCTTCGAACATGCGTTTATGTTTCCAACGAGACAGACACGCCTGACAACCTGTAGACCGGTTTCGGGCTTATTGGCCCTCATCAGTACAGGGTAGTCAACCTAATGGAGATCCTGATTATTGCTTTTTGTTCGAACTCTTCGGTTTGTTATTTCGTTTTGCTTCCTACCTGAAATGATTACGCAGGAAAAACCCAAATTTATTGCATTTTAAATATCAATCTTCTGCATCAGGCTGTGTTGATATCACCGAATTTTTATGGATCCTATAACGATGCAGCTGTTCAAAAGCGTTGCAGACATTTCACTTAAATCTGAGCTCGAATTATTTTTTTTTAGATTTCAGAGGTTGTCGCATATACACTGTGTCCAAGATAAGAATGAACAGCATGGTGATATCGGAAACGGTAAGTGATACGAGGTCGATTAAATTAGAGAAAAGTAGCGCATTTGTGTGCCTAATAATATGACATTCAGAAAGTTTTAATATTCCAAGTAGTTTCGGAGATATCCGAGAAAAACTGAAATTTGAGAATTTCGTTTTAATTTTCTCCTTGCTTCATTTTCAAAGGAAATGTGAAACAAATAGCACTTCGCCATGGCCACTTTTTCTGCGACGTTTCGTCTTTTAGAAAACATCATCAACTTTGTATTTTTATATGGGCCGAAACAATCTGTGCCGAAACTAAAGTATACCATGTTTACGACTCCATTTCTCACTTTTAATCAGCAATGTATCACACAATATGATTTCGGAAGCATTTCTCGCGCAAAATGTAATTTAGTGATGACTTAATTTGTTCTTCTTCAATTTTAGATAGTAGGCGTCTAAATATTGATTTACCAGGTTGTCGCCTCTCTGGATACTTATTAGAGTACGCACGTTCAGCACCAACATAATCTCTTTGGCACAAAATGGTAACATGACAAAATATCAAATTTTTCAGTATTCGAAAAGCTGCCGTTTTCCATTTTTAACACAAATTAGGTAGGTAACGAGATGTAAGAGTATGAACGGTAATATGTCAAAAATTCTACCAAACTACAGTATTATTATGACAACAGAACATAATGTAGTCATTTTTACCAGCGAAATCATATTGTGTGATATACATTGCTGTATTCACAATGAAAAATGGAGTCGTTTACAGGGTATACTTTAGTTTCGGCCCATATAAAAATACAAAGTTGATGATGTTTTCTAAAAGACGAAACGTCGCAGAAAAATTCTGCTCATGTTATCGTGTAGTCCTTAAAAAGTGGCCATAGCGAAGTGCTATTTGTTTCACATTTCCTTTGAAAATAAAGCAAGGAGAAAATTAAAACGAAATTCTCAAATTTCGGTTTTTCTCGGATATCTCCGAAACTACTTGGAATATTAAAACTTTCTAAATGTCATATTATTAGGCACATAAATGCGCTACTTTTCTCTAATTTAATCGACCCCGTATCACTTACCGTTTCCGATATCCCCATGCTGTTCATTCTTATCTTGGACACACTATATATCACCTGAAATCTAATGGTGATGCCTAAGTTTATGAAATCTTGTATTGTTTTGTCGAATCGATATATAATTTGATTGATAGGATTATTGATTAATAGGATACCTGAAACGATCAGTTGCATCATAGCTCCTAAATTCAAACACCCATTTACTCTGAAGTTGGATGTGGAACAGTCCTCTAGAGTTTAGAGTTAAGACAAAGACAGTACTTGATTATTGTTGAGTAACAACATATTATATTTCTTATGATTCAATGTTGTACATTCTGAATGCTTCTACCTATAATTAACTCAGATAACAACTTACTAGATTATTATGTGATCATGATCATGATGAAGAAATAGAGGTTGATTTACATCAGCAGCACAGGAAGTGTTTTAAATATTCTCAATGCAGAAAAGAATGCATCCAAAATAACCTAAATAAACGATACCATCGCGCGTTCACCAATTTAGAGTATACGGATTCGCCTTTTTTTGAATACTATTTCGAAAGGAAGATATCTTCCCATGAGTAAAACCATTTCACGGAAATATTCTGTAATTTCTAATTGCACCAAGTAATTGGAATTTCGTTTTAATTCCTACCAATGAATCAATAGACCTACATGTGATTGCTTGAAATATATGTTGAATTAAACGAAATGATTTTTATATACTCTATTCTTCGAAATCAATGGCTTTCAAGATTACTATTTTTTTCTTTTGTTTGCGATCCCAGTTCACAGCTTCGAATCCAAAATAATGTAGGTACTCACCTATTAGTATTTTCCAGAAGTCGCCACCCATTGTAGTTTCTTCTGATACATAAAACGTACTTTTTCCATATTGGTGAATTTTTTTTAATTTTCAAAGCTTAAAGATTTTGACCCAACGAAGCAATTATCAATTATTGTTTGTTTCAATGAATATGACAAATAGCTATAGTACAAAATTCTTTACGAGTAAATCTCAAACGTTTTCGGCAACAATTGCCATCTTCAGGAGAGATTCTTGTCAAAAATCTATACAAAAAATCTCTCCTGAAGATGGCAATTGTTGCCGAAAACGTTTGAGATTTACTCGTACTATAGCCCTTTGTCATATTCATTGAATCTTACAAAGTACATACAACCTTTTTTTGGATATTGTTTGATTGCCTTTACATTTCGGTATGTATAACAATGTATGAAAAGGAAGACATGAAAGAATCTAGGAAGAATACACTTTTATCGAGACTTTTAGGGAGTTTGGACATTCCAAAGTTACGATATCGATTATATACATCTACTGCAATGCTATTATGTTTCACCACGAAAACTTTTACAAATAACACTCAAGTTTCCTCCACAGTCCGGAAGTCGAGCGAGTAGTTGAGGAAAAACAAAAATGACTCTTGTTAAATATAAGCAGTGTATTTCTTTGTCTTTTCACGTTGGAATTCTAGACTAGACGACAGTTCGTTAATGTTTCATTGTGTCGATTTGGATAATTGAGGGGGAAGGAACTATTTCTAGATAATTCACATTCCATTGATTGATATGTTCGCTAGTCACAGATATTCACAATCGATTAAATGATATAATTGTCAGGAAAAAAAGGTTATACCTCGGGTTATACATATCTTTATTTTTTATTTCAAAAAGTGTAATAAAATTTCGCATCGTCTGATTGATAATAGCTTTCTTATAATACTGACTCAGTAATAGCTAAAATTGAATATGAAGTGCCTCAGAGGTCAGTTCTTGGCCCTATTTCTGATAAACATCAATTATATCACTAATTTGAACATAACGGCAAAGATCACTCTTTTTGAAGATGATACCACCTTTTCATGGCATGACAAAACTGAGCAAAAACTAGACGATACGATAGAGAGAGAGATAGCGATAATAAAAAAAAAATGGTGCTACTCAAATTCTTTCGTTGCAATCTCCCAGACATACTTATTCCTGATGACCATTTATGTTATAACACAACAACTTTCTTGGTTTAGATATATTGACAATCTATGTGAGCTTTTGGTATACTATTACTCTGATTGAAATTCGGCATAATCAAGTAGGCAAATGTCTACACATTTTTCTACTGCCTTGTAAGTGCCTACTTTCGTATGACCTACGCACTCTTCTGTCTGTCAAGTGTCATTCGAAACTTAATACGCATACAGGATGTCTGGAGGTACTTGCTCAAGACAAGTCACCATTTCATTGCATGTATGATTTGTTCCACAATGGAGCGCTCATCAATTAAGCCTAATTAATGCGCGCTATCTATCTCTATTTCCAGGGAAACATAATAGAAATAGTAAATGGCGCTTATTATATTCAAAGACAACATATATTTCAGTCGGTTTATTCATTAAGCGTTTCCAGGCTGTCTGTTCGGGCCATACAACTATGATAATTAGTACTGCACCATTTCATTCAAAATACGAAACATTTCGTTCACTAAAATTGTGGCTGGAATGAATGGTATTATGTATGAAAAGGTTTGGTACTAAGAAAAAAGATTCAATTAATGCATTTGTGAATTATAATCACCTTCTCAATGCTGATATGGTTTTATACTTTATTGACTATTTCATCATTCAGTTTATTGTTGATTATTTTACTCGGTACTATAGAACCACTTTCACATTGATTAATCATAAACACAAGACATGTTTTAAATTTCTTTCACACTTCTATAGGCTTTGTTTGCCTTCGTTTTGCCCCTTGATTCTATAATAAACTCTCGCTTTTCAACCTCGACTTCAGAATTTGTCAGTTTTATTTCGAGAAACATGAATTCGATTGCAAGTTTATTTGCGGAAAAGTGTTCTCTATATACTAGAACTGCTGAGATAAACGTCTATATGTATATAGGTATACAGGCTGTCCCATATTGCTCACAATGATTATTTCGGCAATGGTAATGTCGGCAAGTAATATGAAATATGGAGAGGAGACTTCACTTTTATATTACCTACCTACACAAAAAAATCTTTTAACATGTCATCATAATCATATTGTTTATAGATGTTTCAATGGGATTATTCACAAATAACTATTTGAATGAATATTTGATAGGAAATCAACAATACCCTATCAGTTCATAGTCAGCTTTTGAAAATGAAAATTGTTGCTGTTGATATCTCGAAATCTGGATGATCTAATTCTGCCCAAAAAATGATTGATATTTTTTTATTTGAAGACGAGCAACTTCAATTCAAAGTTCAGTAGTACCTACTGATATTTTAATGGAATCTTGAAATATTCACCTGAATTTTTTTTTGCGCTAGAATGTAATCATTTCTTCTAAATTTCAGGTATTGCAAATTTGCGGAATACTTTCAAACTCATCTTATTCTAAGACAATATGAATTATAAAATCTCGGAAGCTTTCGCTCATTTTTTTCATTAAAAAAATAATTTTTCATTCATTCAAACTCTGAACCACATCATAACATCTGTTTAAAACGACAAGAAGATCCATTTAAAGCTTGTAGAATAACACAAAATGATTGGATTTCCACAAAAATATATTTATATGTTTCGCAACCCACTATAGCTACTTCAGGAAGTGGTACACTTTTTTACATGATTCAAATACATTATTACAACAAAATTCGAACAATTATATATCATGAAAAATATATTTTCGCACAATGATGCTCTTATTGGTTTTTATGTTGAGTTTACTCAGAGATATGAGATATCAAACAAGTTCAGATCCAGATAAAAGATAGGATCTACAAGAGGAGACGTTATTGAATTTCATATTGTAGCGTTTTCTTGACAACATGTTTATGTGTGATACTTTGCCGATGAAAGGATGCTTTTTTAAAAATATGAGTGAGTAAACGTTATATCAAGAAAACGAATATCGTTCTAATAGTCGTTGGGAAAAATATTTCGGTATGATTCTGAAAGTGCGAACAAATGATAATTCAACAGACGATCAGGATGCGCAATAAGTGAAATTGCGAAAAACCTGTATTCAGGGTGTTTCGAAATAATGAGGTAGGAACCTAAGGCGGCTCCCGATATACGCAGCGTTATCAATAGGCGTTAAAGTTGGGAAATAAAAATAGTTTTCTTGTAATAACTGAAAATGACAATTTTTTTTTATTTTGAATTCAACGATTTGAAAAAAAATGGGTGGCGATAAGAGTTTTCGAAATTTCATGTAAAATATATGAACGAAAGAGGTCTACTTGATGGACTCAATAGTCTTCAAATTCCTATATATCGGTCGAAAGGAAGCAATACAAATTTGTACAAAAAATTATGATTACCGCTCTGATCATCAACTTGCTGATGAATGATTTGAAAAATCTTTTTTGATTATCTAAAAATGTGTATGTTGATTCAGAGTTTCCTCTCGTTTTTCTGCTCTTTATCAATGATATGCCATACAATATCAGCACAGATTATGTATAGTTATGTATGCAGACGATACTATGCGCTTTCAGCGGATACCGCTATATCCAGAGGAACTTAAGGAAAAATTTACAAGACCTGTAAGTGTACCGAAGAGTCATAACAATACTTCCTTTGACCGATAAAATCAAAGTATGTTCGAGGTGTTGATTTTAGATTTTTCTCGAGATAATGGAAGTTATTCGTATTGACAGCAAACTCGTGGATAGCCTCATATCTTGGTGTAGCTACAACTCCCTTCACTTTAACAGTGAGAAAACAAATATTATACGATTCCATAATTATCAAAAACAGTGTACAACCCCGAATATTCTTGTTAATAATACATCTATCGAACCAACCAATAGTGTCAAATTCTTAGGATTATTAGTGGATGAAGGATTGAATTGGAAAGGACATTGTGCCAACCTGATCTCTAAACTGAACTCTATCTGTTACATGTTCAGGAATTTGAAATGCTTTTTAAAACAGGAACAATATTAGTTCTATATCATTCTCAAGTCGCCTCTAGGTTACGCTACGGAGTGTGCTTCTGGGGTACTTACACTCGAGCACCTGAAGTATTCATTGTACAGAAACGTATATTGAGAATTATGTTTAACAAATCAAGCAGGGATTCTTGCAGACCAATTTTTTAAAAATCTCCAAATATTAACACTTGCTGGTATTCTCATTTTTGAAATGTTCTCGTATATATTTACAAATAGACATAAGTTCATCACAAATAAGGAAATTCATTCCTACAATACAAGGAATTGTAATGATCTTTATGTTCCCCAGTGTAAATACGTTGTCTCATCTAAAACTTCTCGCTACCTAGGACAAAAGATTTTTAATAAACTTCCAAAAGACGTAAGCGAATCTCCTAATATATCACTGTTTAAAATTCGTTTGAAAACTTATTCAGTTGAGAATACTTTTTATACTATACAGGGTCACTCACGGTCGATGGTACCATAGACGTTTACGGAGAACGGGACGTAGGATTATTCTGAAAATTTGGTTTATTGGGTAATCAGTTTCGTTCTATCGATCTAAAATACTGTCAGCGTTGCGGCGTTGCCGCTTCTATCAAAAAGTAGCAACAACTTTGTTACTTCAAATGAAACACCCTGTATTTTATTTCATTTTTAGATTCTTCCTGAAGAGCTGATTTCGTCGATACAAAATACTTGGGATATAGCGCGGAAGATTACAGACATATAGGGTGTGAAAAATCGAGATTTTTCAAATTTAGGAATTTTTTGTGCCGAAACTATCCATTCTTGCTCAAAACGGCTTTCATGTCCCTCTCTCAACTTTCCATTCACTATCGATTGATATTTAATTGAAACAAATACGAGTGGTTCAGAATTTTGAGTTTTGCATCACTCTCTATTTGTTTCTATTAAATGTCAGTAGATAGTAAATGAAAAGTTAAGAAGGGACATGTAAGCCGTTTTGAGCAGAAATGATTAGTTTCGGCACAAAAAAATCCTAAATTCGAAAAATCTCGATTTTTCACACCCTATATCTCTGTAATATTTCGCGCTATACCCCAAGTATGATAGATCAACGAAATCAGCTCTTCAGGAAGAATCTAAAAATGAAATAAAATACAGGGTGTTCCATTTGAAATAACAAAGTTGTTGCTACTTTTTGATAGAAGCGGCAACGCCGCAACGCTGAAAGTATTTTAGAACGATAGAACAAAACTGATTAGCCAACAAACCAAATTTTCAGAATAATCCTATTTCCCGTTCTCCGTAAACGTCTAAGGTACCATCGACCGTGAGTGACCCTGTATAGATGGATTATTTGCTTCTTAGCAACAACTTGTGACTATGCCTATATGTATTTGACATCTTCAGGAAAATAAATGTATTGTATTGTATTGAATGCACTGTTTTATAATGTCTTAAGTTATTTACTCTGCAAATGAGGTTCGTGACGTGGATGACCTTGCTTGACAGCAGCCAACCAAAACTGTTTTGCTCGATGTAGGAAACAACATTCCTCTTCCTCTGCTACCAAAATACCTATCCGAAGTGAAAGTGAGAGTCTCGCTAAGCGTATGATTCAGACACGATTGTTCTTCGAGTTTCACGCAACTATTATCATGATGGTGTTCTCACAAACGTTGAAACATACCAAAAAGATGGTTTGTGTGGAGGATCCTGGCGATACGAACAAAATTGTCACTTGAAAAAACTCTAGAGCTTCAATTATTACTTTTTTTTCGACAACACGATTATTTTGAAAATTAAAAGAATTTTCTACAAAATATTCGTGTTAGAGAGAGAAATATTATTGAAGTCTGTGCGTTGAAGAGATAAGGAAGGTTCGACCACGTTTCTCATTGGTCTAGACGCCAGGCAAGAATACAAAGGGGTTAGTAAACAGTACGGCTGTGTATAAACAGTACGGCTGTGTATAAACAGTAAAATGAAATACAATTTTGACGAGATTGACAAAAGGTTCAAGTCTTATTTCTATTATATTTACCGTGAGTTCCGTTAATCAAGATGTACAGTTTCTAGTTTCTATCGTATCGATACAAAATATAGGCTTTTGATTGGTCGAAAATGTTGGGTGTGAAACGAGGGGTTGACCACTATTGAGAAAATGTGTACACTGGAATTCCTATAAGCCGGAATTCCCCGAAATTATCCGGAATTCCCCGGAATTCCCCGGAATTCCTCCGGAAGAAATATGTCAATTTGAACCGAGATTTGAACAAATAACGATGGAATTTTGAAACTAAATGTAGATAATACTCGGAATTCCGGGGGAATTACGGGGAAAAAAATAAGCTAGCGAAGTTGAAAATTGGTCCATCCGTTCGAAAGTTATGGCGATTTGCTACATTTTTTCTATCGAGAAAAAAAGTTTTTTTTGATTTCGATTTTTTCGATTGAAGAAACGGATTCTATGGAAAAAATAAGCAGATTGGTATGAACGAAGTTGAAAATTGGTCCATCCGTTCGAAAGTTATGGCGATTTGCTACATTTTTTCTATGATGAAAAAAAGTGTTTTTTTTATTTCGATTTTTTCGATTAGATGAACGGATTATATGGAAAAAAATAAGCAGATTGGTGTGAGCGAATTTGAAAATTGGTCCATCCGTTCGAAAGTTATGGCGATTTGCTACATTTTTTCTATCGAGAAAAAAAGTTTTTTTTGATTTCGATTTTTTCGATTGAAGAAACGGATTCTATGGAAAAAATAAGCAGATTGGTATGAACGAAGTTGAAAATTGGTCCATCCGTTCGAAAGTTATGGCGATTTGCTGCATTTTTTCTATAATGAAAAAAAGTTTTTTTTTTATTTCGATTTTTTCGATTGGATGAACGGATTATATGGAAAAAATAAGCAGATTGGTGTGAGCGAATTTGAAAATTGGTCCATCCGTTCGAAAGTTATGGCGATTTGCTAAGTTTTTTCTATGATGAAAAAAATGTTTTTTTGATTTCGATTTTTTCGATTAGATAAACGGATTCTATGGAAAAAAATAAGCAGATTGGTATGAGCGAAGTTGAAAATTGGTCCATCCGTTCGAAAGTTATGGAGATTTGCTACATTTTTTCTATCATGAAAAATAGTAATTTACTTAACAAGACCGAAAAATACTGTTTTTTTGGATGAGTGGACAAAATTCTAGGACGAGCGTAGCGAGTCCTGGAAGTCTGCGAGTCCAAAAAAACTGTTTTCGGGCGTGTTGCGTACACAATTTTTTCGGCAACCGTGTAGAATAACAAATCAAAGAAACACATTTCTTTCAAAAATTGAAATGTTAGCTAATTTTATGTCAGATAGCTGTCAGTCGTTATTTTGCTGCTATGGTAATGATCAACTGCATTTATCAAAACCATACTACCAAGATTTTCATATTTACAATGACAACAACGATGTGATTCTTCCCGGCCTAGTCCGGGAAGTACGTACTTCCCGGACTAGGCCGGAAAAATGCCACTTTCTCAAAAAAAAAATCGTCTGGAAAGTACGTACTTTCCGGACGGTTGCTGAAAAAAGTTTTTTTTTTTTATTTCGATTTTTTCGATTGAAGAAACGGATTATATGGAAAAAAATAAGCAGATTGGTATGAGCGAAGTTGAAAATTGGTCCATCCGTTCGAAAGTTATGGCGATTTGCTTCATTTTTTCTATGATGAAAAAAAGTTTTTTTTTTTTATTTCGTTTTTTTCGATTGGAGAAACGGATTCTATGGAAAAAAATAAGCAGATTGGTATGAGCGAAGTTGAAAATTGGTCCATCCTTTCGAAATTCCAGGGGAATTCCGGGGAAATCCGGTGAAATATGAAATATTTCGGAACATCACACACAAAATCATTCGGGATTCCCGAGGGGATTTCTGAGTTCAAGATAAACTTCAGACCTAGCTCCAGAGTGATGTCACTAAATATTACAGAATCTGAGTAATACCGAATTATATTGATATCAAAATTTCGAAATTTGTAATAAGGCTATAGGCTGTATTGTGTTATATCGAAATCCTCGTTGGAAACAGAATATATCATCTGATGGTATTTTTCTATTTTATTCCCCCTTTTTTCCAAGATCTGAATCCGTAAGAAGAAAAATCCAAGAAAACCATTTATATTCAGAAAAAATTCAGCAAATCTAGGGTGTAAACTGTAAATCATCATATGTGTCGAACACATGATTCAATTTACATAGGAACATACAGGGTGGTTCACTACTAGCGCGACAGAGATTTAAAGCGAATCTGCAAAACTTTTCAAAGTTTTTCTCATTTCAGTAGTTCGTACGTTGATTAAGGGTCAATTTTGAAAGTATTTCGAAATATACAGGATTTCCCAAAAATTGTGGCATATAAAAGTTGTATTGTTTTTTATGGAAGTCCATGTATTTGGTTGCATTTTTATATTCTCCCTGAAAAGCTTATTTCATCGATTTATATCACACTTGGGGTCTAGGGAGAAGATATATGGTTTGGAAAATCAAGATTCTTTAGCTTTATACATTTTTTGTGTCAGAACTATTCATGAATGGTCAAAACCTCGGTCAAAACGGCTTACATGTCCCTATCCTAACTCTTGACCTACTATCTAATGATATTTAACTGAATCACATATGGGGGGGTTCAGAATTATGAACCACCCTGTATTTTTTTCATTCGGATATAAATACTTGATGGCGATTAAAAAGTCAAGATAGGGACATGTTAGCCGTTTTGATCAATAATGAATAGGTCCGACACAAAATATTCCTTAAGTTGAAAAATCTCAATTTTTCACACCCTATATTTCTGTAATCGTTCCAGCTAGACCCCAAGTATGATAATAAAATCAACTTTCCAGAAAGAATCTGAAAAAGCAATAAAATATAGGGTGTTCCAAAAGAATCAAGATAATTAACATTGATATGCCACAATTTTTTGGAACATACTTCCTGTACATTTCTAAATAATTTCTAAATAAAGCCCTCATATACAAACTACTAAAGTTACAAATTCACAGAGTCAGCAGAAATTGTTTTTTCTAAAAAAAAAGAACTTATCGATGATCATGAGTGGTTAAAATAATTTATTTAACATTTTTAGTGAGAATTTATCAGATTTTATTGAACATTTCGTATTTTTTCTGGGGTAAAAAAGAAAGGAATTTCCCTGGAATCCCCGAAATTCCTATCAATTGTACACCGGAATTCCCATGTGGTCAACCCCTAGGTGTGAAATTTTCTTCAGAAGTTCCGCCTGAAATTCTTTTAGCAAGGCCATCGGATATTTATTTTTTCGGTTGTTGAACAACTTCATCGAGTACAATCGACGGTGCTGACCTTCGTTTTTGTATCGAGCTCACTTTAAATTCATGGAGTGAAACGTTTCGTATCCCTTCAGCATGAAATTATTGTTCATTTTGTGTGTTCGAAATTGTTTATCGTCTAAAATAATTACATGTTTTCGAATAAATTGCTTATCTGTTGCTACGTCACACCTCGATTGTATTTGTACAAACTGTGCACGATTGAAGGATGCTGTTTTTATGTTTCGATTCGACCACTTGATCTTATTTTTTAAGTATAATTGCTTATATTCCTTTGTAGTAACAGTTTCACGACTTCATCAGGTTGATGGAATTGAAATGAAAAAGTTGTTATCAAAACAAGAATTCTTGTCTTGTCTTGGGATGAAGTCAAGAAATTTGAAAGAATCCTGTCTTGACGTTTTTTTGTGTTGACTAAATAACTATTAAATATATATGATACATATACCTACATAAATAACTATTATGTCTCAAGGGGGTAAAATAGGCCTATTAATACGCCTATAAAAGCAAGTTACGCCCGAAATACATAAAACATTTTATGCACGACCAGTATATTTTATTGTAAATACCTCTTCGCCTCTCAAGCATGATAGGAATAAAACCATTCTTAAATACCTTTTAAACACCTTCAAAATAATTTTTGCTTTGCCCATGATGTTCCTTCCGAAAAAGCATTACGTGAGAAAGTTTTTACTTTTTCTCTATCTCTCATAATAAGGGAGATATTAAAGGTTTACAATTTGCTCATGTTCCAGACTGTTGAATAAATAGACTAGTAGCCATATATGCTGTCAATACAGACAATAGTCATTACGAAATGCATTCCAGTGACAAAGAAAATGTGAGTTGTAACTCCAAGCAGATGAGGATGCGAATAATTAATAATTTATTGTCCGGCGGGCGGTAAAGTGCTATTTTACGCCAGCACAAATGGGCGATAAAGTGCCCTTTTACGCCCAGTCGTTCCTAAAATATGTTATGTTAAAATTTGTTTTCACAAATCAAGGTATTTCAAGATATCTTGTTTTGTTGTCAAATAATCTTAGAATTCACATAAAATTTCTTGTCCATGCAGTCTTGAAATCTTAAATTAGTTATTGTCTTCATCTTGTCTAGAAATCAAAACAAGGTCAAGACAACATCATGAAATTTTCAAGAACTTGGCGATCTCTAGAAATGAATGAAATTTCGCAGCTACCATTTCAAACTAAAGGTAGGTAAGGTTTGTTATACATCTTCGAAATAAATGTTCCTTAACTAGGGAAAGGCCACATTTACACTGTGAAACAATTCGTCGTTGAATTTACAAAGGGGCGTATATCAAAAAATGGCGTAGTTTTTTTCTCGGGTAACAACTTGAGCAGAATCTGATTAATTGGCTCTCAAAGTGGGATAAGTACATCAATTCCTGATCTGTTAGAAAATTGATCCATTTTTCTTCCGATAGTGACAACATGAAAGACTGGTAATTCTTAAGACATTGTTCAAATCGAGTACGAATGGGTACTAAAAATTCCTTTTTCTGTTTCATTTCCTTATTTCCCATTAAATTCATAAAAGTTCCTAATTCCTAACATTTCCACGAAATTCCTCGAAATGCCTCCAATTCCCATTCATTTCCATCTAATTACTCGCATTTCCCCGAAATGCATCTAATTCCCATTCATTTCCCTAAAATTCCTCGAAATTCCCCGAAATTCCTTTCATTATTTATTCGATTCCCTCCATTTTTCATTCGAAACCAAAGTCCACAGGCGTACTGTTTTGAATTAATTCATAACATTGCGTTTCCAGAAGTGTACCCAAATGTCAAAATTCAGGTAATTATTCAAAAATCGAATTCTTCAAGTTCGACAATTCAGTATTTCTTCAATATATATCCGTATAATTATATAGAATATCGAAACCGCGTATCCTTAAACGTATCCTTAATATTGAAGAAGCTTCAATAATGTAAAAAGTTGTTGCAATTTCGAGATTTTGTGTCGAAACTATAAAAGTACTTATTCATTATTGGTCAAAACGGCTTAACGTGGGAATTTCCGAGAAAATAGAGGAATTTCAGGGAAACGGAGCAAATAGAGGAATTTCGGAAAAATAAAGGAAATTTCAGGGAATTTCCGAGGAAATAGAGGAATTTCGGGGAAATGGAGGAAATAGAGGAATTTCAAGGAAATGAGGAAAATAATAGGCAATTTTTAAGGAATTTCAAGTGACATTAAATAATCAGCCAAGAGATCGTCCCGGTAATCGTCATAGTACAAGTTAATGAATATAGAAAAAATATACCTACAGTGAGTATGCTTAAGTTGGCTAAATATGGGAAACTTTTTTATTATTGATGCCTATTATATCCCTCATTCTCTCGAAATGCACCGAAATTCCTATATTTCCTCGAAAATTCCACGAACTGCCCCAAAATTCCCCCATTTCCTCGAAATTCCCCAAAAATTCCTCAATTTCCTACAAGGTGTAAGAGAAATTCCCCTGTGGTTAACCCCTCGGTTCAAATCCAATTGCGCCACTTAGTTAATTCAACGACGAATTACTTCAATTCACCAATGAATCCCTTTGATCAAAGTTACAGAATATATTCTCTACTATACAAATCAGTGTCGTCGTCAAAAAAAATAGTTCGTTGCCATCCCTACGGCGTTGTTGGCACATGTCTCCTTGTTGACATCGTCACCAATAAAAACATTTATCAGCTGATTGAGGCGTTGTTCGGTTCGTAGAGATTTATAAGTATCTCTGCCTATTTATATCCACAAACTTTGGGCATCGTCTTCATGTGATCTTTACGACGCTCTATTTTTATCTGGTTATTTTATTGTCGCTTCTACATCAATCGCATCTAGGCCAGTCATTACAAATTTCTAAATTGCCAAGTGCCACTCATCCGTGTTTTCACGAAGAAATTAGTTACTGAGCACTTGGCTCACCATGAGATTGATACGTTTCCTTTTTTTTACAAGGTTTTATTTAACTTGCTTCGTACAGAATTCTTCAAGCACTTGCTGACATCCGATTGAGCTGAAATGTGGTGGGTGTTCATAATTCCGGTGGAGAACAAAAACAAAATGGCTTTGAAGAAAAGTTTCGGACTTCCATTGTCTAAAGGTATGAAGATTTGAATCCTGAGAAAAGAAAAGATGAGTTATGCTGAAAAAACGAAATAAGTGATGAATAAAAATTAACTATTTTATCGAATCAAGAAGATTCGAGTATCAAAAAATCAGGTTAGTATTAGTGTTAGTATATATGAAGTCGAAAAATGTAGATTTAAATGGGAGTTTAACTAGTCGATGAGCCTGAAAATAAGAAAAAATTGAATTAGAAATCAATAGCCTGAAAAAAGAAAAGTTGAATTAGAAATCAATAGCCTGAAAAAAGAAAAGAAAAGTTGAATTGGAAATCAATAGCCTGAAAAAAGAAAAGTTGAATTAAAAATTAAAATAAAATGAATGAATAAAGAATTAAAATTATGAGAAAGATTCAAATCGAGTTTGTCACCTTTAGACAATGGAAGTCCGAAACTTTTCTTCACAACTCGAGACATTGTCAGCCACCTTCAAACAAAAACAAAATGGCTGCTTCAATATGGCGGACGATATTTGTTATTATGTCCAGATTCGATTCAAAATTGACATGGATGGGGTTTCGTGGATACAAAATATAGGGTTTTACTTGTTGGAAAATGTTAGGTGTGGAATTTTCACTTGAGCTTCAATTGTTACTGTTAATGTTTTCGAGAACACGAATATTTTGTAAATTTTCACGAATCGAAGACGATGGTGAAAAAATATTCGTGTTCGAGAAAGAATTTTTTTGTTTTCAATTGTAACTAGAGTTGAATTCGGTAAGAAAATTTCACACCAAGACTCCAGTTAAGATTACGCTGAATAGAATACAAAATACTGACTTAAGTTACGCAAAATGATAGCAAGGTAGCTGCTGATATTTCAAACCATTATTCTTGAAAATAATGGAAATAAGACCTGGTGGCACTACTCTTCAATTGTTTCAGCAGAAAAATCCTTGATTTGGAACAATTGAATTTCAGCTCGTTATGTGGGGTTCTCATGTACAACAATAGATGGCGATACTGTTGAAAGATATTTGAACAATTTTTTTTCAATCATGTTCGATACATATTCGCATCAAACTCATTGGAAAATGGTTTCATGGAATTACTAGAAACGATTAGAAGTCATTCAGAATCTAATATTCATACTGGATTGTGTTAATCACTGTCAGTTAATATCGAAATTGTATAATTATGGGATACGAGGTGTAACATTAGAATGAATTTCTTCTTTTTTGAAACACCGTCATCAGTACGTATCTGTTCCAAATATACAATCCGAAAGTATTGGTTTCGTCAATTCGAAGAGTAAACCTGTTAATATTGGTGTACCACAAGGATCCATTCTAGGACCCATTTTGTTTATTCTTTACTCCAATGATTTGGATAAATTCTTGAAAGGTGTTCATGTAACAATGTATGCAGACGACACTTCGCTGATAATATCACACAAAAACGAAATTCGTATGCGTGAAGATACAGAAAAAGCTCTAGAACTGATGCAGGATTGGTGCAGTACCAATTGTCTGAATTTGAATGCTAAAAAACCCAAATTCTAAGATTTCATAACTATCAAAGGAAGTGCGATCCCCTCAGAATTGAGATGAAGTTTTGATGAATCCGTTGATAGTTCAGATGAAACCAATTTTCTTGGACTTCTCATTGATAAAAATATAAGTTGGAAAGGTCATTGTACAAGCTTAATGAAAAAATTAAATTCTATATGTTTCATGTTCAGAAGTCTCAAGGATATACTTGAATTGTCTCAGTTATTGGCCCTATACCATGCACAGGTAATGTCACGAATTAGGTATGGAATATGTATGTGGGGAAATTCTACTATGTCAAAAAATGTTTTTTCGATACAAAAAAGAATAGTTAGAATAATAGCTGGAGTTCCTAGTACACATTCCTGTAGGGACCTTTTCAAAAATTTTAGAATTTAGACCCTCATGTCTGTTTATATTTATGAATTGTCTGTCTTTATTTTTAAAAATAAACAAAAATTTGTTTCGACCGGAGATTTTCACTCCGTAAATACTCGCCAAAGGAAAAACTACCACATTCCGTTTACCAAATATAAGGTTTCTGACAATTCACCTACAATAATGGGTTTGTCTGTTTTCAATCATCTACCCGAAAATATAAAAGGAATCAACTATTTTAAAAAATTCAGTAGCTCCCTAAGACAGTTCCTGACTGAAAAATGTTTCTACTCGTTGGGAGAATATTTTGATAATTTGCCAGAAACTAGATCATATTTATATGTATTGTTTATATAATAGGTGTATATATGTGTGTATATATATATGAACTTTTATAGTGCTCTTGCATTAACTATTGACTATTCCTATACATGTTATATGTCTTATTGGAAAATAAAAATAAATAAATAAATACTTTCGTATTGACACCTGCAGTAAGCTGTAAATTTGGTTGAAATCACGGCTTCACTTAGCGAGATTTACCCACGCAAAATAGGAAGTGAATTCACCAGTCTATCTATCCACCTCTTTCTTGACTAACTTCATTCCATACTAAAGTTGATAGAAATTTACTTTCATACAAGAAACTTGATATCTGCGAAATTAAATGTGAATGTCATGTAATCTATAAAGCTCAATTTATAAACTCCGCTGCCGTTGCTACAGTTGACGCTGCAGTTACTGTTCGTAGATGGAATATAGTAAAAATAAACATTTATTCATAAAATCCGTAGCTGACGCAGGTGCCGTCGGATATCTTCTCAATATATTTTGGAACAGCAGCGTCAACTGTAGCTACGGCAACGGAGTTTATAGATTGAACTTAAACGTCAAAAAAATGTGCAGTGTAATACCATGCTCTTTTTCCCAAAGAAGAGACAAAAATTTACAGAAATTTCTTGTAGTTTCAATGGTAGCGATACAAAATAAAGACTTTTGGTGGGAAAAAACGTTGAAAATCTTGATTTTAAAAAAAAATCGTGCTCTTGATGTTTCCCAAAGTGAAAAGGTGGTTATGGTTTCATTAAAATTGATGTAAAAAAACAACTTTCGTGGTCTTTCACGCCTTGGAGAGAAGTATAAACGGTATAGATTGTCCGCCAGTGTTTGAAAAATTCTCATCACCCGATTCAATCACATTGACTGGCCTAAAAAAATCTCATTCTGCGGGCCTTTTTCTGGGATATCGAACCGCGCTCAGCTGTGCGCCGTCTGTCCCCGACCTGCCCCAAAGTGGGGCCCTCGCGGAGACGTCGACGTCGCCGTCCGAGGCGTCGCGGCGCGCGTGCGTCCGTTCCGTGCGTGGCGTCGTCGTCGAGACAACGTCGCACGGCGTTGCCGCGTTATTCGGTGTAAAATTTCAAGATCATGTCTTGATTTTTTAGATTTCAAGGCAGGACAAGAAATTTTATCTCGATACCAAGATTTCATGGCAAGAAAACAAATAATCTCGGAATATCTTGATTAACAATTAAATAGTAATTTACGTAACAAGTCCGGAAAATACTGTTTTTTGGAAGAGTGGACAAAATTCTAGGACGAGCGTAGCGAGTCCTGGAAGTCTGCGAGTCCAAAAAAACTGTTTTCGGGCGTGTTGCGTACACAATTTTTTCGGCAACCGTGTAGAATAACAAATCAAAGAAACACATTTCTTTATTAGAAGAAAATTTCGAACATTTCAATTCTTATTTATATTAATTTTTATATTAAAATTAGAACAATTGTTAATATTGAATGGATTCAATTTGTTTGAAATGCTTGGTATATTTAAGTGCCTTTTGTTGAAGTCAGAACAAGAAGGTAAAGTTTCCGTTTCACATTGATTGTTTTCATCTGATAATTTTTGAATGTTAGCTAATTTTATGTCAGATAGCTGTCAGTCGTTATTTTGCTGCTATATGGTAATGATCAACTGCATTTATCAAAACCATACTACCAAGATGTTCATATTTACAATGACAACAACGATGTGATTCTTCCCGGCCTAGTCCGGGAAGTACGTACTTCACGGACTAGGCCGGAAAAATGCCACTTTCTCAAAAAAAAATCGTCTGGAAAGTACGTACTTTCCGGACGGTTGCCGAAAAACGTATTTATTTGTAAAAAATATAACATATTTACGAAGATTTTTTCAAAATTTTGCCACTTTGCCTTGCAACTTTTTGTAGCCTTTCCAAATATCTGAATAAAAATTACATACAGGGTATCGTATAAATGGGGCCACCCTCAACTTTTAATTTTCAAATACGGACCTATATTTTTTATTGAATTTTTTTGAATGCCAAGAGTCATGTTTCATATTGACGTAGTATTTTCATCTGGAAATATTGAACTATTACCAGTAAAATTTCTACATTTTTTTTAAATTTTTCTTCTGTAACTCCAGAACTGTAGAAGCTATAGGTCAGAATTTTTTCATCCATATAATTAACCTCTGAAATACGCTACTTTGCCCCCGTTTAACCAACCCTCTATCTCTTACCGTTATCGAAATCCCCATGCATAGACTCGAATTTGAATAGCCCTGTATATTTCAACAGACTTCTCATGGAGTCAACGCCTAGCCGATTTCCTGACTTTGTTATTGTTAAAGCTACTCTTGAAAATAGCCATTCGGCAGCTACAGATGTTTTCAATAACGACGAGGAATCACCATGTACCTACGGTTGATCAAGGTATTTAAAGATCTTGAAAATTCTTGAGTCAAGACTAGAAAGGAAAACGCAAAGTCAATTCAAGATTTTTAAATTTCTCGACTTTGTCTCAAGATAAGACAATAAGTTCTCATCAAGACAAGATCTTGATCTGTATGGAAAATGTGATGTGTGATGTGACACCCTGTGAAACTTATTCTTCTCCAATTGAAAACAATCAGCATGTATCGGAAATTCGGAAATGGTATACAGGGCGCCCGTTTTTCAAAGTGGCGCAATTTTATGCTGAACAAATATGTGAAAGAAAATTTTATGTATCATTTTTAGTTTTTGAAATATTGAAAAAAAAAACGGAAATTTGTAATTTGAACTAGACGTTTTTAACTAGGATGTTCTAGAGGAACTTTTTCACAAGGAATCTAAATCTTTCATCGTATTTTCGATTGCGTTCTTGATGTCAAAGATACAATACTCAACTTTGATTTTTCTTATGGTCGCCATATTGGACTTTTACATTTTTTAAATGTCTGTTATTTTTTTCTGTTTACTACTACTATTACTAATCTTACATGCTGGTCAAAATTGGCAAAAAAATCGTTCTTTCGAAGAGTGCTTTGGCAACAATGCCAAAAATTTTGTTTCACAAACTAAATTCTGATAGTTCAATTGAACTCAGAAAAACATACTTCATTGAAACCAATGTTATATTGAATTAGGAACGACATTTAAAGTTATAAAAGTGTTTTCTTAGCAAAACAAAACAGTCATAAAAGATGCTGGAATATTCCACCATTCACTTCTACTTCTAAACACAATTTTACTCTTCACCTCAAGTTCTGAATACCTCAATCGATGGTATTTACAATTCCGAGAATCAGATTTCTGGAAGAAAGTATACTTTATTATTGTTAATGGGAAATGAAGAAAGATTTCTGAAAATTAAACCCATCGATGATATTGCTGAGCTGGGAAGAAGAACCAGTGAAATTATATTATATTATGTATGCATGTTTTATTGAGATCGAAAGTAACGCTTTGTTCGACAAGTAAATCCTCGTTATCCTGCTCAGAATCTTCTGTGGAATTCGAAAATGCAATAATACACAGCATCCGTTATAAAATTGGGTATACATATGATGGGAAACAATTTCTTATTGATATTTCTGAAATACTCTAATAATTGTGGATTGTTTCTGCGTTTCTGAAAACTGAAAAATCCATTACGACGTATATCACGTGACCCGAGAGTTGGCGGAAATTTAAAAACAATTTCTGTAAATTCAAAAATAGTTTTCATTTTGGGATGAAATCATTGGCGCTCTCTTTTCGTCTTCAAAACGTTCAAACTCACCAATCTCATGCACGCCACTATTGAAGCTTAAAATTCGCTTAAAATTATGTTTGTGTTGAAAAACCTACGTTTTTATTGTCATTAAAAGGTAATGAATATCACTGAAATATTTCAGGCACTTTCAGAAATATTAATTTATTGTCATGCAAAATCACACCCTGTATGATAAAATAAACATAGGTGAAATTGGTCAACTATTTTCCATTGTTCATGAGTTGTTCTTTTAATTCGTTCCTCATCCCTACCCAAGGATATTAAACTATAGGATGGTCCATTCCGCAGAAATTTTTCGCCCGGATGTGACGTAGCTGGGAGTGAAACGTCACTTCCTCTCTGATTGATTTGTGATTTTTATCAGTGACAACATACAGTGTGATACAATGTCTCTGATTTTTATGAAGTAAAAAACATAAATAATAATCTCATCAACATTTGAGAACTTTTCACCTTATTATTTTTGTCATCTCAGATCACTATTTCAGTTAGTAAATTCAGTATTAAAGAATATTTTATCTTTCTTTGATTCAGTGATTTCACTTTCAACAATATGAACACAAATTTGGTTGGGAATAGTAAGTAGGACATCACTTTCTTGAAGATCTGCAGGACAGTGTGATAGTTGATAGGATTATAATCATGTTACATGAACAGTCTACAGTACCTACTAAACACCAATTAAGTTCTTTGACAAAGTACTACAGTGGTCAGAAAGTCGATATGCATTGGAATAAGGAGTAAATATAGTGAAGGCAGTTGCTGACTAGCATCAATAAAATTCAACTTCACTAATAGTATTACTTGTTTTCAGGGTATGAACAGATTAAAAAATGCTGGATGTAACTATAAAACGTTTATATATAGTATAATAGACTCATCTAAAATGTACTGTAAGAATTTATAAAAAATTCCAAAACAATATGAGAGGTAGGCCTCTATTATTTTGAAGTTATTATAGGTAGCTATTTATTATGAATATGATGTGTTCAATCATTAATCTGAAAATACACAATATCAAAATTCTTTGCTGAATTCTAAGAATAAATTGGATGTCTTACAGTTTATATTTTTCCAGTTTTAGCTCTCTATTTATTAAAACAATGACCTATAATCATCAATGCTTACTTGAAAAATCGTTGAGGAACAGAGGAAAGTATCAGAAATTGTTATTCTACCTAAAGATAAGAACACATCAGTTTTGCTGATTTTAATAATATATTAACAAGACTCAATGAAATTTGTGATTGACAATTGTTTCAATGTATTCAGTTCTATTACTTCTATTTCATTTCACTTGAATCAAATTCATGTAATGCTCATTAAATCCTCTTTTTGTCTGTATTTGTTCACCTCTCTATCTTCAAGAAATTGTTTCTTACATTTAAAAATGGACAAAAAGGAGTGACGATTTTTAAATCACAACTACTTATTTCTCTTTATTTGTGATGCCAGGCTGAACAAATTCTTTGTGTGAGATTTCTCCTCAATGGTGAACCTATAAAAATACCAATATTAGGATATTAGTTCACAAGAGTATATATTTCTTACTTGATTCATTTTCCGCTGTCTTCAGTTGTGGAATGTTGTGAACAAATACTATTTTCTGGGATCCAAAATTTAAGTAGCAGCCATGCAGAGAGGTATCTTTTAAATGAATTTATTCCCTTTTTGAATATTTATTGAGTCTTTTGGCTACGGAAATGCAAGAAACATGTATGCCTCAAACATTTTAATACCCATTGTAGAATCTGCATCCGTGTATAGCATTATACCTGCAATCAAATGGTTACATCCCTTGCTTACATATATGAAAATATTTTATGTAACTAGCATTTCGTATGGCATGTACCTACTTACGTTGCCTTTATTTTTGAGATTTTGTCTAATACTGGATTGTGAAGCTATTGAAATTCAGATAATTCAATATTTTCACCAAAGAAATGTTAACCTCAAAATCGAAAAAATAAACAAAGCGCCGTCATTATTCGATCATGGAAAAATCCAAGACCAGAAGGTAGCCGGGTGACGTCATAAAACTGGCTAGTGTGGGCATCATAGGGAGTGGACCATCCTTATAGTTTAATATCCTTGATCCCTACCTACGTTTGTTATTGAATAATTCTTGATCGATTATTCAATGAAACGTTTGGCAACACAGCAGAGGGTTATCGATTATACTGTCGGTTTCACTTTGATACTTGCACAAAGTGTTTCAATGTGGGAGGACTGCAGACGGATATGATGACGCTTGAGTCTTGTTATACACGGTGGGTTTTCTCAAAACCACTTGAATGTTTCAGAAAATTGTGCAAAAACGCGACAGTTTCTGAAAAAAATTTGGAATGAAAAAAACTGCTAGTTCTGCTGAAAGTACATTTTCGATGTACTTGGAAATTTACAATTTCTGGTACATGATGATTCAAATTTTCAGCTGATATGGAAATTGTAAAGGGGAAATAAGTTGTTATACACTTTGAAATGAATGTTCTAGAATCTAGCACATCTCAGAAATTCATGAAGACAACTATCTTAAATAAGTTGGTGGGTCAGATTATACGAAAGAAAACATTTTCAAATAGAACAATTATATAAAAATGGTACGTTTCAATTCAATCAACAATACTTTAGCAGAATTTTACAGCAATACGTGAACGTTATATTCAGTGTGATAATGACTAACATCTACTTTGAGGTTCACGTATACCGTGTACAACAATAATTATTGATTTGACATTCTATCGAAGGTTATTTTTAGCTAGTAGTGGTAGTTTTTGAATTCAATAATAAAATTACGCTTGCAGATTTTATTTATACTTCGGATGAATCGAATGTCACTGGTTTTTTATCTGTTATTCACTTGGACGTAATCACTATCGATGAGTCATTGTTTTTTCATTTGTTAATAAAAAAATTCAATCAATCGTGATTCGACCTCAACACAACGTGAAAATGAAAGACTTAAATCTCACGAATCAATATAGGATAATCTCAACTTACGTGCCTCAAGTTAATATGTAATGCATTTTTATAATAATAGTTGTATGATAATTATTGTAACAATAATTCACTCTGAAACACTCAATTGAGCAATATTTACACAATATCGAAATATGTCTCCATTGTTTCAATAATATTCGTGTTAGTAGGTCAATCGATACATTTTAAACAATTTAATTGTAATTTTTATCATCATTCTCCGACTAAGGCGGACTCTTCCATCAGCCATGGAATTCTCATGACGTATATATTTTTATCAATTAAATGTTATTGAAAATCTGGTGTAAAAATATTAGCGGTAACAGTAACATCACTTTCTTTGGTGTAAGTGGAGAAAACTAGTGTAACAAACATAATATTCTAATCCTGATCGTGAAGTTTTTTGCATGAGACAAGAATATGATTGTTCAAAACCTTTGTCTGCTAATCATATGATATGATATTTATAAGGTGAATAAAGAAAGGCATGGACATGTGTATACATGGATTGTCACGTCCAACCAAAAACGATGTCCACAATTAGCCAGACGTTATCATTACATCAAGAAATTCCTTTACAAGAGCACATCGATCTTATAGAAGTATTGTACTACCAAAGTTTACAGAATAATATTATATTCTGGGAAGGTATTGTACATTTTTGACACTAAATTTAGATTTATTCAACATACTTCGAGTTATAGAATTATATCTAAACTGTTGAGTGATTTTGATTTTCAACTCTAGGGTGATATTTGTTCATTCAAAATAAAAACAACAATAATTCAGTCTACTCTAGTTCCAGTATGGATAGATCAACGTATGACAAAAAAGATTATTTGATACTATTAGGTACATACAATTGTAACAAGATATTAGACAGTCATAAAAACCCGACTTGAACGCAATGTAGAAAACTAATCACCGTTATAATAGAAAATTGAACTGAATTAATTTTTTCTGACCTGTAACTGAATTGCAATTATGCGTATCTACTCACAAAGCTTATAATAGGTACGCTAAATTGTTTGATAACATTCCTAATTATCTGTGATTTTTATAGGATATGAAAATGTGATCACGCATGAAATTGTCAAGTGTTTTTCGATCAAATTCGAATTATCACAGTGCACTCGAGAAAAAGCATTGTGATTGCTCTTTACCTAATTTATAGTGTCCCTGAAATGAACTAAACTTGAAAATACAGGTACTGAATACACAATTATTGTTATAAAAAGTGTGTCATATACACTGATATAATTAAAATATTTCAAATTTGACCAATCCCGAAGAATAAGAAACGCGTATCGAAACAGAGGCTATTTCGATACGCATTTGTGTTTCATAATGACTTCATTATAGAACCAAAATAGAACAGGGGGCTATTGATGTATTCTGAATATGGGTTGGTGCGGCTATTGGAAATTTTATTTATTTCTGTAGCATCGTTTATTGGGAAGAGGTGACCAACCGAAAATTCTTGGTACCTAGATTTCAATCCTTCAGACTCTCAACGATAGCCAGACGAGTAGTGCTTCGGATGACACTTAAAAAGCTAAGGTCCCGTCTTCCTTACTCATACAAATCTCAATGAGACTTTGAGGGATGCTTTGCTATTAAGTTGGCGGTCAAAATAAAAAACACTTTCAATCTCGCTTTCGATGTTCAAAGTAGCGCTATGTATAGTGAATGTTGACAGTTTCTAAATGTTTTTATATCCACAGAACCCTTGATGCTTTCTGATAATATCTATATACCCCAAAATTTCCTAACCAAAATGTTGCAACAAGTATAGCCATCTGCAATTAATCCCATATATAAGATTCCGGTTCTTGAAATGGGACCAATGACTAACGCGAGATTTCTGTTGCAGGCTTGGCCCATGTGAGCTGCAGGATCCGGTGTGGGCTAAGATGAGCGCCTTGGCCGCAGGAGTTAACAAGAAAAGGAAAAAGTGTGAAGCGAAGCCGCAGGCGCAGATGTAAGTATCAATTATCAGAAAATTTGTGTCCTTGGAAGGGGTACTTGAAACAATTCTTTTTCGTAAAATAATTTGCTAAAGTACATGGTGGGCAAATTTCGATGTTTGTATAGGGTACTCTGTATAGGAGGTACAAAACAATGGAGGTCGCATTCTAGATCTCTTTTTAAGAGACAAATTCACTGGCGAAAACGAAAAACCGTTTTTTTTTTTTCTTTTTTAACCATGCATTGTAATGTCAGGCCACTTTTGATTCTCTTATGAAAAACTACAACTTTAGGCCATAACTTTCATTAAATTTTCTCGACGCCACTGGATTATACAGGAAAAAGTGCGTTAAAAATGTAATAGTACAAGACACTTTTGCTGAAGCTAATTTCAGAACAGAAATAGACTTTTGAGGCGGTTGCAGAAAAAAAACAATGGCAAATTTTTGAAGGTATCAGCAGATCATCTACACTATTTTGATATAGAACTTTCCTCATAATCTTAAATATTTGTCGCAGAGATACCGGGTGTTGAAAAATGTTTTTTGATAATTCACAGTTTTGAAAATCATTCAAACAAATTTTGAGTTGCATACAAGATATTCTATTATAGTCACTTTCCTCCAATTTTTTTACGCCACTGGTTAAATATGTAAAATTATTAGTTTTTTGGAATTATTAAATTAAAAATTACAAACAAACATTTCGTGATCGTAAAACAATGACTATTGTAAGCATAAAAAAACTTGCTGGGATGTATGAACTTCTGAATTCGTAATTAAGAAATTCCTAAATTCAAATAAATCGATTTTTTCAGGTTTGAACCTGATTTCTTCAGGTGCAAACATGATTTTTACAGATTTGAACAGGTATATAATTTACACCAAAAATTGGATGAGGAATTCAAAAACGAATAATTTCCCATTTTTCACCAGTGGTGTAAAAAAGGGAGAAAAGTGACAAATAGGAACATAATGACTGGACTATAACCTACGGCGATCATTTCATTACGAATGATCGCGGACTATCTATCGACTCTGTCATGTTATTGAACGTTATACGAGGTGGTACTTCAAGGCTTTGTTTTGCATGATTCATATGTATGACGAATACTCATACATGACTGGAGTATTGTATAAACTCTTCGCCTGATGGCTCTTGATGTTCTCCATATAAGCTCTCATTTTTTGGTAGGCACATGTGGATATGATGAAAAAGGTTGCATTGATATTTTAGGAGTGACATGACGTAAGGCAACAGAATAATTAGTAAGTGGAATCAGTCGGCTCCTCTTGACGAAATAATAATAATAATTTGAGTCCATGCAACAATTCACACTGTGAATGCAGATCGCATCAAATGTTTCTTTCTTCCTAAGACGTGACAAATTAACATCGGGACAGGCACGCTTAACAACCTACATACCGGTTTCGGGCTTATTGGCCGTCATCAGTGCAGGGTAGTTATCCCCGAGTAGAGACCGTAAGATCTCCACTCGAAGCGTTGCCTGTCCCAATGCACCTTCGTCGCGTTTATTTGACTGCACTGAGCCGCGTTCCAACAGACAATTGGAAGTGGCGACACCATGCGGCAGAAGAAAGAAACACTCCAGAAACAAATCTCCCAAGTTACAGAACTTGGAAGTGGCTGAGAGCTCGACTGGGCTAACAAATGAATAATGGAAAATCCATGAATTGGACGAAAAATTTAGGGAAAAAAGTGTCTAATTCAATTAACGGTCCAGTTTGTTACGATATCCTTTTGCAAAATCAGACGCATCCGCAAATCGATCGAATTGTAAGTCGTAAGAGATGAATGTCGGCCAATTTTTCTTAGGACTTGAAACTTATGACTACTGTATAAATAGTTACATTGAAAACCAATGTAGGAACTTCTTATGACTTATTACTTAAAACTTACGACTCAAAACCTCTGCATAAATCCACCGTAAGAATCAAACTATACTTTCTTCCAATTATTCGTGCAATTCATGGCAAATTTTTTTAAAGTGATATTTTCTGTGCTTCTTATCGAAATGACAAATGATAATTCTAGACCACCCGTATACAAGCATGAAGCAATATTATAACATAGTGCGACTAAAACGAAATTTGTCTACACAGCATTTCTGTGAAACGCTCGTTCCAAGAGAGATAAAACGCCTTCCTAGAAATACCGTGAAGCACTCTTCATATTCATACTTGTATGCACAAAGATAGAAGCTTTGGGCACGTCGTTGAGGACTGGTAGGCCGATTATGTTCCATGTCTAGGAGGTATTGTTTGCTTTTGTGGACGTATGCATTTTTCTCCTCGCACTTTGATATCCTTTAATCTTTTCGTACCTTCCATACGCCCCAAAGAATGAATCCCAAGAGTATTCAATCCAAATAGCATCTTCGGAAAATTCAAACCCAGCTACAATTTGGTGTACACGTTCCAGGAAAGCTGCAGAAAAGTCACATTTTTTAGTTTTTTGGCCAATATCTTCGTACCCGTGGATCTTTTTTGAGGTGTACGAAAAATAATGAACTGATAATTATTTAAGAAAAATGTAAGAAGGTATATATTTTTCAGAGGAAAGGAGGAAGTTCTGGGACATCACCCTGTTGTCATGCCAGGTTTCTTGCGAGGTTTCCATATAGGTTAAACTAATCCGAGTTGGCCCTTGGAACAAAAACTTCTATTTAATTACTTCCTTGATCAGAAAATCAGAATGAGTTGCTCTGAATCAATATGATTCCAGTATTTTCTCAATTCAATAGAAATCATTTAATTATTTAACGAAAATCGGAAAAAATCACCACATCACAAATTTCAAACAAGTAAACTGTTGGAATCATACAACTCTGTTTCTACTGTTTTAAACAAAAAATAAATTCCTTCTTATTGAGAAACTGCTGAGAAGGAGTTCTTGAACTTTAACCACCTGCTATAGATTCTGAATAATTCATGCATTGTATCATGCACCATTATATGAATATCTATTTACACCTCACTGTTTTATGTTTGATGAATTTTTCTTTCAATGTATTATGTTTCTAAGATTCGCGATAGGTGCTAAGCGATACGCTAACTAGCGGTGACTCGTGAACCACTCGAAGTGGTATAACCACCGAACTCTCTGGGGGATAACCCATAGACAAACATAACCTCTGTTCTGTTTATGTTCGCTTCTGATGTTAATGGTGTACTTCCAGCAGTTTTTCGAGATATGTTCTGGTGAAATACATGTGAAATCTTGTGGTTTTTCTCGCTTCAGTCATTGTTTGGTGGCAATGACATCTATGTCACAATGACACAAATATCAAAAATTTGATAACAAAACAAAAATGACACCACTTCGAGAAGTTCGAGTTGTTCCCATGAGATAGTGCTACGTGTTATTTTCTATCGCGAATAATTCATTTTATACCTCTACCTCGAATAGTTAACAACGAGGTTAACAACTACTAAATGGAGTCGATAAAATCTACTCTACTGTACTAATTACTCTTTTCGCACCAGTCATAATATGTTCGAAGGAATTGTTACTGATCAAGACTCAGGAGGAATTTCTAACCTTTGGCCTCCTATAATATGATTTACCGTGAAAATGGGTATATAGTTCCATCGCGACTTGAGGGCAGTGTATATCACCTATCCAACATTATCAAGCTAATAGATGGATTTTCATCATTTCCATCAGTCCTGAATTTTTCATCATTCTACCTCGATAATTACGGAATTTACGGCGGTGCTTCCATGAAAAGTGCGACACACTGTGTACTATATCCGTATGTACATCGAAAGCATAAAATAGTAATGTGAAACGCATATAAAAATGTGGAAATGATTTTGTATTCAAATTTATTCGACAATTGTGAGAATGTTCAAGCAATCATCTGAATAGAACATACCTATCGATCTTAGGATATTCGAGAATACATCAACATATTTTTTTTGTGAGGACCCACACTAAAACATTTTATGGTTATGTATGAGATTTCCCATGAATTATTCTTCATTTGGTCAAGGCATTATTCGAACGTATTATCTAGTCATTTCCACTTGTGTCCTTCCGGTTTGCAAGTTATCAACCGATAGTCCGCATGTACAGGGTGAGCAAATTTCAATGTTTGCATAGAATAAATGGAGATCGCATTATCGATATCTTCTTTCGAGACAAATTCACTAGATAACCTCACAAAATATTCATTATATTTTACCGAGTATTTTACTTTGTTGTAATCAGAAAAATCTGTGATGAAATTATTCAACGATAATCCGAAAATTAAACAGAATAAAAAATAACCCTATGTCTATACACGATGAAATACCTGTTGAAAGAGCTATCAACATGTGTAATCTGGATAGTAGATGATTTTAAACTTGCATTGTTATCGATAAACTTTCTATTTCACTAGATAAGTCATTGTGTGGGATTTTATTTTAACAATTCACTTCATGAACAAAGTTCAATTATAGTTGACCAATATTTTATCATGTTATCGCAATAAAATATTTTTCGTATGTTATATTGAACCTAAATATGTACGTGAGTTTTTTTGAATAGCTACAAAAATAAGCATGATATTTACTTCTGTATGAACACGTTTATTTATACCCACCTATGCTACGTCATCAGTGGTAAAGAAGTCGAAACTATTTAGTTTTTTTTTTTTTACGAAAAAAATATCAGTATGTATACATGCTACACAGAGTACCAGTGTGTCCAGTTACGATATTTTATATTCATAAAAGAAATTAATTACTTAATATTCCTCAATGACTTGACTTCGTGATTTTTTTACTCTGTTTTCAATTTGATATTTTTATTGAAATGTAATAACTTCTTATGAAATAAACTTTATTGAAATTGCTTGAGAAGTAAGAATTCAATTTCGCTCTGCGAATCTTAGAAACAAGAAGGGCTCGAAGAATGGCTGTTACACAAGCCGAATACGACTTTGATTTTAATTGTCCCGAGAACTGAATATAAATTCTGTTTGCAATATAAAAAATGTCTATTGTAGGTGCATTACGCTTCTTTGAGAACTCAATTGCATTGAAATGAAATGATAAATCACATCATAATAATGGAATGAAATAAAGTCTGTGAACAAAAATTTTTCAAAAACGATTTTTAGTATGTTGTCTCACCTAATATGTAGTACCCTCGGTAGTACCTATAGGTATTTTAAGATGAAATGTCAATTTGTTATTATAATTACACTGACACGTTTCTTCACAAATCTTCTATATTTTCCGGAGTAATACGAGCGGAGTAAAATTGGTAGATGCGAAGATATATTACTCAATATATCATTGTCAAAAAGACGTTGTTCAAAATAGTGCAAAACAAATATTTTCTTTAGTTATTCTACCATCCAAATATGGTATTGAAACTCATAATTTATACTTATTTTATGGAAAATTATCCTGACATTCCAAGCAATGAAAAAAATCGATATGATAGCTCTAATTTTGTCTGGTACTAAATCATATACATACTTAAGGACTAATGATTATGTTTTTTTTTTGCCAATTGTTGTCTTCACTCTGATTTTTGCTGTTTTTTTCTCTATCCAACCTGATTTAGATATAATTGTGATATGTGTACAATATTTTAGTTTCGTTCTTGAAAAGGTATGTCACGTCAGTATATCATAACATTATAATTGTCTGATGTCCATCTTTTGACTTTGTATGAATAAAAGACCAGATGAATATCTCGGAATATTTCAATCTCTTTTGTGAATAATTTTGAGATACCATTTCTGGAGAATTTGCAAAGGCTTTAGATAATCACCATTCACACCTCCCCATCCAACAATTCGATAGTCCAGTTGTGGAATTTTCAAAAAGTGTTCGAGAAATTAAATTTTTTTCTTGTGGAGTTTATTTGTAAATCCATTTGAGATTTATGTCAATTACTATACCTACATATTTGATATTATTTGTTTGCAGAATTTAATTCTCATCGTTAAGTGTGGAAAGTTTCGAACGTGGGTGTGGTCCAATTGTAATTAATGGAAATTAACCGATTACTTCTCGAAATACAGGATATTCATTGAAAAAACACGCATTTTTCTGAGTAACTTGGACTGTATCTTTTTCCTCACTCTGTATGAAAGAAATGATTATGCGACATTTTCTACATTGAACAATGTTTAATATATTTATGACATACTCTCCCTTATTCGAACAAAAAAACGAGTGGTTGACGTACCCCTGTTTTCGAATCACCCTCTATAACAAAAAATAATGACAATCAACTTCGATCGAGGTTGAGGGAGTTCATCTAGGCTGAATTGAATCTCCAATTATCGTTGGTTTAAAACCAATCGGATTGGATTTTTGTTAATTCACCCTGTTGTAGAGCACAAAACGGAGAACTATAATCGTTAGAAGATCAATGTGACATTCTACCATCATTGAGGCATGGTATTCCCAGAATAGAAAGGCGTTTTGTCAATTATCCAGAATGTTAAATATTCTGAGCAGAAACCTTCATTTTTCAACTTTATCACCCTGTATCTCTAAAACTAGTCGGTCGATTTTTTTGTGCCCATGGACACTTTTGGCGGGGAAGTCAAAATATGAAACATACTAAAGATGCAGGATATTTAACCGAAAGCCATTTTCCATAAGGATGGTGCGGGGTCCATTTGAACATGACCACAACGGTAGAAAATTATCATATCTCAGACAACCATTGTTTTCATAAATTCTGCGTTGTATAACGTTCAATTCAATCAACATCATAACACACGTGAGCTTCGTAACACGATAGTTTACACTTTAGCAGCCATATCCCCGCCACGGCTCACATATCCATCGAAACATGCTGAATTCGCTTTTTCCACTCAGAAACATGCAACATGCAACTCACCAACTCACCAGTGTACACCCGAACCTCCAGTCCGCGCCACGCCAAAAAAAAAAATGACCGAACCCAACAACAACAACAATTGTTCCAGCAACAAATGCAACAATGAGAAGCGCCGCAGGGAGCAGGAAAACATCTACATAGAGGAGCTGGCCGAGCTGATATCAGCCAACTTCGGGGAAATGAGCTCGGCGATCGTGAAGCCGGACAAGTGCGCCATCCTGCAGGAGGCCGTCCACCAGATACGCAGCATCAAGCAGCAGGAGACGGCCGCCCCCTCGGACCCCGTGCAGCAGGGGGAGGTGTCTTCGTCTCGCCCCACCATCCTGTCCAACGAGATCTACGGGCCGCTGTTGCTCGAGGCGCTCGAAGGGTTCCTTTTTGTCATCAACGGCGAGGGCAAGGTTTGTGGGCGGTTTTGTGGTTGGCGGTGGTGTTTTCAGAGGGCGAAGTGGGCAATTGACCCTTCCCGGAATATAATAATAATAATAATAATTTATTCACGAAAAATAATAAAATTATAAAATTACAGACAGACAATGTGACAACATGATACGATCATATCAGAACTGAATGTCTTCATGTAACCATATAGGTATATATTTGTGAATAAATTCAAAGTCCTACAAAGTCAAAGACTGTCCGTAGGATAAGAATATTTACAATTATTTCCCTATAGTTCTTTACAATTCGAATTACGATGAAGATATATTAGCTAATAAATTGTGGAAAAAAAAAACATGTAATTAAACAAAGACAAGAAATTTATATAATTAAAAAATAAAATGAACCAGTAACAAACCGATACACATCTAATTTAAAGTTGTGTTTACAACTTGTGGAATTTGACGATAATAGTCAAATATCAAAAAGATACTAACTACTAAAAAAAATGAAATTAGACTACTCGCCCATGAAATCATTTCATGTCGATTAAATTATGAATTACTCTACGACTTGTAGTGTTCAGAAAGATTTTTAATAGTTTTTTAAAGGAATATATCGTTTTACACTCTCTCAAGTGTTCTGGAATGAAATTGTAAAAGCGAGGTGCAAGGTAGGTCAGACTTTTTTGTCCAATGGCTTTCGAGCAATATGGTGTTTTGTATTTATTTTCTCTATTCCTGGTATTGTATGAGTGGTCAAGGGGAGTTATTAATTTTTTATTTTTGAAGATATGTATGCAAATAGTTTTGAAATATAGAAGTCTGATGTCTAGGACTGGAAAGTTATCATGGCGGATTTTGTTATTTGACAGATTTAGGGAAAAATCTGGGGAAAAACTTGACACTTGACAGTTAAGAAAATAAGTGTTCCATGTCAATATCGAATTGAAATGGAAACGATTCCAAATTCCAGAATATCGATATAGATATTTCTTAGAATTAAAAGGCACAAAGAAAGAGGATATTATTCTGGAATTTGGATTTGTTCACATTTTGATTCAATTTTGACATGGAACACTTATTTTGTCAACTGTCAAGTGTCGAAAGTTTTCCCTAGATTTTTCCCTAAATCTGCCAAATGTAAAAATCCGCCATGATAACTTTCTATTCTGCCACACGCAAAGATTCATCTTTTTTTTCGGACCTACATCGTATAACTATCTCCCTACGGATCTAAAAACTTTAAAAAAATCAAAGAATTCAAACTTGCTATCAAGAAACACATAATAGAAAATCCAAAAATACTAAATATATTCTAAGAAAATACTAGAAAAAAAAAAAACTCTCTCCGACCCTCACCCCCCCCCCCTAGACGAATCTAAAATTTCAATTACTACTTAGAATTAGTCTATATTGTACTAAAATTGACATTCCATCTACGGGTGTGTGAAACAACACAAACAGGCGCCTTGTGCCTAGGTGTATTTCACCCACTTGTGGTGGATTGAACTCGATAAAAAATCTATTTATACCACGTTTTGTACCGAATAATAGTACTGATTATTGTACTGTTATTATTGTATATAATGTACTGATTATTATGATTAAACTGATTTATGATTAAACTGATTCTGGGAAGGGTCAATTAACACGTTCAGGATATCAATGGGAAAAGGCTAGACTGCAGTGTTGGGAGGTCGCGAAGCTTCTATAGGGGAGTTGCAAAAGGTTGGGAAAGCTACTGCAGTAAAAAAACAATAGAGTTTGAAGAGATTTATTAGGAAAATTTTTAATCAAAGGACAGAATCAACTAATCAAAGAATAAAAATAACTTATGAGATCTCTTTCATCTTGAAGATTTGTATAAAATTAACAAAAAATAAAAAAAATCATGAGAACTCTTAATTCAATTCAATTCGTTTTATTTCCTTCAAATGACAAATGACAAATTTGTATAGGAATTGTCAAGAAATACTTAATACTAAGGAACGATAACAAAACATATGAGACACAATGACAAATAAAAATATAACAAAGAAATACAATGAATGAAATACGGTTGGTTTTTTGAATTTACACTTGATCATATAAAAACTCGTCAAGTGTATAAAAACATTTATCAAGCAGAAAAGACTTCAGACTTCTCTTGAATGTTATTAGGTCATTTTTGGATTTTATTCCTTCCGGTAGACGATTGAAGATTTTTGGCCCAATGAAATTTGGAGAATTTTGACTGATTTTATATTTAGCCATTTTTGTGCGAATACATTTTTTTTGACGTGTATTAATTTTATGGATATCACTGTTGAGTGTGAAGTCGTTTCTGTTGATAAAAATGTATATTGACAATTCATAGATGAATAAGCTGGTAAGAGTTAAAATTTTATGATTGTGAAAAAGTGCTCTGCATGAGCGGCGTTTTGAAATTTTGAATATGCACCTCAAAATGGCTTTCTGTTTGATAAAAACATTGTTGCTCATTGATGAGTTGCCCCACAAACAAACACCGTAACGTAATCTAGCCTCAACTTGGGCATAATATATGCCTATCAGTTGATTTGAATCTAAAACAGTGTTTAGGTTTTTGAACATATAAGTTATTGAGCTCAGTTTAGATACTAACTGTTCGCAATGTGTGTTCCAATTCAAATACTCGTCCATATAGATTCCGAGAAATTTCACATTGCAGCAGGTGCTTACAATGCTACTATCATTAACACTTAGTTGGAGTGCATCAATTTTATTTTGATAATTGTGAAAACGAATTACCTGTGTTTTCCCGGCATTGAAAAATAGATCCTGTGTATTGAAATATCTGGTGGCTGAAGACAAGATTTCTTCACATTTACGAGATAATGAATGTGTTTCTTTCGATGATACCAGAAAGCTAATATCATCTGCATAGGCGGTGAATAAAGGATATGATATTTCTTTATCAATATTATTGATATACAAGAGAAACAAAACTGGTCCCAAAATGGATCCCTGTGGTACTCCCATCTGAACCAGCTTCATCTCAGATGTACAGGGAGATAGTGCATTACCGTTATCGAATTTAAGAGACACACATTGATATCGATCAGTAAGAAACGAAGAAACCCAGGTCAGTGACTTTCCTCTAAGACCATATCTCTCCAAATAATTTAGAAGTTTGGAATGATTCACACAGTCGAATGCTCTGCTCAAGTCACACAAAATTGCAGCAGGGCATTCGCCTATGTCAATGAAATCCATCAGATTATTGAAAAAATCGAGTATGGCAGTTTGTGTCGATTTTCCAAAACGAAAACCGTGCTGATTAGTGCTGCGAATGTTGTGCTTGTTTTTCATGAATCAATTTCTCCCATCGTGGATCCGTTTTTGCTACCTTCAGAATTGAATCGTTTTCCATATTTAAGCGATTTCTTTCTTTACTTTTTTTTGGGCTATCGATGAGAATGTCAACTTGCACAAGTACGAAGTTGCAAGTGGAATCAAGTACTTCAATGCCTCTATTGTCAATTCTGGATATTCGGTATCACAGAAATTCCGAATTTCAAATAACTGTCATCATAAAGACGTTTTTTCTTTATTTTAGTTTCTTCACTACCGCTAGAAGTTGACGGTTCTGTTGATCTTTTCAGAAATTCATCCATTTTCTATAATTACAAATGAATTATGAAAATGAATAAATATGTTGTATTGAATATTTGTCACTATATAAGATACATGAAAAGAAAAACAACGGGTAGGGGGGTCGTGAAATATTTCTTCATACTAAAGGGGTCATGTGATAAAAAAGGTTGAAAAGCACTGGGCTAGAGTATAACAAATTCATTAATTTTTACAAGGAAATTCTCGTTTCTGGCGTCGAGCCATTATTATCAGGAGAAAATTTCTGAAAATGAGTAAAAGTTGAAAGGCATTATATTAGTTGAAATTTTTTTTAAAAAATGTAATCATCAATGATCATATTAGATAATGTAAAAGTACTCACTTGTTACAAACTTTCAACGAGTTACCATATTTTAACTACAAGACTTCTTGGTGACGCTGCAATAATATTGTATCTGCATTTAAATAAAAACAATAGAAATATTTGAACTCAAAACTTTATTATTCTTATTACTATAGTTATTCAAGATTTAATTAAAAAGTAGTTTTCTATCATAGAAATCATGGTGCTTTTACGTATAAGATTAAGGTATTACGTAAAACATGATATATGCTGTAGTTACCTTGCTTTCCGTAGCAATAGGGCAGACATCTTTAAAATAAACGTAAAAACATTGTAACTGCTGCACTCACCACGTTTCACTTTTCAGAACAAAATATACAGGGTCACTCACGGTCGATGGTACCTTAGACGTTTACGGAGAACGGGACGTAGGATTATTCTGAAAATTTGGTTTCTCAAGTAGAGTTGCTCTTGGTCTATCGATCTAAAATATTTTCAGCAATACAGTGTTGCCGCTTCTATCGAAAAGTAGCAACAACTTTGTTATTTCAAATGGAACACCCTGTATTTTATTTCATTTTCAAATTCTTCCTGAAGAGCCAATTTCCGTGATCATACTTGGGGTATAGCGAGAAAGATTACAGAGATATAGGGTGTGAAAAATCGAGATTTTTCAACTTTAGGAATTTTTTGTGTCGAACCTATTCATTTCTGCTCAAAACGGCTCACATGTCCCTATCTTAACTTTTTATTTACTATCTAATGACATTTAATAGAAACAAATAGAGGGTGATGCAAAACTCAAAATTCTGAACCACCCGTATTTGTTTCAATTAAATATCAATCAATAGTAAATGGAAAGTTGAGATAGGGACATGTAAGCCGGTCTCACCAACGTTTTATTGCCTACTTCGCCTTCAGTGAACGCCTGGACCTGAAGAATGTTCCTCCGTTTGAATATTCTGAGAAAATCACACCGAAATATCATATCATTGTTTCTTTCATGCTGACGTTCGTGTTTCTCGTTTCAAATCTACCGTCATTGAAATTTAAAACGCTGTGACATAGTACTTATTCCAACTAAACCTCACCAATCGACAGAAAATTGACTATGTTAGTGAACACCTTGTTCAATCCCAAATAACTTCAGACTCGTCTTCTTGAGGAACACCATTCTGACTCCCTGTATGTTTTGCGAATATGTTAGGGTGAGTAGACGGGGGTTAACAGAATGCAACATGGGACATATCACGTGGTTCTTAGCGCAAGAAGTGGGGAAGGGATGCGCCGTATGTTCGAGGGTTCGAGCTGTTTGAGTATCCCTTGGTTAGTATCGAGTTCGGTGCCAGCAAGGGCTTTGTCGCGAATGCTTTTGAAAAGACTCCGGGCCAGGTAAATGCGTTATTCTATTTTGGTTCTATAATGAAGTCATTATGATTTGGTTATTCAATTGCTACAAATTAAACAGAATCACAATCCATGGAATAGGCCTACCGGGAAAACCAAATTGAAAAAAACGTGCTAAGTACACTACCTCAAAGGTGGCGTTGAAACGTATGCATATTATACGAATAAAGGTGAGTTCCCAATGCAGCGTTTTTGCTTCTCGCGTCGCGCGTCATGTACTCTGATTGGTGGAGCGGAATTCAGATAATATTGAAGCGAAAAAGTTCAATATTTTTAACTTTCTTGGGTCGCTGACTCAATGCTGGCATTTGTTAGGTTATTTATTCAACTGAAATGGAGGAACAAGAGCATGAGGATATCTGGAGAGTGAGTAAAATTATTGCTGTTATCCTGAATCATATTTCAAATAAGTGCAGGAATCTACGTTTTCTTAGGAAATAAACTAATAATTTTCTTCGCTTTTGTTTTATTATGGCCTCCATTTCATTTATTTAACAGCATTTAATTCTTTCATTGGGAACAATCAGAATAAACAGAAAGCAGCACAGCAATTTTGAATTCCGTTTCACCAATCAGAGTGAATGTCGCGCGACGTGAGGAGCAAATACGCTGCATTGGGAACTCACCTTAAGACTCTTTCAACTTTTTGATTCTTTATATCTCAAAAGCAGTGGTTCTTAGGGAAAAAGTATCTCGACATTTTTTATCGATAATTATCTGATCTACAATTTTTGTGTGTGATAATTGTTTGATAAAACTCACCGTTTTGCTGAAAATAGCGAACCTATTTTTGTGACCTCTGACCCCGAATAAAATTTTTTTCAGGTGTCGGATCGATGAGGACTTTCTAGATTTCATTTATTATGGTGTTTTAAGCAATCCTACCAATTTTCAGATAGGTGCGAATTTTTGTACCCTCCGATGTCTAAATTGACCGGACTATGAAGAGCTGATTTCGTCACACTTGGGGTCTAGCAGAATGATTACAGAAATATAGGTGTTGAAAATCGAGATTTTTAAATTATTTGTGTCTAAACATTCAATCTCAACTCTTCTTTTATCATCAAACATATACAGGGTGGTCCAAAATTCGGGATTCTGAACCACTTTGTATTTGATTCAATTACATATCAATCGATATCAATTGATGATAGGGACATGTATGCTGTTTTGACCAATAATAAATAGTTTCAACACAAAAAAATTTCAAAGTTGAAAAATATCTATACACTGTACCTGTATCTGTAATCGTTTCAGCTAGACCCAAAGTGTGATAGATCGACGAAATCAGCTCTTCTGGGAGAAACTTAAACTATAACAAATCAAATTTATTAAATCCGTTTTCCTTTTATACATGGATTGGACGTGTCTTAACATGTGTAAATAGGATAAAACAAGACAATATATAAGACATATCATATAAATATATGGTAAAATTTATAATAGGTATACATAATAAAATCAGATAGCACTAGAGAGAAAGTCATCAAATTCTCCCAAGTTATAAAATGAATGTTCAGTTAAAATCTCCTTTAGCCTACCTTTGAAGATTCCGTACGTAGGACTATTTTTAATACAGTCAGGAAGCCTATTGAAATAAGAAGTTCCAGTCATCAGAGGTGATTTTTTGTGGAAAGTGTGGTTGGATTTTTTTTGCAACAAGTTGTTTTTATGCCTTGTATTGTGGTCATCAGAACCTTTCAATAGTTCATTTCGGATCCGGTAAATATGGCATAATAATTTAAACAAGTAAATGGAAGTAACGGTGAGAATTGTTTCATTTATGAATACATCACGACATGAGGTTTGAAAAGGTAGGTTGAAAATATATCGTAATATTATTTTTTGTAAAACAAACACCCTTTGAATATCACGTCCTTGCCCCCATACTATGATACTATAGGAAATTGCAGAGTAAGTATATGCATAATAAACGCTCAATAGAGTCTCCCTATCTAACATCGATTTCAGAACAGTCAGTAAATAGAAACACTGGTTAATTTTTTTACAGACACTATTGATTTGTTCATCCCAAGAAAGATTACAATCAAATACGGTTCCGAGAAATTTCACAGAATTCGATTTTTGAATTGAAATGTTATTTAACAATAGTGAGCAATCTGATTGTAATCTTTGAGCCGTATGATATTCAATGCAGACTGTTTTAGAAACATTCAGCATCAATCTGTTGCAATAGCACCAATCTTTGAACTGGTTAAGTGTTTTGGAGAGTTTTTCAGATAGGGCATGTTTCGAATGATCTGATATTATTGTGCATGTGTCGTCTGCATACATCAGAACTTTTGCATCAATTAGATGTTCGGGAAGATCGTTGATAAATATAAGAAAAATAAGTGGTCCAAGGACACTGCCTTGAGGGGTTCCAAGATCAATATCGAATTCATTAGAGAAAACATCATCAATTTTCACTATAATCTTACGGTTTTCAAGAAAAGAGAGAAACCAGTTATTAATGCAGCCACGAATGCCCAGTTTATCTAGTTTTTCTGATACGAAGGACCTTTCAACTGTGTCGAATGCCCTTGTAAGATCGAATAAAACTGATACAACATACTCACCCTGATCCATTCTTTCATAAATATATCATAAAATACAGGGGGTCCTATTAAAAATTACGAAGGTGAGGTTCACATTAGTATGCTAAAAAAATTTCAAATTAAGAATAAAATAGTTGATAATCTCTAAACAAGTATTTCGATAATTTTGTCTCTTATTGAATAACTGTTATACTTTGCTTTCATAGTTGCTGAGAAGCTTCGGGAATTCCGCTCATAATGCGCTTACACAATCGCCTTTATGTTTCATTTTTGTTTTGTTAATACGATAATATATGAATATTATTGTATGTCATAGACTCATGGTACATCCCCTTTTCTCATTTGTTTCTCTAGCTAATTTCTCAGATTTGGAACATTGAATAAGCCTTCTGGCAACACTTTTTCACAAATTTCGAGAAAAAAAAAACTACTTCCAGTTTTTCCGGAAATGACAACTTTCGATTTTTTATTCGTATTTATCTAGATCAAATGATACCTTGTAATCGAATCCCCATTCTATTTTTCGATCTAGAGACCTACCCTAAAGTTATTAGAAAAATCGAGAGTTGGATTTTTACCAAATATGTCAAAAAATACCTACCCTCTTTGAGTTTGGACGAAAAATACGTTCGTTTTGAATGGAAGTCCCCGTTGAAAATCAGTTTCTAAACAGTAACAGTAAAAAATGTAAGAAAGCAATGAAAGCATAAAAGCCGATTTGATGGCGTTAGGATAAGTGATGATTCGTAGAATTATTGCAGTTCCACGTATCTAGGAGGCTTTGAAAAACAACGATAACTTTCTCTATCAAATAATGTCGAACATTAGAATGCTTTTTCTCGCGTTTTTCGCTTATAAGTTTCGTTATGTCAGTTGTTTAGTTGAAGAAACAATGGACTTCATCAATGAAGAAAAGTGAGATACGTTAGATTTCTTATTTAATATGCATAAAATTCTCCATGAGGGCAAGAGAATACTTCGCTGAGTTGTATCCACTTCGCATTCAACCTCATGAAGGATGTTTTCCGAGATATTTTTTAAATATCGAAGATTTAGAGTCAAAGGTGAGAATTTCATAATGATAGAGGTCTCGGAAATTGTAATTACTGCATATATTGAAGACTACCGTGACAATTTCATACGATATATTGTCAAGATTTGTATATGGGATTATGAAAAAATGAAAAAGGAGAAATTCTCTGAAAAATCTTCAACCATCTTGGAGTATCCACATTTTCTTTCGCCCTCACAGGCTAGTAACTCGGCTAATAATAATATCTATCAAGGTAATCGCTTGCTTATATTCCCAAGCATGGTTTTACTATTCCACAATGCCAGTTTTTTTATTATCTCGCAATCTTGCTATTACCTCTTTACCTGATATATTTTCAGTAAAAATAATTTATTCGGCACACCTTGCAACATCAATAGATATTCTACTATAGATAGTGCTTCGGATGACACTTGTCTTCCTAACTCATACAAGACTTACGAAGGTTGCTTTGCGTTGCCGGTTAAAAACACACTTTTCTTCGCACATAGACTTCGTGCCCAATTCTAACGCCCTCTAATCTCTTGCAGGTCGAACACGTGACCGAAAACGTGAGCACCTACATCAAGTACACCAGAGAGGACGTGCTGGGCAAGAGCATCTACAACTTCATCCACCATGGCGACCACGCCAAGTTCCACACCAACCTCCTTCCGATGACCTTCGACTGGGGCGGCGACCAACAAACCACCAACAGGTCCAAGTCTCTGGACATCAGGCTGCTGGTGAAGCCACCCGATGACGTCGACGAGAGCGTCGAAGAGAAGCAGCAGCGCATCAGCCGGTACGAGCTGATGCACATCTCCAGCACGCAGCTGCGAGACCAGCTGTCAGTGTCGGAGGAAGACGGGAGTGACAGCGGCCCCTGCCTGCTCTGCGTGGCCTCGAGGATATCGCAGCGGGACAAGGCGCAGTGCTCCCTCGAGCAGTTCACCACGAAGTTGGACACCGCCGGCAAGGTGATCTGCGTGGACACGTCGGGCGTGGCGGATGTGATAGCTCAGTACCTGAAGAACGAACTGAAGAACAGGAGTCTGAGAGACCTGGTGCACCAGCAGGAGTTGAACAAGATCAACGCGCACCTGCGGGAGACCCTCGCCTCCGGGCAGTCCACCAGCGCGATTTACAGGCTCCAGATCGGGCAGGACAAGTCGATACAAGTGCAGACCAAATCGAAGTTGTTCAAAACGAATTTGTCCAACGACACTGACTTTATTATGTCTACGCATTCGATTATTGGGTAAGTGATTGCGGTGAAATGTTTAGCGGGGCATTGGTGGAAGCTGCAGGTTTGAAATGGTTCAGTTTTTCCCACCAGGTTGTCCCTTTGATACCTCACTGTTATGGTTGAGGATATATTGGTTGGTTAGTTAGTGAGGATTGATTATATGGTGTTTCCCTCTCGACTTTGTAAGGCGTGGATAATTTGAATAATGATGGAAACAAAGATAGAGGACACTCAGCTATTGTTGGGGGAAAGACCTTACAGCATTTTTTGTACATAAGAAACTTACTGAGGAAAGCAATGCAATGTGGCTTTCCACACAAATAATGTTAGGGAATTATACCGATCTGGTCCTCTGAACTAAGTTGCTTTCTATTCTGATCCATTCCTCCTCTGTAATGATTGATTGGACGCTAGCTGAATTATACCAACTTTGCATTAGTTCTTGTAAGATGATGCAACTATATCTTCAAAGAGATCAGGCAGGAAGTTTGAGCTGTCGAGAAACTGACTGATTTTCGACTCCAAACAAAAGTAGCGTACCTATCGGTACGAGACCAAGATGGCCGCCATAAAGGCGGGAAATTCAAATTTTGATGACGTCATCAAATATGGCCGTCATGACACGTGACATATGACAGTTTTCAACTGTCATATGTCAACTGTTTAGTGTTCCATGCCGCTGTGTCATCTGTCAAGTGTTCCATGCCGCCTCTGATTACGTCAAAGAGGGGGATATGTAAACGCAACGCGTCATGAATCAAATAACTTAGTTTGACTGCGCATCAGAGTTAGCAAAACTCTTCAGTTCCCCATGTCGGTCTTCTTCAATACCATCGATTCAATTCAATGTCATTTTTGAGCATGATGCACGGTGTATACAGACTTTAGACGGTATATACGAGATTCTTTAGTGTAGGTGTTTTCGGAAGGCGAAGTAGGCAATAAATCATTGGCGGGGCCCGACATGAGTCGCAGTCCTCGTCGTGATCGAATTTTCGGCACCCATTTCAGATGAGTGAGAAGATCCAGAGCGCTTTGTTGAACTTGTTATCCCGATTTTAGACATTGCAGTCATATCCGAAGAGCTAAAGCTCAATTTATAAACTCCGCTGCCGTAGCTACAGTTGACGATGCAGTTACTGTTCGTAGACGGAATATGCTAAAAATAAACATCTGTTCATAAACTATGCAGGTGCCGTCGGATATCTGCTCAATACATTTTGGAACAGCAGCGTCAACTGTAGCTACGGCAACGGAGTTTATAGATTGAGCTTAACGGCTCAGGTGATCTCTCTCACAAGTATTGACTCGGCGAAAAGGCTGTAGAGTCGCGATTGGAGTCTATCGAATTTAATAATAATAATAATGTTTTCAATAAAACATTCATCAGATGAGTACACAGTGTGAATAATTCGAATTAAGAGGGGGGATTCACGATGCGACTCATGCAGAGCTATCGTAGGGTATCGATTGCTAACTGTATATAAGTCCAAATGCGAAATTGATTAAACCAGTGAAAAGACCAAAGTTGGAAGAAACTTTTGAAGTATTCTGAAGTTGAAACTTGTTCGTGAAAGAAAGCTGTAGATGATCAAAATATGTAAACATTGGAAACTAAGTTGCTTCGAATCATCAAAAATTCATTGTCAAAAATTAGATTAGATATAAAGTAACTCACAACCAAAATATTAGCTTCTGAAATGCAGTCGTTTGGCTTATAATGATCTTGGCGAATAATTTTGACAACTACACCGCCATTTTCCACATAAATATCAAGGATGGGTAGCAGGGACGCAATAAAGCGAGAAGGGATCTTGAAATTAGTGGTTCAGACCTTGTTTGGTAGATGGCGGTAATGTCCAGCGCATTTTCTCATTGCGTATGAGATGGCGCTGCGGAATTCCAGTCTAATACGTAGATTACGTAGATGATTTGCAGGGTTGCCGAATCTTCCTGGGAGCACTTTGCGTTTAACATTCAATTCATTATTTTAGTAATTTACGAGTAAGGTATATTGCAAAGATCGGATTATTTCAGCAATAAAAGAATTGTTTCGTGATTGTTTTTCCAATAATCGAAGAAGATAAGTCTTCATTTATTTTGTACATATTTCGTTCTTTATTTCGCAAAATAATGATGAAGCTATTTAATAGAATAGTTACGGATTGTGTTTCGAGAATACGGGAATCAAATCGGCGGTGCGGCGGCAATTATCAAAAAGATGCCGACATAATTAGCGGATGATTTATTGCCGTGACCCATGGCGACAATAATTGGAGATCATCGATTTTTATCTAGAATATTTGCAATGATTCGAGTAAGATAGTAAGTGGAATAAATTTTGCAGTTTTTGCACTGAGGTGACTGAGTGTTTGAATTAGAGAACTCAAGTAGAAATTGCCTAACAATAGAATTCATTACTTTCGAGTGAGTAATGAAGGGAAAAAGTATTTTGCTGACCAGAATAGAATATTCCATTAGATTTCAGACTTCTACTGCGAATATCGGGCTCATAATACAAAACAGATATCTATGAAGAAATACCTTCTTGCCACCATAACAAAAACTTGAATACACCCCCATACGGGGGTAGTTTATACTTGTGATTTTTCTAAAAACATTGCTGACCGAGGGGTTCCAGTTGAAATATTCCACTGAAACATCATATTATGAATGTTCGATGCGGATACTTCGTGCCACCATAAAAAAAATCTGGATCGACCCCCTCACAAGGGTAGTTTATACTTGTGATTTTCCTTAAAACTATGCTGACTGGGGTTTTCTAGTGCAGATATTGCAGTGAAACAGTAGATTGTGATTGCTCAAACTATACTCTTCATGCCACCATAGTAAAAATTTGAATCAACCCCCTCGCAAGGGTAGTTTATACGTGTGATTTTCCTTAAAACCTTGCTGACAGGGGGTTTCTAGTGTGAATATTGCAGTGAAACAATAGATTATGATTGCCCAAAACATAATCTTCATGCCACCATAAAGAAAATATGAATCAACCCCCTCGCAAGGGTAGTTTATACTTGTGATTTTCCTTAAAACCTTGCTGACAGGGGGTTTATAGTGTGAATATTGCAGTGAAACAATAGATTATGATTGCTCAAATCATACCCTCCATGCCACCATAGTGAAAATCCGAATCAACCCCCTCGCAAGGGTAGTTTATACTTGTGATTTTCCTTGAAACTTTGCTGACTGGGGGTTTCTAGTGCAGATATCGCAGTGAAACAGTAGATTGTGATTGCTCAAACCATACTCTTCATGCCACCATTGTGCAAATTTGAATCAACCCCCTCGCAAGGGTAGTTCATATTTGTGATTTTTCTTTAAACTTTGCTGACCGGGGGTATCCACTGAATATATTCCATTGAAACAGTAGATTATGATTGCTGAAAACATACTCATCATGCCACCATAGTGAAAATCCGAATCAACCCCCTTGCAAGGGTAGTTTATACTTGTGATTTTCCTTGAAACTTTGCTGACTGGGGGTTTCTAGTGCAGATATCGCAGAGAAAGAGTAGATTGTGATTGCTCAAACCATACTCTTTATGCCACAATAGTAAAAATCTGAATCAACCCCCTCGCAAGGGTAGTTTATACGTGTGATTTTCCTTGAAACTTTGCTGACTGGGGGTATCCAGTGAAGATATTCCAATGAAATAGTAGATTATGATTGTTGAATACATACTCTTCATGCCACCATGGTGAAAATTTGGATCAACCCCCTCGCACGGGCAGTTTATACGTGTGATTTTCCTTAAAACCTTGGCTGACAGGGGGTTTCTATTGTAAATATTGCAGTGAAATAATATATGATGATTGCTCAAACCATACTCTTAATGCCACCTTAGTGAAAATCCGAATCAACCCCCTCGCAAGGGTAGTTCATACCTGTGATTTTTCTTAAAACTTTGCTGACCGGGGGTATCCACTGAATATATTCCATTGAAACAGTAGATTATGATTGCTGAATACATACTCTGTATGCCACCATAGTGAAAAATTGGATCAACCCCACTGCAAGGTTAGTTTATACAAGTTAATCTTCAAAAATTCTACTGACTGGGGATTTTCAGTGGAGATATCCAATCAAATGAAAGAAAATCTATGCAAATTTTATATTATTTTTGCCTTCAAGAAAAACATATAAATAAATTCTAAAGATGTACATACAAATAAAAATTAACTCTGATGGGAAACAAATAATAGAAAATAAATATTTAATTCAGTCTCATCATAAACTGTCTTGTACAGTGTGTCCAGGTTTAGTCACTTTTGCACGATATCTCAGTTGTCCTTGGGGATAGAGAGTTGCGGTTTTCACATTACTGTCCTACTTTTTTTGTGAAACAAACATTGCCGAAAACAAAACTATCGTACCCCTTTCTGTTTGTGAGATACAGGGCGGAATTGAAAATATTGCATTTCAATACCACCCCTGCATCTCAGCTATCTCTCAACTTATAGGAAATGTAAAAACCGTATCTCATATTTCTTCTTAAGTAGAATCCAGTGGCGTAGTCAAATGAGCTGTCATTATTTAGATATAAACCAAAGTAACACCTTGCTTATCATGTTGAATAACAATTTTGAACGAATAATTTTCATTTTACCCTATTTAAATGAGATTGGTTATTGATTATTGCGCCGAAAAATCTATTTTAGAAGTAATATTTGTCCTGAATATAGCAATGAAAAGTGAATATTATCCGAATACAGGGAAATAAAATATAAGTGTTACATATTTTTGAGAAGCGCAAATATTGAAAGATATACTGGATGTTCCATTTAAAAAAACATAAATTTGGGTTATATTTGAATAATGACAGCTCATTTCGAAAATCTGACTACGTCACTAAATTTTACGTAAAAAGATATATGAGATACGGTTTCAACATCTCCTATAAATTGAGAGATAGCTGAGATACAGGGGGTGTCCCAAAATGCAATATTTTCAATTCCGCCCTGCATCTCGAAAACAGGAATGGCTACGATAGTTCTGTTTTCGGCAATGTTTATTTCACAGAAAAGTGGGACAGTAATGTGAAAACCGCAACTCTCTATCCCCAAGGAAAACTGAGATATCGAGCAAAAGTGACTAAACCTGGACACACTGTACAATACAGTTTATGATGAGACTGAAATAAATATTTATTTTCTATTATTTGTTTCCCATCAGAGTTAATTTTTATTTGTATGTACATCTTCAGAATTTATTTATATGTTTTTCTTGAAGGCAAAAATGATATAAAATTTGCATAGATTTTCTATCATTTGATTGGATATCCCCACTGAAAATCCCCAGTCAGTAGAATTTTTGAAGATTAACTTGTATAAACTAACCTTGCAGTGGAGTTGATCCAATTTTTCACTATGGTGGCATAAAGGGTATGTATTCAGCAATCATAATCTACTGTTTCAATGGAATATCTTCACTGGATACCCCCAGTCAGCAAAGTTTCAAGGAAAATCACAAGTATAAACTACCCTTGCGAGGGGGTTGATTCGGATTTTCACTATGGTGGCATGGAGGGTATGATTTGAGCAATCATAATCTACTATTTCATTGGAATATCTTCACTGGATACCCCCAGTCAGCAAAGTTTCAAGGAAAATCACAAGTATAAACTACCCTTGCGAGGGGGTTGATTCGGATTTTCACTATGGTGGCATGAAGAGTATGTTTTCAGCAGTCATAATCTACTGTTTCAATGGAATATCTTCACTGGATACCCCCGGTCAGCAAAGTTTTAAGAAAAATTACAAGTATAAACTACCCTTGCGAGGGGGTTGATTCGATATTTTCCTACGGTGGCACGAACACCTCATCAAACACAACTCAGATTTGGAGTTTCACTCGATTATATATTTTCCAAGGTTCGGATTGGCAGGATTATTTTTTGGTCAGCAAATTATCCACACTCAGTAATGAACAATAAGGTATTAGTTCGTAGAACCTATACTCTTTGATATTATTTAAGAAAAGTACAGGGTGTGCAGATTTCAATGTTTCTAACAATAGAATATATGAAAAAAATTATAAGTTCAGATGATTTCACTGGCGAAATTTTCGAGTTATACATTTAGGTTCTATCTTTAGACTTTTGAAATGCGAATATCGTGGTTGCTTGTGAATTCACATAGGAATACTTGTGTAGGTAATGTCCCGATCACAATCATGAAAAGTAAGTATTCTGTTTTCAAGAAATATTCGAAGAAAGCAGCTTCCATTTATTCCTCGACAACAAAATGAAATCAGTGGATTACTAAAAAGAAAAAACATATTTATACTTGGTGTCAACGGAAAACACTGTTTCACTATTGATTTATATTATTTCTAATCTCAGTTGAATATTGAATATATAGAGATAGTTCAAATCGTACATGGTATGTAATGATTGGTAATGAGGAATCATAGATGAAAAGGAACACCATTGTTCATTTGTTCCCTGTATAAAGTATAGAGTAGACCAGATTGATTAGAACCGTTCGGCGCGCAGAAACAAATCAGTAGATGCTCTGAGCGCTTGTTGCATAAATTAACATAAATCACCACACATTATTATTTATTGCCGTATTGCTCTTCACTCCCCTCGGGTAATAATTTATGAGGCAGAATAATGGAGTACTGTGTATATTTGTTATAATGCGCACCAACTGAAGAAAAATTGCAAAATTGGAAATTTGAAACGAAGATTTTCATATTCAGATATACACAAAAATCTCGATAAGGAAACGAATAACAAATCTGACAATGAAATTTTTGGAAGGATAGGTATCTGATCTCACTTTCGTAAGCCTGGTGAGATATGAGATCACTAGATATGTTATTTCCGAAAGCAAATTCATGATCTTGAGAAACTGCCGCCCCTTTCAAATCGAACAAAAAAATTGTAATTGACACATTTACGTCATAAAATAATATACCTCGAGATATTCAATGAAATAACCATAGTTTCATAATAAATTTAATGAAATAGGTTTGAAAAATTAATATACCTGAATATCGTGTATTCAGGTACGCGGTGATCATTTATAATGTCCCCCAATCCAACTTCGTTATTTTTCACATTAGACAAAAATGGTGAAGGAAAAAGTAGTACAGGATGATGCAAGCTATCTGCAGAATATATCGCTTTTTATACAGGATGTTTCAGAAATGCGTGACAAGTCATAGTTATATTTTTTTAAATAGAACACCCCGTATATTGTAATTTTTTTGAGAATTCTCAAACAATTGTGAACATTCTTTGTATAATATGTCCTACACCTAAATGTAACAGTTTTCGAAATATTCGAATTTCCACTAAGCTGCTACATTCGAAAAAAAAACAAATTCCCGTTCTTGCGGCTGTGAATTAGCCATCTCCAATACGAGTCGTCTATTCATGACCTTTTTATAAAAAAATATGGATGATTTTATTTTGAAGTGAGGAACAAAATCGTATTAAATTCAGAAATTCAATATCTGAAACAACTAAACTACGCAACACTTATTTCGTCCCACCCCAAAATGTTACCCCTGTTGAAATCTGAATAACTTTTTTCTGCTTTGAACAATTCGAATTATGTTTACACTGTTCGTTAGCCTAGTTCTTCAGCTACAATCTCGTTAGTACTCTTTCAAAACATGAGGTTGGGTGTTATCTGAAACTGTGCAAAATTTAGTTGAAAAATATTGTTGAAACTTTTCATCGATCTTATGAAATGTTTTCTTATCAGGAAGATGCATCTATGAAGTTTCCTTTGAGCAATTTCAACGTTATCTGTTTTCATAAAAAAATATTTTTCATTTTCAGAATGAGGCATTTCAAAAAAAATAATATGTTATATTGCAAACTGCCAACGTGTAACTGTCACTACTGTCAGTAATAAACAAAGTTTTTGTTTTTTCGTGACCGCCTAATTCACCGTTACCTAGAACTGAAATCTTAAGAATGTAGCCGCTTAGTGGAAATCCGAATATTTCGAAAACTATTAGATTTCACAGAATTGTTTGGGAATTCTAGAAAATCAACAATAATATATATGGTGTTCCATTTAAAAATATATAACTTGTCATGCATTTCTGAAGCTGTATAAATAACAATGTATTCTGCATCATCCTGTACAACTTTTCTTTATTATTTTTGTCTATTGTGAAGAATAAAAAAGTTGAGAGGGGGAATATTATAAATTTTTCACCGTATACATAAATGACACACCAAACAAATCAAATAATTAGAATGTATTATTGCATATATCGAATAAGTGTGAATACAAAAAGTAGCTTAGATTGAAAATAAATTCGCAATAGAAAAATAACCGCCGAAATTCAATAAAAAAATTGAAAATATAGTGATTAAAAAATTCAATTAAATGTATATAGGTACTGAAATATTTTTTGTTACCAACATTTTCTGACTGTCCAATAGGTGAAAGCGCTGAAAACATTTCAAATCTATAGATCAGAACCAAGGAGAATTGAATTACCACCACTATTCCTACTACTGCTATCATATCATATTCTTCGTGAGGAGGTTAAATCTTATTTCGGTGTCGGAACGGAATTGTTAAAATTGTCACATATCAAAATATATATGAGTTTGAATAATATCTTTCTTGGAAACGAAAACGTCAACATTGTAATTAATAGTTTCAAATTACCTAAAAATTATGGATTTATGTTCGATAATATTCATGCAATATTTCAAATGGTATTCATGACTCGAATATAGCTGAGCGATAAATAATAATCATAATATCATAAAGTTAGTGAATATAATCAAGGCCCGCTACAGTCCTAGAAGATATCCGGGAATCAAATAATTATACGATAACTGGCATCAATGGAGATGCTGGTAGGAGTGGTAGAAATTGTCGGAGTTTCGTTTCAGGTCCGTACTAAGATACAAATGTCAACGATTTTCGAATTTGTTTTCAAACACCGGATAATTTTCAGATTCTGAAATAATTTAAACCTCTTCGGATATTTTGAGCATAGTGGAAAAAAACATTGAAAAGTTGATGTGCTGCTATACTGTGCGAGGTTTTTTTATTGTAGAGAATGGCTCAATTACCATGCTAAAAAGTGATCCTGTCAAATGACGTCACTGCTTTGCCCTCATAGGATTTCTGCATTTAGATGACCAAGGGTAACACAATGACCAGGCAGGTTTCTAAAAAAACGCTCTGACGTCACGCTCAAGATCACACATTGAGCGTTCTAACGGGCGGATATTACATGACATATTTGTACTTTTTTCATCATGGGTGAATTTTTAGGATTGAGGTGTCCAATAAAACTGCACAAATTAATCATCTCAATCAAATTATATCAAAATCAAGAACTGACACATTTTCGCTTTACACAATGAAATTTCACTAGATTTTGGATACACCTACTTTTTGCTTATCAAATAATAGTTTTTGATGGATCAATTGTGTTTGTTACTTGCTGTAGCCCTCAATCTCTGGCCCTAAATACACCAAGTTCCATACATAATTTCCTATAAAAACCATATACATCTTGGTTCAGCTATCATGTAAAAAGATTATAACTTGATTTTTTGCAAAACATATTGACACTATCGACTATCGTGGTGTTTACCTGATATTATAGTGAAGCGGGAAAAATCGAATTTTGGGTTCATCAAGGCCAGTTAATTCAAGTTTTTTTGCATAGTGATTTTGGCTTCTGACGATACTTATGCAATGTTGTTATTGGTCGTATTTTAATCGACTCATAATCGAAATTGAAATTGACCAATAATAACATTAGATTTTTCACCGCTTGTATCGCCAAAGCCAAAATCTATAAGCGAAAAACTGAGCCTTATACGTCATTGTGATTCCGAAATGAGAGCTACGAAGTTTCATAGGTGTATTCCCATGCTGAGACCATATCATTTGAAAAACCTTCTTGAAAATATCAAGTAGTTAATTCTCGAGTTATTGTCGTCCTATAATAATAAGACTTTCATTGGAATAATTATACTATCCAATATTTTTATCTTTCAAGTTGTCGATATAAATTATTCAAGTAATATATGCAGTATAATATTCCTCAATGCGGCCCTGACGAAAACAACATTATCCTATAATTTTCAATGTACATGAGATTTTGGGGTGACACCTGTTGAGAGCGCTTTCTGACTAACGCGAATTGGAAATAGTAGATGGACGTGAAGGTTTCTACAGGCTTTTCGGACTTCCTATTATTTATTCACGATATGGTCACCATAGAGACCTCTTACGGAATGGTCGAAAGTACGGCCCGTGACCCTCCTTTTAAAGTATGAAATAAGCGTTCGAATAAATATAAAAAAATAATAATAATGAACAATACAGTGTATTTTAGAATTCTAGTTATGGATAGACAATGTGTCAGTAGTTATGAGGCTAATACTCACAAAGTTGAAGGGTTTCTTGTATGATTACAGTTATTTGGTATTTCTAATGATGCCACTTTTACCCGCATATTATTGTGGAAATTGCCGGCAATTGATGAACTGATGTCTGTGCAACTTGTTATGTCATTTTCGCCATCAGTTGTACTCGATACGAAACTGGGTGAATCAGATAACACTTTGAAAGCAACTATTCCATGTCATTTTCGTATAAGATTCTACTGTCTGTGAATGCAATTGAATATAATCTGTAGGTTGTTTAATCAGAATTTTTTTGTATTATAAGTGCTGTCGTACCTATTTCCATTGCAAATTAGGTAGACTATTCTCTGCATACCGATTTTGTGCATTCAGTGGTGTCTCGCTTATATTTCAATTGGACATCGCTTGTGTTTTCCACTTATCAAAGAAATAACGTATCATCGTTAGTAGGTAGTAGATAAACTGCGTTTTTCGAGTATTCATCTGTACATCTGAATTCCAACTGACAAGCATAGACTGATAAAAATGCCCTCTCTGCTTCTTATCTTTCTTTATTTAGACCATTATTGCCTTATCTCAGAGTCACTTTGACTACATTATCAGAGAAATCGTCAATTTTGAAATGATCTGAACAGTTTCAATACTTTTCTCCTCGCAGCCACGTTCGCTAATGGTTCATTGCGAAAAATCAGTACCTAAACCGGTTGTGCGAGATAAAGGTAATCGCTCGCGTCAAAATAGTGATCATAATTCAACCAAATATCTTCAAATATATTTTTAATTCAGCCGTAGTTATCATCAATTGTGGAGTGTTGTGTAGACGTGTCGTCGTAACTTCCTTCGTTCTGATTGGTGGACGTTTTGTTATGGTATTATATTATTCTTCATGACATTAAGAAATGCCCCACGATTGATTATAAATCTCTTGATATGGATTTATAGAGAAACGAGTAATCGAGTCACAAGTCTTTTGACATAACATTTTACTTACACAACAATCAGATTACTGCAAACACCTTGAGTGCTTCTAACATCAGATTGATAGATAGTCACAGTACTATCAATACCGATTATATCTACCTGAAAGTGTTTCATCTTAACATTTAGTAATTTTGAATACTAACGTTGATGTACTATTGCACTATAAGATTTTCACTACTGACTACTTGATTTCATTTGGATTTTCATCAAGTATCGGCCGCATATCTTCGAAATTAGAAATTTCAATTTTCATCACCTATTTGAACCCTCTTGTTGGTATCAGAATTTCAGGTAGATACCTAATTATAAATATTATTTTGAGTGTCATTTTATAGGTGAATTTATTTATTTATTCAGCGTATGGATTTTTTACAATACCATACTTCACAAAACGATAAAAAGAAACTATAATTGAAATAAAAACGTTTACAAAACTCTGCAAAGGCATTATATCATATCATAGATCCTCTGAGCCTTTAATTATATGTTTGGTTTCTTTCTTAATAGAATATGATTCATAACTAAAGAAGTATGACTCAAAACTTTTCCCTTTGCAGTAGGTCTCATATCTGAAAAATGTATGTGGCGTCTAATGTCATATTGTGCCTTTCACCACTTTTATTCTCGATTATTATGTTTTCTGATTGGGTTGAATCAAATAATAGCAATCAAATCAAAGTAAAAAAAAAATTGTTGATAAATTCGAAAATAAGAAGAACGTCTCTCAAAATACAAACAGTGTTATTACCAGATTTAAGTTAGACCAGATTTATAATTATTGCGAACCCATGGCAACTGCCATCCATAGCCAAGGTATAACCTCTACATCACACAGTATAAAATGCAACTCTGGGGTCAGATGGCACTATATAAAAATTGCTGAGTTAGAGAAAAACCACCAGCCTGATCAAATTATATGATCTCATTACTGTGAGATTCATGAGGAACAATTCCAGTTAGAGCAAGGTTATCGGTAGATGTGCAGTTACAGAATTGCAAAAATGAAACAAATACTGACCAAAAGTTGAGCTGAAACCGCAACGGTACATAATCATATGATCCTTTCTTCCAGGGATAGCGATACGGGAGGCCTGACCGATCCGGGCGGCGGTACAAGCACCGCCTCCACCACTGGCGTCGGCGGGCCCCTGATGACCAGCGTGGCGAACGGCGGCACCAGAAGCGCCCCCTCAGCCTGCCCGGGCGGCGTTGGGGTTGAGAACCCCGCCTTCTCCACCTTCACCCTCGACAACGAGTTCAACTTCGACATCTTCCCCTCGTCCACGTGGGAGCTCGAGTCCGCCGGCTGGCAGGAGTCCCGGCACACGCCCACGCCCCGTCCGCCCAGCAATCCCGCCTACAACCCGCCCACGCCCTCCTACAACAGCTTCGCCTTCAGCCCGATGGACGGGCAGGGGTACGCTGTGGAGGAGCCGAAGGACACCAAAGCGAACGTCTTGGAGGAGGCGTCCGTGATGGCCGAGTCGAACAGGCTGAGGCTTCTGCTGACCAAGCCGCAGAACAACAACAACGAGGGCGACGACAAGAACAAGGATAGGATACTGAAGGAGCTGCTGAACCAGCGCGACGAGGACGGTGCTAGGGGTGACAGTAGGGGCAGCCCTAGGGGGATGGCGGGCAGGCCGATGGCGGGGCCCTCGGAGCCGCCCAAGGCGACCACGTCGGCGTCCGAGACGGGGAACAACAACATGTTGAGACAGGTGAGTGGTTGTTTTTAGTATTCATGAACAGAGATGGATAGTTCACTTCCTATGTTTAGCCGTGTCTTCAACCAAATTCACAGTTTTTTTTCTCCGGAGGTGGTTGAAATTCTTCATGGACATCATATGGAGTATAATCTCTCATATGATGGTGTGGGAATCCCTGATCTCAGTCAGGTTTCTAAGTGTCTTGTACAAGTTTGTACAAGTCCTTCACTGGAAGTGAGTTACATTTCTGATTCGCCAACTGGTTGCCCAAAAAAAATCACATGTTACTGCAAGTGTCAATACAAAAGTATGAATATTCGATTCTGAATGATGTCTAGTTGTCTCTCACAAGTCATTTTCCAATAGGTTTGTGGTATTGAACATGTTTGAAAGAAAATTTTTCAAATATATTTTGACGGTAGCACCTCTATTGTTAAAAACCCCACGTGATGAGCTGAAATTCAATTGTTTGTCTGCTGAAACAATTCAAGTGTAATGCCACCAGGTCTTATTGTCATCATCTGTCAGTGAAGAAGCTGAATGGATTATACAATGGATTACTGACAACTCAAACCATATTAAAAAACAACAGCTCGGGACCATAATGGCGCCCATCAATGTTGACGAAGTTAGAGAAGCTGAGGTCCACGCTATGATCGTCCCGAGATTGTTTACTTTGACAGTTTATAATGCAACAGAAACAGAATGACAATCCTACAAAAACATTCCAATTTCAATATTCAGATATCGGGAAATCTAGACAGTATACCACAGGAAGTAGTCTCTAGGAATCAAATACTTCTTAACGTCTATCGAGAGTTTTAGAACCAGTTACTTTGCCGGATCGTAATGGCGCCCAACAATGTCGATGAAGATGCTGATTTAGCAGATATTCACCGATTATTGCCATTACCTGGAACCACTTACCTCATCTATTTCAGGTCTTTCCACACTATCAAAAAAGTTCCAATACCAATTTCATATCCCAATGTACCGGTTCGATGTATGTATTCAAAATAATAAAAAAAACTTCAAATTTTACTGTAAGTCAATATTAATGTTTTTTCACTAAATGATGTGCCATATAATTTTGAGTAAAAGACTTCTCAGAAAACGATAAATTCAATTACAATACTACAATGTTAACAATGTGATGCGGTTCGATTAAAAGGTAGGTTCAGTTTTGAATTTTGACTACATTATGAAAACATAGGTGTGGCTAGGATATCGCGACCACCCAGTATTGTTGCATCAACTTTACGGAGTCTATGATAACAGGTTTGTATCGATGAGCAATTTGTCCTGAAATTATACCAATCACCTCGAGAATGCAATGTTGCCAGTATTATTCATGCATTAGAAGAGGGTATTGAAAAAGAAGTGAAAGATAGACATAATTATTGTTCATCAGTTTAGTTCATTTGAGTTTTCATAACGATTTTTTGGTGAGGTAGGTAAGCTTCACAAATACAATGAACTAGCCGACTAACGAATCATGAAGAATGTCATTGTCACCTGTTGAAACACCTGAATTACGAAAACTATATATATCGAGGTTTACCATGTAACCGTTTTTTTTTTTGTTTAGTTTCTCCTATTTGTCTGAATGTCTTCTAGTCAACTGCAATCATTCTTTGCATATAAAAAAATCGATTTGTGAATTTATTTGATGTGGCTATTCTATCGCCATCTTCTGGTAAATGTTGAAACTTAACAATACACGTGCTCCATCTATCTTATCTAGTGGCTCATCTCAGTAATAATATCGAGTAGAAACCTGTTACATATTATATAGATGAGTAATTATTCAAGGCACAAAGTGAATCGACAATTATGTGTACCTAAAAAAATGCAATTTACTGTATGAATGGTAAAATCTTTTACAATTCAACAATCTACCCCACCCCACCTGGAAATTATCCAACATGTCATTGATAACATATTCAATAATTATTACCGTAATAAACGTGTATATATAATGGTTTTCTATTCGTATTTTTTCCAATGTAATCAATGCAATAATCAGTTGACTAAACTTGTGTGGAAAAATGAGAAAATAAATGTTGTTAATATTTTATTGAAATCATGTCTCAGTGCCCGAAGATATAAAAATACTTTGAATTACTAAATCTCTCTTCCCAACCCATGTCTGTTCACACGCGGGAAAAAATAAATACATCTGCGCCCTTAGAATATTTTTTTGCCTTAACATTTCACTTCCTGCTGTATGATGTTTTGGAAAGTGATGCAGAACAAAACAATTCATTCTTTGGATAATGGATTCTTACGACACTTTAGTCGAAATGCATGACTATTCACTATGGTATTATTTTACTAAATCATTCTAACATTTCCAGCTAGAATATCCAAGGGACCTGATGATTATAAAAATTACGGTTTTCGGTGGCATGTTGATTTGAACAAAATGATTACTAATTGGCCTCACCTTGTGTTCATACACATTATCAATTTGAATTTTTGGATTTCAAGGATATCTGATAATTATGGGTTTGAAAAAATCGTCAATAACTTCAATGAAATATCTATCATACAGGGTTTACAAGTTATACACTCATTTTTTGTTTTTACAGCAGTTATCCATTTATTTATATGCTCAAATATTTCGTCCGATTTCGAAAAATTGGAAAATCAAATCAAATTTGACTGTCCAGATATGTTTCATATTCCTGCCACATTGTGCGCTGCCATCGATTTGACTGACCGCGCCAAGCACATAGCATAGTTAATCACATGCTGGTCACTATACAGGGTTGGCCTTGATGTTCGCAAAATATGGGAAATATTTTTGTTATCAGAGTTACAAAAAATTCTTTCCAGGGAATTGTTTCTAAATATCGAGAAACTCTGAATCCATTTTGACAGATGTCACGCGGCAATTTTGGAAAATTCATAAAAAATGGGCCTAAAGAGTGGTTATTTCCGTATGCGAAAATTAAAATATTTATGCGCAATAATTGCTTTTTTCTTTTAATATTTTTGCTGCTTTCTTTTGTCTTCATGAATTATCATCGGGAATGATCAAACTTATTCGATCAATAAACTTATTTGAGCAATTAAATTAAACTCCTCACGTTTGTTACCTAATTCTAGTGCAGAATTGAAAAAAATGGTTTTCACTCTGACTCTGGCTATTGCAATGTTTAATATCTCACAACTTCGTGTACTTTTTTTATGACTTTTTGATTTCAAAGAGTCACAGTAGACCGGTTTTCTCGGCACTTCAAGTTCTTTGAAACAACGTGCACACTTGAAAATTTCCACTTCAGCTACCTGCACCATTGTTATTATTTCCTCGGATTTCATACAACTATTTTCGCTCTTTGAAAATAACCGTACTGTTTGCACTTGCGTTATGAATTTTTCAAAATTGCTGCCACACAAGTAGTCACGTGACATTTTTCACAGTAGATTTTTGTGATTCTTGAGCTTGTGTTTGTCGTATCTCATAATTAGAATGGCGATCAAAAATCACCCAAAACTGTTTCTAGGACACGAAGGGCGAATAACTCGCCCTCACCAATCGTCAGCCCTTCTAGGGTTTCTGCAGCAAAGGTGACGATAACTTTTAATAACCATCCGTATTGTAAAAATTATGATAAAGCATTTCATTATTATGATCTCACTGTGCAGGTAAGTCACAGCTGTTATATTATACGCCTATATTTCCTAAATATCAGTCCTTTGTCCTCATGTACAAACATTTCGATGGTAAAAAACTCAACGTGACTAAATCACATGAGCGCATTAAGCACAGAACTAGCGCTCCGGCCATCAAGTTTTATTATAGTAATAAAGTAATTCTTGGAGCAATAATAACATTTCGAGGATGGTTTGTGCTAAGGTAACATTATCCGTTAATTGTTTCTTGGTAAACACAACTGTCCAAACTTGAGCTTTGCTTGGTTCCTCTCCAATAAGGGAATGTTTTGTATTTGGATGAGTAACAATGTTGATTTGCTCTTCGGTACACACAATAATCAGTTGATTGAAACTCGTTTATTCCTGAGCTCTATCAGTATCGACACGTATCGATAAGATATGGACACATCGAAGACAAAGGGCATATCAACATGGATTTTGCAAGTTTTGCAGCAATTTCAATATTTCTTGATATTTTTTGTTCTACTGATTGGGTCGATAGTAATACAAGGATGATAGAATTGACGTCATATTTTCAACCATCAATGGAATACTATAATATAAAACTACTATTTTTCGTTGCTTAGTGATACTCGTAGTATTGATGCAACCTTTATAGAAATTAGAAAGGAAACAGACAAAAACTCTAAGTGGAGTGTTAGTGTTAAAAATTATCTCCACAACATTATTTAGAATAATCTAAAATACAAAGGTAGAGTACGAGCAGAAAACAATTACTTTCTTGGAAAATACCACGCAGAACATTGAATTATATCAATTTTTTCACTTTCTATATAGAAATGTTATCGGGATAGACGTACAAAAAAAAGTTCCGCATTCAGAATGTCACTAACCGAAGTTCTACTTTTAGTATACATACAGGGGTATTTCAATAAAACTAAATCAAGGTAATTTTAAGAAGTTTAAGGTAAAATCGAAATTTATTTAAACACTATTAATTTTTAGTAGGTTAGTCATTTGTTTCCATTTTCTGATGAAATCAAATTATAAAAATAGACTACCCTCTAACCTGTATGTTGATGAGAATGTCTCTCTATCTAAAAAAATATTTCCGGTTATAGTTTTTAATATCATTTCAATTTCTTTCGATTTGGATGTGTTATTTCTGCGAACATTTGCAAATATGCAGCGAGTTTTTCAAAATTTTGAACCTGTAGCGTTTAAAGAAGAGAATTAGAAATGTAATTTCCAAAATTTGCATAGAGTGCTTGCTTGAGTTAGGAAAAAGTTAATCTTCTACAGTTTTGACAATTATATCATCGAAATTAAAAATATATGAGGTACTTAAAAGAAATATCGTTGGTTGATTTTTGATTTTTTGTGTCGGAAAAACCGAAAAATTGCAATTATTGAGTTGTTCCGGAATTTTCGTCTAACCTTGTATATTGGAATGATATCTACTATTAATTGTAACTATCAGAATTTATTTTCAATAAAATTACAGACGATAGTACCTCGATGCAAGTCTTTTAAAACAATTGTTGTCGATGTTTATTTGTTTATTGATAGTGTATCCATTAGTGATAAGATAGAAATAATTCTGATCACAAAGAATTCATTTGGATTTTAAGAAACATGGCGATCTTGATTTCGCCGTACAAAAGGGAGTAAAGAATCATTAAATTAGTCATCATTGGCCAATTATAACCTTCAGGTATAAACTACAATACTTTTTGTATTGTGACATGGTGACAATAACTGAAATTATGGTCAACAAAAATCTTGTTCAGGAAAGTTTCTACCTGCTGTTCTCCACCCTCAAAACCATGGCCTGGTGTGTCTAATGGCAAGGGATGGCAATTCAAAAGCTACATTTTTTTTACCTACTGCTTGCATCGGAAATCTAAATATCTTCGTCTGTCTGCCGTATGCCTCTTCCTATTACCAGTGTTGCCACATATTCCGTAATTCCCCAAGTCCACTTAGATCATTAGCCAGAACATCATTGTGCGAGCGTTCCTCCTTTTATAATTTTGATTTTGAACTTTCTTGGATCTACCCGAATATGTTTATTTATCCCTCAAACACGTCTTGAAATTTGTTTATTTTCCAAATTTCCCTTGTTGTCCTCTTATCAAGTGACTATATTGACTACCTGAAATGTGGCAACGTCGCATAGTCACCCCTCTTTACTTACACGTCGTAGCTTCATGGGGGCTTCACAATCTTCATTTCAACAACCAGAAATTTTTATCAGTTACTATTTACCTACGGCCATAGTTCTGAGTTGCTCTCAGGCAGATATAGTTACTCGAATTCGAATTCTCAAATTGTTAGTTATATATGTGTTGTGTACATAGTTTGATGATTCAAATTTCAAAATGTGCTGCGAACAATACTGGATTCATCAGTTTGGTAATATGCTTCGTATTTTGTGCATTTTTTATACACCTGAATAGACAATGAATGGTGCGTGAGAAAAACAGTGTTTTACCTTCAGAGCTTGGAATCTGTAATTTAGTATCGGTTTAATCAAGTTTTAAAGTATTTATTTTGTTATCCTCACAAATTCTTCGAAATATGGCATCGGGTTCAGTTAATAAGTCCATAGTTCATTCTAGATGAAATAGATATGAACGTTTCTAAGAAGATAGGGTATCTGGTCAAACCGAGATTTAATATGAATTCAAATAATATATTCCTGTGAAAATATCTCTATTGCAGTTGCAAATATGTCGAAGAGATGAAATTTTTTTGATAATATTTGATTCTGTTTCACTAAACCATTCCTACCCTGGCATGTCATACAACTTCCTTGGTTTTACCTTCTCAGACATCGCGTGGGTATTGCTAAATTCAGCCTGTTACCAGTCGAATGTACATGCAATAGTATTAATATTACAGACGCATGCATATTTAGTTCCAAAGAGACTGTCTCCGTGACTGATACTTTGAGGAAGCCATTTTCCTAATTTCTCATATATTCCTTCAGAAAATTATTCAATGAACGTGTTAGTTGGATAAAAAATGATTAAGTGAGGAGCTCACCAGGTCTTATGGTGGATTCATGAGAACTTTTTATCATTCACCTAACATTTAACATTTATCACTTAAGAATTGAGATATGCAAGTGGATTATGTCATGAAAATGCCGACAAAAATACTCAATATTCAAGGCTGATATAAAATTATTTCATATTCTGAACTAGATTCAAATGAAAAAAGAACTGGAATAGAGTTTTCCTATGCCTATTCATATGACTTATTTTGAATCATCTGCTTTGTCGTTTCTTTTTAATAAGATTTAAGTATCATGATGAAACTTGTTTGAGTAATTATACCAATAGCACCAACACAAATCTACTATACAATTATTTTGAATAATTGCGGGAGAGAAAGGTGTCATTTTTTATCACAAAACATGCGCCAATCCTATTTTTATTTATACCAATACAAAACCCATTTTTTGAGTTGATCATCTTCTTACATCTTGATAATATCATAAGTCTCACCTATTACATATGTCTTAGGTGATAGGAATAATAAATCTTAGGTGTTAATTTTTTAAAGTCACTATATTTTTTTAATTATCCATTGTATCAAGTATTGTTTTTTTTTTTCTGGGCACAATTTTATGATGACAAAACGAATATAACATCAACATAAATTATGTTTCTTACAAAAATATTATATTTAGCGTCATAAAAATAGTTATATGTTGAGGAAATATTTTCAAATGCTCCAATTATTCCGAAACAGCATCTTTCAAGGTATTGACAGTTTCGAAACAAAGGATATATTCTCATCACTAGATGAAAATTTAAATAAAATTTACATTGGTGATTTTTCTTTCAGTTGCTGAATGACAAAAGCGATGATGACGATATCGAGTCGCGGGCTGGAATGAAAAAGAAAAGTGAACTGCTCCAACAACTCCTGAAACCCGAAAGAGATGGTGACGATGACAAGAGGAACGAATTAAACTGTAATGATGACACCCTGATGAGGAGCCTCGGATTTCCGTGTTCGCCCAATAGCGATAGAGGTAGAAAGAGATCCCTAGAACCAGGAGGCAAAGGAAAACCGGTAATTTCAAAATTAATATTTCAGGAGAATAGTATTATACAGGATGTCCGGATATTGTGCGCAAAAATATGAAACAGGAGGGCCTTTTCCTAATATTTTGCTTCAAGGGTACATCTTCAAATTTCAAAGAAAAATATTGAGAAGAGCGTTATTGGCATTTTTCGAAGGTTAAGAGCCGTTAGGGCTCTTTGGCTTTGAGAGATTCAAGTATTATTTCTAACAAGGATGCAAGTCAACATCAGTACTAATATCAAATTTGAAGAAAATCCGTGCACTGAAATAAAAGTAATTCGAAAGAATGTTTGATGAACTTTTGGCAATATTTCTTCAAATTAAAACACCCCCTTAATTTTATGGGTTCCATTTCCGGAGACCATGTGTATACCCATTTAAAGCAAAATCGTTTTGAAACCTTTTAAAACGCCAACTGAAAAATGAAGTCAAATGGTTGAATAAATATTTTTTCCGAATCATGACCATTATAATAATATAACGATGATGATAACGAAAAAATGATACCCGTATCACAGTGGAAAAAACTCATTATTTTCATTAGATCATATCACAATATCACTTATTCAAGAATTAAATAAAATAATATTTCATAATAGTTCACCACTCAAATTTGTAGGAAGTAGTAGAAATATAATATATCATGTGACCTATATATTTACTGATATTTATATCTGAAGTCTCAAAGATTCTTTGTTACTACTTCAATGAGATTTGATCACTGTTTGATTAATGCTTGCAGAAATTGATTGCATATTGCATGTCAAAAATGTACATTGTTGATACGGAGTGAAAAATCTTGTATTACGAATCGATTTATAATATTTGATACTTCACAACTCCTGGAGGTATTTCAATATAAAAAATAAATTGTAACAAACTGAATATCTTTAAATCCCAGGAGTTTTACATATAAGCACTTTACGAATAGTATTTATATGTTTCTTCTATAGATTTCAACAACCCTTCGGGATCGCAACAAAATGTTGGCATCTCTATTGGCAAAAATGCCACCGAATCACCAACCGATTCCGCCGATACCAGAGAGTATAATTTCTGCTATTCCCCAGGAGAAGTTGCCTAGGATCACGGATCCGAACAAAGCTATAACAATGGCTATGAACCAGAACGCAATGAATAACCGAACCAATATGAACAGGTAAATATCGCACATGCGTCCTCCTCAACCCAATACTTCACATAATCACGTCGAATTTCTCCCACCAGCAGAATGTCCGGTCGCCCCCAACAAAACTCGAACTACATCAACTCCATTCTCTCTTCCAACAACATCCAGCGCGGCGGGCACCAGCAGATAAACCAAGCCAACTCCGGAGGCTATAACTCCCCGGCGAACTCTTCCGAGAACGCTGGTGGTTGGGAGAACAACGCTCAGTCCAACGACCCCTTCCTCTCCGACATTCTGGACCAGGTGATCGAGTTCGTGCCCGATGTGATGCACATGCTTGATGGGTCGAGCAGCCTGCAGCTAGGCAACTTCCAGTGCAGCGAGGCAGTCGCCATCAACAACATCCAGAAGTCGCTGATGCAGTGCGAGAACGTCGTCAAAGGCCCAGCGTCGCCCATCCAGATCGCCGGCAATCCGCCGGTGTATTCTTCGTCCACTGTGAGCATCTTTTTTTTTTTTGACTGAAACTTATCCGGGATTTTTTTAAATTCAAAGTCATGGTGGAAGGGATATGGTTGAATCGATGTTGGTGTTTCTTCCAACCAAAACACCAGGATAGTGCATGGGTGGCATGTTTCCCTGAAGCTATCGTTCCACGGCCTGCTATGTACTTGTTTTGCTGTCAAAATTCTGATTCTTTTTTAATTTGGTAAGAAATAAGACCCCCTATCACCGCGTGAAAATGTAAACCTTTATTAAATAATTGACAATGACAACTACAAGGTGAATGAACAAGAAGGCCGTAGGTGAAATGATTTGAGTTCATTCATCATCTCTCTTCCACCATGGTCATGATGTTGAAACAGTGTTATATTTTAATTGGTTTGGATCAAAACTGAAGCAATTTTCCTTGCATAGCAATTGTCTTGAATCAGAACCTAGGTCGATTTCGCATTTCTTTTTCTAAAATAAACTCCCAAAGAAAAGTTTCTTCTGTTTGAACGCTGTGGAATAGAGAATAATGTTCTACAGCGTCGACGAGAGCTATCAATAATATTTCTTTAGAATATGAGTTGGCCGAAAAAATAATGAAATAGCACTCAGTATACACACATGTCATTCAAGATTGACTGAATGAACAGATAGCAAAAACGAAGTATCCATTTCAGTATGATGAAAGCCGAAACAATTTGTTTTATTTATGAGATGAAATTGAATAACATTTTCCCAGAAGTTCCGAAAGATAGCGAAACTGGCAACACAGGAATATGCCTATCAGAGGACTTGTAATGTCACAAGAAGTTTCCAAGATGGTGTTGTTCGAATGTCTCGCTGAGTTGGAGGGTTTCAGAGCGGCATTCATTCGAACATTACATAATAAATTCTTGGAAAAACTATAGATACATTATATTGTTCCACTATATTTTGCCTATTCTTGCATATTGGAATTAGAAGCCGATGGTTACATATGAGTTTTCTTCAACCTATTGAAATTATCTGTCAAATACCATTAAAGTAAAAAGGTCGGAAGGTTTGGTTTCTTATACTTAATATAAACATAATCATACTAATATTCGACATTTATAACGTCAGAAGAACAAAGAAAAATCAGTAATTGTTGAAATGAGAAGACGAGCAACAATTTCATCTAACATATAATAATCAATCTTTATCTTTCAATTTAAAAAACACACTTGAAGTTATGGAGATCGCGTTATAACCTTACTCACACCAAATATAATGTTGGGGTGCAGGGTTTTTATGACTGTTCGATTATCGGACATATTTGTTACGCCCTCGTCCATGTAATTTCTTGTCGAGCTTGAAGTAACATGTACTTGTGTGGTTTAACGGAAGATCGGGAACAGTCCAGTTTCTCGGTGGCCTCGGTATCGACTCTCTCAATTCGTTGGTACTTTTCTCAACGCTTTGATGGATTTTAAAGCTTATACATTCTTGGCCCAGTGGTCGTGACCGCATTATAGTTGTAGTGGAGACGCCGTGTGGTACCAGGTTTCAGCTTTGGTAGATGAATATTGATTTGGTTTTAATTATGCTCTGTGCCAAGTATATCATACAGTTCTACCAGCATTCTTGTTCTGAATGAATGCCTAGGAACAATACTATCTGTCTTCACATGACTTTTTTGTCAAACTAGATACATCTTTTGAAAACCAACCGTGAAGTATTTTGAGTTTGAAGTATCATATTCTACTTTTTTATTTACATTTTAAATTATTCGCTTCTTTTACCACAGCAAAGTTCGTATTTGAAACATTCATCATTTATATTTCAATTATCGTAGAATCGGGAGACAGAAAAATATATCAAAAATATATAAAAATATAGAAAAACTCCGTGTAAGTAATGTGGCTTTGAAAAATGTCACAAAGTAGAAAGAACATGTTCAAAATTGACGAACTGAAATACCAGGCAAGTGAAAGTTATAGCATATAAAAAGTACAATGATTAACACAATTTTAATCATTTACGCTGAGTTTGTATATTTACTCCACTTATATTTCATATCTGTTGAAAAAACTGACAAGGTTCTATCAATTCCATTGAAATGATTGCAAAAATCACTCAGATGAAAAAACATGATTTTTTTAGGCAATTATAAATCTAAAAGTTTCATGAAATTGTAGGGGTGAGTTGAACAATCAAACTTACAATAATTTTTACTCTTTTCTATCCTCTGCACTGAATATGACATGCTGAAGTTATAAGTAGAGAAGAACACAATAATCTTCAATAAATTGGGTCATGGCGCAAATAGTGAGAAAAATTTAAACAAATGGTCATTGGACGATTTTCTTGAAGTAGCGACATCTTCTTGGCAGACATTTGGGACTTGTAGAGACAGTAGTCAGACAATTATAGTTCCAGCCCACTAAGTTCCATCGATGAACAGTAACTGCAGCGTCAACTGTAGCTATGGCAGCGTAGTTTATAAATCGAGCTTTACAGTTCTTCTAAAGGTTGTTTTGGCTGAGATGATGAGTTGTGAATTCTTTTGCTACAGCCGGAACGGCTTGAAAGATTCTAATCCCAATTTCTTCCAGATGTCAAATAATGCATTCTCACTGCCACCACCGAACTACTCCCAGGCCAAGTACCAGCGCATGCAGATGCGCGCGCCGCAGCAGCAATTCCCCGCCAACGCGTTGCTCCTCAAGAAACAGCAGGAGCAGAAGCGCCGCCTGCTGAGCCAGCAGAAGCAGCAGCAGTTGCTCATCCCGTCGAACGCGGCCGCCAACGAGCTCAGCTCGATGCAGAACATCGACAGCCTGCTGAACAACGCCGTTGCGCCGAACGTGACGCTGCAGCGGTCGCCCGGCGCCGCCGGCGAGCCGCAGTCACCCTCCGCGGGCGGCTACGCGGGTCAGGCAGCGCGCGCGGGCGGCTCGCAACAGCCGCCCTACCCGCCTGCCTACCCGCCCACGACGGCGGCGACCGGCTTCCAGCGGCTATCGCCGCAGCTGCAGTACGCGCCGCAGCTGTCGCCGAGGCAGGCGTACGCGGCGCAGGGAGGCGGCACGAGCGCCGGCTGGCAGCAGGCGCAGGCCAGGATGAACGTGCAGCAGAACCCGATGCTCAATGCGCAGCTCACTGTGAGTCCACTCGATCGGGGGTGTTCATCTATGCGAAGGGTAATTCGTTGACAGAGTTGTGAGCCGGCTCGAAGGACCAACATTTTGTCAACGAATTAGTCTTTTTATAGGATATATATCATTTTTATCCTTATGAACTCACTGACAAGTAACTTTTCGTGCAATCGCACGCACTTTCAAATTCGACATTTCTAAAATACTACAAGGACAAGGATTATTTTGTCACACCAATCTGTATACTCGCCGTAACATTTTTCGTACTGTCGTTTAGATTTTTCGGGTATTAAAACGGAAAGCGCCGAATTTACAACGCTTTTGAGTTCAAGAGGAGTGGAAGGTACTGAAATATCGCTATCAGTATCAGACATTTTGCGTTTTGTCAAGAACTGTAAAAATATTTTGTATATATTGAAGCATATAATTTCCATAGCACACGGTGATATTGTTAAATAAATTGAAATGCTGTTGATTTTGGAGCAATTATATATTTATTTAAAATTATCTAGTCAATAGTGTGCCATGGCCGCGAAACTTTTCAACGACCACAAGATTATCTTGCCTCTGCCGCAAGCGGCCTCGGCGATAACTGTTCTTTCGGAACGTTAAAAAGGTATTTCGCGGCCTAAGCATACAAATAACTATATTTCAAATCTCGTGAAGTCAACATTTTGTCAAATCAGATAATCAGAAAGTACAGTATAAAAAGTGAATCTGACAATCATCATCCGAATCAATTTGTTACAAGAATAATATTTTGGAAGCTAACTCTACAGAAACATTCATCTATTAATTTGATAAAGTTTATTCTGATGGGAATTTCAGATAATTTCTTGGATGATGGATGAATTAAAAGTAGTGTTGCATGTACTTATAAATTGTAGATTTATTGATATGCTTTACTATTTGAAAACAACAAATTCATGGTGACAGTTCGACGTAGGAGATCCCGTTGCCAATCTCCTGCTCAACTATTCCATTAATTTCCAGAGACCGCCGCAGCAACCGCAGAGATCGATGAACAGCCCCGGCTCGGTGCCGTCGAGGCAGTCGCCCTACCCCAACGACCAGTTCGCCCCGCCCACCTCCCCGAATGCCGCCTTCAACAGCCAATATTTGAGACTCCAGCGCGCCAACAGCGTGCCCACTGTCAACGCCCAGCTCCCAGGTCGGTACCACATCGCTTACCGTACGAGTAGACCGTACTGATCGACTGTATGGTTCCCCATACCGATATTCGGATTTTTATTCCACAGTATTGTTTGTGGAAAGTCATCGAATACGTGTTTTTTATTTTTCCCGTGCGGTCAAATTTGAGTTGGAAAAATGGTTCCCAAGAATGTAGTCTCGGCTCCTCCACCATCATGGTGACGTACTACCTAGATTAGCCTTGACCGCACAGTTGCCGGAAGTGTCGAAATAGTCGGATATTCTGTATTAACCGTCGTTATATTTTGGAATTTTATCCCGGTGCCCAATGAAATTTTGATTATAGACGAGACATAAATATTTGAATGGAATAATTTTTGATTATGAATGTTTCAATTCATCCAAGAAATTAGTGACTTCAGACTGGCAAAAGTGCAAGCAAAAGCCTTCATACTTCTTCCTTTTTCGGTCTGAAATTCATCAACTTGAAATCAAATATACCGAAATGTCTAGGTAATACGTCACAATGTTCCGCCAGAAGAATTGTAAATCGCTGTATTTTGAACCTTTAAATCATTTGGATAATTTCTGTAGTCTTTCTGCAGAAATATAATTCTAGTTATTTGACAGTAACTTTTACCGATCATAATCGTATCTATGGAAATCCAGTCGTCTGAGTTTTATTGCATCTGAAAAATATTTTTCGTTTTTCGGTCTTCATTATGGTATCTTCTAGGGGTCAGTGACACCTCATATTTGACTAGAATTATTGTTGAAAATCTACAATTTCTAATTCAAATAAACGAGAGTTGATGTACACAATTCAATGAAATTTTTAGCAATTCACCCTAAATTTATTCTTATTAATAAAAGATTCTAACAAAATGTAAGCTCAACGAAAAAATCCATAACTTTCATTCAAATATTAAAACTCCCACCATCTAGAGGTGCAGTTTTGAAAAAAACGCTTCACCTACTTTACACTGACAGTTAATACACTGAATGATCATGATCGTTATGAATTTAATTTCCAGAAGAATGCAAATATGGTCAATAAAAACAGGTCAGTCCTTCTCAGATAATACATAATCTTGATAAAAGGAGTGTACATATAAAGCATTCGTAGGAGAATATTTTGATGAGTACAATGATTCATAATTTGATGCTCCACTTCTGAATATTAGGTATATTTCAATAGCTTAGGGTTTGGTTTGATATTAATGAAGATATTTTAAACCAGTTAAAAAATATTTGTATGCTTTAAAACTTAGCTGCAACATGTAGTTATATCACAACTAACTTATTATTTTACTTTATCATGGTCTTACCTTTGGGGATATATCTCGATATTAATAAGAATTGCCACCTCTTTTCTGTTAGCATGATTTGAATTTCTTAGCTACCCTCGCATTTGTAGAAAATCTATTATAGATTATGAAATAGACAACAAATATGCATGGTAGATTTATCTCTGCAATAGAAATTATGATGAGCAGCAATACCTTCATAAAACAATGGTTACTACAAGTTTGGGTAATCGGTCATCTAGTAAAAATCCTGTTATATATCATTGAGTACAATGAGCTGTTTTTTCTTGAGTTGATTCACTTTGCTAGTAAATATGAAGATGTCTTGATGCTCAAACTGCGACTGTATGAAAAACTAACTAACTTTGAAAACTAGCTGTTATGTTGAGATACGGCATTTTAGATGATATATAAGCATTTTGCCAAAATGATTCTGATCCAATTGCAACTTTGAATAATCAAACAAGAATTTGTTTTAGATTTTCAATCCCATGAATAATCACTCGTCTTCTGTATGTTTATTTGGTTATTTGAATCTTAAAAAAAAATAGATTCGAGGATCTGAATGATTCAATTCATCATCAAAGGATATATGGATTGTACTTAGATTGTCTAGTGAATGTTGGTACTTCTGCTAGTGTGAACTCTCTACCTTGTATTCCTTTGAGTAGGGAGTTTTGTGTAATGATTTTGATTGGTTTGCAACTACCTCGAAATGAAGTTATATTTTTCTTCATTACATACATAGAGTACTTTTTATATTTTTTCATTAGTATATTTGCCATTTCAATCAATCAAACATATAAAATGTATTAGAATGTCATTAAAAAGACATCTCCAATTTAAATTGGTTGTACAATTATATTCCTCCGACTATTCTAATACCACACCTGAATTTTGAAAGCAGGAACCAAGTGATGTATGTCGTAGTGGGGTGCTGAAAAACGTTTTTCTTCAGAATTTTAAATGTCATTAATGAACAAATGTATATACGTGAGGTGGCAAAAAAACTCTTCATTGAGCGGCTCATACGTTGAAATTCATGAGGGGCTACAGAAAAAGTCGAGGTAAAGTGGCAGTAGAAGTAACTCACCCTACATAAAATAAGTCGAATGTGTTGGTAGCATTGATTTGAGAGGGCGGCATGTGTTACAGGTGGGCTGGGCTCTCCCCGGCCGTACACAGGCAGGGAACACCATCCCCACCCCTATCCCCCCATCCCACCTCACCATAACGTACCCCCAATGATGTACCAAGACTCCCAGTACTGTTATGATCAGACGGGTATGTCATTAGCCTACAATGGCGCAGACAGGGGTCGCGCTCCCCCCCACCTTCAAACCGGTAAGTTGTCGTCAGTTGGCAAGCTAGGGGCACTCCGTCAATCGAAACACCCAAACAGAATCTTCAGAATTATTGACAGCTTGAAGCAACGCGGGAAAGTGCCTAAAGGGAGATGCGTCGGATTATGTTATAAGTCGAACAAATTAGGATGCCGGTTAGGGTAAATCAACTATCAACATCCTATTAGGTTGACCAATAATAATCCGACTTATGTCCGACTAAGCGCTTGCCTTCAATGTACCTTCTCAATTATGCATTTTGCAACATGTGACACTTTTAATTGACCACAGCGTATTGATATAATTTTTTCAAATCTGAACTTCTGATTTTGCGTTATTTCTTCTTCTTTTTTCGCCTAACAAAGCCAATGAAGTTGCTGATTATAGAGCTGTTCACTGCTCTGATCTGGTACCGAGATAGTTCACTTCGACAGTTTATAATGCAATAGAATGACATACAAAACATTTCGATTTAAACATTCATATTTCGGAAAATCTAGGCAGTATACCCATTTATTAATTTCTTCAACTACCATAGGAAATAGTCTATAGAAAACAAATATGACTTGAGAAATGATAAAATTCAAGGGCGACAAAATATCTCGAATGACAGCGGAAATGTGTGTGGTTATGTTATTTGTTTTGTTTATATGAAATATGTCAAGGAATGACATTGACATTATCTAACCCTGAATGTCGCTTTCGAGTTATTGAATTGTAGGATGATTTCACCGATATTTATTCCAGAGTTTAGACAAAATGTCATCAATATATCAAATATAAGTATCATTTAAAAAATTACTGCTCCCAATTGAAGTATAGAGAAGCATTTATTCACAAAAATCACACAAAAAATAAAAATGTATCATTTTAAATGTGTCTGACTCAAATCTGATCGTTCTGATGGCGTTGGGAATGTTTAATTGAGAAGGCAACTAAACAACGTATCATGTTTTAGTTCTGAGGGTTTAACCATATCATGGTCATCCTCACCATAGCACTCATTGGCACAAGCCCTGTGTCTAACAACATCCATAATTATTACATTTACATGTGCTCGCCTTATAGCTGTGCTAAAATCACTGGGGAAACCAAACATCCCATATCCCTTCGTATTTCCCATGATGTTCATCCCATCTCTCCAAATGTATCGCAATCGGTATCGAATCATCAGATGTGCTGAATTCTATGTTGCTTTGTTATTTATGTGTGCTTGTTTTTTTTTGTTTGCAGTTATAGTTGGGCATATTTTTTTGTTTGTGCTTTGTATGTTTTATCATCATCGAAATGTTTTCGTTATGCCATTTTGGGATATAAAATTTATTTTGTGATTAATGTTTCTTTTGACTGTGCATGATACGCATCGGTAGAGAGATCTGTTTTAGTCGGTAGTATGGAGAGTGTATCTATTCTAGAACAAAAAATCAACAGGAAGCATCTGTAATCTTCATACAAAGGTATAATAATGGTGCAGTATTGTGTTATCGATTTTTTTAATCGGCAATAACAAATGGCAACATTTTTTTTGGCAAAAAGTAACGGATAAGATAGAAATTATGTGGCCAAACGATGGTGTAATTATCAGTAATAAATTCTATATTAAGGCTGTAATAAAGAGAATCGGAATAAATTATGTTGGTGTTTATTGAAGACTGTTTTTTCTGGGAAACTTAAAATTATAGACTCATTGAAAAAAATGTCTACGATGCATTTTTAAGGGGTGGGTGATTTTATTTGAAAAAATATTGCCAAAAGCTCCTAATAACATTTTTTCGAAAATTCTCCTCAAAGAAAGTTGTTATTACTAATATTTTATGCCTTCAAAATTCAGAGAAAAAAGAGGAATTCAAGTTTAATAAGGCTGTATCTCCGAAACTAGAGCGCTGAAAATTTCAGATTTTTTTGTTTGGGTGGCCAAACTTCGTGAGTTCCACTAAATAGCATTTTTCTACAGAGGGGAGCCCGATAACTATATATTTACCATATAATCAATTTTGAAGACCTATGACTTCCTTATCAGTGAGTTTTCGAAAAAATGTTTGACAATATATCTACAAGTACAATCGGCCCCTTAATTTTTTGCGTACGATTTCTGGACACCAGTAGTTCAATATATTGATTCTGAATAAGTGGTTATATGGATGGAGAAACAGCTTCCTATCCACAAGCACTAGAAAAAACTGGACTTTTGCCTTCCTGGATTTCAAACCGTAGTAATATTTCCTGAAGGTATCATAGAGGGCGCCAGACCATGTGTTGGAAAAACAGAAACTGTGCGTCTGTCATCTCTTTATCAGTGTCATCTATTCTAAGGGATAAAAGACTGAGAATATATATATAGAATATCAATAATTATTCAAAATTCACTCAAAATATGGTGTTATGACGTTTCAATTCACATCTGTCAGATGCCAACTACAGAAATACATAAGCAACAGAAATTTTCCTTGATAATCGATCTTTCCGCCATCTTCATTCAAGTCGTGGAAATATTACTACGGTTCTCAAATGGTCCACAAGTTTTTCGCAAAAACAAATAAAGAGCTGTTTCACCATCCTATATCCACCTTAATAGAACATTCTCATAGAATTTAAGAAGACGCAAAAATTTCGCATGGGATATTCATGCCAGTTTCGAGATACATTTGTAGAAATGTTCGAGGAAGGAATAAGAGTTCAAAAAAAACTACACGTTCGTCAAATTCACTCAATGCAGTTCATATGCACGCAGTAAAGAAACATCATTATCGAATAAATATGTATTCCAACATGACCGCCGCGTCATTCAACGTTCAAATTCACGAACAAAACCATTTGGCAGGTGTGTCGGCTAGCGGCCCCACGTCGGAGTACGTCCGCCAGGAGCTGCGCGCAGTCGTGGGCGCGAGAACCGCCCAGGCCCAACCGCCCAACAGCAGCCGCCCCCCCGCCCAGATGTTGGTCCAGCAGCAGGTCAGCGATCTCGAGAGTCTGGGGATCAATTTCGAGATGCCGAGCGGTGAGTGCGCAGGATGTTTTGAAGGACTTTCTTTGGGTACCGTCAAACATTTTTGGTCAACTTTGTCTTTTATCGATGCGAAGATACTTTTTGGGAGCACTAATAACAGCATTGTTTTTGATACTAACCCTACTAACACGTGTATGATAATGTTGAGGATAGTGGGTGAGACAGACACTAAAATGCCGATGTCATTGTTCGAAGTCCGAATGGGAACCTATAGTGGGGTAGGCTGGAACTATTTGTCTACTCACTCAAGTCTCAAGATGTCGCTATTTGAACAAAGTCGTCCGATGCTCATTTGTTTCGGTTTTTTCTCTGTCAAAGGTCCATTTTTGGTTGGAAGTTTTGTAGTTAATTTTTTCTAACTTCAGCACATATTTCATATTTGATGCATAGGTTAAGAAAGAAAGAGAGTATTATCCGAATCTGACATATGTTTACTGCAATAACAAATTTTAGGAACAATAATCTTGTTGAATAGCAAAATCTCAGAAAACTCATTGAGAAGAAAATCGTTTTTCCTGCATTCTATGATTACATTCAACCTCTTGTACTATACTGATATTATAGATTCATAATTGCCTGGAGCTGGAAATCAATATTTTTCTCATATATTTACTGAAATTGATGAAACCTTGACAGGTTCCTTCAGAAGATATGAGATATTCGTGGACTAAACAGACAATTCAACATAAATTTTAAAAATTCAAATACCTAATTATCGTACTTCCGATTGCCATGCATTTTAGTTCTCTGACACTGACTGACTATGTACTTTTTTGTGATTATCCAGAAATTTTCTTAATTCACAATAACAAGAGCCGGATGTTTCTCTGAAACGAGTTTTATTAAAATTGATTTGAAATCATGAATCCTGTTGACTCTTCCTCATCCAAGCTAATATTGCTCATGTACCACTTACTCATCATTATGTCATCAGTCTACTAAATTTTGTAAAATGTGTGAATCACTGCGTTGAAGTTGATAACCATCTTCCCAAACGTCGAAACTTGTACGGTGCGAAGAAGGACTGGACCTACAGCTCAAAGTAGAATCCGAACTACTCCTACGGAGAACGGAGATTCTGGCAGGGTTCGAATCATCGAAACCTTCGACGTAGATTTAGATTCTAGAAATATTGTTCGCTTTTGAGATTAGACCACGCGATTAAGATATTATTGATCTTCATCTTGTTCACTGCTTTGTAAAAGTTGAAATGGGATTAGGGGAAAATTATTAATGTAGACAAAATAATTGGAACTTTTCCTAATATTGTTCTTCGCTTTTTAATATTCCCACTTGAATTTGAATAATCCATGTATCATCCTTGCTTATATGGCTTGTATGTTGAATTTTGTAAATACACTAAAATACGCACCTTTTCCATACCAAAAATGTTTGATGCGCCTTTTTCACAAATTGTGAAATGTATATAATTCAAGCAAAAATTTTAGTTTGAAAATGCATCATCTATGGATTCCAAATATTTTCATAAAATAATTGAACGTGTTGGTGAGAAGCAAAATGGACTATTAAAAAATCCATGAAATTCTTATTTTTTTGTCAAAACAAGTTTCCTAAAATATATCTCTTATGGAATCATCTCATTATCTGATACTGCGTTGTTTTTCAAATATGTAAAAACAAGAGCTCATCATTTATTTGTGTATGACATATCAAACATATATATATCCTCATATTTTTAATGCCATTTCTAGCATTTATTTTGAACGTACGGGAGAAAGTTGATAATTCGAAGTTTATTCAAGTAATATTGATAATTGACACGATAACCTAGAAAATTGCATGGATTACAGAAATTTTCTAGAAAAAATCTATTTTTCCTCGAAGAAACTGATTGATTCATGGGAAATATTCAATTTGTACATAATTGTTTGAAGGATTTCTCATTGGTTAAATGTTATATGTTGAGTTATGTTTGTGTTTCATAACTTTTTATGTTACCTAGTCAGCCCAGTCTCTGCATCTTTTCCTACAAATGTGTGTTATTGTGTTGTACTAAAAACATTTTATGGGGCAGTTGTTACTCTCTTTGCTAAGCATTTGACGAAAAATTGATCTTTCAAAGCAGACTCTATAGTAATATTTTGCCTGATTTGTTTATTATGAAAGAAATGAAAATTTTAAAATATTACCAGCTGTTCTCGAATATATTCTGAGTGTAACCAGCGTTTGAAAAACGAATTTCTCGAATCTTTCGAATATATTTCGTATAATATAGTTTGTCGTTGCAGTGCCTAACAAACCATGGTTAAAAAAACGAAATTATTGTACTTTCCACAATAACCGAGATATAAGTACAGCTATTTTCCCTAATTTCGTTCAAACAAGCGAATCGAAATTATGTGAGAAAGTGTTGTATTATTATTTCCAAGCAAACCGGAACACATGAAATAAATTGATTTTTATTAATTAAATGTATTTCAATATCTTTCCATCTACAATATTTACGATAATTGAAAATATTCATGAGAATATAACGGCATTTAAAATATTATTGCAGTGAGCATAATCAAGGAATGTGTTAGTCATATCATTTGAGAAACAGTAGATACTGCTTTGAGAGAAATAATAATCGTCGACGATTCTGTTAGTTAAAAAAAAAGCGATAATCAAAGGACCATTTGAAAGAGAACGTTACGTTGTTTGATTTGAGAATCGGAATTTTGGAATGCTTAGCAGCGAGGGTGGCACTGCAGGGAGTGCAATGGTGTACAATGATGTCATTGTTGCGTGCAGGTGCGAGTGATAGCCCGAAACTTTGGGGAGCGATGGGTTCAGATATGGGCTCAATGTCTCCGCAGCCAGCGATCTCCAGGGTAAGCTATCAATAAGAAAACCTGTCCTGTCTACCGATGCTACTCGTCTACTGATGCCTACTCAGCTTACTGTTACTAACCTAATGCATGGAGCCCACTCTGAGCACTTTTGGGTGTCACATATCGGTCTAGGAAATCGGAATAATGGATAATTATTGCCCGTTCGTAATATTACAGTGTAGTTGAGTGGAAGATTATTCTTTGGAACGTTGGAAAAGTAGTATTAGATAAAAATCTGGCTTTATGATTTTGTTTTTGAATAGCAGATCAAGACGAAGAAACTAGAACATGATTTGTTTAATTTCATGTGTTTATAATCCAACTTTTCATTTACATGTATGAGATTTATGGAAGAAGGTTGTTTAATCATTTATTTTTCACTTGATCGTTACTGCTTTATAATACCTTGGCAACGGTTGCTATTAACAGACCCATAACGCCCGGGGCGTTATGGAGGGCATTATGAATCATAACGCCCGCTAAATGCAGCGTCGTTTTATTAAATAAACAACCCTTAGCAACCTCTTGAATGTTTCCATGGAAATTGCATAGAAGCTCACTTGTGCTCAGTTGCCGACCAGAACGCAGTAAATACTATGAGAAAAAATTTATGAAGTAAACAACGTCGTTTAAGATAATTTTTTCGTGAAAAATAAAATCTTATATGCACCACGAGCGTTACTAGATCCTAACGCCCATCGGGCAACATTCATCCCTCGGGCCAAAGGCCCTCGGGTGAATGTTACCCTCCGGGCGTTAGGATCTATATAACGCACTTGGTACATAAATAGCTATAGAAGTCATGAAATAAATGTACCTTATTGGAGTAATCCTTCGATCATATAACAGACTAGATGAATAATGCACAATCCTTGCCACAGTAGTTTGAAGCCAACATCTGAATCAGTTACTAGGGTTACCTCATTCTTAAACAAGGATAGCAACAACCTCTGGATAATAGGTCTATGGCAACAACAGATTCCCCCTGCACCAGTGTCTTGCTATCTTGGAAAGGTCTGAATTTGAATAAATTAACTTACTAACAAAATTATCATATCCATTCTTCCTAAAAGTTAATGAAAACAATCTAAAATCTGAGAATATACATCTTGGATTTATTACTCGAATGATTAAATACTCAATTCACTGACAAACTATATTGTTTATTTTCTGGTAATATAAAGATTCCAAGTTTCGAACATGAAGAAAATAACATCAAACATGTTATTACCTTTGAATTCCACTAAATATAGGTTTATCTACTACTCTTATGCGAGCAAAACTCTAGCGTCTCTAGAAATATTCTCTTTCCCGATCATATTTTTCCATATATCTACCAACTTTTCATCTCGGGAAAACCCGAGAATCTCTTCAAATTACCAAAAATTGTTTTGTATATAAGGGTAGGTGAATAATGTTTATTCAACGAATGATATCACACTGAGGAACTCACCAGCGGAATGTTGTGTTCTGGTCACCACTTTTAAAAGTCTTTTACACTTTCAACAGCGTTTCACCATCCTTCTAATTCGATTTGAAGTTTCTACGTGGAATCATATTCAAATTTTAACACAAAAATGGAAATATGCCGTTTAATGAACCATCAAAATTTGATTTGAAAACGAGATGTTTCGCGCTGTCACTGTCAGCGTTCGGTCGATTATCGGTTGAACGAAATTAGCGGCGTTGGCGCATTTACCAAAAATACCGCAATCTCCAGAAATACGTACTATATTCTATAAACCACTTATATATATATATATGACTCATATAATTACCAACAGGATATGTATATATTTGGGAACCTTGAAAAAATGTGGTCTTGGGATGATTATCACTTTCATATGTTACGATGTGGCAACCACTGTGGGCGAAAAAACATATGAATATGAAGTTCATGTTGGCTTCAGGCGATTTGGGGTGTTACTATTCTAGTTACAATTTGGAGTAGTAATCCGTGATTGAGAAATTTATTTTTCAACCATTCGGTTCGTTACATATCCAAACACAAAACGACATACATACCTCGATCAAATATTTTCACTCATTTAAATAAAATTAACAATGCATTCTTGTCTTATGACTAATACACTAATTGCTGCACTGTCTCAAAGAATCGATGCATTTTTTGCATCCTATATATATATATCGCCATCTCTTTTTTTGTTAGTTTCTTAATAAAATACGTTGAACATAATGAATTGAATGGATAGGGTTGCTTTTGATTATATCTACGGCGAAATTAAAAACTAATCAGACATTCGGTTTAGTTTTTTATTGTAGAAACTCAATAATTTTCACAAAAACTCTGTTCCATCATATTTTTCTGAGTTCTCATCGATATGCATATTTTTGCTGAAAAATGTTTCATCTGGTGACAATTTTCTCAATGATCATCATACCCGAGAACAGTGTTTATCTTTTCAACAACTTCACTGCACTATTATCGAACAAAACATATTTCTCTCGACATTTCACTAATTCGTTGACATAAACTGTGTCTCGTTGCTTATCCATTATTTATGTGTTGCAGACTACTATGGAGGAGGCGCGACAAGGTGATCAGAAGTCATCACTGCTGCAGAAGCTCCTTTCCGAATGACCGCATGTAGATACTAAATATATGTTATACTACTAGGTACCTCATTGGTTCTGTACCACAGGCTGTAAATCTAGACAGGTTAGCTGTTTCAAAAGTGCATTACTACGTTGCTTGTTCGTTATGATTGGGTAGTGCGGAGCAAGTGGAGAGCGCAGGGCCACAGTGCAATTGTAAATATTTGAGGACTTGTTTATTATACCCGATAGTATATTTTATTATTAGACTTGTTCGATTAATGTATATTATATGTTATTATTTTGGATATGTTTAGTGTTGTCTTCCTTTAGTGAGTGTTCAAGCTACGCATTACCAAAAAAAATAGTAACTGTTAATATTTTATACATAATTTAAAGTATGTTATCTGAAAAGCCCGTTTTGTTGGACATTGTGATAGGCGGTCGCCATGTTACTGTTGCTAGGAAGCATTTCCTGGACCTCATTAGAAATAGCATTCATATTGATTGTCAATTACACCCAGCCCCGAAATTTGAAAAAATGAACAAATTGACAGACAAACATTATTTAATTACACAGATATTTTTTGTACATTATTGGAATTTTGAAATATATCTATATTAAAAATAAAAGTATAATTTCTGTCTGGCTTTTATTATTTGCTCCTGAAACTAATTGAAATTCTGGTACAAATTTTTTATTTTACCAAGTTATCGCAAAAAAACAAAATGAATCATTTAAGATGTTGAAAAAATGTAGGCTACGAGCAGAAAACAACTACTTTTCTGGCACTAGCTCAGTGTGATGTGATGTGGGGATTGCATTGGCACAGATTGGCATTGGGTCAGGCAACGCTGCGAGTGGAGATCTCAAGAATCAAGATCTACTCGGTTGACTACCCTGCACCAGAGATTAGTCGTTTGGATGACTAATCTCTGCCTGCACTTATGAGGGTCAATAAGCCCGAGTCTAGATTTTTCAATAGTTTCTAACATCCTGATGTAATGTAACGAACCGTAGTTCATAGATATATGAACGAAACCCATCATCTATAATCTAACGAAACCTATCCTACAAGAGAGTCGAAATACACGCCACTGGACAATCGGGAATGTTCGGAAATTTCGACAGCTAGGTCTGGCAGGTTGAAAAAAACATACACAGGTGACAGCAGTCGCGCACGTCATTTGTTTTATTGTTTTTCTTCCAATTCAAAACAAGACTACAAACAACTACAAATCAACGAAATCACTCAACAAAAATGTTAATTTCTCTACGTAGTGATCATAAAGAACATCTAAGAATATTGACGCTTCAACCTGTGCAAGGTAAGATGGTATATACCCATGATATACCTAATGATTATTGGAAATCTAAAGAAGCAAATTCAGTAATTGTAGATTTTTGCAAATTAGCTATGGATTTTTTACAAAATGGACCAAATATGAAAAGATACCATACAGCAGCCGAAAAATTAGAAGTAGAAGTAGATATTGTCCAGAATTGTGTATATGGTTTAATTAATTTGTTATTGCTGAGTAGTCAGCACAAGGTAAGCAGTTTCTTGAATTCTTGGACCCAAGTCCCAAATCATAAGAAGTCATCTTGCAATGCTGCCTTTTCAATCTTGAATGGAGATAATTTGTAATTTTGCGCTTATCATGCGATCTAGTTTTCAATATTTATTTTTGTTTTTACAATGACGACTAGGAATCTGAAAATGAAATCATGAAAAAAACATCGCTTCTCCAGATAATACATAAATCACATGTTTTCCACAAGTAGTATCTTCTTAGATCACTGAACATATTACAAGCATGTACTATGGTTTATAATGCTTTTTCAAATTTTCCTTCAAGAATTCACCAAAAATAGTGATGTGTGCCATCAGGTTAGATTAGTCTCATTGAATGAATATACAGGGTAGGGTGTAAGGACATTGAAATTACAAAATATGCAGATTGTAAAGAAATCACATCAACAAATGCCCATCTTATATTGGTATAATATTTATCTACAAGGGTTTTAGCTCGGCGAGGAAGATTTTCGTGACTCTGTGTTGACTTTAGGATTTTCGCAAGACCAACAAAGTATCTTATCAAAATTTTATGAAACAAAACAACCTGAGTTACATGAATTGATAAAAATTCCAGTTAATGAGCCACATTATGATAATTTAAAGTGGAGGTTTGAAGCACAGGTAAAATCAAGGTGGATATAGGATGGTGAAACAGCTTCCTATTAACAAGCACTAGAATAAACTGTAGACCTTTGCCTACTTGATTTCATACCGTAGTAATATTTCCTGAAGTTATCAGAGATGGCGACATACCTTGTGTCGGTAAAACAGAAACTCTGCATCTGTCATACTTTTATCAGTTTCATCTGTTCTAGATGAAAAATGATTGAGAACAGTCAAAATATCAATATTCATTCCAGATTTATCGAAAATATATTGTTTCAATGTCATTTCAAGTCACGTCTGTCAGATGTAAACCACAGAAATACGTAAGCAACAGAAATCTTCTTCGATAATCGATCTTACCGCCATCTTCATTCAAGTCGTGGAAATATTACTATCTTCTCAAACGGTCTACAAGTTTTTCGCAGAAACAATTGAAGAGCTGTTTCACCATCCTATATCCACCTTGGGTAAAATCAATTTTTTATCTTGCCATAAATGTCACAATAACGTTCAACACCTTAGGTTTCGTCGAGGGCACTTTTGCATCAGGCAATTCCACTGGTAACTATGGAACTCCAATTGAAGACTGACACTAGTGATGGGACTGGCAGCAAAAGGGAAAATATTTTGTTGCAGACTGATCCTAATAATCTATTGCATATTGCAAATGAATTAGAAAAAGCCTTAAATGAGTCTAGGAGTACACATTCCAGGAAAATACAAAGAGCCTTGAAAAACTGATTTATTCCACAATAGTTTCATTTATCAGGTGTATAAGTATCAACAATAACAACTTTTATAATATCTTCATTTATATAAAAAAATTTCATCAATCTGCCTTTTTTGTACCCAGTACTTTCTTCCTCTGAGAGAACATATGAAGATACAGTTGTGGAAATACTGTAAAGAAAAAATAATTGTATATGATGCAACTTTAATAAGAGTAGTAATATCGGAGAAATGAAAAAAACAAAACTTGATATTTTTTTAACTCAAGAAAGGAAACAGAAAGAAATGGCAATCCATATACAAACAATCCAGAAGAAATAAAAATACAGGGAAAAACATAAAAAAATTTGGAATTGACCAACCAATGTGGGCAGAACTCTTCGAGATTCTGCACTTTGGACTTGAAATCATTTCACACGCTCTCTAAACTCACTTGTTTCATATCAGAGAAAATAATTAAAGACTTGAACCAGTTATTTTCATTCTCATCATTATGCATATCAGTTGATGCAAAATACCTCATAAGTGATTACTTACATGGTATATACAGGAGCATGATGAAGATAAGCACATGTTGGTAATTGAAGATGAAATTGTATTTGTTTGGCATTTGTATTGAATAGAGATTTTTATCACCAACTTCTCTTTGTGCTGCATATATGCATAATAACTCTCCAGTTATTCCCAATGGATAGAGACCTATGAATAGTGTATACCTGAAAAAAATAAATAAGCGAACGATCATCAGTTTTTCTTTCGTACATGATACAAAAAACTCTAGATATGACATATGGTGCAAGTGGACAGAGAAAATTTTTCTTTCGCCTGTAAGATAACTGTTGTTATTGAGCGCTTGGAAAGACACTGCTAAATTACGTTTGAAATATATATTGAGACATAAAAAAACAAATATGGTTCTCTGAATCAATGTAATGATTATGATAATTTGTTTTTCAGTCCTTATCGTTTCAAGATTCCTAACTAATTGCCTGTGGTTAATTCATCACGATGAAGATTATATAGATATTGATTTGGTCCAAATTCAAAGTTTAAGGGTCATAAAAAGGCTTTGAATAACCCCATGCAGTATTTACCTTGAGGTAAAACAATGAGAATTGTTCATAAATATTTTATATTTGTTAATCCTAGAGGAACAATGGTTAGAAAACTTCATGATTTTCGTTAAATCATCGCCTTCTTGAATATGTATGAATGATATTTGAAGTAAACATAACTTCAATTGTTTTATTGAACGGACATGGTTGATTATTCAAAGTAACAGTTGAAAAACGCAAGATGTATGTATAGTTGACAAATTATGTCATCACATATACATGTGGTATCTAACATTACCTTATTGTGTATCAAAATATGCGACGTTGTCGCCCTCCTTATGGAAATAACTAATTAACCAACATTCCTTTGGAGGAGCACACAATAAATATTGTGGGATATTTGTGGAATTTCAAGGAAACTTCATTCAATCTTTTTGCCACTTCGAATGTTCAACATTCACATTCACTTATGATGAAATATAATTGCAAAAATTTCGAAAAAAATGTAGACCACAAAAATCAAAAATCGTGTAGAATGTGCATGCGTAATACTTATTTCTGATTACCTACCTACAAAGCTGTTGTCAAATACCCACTTCGTTTAATAACATTATCATTAACAGGTCGTTAAATTTGAATGCGACATTGAATAAATCGATAGCTCAATAATACACAACAGACAAATTAATTGGCAGAAAAACTTCAATCAACGGTGACCGAACAAAACAGGCTATTTAGTTTCCCATTAAATGGAGATATGGAACTCGAGTTATTAGGCCATGCCAGACTTAGTAAAAATATACTTTATGATCAGTAAGCTGAAAAGGAGTCGTTATTTTTATAACCTGGTTGATGTCCATTCCTCCAAAAAAATTCTTCTTAATTGGTATTGAATTTATTCATAATTGTCTCTTATTAGGACATTGATATATACCATAATATTCTCCAGCGTCCGCCATAAAGTTGGCTACAAATGCGAAAAAATTGTATTAATTTGTGAAAAAATGTAATGGCGGTTCAAAAATCCGTTGCGACTTGGCATCACATGACCTCAGATTTGGGGGTTATTTTAGAAAAAGTTGTCAAAGATCTTAAAAATGGGTTAAATTAACAAGATATCGAAAAAAAAATTTGAGAAAATGTGTTTGGAATCAAACGAGGACCCCATGTACCAATTTTGAAACGGATTGAAGAAAAAAATCATATATACCATTTCTCGTTCTTGTTTTAATGGCAACAGCTTTAATAACAGGTAGGTATATCGCAAAGGTTTGTGTAAAAACTAATCAAATATTTGTGGAATAAGTATACCCATTTTGCGGGTGATGAATTAACAAAACACCATTTAGTTTATTCACCACCAGGATGTATTTTTGAACATTATTTTATCCAATATTCCCAATCCGTAAATAAGATTCAAACCAACCAATATTTTTGTAATTAAAACTTAATAATGAATTATTTATCCTTGTTACATCTGGTATTTTTCGAAAGCACCGTTTTTTTTAATTCTCGCCAAATCTGAGGTCACGTGATTATAAGTTTCAACAGTATATTCAGTTTTCAGACTTGCAGAAGAGAACCGTCATTAGAGTTTTTCAACAACAAATTTTGTACCCATATGAAGCCAACTTTTGGGCGGACGCTGCATATGGAAACTGTCGAATAATTATTGAGAAAATTATAAAAAGTTACGTTTTGTTTTGTGTCTCGAAAACTGTTCCACAAATACCTTTCAATATTCCAGGAATCATTTATTCTGAATGCTCTAATTAGGCTAATGACCTCAGAAGTCGATGCCTTAAAAAAAAAGTAAATTTGAACTTTCCGTTTATTTTCTCATGGATTCATATGAACCATTCAACATCTCCGTGCGAAAGAGAAACGTCGACAACGGCCCCAAATCTCCCCGAAGTCCCGAAACACCCACCTCAAGTACTTCAGAAACTTCGGCGCCTCCCCAACAAGCCCCCACGTGTACAGCGAGTACCGCACCACCTCGGTGAGGCTCCACGCGAGCAGCGAGAGCCCCAGGCCAAAAGACTCGCGCGCCGCCAACGTAGCCGCCAGCACACCGCCAACAACCAGCACCCTGGAGGCCACCTGGAAAGCCGCGAGGATGGGGTCGGAGCGCACCAGGCCGAGGGCGGCGTGGGCTACCTCGAGGATGGCGGCGTTTTGGAACACCGCCAGGGGGCGCTTGGTGGCTTCGTAGAGGGACAGGCCGGCCGGGGCGGTCAAGGGGTAGGTCAGCAGCTGGTAGAGCAGGTACGACCACCTGGATGTCAGGGGTTGCCGGAATTTTGAGATGTCGAATCGAATTGGTTTGTTCATCTCGGAATCATGATCGATCAGAACTTGAGACATACCGGGTGTGTAACAGGATCATGGTACACCCCCTGTATCTCCGTTAGTTTTAAAGGTAATTGATTGAAATTTGGGATATGCCATGAACATAATAAGCGGCACTTTTTGACCTGAAAATGATTAGTTCTTCTTTTCCGGTTTCATCGGAAGTGATACCAACTTTTGATTTCAAATGGAACACCCTGTATATTATTACAATTCTGAAATCTGTATGATTTTCTTAATCCAATGATACTACAAAAATTATATTTCAAACGTCAAAATTTTTGATAATTTAATTTTTAGTTTTCGACTTGGGTGTGCCAAGATGGTTTCGATTTATTGCAATCGACCCGTCTAATGCTAGGAAAATAAAAATCCCGTCAAAAAAACTAAAATGCGTTTTTTATGAGCAAATAAAGTTCATCGTAATCGATTTTGCGGGAAAACCCAATTTTTTCAAATGGAACCATATTGGTACCGTGGTACCATTTATCAGTACTATTGATAATGAATTTATTTATAGCTAGTAATAAAATGTGCGATAAATACAATCAAAATAATAGCTACAAGAAAATAAGAAAATACAATTATAAAAAATTTTGATGTTTGAAATGTCACTTTTGTGGTATATCTTCGAATTCATAAAATTATGCAGATTTTATCAGAAATGTAAGGATATACAGGGTGTTCCATTTAGTAATCGAAAGTTGGTCGTTGAAACCGGAAGTGGAAAACAAATCATTTTTAAGTCAAAAAGTGCCGCTTATTATCTATATGGCATATCCCAAATTTAAATCAATTACCTTTAAAACTTACGGAGATACGGGGGGTGTACCATGATCCTGTTACACCCGGTATGTATATCTATAGGACAAGGAAAAATTTTAAATCTGAGGTTGTGACACTTCTCAACCTAAATACTATAATATATAAATAAAGGGTGCGCAATTTTCGTTGTTTTTGAGTAACTCGATAGTGATCTTGGATCAGTTGGATCGCACTATGTAAGCTCCCCGCTATCCTAACACGTACAAGTTTATTTAGGAAACTTTTGAGGGTTGGTAAGGCAACGAAACTATAGGATAGTGGTTAGAAAAAAAACTATAGGAGATTAAAAAAAAAATTGGGTCGCATCCTCGAATTTTTCGACTTTTAGACACATGTGATTATCATGATCGTAGAATAAAGAGATGATAACTTCTACATTTTTCGAGCACCTTTTCCTATATAATCTAGTGGCGTGGAGAAAATTTGAAAAAAAAAAGTGCAATTTCGAATTATTGTCTAAAGTTGTGATTTTTCAAATGGAAATCGGCGCCGCCAACGTGACCGCCAGCACACCGCCAACAACCATCACCCTGGAAGGCCGCGAGGACTGGGTCGGTACTAGACTAATATACCTATTTGGGTATCTTAGTGTCTTTCACACCGTGATTATCAACACTTTCTATCACGGCTGCCGAATTTTCATTCTCTGCTCTCGGCTCAGCTTCTGCTTCCTAAATGCGTCGATTGTGATAATAATATGAAGAAGAGTGATAGTGATCACGACTAAATACTTATGTATCATTTGTATCAATGTCGATATTTTGGTCGATTTGTTATGCACTATATACCTATATTCAGATATTGGTCAATTTTCGTACAAACAAAGATTATTCAAATATCGAGATATACCTATGTTCCGCAATTACTACAAACATGTCCGATAATAACAATTTGATATGGATGAATTGTTTCAAAAATCAATCAGGGCTGTATTGATTGAATTAAGCCGTTGAGTTGAAAGATGACGAATTCAAGAGGGCAAACAATCTCATGAATTCAACTAATTTATAAATTATTTATTAGCAGTTGATTCGGTACTTGATATAATGTAGCATCAGCAATATTGATTTTCCACAGGTTATACTTTTTCCCTTGGTTTTTATCATAACCATAATATAGCTTTATTGCATATTTATATGAGTGTATTATATTATTTTTGTTCTAAAAATTTTCAAATTTGTTCGTGTTTTTCCCGACATTCTTCCAGAATCTACCTAATATATAGGTACATGTTGAATTCCTGGAATATTTCTAATATATGTAATGCTAGAGGCGAAGCTAGAGGTCACATTAAAATTATAAAACAGATTCAACTTCAATCAGGTCCTGGAGCAATTTGTATGAAATTATTATCATCCACAGTAAGTTTGATTATTTATTCGTTTTTTTTAACTTACATTATGATAAATTAGAATTAATTATTTGTATGACCTTGATCTTTGCATTTTTCATGTGTTTGTTCAGCAGGTAAATTCTGACATATTGGTTCGCGATGCTCCTATCATCGTTTCCATAAAATAATGATGCACAGTCCCAGATAGCAGAATTTTCAATCGATAGAATGAGAACTCGCTCAAGGAAAAATGTCCAGATGCACTGTAATGTCTATAGTAGCGCCGTATTGCAAAAAAACATTGATAGCGAAATTATTTTCAACAATAATACGAAAAAACATTTTGATTTGTACAAAAAAGTTGCTGAATAACATTATTTTCTAGTATTTTCAGCCTTGAAATAACTAAAATGAGAAAAGTCCTGCTAGGTATATTGAGACCTGGGATAACCCGTTTACAGTCATACAGTGTGACCTCACACCTCACCTTCTTTCAATTTTGATGGAAGCACCCCAGTAAACTTCTGTTGGAAATAATGTTATTGCTTGCACTGTTGCCAAATTTATGTCACTAATTTCTTGGTAAAGTGAAATATTTATCCAAAAATGTTTGAGTAACATTATCAACTTCAGAAACAAACTGCCAGTGCCATAATCATTTTGTACCTGGTCATAAATCTCATTTACGAAATTTATTCTATTTCAATATTGTACGTCATCAGAATGGTGAAGGAGCTAAACTAAAACAAGGTAAACCTTCGTTTACCGCACACTCCTCTATGAATTAAGAAAAAATGTTGGTGATCTTACCTGTTTAGGTTTCCTCATAATGAATCCAAAGTTAAAACGTGGCGGTCTCAAGTATTTTCAGAGACATTTTGCTATTGAAAACACAAAAATTCACCCTTCTTTGAACATAAACAAAACAGAGGAGACCTTATAGTAGTGCGGTAAATGAAGATTTATCGATAAATTTTCGCAAACTATGCATGGAATAAAAATCTTATTGCACAAACAAATTCCATACATTCCTAACATTTCTTACCCAATAGTTTGAATCCCATTGTAGCTGATCAAATAGAGATCCGTAACTGTAAAACCCTTCTTCTGGTTTGATTTTACTTCAGCCTTGACCATTTCTCAGAAATCCTAAGAAATTTTCTACAGTACAATCGTTTCTTACTTTGCAGAAGAGATTAACAATTAGTAAACCATAGCAGTTCGCACTCCGTCCGTACTACTCTACCTAAGTACCTAGTACCTACTATCAACTACTATCACCTACCAGTGTTGCCAAATGCCAACTCAAAATCTCAAAAATCTCAAAATGGCTTCTTTGAAAACACCAGAAAATCACAATTCCTGGTTAAATGAAAAAAATGCGCCGCAGGCGAAATTTTTTGAAAATCTAGTGGTTTTCTGGTGGTTTACTACGATTTAAACCACTAGATTAACACCAGATAATAGCATAATAGCTAGTTCTATTGGTAAAACTGGAGCGCACTCGGTGTAAATACTAAATATTTCTGCTTAATCGAAAAGGGTGCTGTGCTAGTGGTGCTACTAATGTAATTTATGTCAAACTAAAATATATGCTCAGCATGAAACATGAGACATGAGAGCTCAACATGACGTTGACGAATATATCGAAATCGTGATCCGTGTCATGCGCATGCGTCAACTGTCAATTAGCAGTGAATCTGTGGCAGAAATCAAATATGGAAGAAATCTTAGAAATCACCATATTTCCACATGTGTCATGAAAAATTCACAAAAATAACCACCAGCCACTAGATGCAATTTTTTGTCACAAAACGATAACTGAAACCACCAGTTTTGGTGTAAAATCCACTAAGATGGCAACACTGTCACCTACTATTTGTTCTTTTACTTTTCCTAAAATCCTTGACCACCCTTGACTTTGCCACAGACTTTACTGGCACTAGTGGCACTGGCTTGACTGGCTATGCATATGCCAGATTGCCAGAGCGTCTGAGCGTTAGCGTACCAGTTACCAAAGCCACGGCAACGTCGGCCAAATAAAATAACGTCAACGAACAACGACTCGAGTGACGACTGAGCTGAAGAGTGTCAGGGGGGGTAGGTGGTCTGTGGTGTCAGGATGGTAAACTCATGGTAAACTGATGAACTCCATCCTTGCAACTTGCAACCCAACAATCAACATAAACAAACTACACTGTCGGTATGATGTGTGGTGTGATTGAGGTGTGATGTGAGAGGCTGAGAGGTGACACTCGTGACAGCACGACAGCAGTTTGAGAAGTTGTAGTTTGTAGTTGTAGTGTAAGTAGAATCAGTTGGTAACTTATAGGAAGAATGTAGATCGCCCTGAGTTACCTGAGTACACTCGTTTGATCCAAAAAATGTGGGATTGTACGCCACTGCCTAATCGGGAGGTTCGGAAATTGAAGCAGCAACTTTTGGCAGCTTATTTCACATCTGTCAAAACCAACACCTAACCTTAAAGTTTGAGTAAAAAGAAGTGTACCTATTTTAGTAAAAATAAGAAAATAAAGAGATGTCTCTATTCAAAAAGCCAAAAAAGAATATCCAAAGAAGAGTATTCACCGAACATGAAGACGACGAAGAGGAGCCGATGGATTTTCACGATATCCCTATGGCTCCTGAAAGGAAGCTTAAAAAAAAGGATAAATCGTCTAAGCCCCAAACTATCTTGAGTTTTGATGCAGAGGAAGAAGGTGAAGTGTTTCAAGTGAAAAAATCATCACATAATAAGAAAGTGTTACGAATGTTTGAAAAGGAGAAAAAGAAAAAAGAAACGAAAACAGAAAAAGACCCTAAACAAAAAGACAAAACTGAAATTGTCACTGATGATTTAGTATTGGTAGTAACTGCCAATCATAAAAAACCTCCTACTCCACCTCCTATCATTATAAGTGGTAGAGATGCACTGTATGTTGGTAAGTATTCAATCAAAATAATAATACTGATTTCTATTTCACTTTTCACCTTTCTTTCAAGAACTCCGATGACATTTGCGGTAAATTTTCCGTTAGGTGGCGATGTCGGATTTTTTTCAAAATTTTTGACTATACTCACGTATTTTGGCCTTCTGGGCTCGAATCCGAAGTTAAAACGCGGCGGTTTCGAAGGTATATGAACCCGTTTTGTTTTGGAAATTATACATCATTTAACATCTTAAATTCCTGTTATTGAAAACACAAAATTCGTCCTTTCAAATGAAATACACTTGTTTTCATCAATTTTGAGCGAGAAAACTTCTTAAAATTCGCCATTTTTCCAAATGTCAACAAAACCCGCCGAGGTTCGAGCCCCACTGGAGCAGTGTTGGCGACTCTGACTGGTTTCAGTGGTGTAGCAAGATCAGTCTCTATAGTCTCCTGTTTTGTTTTCATATATATAAATAGATTCTACAATAAGCTCAAACTTTGAATAAAAACTTGGTATTGGACTATTCATATCTAGAGAATTAGAATAATGCACAGTCATCCTCATTTCTAGTGATAGTGTAAGTATTATCCAAAAGAACATAAGAGTATTATCTGCCATTTGCCATAACTGATTAACTGATACCCACTATTGATATCAAATGTACCCAGGAGTTTTCATACTTCTCCACTATTGATATCAAATGTACCCAGGAGTTTTCATACTTCTCTCTTCATGAAGTAATAGATTGTCTTATTATATTTCAAAAGGGAATCAAACACCAAATGAAGTTGCATGTAACATTTGTTTTTTCATGGAGTTAAATTTTGAAATGTCCATCTTTCAAACTGTAGACTATTCACTCCAGAGAAATGTTTCACACTATTTAACTTGATGCAGCTGTTTTTAGACTTCATTGGACCTCCTGAGTATCAGCTTTGGAATCTATCTTTCAGATCTTTCAATGAAAGTCTTGAGTTATGTTAATTTGTATGTATCATCTTCAATTGAAGAATATCTGACGTTTGACAAGTTAAATCAATACCTACAATAATAATTACTCAATAAACTGTAACATATTTGAAACTAGTAGGTAGTCATTTATACAAATATGGAATCACAATAAAATCAAACTGCCACCATATTGTGTATGTGGCCAGAAATAAAAATCTAAAATTAAATATCAGTCTATTAATGCTTTGATTTTCAAAATTCATATTTCTTTCTCTAAGGAAAAGATGATTTATCATCTGAAGATGAAGAACCAGCACATCGTTTTTCAAAACCTGACAATGTCAAAAAGGTACTTGAAGCTGGAGCGATTCCCGATGCGGCAATGATTCATGCCGCCAGAAAACGAAGGCAAAGAGCAAGAGAGTTGGGAGACTTCATACCAACAGAAGAAGAAGAACCCGAAGACAAAGGAAGATTGCTTCGAGAGGATGATAATGAAGGTATAATAGTGGGTTTATAGATGCAACTAAATTAAGAATGTTGAAAACACGAGAACGTCGTTTTTTCGCGATTTCCGCCAATTGTTGGTAGAGGTGATTCAAAAATGCATTTTTCATCATTTTTCAACAAACCTTTGACGCTTTCAAATCTCAAATTTTTCCGAGGAATGTCATTTACGCTCGTGAGCGGAAATGATGTCATTAAGTGGCAGCATTTGCGCTCGTGACCAGAGAAAAATATTAAAATGAACTCATATTCTCTTGCATAATCGAAAATAGAGAGTGTGAAATGTCCTTAAAGCTACACCAGCATTTACGGCACACTCCAAAAAAAACTAGTCCATAATTTTGTACACATTTATTACAAATTTGCGTCCCAAACAAAAAATTTTTTACAGTTCCCATTTTCCAGAAAAACGGCGTGGGCTAGCTTTTGATTCAAGCTGCACCACACACTCTGTATTTTTACAAATATGCAAATATATAATGATGAACCGATTGCCAGAATTTCTTACACATTTATTACAGATCATTCACGTATCGAAAATCACAAAACGTCGTTCGCCAAGGGGTTAAATACCCCCAAACATCGAATAATCCCTATAATATATGTCAATACGTAGACGGTCACCTAATTATTCAAAAAAACATCTTACACAAGCTTCTATTTTGAATTTTCGAGTAAGTTTGGGTTATTCTGATCACAAACATCATAAATCTGCAAAGTGGGACGTTGTAATAATTTTTTGAAAGAGATTATTCCTGAAAAATGTGACAAACGGTTTTTTATTGAGTTTCGATATTATTACAGTGGCCCACAAGCTTCTTATTCGAATTTTCAAGTAGGTTTGGGTTATTCTGATCACAAACATCAGAAATCTGCAAAGTGGGACGTTGTAATAATTTTATGAAAGAGATTATTCCTGAAAAATGTGACATGAACGGTCTTTTATTGAGTTTCGAATTTATTACAGTGGCCCACAAGCTTCTATTTTGAATTTTCAAGTAAGTTTGGGTTATTTTGATCACAAACATCAGAAACCTGCAAAGTGGGACGTTGTAATAATTTTTTGAAAGAGATTATTCTTGAAAAATGTGACATGAACGGTTTTTTATTTAGTTTCGATATTATTACAGTGGCCCACAAGCTTCTTATTCGAATATTCAAGTAGGTTTGGGTTATTCTGATCACAAACATCAGAAATCTGCAAAGTGGGACGTTGTAATAATTTTATGAAAGAGATAATTCCTGAAAAATGTGACATGAACGGTTTTTTATTGAGTTTCGAATTTATGACAGTGGCCCACAAGCTTCTATTTTGAATTTTCAAGTGAGTTTGGGTTATTCTGATCACAAACATCATAAATCTGCCAAGTGGGACGTTGTAATAATTTTTCGAAAGAGATTATTCCTGAAAAATGTGACATGAATGGTCTTTTATTTAGTTTCGAATTTATTACAGTGGCCCACAAGCTTCTATTTTGAATTTTCAAGTAAGTTTGGGTTATTTTGATCACAAACATCATAAATCTGCCAAGTGGGACGTTGTAATAATTTTTTGAAAGAGATTATTCTTGAAAAATGTTACATGAACGGTTTTTTATTGAGTTTCGATATTATTACAGTGGCCCACAAGCTTCTAATTTGAATTTTCAAGTAGGTTTGGGTTATTTCGATCACAAACATCAGAAATCTGCAAAGTGGGACGTTGTAATAATTTTTTGAAAGAGAGTATTCTTGAAAAATGTGATATGTTTTTTATTGAGTTTCGATATTATTACAGTGGCCCACAAGCTTCTATTTTGAAGTTTCAAGTAAGTTTGGGTTATTCTGATCACAAACATCAGAAATCTGCAAAGTGGGACGTTGTAATAACTTGTGGGCCACTGTAATAAATTCGAAACTCAATAAAAAACCGTTCATGTCACATTTTTCAGGAATAATCTCTTTCAAAAAATTATTACAACGTCCCACTTTGCGGATTTCTGATGTTTGTGATCAAAATAATCCAAACCTACTTGAAAATTCAAATTAGAAGCTTGTGGGTCACTGTAATAATATCGAAATACAATAAAAAAACCATTCATGTCACATTTTTCAGGAACAATCTCTTTCAAAGAATTATTACAACGTCCCACTTTGCAGATCAGACTAACTCAATAACAATATAAATGAGTATATAGAATACAAGCTTGTGGAACACTAATAAATTCATAACTCAAAAAGCAAAATATTTCGTTCATTATTTCAATTCAGAAAATCCTAATCAATTAACGCGGACAGTATTCGAATATTTTTCCTTATAATATCGGGGATGTTTCCTTGAACATTTCATTTGGAATGTTTAATCCCTCAACAGTAAGTAACAGTAAGACAACAAATATTTTTACTGGTTCATGGAAATTTCTTCGGAAATTTCCGTCACCGAGTCTACGTCATGACACATGCATGTAATTGGAGTTTCGACATGTTTGAGGGTGTTCAACTCCTTTGGATCCATCATAATTTGACTTCGATTGTTTTTCTAGATGTGTAAGATGTTTTTTGAATAATTAGGTGACTGTCTACGTATTGACATATATTATAGGGATTATTCGATGTTTGGGGGTATTTAACCCCTTGGCGAACGACGTTTTGTGATTTTCGATACGTGAATGATCTGTAATAAATGTGTAAGAAATTCTGGCAATCGGTTCATCATTATATATTTGCATATTTGTAAAAATACAGAGTACGTGGTGCAGCTTGAATCAAAAGGTAGCCCACGCCCTTTTCTGGAAAACGGGAACTGTAAAAAATGTTTTGTTTGGGACGCAAATTCGTAATAAATGTGTACAAAATTATGGACTAGTTTTTTTTTGGAGTGTGCCGTAAATGCTGGTGTAGCTTTAGGGACATGAGTGTGAATTATCTAAGGCACCTCCTCATTTAGCGGAAAAAGCAAACATTGTAAATTCGAACCTCCTGCCAGGAAAATCGAGGAACAGTAGTATCAAGTTTTCTTTTCTAGGAACTGCGTTCGTAGAAAAAAATCTTGTGTGTATTTCGAATGCTATCGAAATATCATCACTTTGCGCTCTAAATACAAAAATAGTTATACTTGTCCAGGTAGTGATGAAGAAAGAATAGACATGGACGTCAACCTTGCCCTGAGAGATCAGGAAAGACGCAGGGAGCAGTTCCTGGCAGCCCAGGGCTCCGACCACGAGATGGACGAGTGGGAGGATCAGCAGATCAGGAAAGCAGTGACGGGCGCAGCGATGGAAGCCGCCCGCGAGATACTTTATCCTCCAGAGTGCCCCTCTCCACCGCGAATATCAATGCAGGTGCCAGTCATTGAGCCCGGTGTTCCCAGAACGCCCCAGATGATTGCTGGCAAGCTGAAGGAACACTTCTATAGTGTGTTCACTTCGCGGGAAAAGCACAGGGAACAGTTGCGGAAAACCCAGGAAGATATGCAGGAAGTTGTGAGGGAGCTGGAAGAGCTCAAGATTAGAGCGCCGATCGCTGCAGAACGATTCCGATTTTATCAAGAGCTCAGAGGTAACTCATCATTGTCTACTTTATCAAGTGTCTAGTCCTAGTCAAACAGAGGATTCATAGTTTTGAATTTCAGGATATATCACCGACCTTGTGGAGTGCTTGGATGAAAAAGTCGGAATCATCACGAATCTAGAACAACGTTCTCTGGATCTGATGGCTCGAAAATCCGAATGGTTGATCGAGAGAAGAAGGCAAGACGTACGGGATCAAGCAGAGGAAGCAACCACCAAGGGTGTGGTGGTGAGGAAGGGAAGAGAAGAGGAAGAAAAGCAAAGACGTGCCGCCGAACGGGAGGGAAGAAGAACGAGGCGAAGGAGGGCTAGAGAAACCCCAGGACTACCAAAACACGTCGAAGGTTTGTGTACCTTATTAGCTCCTAGACACCCTTCCATAGCTTGAATTAACCCATTCTTGCAGGCATGTCAAGTGACGAAGAAATATCTCAACAGGACATCCTCGGCTTCGAAAAGGACAAAGAACAAATCCAGTCGGAGTTGCAGCAAGTGTTTGAGGATGTGGTGGATGAATATTCCTCCGTGGCAAACATTCTCATCCGATTTGAGCAGTGGAGGTCCACGGATCTCGCTGCTTACACCGAAGCCTACGCAACTTTCTGCCTACCTAAGGTCGTCAGTCCTTTGGTGAGGATGAACCTGATATTTTGGAATCCCCTGGAGGAGACAGTCGAACTGGAGAAAATGGACTGGTATAGGACTTTGGCGTTATACGGTTTGCACGACGACGAAACCGAGGAATCTTTGTCGAAAGACCCGGACATTACGATGCTCCCGACCATCATAGAAAAGGTTATAATCCCCAAGCTGACGCATATGGTGGAAAGGTGTTGGGATCCCGTGTCCAGCTCACAAACGTTGAGGCTGGTGGGACTGGTGGGTCGTTTGATAAGAAAATTTCCGTCGCTAGGCCCGGCGAGTAAGTCGTTGAACAACCTGATCGGCGCCATTTTTCACAAAATGAAAACGTCCTTGGAGCACGACGTGTTCATACCGATCTCCCTGAAACTGGCCGAGAGCAAGTCGCCTTTCTTCCAGCGGCAATTTGCGAGTGGACTCAAGTTGTTGAAGAATATCACTAGCTGGCAGGGTATCCTCAATGACAATAATCTCAAAGAACTGGCTCTAACTTCGCTTCTCGATCGGTACTTGCTGAGCGCGCTCAAGTTTTGCGCCATTGTGGACGCTGTTCAAAAAGTTAAGTTGATTACTCAGATTCTTCCTAGAATTTGGTTAGTAGGCAATATGCCAGAGTTCAAAATGTTTTCTGCTACTTTGCTCAATCTACATCAACAGTTAGATAAAAACAATCCTTTGCATTTGGAACCAATTGAAATCTTGATGGGCATACTGAAAACTTTGAGATCACAAAATAATTAGGTAAACAGCTTCAATTTGTAATGTAGATATGTATTTAAGGTTTTAATAAAATATATACAGTGTGTCTCACATCTCTCATGTGTATGAAATAATTGACATATATTCAAAATCGCTAATTTGACTTTGATTTTTATCTTGTCATTAATTCATGGCACATCATCATCATGAAATTAGATCTGCTTGCTCCTTTTCTTGTGTGTATCTGATTATTCACAGAGTTAAATATAACTATTACACGTTTCGGGGGTCATAAAGGAACCCTGTTATTTTCTAACAAACACATTTTTATATATAATAAAGCATTTATTTCAAAAAGATTACATAAAAGGGACTAGATAAAGTGAAAATGGTTTTGAATATTGACATCGGCAACCGTCCGGAAAGTACCGAATTCCCAGACACTTTTTCTTAGAGAAAGTATTATTTTTCCGGCCTTGTCTGAGAAGTACGTATTTCCCGGCCTAGCGTAGAATTTTGTCTACTCATCCAAAATACAGTATTTCGCGGGCTTGTTGCGTAAATTACTATTACATAACATATCTGGAAAAAACTGTTTTCGGACGTGTTGTGTACACTATTTTTTCGGCAACCGTAAAGAATTAAGCAATGAGACACATTTCTTCATTACATATTTCTTTGTAGAACAAAATTTCACTAATTTCATGTAAAAAAGCTATCTGTCGTTATTTAGCGACTATGGGTAATGATAGAGATGGATAATTTTCATTGTATATTATGATCATTGATCAACTGCATTTATCGAAACCATACCAACCTAGAAGAAAAATCGTCTGAGAAGTTGGCGAAAAAATGTTTTCTTGAACTCACTAACAAGGGAGTTGTTATTAGTAGGTATAATCTATAATAACAGAATGGTTCTCTCATAGATTAGTTAGTTTTTTGACATTTTTCTCGGACAATTTTATTCTCATTCATCAGGACCCTGGACCTCTCTTGAATATTGTATCTAAATTCAGAAAGAGTATAAAGAAGAAATTAATGGGTCTTTTTTGAAGGTCGAGTAAAGATGATGGCTCTTAACTCCCTTGTTATTCAGTGTCCGAAAAAACTATTAGAAGATTGAAAAATATTTCTTCAAATAGAAACACCAAAATTTGTTTTGCGCAATTTCCAAACATCCGGAATTATTATTTTATAGTGAAAACTGGCAACAGTGGTAAAGGGAATATGAAGATTTCAAAAAGGTGCCCAGAAGTGCATATGACACAGCCTATATATAAATATTAGTTTCTCTGCAAACTGGTATGATTCATCATTATGAATAATTTATGCAAAAAATGTGTTATTCACTCTTGTTATCACCCACTCAAGGTAATATCATAAACATAGTGTCCAATTCCAAAATAGTTATTCAACAATGCTCATTTTTTGAAAATTTGTGAATGTCAAATTTAATTCTCCTATGTGAAGAAAAGTTTCGGACTTCCATTGTCTAAAGGTATGAAGATTTGAATCCTGAGAAAAGAAAAGATGAGTTATGCTGAAAAAACGAAATAAGTGATGAATAAAAAAATAATTAACTATTTTATCCAATCAAGAAGATTCGAGTATCAAAAAATCAGGTTAGTATTAGTGTTAGTATATATGAAGTCGAAAAATGTAGATTTAAATGGGAGTTTAACTAGTCGATGAGCCTGAAAATAAGAAAAAATTGAATTAGAAATCAATAGCCTGAAAAAAGAAAAGTTGAATTAGAAATCAATAGCCTGAAAAAAGAAAAGAAAAGTTGAATTGGAAATCAATAGCCTGAAAAAAGAAAAGTTGAATTAAAAATTAAAATAAAATGAATGAATAAAGAATTAAAATTATGAGAAAGATTCAAATCGAGTTTGTCACGACGTTTCGATTGTGTGTATCTACAATCGTCTTCAGGTGAGAACTTATTACGTTTTTTCAGCATAACTCATCTTTTCTTTTCTCAGGATTCAAATCTTCATACCTTTAGACAATGGAAGTCCGAAACTTTTCTTCACAACTCGAGACATTGTCAGCCACCTTCAAACAAAAAATTAATTCTCCTATGTTACTTGAGGAATTTTTTTTATGGATACTTGAAATTTACGTCAAATCCAGCCATATATGATTTTAAGATATTCAAAAATACAATATACACTCAAATACAATATTATCACAATATTGGTGACTCAATAAATATTCTTTGGACTGTATATTCAGCATTTTCTGAATAAATAGTATATTCAGAAAGAATGACTCCAATATGAAGAATTATCAGAATATCATGGTAATTTTAGACTCAACTACTGATCTGCATAATGGACATTCTAGAATGGACTCAGAACATCTACTGCAGATACAGAAGTGACCACATGGCACAAATATTACTTCACTTTCTAAATCCATACATATCACACATTCAGATGTGCTAATTGCCTTGATATTTTCAGGCAAGGGGGCAGTTGCAGTCACTTCTTCCATTGCCAATGGTGGTGCTGTAGCACAAGTATCACTGGTTTTAAATACGTTTTTCTCATCTGTATACATTTTAATAGAATCTAATATCAACTTTCTTTCCAGCTCATTATTCACTCCAGCCTGAATAAGATCTTCATCTGTTATACTTCCAGTGTCATATTGATTTTGGGTGATTTTTGCCAAATAAGGAAGACAATGGATCACCCTGTTGATTAAAAGTGCTTGCACTAGCATGGGATCAACATTGTTTTGTGCTTGTGATAAACCATCTGGCAATTTATCTAATAATTGCTGATATTGATTCAACCAAAAATTATCCATGCTGCCATTGTTATTATCTTCCATTGCTTGTAATGTGACAAGTATTTGTGCCCTTCTTTCTCTTTGTTGATCTAGCAAACCTATCAGTATTGCTGATAAATCATATCTCCTTTCACAAAGATCATTTAGGTGTTGGTCCACTTCAAGCCTTTTTTTATCCAGTTCCAATTTAGTCAAAGCAGCCAGTTGAGATTCTACTAATCTTATTCTTTGTAAAACTCCCCAACTTCTAGCATCACCCCTTTCAAGAAGTGCACCAACTGCAATTTTTTGTAAATTGCTATCTTCCATAAGCTTATTTACTAGTAGACATTTTTGTTCATCTTGAATTCTTAGAATGTTTAGTAACTTGTTATCAATTTCTGATTCATGTTCTATAAAACTTTGAGAATTTTTTAATCTGCTTTGATGGAATTCTTTGAATTTTTGTGTTTCCTGTTTTAAAATATTTTCCATGGCTTTCAGAACATCATCTTTCCTTAATGTTTCATTATAATGGTTCATAGCAGTTAATAGTCTTTCCTCTTCCTGTTTTTCTTGTTCTAACAATTGCCCCGGGGGTTTACTGGATTGATTTAGTAAATAAGTGATCACTACATCAGCATCATTTTCAGCTTTCTGTAATTGGTCTATAAGCCTAAGACTTTCATTTTTTCTATCCAGTTGTATCCTGCCCAGTTCTTGATCAAGCTGATTTTGTTGACACTTCAGATCAGACAGCAACTGTTCTCTCTTCAGTTTAGATGTAGTGGCAAATTCACATTCTTGTTTTTTCAGGTATTCATTGTACCTTTCAATTTCCAAAAATTCCTTGACTTTCTGTTGTTGAATATTCATATTTGTACTAGTTCTTTGGTCAACCTCATCTTCATCTTCTACAGAGGTTGTGTTAATATATGTAACACCTAGATCCTTACAAATATAGTTCATTATAGAAACCAAGCCTCCACTAGAAATGGTTGCTGGTGGGTAATCCAACATTTCCTCATCTACTTCTAGTGTATTTATTTTTGTCCATTTGTGAACACTCTTTGGTAAATTTTTTAATTTATTATTACTTGCAAAACATTTTCTTAAATTTTCTAGATAACCAATATCTTCAGGTAATTGTTTCAGTAAATTGTGAGATATATTCAATATCTTCAGATTTGTCAATTGACAAAGAGTGTTTGGTAATTTCCTCAGCTGATTATTATTCACATAAAACTCCTGCAAATTTGATAGAAAGCAGATTTCATCAGAAATGGAGGACAATGCATTGTTACTGATATCCAATATTTTCAGGAGCTGTAAGTCCTTTAAATTTCCTCCTCCAGATAATGATGTCAGGCAATTATTTTGTAACATCAATGATTCTTTCAAAAACACTCTGCACAATGAAAATATCCCACTTGGAACTTCTCTTAAATTACATTCGCACAAGTCGAATATTGGCTCAGGATTTTCCCTTGCCAAATATAGTTTCCGTTGAAGCATAGCTTTGTTAACAACCTTATTCTTTTGAAACATGACTATCAGCTTTTCTTAAATGTTCATCTCACAATTATAGTTTCATTTTGCATATTTGGGTCGAGGTAAAAAGGTATTGAAAATTTCTTATTGATTTCATATGCAAGTCAAAATAATAATATTGACAGCGTCACATGCTGTCACCACAAAGTATAGGTTCTACCCACAGAACTAAATTTTAGCTCTGTGGTTCTACCATAGATCATGTATCATGTGTTCTACTCTTTGTTCTACTCACAGAAATCTTATATATCTAAGATTTCTGTGGTTCTACTGTCACTGCCATGCATTTGACATGAAGTTACTGCCATGCATATGACATGAAGTCATGAAGAGATTTTTTGATGAAGTTCTCGAAGATTGCCGAAGTATCAGTGGCGTTTCAGATACAGATTTAATGATGATTTGTGATGAAATAACCTACCCACGATATTAACCGTGACCCACGATGACCGCGACAACCAAGATAACGAGTGATATTAGTTTGTTTTTTCGCAACGCCACAGGCCACAGGTACATCCTTGGGTTCTTGGTACCTTGGTATTTGCTGATATTAATAATTGACCATATTCAACAGCTTTCGGTGGCAGCTTTTTGAGCATTCTTAAGTTGGCAATAATCTGTCATCAACGTCAATAGTCATAAATGTCAGTTGTGAATGAGTTCAGATAAGCCCATCAAGTCATCAATATTTTTCTATTCATATACATGTTTGGTTATTTCATATTTATAATGAATTTATATGAAACCAGGATATGAAAACGATCAAATTAAATGACAGTTGACATAAATGATAGTTGACATTGATGACAGTCGACATTTATGACAGATTAGTACCAACCCTAGAACGCTAAGAAGCTGCCACCAATATCTATTGAATATGGTCAATTAGTGTGTTGCTAGTAATGAAATTCTTTCCTTCATTTTTCTGTCATTTTGGTCTCTAACCTGTCACTCCTGTCAGTTGAGTGTCAGTTTGTTGAATGTTGAATTTGTCAATCGAATAATGGCTGCTTCTTGCTGCTTGTTAACGAGGCGGTGGGTGGTCGAAAATTTATGTATCGTAATCGTATGATAAATGTAATTAGGTTTCGCTAATACAGCCGAAGTAGAACTAGAATTATCTTATTCGAGGTCTTTATGATTGTCAGGAGTTGTGCTGTAGACATTCAATCTCAAAGTTGTCAAGAAAGATAATGGCTTAGGAGTATTTTCCAAATAGCTCTTACTTAATTTCTGCTGAGAATTTGCGGATGCTGTTTCTATATCGTGGGCTGTAGGATGTGCCAGGAATTTAGTGGATTATAGACGTCAACAAGTAAGTGAGCATAATTGATTTTATGAAATTCTGACTGGATTCTAGCATATTTTGTACTTGCAAATGTTATACTTACTAGATCCACATAGTTATTATTAAGATGTTGTTTTATTAGAACGCCAATCAGTACCTAGTACCTCCCTATAAGTTATGATCTCATAATTTCTGGGATACATGGTACTCTAATTATATTCTAATGTCTCAAATAATGTTAATTGTATAATTCAATTATAAACAAGCATAGTTATTCTCAAATACCAATGATTATACTTTGAAACACTATTATAATGAACAAATATTACAAGCTTATCAGTAGCCGAATAAGTATTTATCTAATCTGAAAAATTCAAAATACTTATAAAGAGAACATCATTTTTAATGATATATTGATTGCTTCTTACAAAGTAACCAAACAAGACTATAGGTAACTAGAGTTAGTTTACATTTGTCTCACAATGTTACTGAAATGTTTAGGTGATGCTGAATGTTGTGGTATGTTTTTTCACAAGCACTATTGATAAAAAATAAGTTCTCAAGAGTTTCTCTGACTCAATTATCAAATACAAATGAGTCTTACTAAATATGTAATCATTGTAGGTATTGCAGCTTGAAAATGAGAAAACTCCTAGAAAAACTCTTACCACTAATTTCACCTTAGAGTAGTGTGTTCCACTTCCATCTCATTGCATGAGTAAGAATTCCTAGTATGTTTTGATCCAGGTTTTGATAATGATTTTAATTCCCTAATAAAATAATATTACCTATTCAAACTAGAATCACATATCATTGGTGAATGTGAAACACAAAATATAAAGAATATTAGGAAAACTATTATTCTGCTATTGGGAATATAATGTGGAAAATAAGTGGCAAATATTTACATAAACTGTGAGTTCAAGATTACAAATAATGGTTATTGAACAATGCATTTTTATATGTTGTCAAGTTTTGCCCATCATTTATTATCAAGTATTTTATTGAAGTATAGGATGTTGATGTTTGTATCAAAGAAACAAATTGTTCATATATTCATAGTGCATTGTATCACTTCTTTCATCATACTGATTTTGAAACTCACCTTCCCTTTTGTGTTGAAAAAAATATTACTTTATTGCAATTGAAATTTCTTGAGACACATATATCATAGACACTAGATTTAAGATATAATTAACAGAGATGTGATATCTATCTCTATACATAATGATTCAAGTGCATATTCTGATGATTGAATAAAAATGAGCTTTCAAAATAATAAGGTTAATTATGGTGTTCTGCATTTTTTTGAGGTTTGAAGTAATTTATGACTCACCTAGTGATTTGGAGGCTCAAAAACTATTTTTTTTATTTCAAACAACATTTAAATTTTTCCAGATTAACTTGGTATTTGTTTTTTCAAGTTTTTTTTGTGATAACTTTTAGAATTACCTTCTATTACTTTGAAGTAATCTGAGATGATGTCCAGAACATTATATTCCAAATAATATTGACTATATTTCAACTGAATTGAAGACAAAATCGTGATTTTATTCAATGTTTGATTATTATATTTTGAACATCCCATAAAGTTTTTCTAGCCAAGTCGAAACAATGTTAAAATCTGATCTGATTATAAAATTGTACAAAATGCGCGATCGTTTGTTAAAACAGATGGGCCAGTCAGATGGTAGAGATGTTGTTCCAGATATTGTATGTTGCAAAATGTGGGGTAGAAGCATTTTTTCAACTGTTATACTGGGGATGATCAAGACTGATTTGACCGGCCGTTCAATTTTTTATATCGTGTTTCACGCACTAGACTGGATATTTTGCAATTTTGCTGTGATAAATCTTGTAAGGCCCAGTTTTTTGTTCAAAGTTTTTGCTTCAGCGTGAAAAATGCAATGTTGTTATTGGTCAATTTCAAATTAAATTGTGATCCGATTAAAATCGACCAATAACAACACTGCATTTTCCACCGCTATCATCGCCAAAGCCAAAATCGCCTAGCAATGAACTGCGCTTAAGGCCCCTTTAAATAACGTAAATGTTACATTGACAGTTGAGCATGCGCAGAATGAGTACGATAGACACGCTGCGGTAAATTGGGTAATACCGCCTTAAGGCACCTTATAGGGACCTTGAATATTGTATATAATTAAAGGTAGAAAAACAGCTCACGTAAACGTAGAGCTATCCTACCTCGGAATTCCGATTAAATCCTTTTCCAAATTTTCCCAAATCTTGGCTAGAAAACAAGAAAACATTATCCGTTTGACAGAATCGCGCTTGCGCAAATCACATTTTCACTTCATTTGTCATTGAAAGATGAGAGTTGGTTATCTTTTAATACATAGTTAATGGAAGACAAAAGTTAATTTGTGGAATTTGTGTGCATATATGGTAAAATGTAGATCATGAGTTCCAACATCTCTAGTGAAAACACCGATAAAGACGTATTTTTGATTCAAGTGCGGTGTTTACTTTTATTTTTTAATGTTCAAAGTTGAGGAATATAGCTTCTACACCGCCTTTTGCAACATACTGACTGACCCATAAGATACTGACAGACAATTTTTCAATATTCCTCTGTAGCTGTATGAAGAAGTCCATTTTATTCTAGCTATCGTGAATATCCCTGCCAAGATGGCAAAAAAAGGCGACACGATACGCAGTATCAACGTAGCAGTGGTGGGCCTTTCGGGCGTGGAAAAAGACAAGGGCCACGCGGGCGTTGGCAAGTCTTGTTTCTGCAACCGCTTCATGCGCCCCCACGCGGAAGATTACAACGTTGACCACATTTCCGTCCTCAGTCAGACAGATTTCAGCGGCAGGGTGGTCAATAATGACCACTTTCTCTACTGGGGGGACGTCATAAGGAGTTCCGAGGAAGGCATGGATTACCAGTTTAGTATCATCGAGCAGACCGAATTCATAGACGATGCTTCTTTCCAACCATTCAAAGGGGGCAAAATGGAGCCCTATGTCAAGAGGTGTGCAGCTACGAAGATCACCTCCGCTGAAAAGCTCATGTATATATGTAAGAATCAGCTGGGTATTGAGAAGGAATATGAACAAAGGGTGTTGCCTGATGGCAAGTTGAATGTGGACGGTTTCATATGTATCTTTGATGTCAGTATTGTGCCAAGTAGAAGTATAGAGAAACAAGTTGAGTTTGTCGCAGCCATCCTCAACAATCTCATTAAAACCAAAAAACCCATCGTGTTTATAACAACAAAAAATGATGACGCTAATGAGCTCTACGTCCGCGAAGCTCACAAACTAATATCTCGTAACGAATACAAAAATAACATCCCCATAGTTGAATCGTCCTCGCATGACAGTGTCAACATAGACATTGGTTTCATGCTCTTGGCCCAGATGATTGAGAAAACTAAAATACGTTCCAAAATTCCCTCCTACGCCGAAGCAGCTTTAGCAAGAAAAGAAATCATGGACGCAGCCAGTGAAGCCTTCATGAGACTCATCCGAGTCCACGTGACCGATTGTCACGCCATGTGGTCACAGACCGTTAAAAAACTGAACTCCCACAAAGAATGGATTCATTTCGTGCAGCTGTTTGGCTTGGACGGTACACAGAGGCTCTTCCGGAGGCATATCAAGAAGCTAAAGGACGAACAACTTGCCAAACAAATCGCGCATTACATGGATATGTTGCCCGACGTTCTCCACGATCTGATACCGGGTTTCAATACCTTAACGGACATGGACTGGAATTCCATCCAACAGTATTTGAAGTCACATCCGAACTTCTCCCAATACTTTTTCGAGCGTCCCGAGGACTTACCTTGGTCGGAATGCTTGGGAGAAGACAACGAAGAAACCAGGATACCCTTCGATGTATTAGACACTAGTGAAGCTGAAACGGTCTTCAAGAATCACATAAACCTTCTGCAACAAGAGCAGAAACGTTTGGAATTGAAGAAGCAATTCAAGCAGCTCCTTGAAGACACTGGGTATGTTACTCCCGGCAAACACTTATCGGAAGTCCGGGTTCTCTTCATGGGTAGGGAGTGTTTCGAGGCCCTATCTGAACATGACGTCCAACAAATCTATGATGCGCACCAGAGAGAACTGATCGAGAACGCCAAACACAACTTTCAAGAGCTTCTGTTGGAACATGCCGATTTATTCTATCACTTCAAAAGTATCGCTCCAACTGGAACGATTACCCAAGACGATATCAAAGAAATCACCGATGTCCTCCAAGACGATTTCCGCTACAAAATCCTCGACAGGCTTGATCAAGATCGGAAGCTGACCTTGTTTCAACACCTAGGATTCATACATTACCCCATTCGTGAGCATTGCCCGGCATTTCCTAATTGTCAAGATGCTTTGATAGAACGAGTTTTGGCTACCAAGGCTCATCGTCCGACCTCCTGGAATCACAGCAACCAGTGGTTAATTAGCTCTGAAAACAACCAACTGAACTTACTCATATTAGGTTTGAACAACCTAGCTGAAAACCTGGCTGCCAAAATACGGTCGCAATGTGATGATGACGAGTATGAGATAGACTGTCAGTTCTACAATTTGGACTACAGGATTATAAGTGGGGATGTTAGTTTGCCGCACAATTCTTTCAGAACCTCGGACTTTACACCGCACGGCAGCTTTTGCGTATACAACAACGCAGAATCCTTCGAGTATATCCGAGAAAGTCTGGAGAAAAAACTATTGTCCAATCTTGAGCAAGACGATAAGCTACCGTTTCAAGGTCTACCGATAGTCTTGATGTTTTTACAGGACTCCACAATCGACGAAAAGGATGTACTGAGACTAAGAGAAGACGGTCAGAACTTAGCTGACAGCTTGCAATGTCCATTCATGGACATCTGTTTGGAGCAAATTACAGAGGACCAACTCGTATCGGATGCGTTACACCAGCTGGTACAAAGTATACATCACCGCGCGGGATTTCTGAACATCAACCAGTCGGTCATAGACTGTGTGGAGCCCGACATAAGGATAATCATGTGCATGTTTTGCGGTGACCCTTACTCAGTCGAAAATGTTTTGGGGCCTTTGCTGTCCCACCAATTTTGCTTTCTGTCCTCTGTGCACAGCATAATTCTAGAGACATTCCTTGGGGATTCGAAAAGAAAAGTGGAGGTTATAATATCATCCTTCCACGGAGCCAACGCTTTCAGAGACGAGCTTGTCCACGGATTCGTCCTTGTGTACTCTACGAAAAGAAAAGCTTCCCTTGCAACTCTAAACGCTTTTTCCATGAACATTCCCAATCTACCAATACAGATTCTGGCTGTTACCGATGATGGTGGAGCCACGGCATTTTTCAACGACGATATGAGTCAAATGTTGATCACCGAGGGTAACGCCACTGCTGACAGGCTGCGAGCGCACTTCATGACGTCATCAGCCTCAATGCAACACAAGACTGCGTTCTTTACACCATTTTTCAAAGAGGTGTGGGAGAAGAAGCCCGAAATCGAGCAAGCATTCCATATGGAAGAACCTTCAGGGTTAGATAGCGGAGAGGGGACATTAGAAAGGTCCAAGAGCCAAAGGCATAGTCATCCCATGCCACCACCTCGGAACGAGAGCTATTATCTGAAGCTTAATGATGGCAGCGAGAGCGAGAACTTCGAACTGAGTGGTCCTGAAGAAAGACTCAGTTCTAGTGACCACAGTGACAAGTTCTCGAGCATATATATGTATGGGAGTGAGGGTAGCGACAAGAAGCGTAGTGTACACTCAGGCTTCCACGTCTATCCTCCACCGGCTACTCCTCCCGAACCTGCTCCACCAGATAACATTCTTAGCACCAGGCACTCTAAAAAGCCGTTGATGACTACCTCCCAGACTAGCCTGGACGATGTGCCGTACGGAGACCACCCAATATCTATCCCCGGTAGCGCCTGGAACAACTACCACCAGCATGCGTTCACCACAGGACGTAGACACATGCACATGTCCAAGACGAGAGCGAAAGGCATGTCTCAAACCATGAAGCAGCCTGGAAAGCTCAACATGAAGAACTATTCCGCGGTGACAGAAGCCATAGCCAGGATGAATGTCAGCGATGCGACATCTCCTAATTTCGGAAATGCCCCTCTGGCTACTCCCGAGGCTGTAGACTTGGGATGCGAGTATGCGCAGGTCAAAGACATGGTGCAGAACAGGTATTCTGGACAGAGTCCGGAGTATATGTACACCATGGTGCAGGACGCTATCACTGGGAAATCCAAATTGAGACAGAGGCGCGAGAAGGGGCAGCCTTCATATTCCGATACGGATAGCGAGTGGAGCAGCTTGGAGCGAAGACAGCGCGCCAGCGAAATCTATTCCAAAGTGAGTAGGAAGGCAGGCACGCACAAGAGACAGCGGAAGAAACGTACGGCCATTCCGGTGCAGCCACCAAGGGTGCCACAGCTGGGCTCGTTCACGCTACCGTCTGCGCATGCTCCGGTACTGGACCCCGAGGATAAGGCCAACATAGCTACAGAATCTAACTCAGATTCTTCCGAGATCAGCGAGCCTGAACCCTTCGTGCCCAGCACAGCTGATATGCGTATGAGGTTCTGCCAGAAACGATCGCTCAGCCTCAAGAAGAGGATTCCAGACCTACCAAACTCGCACCACTTCAATATTCAACTGAACTCCTTGGATTTGTATCACGGACAAGTGTTGATGCATGACGACGAGTCTAGCCTAGACGTTTCATCTCCAAGGGACAACAACTCTCCGATGTTCGGGGTTTTGCCCAAGATGAAGGAGTCTGATATGGAGAAGCTTCTCAGGAAGCGCGAGAAGCAGAAAGCCAAGGATGATTCGAAACTTGAGAAGCGCAGGCTTAAAGAGGAGAAGTTGAAAAAGGTCGCAGAGGAGAGAGATAAAAAGAAGCAGTTGAAATCCAAGCAGAAAACCATGCCACCAAGTGGGGCCCACTCGAAGCTAGCTGACTATATCCAATCTGATAAAAATTATGTTCCGAGTTTTATGGAGAAGTGTGTCAAGTTCATAGAAAGCGAAGGTCTGGATTCTGAGGGTATATATAGAGTACCTGGGAACAGAGCCCACGTTGACTTGCTCTTCAGCAAGTTCGAGGAAGATTCCAATGTCGACATTCACGAGCTCGATATTCCCGTTAACGCAGTCGCGACCGCTCTCAAAGACTTCGTCTCGAAGAGATTGCCACCTTTGTTCGATCCTGAGGTTATGACGGAGATGGAAGAAATAGCTGGATCTAGGATGAAGCCGATGGTGACTACTTCCGGTAACTTGGAGGTCAAGAATGATCGCAGTTGTAGATTGTTGGCGTTGAGGAGTATGCTGGACAAGTTACCTCCGATAAATTTCCAAATTCTGAAGTTTATCTTCCAACATTTCGTTAAGGTCACTGAGAATTCCAAGTTGAATAGCATGGATAGTAAAAACCTTGCGATTTGTTGGTGGCCGACTCTTCTGCCCATAGAGTTTAGCGATATGGGTAGGTTTGAGCAGATGCGTCCTTATTTGGAGGACATAGTCCAGACCATGATTGATCAGTACCCTTTCCTGTTTTGTGGAAAAGAAGCATTCGTGATGGTATAAAAGCTTAGAAATTGGTAAACCACGCACAATTTTGCTACAGCCTCGACACTTATCGGACAAGGAAAAATAGATCATGGAGCTCCAAGAAGTCCGAACATGGAAGAAAGGTGCCACATGCCGAATAACAATTTTCTTGGTATTCTCAATCTTCCACTACCGATGCTTCTGGAGAATGTTTTCTCAATTATTTCCTCGTCCATACCGTTGAATCTGAGGCCTTTTCTTGCTGAAATACCTGTAGCAGAATGTTAGGATTTTCACTTACTGTTATTGGTTGTGTGATGACCCGGTGTAATTTGTATTTTTACATTATCGGAGTATTTCAGATTGCTGTACGATACTTTTATAAATTATATGTATGAACAATGTTCAATGTAACCTTTGATGGGTCAATGTGTTAGGTTAGTGTATGTTATTAATCCGTTATTTCATGGTATCAACGAGATTGTAGCAGAGCTACTTTTGTCCATTAATCGGTATGTAAATTGTTCACATTGGCAGAACTTTCAAGTCGTTTCATGTAGCCATCTCTGTGAGGAGTTCCGTACGTGACACTTGAGTCATGTCGAAACGCTTAGTTATTGAAGTTTCCTACATATATGGCTACTTGAATAGTTTACAATAGATGTATCGTATTTTGAATGGTGAGTGTATAGCTAGATATTCAACCCACACAATTTCACATAGACAATAAAGTCTGCAGCTGTTGAGTACTAGTTGACCCTTGATATTTTTATTTTTCTTCAAAATAATTCAATTTATCCATCAGGCAGCACTTTGTGAAACAATCATTGACATTTCTGAAATCAATTTATCATACATTTTGTAATTATCATTTGAGCATGACTTGATATCTACTTGATTATTTTTCACATTCTGAGTTTGGCAGAATAATATATACTCAAAGTATTTACATTCCTCAGTTTCTGAAAAAAATTATGTAGTTATTTTAGGGATAAAACGAGGCTTCAATTAAAAAATCGTAAAACATCGAATGAGAGATACTTCAATGTTGAAACGTTAGTGTATATAATCAAGGATAATAGGCAATGTCATTTTGTGTTCGTCCGTACTATTCTTTGTAAATATGATTTCACAAAGACATTTTTCATCGTGTTATGCGGTATTTTATATTGATATTAAATTTATCATTTTATTTTTGGGGTATACCTCGTATATAGGGGGTCCTGAAATATCGACCAAAAGTATACCACCCCATTGGTATAATATTTCAGAATACCCTATAATAATCCACCTGAAAGTCCAAGAAAATGCAAGACTGAGTCACTCTGAAGTGACTTGGAGTGCCAATTAATATTTCTAGTCTGCAATTTATGACGTTTTTTTTTCAGTCGCAATATTTTAATTTTTATGAAAATGAAATTTTGAAAGAATATACTCTTTTATAAAATGTTGATGTCCCTTTGCGGTGTTTGGCACAGATAGGTATATTTTAATATTATCTCAAATTATTTATTTTGCTTCCATATAATATTTTGGTGTTGGTTTCTTTGAGTAGGTAACTCTTCAGTACTACCATTTTGAATTTCAAAGTACAAATAGTAATATAGGGTGTTTCTGAGAATGGCGGATGATGAAAAATGTTTACATATTTTGTTCTAGTGATGTTGAAAAAACAAGTACCTGTCAACCATAATATGGTACTCCTATGACTGTTGAGTTTGACTACACTTATTTCTATTCTTTCTCAATCCCAAGCCCATTTTAACTATACAGGGTTTCTGGAATTTTTAAGCCTTCAAACTTGATTTTTGAAAACCAGAATTATTTCTTTAAAAGTTTTTCTTCGGAACGAATTTTCTCCAAATTTGGCACACTTGGTACTGATGTTCCTTTGCATCTTTGATCCAAATTAGACTTGAGTCCCCCAAATTCGAAGAGCCTTAATTGCCCTTGACCTTCAAAAAAGGGCCATAACTCTTTTCTCTCAACTCTTCTGAATATTGAAGATGTAGAATCGAAGTATACAAGAAAATATCCGAAAAAGATCCAATTTTTATTTGGTGAGATAATCATTCTGTTTTAATAGATTACTAATAACAAATTCCTATTAAGTGAGTTTTCGAAAAAAATGTTATATGACATTTTGGCTATATTTTTTTCCACGATATTCGAGAAACACCCTGTATAATGATCAGGAAATATTTATGAATCTCGAAAAACATCACAAATTGAAAAAAAAATCATTTCTTTGAACTAAAAATTACAAAACATCACCAACACTGAAGTATCTTGATTGATCATGATAGCATAGGTATTATATTTTTATATTTTAATTGTCTACGAGCTTTTTTGAAATTGTGATATTTTTACTGCTAGACACATGTCATCATTTGGGCTATTGTGATTCACGCAGGTTTTGAGAAGTCGGAGCATTCAATTGGTCCATTTTGAAAAAGAGGATATCTAAACTTTGTATGTAATGATGAAGTTTTATATTCTTCAGGGTTATTTTTGTTTGGTTGTATGGAGATGCGCAAATTTTTTGTGCGCATTTTAGGAATTGAATGTGCAAAACAATAAATGCGGTAAATCTTTATTTGGCCCCACTTCTCGATTTGCGTTATATTTCATTTATATCACTGCTTTGTATACGAAAACATTGAATAATTAATTGCATATTATCCTTTTCACCACCATATAACAATATTTCAATATCCTTATTAAAATCTTCATAAATGCTATAACCTAACAAAAACCGAGATATTATCCTAACTAAAGATTTACCATATATAATGGTATTCGTTTTCAAAGAATGTGATTTTGTACGTTGCATATGGCTTTAGATACACGTAATGTGAATTTATTGGCTCTAAATAAATTCAGTGTACAATATGTGGATATTTCGTAGATCTCTTAATGCTAGGTTAAAAATTTATCCTTACTGCTAGAATGTATATATGTAAACAAATAAAACGATGTTTATTTATGCTTTATATTTATTCACTACTTATGCTCTTTCAGGCTTGCTGTATCTTCAATGTTGTTGGATTCATTTTTGTAAGATTTATCATTTATAAATTTGTATTTTTGTTTTAATAAATATTTACACATGATTTTCTGTTGTCTCTGTCAGCTTTTAGTATTAATTTTTTTTATTCCAAAAATGTCTTGAACCTACAGTTAATTTTGGACAACAAAGTCGTTATATTGTACAAAACATATTAGGTTGGCGATCATGATTTTTCCCAATTTTTGCTGTGGTAATGAATTGATATCTCATATACAAACACTCTTATTTATTGCATGAATACAAAAATATTACAATGTGAAAGCCTTATTATTGATAATTTTTTTGTATTTCACCTTGCTATCTATGTTTTCATATGAAGGCATATAATTCTTTTTAGGAATGAGACCTCGCAGAAAATCAAAGCTCATTTTGAATCGCTTCAGACTAAAATTTATCTTGGATTTTTCACGTCGCACCTCTTCTGGTTTCTTTTTTGGACTATGCAAAATTTTGTTCATATGATCACAGCTTTTTGAGATCTGCACAAAAGGGTTTTCTCTTGCTGTATCTCTAGCAGTATATTGATCTGAGGTGCTATATTCAGTGAAATCATCACAGATTTCAGGAAATTTGAAATATGTTTTATCAGAGATTAATGCTGAAATTGAGGATTCATTTTCATCATTACTCTCTTTGTAAATCAAACTTCTAGGACTATAATCTGTCCAAACATGCTGTTTGGGATTATCTTTGAATGTTGACATATTTCCTGAAATACAAAAGATCATATGTTGTATCAGAGTATCAAATAGAAACATACTAACTTTTCTCAGTGGATATTTGATTATAATCTTCCCATCTGAAAGTCTCATAATCATCATAAATGTATTCTTCAATTTTTTTCACTGTTTTATCTGTTTCTTTCAAAACATCATTCCATCCAATCTTAATATTTGAATCTGAAGGAAAATCTGGAGTACATGAAAAAACAGCCTTATTGCTTCCTCTTTTGGATGAAACACTATCTTCCTCAGTTTTAGAATAGATGGTGTCATCAGGCCAAGAACTATCATTGAACAAGGCTGTATAATACTTATCAGAATGGGGATAATCAATAACAGAGCTGTTTGCAATTGGTGCAATAATTCCTGAATCCTCCAAATTTATATCTGTTTGGCAACATGTGTTATTAGTTACTGTTGTTTCAGTTTGGCAAAATGTGTTATTAGTTACTGTTGTTTCAGTTTGGCAAGACTTATTGATGCAACAAGTCTTTTTGGGAATATCTGATAAATCAGTTTGGCAGCATACATTAGATATTTCAGAGCTGGTATATGATGGAAATATATGCATTGAATTTTCCAACACATATTTAAAATTATCTTCCTTGAATTCTGTTTGACAATGGGCATTTTTTTTCAAATGATAACTTGGATTAATGCAATCCCTAGTAAATTCTGAAATTGTAACATATCTTTTGCATTCTTTAGTAATATTTTTCCATTTTGTTAATAGGTAGATGAACAAGGGAAATATCTTTCTATCCTGAAATAAGACATTCATTCAGTTTGATGTTGACAAAATTGCTATATTCTTACTAACATTGTCATATCCTGGTCTATAAGGTCTGATGAAAACTGATCCAAAGTAATATTTGGCCAAGCATACAAAATTGTGTTTATGTAGGACACCAAATCTGAAAGCTATTTTTCTTATAAAGTTAACAAGGGTGCTCAGCAGAAGAAAATGCTCTGTGGGTAGAGTATCTATGCATCTGCAAAATTTCATACAATGAATCTAGATTAGTGTTTGAAGCATAATTATTATGAGCTGTAAATTTGTGATTGTGAACAAATGTTAAGTATTAGACAACTACCTTGCAATACAGTTATCCACTTTGTACTTCAAGTAGGCATCATTTTTATTATGAGATAGCACCATTTGACATCTCTTTGCTATACTCTCCCAATCATAAGTGAAATTCTGATAATACTTTGGTAATAATGGAATAGGAAGTAATCCCAAGAAATGTTGGATCAGCCAAAAATAGGAGCCAGGTGGTTCATCATCACTTATGTTGCAATGTTCTTGAAAAATCAGCTTCTCCTTCAAATTTAAACGAACTTCTAGTGGTCCTTGCAAATATCTGAAACGACATCATTGCACTTTAGTTACAGGAGGTACAAAATATGAGTACTCACTTGAGGGTGTGATCAATGTCAGTAACATTCAAGATATGTTTGTATGCTTGGTGAAATAAATGCTGAAAGAAATTAGTGATGAGAAATGTTCGAGGTGAGCTCTAATCTTACTTTCAAACGGGGGTGGATATCATTTTTGGATGAAATATCTTCCAAGGGAACACCAAAGTCAAATCTATACAAAAATAATATAGCGGTGAGTAGCACAGTGAGTAGATGAAGGATTACAAATTATTTAGGTATACATAAAAAAATTAATTACCTTTTATTATAAGATGCGTGGCTTATATTCATCATTGGCATTTTTGGTAATGTTGGAGATACTCAACTTCAATATAATATACTAATATAATTATTTCAAACAAGATGCCTCATGCCGGTCAAACCACTGAATAACTGAAATGTCATTTTAAAATTACATTACATTACGGTGATCATTTGAACTAATAAGCCTCTACCCAATGAAGACAATTGATAAATTTTACATTCGCCTTCCGACCATGGTAGAGGACAGGCGGCGTCCTCGAGGTTGGAAGTCAAGTGAATGTTGTGAACGTCTACTGAAACGTGCAAATTAATGAAAATACAACCACAAATGATAAACTAAGTGAATATTAGAGAAAAACAACAGGTTCCTGTGTCTCTACGCCGGTAACCAGGCCGGATGACAACGGATTTGTCGGATAAAGGGGCCTTACTTGTATCGAAATAAACTGGTTCCATCATTTCTACGCCGGTACCCAGGCCGGATGACAACGGATTTGTCGAATGAAGGAGCCAAATAGTATCGAAAAATTGGCACCGAAAGGAGTCAGAAGCATAATCCAATAGAAGAAGAAAATATAGATAATTTATATAAACCACAACAGGGAGGAGGTGATGGATACAATTCCAGACGCATCTTAGGTGCAGCCCCATCCCTATAAGAAGTACCTGGGTAGATAACTGAAACGGTTGAGCCCATATAGAAGTAGGAAGGAAGGAAGAAGAAAGTTATAGGTTATGTTATTTGTTTTGGTATGGTTTTGGTTCGCGCAATGGAAATTGCTAACATTATTTTCGAATCTAAATTTGTTCAAACAGATGTGACTGCAATCAAAATATTGAAAAATGTAGTACTTGTTGGTGAAGCCCTATTAATCATCGAAAATTGAATATTATATTAATCACATACATATTACAGGAATTGGTGCATCTATCAATGTTTTTCAAAAAAGCTGCCCCCGGCGATTGATTCATAAACACGCCATAAATAATACGAGAGGAGAAAAAATACATGGATTTGTTCCGTTTCAAAAAAACCATATTCTTGTTTTTGGAGGACCATTCATTATTATCTTTGAAGTCAACCAAGATTTCACCAGTTTTGTGGAGTTAGCACGTAAGGGGCTACTTGACTGGATTCTAGATGCCAAAATCATTGATAATGACAATACAGTTGTTGCAGTTTCTATGCAAAATAAACTGAATATTTTAGATTTGAAATTGGAGACACATGAAGTGATTGAATGCATAGAGAAATGTATATTGTATAGTGCTCACATTTGTTATGATAAATATGAAGAGTTGATTATTCTTTCTGGTACTGTTTTTAGTGAAATTTTGATATGGAGACCTACAAGAAGGAAAAATAATGAATGTGTTTTATTGGCAAGGCTACACAGACACAAGGTAAAGTAAATGAAGAGTTGAAATAAAATTATGTCTATGTTTTTCAGGGAGTAATATTTTCTTTGCATTATAATGAAATATCTGGATATATTTGTTCATCTTCTGATGATCGTTCAGCAGTACTATGGAATATTCCTAAAAAGACTCTCTCATTGGAGGTAGAACAAGAAATAGTTGATATAACTCCCAAATGTCAAGTTTATGGACATTTATCAAGAATTTTTCGATGTAATGTCCTGACTGAATGCTTTATAACAGCTGGAGAAGACTCCATACTGAATGTTTGGTCATTTGAAGGAAAATCCTTGAAGCAAATAGAAACTCACCCAGGTAGTCCAATTTGGTGCTTAGATTGTGATAAGATTGGAAACATTATAACAGGTGGTGGAGATGGTGGTGTCACTATTTTTTCATTAAACTCTGATGTTTATGAGAAAAAATTAGTTTTGCCTAATGGTGAAAAGCCTAAAGTAGTGGTTCTTCTGAGTAGCCAAAACCTAGGAGTCTTCTCAGACAGTGGAAATCTGTATTTATACTTACAAAATGATGAATGTTGGAGTAAAATAGCTGAACTTAAGGATTTGAAGAACTACATTATATTAGAAGCCTCAAAATGCAGAAACTTAATTGCTCTAGCAGGTATTTCATTTATAATTTGTAAAAGCTTTATTGAAACTTATATAATCCATGTAGGTTCACCCAATTTCATTCAATTTCAACCCTGGAGTTTGCTCATAAATCTCTTTTTCAATAGATAAATTTCTTAGATTCAGAACTGTATCACTCTTCATTTCAGGATTCAGTGGACAAATATATATCTACAGAGAAATTGGCAACACTATACAACACATTTCAAGTTTTCAATCATCTACAGAATCCAGAATTATTTCCTTGCATTGGCTAACTTGTGAATCATTCCTGATTTGCCAAAGTCATGGAAGACTAAGCTTGATATATCTGAAGAAAGATAAAATGTTTCTTATTACAACATTTTTGTTGCCACCTAGTGTTCAGCAGGATACAACCACAGCAGCAATGTTGAAAGATTTTATCGTTTTGGGTGATAGAAAAGGTTCCTTGCATTTATACAAATTAGGTGAAAAGTATCCTTTTCAAACCATCAAACGAGTGCACAGTCATTTAGGAATTACCAATTTGACTGTACGAAAGGATAGATTGGTGTCCCTTGGTAGAAATTCAGTTATAAAAACATTTTCTTTATCCAAAGCAGGCTTGGAGTTGATTTCATGTGATAAACTGCCTTTCACTTGGTTATTGGAATTTTTTGATAATATGTTAACAGCATTTTCTGGTAATAACTTTGTGATCTGGGATTTTAATTCTAAAAGAATTCTATTTGAAAAAAGTTGTGGGGGTGGACACAGATCTTGGGATTTTTCAAAAAAGGGCAATAATCTTATATTCCTGTTCATAAAAGATAAGCTGATTAATGAAGTTAAATTAGATTATGATAAAATTGCACCATATGATTTGGTGGAAAGTTTTCATTTGAAAGAAATAAATAGTATACAAAGTCTAAGGTACAAAGATAGGTATGTCTTGATATCTGGAGGTGAAGATACCACTCTCAGAATTAATATTACTAGCTCTGATGGTCAAGATTTTGAAAACATTGTATCCCTGAAATCACATTTATCTAGCATAAGGTCAATAGCTATTCATAAAATAGAATCAACCAAAGATAACCAAGTGATCCATCTAGTTTTTTCTGCTGGAGGCAGAGCGCAGATAATTTGTTGGAAGCTTGAAATTTTTTTCGAAAATAATGAACTCAGTTATGTGGTTTGTAGTGAACAACACTCCTATTATAAAATTATAGACAGTGCAGATTCAGAAATGAGAATCATGCATCTTTCTGTGACTGATATTTCCGGTAAAATCATGTTATTCTGTGCTTGCTCAGATGGAAACATAGAAGTGTTCACAGTTGAGGAACAGGAGAAATTCACTTTGAAATTGATCAAGAATTTATTTTACGACTTGAGATGTATTCTTCTGGCAGATACATTCAAAATTTTGAATCATGATATTCTTATCACAGCAGCAACAGATGGTAAACTAGCTTTCTGGAAAATAAACAGTATATTTGATGAAGACTTGAAGCCTTTTCAAACTGTACAAGCCCATCAATCGGGAATAAATGCTCTATCAAAAATCTCATTGAGTGACAACAAATTTTTATTTTTAACGGGAGGTGATGATGGTGCAGTTATCTTGAAATATATTAGTTTTTATACTTCTGTTGACGGGATTTTGGGATTTGAAGAAATAGACACATTTATTGATGTTGGATGCCATTGGGCTCAAATAACTGGTTGCTATCTCAGCAATCAACATTTCATTACTGCATCTCTGGACCAAAGACTGTTGTTTTTTAGGTGGGACATAAATGCTGAAAAAATTATTTGTAAACTTGTGTCCAAGTATAATTCTTCAATTACTGATTTGAAAGGATTGATATGTTTTGAAGAGCGTCATTTCAGTATTTTTCTATACGGAAAAGGAATAGAATTTATTGATTTGAAATATAGTTGAGGATAAAAATAAGTGTTTTATTTTTGAAAAGATCAGGGATAGTTGTTAATAAACAGAACAAATTGATTTAGAGCTTGAGTACCCTTCGACCTTGTAGCAATGTAGCTACCGTGAATATAAATAAGAAGAAACAACTGATGTTGTCAAATGTCAATATCTCGAAAACTTTTGTGCTGTATGCTGTGTGAGTTTTGGAAGTGAACAGTTGAAAAATAATTTTGCAATTTATTTCTTGCGTCTTCATACCGAAGAAAAATGGTTTTGGAAAGTACCATGATTTGGTAAGTTTTCCAATAGATAATTGTCCATGTTCTGCTGTAGCGAAATCTCAATTCTCAGTGTTACTACTAACCTAAAAGACGATAATGACTAAACAAATTCTCTCCACTAATTTTTTCCAGCGTAGACAATAGCGATTATATGAGGAACGGAGACTTTCTTCCCAGCAGATTGCAAGCTCAACAAGATGCTGTAAACCTAGTTTGTCATTCGAAAACGAGATCAAATCCTGAAAATAATGTTGGGCTCTTGACCCTAGCAAAGTAAGCATTAGGAAATATATTCATCACCATCAGGTGATTCATTAACTTTTTTTTTTACATTTTTTCAGGGTGGAAGTATTAGCTACCCTAACCAGTGATGTAGGCAGAATTTTATCCAAACTTCATCAGGTCCAACCAAATGGAGAAATTAATCTTCACACTGGAATCAGGATTGCTCATGTAATTAAATGAAGATTTGTATCAAATAGTATATTATATCCACATTAATTTTTAGCTTGCTCTGAAGCATCGTCAAGGAAAAAATCATAAGATGAGGATTGTAGCTTTTGTGGGAAGTCCAGTAGATAATGAGGAAAAAGAATTGGTTAAGCTTGCTAAGAAACTTAAGAAGGAGAAAGTAACTGTTGATGTAATCAGTTTTGGTGAAGACACCATTAATGCAGATGTTCTCACTACATTTGTCAACACTTTGAATGGGAAGGTATTAATTTGATATTTTGAATATTCCATTGATCTGAATACTGAGTGTATATTTTTCAGGATGGTACTAGCAGCCACTTGGTGACAATTCCACCAGGTCCTCACCTATCAGATGCATTGATTTCATCACCAATTATACAGGGAGAAGATGGTACTGGTGCAGCAGGTCTTGGTGGGTCTGGTTTTGAATTTGGAGTTGATCCCAATGAAGATCCTGAACTTGCATTGGTGAGTAAAAAATATCAATAATTCCATTGAATTAGGCATTGTACAAATATTTCTATTTTGAATAATTAAAATCCAGATGGAACTGTTTAAATTTATATTCCAGTTCTAGATAAAAATAGAACAGTTTTTATAACAAAAAGCTATTGTCCTATAACTTGATTTTTCTAGGCCCTACGTGTATCTATGGAAGAACAACGCCAACGTCAAGAAGATGAGGCCCGTAAGGCTAAAGATGTGTCTGTCACTGAAGCAGGTGTCAAATCAGAAACAACCAAGGATGAGCCTACTGAAGAAGCTCTCCTTGAACGAGCCCTGCTAATGTCCATGGAGACTGGTGAAGAACAGGGAACTGTTGTGAGCAAGCCTCCAGTAGATTTTGCAAACATGACTGAAGAAGAACAGATTGCTTTTGCCATGCAAATGTCCATGCAAGATGCACGTGAGTTTATTTTACTAATAATTACCTTTTATGTATTTGTTGAAAAAGTGATTACAAACTAGTTTTCAAAAACTGACAATGTGAACCAGATAATAAAAATACAAGTCCCAATAAGCCTTCGAGGGCTGCTTTGCAACTGAGTTGGCGGTCAAAAACACTCTTCAAACACTTGTTTTCAAACACCTGTTGTAATATAAATTCATTTGTTACTTGTTGGTTCACATTGCTATAAAAGTTTTTCAACATTAATGTGATTGAATTTTTTTTTAATCGATTCGGACCATAATCACAAAACTCGTCCGCTGAATTGGAGCCACCATCTTGAATTTTTTGAATTTAGAAAAAAAAATTCATAAGCTCCGACTCCGAAATCCCTAACATATCAATTTTGTATCGAATCGGACCATTACCACAAAATTCGTCCGCCATTTTGAATTTGATAATTTTGTGAATTTTGACAAAAATTGTATAATCTCCGACCCCAAAAACACCCACATATCGATTTTGAATCGAATTCGACGATAATCACAAAACTCGTCCGCCATCTTGGAGCCGCCTTCTTGAATTTGTTAATCTCCGACTCCGAAAACACCGTGGAAAACATCCACATACCAATTTTTCATCGAATCGTCGGACCATAACCATTTCGTTTTTTACTCAAATAAAAATTACATAATTTCAAGCTAATAAAACAGCTGGAACTACTAGAAGTGTAGCAAAATTTACTTACGTATATCAAAATTCACTTGCAAGTATGAAAATTCACTTGCCTGTATCAAAATTCCCTCCCAAGATAGAAGTGGATCAAAATTCACAATAAGAAAGCGGGTAGTTGAAGATAATCAATGAATTGGATGGTGAAAGAAAACTATTGACACATTTTCTGCATTTTCACAGAAGAATCTTCATCCAGCAAGCCAGATAGCAAAGAAGAGCCAATGGAAGTCGGAGGTGACGAAGACTATTCAGAGGTCATGAATGATCCTGCCTTTCTACAGAGTGTCTTGGAGAACCTACCTGGGGTGGATCCTCAATCAGAGGCCGTACGTCAGGCAGTAGGCAATCTCAAGGATAAAAAGAAGGATGACAAAACCGAGGACAAGCAGAAGAAGTGATAGGTGAATGTTGATTTGAAAATAAACATTTTTCGTCCAATGAGTTCTGTTTGTTATTTTCATTGAATACTGATAATTCCATATTTAGATGAGGGATTGATTAAACATTTTTGGAAACACGAATGTAAAGGTATCAATGCTTTTCAGATTTTGTCATTCAATTGGTATTGTGAAAATAATTGCTTTTTTCAATTACTATGGGCTTCATATTAGTTCATAAATAAGGTTGGGATGTTAGATATATAATGATTCTTTTTATGGACTAATATACAGTCTCCAGATGAAAAACAGTAACCCAACCCTGTCTATTGAAATATACCATAATAAAGTATGAGTGGTGTTTATTAACAAGAATACATTTTTGTTCCACTATTGAAATTTAAGGAAGTATTGGATTTTTGCATGACATTGTTGATGAAACGGTTAAAATACTCGAGTGTCTGCTTTAGACATTCTGGATCAACATAATCATCGTTGATAAATTACAATAACAATTTCGAGTTCTTTAGGTCGAAATTTGTACATATACTTTGCTGAAAGTTTTTAAAATCTTTCGAAACGATTATTTTTCGTTGTTTTGGAAATTATTTTTCGTTGTTTTGGAAATTCTGTCAATTAAAATTCCTGATTTCCCAACGGTTTACGAACGATTGGAGTTTCTTGGAATAAGGAAAAACAATCAAATTTTCAATGTACTCTCCGAAATTTTGGATTTTCTGCCATTGCTGAAGGGTTACTAATACAAGACTCGAGTGTGTTTCAGAAATTACCCAGTTTCTCTATGGTTTACAGGAAAGCGAACATATCTCGGACAAAACTCTTTCATCATAGAAATTATCGTATTAAAGTTTTCAAATAATTGGCATCAATAATTTATTTCAATATTGATATTGGTACATAAGTTGATCGATGAACACAGAAATCGGGACAATATCGTTGATCTGATTTTATACTTATAGGTACTATGAAATGTCAATAAATAAGTATTCCTACATATATAAATTACCTAGAATCTAAAATGCCCAACAATAAAAATGATTATTCAAATTATGAGCTTTAAACTTAAGATATAAATAATTGAAAAGCCTTCGTCAGTCGCAATCGAAATCATTCACGAAACAATCGTTTTTTGAAAACGTACTACAGAATTCAAAATATGTAATTTCTTATACAAATTCATTCAATCATTCCGACAATGATAAAACTAAAAAGTTGTTCACTCTCATTATAGAATAGGAACATATTATTTTCTTTCAATAGCACATCCTCTATTTCTTTTCATTTCTGCTTCACGAAACTATTTTATGACGTCTCAATTATTTCATGGCAGCAATCTGGGATTGAATCTTCCTATGTGCAAAATCAATCCAGTGGGATTGTGTCTGATGAAATAGAGGAAAGGTCTGTCAAACCGCAGTCTTGGAATCTCAGGTACTCTAGCTTGTCTAGGCCTCAGAGGTAAAGGCGTTTCGTTATTCGCAAACAGTGGGTCCAGGTCTGTGAATCGGGTGTCTTCCAAGTAATTCTCTTCCAGCGATTTCTCCAACCTGAAAAATAAGAAACAGATCAACGGAGCCCTCATCCATTGCCGTTCTAGAAACAGATCAACGGAGCCCTCATCCATTGCCGTTCTAAATGGAGGTGGGCCTATTATCTGTTTCACTAAATTTTTTTTACTTTTTCGGTAAGCTAGAGACATCTTGTGAACTAACCGTGATCTATTTTGAGCTTGAAGTGTCATAACTGGCCATAACCTAACTTTTTGACATTTTGAATTATTCGAAGCATAAGATTATTCGATATCAAGAATCAGGAGACAGAAAAGTACATCGTCATCGTAAAATTGAGGAATTCAAATGCGTGAAAGTATTGGCGGATCGAAATTACGGTGGATAATGTTTAATTAATGTTGAGTTGTGAATATACTCCAGCATATTTCATATCCGAAGTAAACTGCCAAAGTTTTATCAATTTCAGTGAATATATGAGATGAACGTTGAGTTCCAGACAATTATAAATCTAATGTGATTTTAGCACCCAGCAAAAACGTTTTTCTTGTCAAACGAGCTTGGTGAAATCAAAAAAGCTTTGAATAGAACCAGACTATAGTAGCGACATTATCTTACGTTTGGGACTTGAGTGAACAGACAATAAGGTTCCAATTGTTATGCACGTTAACTCTATATCTTCTACAGATAGAATAAGCCCAGGCATCCCGTCATCTGTGATGAAAAATATCTGGCAGTGAGACTCACCTTCGGGATATCACATTCGCTGGATAAATCTCCGAGTGATGGCTGTCGGCATTCCTGAGCTCCCCGCAAGTCGTGAAAGTGTTGATCTGCAGAATATCCGACATGTAGAGTTCCTTCTGGATGCCGTTCATCCCTCTGAGATCGGCTTTGTGTTCGTCGAACAATTCGTTGAATCCCAACTTCTTCAGAGCCATGGTCGCATTGATCACGGACTTGTGGATGACCCTCGGTATCTGGACCTCGAGCCCCGTCCTTGGGATGAGAGATCTCAGAAGCCTTGACCATGCACCTGAATTGAAGAAAAAATATAAAATAAATCTCACCCGATGTATGCGACGGATAGCGCAAGAGTTGATGAAAAAAAAAAACAGTTCCTGTCGAGTCACCAAGATATGATATCCACCAGGTGGCCGCTTGGGCGCGATTAAGAGCATTTTCACCACTTTTTTCAATACTTTGGGCGATAATTTTGCCATTTCTTTCGAGAGTCGGCAAGAATTTTCTTAAAGATTTTTGTACCTTCTGATTGCTTCAGGTTACATAACTTGCATTGGTCTAACTCTACACCTATATAATGGACCGCAGTATCGAGGATAGGACAGCCAGTCATAAAGTAAGTTTAGTTCCGAGATTACTTTTGTGAATATAGGGACATAAAAAAAAAAGTGAAATTCGAGTTATGGCCTCAAATTGTTCAAAGCAGGAATGAGGCTCGAAGTCATCTCCACATTTATTTGGAAAAAAGTGTTATAGGGGACATGTTTCGAATGCATATGCATAATAATAATAAGTTGCTACAAAGAACATATGGGTAAAGTTAAAAATCTTGGAAAGAAGTACAGTACTTACATGAAGATGAAAAAATTGTTTACATAACTCAATTATAAGTGAAATTTAAAAAGGTGATTTATATAGGGACCCCGTGCCCACAGAAATAATGTCGTCAGGACGATAGCGTTTGTGGTAGGTGTGGAAAATATTAGATATAATATTATATTCGAATTCCCGCAATATAATGACAGCTGATGACAGCTGTCCGCCATGTAGAAAGTATATCACGGGCATCACGGGGCATAAAACACAAGAATAAGGTACAGCTGTCAAAAGCCGCCATTTAACTTCACCAAACTTTTTTCCGTGGGATTACTTTTTTCCGTGGAAAAACATACTCAAGGTTCTACTAACCTTGAAACATACTAAATAAAAAAAATCCCCCCACCTGTCTTGAACGCCCCCTCCACCAGGCTCCTCTCCAGCCTGGCCAGCCCATCTCCGGGCGCAGGCGCGCCCTGCTGCCCGGGAATCACCAGAACCGTACTGACTACGCGGTCGCCGGTGCCCAGAGACACTGCAGTGGCGTCCAGGCTGGGGTCGTAGCCAGCGAGGAAGCCGGACCGGTACACCACCGCGGGGACGGGCACTAGGCGGCGCTGCCTTATGGAGGGCAGCACCACGAAGTGCATCTCGCCGTCGCGACCCTCGGTAGAGGTCGACGTGCAGTCGGTCTGGAATCGGAAAGGGTGGTTGGGGTATGCGATATTGGAAATACGATATGGATATTTATCAATGCTTATCGATATTCAACGATATTTATCGCTGTTTTTCGATATTTATCGATGTTTATCGATATTTATCGATGTTTATCGATACTTATCGATATTCATCGATATTTAACAATATTTATCGATATTTATCGATACTCATCGACATTTATCGATACTCATTGTCGATCTAAATGAACACCTATATAGTATAGGCGGTATAATATTGTGTGTTCACTGGAAACAATGACTCAACTTTTTCTGTTAGGGAGAGACATCTTCTGATAATAACCGTGAACCATTTTGAACTTGAAGTGCCACACTGCCCATAACCTAACACCTTATTTACATTTTGAATTACGCGATCCTTTTAGCACAGCGAAGCTCCTGTTTCAAGCACAGAATTATTTATTGAATCATTGATGAGAGTCAGGAAGCAGTAAAAAGTATCGTCAGTCAGTGTCAAAAATGCACCATTTGACATGTCAAATTTCTGCTATTAGAAACACACATACCTAATTGACCTTCTTTGAAACAAAACACTAATACACGCACATATTTTACTTGTTTCCAATACTTTTCAGCAAAATAAACTATTATTTTTCTAAAAATTTTCCTTTTTTAAAAATTTTTTTACTGATGAATAATTTTGCAACAAATTCTAAATAAAAATTCAATAAATTCCATGGGATTTTCTATTTCTCATCAACATTCATCCAGTTCAATCATAAAGTCGACACACTTCGATTTGGTGATCAGATTCGTTTTTCAGCATTGTCCGATAGTTTATATGCGTCTACGGTCTTTTGAAGAAGCTTGTGATATCTACTTACTTCGAATACATTTACACTGATTCCTGCCAAGGGTGCTCGAGCAGTGATAAAACTGTCCTTGAGGAACTCTCCAATCTTTCCATCAGAGTACTTCTTCACCTGCAAATTCGTTCTTCTGCGAATTATATCACCAACTTCGCCGAAATTGATTTCCTCGACGAACCCATCATAGAAAGCCTGAAAATATGGAGAAACTTGTAGAACATTGTTCATTTCTCAAGATAAATAGTGACAATATGTATTCTTGAAATTTACAACTTCAAATTTCCAAAAATAAATTCGTATTAGGGTGGTATGATTTTAATTCAATTGCGATTTCATGAGGTTTCCATTTACATTGTTAATCTTTCTTAGTAACCAATCTTTAAATCTTTTCGAATTTTCATACAGGATGGGTTGAACAGGGAGGCGAATTGTAAAATTATATCGATTTAAATTTTTCCGAAATTATTATCAACTTCCTTATTCTGAATAGAACATATCCTACTCATTTTTATATTAAGTATTCGATAGATGACCAAAGAATTACATTTTTCATCAGCAGCTTTGATAATTCAGCATTCAGGAATAGTTTGTAATTTTGTTCAGCTATCACTGCTATATATAGTATCCTACATACTATTCAATGGAATGATATAAAAATATATAGGTTGTTTCATTCAAAATGAGGAGCCTGATAATAACTCCGGAGAAACTGTGTGGCAACATTAGCGATATGATTTTTCAATCCGCCACTTTTCAATCCACCTTGTATGAAAATTTAGAAAGATCCAACGACTTAGTTAACTCTGCATATTCATATCCAAGCATTCAAAATCCGTATGCCTCATCCCTCCCATCAACATACCTTCGCCCTCTCCTTGTAAAAAGGCAACAACATCCCCTTCTGCCTATCGCTGAACAGCTCCCTCACCATGGCCGAAGCCGCTACCCCAGACCCCGTCTTCTCGAGCCCAATCGACTCGCTCACGTTCCTAAACACGAGATGCGGGTTGAAGGTCACCATGTCGTCCAGCCGCAGCATCTCGTTCATCTCCCCTGAAGTGGACCCGCGGGCGCCCAAGAAGATCATGGCCAGCAGCGAGGTAACCCCAAAGGGGGACACGAAGATGCTCCTAGCCGGGCTGAGACCGGCCGTGACGGCCTTCCAGAAGCCAAAAGCCAGCTCGTTGCACAGCTGGGCGTACTGGCGGATGTCTTGGTCTAGGCTCGAGGTGGAGTCTTCGAGACCAGAGCCTTGGAGCGGCCTGGGTTCCAGGTCTATCGGCTGCGGTGGCTGGATGAGCTCGGGGTAGCTGGGGGGTTGGGAATTGAGGGTTGGTTCGGCGTGGGGTTTGACTGTGGGGACCAGCGTCCAGTTGGAATCGGTTTTGTCTGTGTCTTTCAATGATGGTCTTTCGGTTCCTCTGTCTGGGACTGTTGTTGCAGCGGTGGTCTTGAGGGGCTGATGCTTGGTAGCATTCTCGCTTTCTTTGATTATGATCTCGATAGATGGTTCAATCAATGTTTCTGTCGACGGCTCCTCACTTGAAGACTCAGTGGTTGATAACATATCGGTGCTGAGCTTGTCAAGAAGTAGTGTGATAGCTTCTGTAGGAACAGCCTCGGTGAAAGGGTCATCATCTTTCGGAACCTTGCCAAGTTCTGATTGTATCGCAGTTGTATTCAGCTCCGAAGTTTTGTCAGTCTTTGTGTTTTTGCTTGGAACTTCACCGACACCAGCAAGCTTGTCTGGATTAATCTCACCATGTTCCGTACTTGAAATTGTTATTTTCATAATAGGTGAGTCGTTTGATGAACTAGTATTATGTTTATCTATAATTATTTCACTTCCTGTAAGTTTTTGGGATGGAGAAATGTTGCTACTCGAGATTATTTGATAAATGCTTGGTTCTGTCGTAGCCTCACTCGAAACCAGATTCCCGGAAGAACTAGATGGCGACATGGTTGCTGTGGTAATATCTGCATCATTTTCATTAGTTGAGAAGGTTGTTGTAACAATATCTGATGCCATATCAGTTTTATTCAAGTCCATCACAATCTCATCCACATTTTGAAGAGTTTGTGATAGGAGTTCTTGTATACTATCCATCAAATCTTTATCAGTAGTAGCTTCATCAACTCCTGTTGTGACTAAATACCGCTCAGTAGTTTCAAATCTGTTGTCAGGTTGATCAACAATTTCTGTGTTCGATTCAGAATGAGTAGTGGAAATCATTATTGTCTCTGAAGTTGCAACCTGCTCTTTAGCAGTATCATACGACGTTGTAGCAACAACGTCTTCGTTAATCTTAGTCGAGTTAGAAATCATTCGCCTTTCAGTAGTAGTTGCTGATTCTTCAGTCCGTTCTGTGGTAGAACTAGATGTATCTTGTTTTGTCGCCATTGATGTGAGTTCTGAATGCAGATTTGTGATGGAAGAACTAAGCAGATGTGGTGGACTAGACAAGTTGGGAGATTTTCCTTCGGTTGAGGATTCTCCTGTTACCTTTGTCTGTTCTGTAGATTTCACCAGAGGAAGGTTCGTGGGAAAAATATTCATATTTGTAGAAGTACTGGGAAGTGTTCTTTCAGTCGAAGATGCTTCTGTCGTCGTAGATGTACGTTCTGTAGACATCACTAGAGGAAGATTTGTTGAAGATACATGTGAATATGTGGAAACGCTAGGTTCCTTTTCAGTTGGAGGTGCTTCTGTTATTGCAGGTGACCGCTCTGTAGACGTATTTAGAGAAATATTTGATGTAGGAATGCTCGAAGATCCTTCTGTAACTGCAGATGTAGATCCTTCTTCTGTGGACTTCACTATAGATTGATCTGTAGAAGAGTTAGGTACATTTGTGGAAAAGCTAGGCCGTTCTTCTTCGATTGGTGTAGATGTCCGTTCTGTGGACCTTACCAAGGGAAGATTTGTCGAAGATACCTCCACCATCGAAGATGCCTGTTCAGTAGAACTTGTTAGTGGGATATTTGTATGGGAGCTAGTTGAATATTCCTCAGTTGATGCAAGATCTGATGAGAGAGGTTTAGATACAGGCTGACTGGTAGTTATTCGCTCTTGTTGCACCATGTTCGGTTCTGCTTCGGTATTCGTGGTCTGTGGAGAGTCTGACGTGGTTGCTGTTATATTCTGCATCGGTGTTGATGATACTGGTATGTGACTTGCTTCAGTGCTTGATAATTCTTGCCCAGTTGTTGATGTGATACTCGGAGATGAATTGCCTTCTGCCTTTGTAACTCCCTCATTGCCCTCCGTAATAGCACTTGCCTCGGTGATTGGCACCCCCATATCTTCCTTGGGCGAAGAAGATGGTAACCTCTCCGAAGTGGCATATTCTTGCTCAGACACCATAGAGCCTTGAGGGGAGGTGCTGGATTCTACGGGTGCCGTTACTGATTTCGTCGTTGACCCAGAGGACACGAAGTAATCTGTGCTAGTCTCGACCACGATGGTGTCCGGGGTGACGTGTTGCAGGGGCTTCTCGGGCTTGATGTCGGCCCCCGAGTTGCCGAAAACCGCGGGCAAGATCATGCTCCAGGAGTCGGAAACGTCTGGAGTGTCGAAGACCGGTTTGGATTCGCCTTTCTTCTTGTGGAGCTCGATTTCTCCTTTGAGGACGCCTTGGACGTTGCTGAGGACGTCGTTGACTCTGTTTTCGGGGATGTAGTTTTGGGAGGAGAGCGAATCGAATTCCAGGCCGTCACTGTCGCCTGTCGCTATAATCCCGCGAATTTCTTCCAGAGACATGAGCCTCCTGACTAGGTTGCCGTCATCGTCGAATGTGTAGAATTCGTAGCGGTCCGGGTTCAACAAGTCGATGGGACTGGCTAGCTCTGAGGAGCCTGTTGGTTTGTCCAACGGTTTCCCTAGGGAGTCGGTGAATATTGCTTTGGTGCCATTGCCGGTATCCATGATGACTGACACTGAGGTTACGACGCTGCAAAGATAAAGAGCTTTGTTGCAGGGTCTGAGTTTGTGATTTTGGAGGTGATATTGTACCTGGATCCCAAAATTTTTCGCGAGTGGTCGCCATCTGTTTCGTTGGAGTCCTCATTGGGAAAAGCTAGGGCTATGTTGGTTACCAGTAATATTAGTATCCACATTTCTGTGAAGAACCCTGGAAAGTAGAAACATCAGTCTAACAGAACTGTCGCATTATTTATTCAGAAAAGAGGAATTTATTTTCTAACCAGATTTTTCTCCGTCTAAGTAACTATTCATTTTGAAATAAACTAGACTTATTGATTTTGATAGACGTTAAAAAATAAAGAATCTATCACGGAAAGTGTTATGTAATTAGACAATTCATTCTTCTGATGAATGAATTTGCTTTAGCTATGTTCTTCATTCACCACAAGATAATAATTAGGTATCTGCCCAGATATTCAGTGGTTAGAGTAAGCGACAACTGTTAAAACAAAAACAACTTGATTTTGTGAAGTAGTACCACTACTTTCTCATTGATGTTGACGATGAAACGAATGTGGTAATCATTTTTTACTGTTCTTAGAAGTCGATGAACTTATATGATGGAACAGATTTGTGTAAATACCGAAAGCTAGTGTTAAATCTTAAATCAATATCAAACGTTGATTTGGGGATCTGGAGAACCGTTGATAGTTGAGATATATCGACAGTTGTAAAATCAGGCGGACTTCAACTTCTCATGAAAATATATTGTACTTATAGTTGTATGAATAATAATGTTACCTTTGTTCGTAAGTAATACTTACCCGGTAATTTAATATTTTTTTAAGCAATAATATGTATATATATTTTGAAAGTTCTTGTGCCCTTCATCAAATTTCAATTAGATATTAGATTGAATGATTATTTTTCAAGTGTCACTACATCGGGATCTAATAGTTTCTCTGGTGGCAAAGTTGCGTGTTTCGTTCTGAAAAATTAACCGAAAAGAACTGTGGAATACTTATATCGAGGAATATATTCAAAAGTTTTAAAAATAACGCAATGAAAAACGTTTCGTTTCTAATTTTTCGAGATCCGCTTTTATAATCAATAATACATTATTCTTTTTTATGGAGAAATCGAATATGGCATCGTTTTTTCTTTTTTCTTTATTAATTTCAAACATGGGAAAGATAAACCTGTCAACTTTATTTTTTCTTATAATAAACACCATTTTGGATTTCAACATTTCTAAATCTTTATTTTCCCTTCACCATATTGGATTTCTCGATAAAAAAATTTTAATAATGCCTTATTGGTGAGAAATATCTAGTATGATCAGTTTATCGTAAAAAAAAATCAAAAGCAACAATTAGAAATTTTAGTTTTTTGCGATATTTTCGTGAGTATTGAAGGTACCTATTCCAAATTTCAGATTATCATTCAGCACGAAAATGCAATACTTTGCCCCAATTTCACCAACTCGAAAAATTGACAGCCTGTATAAACGTACAGTTATGAGGTTATATTAGGGATATTATCGCGCAGATATTATTAATGAAGCATTTACAATTTTTTTATACAGGGCTGTCATTTGATGAAAGTTGAAACTAAAACAGTCGAAATATTGAATATTTGATCCACGAGGAAGAAATTGCATGACGAAAAATATATGTGTTGTTATTTTTGTAATTTACATCCGGTGGAACCGGAAATGGTGAATTCCATTCCAAAAACGTCAAACAGCGAAGTATATGCCAAAAGGCAGCAGAGGAAGTCTGTAACTAAAGGGTTCGCTCTATATATATATAATAAATCAAATAAAAAATATCAGATTTCAAGAAATAATAGTAATACTTAATTGATACAATTGAAAAAATTGTTTAAATTACAAAATAAACTCTGGATTGTACTTTTCACTGAAATTAACTGAAAATGCCTTTTAAATTTTCTTTCAAAGAAAAATATGTGTTAATTTAATAAAACCATCAGGTACCTTATCAAAAATCACAGATTAATCCGACATCAATCGGTGGGACGGGCTGCGGATGTACGTTGCTCAACTAACCACTGGCGTGAATCACCGATGCACCGGACTTTTGTCTTAAGAAGAAACCGTGTAGAACTGGCAAACTGCCGAAGATGCGAGATGAATATGCTAGTTCTTCGCGGAGTCAATGTCACTAGTGGAGCGCCGACACACATTCACTCCACAAAACATAATCTGCGAGGCAATTTTGACGTGCCTACCCGAGAAGGTACCAGTGAAATTGGAGCGAAAATGATTCAGTGTCGACTTACTTAGTATCACTAGTATGATTATTTTGACCACTGCTTAAATTTATGCTCATATTTTTCGGTCATTTTTCATGGGAATTTCAGAGTTAAAGTCAGAAAATTTCAACCCTAACTGTATTGAGAGTAACTCTGAAAGATAAGAGCCCTAAAGAAGAAGTTCTGCAAACACTTTTGGTAGAGGCGGAAAATATGGTGAATATCAGACCTTTGACCGATGTATCATCTGATCATGCTGACCCAGAGAGTCTCACACCAAATCATTTTCTTCTGAGTTCCTCGGATGGTGCAGCACTACTACCAGGAAAATTCAATGAAAACGAAATACATTTGAGAAGACAATGGAAGGTATCACAGGCTTTAGCAGACATATTCTGAAAAAGACGGGTCAAAGAATATGTTCCAATATTGAACAAAATAAGCAAGTGGCACCAGAAAGTTCCGAATATTGAAGTAAATGATGTCGTCATTATTATTGATGATACAACACCACGAAATAATTGGCCTTTAGGAATCATTCACAGAGTTTACACAGGGAAAGATGGGAAGGTCAGAGTAGTAGATGTCAAACTAAAAAACGGAACTTTTAGAAGACCAGTAACTAAAGTTTGTAAGTTATCTGGTGTCAGCAAGAATGAAGAGGAAGAACAAAATTCGAATGAATAAAATATTATTGAAGAAATTCTGAATTTAGGGGGGAGAATGTTGAATATAATTATATATGTGTATAATATAGGAAAAGTTGGCACAATATTGAATAATTTCATAGAAGAAAAAGTCATTGAAATATAGAAGTCAAAATTTAAAAGACTGATATTTCATTAAATAAATAGAAAGACTGACTCTATTACACTAACATTTTGACCAATTAAAAGGTAGAGGAGCATGAAATTACACTGGACATTTTTTGACGTTTATAGGTAAAATGATACATTCTTATATAGAGTAAAATAAGAAATATATTTCTAACTACTTCAGTGGAATATTGTTTAAGTCAAGGATAATTATTCAATCTACCACCAGCTGCCTTATCAGTACTTTGTATTTTAATTAGCGTAATCCACGGCGGAGTCTTGTTCCAAAATTATCCCTCAGATAACAAGCCACATATCGGTGTCAAATTTTTTTACCGAATACCACTTTAGTTGACTTTAGCTTCAATGAATGAAAACAGAATTTTTTTTCTCGAACACGAATATTTTTTAGGAACTATTCGTGTTCTCGAAAAAATGTCTGGTAATAATTTTGAAGCTCTAATGAAGTAAAAATGTATAGTAGATACATCCAGACGCCAGAGATCCGAGAACTGATCCCAAAAATAGAGCTTAAACATACATATGGATTTTACGAAGCATGGGTCTAAAAAAATAGGTTTGTATTAAATGACATAGATTTGAAGATCGACTTTCAAAGACGAAAACCTAAGAAAGCGGAGTTGATTTCGTCTATATTTATGTTACCTATAGATGCTAGATGAATATATGATAGATTTGCTCAAAATCTTTTCTGTATGTACTTCAATTTTATAAGAAAAATTGTAATGAATGGTAGTCACTATAGTCACAACCATAATATACACTAAAATATATGAGTAATCAATTTTTCATTTTTCCATCACTCTGTGAATAGTGGGTGTAATTGAATGTTATTTTTGATATTTTCTGAAATTTTAAATAACACTTTTGTACTTTACGAAAGGTCTGACTCACCTTAGCAAAACGTTATTGTCAATTTTATCAGGATATAGCTTGATTTTGCAACATGAACTGTACATAGATTAGTAAATTTCCGGAGTAGATTCAGCTGCGTCGGCTAGTCAAGTGCTCGACCTTGACCGATGGACCAAGTGATGCGACTATAACTGTGCAAGAACTGTACACCTGCTGAAGACAAAAGATTTATTGTTTGCTCAAATTGTGTCAATTTTCAGTTTTGAGACCCGCTTTGAATGTATAACGAGTTTTTTGGGGCCATCGTGCATTTCTCACTCACTGATTTCAAACACGCTTTATCGGATCCGCGATTTGGAAAGCAGACGTTTTTTTCTATTGTGGACTAAAAAAAGAACAATTAGGATTTTCCACGATTTTTTCTACTCACGTACCCGCCTAACTACTGTTTAAACACACATATCTGTGACTTTAATAGCATATTAAACACAGTGTGGTATATTTGCTAAAATTATACTGATGGGTGCCATAAATTTCAGCAGACATTTAGAAAAAAGTTGCTTTTTATTTATTTTCTTATATTTCGTTATATTCAGCAAGCCAAAGAAGTTGGGATAATCATAAATGATCTAACTTCACTAATTTCAGAGATAAGCTATATATAACTTTACGTCTTTCTTATAAGAAAAACGTCCATATATGGACGCCATATTTGTATTTTATATACACATTGTTATATTTTTACTCCAAACAATTTCTGTTGAGCAGAAACGTATTTATTTGTGAAAATATTATACAGTGAGGACCAAAAGTCCGTCGCCCCCCTGTAACTTCTTTATTGTACAAATTACAAAATAATGTTAAATACATAAGTTGTAGGGTTTCATTCGATCTCTTTAATGGTTTGAGTTTCATTCATACAGAGTGTCTCAAAAAAGCACGGTGACTTAGAAGTTATTTTTTTTTAAATGGAACACCCTGTATTTTATTTCATTTTTAGATTCTTCCTGAAGAGCTGATTTCGTCGATCTATCATACTTGGGGTGTAGCGCGAAAGATTACAGAGATATAGGGTGTGAAAAATCGAGATTTTTCAAATTTAGGAATTTTTTGTGCCGAAACTATCCATTCTTGCTCAAAACGGCTTACATGTCCCTATCTCAATTTTCCATTTACTATCGATTGATATTTAATTGAAACAAATACGGGTGGTTCAAAATTTTGAGTTTTGCATCACCCTCTATTTGTTTCTATTAAATGTCAGTAGATAGTAAATAAAAAGTTGAGATAGGAACATGTAAGCCGTTTTGAGCAAGAATGGATAGTTTCGGCACAAAAAATTCCTAAATTTGAAAAATCTCGATTTTTTACACCCTATATCTCTGTAATCTTTAGCGCTTCACCCCAAGTATGATAGATCGACGAAATCAGCTCTTCAGGAAGAATCTAAAAATGAAAAAAAATACAGGGTGTTCCATTTAAAAAAAAATAACTTCTAAGTCACCGTGCTTTTTTGAGACACGCTGTATGAATGAAACTTAAACCATTGAAGAGATCGAATGAAACCCTACAACTTATGTATTAAACATTTTTTTGTAATATGTAGAATAAAGATGTTACAGGGGGGGCGACGGACTTTTGGTCCTCACTGTATATGTTGGAACTAACTCTTGAGAACAATCATTGACAGACAATACTATGGGACATTCAATGTTAGGACATATCCATGAGACCAGCATGACTCGTATTTATTTTGAATTTATCTCAACAGTTTCTGCTACATATAATTAAAAACGTTTTTCCTTTTTTCAAATTACTGTCTCTATGTAACTGTTGGCACCCTGTATAATATTATTCAGGGCAATGCCTTTTCCTAGGTATACATCCTGCAAAATCAGTTTATTACAGGAAAAGATTAATGTTGGCCACCATAATCCATATATTTACGGCCACTTCCGAAAATGTTTTGTAGACTGTTGTTCGTCTTTTTGATAATGGTGACCCTGATGAACTCGCACGATTTTCTGACATCTCTACGATATAACTTTTTCTTTCAAAGATACTTATTTGGAAAAAAGTGAAATTTTGCATTATTATTTTAAATTATTATAAATTCATTACTGGAGATAGATCAAAAGTGGAAGCACTTTTTCATTGCCACTTTTTTCGATCTACAAAACGGCATTCCTAGTCTTTGAATTTGACGTTTCCATTTTTGTTGATGTTGATCACATGAAGTTAGCAATTAAGAAGTGCTTTCAGTTTTCGTATAATTAAGTATCTCCAATCGTGAAGCAAGAAAGTAATAAAGATGTTAATAAACAAATTCAGCTTTTTCCAAATATTTTGAAAACGAAAGTAGTTATCGTGGATTTTTATCTCTCTTTCTTATCAGCATAAATTTCTGCAACTTTGCCCCAATTTGAACTTCTTCGTACTAGTACGTGCTAGTACTTCGTAATCTATTACCTACTGTTTTTGAGATCCCATTAGTCGAATTCGAATAACCCTGTATAGGTATATGAGTAATTAAATTATTGAAAAAAACAATCTCTAGAGAGAAATTCATTTTCAGTAATGATTTATAGCAGTAGCACTTCTCTTGAATCATATAGGTTATACCATACTGAAATAAGTAGGTTATTCCATTGTTTGTCATCAATGCTTTTATGACTTAACTTTCTACATATTATTATATCCATAATGTTATGGAATTTCGAAGAACTGTTAATCACAGGGAAATTTTTTGTACAACGTTTCAAATTTTCGATGCTTTCGCAGGATATCTCAGTTGTCTTTGGAGATAGAGAGTTTGCGGTTTTCACATTACTGCCCTATATTTCTTCGTGAAACGAAAATTGTCGAAAACAGAACTTCAAATGCCCTCCCTGTTTTTGAGATACAGGGTGGGCAGAATCTTTCAACTTATAGGAAAAGTAAAATCTGTATCTTGTACATTTTTTTACGTAGAATCTATATATAGTGGCATAGTCAGATTTTCGAAAGGAGCAGTCATTAATAGTTAGATATAACTCAAAGTTATGTTCTTTCAAATGGAATTGTACACCTCTTGTGGGGAATTTTGGTAAATTTTCGAGGAAATAGAGAGAACTTTGGAGCACTTCGAGAAAATGGAGGTATTACGGGAGGCAATGAGAGAAATAATAGGATTATCAAGGAATTTATAGCAAGTTGAAGAATTATTTACCGTTGGAATCGTCAGGAGTTTCGCAGTTTAATAAATAGAGAAAAATGTCTTGTATACAAATTCCAAGCCATGGATGTGAGTTTCAAATCAGAAAACGATTTCTTCAGCAATGACTTCCAATGTTTTTCACTGTCACTACCAAAAAATTTAAATTTGAAGTCCCCTCGAAACGCGCAGATTTGGGAAACAACTCATCTAAGTACCATCAATCACTTGCGCTGACCACATTTCAGAGCTGAATATTCGTTTTGCATCCATCAAAAGCAAGCTCCAATGGCGTTCTCATTCCAGACCACAGCATACAAGTCCTGCATACCAACGACCAAGGTGCCATTAAGTCTGAACGCCTCATGAATATGTATCCATATCACTTTGATTTTCGCCCTGAATATACAATCGGCCACCAAAATCCGATCCAGGGCACTGGACAAGTGAGCCGAGAGCTCATTTTTCATCGATATTAGTAACTAAATGACAGCCCACGAATGAACATGAAACTCCTAGTGATTGCCATATTACTCGTGGGTCTAGTATTTTGTGAGGAAGAGCCGAAGGCCTTTGAAGATGATTCCTACCTGGAGGCTCTGAAGAAGACCCGCAGTGAAAGTGAAAACCCTCATCTGGAAGATGGGAGCAAACCGAAGAAGAATATCAGGAGGGAGTACGATGTTAATGGTTATTATCCAGAGCCGCAGTATGGACAACCCTCAGGACCTGCTCCCAACTATGGGCCGCCGGTGCCACAGTGAGTAGATTTTCGTCCTTATACAGGGCGATTTTCATTTTGTATTGCGCTAAAGATGGAATATATGCGATTTTATTGGGAGGCATAACGAAGGTTCAATATTGTGCAAATCACATGTCTAGCAGTAGAGAGACTAGACAGGATGCGTCGTTTTCGAGAAAACCGGGAGAACGTGATGAGATTCCTAAATTGTATGCAGTATGCAGGTATATCGGCTATAATTATACAGGGTGTTTAACTGTTACGAGATGCAGAGATTTTAGTCTAATCCTGATTATTGAGTGTCAATCGCAGATTGCACCACATGCAGATCCAAGATGTGCGAAACATTAAAATTGTTTGTGGTATTTCAAAAGAAAAGTCCATGTATTTTGGATTTACATTGAAATTTTCAGTGTTGTGCTCTTAACTTTTTTTTTCGAAGGGATACGTTTTATATATCTACGAAAAAAATTAATTATGGGATACTTTCCCAAATGTATTGAGCTTATGTAGGTAATTTTTTCTGGTGTGCATTCATACCTATTGCTTTTTCAACTTTTCTTCTACATTTTAGTTAATTTATAATCAAAATCATGTTTTGTCAACTCAAGGTTTCCTTATTGTCGTGTGGAATCATCTTATGTTGTAGGAAGAAAATGCCACTGGCAAAATCAACTCACATTTTTAGTGTTGATGAATATTTATACCTATACTCATATATTATATACTCTATTCCATAAAATTTAAATTACAAGTTTTGTTTTTTTCTGGCATCGGCAACAAGTTGTTTGTTATTATGAATATAATGATTAATACCTACCTTTATATCAACGTAATTCCAGTTTTGGAAATTTCAAATTTGAATCCTATAGAGTGAGGGTTTTTAAGAAATATACCTACATTCATTTTACTTCGATACTTTATTGGTACGTCATCAACGGACGTTGCTGATTATAAAATCTTAGGATGATGAATAATTTGAAGTTAATTCAATCAAACTATTTATGCGCCTATTTGTCAAAGAGCGAATAATTGGTCAACAGAAACATAAAGCTCAAAAACTATTTCGTAGTAATAAAAGTACATTAATAATCCCCCACATGTTGACCTCACTTTTTCACCATCATATGTAACTTGTGAGTACGCTTTCTCTGTCGAGATTTTTTTTTCTGATGATATCATTTATGTCGAATATTTGGACTTGCATTTCATAGGTAACTTTTTCTTCGCAAGGTTTTACCTCGAATATAATAGGTGTTTTGGGTCAAACCGTCTCGATTTTCTCTCAAAAATGAATAATTTTAATATTATTATCAAATGTGATATATTTTTAGGATTATTACTATGGAATATAGCGTATCTACAGGGCTATTCAAATTCGAGTCTATGCATGGGGATTTCGATAACGGTAAGAGATAGAGGGTTGGTTAAATGGTGGCAAAGTAGCGTATTTCAGAGGTTAATTATATGAATGAAAAAATCTGACCTAGCTACTTCAGTTCTGGAGTTATACAGGAAAAATTAAAAAAAAAAGTTGAAATTTTACTGGTAATAGTTCAATATTTCCAAAACACTCTGTATTTCAGATAAAAATACTACGTCAGTATAATACATGACTCTTGGAATTCAAAAAAATACAAGAAAAAATACAGGTCCGTATTTGAAAATTAATAGTTGAGGGTGGCCCAATCTATACGATACCCTGTATATAATTTTAATTCAGATATTTAGAAAGGCTACATAAAGTTGCTATGGCAAAGTGGCAAAATTTTGAAAAAACCTCTGTAAAATAAAAAGATATAGGCAAAAGAAGAATTTCGAAATTCTTAATTATTCTTGTATAACTCCAGAACTGAAGAAGCTAGGTCAGATTTTTTCATCCATATAATTAACCTCTGAAATACGCTACTTTGCCCCCATTTATCCAACCCTCTATCTCTTACCGTTATCGAAATCCCCATGCATAGACTCGAATTTGAATAGCCCTGTATATCAATAATAAGTTGACAGTGTTCACATAAAAACTAGACATTGGTACAATCACCTCAATAAAAATGCAATAAAAAACATTAAAAAAAAATTGATTTCATTATTTTTTATACCTATTACTCTGTATGTATAACAGATTCAGCAGAAGCTCATATTGCCGCGCAAGATATATAACCTCTATTTTGTATCCATACATTGTATTACAACACAGAACTTTGAGATGGGGTCCAGTTATTTGTTTCGAGATATTGCAGACAATCGCAATTCTCCATTCATTTAGAAATTCAAAAATGTATACATATACGACTGCTCTACAGATTTGTATTTGAATACCCTTCACACAATAAACGATATTAGGAGTGCATAATATTGAGTTGACCACCGGAATTGATAGTGTTTATCCAGAGGTACCAGTAAACTCAACCTGCTCACTTCGTTACCTAATAGGATTTTCGAATGAAAAAGATGCTAGTCGAGGTATCCAATCTTTCGAAAGGAACAAGCCAAAATACCAATCTGGCATAGAATCGCTATTTGTGTATTTAGAGCACAAATAAGTGATAGATTGCCTACTGCGAAATACGCACAAGATTTTTTCTTCAAACGCAGCTCCTAGACAAGAAAACTCAATACTTTATTATTACTACACGGTGTGGTGCTTCTCAATCTACCGTAGAGCATGATTCAGTAAATATTAATTTTGCTTCATGTTCAAAAAGACAAAAAGATATTTTTTGAGAAATGCGACACAAGTTTATGATACTCACCTCGATATCTTCATGACACCGTATCATGAATTTATCATATCATATTTCAAACTTTTCCTCGATTTATTTGGTAGGAGGTTCCCTCTTTTTATCTTTCTGCTCACGAGCGGCAATGCTGTCACTCAATGACATTTCTCGGAAAATGTCAATTTTCTGTTGGGAGTCGCGAAAGCGTCGTCAAAAGCTAATTTGTTGACCGATTGCAGAAAATATAAATGGGCCACCCCCTATTTTCCAGGTACGGCCCCCCGCTACCTAATCCACCCCCGATGTACGGTCCACCCCCCAACTACGGCCCCCCTCCCACGTCGCTGCAAGTCTTCTACGGGGCGCCCCACGCTCTCGAATCCTTCTGGGAGAAACTGAAATTCAAGCTGAGCATATTCACCCTGGGGAAGATACTGCTCAAGCTGGTGATCTTCAAGAAGATCGTCAGTTGGATAGCAGTGCTGTGTCTGCTGCTGTTCCTGCCCTCTTTGAAGAACAAGGATGAGTCTGGCATGAGCGACGGAAGGAAGTTCGCGGGCAGGAATGATTCGGGTACACTTTCACATAAAGCTCAGGCGTTTTCTGGAGGCGAAGTGGGTAATAAAGCGGTGGTGAGACGCGACAAATACGCCCTCTGATGAGCACGTCAAGAATAAGTGTCAATGTACTGCCTACTTTGCCTTCCGAAAACGCTTGAACTATTCTATCCACTGAGCCATTTTCAATTGGGATAAATATCAATTTGTCCTGATTCGGGTTGAATTCATGGCAAAATAATATTTTCATCTGGTACATCAGCGTTCATAATTTATCAGTATAAGTTCAAAAACGAAAAACAGAATATCTTACTGCATAATATTATAATGAATTAAAAATTTACTATTCGTAAATAACTAGATTTTTTAAATTAGGCGTTACATGAGCCCTCTTCAAGTGTGATTAATTTGTTTTTTCATTTTCAGGTAATGAAACAATCGACAATATTGCCAAATTTGTTCTGAAAGCTTTGGATACGTTTCCGCACAAGGAGGGTCCAAAGAGTTCATAAATAATGGAAAAATTTGGAACAGATCGTCAACCTAGTCAGAATAGCCCAATATATAAATTGCTGTAGATCAAATATTTATCAATTTATTTATTTATTTAATTATGTAAATAAATCGTGAGAGTTATAATCGCTTCCTTTATTTTTGTATCAATATTTTTTTTAATCATACTACAAAGTAAAATGTTTACAATCTGAAAATAGTAAGATTAATCTGAAATTGTTTAGCAGGCCATCAAGGCTGGTTGTCCATTAACTGTTATATCTCTTGGCCTTCATGGACAGTTTAGAATCCACATTCATACAACTTTCGAAGCAGTCGAAAAAATCATGAACACATTTCAACTATAGCGCTTCACATAAAAATCCCATGGTGAAAAACATATTTCACATCCAACATTTCGGGAATCAACTGGAAACAATCGAATGAAAATTTCAATTTTTTCTAAAATAGAAACTTTGGAAGTGGAATCTTCCACACCAGAAATTGAATCCTCAGTCAACATTTCAATGAGAATAAATTGAAGATAACGTTATTTTTATATCGAGTACTGAAAATCACCAGCAAATATATCATGGGAAACACAAGATCAGTTTTTGAATTGCATATGTTCTAAAAAAACAATATTTAGTCAGCAGCTTCTACATACAAAAATCCTATAAACTTCAGAAAATATGTTCTGGCCGAGAATACAGTGACGAAATGAATTAAATTAAATTGACAGTGAAATATAAGTTTAGTAATATCCTTGATTTTAAGACTTAATACTCATACTAATCATAAATGAAAATGTCTTTCAATGATTATCAACATCTGAGATTCTAAATCTATTATATTCGTAACTTTCACAAACTATTAACATTGTATTAATTATTGCATTAAAAATCAAAACCTAGCATTTCTGCATAGATAATGAAAGAACCAACTTCCCATTCAAAAGCTTGCGTTGGAAAAACTAAAATTAACATGTCTAGGGAATTTTCATATAGAATTTTTGATAAAACAAACTGGAAATATTCTCCCAATTTCATTTAGAAGACTTTTGTAGGAGCTAGAATATTTAAATTCTTTTACAGGATTTTTATACGAAGAATAACACTGAAATTGATAGTATAAGAGACGAGGGAGAATTGATCTAGAGTTTTGATTGAAAAAAGAAAAATATTAAAGGCAAACGGACTTTCAGTCTATGATCCTTTCTACAGCTGCACGCGAAGCATTTTTCATTCGGGTGACCAAGATGAGAATGAACTTGGAGATTGTGTAAAAGCTTGTAAGCTTTTCTTCTGCACGAAATATGAGCAATTTGAAGATACACTTGGAGAAGCCTTCCTGAAACCAAACTTTGTCATATAGATATCAAGTTTCGTTTTGAAAAATTTCTCGTCACACAAGGTGTAATTTTGTTTATACCCCTAGAAAAAAATCGACGATTATTTCTCGACGACCAAACATTGACTCAATATCTGTTGAAGGTTCGAAAAGTTGCAATGAAAAAGTATTCCTTAATTTTTTGAAACAATTCCAGAAATAAATGAGTGAAAGTTCCTCACATTGCGTAATTTTTCTCTATGATATACATGCTGTTCATTCTAGCTTGGCCACCCCATATATTCAGCCTCCCAAACTTCCCTTATCGAAAAATTCAATCAACTGACTTGTACAGTCACCATTCCATCCAGAGTGGCTAAATAACAAATTACAGCACTCTCCCAGTCAACACCAACGACAAGAGGGACGCAGCCGGCTTCAAAGATATGAACATACACAAACCATAGAAACATCAAGTTGAATTTCGCAGCTCCCTTCTCAAACAATAAAAAAATACGACCCTTTCCACATTATGTACATCGGGAACGCTGCAAATACCCCAACCAAATAAAATGAATCCGCTGTCAGAATCTATTATCAAAAACAGATACATCCTTATGTACAAAGAAATCGATGGATGAAGTCGAGAGAGTTGTCAAGTTTTCACCGGGACGAACTTTTGTCCCGCCTCGCATCGCCACCGCCCTTTTCGTCCAAGCGCTGGTGCGGCGCCATTTTGTCGAAGAACGAGTGCTGAAGGGCCTCCTTCAAGGTCACGCGATCTGAGGGCTCGTACTCGAGCATCTTGAAGATCAGATCAAAGAGGGCGTTGTGATCGGGCTCGTCGATTTGCCTGTATCTCTGCAACAACGGGACAACGTCGATGACGCACTTGGGAAATTGGGAGAATATGCAGGGTGGAATGGATAGAAAATAGTATATTACACAACAAGTGTGGAAAGTGACATATTTCACACGAATAGTCGTTTAGCACGAGCCGCGTAGCGGTGAGTGCGGAAACGTAACGAGTGAAGGAAATGCACTTTCCAACGAGTTTTGTAAACTATTTTTACTACGACTACGAATATTTTCATTTCGCGGGAGGTCTTGTCAAAAATTTATCTTAAGCGGTCTCTATAATTTCAGGTGGTTTTGATTCGATATTAATCAGAGATAAGTAACCCACTAACAAGATGTGCACGTCAATGCTATAATTTGGCAATATATTTTTGATGGTTTTGGAATCAGCCACAAGATGGAACTAGTGCCGTTGATTCCAAAGAGTGAACATACCTTTTTCAGCTGCCATATTTGGCTGCCATGTTCAAGGTCAGATTTTTCTGTCTTTTTCTTCATCGGTTCTTCCACTTTGTTTATTTTCATTGATTTTTATCGACTTTTCGTACGGTGTATTTGTTCCCAGCAGTTCTCGTGAATATTGTGGTTTTACATCAGAATTTCATCAATATCTTTATCAAAGTACTATTGAACAATATGAAATACCCCAGTTGCATACCTAATCAATTTATTATTGAGAAATACAGTGACAGTGGCAATGTCATGATCAGGAAATAAAAATGTGAGTACCTACCTGAACTGTGAAAGAACACGTCGCCGAAATGAGGATTTTGTTTCCCAATCAAAGATTTGCTTCGAACAAAAAAATGGACCGTTAATTGTTCAGGTACGTCAAACACTACCTATTTTACACTCTATTTACTATGTTCTGAGTGATATACTTGATTATTCTTTTTCTGTTACAGGAGATGTTGAGCTAATAGATTCGAGTTGGGTAGAACTGCACAAAGGGCTAGTTTGTCATTTCACTGAGGATGATTATTATAGAAATCCATTGCTTAGGAATAGATTGAATATCTGAAGCACCTATGAGAACATTTTATAGACCATCAGTATGATAAGAAAACGTTAATCAATTGATGAGGAGAGGGAAAGCAATGCATCAGCCAATGTATCTTCAACTAGTCATTCTATATTATTTGTATACTAAAGTGGCAACTGAAATTATGATCATATTGCCATATGACCAACAAATTCCTGAAGTTGATGTCAGCAATTTTCAGTTGTTATTTCATTTGAATCTGCTATCTGCTTCAATGGCGAATCTTCAATGCAGAGCTCATATTGAGACAATTTTTTCCAATCTTCAAGTTAAGTTATTATCTACACCTGTCTTACGTGTTAATTTTGTTTAGACCAGGATAGTGATAGTGATTCATACCTATTTCCTCACCATATCAATGAAAACTCTGTTATCAAACAAAACTCCTCTTTTCTCTATAAAAAAAATGAAAAATTAGTAAAATGTGAAGTGAATAAGTCAACTCGAGTACTGCAATCTAAGTTCGTGAAAGTTCGTAATTCGAATTAGCTGCGAAACGCTAACTTCACATCAACAAAAATAGAGATTCATGCATTAAACGCCATCTGTGATAATACATTGAAACGAAAATCAATCACGTGACTATATTTCCAAATCTTCCATAAGACGTGCACATCTTGTTAGGGTTACTTATCTCTGATATTAAGTATTGTTTATTTCCATATTCAAGATGATATTTGAATACTTCTCTGACAATTCCTCATTATGTGAATTACTGATTGATTGAGTTAGTTTAGTTTGAACAAATTTTATTGATAATTGACACCAGCGTACATAAACAAACTTGACACCATACACTTGCTAGCGCCAGTAATCACGCAACCAGAAATACAGAACCATAGAAGTACGTAGTGCGCAAGCGCGTACGAGTTAGTCGTCCTTGACTTGACTCCTTGCAAACATCTGTGATACCAAAGAATCTTCTTTTTGGTGATACTGTGATATCAAACTGATGCAAGCAGCAAGCCGCACATAAAACTATAGCCGTACTCTTTTGAATGATCTCACCCGCTGTTATCAACATCGAAATAGTTCCAGCAAAGAGTATAGGTTCCGGTTTAAAAGTGAATTCAGAGGTTATGTATCAGACACATTGAAATTAATAGATAAAGAGTTCTCGGTATAATTCAAAACGAGACAGAAATTTCAATAAATAATATGAATTTGATTTGAGAACGTTTATATTGACAGTGAGTACCTTCACAATATACCTAATTGTTTCTATCAATTCAGGCGACCGTTGTGATATTTTTAATATCAACACTAGTGCTTTTTTTCTATCAAATAAACAATACCATGATGGTGATATGAGCTACTTTATGAATAACAAAACAGTGTGATTATTGACGTTTTCATACGTGGTCGTAGGAAAAATATCTATCAAACAACAGAGTTAGCTGTTATGGTGAACTTATACAATTTTGAGTCCAGAGTTTTTAATATCATGATTAAAGTCATAAAATAAAAAATAACAATTCTGCAGGAATTATTGAGAACTGTCATATCTCCCATTGGTCAATTTCAGTGGTCACTTAAAATTTCTTTTTCTATGACTGTTGAAACATTGACTCTGTTTATAGAACATTTTTGTTGATGCATTAGACAAAATAAGCCACAACCGTGTGTGAGTTAGCTTTCAAAATGAATTTGACAAAAACCATTGAAATTAATTTTTTCGATAAAAATTTGTCCAAATATCTCGTCATTCTGAATTTAATGAAGAAACACTCAGTCATGCAAGAAGTATAGAATTCTACTTTAGGGTAATGGCTATTACTAATTCGAAAAATTACAACGTTCGCCTGCGGCTTACGTAGCAAACTTCCTTCTCATGAGTAATTGCCTCATTACACGCTCGTTGAATAATATACAATTAAGCTGGCCGTAAACAATTTCCATCTTCTCTTTTTATAATCTGATATCCTGATATAAGTTTAAATAAACAACACATCACAGATAATTACCAATAAAACCATCACAGAACGCATGCGCAAATACGATCAGTTTTAAGTTATAGGTCATAAATGATAAAAGTTTACCAAGTTTCTTTTGACTTGAAACTTACATGCAACCTAAATGATATGACAAAGTGTATAAATGGAAACATTCAGAACTAATGATTGAGAATGGTTAGAAAATCCGACTATTTTCCTGATTTCACATATTGTTTTTATCATTTCGGAACTCGGAAATTCCTACTTCATCCAGATAGACCCCATATGCAAAAAATATTTGCGAAGGGTGCCCGTGAACTAAAAATAATGAAATTCCTGACTTGAATCAAATTGAAGAAATTTCCTGGCCATTTGATCATATCATTATAGGTTCCTCGATGATGCACAGATTCTCTGACTTGTCCAGGAATTCAGGAATTAATTTCGAAATTTCGTATGATGAGTTCCGATTTTGTTAACACCGCATCACCCACCAACATCCAATTCACTTAGATTATTGTTATTGATAAATTTTAACACATTAAACGTCCCAATCAGACAATAAAAATGTGTCCTTTTTCCCTCCCTATCTTTTTTCTGTGAAGTTATTTTCGAATTAATCTATTTTTTGCATTATCCTTGATACAGAAAAGGAAAGTAATAGCCTCAAAAGTTGATTTGGACCTCCATGTTCCATATTTCAATATTCCATAAGCAGCAATGCAATATATAATATTAAAGGAGGTTCACAGAGCATGAAGTGAAGCCCGTATGTCAATGTCACAGGGCTTGGGCGGCTGTTTGAATTGCGAACAAAATGCCGGTTCACATGGCGACTAACGTGATAATACAAACGATGATCCAATCAATCACTATGATGAATCTTCCGATCGGTATAATTAAAACAAAATAACTTACAATGAGCGGCTTGCAGTTGTCTCTGACATATCTACCGGCAGCACTTTTCTCGTCCCACTCAAGCTTCCCCCGATAGAAATACTTGGTTTTCGTCTTCCTGGCCATCCTGGAACAACCACCCGTGTCACTAAGGAAAACTCGAATCTCACCCGATGGTACCCACCTAGCTGGTATCTCCCCGAGGATCCTCTGCATCATGGCCAGATGCTCTCTGTTATCGTGCGTCTGGAAGAGGGTTATCCCGAGATAGAGCTCGAACAGAATACAACCGATCGACCAAACGTCGCACGGCTGCGACCACCCCAGCTCCAAGATGACCTCGGGGGCCCTGTAGTGCCTCGTCGACACGATCGTGCTGTGGTGCTCGTGATCGAACGTGGCGCTTCCGAAATCGATCAGCCTGACGTCGGTTCGCTTCACCTTCCTGACATCTCTCCTCTGAAAAAATAGCCGAGGAGGCACCATCACCAACGAGCAGAAAATTACTACTTTCCTGGTAAATACCACGCAAAACATTGAATTTTATCTGCTCGTAGTCCACTGTGAATGCAGATCGCAAATGTTGGTGAAACGACTCAATTCAATTGTTTTTCGTCAAAACCTGTAGACTGGTTTAGCGAAGATCATAACACCGGTAATATTTCACTAATCCTTCGGAGATGGCGTTAATATCGCATTTGATATCAATTTCGATAATTCAGTTCTCTATTAACATCCGTATTCTATGGTTTCGTGTTCAAGTGACAGATCATTCATAATTGTGGTTTTGGCTTGAAATATGCATATTGTTCGATTATTCAATCATGATATTGATTGAATTAATATTATAAATTAATATTCATCATGCGGAATCAGCAGACGTGGAGCCATCCATATGAAGTCGTGGAAGTATTACTAGTGTTTGAAACTATGATTGAAATTCAACAAAATCGAGTAGGCAGAACTCTACAAATATTTATAGTGCCTTTTAATGGGACTCGAGCCACCATATCTATATCCACCTTGCGCTTGACAATCTACAAGTTTCGGGCTCATTGGCCCTCATCAGTGCAAAAAATTGGACGAATTATATAAATTGTTGTCCAATCAAAAAAAAAGTACTTATTAAGGATAAAAAATTCAAATTACGTACCTTTTTACTATTGTATACTAAGTCATAATCGGATTCTACGAAAAGAATGTTTTCTGGTTTCAAATCCGTATGGGTCAGTTTGTTATCATGTAGAAATTTGACGGAGTAGCACAGCTGGTATGCAATATGCCTCACTTGGTCTAAAGGGTAAGGCTGGTAGTTGTTGTCTTTCTGAAAGTAGAAAAGAACAGTTGTTGGTATTTTTTGACGATCACAAAAATATATTGAACACTTCATATTACAAACGTAACATCTTTGAATAAGAGAAAATACGGTAAAAAATTGATCAGTTGTTTTTGATTTTCTTTATCCAATCTCTAATTTCTCAGTGTAGTGAAGAACACTTAAGGATAAGTATTAAATTCGCTATTTGATTATCACAAAAACATAAATAGTTACACTCTTTAGAATTCAACCTTTCAATTCATTATTATTGCAAAAAAATCTGAAACATATCACCTATCAATAGTATCAATCCACCAAATATTCCATATCCAAAAACAAAAACAATATAGGGGCGAGGTAAAATTTCGGTATGTTGATTATTCCAAACTATTGTCGATAATAGAAGTTGACGTTTCTTCCATAAAATATGATATATCCTGAGTGAAGTTGATAATTGTTAATTTGAACCGATTTTGATCAAACGGTTATCTAGATCTATATACTTATCTATATTTTGTTTATTAACGCACGTATAGATATTTATAATTTTTGGCGAGTATCGGGTATTTTTAAATAGACTTTAGCTTCGTTGTTTTGCTTCAATCTTTTGAGGACCATTTCTGTACGTCATAAGTGAAGTAATAAACTTTCTACTTTCAAAAGAAGACAAATTAATGACGATAACGGAAACTGTAAATTATTTTCGGGAAATATTAACAATATGCTATGAAAGTTTATGATTTCGATTGCTGATAAATTATTATGCTTTATGGTGATCATTAAAATATCAACGCTTGATTCGATTTGAAGTGAAAAGCATTCATAATATTTACATTTCAGTATTAGAGCAAAAAAAAAGCTAGAGGTGGATTTGTTTTAATAAAAATTTCAGGAACCTTTCGGTAGTGGCGAGATTTTTTGGGGAATTATAGATTCATTAAAAATTCCTTACCAAAAAGTCGAAGACACTCAGTCCTAGCATTTCGAACGCTATGCACATATGTCCATGATAATCGAACCAATCCAACATTTTCACGCAAAGGCTGCAAGAAAAACGATATGAAATACAATACAGGAGAATTTTTATTTACCGATCAAATATATTCATATTTAATTAACCACATATTTCGGAGCTTTAGTGCAATGAGATATTGTAACATTTGTTCCCAGCAGAAGATTCATTTATCTGGCTTTGTTATAACTTACTGTGCACACTCCGGATCTTTGTCGGCTAATTTTTCCAAAACGTTTATTTCTAACTTGGCAGCTTCCCGATACTTTTCCACATTTTTTATCACCTTCAAAGCCATCACATGTACCCTGAAAAATAACATTTCTTATGGTTTGGAATCACAAACATAAACGAATAACGATAATAAACTATTGTTTATTATAAAAAGCAGTTCCCCATAGTTACAGGTTTATGATTACACTAACCATATACCATATTCTTGCAGAGGAAGAAACCTAATATTATCCTTTCTATATCTACTGTACTTACATCTCCAAATCTTTAACTTTAACAACTTTTCCAAATGTTCCTTCCCCAAGAGTGCCTAGTATTTTATCTGAAAATAGTAAAAAACAAAGATGAAATGATAGCGGAATAATAAATAATTATGGAGAAAATAGGCGCGACAGTTGTTTCTTCATGGTTTTTGTTAGGTGAGCATGTAATCTATATTTTGATAACATTTGAAAATTAACAAACCAACTGTGTATACAAAGTGATCAACAATTGGCTCCTATATATAGAAAATTATAAGTTGGTTGAAAATAGATGGATTTCCTGATATATCATCTGCTATTCAGGAAGGTGTCAGATTTTTTAATTAATTGAATTGATTCAATTCTCTATTTGCCAATAAAAACGATTAAATTTATTTCATAGGATATAATTGCGACACAAATGATCTGCAACCAAAACGGTATATTTCATAAGTGCAATAAATATTATCATTATTATTTGCCGCAAATGGTAGGTATAGCACTCAGTTGATGTTATGTTAAAAAGTTCATGATATTCTGAAGAAGTGGAAATTCATCAACATATTTGTCAAAAAATGCAAGTTTGACGTTGAATTTACGAAGAAGTTTTGAGTGGATGTCCCAATAAGAAACATTAGTCAGTATTCCATAATATGACAGGATTAATACATTCTGCATGAATTCCATCACTTTTCCTCAACCAATTACTGTAATTATTTATAATTTCCACTGCAATAGTCTGAACTCAAAGGTAGTTTTCAAACACTTTCTTATTTTTTCGATAACAACCCCTTTTACTCTGATGACACACTATTCAACAAATAGGCGACCAACTATTGACCACCCTGTACTATATCGTCGAATACGAACATCTATGCTGGATGACATCTCCTAATCTGTACACCAGGTGGCCTTCTTCGTCGTCTTCTATCGAGGGAGCTCTAGGCGGACTCTGTCGGTCAAAATCGCAACCAATTTAGCATCAACGTCGAGAGCATCGGTGGATGGAACCATATCGAGAAACAGTCAAATATATGTCCAGATTAATCGATATTCTTCGGCTAGTTCGGTCGAGGATGATTGGAGAAATTGTGTCTTGAATAGTTTTATCATAACTCCAGAATTGAAGAAACTTGATAATGGAAGATGAAATGGAGTGAACTATACTTACATAGGTATCTACTAATAATTCTCTTTCGACGTCAAAAATTGTTAAATACAGAAAATATTGCCTTTTAAAACGAGAATGATTGCAGGAACTCGACAGATTCGTTCTGTTCAACGTTTTGGAAGGTGATGGCCAAGAAATTAGTTCTTTTCTGTTGTTATAATCGTGATTCCTTCGCATCGAGAGCTTTCAACTTACGTTTCAAACGATGTGATCTACTCTCATTTAGTTGCTGTTTCTAGCGCCATCTATAATGTTCGTTCGTATATTGAGAGGCAGTATTTTCGATAGCATTAAATATTATTCGTTTGGTTATTTTTTAAGTTGAATCGTTGAGGAATAACAGGGATAGGAACGGTTAGTCACCTGCGGACAGAGTTAATATTACAATGGGCACTACAATAAAACAAAATGATAATGCGAATGCACATCCAAAGGTCAAGTTAATATATTGATGACAATAGTAAAATATAAATTCCGATAAGATATCGACATAGAAATGGGTAAATAAGAGACAGGAGACTAAGTTATTTACGAACTATAAGACTTCAGATTCAAATAGACTGTAGATTATTTCTTCATTATCCTGGCATTTCGTAATTTTTTGAACATTTTATTTCCACGAAGTTTGAAATTTATCGACATTGATATCATTTCCAACGAAAATCCATGACTCACAATTTTGTTATAAAACATGTTCCGGGTGAAAGTAGCTGAATTCGTTTCATGATACAGGCGTTTCAGAATGTCGAGTTCCATGCCATTTAGGAAAAATACAGATGATCTGTAACCTTCATTTGGATAAATTATTTTCACTCACAACCACAACAAACTTTTTTCTACAAATGACAGTCATTCAGATAAACTTCACCAGAGGAATAATAACGAATGGGCATTATTGATGTTTATTTTTAAATTTTCATTGCATCATTCTGTCAAATACATCAAATACAATGCGTACAAGTTGTATCATAGATGGCAGTACTCCCAATTATTTATTTTGCTATATTCATTCAAAGTTTGCTCAATCAACTTCCTCATTGAATGTGAGGTTACATCATGGGGCAATCGCTATATTTGAAATTGTTTATTGATGTATATTAAAGTCGCGAAATTTTTTCACTGAAGTAGAAATGAATGTTTGTCAAACCCACACAAATGCATTTTCGGAAAATTATGTTACGATTATTCATACTTTCTATTAGAACGTTTGAACTTTGTTGTGTTTTTCGAATAAGTATAATATTCGTCTTTGGTGCCGAGCAAACTGTTATTCCAAATGATTATTGAAAGATGTTGTTTATTATGATATAATTTCCGTTGAGATAAGTAACGACGAATGCATATGATCGTGATAGTGTGAGAAACACGTATGATTCGATAATGCCGAAAATAGAACTTTATACAGGAACAGAAATAACACCCAGACTTTTTACAGATGCTAGTGAAATTTAAAATAGAAAAAAAGGTCACACAAACACACGTTCACGAATAATTAATAAAATCTCTACTTCATGTTTTTATCACACAATACCACTCGAATTACAGGTGTCTAGACATATAACTTGCTTTTCCATTGGATAATTACAACTCAGGAAGCAAATAACCACTATATTTAGTATCATTAACGAAATGCAACCAGGAGAATTGAGTAGAAGTTTCTTTAACTGTGGTCCCATTTTTATTTGAAAATCAGGTCCCTATAAATCGAATGATTAAAAATCAAAGATGTATTCAGCCAAAAAATTTTATGGAAATAGAAAAGATGATGCATAAACAAGAAATGCCGAGATATCAATTCGATAGGGTATTAATAGCCTTTAATCTGTCACCAAATGTGCTAGTTGCCAAGTCGCAAACCACTTTGAAACTGCTGATTGCCACTTGTATTTCTGATCATAATTTAACCAGAAGAATATACAAAACCATGGAGATTGCAGAGGTGCCTGTTTGATAATAAAATGATTAACGAAAGTGAACCTTGAAATAAAAATCAGATTGTCACAAAACTAAAACAAAAATGGTTTAGAATGATTACCATCTTGAAGCTATTGATTAGAAATATGTGATGTTTCTTCAAAATGCCGTAACTGAAATTTTTTTTCAATCGTTTATCTACGATGTTCAGATGAAAACAAGAACGAAAATACCAAAACATTGGAAGTTTTGCGCATCACCCACACAGATGTTATGGAATGAATCATTGTTTCGTGTATTTGACAAACTTCATTAACTTTTTGGCACGAAATGTAACAAATTTCAATTCCGAATCATGCTCCTCTAACAAAGAATACAAATTATTTCAAGCTTGAGAATTTCAGATGAAATTTTGAAACTTTTGATACAGTTTTGATTTTTAGGAAAACCCTATAATTTTCTACCTATAACAAAAAGGAATGGAGACCGTAACATGTAAACAATATCGATTTTCTTTATTTTATCATTCCTCGTGGGTTGTTTGTTCACAAGCTGATGTTCTGACATTTTTACTGTTGAAAAATAGTCTTTAGTAAAAATTACATTTGACACCCACCGTCTTTCAGTTCAAAAGTAAATAAAAATAGATATGTCTTGAACATTCAATAACACTTTCGGAGTGGGAGTTCTGTTCTTGAAGAATATTTCGAAAAATATTGTTAGAACTACAGAATACTGGGTGTTTCATAATAAATGCGCAGGACTTCAGGATATGATAGCTCTTTCAAGAATATGAAAAAAAGTTTCTATTGACTGACCCTCTAAAATGCACTATTTTCGACATACAGGGTGTTGAATTAAAAAAAAAATTGTTTTTTGCGAATAATTCTGGAACCGTTTATCGCACAGAAAACAGATTTTGTAGGCATTTTCTACTCATAATAAGCTATGTTTTGGGCTGATTTGTTATTTTTTTAAATTCATAATTGGTGAAGATTTTGAAGGGGTAGTGGGTGTTATTTCCTCCAACTTTTACGCCACTGGAAAAAGTACAATTTTGAGCCACCTATTTAAATCGCCAATGTTTTCTACACAAAAAAGGTACTACTGTTCATAAGCTCTAAAGTTGACCGTTTTCAAGAAAAATCAACTTTCATGTTGAAAAACATGGTCAATTTTTTTAAATAATTTTTTTCATAATTATACAAAATTTATTTAAACGTTAGAACAAATAACAAAACCAAACGTTAACTTCATATTTGCAAAATAAAAAAAAACAAATCATACTTAGTTAAATTAAGTGTTGGAAATGTCCGCCGTTATGAATTTGAAAAATTAACAAATCAGCCCAAAACATAGCTTATGATGAGAAAATGCCTACAAAATCAGTTTTCTGTGCGATAAACGGTTCCAGAATTATTCGCAAAAACATTTTTTTTAATTCTGTATGTCGAAAATGGTGCATTTTAGAGGGTAAGTCAATAGGAACGTTTTTTCATATTCTTGAAAGAGCTATCATATCCTGAAGTCCTGCGCATTTATTATGAAACACCCTGTATAACTGAAAGTAATGAAGTTCCGGTCAATATTTAATTTGCAGAAAATTTATGAGTTGAAATATATGGGTATATGAATATATTTTCACTGAAAATGAATTACTATCCAAATGGCGGTTATTTTCCGAAAAATATAACTTTTGAGATTTGGCTAATTATTAAAAATGCGTTTTTTCATGAAAATGAAAATCATCGAATATATCCGTTAGGAGCTGAATATGTTTCAAGATTAGTCTAAGTCGACAAATATAGACTTTTTCAATTTGTTGCTTATTTTTTGAATGTCACTACAGTGGATTGAAAACTAAAATATGTATTATTGTGCAAAGCATAGTTGGGGTTTTACGCAAATCATAAGTTATGATTCTGAAATATACTCGCATCCTATTCTGATGCCAATGCTGTTTTATTTTCATCACGTCACTCAATAATGTCAATATTGTAGGAAGGAAATATCATGATCTGCGATAGCAATGCGATATTGCAGTGCTGACGAGTATAAAAATAAATGACTTTTAAAGATCCCACTTCATCACAAATCAACGTGAGACTCAATCCCCATTCCGTATCATTTGTGTGCTATTTGGGTCACCAAGCTGAAATATAAAATCGTTCCAATTTGCACCACGTGCGAAATCAAAAATAATATCAAATACCTTGAAAATCCAACAAAACAAGGTAGTATTTCACAAGCATTCTTCTGTTTGTATTCCTACTTATACTTTTATGAAACAACAGAACATGTGGAAATAAGAAGGTGAAATCACTGTTAGTGTTTTGTTTCAACCAAAACACTTCACCAGAATAATGTAAACATGGCGTGTTTCCCTCAAGAGGGCGCTATCGTTCCACAGCTTCATCTATTTTGTTCTTGTTTGGCTTTCAACATTTTAATCGATTTCTCGTGAAGAATCTCAAATGTGAACCTTTATAAAACAACAAAATTGACAATCAATATCATAATTGACAACTACACCTCAATGATTTACAGAATGTGGATCCTGCATTGAATTGGCATTAAAAAGAAGGTCGTAGGTAGTAATTTCATTGAAACAATTTGTATGGCTTTGCATAGTAGTTCATTCACCAATCAACATCTTCCTTCCACCTTGATATTGACCATTGTTCCTTTGGAATGTCAACTCAGGGTTGTCAGATATCCATTCGTGTTTTTATCATATTTATGCAAATTATAATATATTGAATGAACACAGCCACAGCCATACTTCTGTATTTTCAAATTTAAAGACATATCAGATGTTCAGTGCTCCAGTTATGTTAGAGTATCAATCAATATCACTAGATAATTCATAATATACAATATTAATATTGTTATTGAATTCCTAAAATGAATGTTTATCTCGGTTATGATTCATGTTTTCATATCAACAAATGTTTGGAATGTTTATTTACTTGAAGTCACAAACGAACTAACGTCAAGTCAACAAAGGAAATTGTGTATTGTTTCGGAGAATATTCATATTTCTTAGTTGTTCCTTTCATAGTGAATCTTTCACGAAACCTAAAAAACAGTCTGAGCTAGCCTGACCTTAGAAGCTCGAGATCAAATTACATGAAATGGTACCATCAGCGATTATCTGCTTGTACCTGTCTCCGGACTCTTATCAAAGGGTACTCTAACCTAACCTAGTAGATGTAGAGAAAACAGCGACAACTTACACAGTGGGTTAACAACTTGCCGGGCACATTCTCTTGTTAAGAAAGGAGAGAGCGGGTTAGTCCGATTGGGGTGTTCGAGCCTAGAATAAAGAAAAACTCACACAACACCGGCCATCTTACTTACAGCCGACACCAGATTCGGGTAGTATTTCTGAGCGATCGCAGTCACAACACTAGGCGGCGACGCCACGCCAGCGTTCACAGCCGTCTTTCTCGCACCGGACACGTGCAGTTTGTTGTAGGCCTCGTCCAGCGCGGAGTACTTCGATATCAGGCTCTGGATCTCTTTGCGCTTAGCCTCTCGCTGCGCCCCCTCCTCGGATATGGGCGTCGGGGTCACCTCTTCAACCCCCTCGGGTCGGACATCGTCAGCGATCTCGACGGGATGCAGTTTCAGGCTGGTCGCCGCTTTCCTATCGGCCACCTCGCTGCGACCGCTCCTCTGCGGCTTAGCGGACCTCCTAGGCCGGGGGTCGTTGTAATTCGACTTGTGACGCAGCCTGTCACTCGCCTCGTCCCTTGGTTGCACCTCGGGATGGTGCTTCTTGAGCAGAGACTTGCGCGCCTCCGCGCGGAACGGGGTTTTATCCCTGTGCCCGATGTGGCTCGTGTAGGGGTAGGATTTCTCGGCCAGCAGCACGTTGGTGGTGGTGGAGCTCTTTGCTAGACCCCTGCCCCCGAGCGACTCGAATTGCTTCTCAGGGCGCCGTCGGTAGATTCTATCCAGCACCGAGGAGTACTTGTCGTCCAGTCGGTTTGGGACCACGGTGGAGCTCTTGCTGGCGCTTAGAGGAAGGAAGCCGCCGTTGCTGGAGTGGTAGTGATCGCCCGTCAGCTGTCTCTCGACGGTTGACGATGGGCCCCGGACTTTGGTGGTTAGTTTGTGGAGGAGGCTGGAGCAGGAGTCACTTAGGATCTGCGCGACGCTAGAAGTGGTTGAAGACCGCGTGTAGCGCTGCCTGTGCGAGCTGCTGCCGTAGCTGTTGGCCATGGGGTAGTCTCCAACGGGCTGCCTGCTGTTATACGTTTTAGCGGCCATTCTCGAGGTCGAAGGGTGTCCTAGCCACGAGGCGTCTTCGGGACTGGCGATACGGCGGCGCTCGTGGTCCTTCGAGCCGTATCGCGCGTAGGACAAGCTTGTGCCGTACATTGGCGCTAGGCATCACAACACTCTCGCGTTTTTGTTCGGTGTGGCGCGCGGAATATCTCCCGAACACCCTGTGAGCGGAGACTGCGGTTCAGCGCTGACGGCAGGTCGTAAGCGACTAAAAACTGCGAATCTAAATATAGGCCGGACACGGCGGCCAAGCGCGCTGCTATCCTTGGTCGGGTGCCCGATTTGAGGTGATTACCTATGTGATATTCGCCCAAATTTACGGGGACATACGTCCGAGATGTTAATTTGTCTCGACAAAGATCAATCTGCAGGAGGCGCATGAAAGAATAACATCTGTAAGAGAAGGTTTGCCTTCCAAACATACCATGCTTGAACTCATTTACCTCTTCATTATTCAGTTTTGTTTTCACAGGAGTTGATGTAACGACATTACTTAGTGATCTAGAATTTCGTATGATACAGAGTGGGCGATTGAAGTTAAGAAGCATGAAATTTGAAACTATTTTCATTCAGAATTATGATGTAAAATTGACTAACCAATGAACAGTATGATTAAGGAAATGTCTCATATGCTCCCAAATCAAATATTTATATATAGTTTGAAATTAAGTGATTCATGTTAAATTGCGAATGATCGACATACGAGTTATGATAATGCTTTCAAGACACAACATCAGAGGACTCAAATTTTAATCTTGTTAAATTGAATCGTTACTCACCCGATTTTTGGAATAAGACTTGCGATAGCGCTTCCTATTGTTATCCCTATGCTGCTTTCTTCTTTTTGATGTTGGGGACCTTCTGTGACTGCGGCACCTGCGCCTAGCGCTAGAGTCCGGCTCTGGCGAGTAGGCTCTGCTAGCCTTTCTGCTACTGAAATCGAGATTTCACTGATTTAAGGTTGCCCGAAACCTTCGAGGTAGACTACAGCTAGTTTAATACTACTCATTTACGATCGACTTATCACTAGCTCCGATGGATCTTATTAAATAATTATCATTTCAGATGTTCCATAACCTATAAAGTGTCGGTTTTTAATCGATATTATGATTGGAACATTTTAGAAAATGACAATAGATTACGACAGTCAACTTTTGAGTCGAGTCAATGAGGATCCATAAAAAAAATCACCCTTGCATCATAAACAATTTATACATCGAGTTAGAGCTTAGTTATTTGATGACTTCTGAAACTGATCCGAGATTTCGAGAATTAATGTATGGTGGAATGAAAAATAAAGCGCAGATAGAATTCCGAAGAACACATTTTCAATAACGCTCGACGGCGAAACAAGCAGAAATAAAATGTCAACGTTCAATGTCTTCGGTTCAGAAATAGTAGCACTCGAAAAGTGAGCCATATTTATTCAAAAACATCAATTGAAAACGACCAAATCAAATCGTTGGCTGTGGGTCGGCTGAATATCCGGTCCGAGGTTCGCTCTCATTCGATGTTGACACACGTCCTGCTTGTGGCTCCTCAGGTGGTTGTCACTTGTCAGTCCTTCTGGAAGTCCAACGAAGAACGTCCTTGGTGCACGGGGAACAAAAACGGGATTTTTCGGGCCACGTGTTCATCCTTGATACAAAGACGATTCCTCCTCACAAAAACTTGATAAACGGATCCGGGAAATGGTGTTACTGATTTTTGAGCAAATTCTTTTCTAAAAATTATTCAACTAAACTTTCTGGTGACAGGCAGTCATCAAACATCGCATGTGGAATGAACAACTAGAAGCACAAAAATTCTTTCAATGGAGAACAAATGATGATGTTCTCTTCCTATTTAGCCGGGTCAGTTGGAAACGTTGAGCGTTGGCCAATTAATGTCGCAATTGGGACACGTTTGATAATTTTGAGAAGAACAGACATGCTCTTGTTTTTTTGTCAATTCAGTTAAAAATTTTTTCTCCAATCAAGATTGTATTATTCTTCTATTCCAGTATTGTATCAGGATATTGCATCTTTAAAGTTATTTATATTGATACTTTTCGTTGAACAATATACATTTCATTTTCTTAAATGAAAAGACTCGATTTTTCTTGATTTTGACTTCGGTTATGATGCATAAAAGTAGAATAATCTAGAATTTTGAAAACCTCATATTTTCATCTCCATTGGTTTTTCAAGAGATAATAAATTTTTTTGAAGTACTTCAAATCCCAAAATTAACCATTATTGGGTACCCATTAGATTAAAGAATCCAGCATTCAATGATCGTGAATTTGATTTCGATTTCTGTAGGTCCTTGATTATTATTCAATGACATGGAAAAATATCAGATTTACTAATGTCAAAGGACTTTAATTTAGCGCACCGTGTGAGTTTTCCCTTATTTTCACAATAGTGATAAGAATTTTGTCTTGAGAGTTGACCCCGATACCAACAATCATCCAGTTTCTTGTATTGAACAATACTACACAATAATCATAGGAATGAAAAATCTATATCCAACACTGGACTATTATTCAGTTATGTGAATCAATGGATTAGTAAAATAACAATTTTCAAAATAAATCTACCTTGTTATAAATCAGGAACTCCACCGAATTTTCACCCAGGACTTGATCACAAACGAGCTTTCTTGAGTTCTGTGGTGCTGATATCGCATTTTCGTTGTCACTGTCTGTTTCTCGAATCTAGAAAAAACTACTTGGATATCTGGTTAAATAAAGGAAATCTAAATCGGCTTTCGCACTTATTTGAAAATTTAATGAAACTAATCAAAGTGGATTATATTTTTACCTACCTGTTATCTTACCTGATGCTATGAAAAGTAGACAACAATGAAATTGTCGATGAGACTTTTTCCACAAATAAGGGTTCTTTCAGGTTGGTATTTACCTTCATTGATAAAAATTGAAAATATGATTCAACCTAAAATTTCGTCCGACTAAAATTCAGATGACAGAATCGATATTTTCTTAATCCCTCCTTCCTTCATCTTAAATTCATTCAAACTCTTCTGAACCCAGTAGGCGAAGGACCTTACGAAAATACTTACGTTTGTTGATACTTGTGTCCTTGAGACTTTCCTGAGGTTTTTTTTCATATCACCAAATCAACTAACTTCAAAAACAAACAAGAACATCTTCCCTACACTATACTGATTGGTGAAATCTTTATTTGCTGATCTCAAACACGACTTCATATGTGGTTCTCAAATATCAAAAATACAATAGACATTAATGATCAACACAATCTTTAATAAGACTGAAGTTTAATCTCGGGAACATATCAAACCTGTACATTCAACTTAAAAAGTAAATATGCGTAAAATCATCCTAAATTAACGATGAGGACACTTTATTTAGACTGACTGTCAGTTTATTCTAGTATAAATGATAAAGAAAGATTATTTAGACTGTCAATCTCTCCTTGAATCAATGATAAAGACACACTATTCAAACTGTTTTTCAGTTTTTTGTAGAACGTAAAATATCACCAACGCCATACTAGCGCAGCCTAATGCAACCTATCCACAAATTGGAAAAAGGCACATAATAACGACCCAAATATTCTCAACGCTCAGTTCATCGTTCTTCAGCAAGCTTCTCAATGTCCTTAACAAACCACCCAAACTTATTCTTCAGTGGACCATTATCGGTACATCTTTTCCATGTAGCCATTTGCTTTAATTTTTTAATCAAATATGCTTTTGAAGTCATCACAGTAAAGCCATTTTTTTCCATGTGCTGTAGAAATTGTTCAACCACAACAGATTTCTTATTTAAATTTCCTTGTACAATTTTCAGGAATATTGGAACATGTTCAGGTTCCAATTCTTTGGAAACTTTTCTATATTTTTGATTCACATGAATTTCACTCCTCTTCTTTATCAAGATCTGCCCATTGGAAATAATCGCTAGTGGTTGCAAATATTTGTTGACTGCTTCATCAACATTGCTGCCATCTTCATCGTACCAAATGCAACCGACAGATCTTGGTTTCAATTTGTTGGTCTTTGATTTCATGTCTTGATCAAATTCTTCCTTGAGTAATTTCAATTTCTGTTTCATAGACTCAGGAGATAATCTGGCATTTTCTTCATCATCAACTTCATCATCACTCAAGTGCCCGTGTGGTACGAAAAAGTCATTATCAACTTCATAATCATCTTTTTCATCTTCGTTTTCTTTTTCTGCCTCATCTTCCGATCCATTGAGTGATTCACCTTGCTCTTCTTCTTCCCAATCATCGTCAGAGTCTTCCTCGTAATTTAGCAATTTATTATCTGTAGATAATGGTCTTCTAGCTTTAATGGATTTACTTTTCTTTCTCCAAGTGCCGAAGTATGCAGGTCTACGATTTTCATGAAATTTGAAAAATTTTGCTCTAAATTTCTGCAGTGGCGATTTATCTTCACATATCGTTTCTCCCAGGTCTACTAATATCACATCATCATCTACAGATTCTTCATAAGGCCACGTTTTTTTGCACTTCCTTATGATACCGATTTTTTTTAAGTCTTTCAAATATGATATTTCTTCATTTGGCTCTTTAATAAAATTATCTAAACTTTCTTTTTCTGCATCAGTTAAGGAGTCTCTTCTAGGTGGTGGTAGTCTCATGTCAGATTTGACTTCAAATGCCATAAAGTTTGACTCTGTGGTAGGCTCTAGTTTTCTTTCTTCCTGCCCAACTGCTTTTGTGGGTACAAAGAAATTCACAAAAAGAGCAGCAGTTTTCTTCTTCTTTTCCTCTTCTTTCAATTTTTCCTTATTTCTTTCATCTATCTCTTGCTGTTTCTTAATTTTTTCCTGTTCCTTCTCTTTTCGCTTCATTTCCTCTTTTTCTTCTTTCTCTTTCCTTTTCAACTCTTTTTCTTCTTTCTCTTTTCTCCTTTGTTCATCCTTTTCCTCCTTCTCTTTCTTTTTCTGCTCTTCTTTCATTTCTTTTTCTTTCTGTTTTAGCTCGATTTCTTTTTGTTTTTCCTCCTTTCTTCTCTGCTTTTCTTGAAAGATACGTTCCTTTTCAGCATTTTTCTTTTTTTCTCTCTCCTCCTTCTCTTTCTGTCTCTCTAAACGCTTCTTTTCTGACTCAAGTTTTTGCTGAAGCTTTTTGGGTGTTAATATCTTCTTAGGGGTAGTAAATGGTGTTATTGCAGATTTCACTTCAGTCTTATCATCTCCAGGAGTTGATTTATCAAGATCTTGTGGTTCCTCTTTGGATTTTGAAGTAGTCCCCTCAGTTTTATTTTGGTCATCATCAACCACCATACATTCCACATCATCACTAACAACACCTTCTATTTTTTCTGTTGTAGTTACAGCACTACTATTTGAATCATCAACATGAATGCTACAATCTTCATTTTTCACTTCATTCCCGTCATCTTCAGTGATGTTTTCTGCCTCATATTGTTCAATACTTTTAGTATGGTCCTCAATAATAGATTCACTTATTCCTGTCTTGTCATCTGAGTCAAGTTCAACTTTGGTGTTGGACTCATTGACAACACATTCAGCATTTTGAGATTCAATGTTAGCAACTGGGCTAGTACTCTTAATATCCTGTAGATTTTCTTCCCCGGTGCTTCTGTTTTCAACCTCTCGTTCAAAACTGTAAAAAATACTACTGATATAAGTAATGTAACCTTGTTTTTTGAATTATTAATAGTTATCCATCCAGATACTAGAAAATAGATCAGATAATGAAGTTATAGCAATATCAAGATTGAAATTAATATCTTTTCTGCTTTCAAATTCAGTTAATACTTCAATAACCGTTTACATCATATACAAAGTTGTGAAAAAATAATGGAAATTCCACAATAATATTATTGACTAAATCACAGAGAAAATATCAACCTGAATCAAACCCTTAATAAAAAAGACTATCTTCATACATAATCCTTCAATGACTTCATTATCCGAGAGTTGATGAATTAATATTTTGCAATAGAGGGTGTTTCAAAATTCGATGTAGATATTTCAAGGAAGTTTTGCTGGGATCAAAATATTACTTTTTTTTTTCGAATAAACATATGTTCTAAAGCATCTACTGTGAACATTTTCCATTTTCAATGCAAACAAATTTCTTGGTCACAATAACAAATGATCAACCAGCTAAGAACTGACAACTTGAAATAAGTTGAACAATGATATAAACTTGAAGTTAGATATGGCAGCCCACTAAGTTTTGTTAGTCTCATATTGTGAAAATACACCGGTTTCATTGATAACGATTTTCCTCGAGATTTTCTGGCAAACGGTTGGTTTTATAAAAAAAATTGAAGAGACTAAATTGTTAGACTTTTTTGAGATTCCCCTTTTGAACATAAAATGTTGGTCATTGTAAGTATGTACCCCCCTCCAACCCCCCAAAAACTGTGGCTACCTAATTTTGCAAGCAAAAAATAATAGAGTACTTCAAAAACGGGCCATGACAATTCTTCAAAGATTTGATCCATTAATATAGTATCAATTTCTAATATTTTTTTCACGAAAATTACAGTGTGTGTATCTCCAAGGGGGTGCATTTTAGGACACATATTTACGCAAAAAAGTATTATTTAGATCCCAACAATACGTCCTTACAATATCTACATATCATATCCTCACAATATCAAATCACCATTGTGTAAACTGGGTGACAATTTCATAATAATGAACTCGGAGCTCCATTGAAAAAATACTGATATGATGAATAATAGCTACAATTTATCTCAGAAGAAAAACAACATGGACCAATTGTTTTTTGAATCAGGACTTGATAACTGGGGCAGCAGTCTTGAAGAGAAATTATTTCAAAATTTCTTCAAAAATTTGAACAATGAAGCATTGTTTTTCTGGGAAATAGAATCGGATGAAAGTACTGATTTTCATATTATTTGTTATTCTCCTCCAGAAATCTAGATTTGGCATAAAGAAAATATACTCTTCTGTTTCTTTGGAGAAAAATGAGTTTATCTCCAATATCACACTACAATAATCATTATTTCCTGAAAGCATTGAATGAAAGTTCATTGAAACTGATATGTTAAAAATATATACTTCTATCAGAAATTAAGGATTAACTTAGTCAGGGAACAAATATGTCTATTCTAAATAATACTTATTACAACATTCAATTAATTTCTGAGAATATTTATTAAAAATATCCACAGATAAAGTTCACCTGTCATATCATCTGGAAAATAGAATCACTATGGTACAGCTAAACCTCAACCATCTTTGCAAATAGATAAGATTATAAAATATCATTCAAAATTATTGAATTTATGTCAAATTTGTTATCATGACTAGAGTTTAATATTTCAAAGCTCAATTTAATCATCAATTTTTATAATGTATACATCAATACCACAAGGAATATTACATGAACATTTAATAACTACTAATAATGCTTTATTAATACATGAAGTTGTTCATATAGGCATTTATTTTCACTTTCAGGGAAAAAACACAATGGTCAAGTTTGCTAATTATAGGAATGTATCTACTCTGAAAACAATGATCATTAAAGATCATAGAGAATTTTGTATTTCAGAGAACTTATCTCTTTGATATGCCAGCAAAAAACAACTCTCATGTTAAGTATACAGGGTGTAAAAAATTCGCTTTTCACCATTGGGGGAATATCTGAAACCAAAAGAGATACTGAGTTGGTTGAATGGGGGCAAAGTTGCGTAATTCTATGCCCAATAAAATGCCGTCGAGATGAAAAAATGTCGACTAGTTTCAGAAATCCCAATGGTGACAGTTGAATTTCTTAAACCCTGTATGAAAGAAATCCAGATAAATAAAAGGGTGATCAATTTCACCCAGTATAATGAAGCTCCAGAAATAATTCAAATATAATTTACAAATACATATCTATTAACACATATTCTTTCATGACTCTGATTTGTTTTGAAAAACTATGAATGGTTTAGTAATACAGTGCATGATATATTTCATTAATATTCCTATTCTTCAGCTAGAAAATTATTATTCATATTATAGTAATTGGAATTGAGATACAACAATTCAAATACCAGTGGACACTGTCATAATTATGGGAATGAATATTATATTTTGAGTCCATCTTATAAAAATGGCAACATTAAAAAAAAATCTCTGAAAAAAAAACCTGACTGAATATAGCAGTATAATACATATTTTGAAATCAAAATACTAATTATGGCATCTTAGATTGAACCCTATTATCAAAAAAACATAACAATGAAAATAATTTCAAGGTACTCAAGTGAGAGAGATCTCTACTACAATCTTATAATTCAATCACCAAGCCTGATAGAATTATTTGATCCTGTCATGAAAAATGATAATATACAGATTTCTAGTGATTTGAATGAATTGTACAATAAGATGATTTTTTTAGACAATAAAAATTTGATATTGAGATGAAAAATATAGCTTTAGGCTGGTACTGAACAAATTACATCATAAACCTTAAAACTAGTAGATAATGTACAATTATAAATACACTCAATGCAAGAAAAATATAACCAATATCTTGAAGGAAATTAAACAAACTTTGTTATTTTAACAAAAATTTATATATACAGATAATATCAATTTCATGACACATGACTCTAAATACTAGAGCATTTAATCTATAACTGGAGGAAGCACAAAAAAATCTCAACTATCAATGGGCACAATACAACTAGGGTATTGACATTTATTTCACCACCCATATCAATACTGTATTTTATTTATTATTCAATAGAAGATGTAGAATTGCAGGACAATCTACCAATATTCCATCTTCACCATGAGCTTGGTTAATGTTTGTAACTAGCAATAAACTACATCACTTACCTCAAAGATCCTTTGCGTGAATAATTATCATTTGACTTATTTCTATGACCCTCATCATGACTCTTTTCATCATATTTCTTACGTTTGTTTTCAGAATCATGTTCATTAGAGTGATCACTAGACCCTGATCTGGATGGAGAATAGTGCCTCTTTCTGGAGTTTGGCATCTGCAATGGAATATATCATTAGTGGTGCCCATATGCCAAATTCAAAGTACTTTTACGGTACTTTATCATGGCAAAAGTATTTGCTTTGGTGACAGTGATTGGGATGTTGATAATAATTTAGCAAAGACATCTTGTAATTTGAACTTGATGGAAAAGTTCACGAAAAATATGATGGCAATGTCAAAATTTAAATGAAACTGATTCAACTGTTTGTACTTTCAAACAAATATAACAAGATGCAGATGCATCTTGATGGAACCCTAGTACCTACATACATGGCTGCCTAGATAAATTTATTCAACTTACAATTGACCAAGGATTTTGAAACGGAAATATACTTAATACGAGCACTTATTCTATATAGAAGTAGGCTGAATGATAATTTCAATAATGATTCGATTAATTAATACATCAATATGACAAATTCAACTAAACAACTCCACTATTCACCTCATACGCCTTTCAACAATTTTTATTCAATTTTATTTTTAGCCTCATCAAACTGCGTTAACCTTTCGTTAGCAGAGTCACAGACAGCTGACACTGCTGACAGTGTGACAGCAAGGATATTTCTTTGGCATTTGGTGCAACTGTCATGTTCATGTGTCACCTGCCAAATATAAAAGGATGTTTGAATTTGGAATTTGGCAGTTTTTGTGTCGTGCGTGAATCTGTCTCTGTCTTTCACACGACCAACGAGTTTAACGTTGAAAGAGTACAACGATCCAAATGTGCCAGAAGGCTTCATGGATGGTTATTATTTTTGGGTCTCAACAACGTAATGTCAAAGGAAAGGTCAATTATTTTTTTCGTCACGTTGGTATACCTGTTGATGTTAATCATATTATATCATTAATAGTCAGACAACTGTCAACAGAGATAGAGAACAGAACAGAAGAGAGTCAAACCACGAGCATGGTGCATGTCAAACCCGTCAAACCACGTCAAAACTCAAAGTCAAGTCAACGTTGTCGGTTGTCAACAGAGTCGCTTGAAAAATTAGAAGTGGGAGTGGATCCAAATTTTCCAGGAAATATTAGGAAATTTATAGAACATTCTGATCCGTTAATCACTTATCTTATCCTTTTCTGTGAATTATCAGACATGAGCAATGGCAGCTTGGGTTGGAAAGTTAGAAAACCAAAATCTTCAAAACGAAGGTTTTAACAATGTTGTGATTACACATGATCTACAAGATTGTCTTGATGACAGTCTAGATTTCAATTTCAACATTTATTCTTTAGAAAATAGCTCGCAAAATGCTGGGGAAAATAATATTTCAGATGATTCCGAAAAAAACAAGGATAGATCTGAAAATTTTGAAAATGCAGATGCAACTAGTGGGTGAGTCACAATCATCAAGATGATCTTAATTTTTGTGAACAAAATGTTCATCATTTTCATACTGTACAGATGAGAGAACTTTCTATACATTTTATAATAATGCTTCCTTTGACAACAAGTTTATCAGATGAGATAAGAATGTTTTGTATGTATTCAAACATTACTATTATTTCAGATATGTTCAGCATACAGTATCTTCAGATGAAATATCCATGCAAATCAATCCAGGTTCTTCCAACAGAATGCCTGAAAAGCCATCTCATGCTACATTAACAATAACAGCAACAAATCCAAATACCAAAGAAACAGTAGTAAATAGATTCATCTGTGAATATCAGGGATGTTCTAGAACATACAGCACTGTGGGTAATCTGAGGACTCACATGAAGACCCACAAAGGTAGAAAAATTTTGGTCAATAATACCAGATATAATAAATATATTCAAACATTGGTTAGTAATAAGAGGTCCAGTTCTATAATAAACATCTGTTGATAAATTTTGAAATAATTCAATGAGGGTATGTTTCTATAGGTGAATACAAATTCAAATGTTCTGAACCTAGTTGTGGCAAAGCCTTCCTGACATCTTACAGTCTGAAAATCCATATTAGGGTTCACACAAAAGTGAAACCCTTCGATTGTAGTGCAGAAGGTTGTGATAAGGCTTTCAACACCCTGTACAGGCTGCGTGCTCATGAGCGTCTGCATAATGGCAAAACTTTCAATTGTGAGTCAGATGGATGTACAAAATATTTCACAACTCTGAGTGACCTTAAAAAACACATTAGAACCCACACAAGAGAAAAACCTTATAAGTAAGTGATTGGCTAGAGAATCACCTTTATTATATCATTACTAATATCTTAGGACAGTGAGTCAGTACTCAAAAGAAGTGTTCATCCTAAAAAAATATGAAATATTAAGCAAAAGATCAAACCAATGTTAATCTGAATGAAAAGCTAGTTGGTTAGGCTGACTTGCCCACTATGTTTTCATTTACAGTGACACTAAATCCAATGTAGGGAAGCAAATTTTGAGTACTGATGAGTCCTTGCTTCATGTGTGTCTTAGCTAATGTGTTTTGCTAACCACTCAATCTAACAAAAAAAAATCAGCTTATTTCATGTCAGCCAAACAGTTTTTAAATCTATGTTACCATTGAATTTTCTCAAAGTCTGTCACCTTCTGAAATAATCCTTCTATTGAATTAGAAAATCATTAAAGTATTTTCATTGTTATCAGTTTCATGAAAATGAAACATTCAATTATTCTTATCTACAGCTGTTATGCTTATTCATTCTATTATGTGAAGAAATATTTTGGAATACCATCTTTAGATGTTTCTTAATTACTGATCACCTAACTATATCAAATTAACAAAAAATGTCAACATCTTCCTGGCCTCACAAAGAAAAAATAAGAACAAAAAAAAATCAGATATTAATATTATTCATGACTATATAACAATGATGTGTCATTTCATTATATTTAGGATTTGAACACCCAGATGACAAATATGTATACACAGAACAAGCAATATGCTTAGGCACAGGTGTAAGATATTTGAATAGAAGGGAGAATAAAATAATATAAAATGTTTGATATCTGTGATATGTGAGCAATAAATTGAATTGAAAAAAATTTAATATTTACCAGACAAAAGAGTGATATTCATGTCCCTCAATGAATATTTCGTAATTTTGGTTGTACTTTGGAGGTACTATTTTTCGAGTATAAGCCTCTTTATTCTAATTTTCAAAATATTGCTTGATAACAATACCTATTGATGAGAAATGGGAAAATATCATTCATTTGGACTTCTGCATTTCATTGAGATGATGAAACAAATTATATCAAGGAAAAAGAATTCACATTGAATACACATGAAAATTGAATATTCTTTCAAAAGTATATGGTCTTGAGTATCTGATGTATGATTTCAATTTATTTGTAAAAACACATTCGAAATACCATATTCATAGTACCATCGGATAAAATGTAAATATTTCCTCTCAGTTGGCCTTCGATTATTCATGTACAACATTCATCAAGAGTAAAATGACACCACTGGGCTGACGAACATACTCAAATGGTCCCCGTCTCTTTATAGATGCAACGATACCAGCTGCGGCAAAGCTTTTGCTGCCAGCCATCACCTGAAAACGCACCAGCGAATCCACACAGGAGAGAAGCCCTATACCTGCACCGCGTCAGATGAATGTCAAAGAGCCTTCACGACGCCCCACAGTCTGAAGTCGCACATAAAAACGCATCAGAGACATGAAAAGCAGCGTGACGTCGATTCTGAGCCAGCACCAAATCCACCAATAAATAGCGATCAAATTGTTATTAATTTGGGGGAGGAAAACATTGCGGACAATGTCCCCGCTACTATAGGATTAGAAATGAATGAGAACGGTAATGCTCCTGTTCCTATCGATGAACCTTTTGGTCTCAATAAGGCCACTTTGGATTGGTGTCATGTCAGTTTAGGGTACCACGAAAATTTACACGGTAAAATTTTATGGCGAGATGTTGTGGACATTAATGTTTTGAGTGTTGTAGGCTTGAGCGGTTTAACAAAAACTATTGTAGAAAAAAATAGCGTTCTTCCATTAGCAACTTTAACCAAATTGCTTGAGCTAACTAGGGAAAGATGGAGCAATTTTTGAGTGAGCCGCTTTTTGGAAAAATCCATGTACGCCTTAGACTCGTATATTTGTATTATTTATGCCTGTATTGGACATTTTCTTTACAGAATAGTTACAAATAACACCGTTAGTATGTTGATAGGATAATAATTATTCATTGAAATCAACATCAATATTTGGTATCTCGTCAATCACGATTGAGAAGTCCTTAATGACATCAATTTTATAAAATATAAATGATAAAAGTATAGAAGGAACTGATTTGGAATAATAATTTTTGTTGCCATTTTTTTTAGAAATTATGATGTAATCGGCCAGTTTTCAAGATTGCATCCTTTTTTTGCAGATCAGGTTAGATTATGGAATTCTTTCAGCAATATGGACATTTATTCCTTTTCGAACAAAGTAATTTCCGAAAGTAAGATGTTTTGGCAGAATTGTAAAGTTTTCATTGTAGAAAAGTGCAGACTGTTCCATCCCAAGGTCTAATTTTTCACCAGTTATTGGTTCTACAAACAGCTAGGGTCGAATTATGCAATTTTTTCACCTACTATTTCGTTTTGTTTGAAGAAAAAACGTCTATATTCATTTAGCATAACCTGAGGAAACGTTCTCCAAGTAGTTTGATATCGGGGATTCTCACAAAACGTTAAGTTTTTATACCCATATAATGTGGCAGTAAAACTAGAATGGAACAAGAAGAAAGCGATTTGTTCAATGCAAAGTATCCATCTCGACCTATTAATCGTTTCATCAGAAATTTAGAGAGAGCGGAAATACTAAACATATCTCGAAACCTGACGAAAATAACATGTTGTTACTTGTGGAGGAAGGTACTTTCAGCCTATATTACAGCTCAAAGTCAAGTCAGTCAATGATCCAAATCACAGCTGATATAAGAAGTTTCATATTGATTATTATGGAAATAAATAATTGAAAATTGTAACTTGAAATATCCGAAACTTTCAGCACAGGAAGTATACATGACGTGTTTGACCTACAATGTAATCATCCCATAAAGATAAAAATACTTCATTCAGTAATTATACAAGAGAATCTTCGAATATTTTTCAGTTACATAAATAGCTAACAATGAACTAAATGAATGAATAAAGTTCTTTCTTGCATGATACTTTCAATACCGCCCAATAAAAAGGTTGGACAAAATTTTTCCAAAGAACACTAACATTATTTTCGAGAGACATGGCTTCTTTACCAAGTTTATGTTCCAGGGCTTCTGAAAGAAGATCACACCCTTGACAAAGTACCCGCTCTGATAAACCCGACCATAGACGACCCGATATCGTTCGAAAACATCGACTACAACTTCCTGCCAACACCAACGGAAAACCTGCTCCCCAGCCCCTCCTACGTCATCTCTCAGAACACCCCGGAAAAATACGCCGCGGTCATCGAAGAGGAGTTCGAAATGGCCAACCGCCTGAAGGACTACGCCGCAGTCGCCACCGAGACAGTGCCTCTGCAGGAACTCTTCAACATCGGCACGGAGAACGTGGAAAACGGCAAAGAGGGCGAAACCCTCATAGACAACGTGAACACCGACTTGGGGGGCAGCACCGTCATCACGGAGTTCGAGAACCTCGGGAACTTCGACGCCCAGGATCCCTTCAACTGGCTGCAGGCCATGTACAAGCCCAGCGAGACTGCCAGCATCACCAGCCCCAAGGTGAAGATCATCAGCGAGGTGGTGCTCCCGAAAACCGGCAGTTCCCTGCAGCAAAACAACTCGGAAGTGCCCGCTGATTGGCCCAGCTTCGCGGGCGAAGCTTTCGCCGGAAGTGCCGCCCAAAATTCCTGCTGCAAGTGTGGCCCTGGTGGCTGCAGCTGCGCCGGCGCCGCCACTTCTAAGGGCTGCTGTGCCAAAGAGGCTAAGCCCGTCTCTGACTGCTCCGTTAGGTCATCTTCCGGTTGTGGCGGGTTGTCTAGCATTCTGCAGGTCGTCAGAGGCAACATGATATGCAAAGAGAAGCCGGAGGAGTGTTGCGTGGTGGTGTGCCTCAAGACCATGGACCAGCTGAAGCAGATGCTCTCGATAGCGAGCTCTTGCGGCGGTTTCCAGAACTTCGCGATGGGCTGCGTGAAGGGCGATCTTTGTGGCGGAATGCCCATTTAGCGGGGAATGATGCTGTTGTTGTTGTTGGAGATGTTTAGGGCGGAAGTTCGGTTTTTGATTGGTGTATTGCTGATAACTAATGTGTCTGGTATTCGATTGCTTCACATGTATGTTTTTTTCTCGAGTTTCAGAATAACTATGATGTTTGAAAGAGAGTGTTTAGTAGATGTCTCACCCCCAGTACATTTAGAATGAGCAGTAATCAAAGCAATATAGACATATGTATATGTAGTAAAATATAAAATTGTATCTATCAGTGTTGAAGAATTTGTTGTTAAATTCTGAACTACCTATTGTATAAAATTTCAAAATATATTTATGTATTACACATGAGTGTGTTTTTATATATTTTCACCATCGTCCATCAATGAGGTTTGATAAGTCGGTCGACGCTTCCGAAGTATAGTTGGTATTGAAATGAAAAGCACAAACCTACTTGGTGTGCAATCAGTACATGCATATCTATCCTACTTTTTGACAGATATTGGAGAGAGAAACATATACATGAATTGCGCAACAGTTTTGCCAATGGAATTCGCTCAATGTGTTCATGGCGCGACTTTGATTGCAAGAACGAAGAACAGCTTCCCCTTCTTGATTACATACCGTAGTAGGTAATATTTCCTGAAATGACCGGAGATTGCGCATTGCGCCATACCTTGTGTCAGTAAAACAAAAACTGAATACCGATAAGAGTAAAAATATTGATAATTATTACAGATTTACTGAAAATATAGTGTTTCAACACAAAGTAATAGGTGGTTTCAATGTCGTTTCAATTCAACGCCTGTCAGATTAGAACCACAGAAGTACATAAGCTACAGAAATCTTCAATAATAATAATCTTTATTTGAAGTAGGTATTCCTAATGTACATTTACAAAAAAAAATAATTAATAAGTATACAAAAAAATCATGTTACATGTGTTTTATAGCTGCTCTCTTTTCACAATATTCGTGTATTAAATTAGCATACTACACACCCATACCCATATATACAGAATATAAATCATTCAAATCAATTAATACGAGATTCTAATAACATTCATTCACATATTGGGAAACACGTATAAATACATGACTTAATATTCTGATAATAAATTTCTAAAAAATAATAAATTAACCCTAACCCATCTCATCCTAATGAAATAGAAATCAAATTTGGACTTACAATTAAAAAAAAAAACATTTTTTTACTTTTGAAGTATATGGTTTATCATTTTCATTTTGAACTGTTTGAGAGTTTCTGAACTCTTGATATAATTTGGCAAATTGTTGTAAGCTATAAATCCCTTGAACATTAAAGTTTTAGTATTGTATGCTTTGATTTGATTAGAGACATATGAGTTATATCTACTTCTGGTATCATGTTGGTGGATTTGATAATTGAAGGTTATGAATCTATGAAAATATGATGGAAGAAGATTATGAAGCATTTTATGAATATAACTCATAGTTAAATAATTGATTCTATGTTCAATTGACAACCATAGTAATGTTTCCAACATTAATGATATTGGTGTATGTCTGTTACATCTCAGGGTGATTCTCATTGCACGGTTTTGAAGTTTTTGTAATGATCTCATTTTATTGAGGTCGAAAACATATAATAAGGTAGGGCAATATTCAAAATGAGGTTTAATAATAGTGTGTTGAGATACCCTCGAAAAGAAGTATGATTTTTTTAGTATTTTTTTCTGTATATAATTAAAATGGCTATTTTGCGTTAAATGATTATTGTCAAGCATGCATTTCTTGAAATTCGATCTTACCGCCATCTTCATTCAAGTCGTGGAAATATTACTACCTTTTCAAACGGTCTACAAGTTTTTCGAAGGAGCTGTTTCACCATCCTATATCCACCATGGAAAAAACGTTCCATTTAAATGGCACTCAGTGTAGGAATGGCATATTGTGCAACTAGTGCGGAAAATAGGATATTTCATACGAGTTTGCCTACGCCATTGATTCAACTTCCATAATCTAGCTTACTCAATAGCTACTTACTTTTAACTATAACCCTATAGGTAGGTATACCTTTTTCATTATTATTTTATTCAAGACCTAACAAAATGACTAGTAAACAAAAACAAATATAAGATTAAAGCAAAACCGTCGGAACGATGAGCTATAAAGGTATAATAAAAAGTAGGTATTATGCAAGAAACTATTTTTCACTTTATGGTGTCGTGTTTTATTCGAAGAAGATGTGTTTTTTAGGATGAATCTACAGTTGTTCTATAAATTTATTTCTGATAGTTTTATTACATAAATACCGAGATAAATACCTTTCGAAATAATGGCCTGCATCAGTATACTGAAAATATATATTCAATCTCAATGACGAATATGCATATTTTTAAACTGAACTCGAAAATTGCAATATCGAAAACCCTAAGATGAGGTACGATCGAACAAGTCCAAACTGGGGAAAGTTGCATCATAATTTTAAGCTTATTTATTATATAGTGAATGAAAATTCACGATAAGTCTTCTTGTTTTTGGAATATTTGAAAAAACAATCTACAAGATAGCATTTTTAGTTTTTGATTGAGACGTTTTGACTCCGTTAGCCATAAATTTTTTTTTCAAACACGGAGATGCATTTTTTTTATATGAATTGAAGCCTGACATAAAACTTGAGATACAACATATAAGCGCTTTCAGTTTTGGTGTATATTTCCATACTAATAAAGCAAGAACAAAATTAAAACTAACCCAGCATTGGGAATTATAAAAAAAACATTCATAATTATATTATTCGATAATGAAAGTGAAAAGATATCATTCCATTTTCTTCGGAAAATTCACCACATAAGAAAATAAGCACCAGTCACGAATTTTCAGAATTCAAATAGGTATCTTCATAATTTCGGTCTCTTGGTTTGAAACGCACTTTCTGTCTTTCTTAGCCAATTCTCTCATAAACGAAATCAAGATAAAAGAAAAAAATAAGAAAAATATATTTTTTTCTTTCAGGCAACCCTATAAATTGATATCTCAGAATCTCCGACGTTGGGAATCCCTCTCTGATGTATTCCCGAGCTTTATAGTGCCAATTAAACGTCAAATAAAACAAGGATATTCGAAAGTTAACAGTTCTTCCTTTTATTGCCGTTCGGTCGGCGAAGGAATAAAGAAAACTTAATTCAGGCCTGTATGCCTAATGGGATACCACGGGAAAGATGGCGCAGAGTCAATAAGAGCGTCGAAATTGCGCCGCTGGATGCCCACCTATTGCATAAAGTCATGAGGTTCATCTCGTTTGATTGAAATCCTCTCTTATTTCTCGTGTTCCCATTGAAAAACCCCACACTCCATGACTTCATTGTTTCAGCGAGCTCATGCATACTTTCATGCTCTCTCCGAATGGAAGATTTCCATCGGTGCTTTTCGTTTTCGCGTCTAATGGAATGAGGAAAGAAATTCCAGTTACACGGCTTCCTCTGCGGTTGGTTGGCCTGTTCTGTTTGGATTGCGTTTTTTCGAAAAGAATCCTCGTTTGCATGTTAGGTATGGAGGAATAAAAATGAGCGTGAAATATAGTACCATAAAAGGTATGGAAAGTGTCACACTTCGCACGAGTGTGGAAACGTAACACGTAACGAGAGCAGGAAATTCACTTTCCAAACTTAGTCAACTATCATTCCTACGACCATAAATATTCTTCATTTCAAAGATGTAACTTGAGCGGTCATTATATAGTATCAGATAGTGACAATTCGATTATACTGCTTATTTTCAAATCTTAGATAATGATTGGAAACTTTTTCGACAATTCCAGATATGAATTATCCGAACAACAAACCCACTAGAATAGTAACACCCCAAATTGCTTGCTTGAAACCACCATGAAATTCATATTCATATGTTTTTTCCCCCACAGAGGTTGCCACATCGTAACATCTGAAAGTGATAATCATCCCAAGACCACATTTTTTCAAGGTTACCAAATATGTATAAATATGCATCCTTCTGTTGGTACTTATGAGTCATATGAGTGTATCAAAAGCTATGTAGATAGCACGTATTTCTGGAGATTGCGGCATTTTTGGTGAATGCGCCAATCGTTCAACCGATAATCGACCAAACGCTGACAGTGACAGCGCGAAACGTCTCGTTTTCGAAACAAATTTTGTTTGATGGTTCATTAAACGGCATATTTCCAGTTTTGTGTGAAAATTTTAATAGGGTTTTACTTAACAACCTTGCTTATTCTGTTCAAATCGAATTTAGAGGATGGTGAAACGCTGTTAAATGTGTAAGAGACGAATTAAAAGTGGTGACCAGAACACATCATTCCATTGGTGAGTTACTCAGTGTCGTATCATTCGTCGTATAAACATTATTTACCCACTCTCATATGCAAAACGATTTTTGGTAATTTGAAAACATTCTCGGGTTTTCCCGAGATGAAAAGTTAGTGGATATTTGTATAAATATGATCAAGAAAGAGAATATTTCAAGAGACGTTATAGAGTTTGCTAGCATCATATATCACTACAAGCAAAGATTCTACAAGTGATAAAATGGTTGGCCCAAGTGGTAAGAAAATGTTCAGAGTAGTAGATAAACCTATATTTAGTGGAATTGAAGAGTAATAACAACATGTTTGATATTATATTTCTCAAGTTCGATACTTTGAAACTTTATATTGCCAGATAATAAACAATATATTTGTGACAGTGAATTAAATCTATCATTATTCGGGTAATAAATCGGAAATGTATATTTTCAGAAAACTTTGATATTGAATTGTTTTCATTCAGTCTTAGGAAGCATTGATAATACGATAATTTTGTTTCAAATTCTCAGACCCTTCCAAGATAGCAAAACACTGGTACTGAGGGAATCTGTTGTTGCTATCCTTGAGGTAACCCTAGTAGCTGATTTAGATGTTGGCTTCAAACAACTACTGTGGTAAGGATTTAGCGTTATTCATCTAGTCTGTTTTATGAGCGAAGGATTGCACAAACAATTTCATTGATATTCAAGACCATATGCCTACACGAATGTTACGAATATAAAAGTCGGCAGTAGGTATAATCACGCAACCATGAATACAGCAGTGCGTATTGACATTCAACGAGAAAATAAAAGTTGGAGGGTTATTTCGAATGTATAAAGTGGAAACTTCTAAAATAATATAGTAATATAGAATGGACACATGAATCGACACCATACCTGAAATTATATAGAGGCTGCTCAAGTTACATCTTTGAAATTACTTTCCGCTGATTGATAAAAAATGGATATTTACGGTCGTAGGAAAATTAGTGCAAAATACTCTTTGGAAAGTGCATTTCCTGCACTTGCTACGTTTCCTATTTTGTGTAGTGTTAGTTTTGGATTTTTCTCTATGTGATTGAAGTTTCCCAAATATATATCATCGATATGGATTCTGTTTTTGCGTTGTGTTCGCCATGATTATTTTCTTTTTCGAAAATAATTTAGATTTTCATGGCATTTCCTTCCGTTTGAAACAATAAATTACTCCCTAGTGCGGTTACCAGTGTTTATGCTGAATAATTTTCATTGCGGATTCTCTTTTACATCCTTCTTGCAACACTATCTTCACATTTAATTTAAACGGGCAGTTTTCAGGCAATAAAAATGCACGCCTTCTGGCCCCGCGAAAAACGGTCTTTTTATTTATTGCCCTTTGAAGTTCTGTTCATTATCGAAACGCAGCGGTTTCCATGGGTTCTATCAACAACATAATAATGTACAGCATCCGTCATAAAGTTGGCTTTACATGGAACAAATTTTGTTGTTGAAATTTCTGAAAAACTCTTATGGCGGTATTTTCTGCATGTCTCACGTGACCTGAGACTTGGTGGAAATTAAAACAAAATTTGGCTGTGATGGTGCCGAAAAATGGGTCAAACTTTTATGAAGAAAATGTCTTTGGCATCCAACGAGGACCCAATGTATCTTACTATAAAAAACTGTTTCATCTGGAAACATCTTTCATAACCTAAATCGCATGAGTTTGGGTAAAAGTAATGAAATATTTGTGAATAGAAATTTCGCGGCAGATTAATTATGAAAACACGAATTAGTGTTGTCACTAGGGTAGATTGTATATATAGATTGTAGGAGGGTTCGTTAAGGCTGTGCAGCCTCTCAAGCACCTCGACCTATTAGATCTTTTGTGCATAACCCTTAATCTATTCAAGGCCCGGGATTCCGAGACTAGGTTCCTGATATCGGAGGGCTCTGAAAAGGCCCCTTCCAGGAACTTGAGCTTCTTGCAGAAGAGTGCTGGGCATTCGCAAAGCAAATGTTCTGCAGTTTCAGCGAAGTTCTAGCAGTAGCGGCAACCATCGCTCTCTGTCTTACCCATCTTCTTGAGGTGATACCTCAGAGGGCACTGTCCCGTTACCAGTTTCAAGTCTTTTTTGTCCAACTCGAGAAGCTGTTTAGCTTTCCTTGGCGAAAGGCTCCCTAGCCTTTTTGCTTGTCTTTGTTCTGGCACTTTATTCCAGTGAGATTTCATTTCATCCGCTTCCCAACGTCGAAACTCTTCTTTCAAGTGGGCCTTGGGAGTCCACAGAAGGGTTCTGGGCCGAGAAATTGTGCATTCGCCTTCTTTGGCAAGGCAGTCTGCTTCTTCGTTGCCTTCAACTTCCTTATGAACTGGCACCCACACCAAAGTGACCTGGTTTTTCGCTGCCAGTTGTCTCAGGAATTGTTTACAGTCCCAAGTCAGCTGAGACTCACGAGTGTATGACTTCAGAGCTTTTGGTGCTGCTTGGCTATCTGAATATACATTTTTGCCCTTCGAGTGTCCCTTTCGAGGCACTCCTTTCATCCATATTTGATCCATCAGTATATCATACTGATGCATTCCTTCCCAGTTGAGGTCTGTTCTCTGTGCAAATTTGGTGGTTGTATATGACACTTCAAACTGCATTTCAAAGTCTTACCTAACTGGCATCTGTCGGTTTAGACATGGATTCTACGGAAATATTTTCCAAAATCTTCAAGTGTCCAATCCGATTTCCTGGTTTGAGATTTTGTGTCTGGCTCACTCTGAAGGCACTGATTGCTGCTTCTTTCATTGTCACTAGGGTAGTTATATACTCTATTTTGATGCACATGAGCTTATATAATATTCTCAACTCATGAATAAAATTGAAATAAAAATTCTTAATTAAAACTTAATAATGAATTATTAATCCCTGCTAAGGTTGTTATTTTACGGCACCACATACAACTTTTTTTTTATTCCCGCCAAAAATCTGAACGTGATATAAGTTTCAAAACATTTCTCAGTCAGACATACAGAAACGAGACGTCATTAGAGTTTTTCACAAATTTCAACAAAAAATTCTTTTCCGTATGTAACTCAAAGCGGGCGCTTACCAGCAAAAAGGAATGAAAAACTTAAACTCTGCTAACATCATATTCTAGGTAGGTACCACTGCTGATTGAAGAAACCAATTGGTTCGATTGCTATGTTATTTTACGCATTTTTTTTGCACGAAACAAGTAACTTTTATTTTTCGACATTGGAAGTGTCATGGCAAGGCAAGGCAGTCTTCTTCCTCGTTGCCTTCACCTCCCTTGTGACCTGGAACCCACATCAAAGTGACCTGGTTTCCTGGTTATTTGCTGGGCATTCATCCTTTGTTTCACTGGTTCTCCTCAATGTTCTGCCCTGCGGAAATAGTGGCACGTTTTTCAGCGGAAAGATAAGTTCTTCTTTCTACCGGAGACATTTGTTACGATTCTCGTAGCATTTATCCACATTAACATCGAGGGATATTTATTTCGTCTGGCCCCTTTTAACTCTCGGATTTGTTTATGGTCGTATTCACTCTTCTAGATTAAAAACCTTTTCTGTGTGCCATCGTAGGAGACATGTTCGAGTGGATACAGAGTTTTTCACATCCGAAAGCCACAAGACATGAAATGTTGGTAATTTCATCCGATATTTTCCTATACCTATCTGTAAACGTTTATGAGATGTACCAGCGTCCGCAATATCAAAAAGTGTAATAAATGATTACAGCATGATAAGGTTAAACCTGATCAACATGTTTAAAGTTCATAAAAGGGAAACACTAAGGAAAACCATTTTGTATTGAACACTTCTAATAAAATAAACTAGGCAACACTAATTTCGACGCACCCCACAATTTTGCCCCTGTTTAAATCTGAATAACTCTTTTTTTGCTTCGAAGAGTTTGAATTCTGTTCACATTTTTCGAGAGCCCATTTCTTCAGTTATGATCTCGTCTCGTACTTCTTCAAAACATAGAGTTCTTCACATAAAATCGCTGCAGGGTGTTTCCTGAAACTGAAAAGGACTAAAAAGGATCCCAAATGAATAAAAACATTTTTCTTTTCAACTTTAACATTGGAGGCATGAAGATGATCTATCATTACCATAACTTTTTTTCTTGTCATTCGATTTTCAACATATCACGCTTATTTTGCAGCTGCAACGTTAGATGGATAGATATAAAGATCAGAGTTGACTCAAGATAAACATTCAAGATCAAGGTTTCCTCAAAGTTGACACAAATCTGAAATACGCTAGAAATCCCGATATAAAAGAAGATTGATGCGAAAAATTGTTTGATCAAATCGAAAAAATCATCATCGGAAGGAGTGTGAGAAAGTTTCTGACCTCCCCCTCCCCAAAAAAGGTTTTTCTTCATTCGGGATCCTTTTGAAAATTCCGAAATTTTGCAGTTTCAGGTAACACCCTGTAGCGATTTTATGTAAAGAACCCTATGTTTGGAAGAAGTACGAGATCAGAGCTGAAGGACTGGGCTAGCGAACAATGTGAACAGAATTTGAATTGTTCGAAGCAGAAAAAAGTTATACAGATTTTAACAATGGCAAAATTTTGGGGTGCGACGTAATTAGTGTTGCGTAGTTTATTATTAGGTGCGTTTAAAATGAAATCCTGATACTTTTTAAAAAATAGATTTTCTTACGAAAAATATCATAACTGCTCTGATGTGAATACGAAATACCGCATGAAATTGGTGAACAAATCCTTTGAAATAACTTTCTTATTGACAAAAACTTCAGCCATCAAATGAAAAACAATCTTATTTCATCTAGAAGTACAATAATTATAAAATGATGTAGACTAACAATTATTACATGACTGGAAAAATTTTCAGACCACACGATTCACAATAACTATTATTCTGCTAGACCAAGGCCAAGCTAGATTTACCAAGCTGTAGGCCAGTAAGTTTAATCCTTAGATCATATATGCTTACGCTAGATCCAGCATCATGTAGTATTTGTTTGGCATTAGAGGGGTCTGCCGTGGAAAGTACTACGAAATCACGTGGTATAACACATATGTATGGTCAAAAATCAAAACGATCAATCAATGGCTTAGTACTTTCAACCCCCCGGACCTCCAAGCAAATAACTTGGATACCGCCTACCGGATCTAGCGTAAGCATATATGATCTAAGGTTTAATCGGTCACCGCGACACTTTGTTCACTAGAATTTTACTATTCCAATATACAAGCATATTCCATAATTGCTCTTCTATCAATTCCAAGGAAAATCATTCATCACAATAAACCTCTCAGATGAATTGATCTAATAAATTTTGAGTTGAATAATGCAATTTTACAAGAATACGACAGTCTAGTCAATCACGTTAAAAATATCCAAATGTTAATGTGCAATGAGGGTGCCAAGAAAATGAATACTTATTCTGTTACGAAAACTTTCTAAATGTTGAACTCGATGGAGTGAAATACCCCGTATATGATGTGGTACCGACCATTCGGGATGATTCATTGGAGTGTTTTAAGCTCTCGCCCCGTGAAATCTCCAACACTTCTTCCCAGCGTCCTAAATTATGTTTTGTAGAAACACCACGCTGTGTAGTTAGCAAGAGGAGACGTAGAAGCCTCATCTCTTCCACACGTTCCAACCACTCGACTTAATGAAGCTTTGATTTATGTCGGAAGAGAGTCTGCTTGTGGCAGCGATACTTTATTAATTCCACCGACACATATTTCAGAGGTGTTGTTGTCTTTCAAGGAAGTATACAGTGGGGACCAAAAGTTCGTTGCCTCCACTGTAACTTCTTCATTTTACACATTGGAAAATAATGTTGAATACAACAATATCATTTTTATGGTTCGAGTAAAAAGCACATCAAGCCAGCAATTTAGTTTTTTAAATAGGACACCCTGTATATCATTGCATTTTTGGATTATTCATTGAATTTTCAACGATTATGATGGATAGTATCGTGTCACAATAATTAATAACTTTGATGGAATAATGAACACTTTTGTGAAGAATACTTAATTTTCTCAAATGGGACAATGGTGGCTCATTGCAATATCTAGAAAGGGCATTTTGATACGAACAATTCGATGCCACACAATCGATATTCGACATCATTTATCCAAAAATATATGGTCCTGCTCTTTCAGAAAAAGAAACTCGGGAAGCAGACATTTCTACGAGGCCATTGAAAACATTCTCTCGCGAGGAGCTGAATCGAAGCCATCCAATATTTTCGCAGTCTGTCGGATGGATCTGCGACCTTTTGTAACACAGGATGCACAATTTGAATTTTTACGAATGCCTTTCGGGTTATCAACTGTCCCAGCAACCTATCAAAGGTTTTTGAACGATTTATTTCCAGATCTGTGTCATGAAAACATTAGCGTTTACCAAGATGATATTTTGATTTCTACTGAAACTATAGCAGAAATCTTCACAATACTAAATACTGTCCTGGAGATTGTTAAAGACTGCAAATTTGAAATTCAACGTAGGAAAATGTTTCTTTTTCGAATCCTCTATACTTAGATTGTCTTGGTTATGGGATAAATGTAACTGGTTTTCCTTCAGGTCACCAGAAAACAGTAGCTGTCACCAATTCTTCTCGACCCAAAAGATTGCATGAACTCAGTCAATTTTCGGGACTAAGCTCCTGTTTCATTTTATCTTCATCTTTTGATCCCTCTTTCTCCAGAAATATATGGCCCTGCTCTTCCAGAAAAAAAAACTCGGGAAGCAGACACTTCTACGAGGCCATTGAAAACATTCTCTCGCGAGGAGCTGAATCGAAGCCATCCAATATTTTCGCAGTCTGTCGGATGGATCTCCGACCTTTTGTATCACAGGATGGACAGTTTGAATTTTTACGAAAGCCTTTCGGGTTATCAAATGTCCCAGCAACCTTTCAAAAATTTTTGAACGATTTATTTCCAGATCTGTGTCATGAAAACATTAGCGTTTACCAAGATGATATTTTGATTTCTACTGAAACTATAGCAGAAATCTTCACAATACTAAATACTGTCCTGGAGATTGTTAAAGACTGCAAATTTGAAATTCAACGTAGGAAAATGTTTCTTTTTCGAATCCTCTATACTTAGATTGTCTTGGTTATGGGATAAATGTAACTGGTTTTCCTTCAGGTCACCAGAAAACAGTAGCTGTCACCAATTCTTCTCGACCCAAAAGATTGCATGAACTCAGTCAATTTTCGGGACTAAGCTCCTGTTTCATTTTATCTTCATCTTTTGATCCCTCTTTCTCCAGAAATATATGGCCCTGCTCTTCCAGAAAAAAAAACTCGGGAAGCAGACACTTCTACGAGGCCATTGAAAACATTCTCTCGCGAGGAGCTGAATCGAAGCCATCCAATATTTTCGCAGTCTGTCGGATGGATCTCCGACCTTTTGTATCACAGGATGGACAGTTTGAATTTTTACGAAAGCCTTTCGGGTTATCAAATGTCCCAGCAACCTTTCAAAAATTTTTGAACGATTTATTTCCAGATCTGTGTCATGAAAACATTAGCGTTTACCAAGATGATATTTTGATTTCTACTGAAACTATAGCAGAAATCTTCACAATACTAAATACTGTCCTGGAGATTGTTAAAGACTGCAAATTTGAAATTCAACGTAGGAAAATGTTTCTTTTTCGAATCCTCTATACTTAGATTGTCTTGGTTATGGGATAAATGTAACTGGTTTTCCTTCAGGTCACCAGAAAACAGTAGCTGTCACCAATTCTTCTCGACCCAAAAGATTGCATGAACTCAGTCAATTTTCGGGACTAAGCTCCTGTTTCATTTCATCTTCATCTTTTGATCCCTCTTTCTCCAGAAATATATGGCCCTGCTCTTCCAGAAAAAGAAACTCGGGAAGCAGACACTTCTACGAGGCCATTGAAAACATTCTCTCGCGAGGAGCTGAATCGAAACCATCCCATATTTTCGCAGTCTGTCGGATGGAACTGAGAGGGCACTTCTATCTACTCGAACCCCATCGAGTCTGACTAGGTGCGCGACGGCGTCGAAATAATTTCCTTTTACTTACGTCGAGCGGACGCCGCGAGGGCCCCGAAATGCATAATGCATTAGGGTGGGGGGGGGGGGGGGGTGCGGGAGGACCGGCCCTGTAATAACTGAGATGTCCACGTCGTTTGGTCATGGCGTAAAGTATAATTTTTAGCTTAAATCTGCTGGGGCGGAAGAGAGGAAATATGTAACTATCTTTCGACGACAGCTCCGGCAATCCGGGTGGAATTCCGGGAAGTGATGTGTGAGAGAGACAACAATATACTGATGGGTGTCTTATCACCACTGTGATTTTTTTGTTCCTGCAGATAAACAAGTGAATTCAAATATGTAGGTATGGTAGATAAAGGGTGTCCTGTTATATTTTGACCCCTATACCTACAGCTTTGATTATACGAGGTAGAAAAATATCATCAAATATAGAAGTTGTATGGTTTTATTGGTAAGTACTTTCTTTTGGCACCTTCAAAACAAACAAATGCGAATCGCGAAATTGAAAAAAATACATTTTTTCTTCAAATGGAATACTCCGTATATTTTCAACCATAATGAAATATCTTTTTCTTCTGTTTCCGAATATATATAGTTTGCTGATGTTTCCTCAAGCCATTTTTCACTTTTCAATATTTCAATATTGAAACAAGATGAGCAATATATCTAATAATTATAGATTTTAACGGATTATCGTTTTTTCTCAAATCGAAAGTATCGTATTTACTTATTCTAAATCTGAGTATAAGAAGTTCACTTAATTTTATTGGTAATTTTCATTCAATAATAAAATTTAAATAAGTGGAAAACGGCTCGAGGGAACATCAGCAATCTATATATATATCATTTCGTTATTATTCGAAAAAAATTGTAATTTTTTCAATTTTACGATTCGCATTTTTGTTTATTTTGCAAGTTCCAAAAGATAGTAACGGTGAAACCCTACAACTTTCATTTTAAATGTTTTTTCCACCTCATTTAGTTAAAGCTGTAGGTAGGGGTCAAAATATAACAGGACACCTTGTACATGAATATGCATTATTTGACATATTCAATTGTTTTTTATCACCACAGGATATACCATAACTGAAACTTGTTTCCTATTTTGAAAGGAACACCTGGTATATTTTTACCCATTTCGATAGAAAATGTGAATACAAAGATTTGTCACCAAGTTTCGACATTTATCAACCTGAAGTTTTAAATTCACAAAATCGTTTTCTATTATACACATTTATTATACTCATATAATTGATGGAGACTAGTTCAGAAATGATGGGTATTGGTAGATCAGTTCTTTAGCAGTATCATTAGAATTTGGTTTTTGTACCCGATGTATTTGGTCTCCACAATGCTCCAGCGTGTATTAAGTTCGAGTTTAAAATTTCTGTAGTGATCCCTGTGTTCGATGGTATCAGCAGAGACAAAAGCGAAGGAACATCAGCTTCGACCACAGCAACCGCTTCATCAAGGTTAGATCATCACTGTGTGTTTGTTTCCCACATTTTCCCCAGAACGTGGGATTTATCCCACACCTGCCCAGATATTTCCGCCCGCCTGCCCCACAGCAACCCGCGAAGGAAAAGAACGAGGAACAGCGTGCATGGCCCCACACAAATATTTTGCTAGCGACGCATACAGCTACGGGGGACGCGTATGCCGGACGCACCGGGCCGCATGATTCGGGTGAGCTCGGCTACCCGAATGTTTACGGATCGCGAGAGCCGTTCAGCCACACACAAACATCGGTGATCGTTCGGGCGTTCCTATCAAAATACCTGGAGATGCCAAGTGACCGTTAAAATAAATATATCGGAGGCAGGGGAGCGGTGGGAGAGTTTCAAGATGTTGCTGAAAAATATCTAATAGGAGGTGGAAGCTCACTGGACCAGTATGTCGAATTCGAAAGTTGCTAGTTGGATATCTGGTGAAAATGAAAAAAGTATAAGAAAAAATCTCCAGAGCCGTGAGAGACAAGATCGGCCAATTAACCCCTGCTACAAAAGTTTCGATCAGTATAATACTCATCAGGATTTCTAGAATTGATGAAACTACTTACTCATTTATAGACAGAAGTAAATGTTCATTTCCAATCCAACCTGCCAAAAAATATACATATTGTTATACGTTATTTCCACTTGGGTTCGTGAATTTGAAACACTCAGTACAAAACTGAACAATTTATTTCACTAAACACACTAAATACAACTCAATAAACACTTAGTTAAATCACAACGATATTCGCTTTACAAATCTCAATGTTCACTGTACTAGCTTTCTTTCTAATCTGACTTATCCGCGAACCCGCGGATCTTATATAGGTAAGAACATCATTGTCCAGAAAGAACAGGAATAAACTGGAATAATTTTTTATATTCGACGGCAATGAATCATCCGCTAATTATAGCGGTGCGTCTGCGACCGCTGTGAGTCACGCGTCGAGTTGCTGATTTCCGATCTTCTCGGAAATGCCAGCAGTTCGAAACAATATTGTTCCATTTGAAAAATCAAAGTTGGTGTCTATTTCGGGAATATGAAATAACCTGTATATCAAGAAACTTCTGTAAATCAAAATTCAAGTCTTTTCATTCAACGTTTTTATACAGCATTTTTTTTTATATATTCAGAAACGAAGAGGTTGGAGGGGGTTCCATTCCATACATCAACATTTTTTTACTATTTTTTAATATCTTACACAATAGTCATTTGTATTTCAGAAGACAGAATTTCATTGTGAACACCCTGTTTTGGAGTTATGGTGGACATTTCTTTCTGAGAAATTATGTAATTCCTAACGAGATTCGAGGTCACATCATTGTTACTATGATTTTCCCATGATGAAATGTATAAAGTAAGCCGAAATTGAAAATTTGGTAGTAATGATCCATCTAACATATTTTAGCACTTCCGGTTTTACCGGTTGTACAACTGTAAAAAAAACTTGACATTTCTACATCTCTATTGATGCGTAAATGTTTATTTTTCACGATTTCGGAAATTCCACTCACTATTCTGAAATACAATTGACGCTTTCAGAAATTGACTTGATACTTTCTGGAATACAACAGAAAAGGGTGTAGTCATGAGCATGGTTAAACAGGTTCATTAGTCGGTGAAAGGAATCCATATTTCTCAAAGTGGAGTGGTTTTTGTTATACAGCAAAAATCATCTCCACAACTTTAATTCAAACAAGGGGGGTACATGTTTCGGACCTCATTAGGTCCATCATCAGCCAATACTTATAGTTCTATAAAAAGACAAAGTGAAAAAGACCAAGCTATACAATATGATTTTTTTTGTCAACTTACGTGTAGATGAAAAAATCATACAAAATATTGAAAAAATACAAAAATCCACATGATGATCAAGTGTTATTGAAACCTATCATGGGAGTAGGTATTACCGATTAACATTTTATCGGAAAAAAATTTTGAACAATTACAAAATTGAAACAACTTCATTTTAAAATGGAGATCGAATGATACATGAAAATTCATTGAATAAAATTCTATGACATGAAAACTATGAAACACAGAACAGAAGACACAGCATCACCACATCAAACTTGTCAATGTCCAAGGAATGGGATAGTGAACAGTGAAAACGAATTCTTTTGAGAGTGACTGCTAGGAAGGTTTAATGGAGAAGATTGTAGAAGATAAAGTAAAAACTTGAATGAGAGAAAGGAGAGAGAATTATACAATTTTATACAATCAAAATGTTCATTAGGCTCAACAGCCTCTTCACCGATATTTTTTCTGCCTGTGTTCTCAATCTCTCAAAACGATAGGATTAGGCCTGAGAGAGAACCCTGTGGTATCCCTCTTTTACAATAGCTGATTTCCACATCATGCATAGGAACATTCATGCATCTTCATTGCATTTGGGATCGTTATTTCAGTTCTGAACGTGATTAAAGGGAAATAATTCTCTCCCCCTGGGCGAATATGCAAATTGACACTTGAGGACGAATAAAAGAAGACACTCTTACGTCATGCACACTCACAATCGAGGATATTGAGTGTAAATGATACAGAGGCCCCCTTCGGATGAAATAGCCTCCATAACAGATTCCATAAAATGCAAAAATGCAACATAAAATTGCAGTTTATGATCCGGCCCGCACTGACCGCTTTCCTTCAATATAACGCGTTCCCTGTTTTCCATCCGATAATGTGCCCTTTATTAAGTCATTTTCATGCATCGGGGGCCAGGCTTTGATGCATAAAAAGATGGAACGAAATTTCGTTCTGGATAGACGGGCGAATTCATATTCAATTTTCAATTCTCTGAGGGACCATTTCTCAGACAAAGTGGCTCACAGACTGACCGCCGTGTTCGGTATTTACATATTTTTTTGATACTTTCTTTTATTTTCACGAGATGAAATTTCTGTGGAGAGCTATATAATGGAATGGGTGATATCCAGATGGGCCGAAATGAAAACACAATTCAATTCAAGTCACAATTACTTTTTATTACATAGTAGGAGTGGGCTGTGTATCACTTTTGTGATATTCAATCAAAATATCAATAAAAAATACTTTTATATGGTACATAAACTCTAATAACAATAATAATAAGTTTATTTTCATTTTCAGCAACAAGCCATAATAAGGAAAATAAAACAAATGAATATTTTCTACAAACGACAGTAAAAGTATAATTTTTAACGCATGCTGTCAGTGTCTTGAATGTCATTTTATGGCACTGGTGTTGAAGTAAATCACTTTGCTTAAAGTAATTTATTTGTATAAGAAAATATGAAAACATAATAATTCAAAAAGACGAGTTTATTCAATTAAATATTAAAAAACTCCATGGCCAGTCTCATTGGTAGATGTAACAGAATTTATTTTGGTGAAGCTTGTACCAGGGCACAGAGCAATTTTATCTGCCGAAGTTTTGGACAAAATTTGATCAGCAATGTTTGTAGAAAAAATAGTGCATGATATACCTGCTAATAGTGATTTCTTTTTTTTAAGGAATGGAAAAATCCGCCTTCGGCATCCTTCCCACTAAAAAAAATATTACTTTCAGCACTTATATCATAAATAACTATTTTTCATTTTAGTTATATAATGAAGTCATTATGAAACGCAAATGCGTATCGAAATAGCCTCTGTTTCTATACGCATTTTTTATTTTTCGGAGGTTGGTACAATCGAACTGTCAAATGATAGTCAGAAGAGTTAGGCCCAGCTTACTTCTGAGCGATTTTGTATTTAGTGATACTAGAAGTGAAAAATTTCAATTCAGGTGTGCTTTCATTTTAATTGACCAATAAAATCAATAACAATTTTGCAATTTCAACGCTGATAGAGGTATCGCAAAAATCAAAATTGCTCAACAGTAAACTGGGCTTTACGCTTGTGCGTCAGATTTTGAATATTTCAATGTCATCATTGTTACCAATCGAAGATGTTTCTGTTATTTATCGATATTGAATCGTTTTTTCATGAAGGACTTCAAATTAATTCAAAATAGAAAAAATTGTACGCATGAAACACGTTTTATAAGACGCGTTGTCGCACTTGTTCACTTGGAGCACTCCTCGCTTCGCTGGTCGTACTCCAAACAACGTTTGCGACTAAATAGGTAAACTTGTACTTATCATAATATACTATTTCGATAATTCTTGATGAAATTATTCACTACACAATTTTATACCTATACGTAAACTTTGTTTGTATCTGACTTGTCCGATAGCTTCACAGCTCATCTATGAATCAAATGAGAATTGGAGAACCATAGGAGAGAAGAATTACATTTTTGGAAAAAGACATGGGTAGGTACACTTAATGACATAAATATGGACGACATGAATATTCGCATCAACAATAAAATATCAATGCATGAAAAGGAAATAAACTACTCAGGTGTAATTTTGTATCCCATAATTTAACGTTCCTTGTAGATACGCATGTCAATTATATAATGGGTGAATTTTCTACAAAAATAAGCTTAATATTTAGAATAGGAAAATATTTATCAATTTGTACCAGAATATTATTGTATAACATATAGCTGCGACTCATTTAGAATTCTGTTTTACACTTTCATTCAATTTACCAACCTAAAAATTATAAAAACCACAAACAATTCAAAACAACAATGTGTTCCTGATAATGCCTGTGAAAGGGTTAAGTATTTCAGAGATATAAACCCCTATAATACGAGAAATTGTGATAATTTCATATTGACAGAATGTTTTTCTATAGTCATCTGCAGAACTCCATTTTACAAAAAGGCCTATATGTATTCAGCAGCTTACCAGCATATCTAAAAAGCTCAATAAATTCGAAAATCTTTTGAGATATTATGGGTTGTCAAAATTTTAATTTTGCAATTTTGAATTAGTGTTTTTTATGTGTGTATTCATAGATTTATACCTACTAACCTTCCTTATACCTGTATTTGTATGTAGCAATTAGTTGAATAAGATATTTATATATTTCTCAGCGGATGGAAAATTTGAAATATCAAAACCAGTATCGATTCGAAGTTTGTACCTATATATCTACCAATGAAATTATTGTCTTGAAAAGTAAAAAAGGGGGAAAATCCAAAATCCCAAGAAACCAAGTCACCAGGTAACCACAAACACTACACATCTTCTCTATAAACCGTGATATTATTACTGGACCATATTGACTCGATGAACAAATAAATTGGACATAACCTCTCTTTTGATTTGAGAACGAATCCACGACAATATATTACGTTAACTGCACACGTCGCTACCGAATACTATCAAAGGCATCAAATCCTCGATATCCCCCTCTTATGGTTAGCAACTCCATTCCAGATGATAATTCCTCATATATATTTTTTTATTTTTGTTCGTTCTTTTTGGTGGCTGCTCGCCGGAGCTGTCATCCCCCATAAATAAAAACGCATCATCGGGGGTACGGAAGGGGGTGGGGGTGGACTTTTGATAGCTTCATTCGATAGATCAAAGGCCGAGATAATCGAAATGTTGTTGGTTTTTACTCGAGAACGTGCGCTGAGAAAATATATTGATTGGGATTGAAAGTCGTAAGAGAATGTAAATCGATTGATTTGAATATTTACGCGCCGCGTCTTTTCTTATTCTATTCATGGCTGATGAGACACAGGCATTTTGTTTGGATAGTTTGTTGTATTTTCTTGACGTGAGTTCATTTCTTATGCCATTATCATACCTACTAGCAATTTTTAGCAATACAAGACATATACCATTTGAATCATGTGGGGGAAAGCAAATTGTGTGGATATTAAGATATTCTGTCAAAATGGAATCATTCCAGTTCTTCCACAGGAGTCTGTTCAACCTGAACAGCCTGATGCGTACACTAGCCAACAATATGATAGGTACCTGGCGAAGGTTTATACTCAAATACTACAGACCCTTCACAGACTATAATGTCTTCTTTAATTTAATATTGATTAAATTGATGTGAACGTAGGAAAAGGCTATGTTTTTTTATATATACACTTGGTAAGTAGGCACCTTCCAAGTGGAATGTAAAATATAAAATTCAAAAATACATCCAAACTGTGTATACGGAGTAAAAATGTTATAAAGTAAGCAACAAGGAAGGGAACAATAAGATGAGCACAATTTGTTTCGTTACAGATTGCATTCAATTCCGAGCTCATAGCAGCCAAAAATATCACCCCGAAGCTACACGAGGAACTTAATGTAGATTTTATCTCAGGAAGAACATGAAACAATAATTGGAAGAATGGCCCAAACGTGAAAGAGCGAAGGAAGAAGTCAGAGCTGGAATATATGGAGCCAGAAGTGGAAGTGGTGTCCCATTGAAAATCGAATAAAAGGAAAACGCGATTTTCAATTGTTTTTCTGTTAGCACTACGGTTACCAGCGGAAAAAATACTACTCGTTCTCTAATTCAATCGACCTCGTATCTTCAATAATAAAGAAGTTAGCAATAGTGCCGACTGGAGTTTGATCACCTTGTATAAGAATTGAGGAGGCAGAAACCAAGAATCTAGGAACCCTTTCTTGAGAATTGGGAAGCTCAGATTCAGTTTCAAATATTCATTATGGATATTATTCATTCTCATATCAGTAAACTTCAAGAGGATGATTGACGCGTCAGACTTCACTTGTCAAGCAAAAGCACTCTCTCATTCGTCATTCTAGTTTTATTTTATCGTTCAATGTCACTACTCACACTGATAACCCATGAAATCGGTAATTCATCTAAACTTAAAGCTTCCTCGACGGCACTTTGTAAGATTTTTTCTTCATGATTCGAAATTAAATAATCCAATTACGGTTACGGTCGGACGCCTGGCGGTCAGTCTGTGAGTTATGGAGTCACAGCGATATCACAGTAGGCCTCTGCGAATCAGCCCTAATGATCCTCTCGTTTGTTGTCGGCCAAGAAGCCTCGTACAAAAACATATAGATCTTGACAAGTGGTTCCACTTTTATAGAGGGTACATCCTATAATCTTTGCCACTCGAAACAACCGTTTTGAAGACAAATATGCTAAAACGGTGACTCTGTTGATAGAGAACAATGCAACAATGAAATAAATTTCAAACCTTGAATCAGATACTAGTTACAAAGAAACATAAGGAAATATATCCAAGTAAGTACCAAGGAGAGTCGACAGAAGTTATAGGTAAATACTTACTAAAAAAAATCACAGAAATATTTAACACAAGACGATCAGAAAAAAAGCAAACAGAAGCCGACTCTCTGAAGAAGCTACTGACAGATCAACATCAGTGTGCGTGGCCTTGAACTTTAAATATTCGGAGTTGTACTTCTTTTAAGTGAGAGCAATGGGATAAAAGTAACGTATTCAGAGTTCTGGCCAATTAGGAAACCACGAGACTATTTTTTCTAAAGACTTATGCTCCTGTATCATTTATTTTACCAATGTCTAGAGGGCCCGTGTTCAAATCCCACGGCGGCTATTGGAAATATTTGCAACTAAGTTGGCGGTTAAAAACACTTTTCACACATTTCACAACACTTTTAACACTTTTCACTATAGAAATTGAAAATAGAAACCATGTCGGTAGTACGTAAGACGATTTTTATATACGTTCCTTGTGCTACCTGTACTATCGATGATACTGACGTGTAATTCAGAATGAAAAACGTTGTTTTTTACAAGGGTCCCAATTAATTGTTATGTGACACAGGGATGAGTTCAATTACTAAGGGTACTCGTTGAATATTGATACCATGCAGGAGCATGGTCCTAAATCGTCATACAAGTATCAATATAACTTTATACTTTTTGTTAGTGGCTGGTGAGTATTGGTTAGGTTAGTGGATGTGTTCTTCACATTGGTGTTGATGCCATCCATGGAAGAAATAAAAATATATCTAACAGTAGCTTCAAATACAGGAATACTTAAAGCTGTTATGGTATCATTGTTGAGCATGGTTCCATTCTCATCGGTGAAAGAAAATCTCAAACGCCACAGTTTCACTGCATTTCAATATTGAAAAAAATTGTTGCAGGAGATGGCTGGGCTGGAATATCTGTGATTGTGATATACTGTCTGGATACTTTTTCATTCAGCTCACTTTGTTGAAACATCTGCAACTACTTGTGGAAAGCTGTGAAGGCCGTGGTTTCATTACAAGAGGAAACAAGCTCGACAAGATATATAAATGAATTAATCAAAAGACAAGGAATTTATGAAGTCGGGTTAGGTTAGAGGATTGTCACAGTTGGATGTTGAGTATTTTGTGCGCACGCTGAGTTTTTGTCGTGCTGAAATCTGTCTCTTTATATCGTGTTGGCCCATTAACATTTTTTCATTATTATGCTCTTTACTACTGTGCAGATGTCCGCCACATGCATTATGCACAAAGAAAAACTGTGCTTTTGAATTACAGATGCGATTCGTCAAGTTGATACCTTATTTGTGCATGAAGAAAATTCCGTTAACATTTATAGTTTTTGGGGAACTTTACAGGAACGGTATTTGAATAAAATAAACATAATGCACTGGAAAGTAAAACATAATTTACTGTTTTCGATAGCTGAACTGAGTTCCCTCGAATCAATATGATATGCTTTCATAAATCCACGTATCAGAAGATTCGTTGGACCGCGACAAATTTTGTTGATGAGTATTTTCATTGCATAATGGGATTCCTTCATGTTGATCTAACAAATTAAGCGTAAGAGCCGAAATCAGCGGCAACAAATGAAGAAACAAGCTTTTATGGCAGTAAATAATTGGGGTTTCTCGAGTTTGTTTGGAAGAGGGGTGCCCGAAGAATCGCTTTTATTAAGATAAATGATACAAATAGATGGCGTTATACGACTCGGCCATGTCATTGTCACTAAATCACGTGGTCGGGGACATCTGGCGACGTAAAAATATAGCGCCCCTCCCAAGGGGAGAGAAAATCTGTGATTTTTGTGCGGGTAACAGAATTTTCTGGGTTTATGTTTATGTACAGTAGGGAAAACACTTGCAAAAAGTTGAAATAGCATACAGGGTGCCTACAATTTCATAGGGACAGTTTTGTATGCTATATCTTCTAAACAGTAAGAGATAGAAATACGTTTGAATTGGAAAAAAATTGCCACTTCAATATGTTGTTTAGAAAACTGAAAAATAATGATTCCTGAGATATTATGATGACAAACCTGGAAATTTATTCATCTTTACAGTTGAGATTCAGAGGAAACGATTGAAATTTTGTATATCTAGGTAATTGACCAATCCAAAGAAGTTGAGATTATGAGGAAGATTCCAACTTCAATAGGTAGATATGCTGTACAACTTTTTTTTTTCATATAGACCCATATTTTCTTTTTTCCACCGAATGGAGCCAAAAATGCTCTTTACATCCGTTTATTACACATTTTTATTATCACTAGAAACATCACGAAAAAACACGTATATTTACTATACTGTTTTCATCCTAGACCAAACGTGGTATAGGCCATGAAACGAAATATTTCAATCCCCATGACATGACCTTGACCTTGATTCAAATCATTTCGAAGTTTGCGTCATTCGTCAAAGTTGGTATTTCCAGATGAGTAAAAATTATCCGTTAAAATAATTGTGAAAAAAGGACAAGCATGATATTCACATCAGATGTTATGGAAATGATGAAAAAGCAGTTCGTGAATACTCTTTATAAGACCTATTGAACCAATTTTGAGCTAAGTGATGTTTTACAATAATAAAGTTTACTATTTGATAAAAAAATTTCATTGTTTTCAATTCCGTATGGTTCCATTAGTGAATTTTTTAATTACGAATTCTGAATTTGCTTCTTCATTATCTTATTGAATTGTGAAAATCAATTAGATTCGTGATTAATCAACAGATAATAGAAATTGTCAATTCTTCGTTACGTTATGACAAGATAGCTTCGATGGGTTGTACCTACGTAGCTATGAGAAAATATCAATACACTAGGCATGATGCATGATGGACGATTGAAACATGTTTTCCCATTATCATGGCACCTAGCATGTCTTGAATGTAGACATTTTGCCATGATAAGTGAGTGAGTGATAGATCTAAATGGACATAAGTCGCAGTTGAAAAGTGTTTGTGTTTTGAAAGTGTTTTTGATCCAAATTATATAGTTGCAAAGCAACCTTCGAAGTCTCATTGAGACATGTATGAGTAGGGAAGACGGGGGCCTTAGCTTTAGTTGAATCCACCATCCAAAGCATCATGGGACACCTTAAAATCAGAAGCAGAGGATGATTTTAGGGTTATTGAAAAATGGTTTAGATATAATGCATTAACTCTCAACCTTGATGAAACAAAATACCTTCCATTTTCCTCATACTCCAGTGGTTTACCAAGGATAATCGGACCAAACTCACAAATCCCTGAAGCTGATTCGATCAAGTACCTGGGTATTGTGTTCGACCGGCATCTCAAGTGGGACCTTCAAATAAAAAATATTGTTAACAAGTTGAGAGGCATCATGCTATATAGATTCAAATATTCGAAAGATTACCTTGATATGAAACACCTCACGATACTATACCATGCACTTGTTCAATCACATTAACATACGGTATTGTAGGCTGGGGTGGTGTGAACGATACACACTTGGAAAACCTGAACGTAATTCAGAGATGGATCTTGAGAACCATATATGGTAAACCACGCAGATTCTCTAATGATACATTATACAATGAATCGGGAATGTTTGATATCAGACCACTTTTCTGTGTGAATATATTACTCAACATCAAGAAAAATAAAATAACCTCCCACCCTATCGCGCACACCTACAGCACCAGAAATAAAACTCTCACGTTAAATGTACCTCGCTGCTACAAAACCATAGGGCAACGTCACTGTGATTTTCTTGCTCCAAAACTTTATAGTTTAATGCCTGACGATATGAGGAATATAATAAACATCAATCAATTCAAGAAACGTACAAAAAACTGGATTTTGGCTTATGGAAGAAGGAAACTTCACGATTTTGTTAATCAAAAATAAGATAATATAGTAACAACAAATTTCATTCAAATGATGGTTCAGTGAATTATCTTATATTGTCTTAATTCAACAATGAATGGTATACCTACTGGATTTTTTCAGTACTCTTAATTTGATCATGTCTTATATTAGTCTGAATGTGTTCTATGTCTATACATGTATATATATATATATATAAATGTGAATGTGTATTTGTTTTGGAATTATATAAAATACCAAAAAAAATATCACGTACAAGCGACAGTTTCCTTGAAACTGAAGCTTCTGTGATATTTCCTGTTTATTTACTTCAACAACTCGATCATATATTTTTGTAATTTTTTTTATTGTATTGGTAAATAAACATTATTATTATTATATTATTATCTATAATATGCATTAGACTTGTCAGATCAGATAACATTTTTTCTTGATGTATACAAGATTGTGAAGATGAAATCAAAGACTTCGGAGTTGACGTCAATATTCATGACATATATTGAATTGAAACTTCTCTTCGAGAAATATTAGTGAAACTTTTCTTGCGAGTACTTCATCTCCCTTTGAAAATATCTCCCGTCATTATATTTATGCATTTTCAAAGGACTTTTTCCAGGAAATGCAAATTAAATCTTTAAACGCACCTCGTGAAGCATCGCCGGCGAAAGTTCGCTTCATAAAAGTTTACGTCTCTTCAGCGAACTCAAAAGAACAACATAACTTTTCGGAGTTTTCGTTGGCAGATTCGGCGATTCTTGTAGCCTTAATGCACTGTTTTACTATTCTAATGAATGCATATCGGCTTATGGCAAGTCCGGGTCTCAACAGGCGGAGGAAAAATCTCAGTCGTTCTCGGAATTTAAATATTTACTCCAAATGCGATTGCCGGAGGAACCGGAGTGAAGAATGGCAGAGTGCCGACCGGATTTTGGCTTGACTCTATAGGTACACGCTAGAAAACGTCAGAGCAGTAAACGAATGTATGTGGAGTCAAACAATATCGTAATATCATCAATTTTATGTTATGATCAGAGAATAGAGCATTTGAAAATTGTCTGTCAATTTAAAAAAAAATTGTACCTATAATATAGCAAGACTATAACATTTGATCTGAATAAAAATCCATCTGGGCTTCGATAATCAATTGCTATACCAACGAAGTAAATGGTCTCCAAAGTGTTTCAATAATCTCAAAAGAGAGAGAGAGAAAAAGACTTTTTCTATTTTGGTTGTATAATGTTGTCATTGTGAAACGCAAATGCGTATCGAAATAGCCTCTATTTCGATACGCATTTTTTATTATTCTGAGATTGGTACAATCGAACTGTCAAATGAAAGTCAGAAGAATAAGGCCCAGTTTACTTCTGAGCGATTTGGATTTGGTAATATTAGCAGTGAAAAACTCAATGTTTTAATTGTTAAATTTCAATTCAGAGTGTAATTTCATTTAAATTGACCAATAAAAACAATAACAACATTGAATTTTTCACTGCTAGTATTACAAAAATTAAAATCTATCAACTGTGTAAACTGGGCTTTACGCGTGTGCGTCAGATTCTAATTATTTAAATGTCATTATTGTTACCAATTGAAGATGTTTCTGTTATTTATCGATATTTATTCCATTTTTTATTCATGAAATTAATTCAAAATAGAAAAAATTGCATATGACACACGTTTTATAAGACACGTTGTCGCACTTGTTCACTTGGAGCGTGCGACAAAATAGCGTCTTATAAAACTTGTATCATAATATACTATTTCTAAATTGGTTGTATAATGAAGTAATTGTGCGTGTCGAAATAGTCTGTATTTCGATACGCATTTTTTATTATTCGGAGATTGGTACAATCGAACTGTCAAATGAAAGTCAGAAGAGTTAGGCCCATCAGTTTACTTTTGAACGATTTGGATTTGGTGATATTAGCAGTGAAAAACTCAATGCTTCAAATGGTAAATTTTAATTCAGAGTGTAATTTGATTTAAATTGACCAATACAAACAATAACAATATTGAATTTTTCACCGCTGGTATTGCAATAAACAAAATCGCTCAACAGTAAACTGGGCTTTACGGTTGTGCCTCAGATTTTATTCATTTCAATGTCATCATTGTTACCAATCGAAGATGTTTCTGTTATTTATCGATATTAAATCAATTTTTTTCTTCAAATCAATTCAAAATAGAAAAAATTGCACATGACACACGTTTTATAAGACAAGTTGTCGCACTTGTTCACTTGGAGCACTCCTCTCTTCGCTCGTCGTACTCCAAACAACGCGTTCGACAAAATAGCGTCTTATAAATCTTGTATCATAATATACTATTGTCTATCGGGAATCCTCATAATCCATTTTGGCAAATGTCAGGTGAACATCAATATGGCGGCAGTTTCGAAAAATTAATAAAGAATTGGCAAGAGTGGGGTTATTTTGAAAAATAGCGAAACAATTTGTTGATCGATTTTTAGCCCACCATGGTAGTAGTTTTTTTCGAATTAATTTTTGATTATTGAAAGACAGTGCTTTTTTCTTGTTTACCAACGTGATGGAAATTCAAGATTTTTTATTCACCTACCTACTTCTATTATTTTTTTCAGAGATGAATCGTTTTATTATTTACGCTTTTGTGATTCTTTGAATTCAAAAATTCATAAAAATCGTGCATGCACTTGTGTGGTATGGGCGAGCCATTGAAAAAGCAAGAGCCTTAGTTGAAAACCAGTTTTTACAAATCTAAACTAGAATTCCGTCACGAACGTTTAATAATTTATTCAATTGATTTATAATAAGTTTTTGATGATGTCTAAAAATTATACAAGACCAAAAAAACAGTGGTTTGTTTTTCGATCAAGAAGAATATATTTGAGATAAATTATTATCTTATCATTCAGAAACTTTTCTAGTTATTTTGTGAAATAACCTCACTTTCAGGCGTTTCGTTATGAATTTGAAAGTTATGGCCATATTGGTGGCCACGTGACATTTATCAAAATGGATTTTAGGGTTTTCTGATATGTACATATGATTCCCCAATAAGAATTTTCAGTTGCTCTGATAATGAAAATGTTTTCCATATAAGTTTATGGCCGCCCCCACTGTATGACCAAGCTAGCGTGGGATCATCAAAAAAGAACCCCATCAATCTGAAAGCAAGTCACTAAGTGAATTGGAGCCCCATCTCCCACATCCCATCAAACGAATGCGGCCAGTTACACAAGAAGCAATATTTTCCTCGGATACCTCTTATCTTCCCGCAGCATCCTCCATCCATCCCGCACAGCAACATGCATTATTTATAACAAAAAGCCGACGTTTGCGTCACCAAAGTTGCCATTTTTCATTGGTCACTGCGCCAAATTGACCGATCCTTCCCGCTTTCCTGGAAAACTATTGGCCGCCGCTCGCTCGGCTCCGGGATCCGGGCGGCGCTTTTCTCGATCCGGACGCCTTATTGCGCGGATCCCGTCCACTGAGAGCGTCGGAAATACGAGAAAACAACTTCGGCTTTGGTGTTTATGGATTTTTCGGTTTGTGGAGGAAAGGTGGTATTGTCGTTTATTGGTTGTTTCGGTATATGGGGAAGTAAAACCTGATATTTATGGATGGTATAATGTCAGGATTCACTCTCTGCGATATATCTTTCCACTTGTAGACTTTTCTTTCACGTTGAAACAACACTGCAATATCATCCAAGAATGTATCATCCAGCCGAAATTGTTCAAGTAGGTTACTTGGTATGGCTCATTTTATTCACCATCAATCAATAATTTCTCAGTCATAGCATTCATCTCAATTTTTCAAATTGCAAAATAAATAGAGGTTTATATGATGGTAATCATTCGTGGAACACAACGTTGGTTAAATAGAAACCCAAACTTTCAATAATTTTTGCACATAGTTTTCCTTAATTCTTTCCAACGTGTTATGCGGTACCTGTAACTCGAATTTTTAAGTAGAGTACGTGACTTATCAAAGTATACTTCGCTACTGAGGTAAGAAAAAGTCGTATAGTAGGTAATAAGAACAATTCAATGATCCTTTGCAGAGTGGTATTTCGGAAGGAATCTAACCACGTGGTCTACTATTATTTTTATATATCTAAATTGTAGGAGGGGTCATTAAGGCTGTGCAGCCTCTCAAGTACTTCGACCTATTGGTGCAATTGCTGCAATTTATATTATCTTGAAATCCTAATTAGTCAAGCAAAATATTTAGAGGATTCGTCTGAATATAACAACATATTTGATTTTCACTCTCATAAATGGAATGATAAAATATCGAGCTTTTTTTTAATATACCTATACTCTAATGTCTAAGATTCATTACCTTGTCCGCCTTTTTGAAGTCAGCATTTTGAGTTTTATATTTCAACAGAAGATTATAATCTCCGACCTCGAAAGCTCACAAAGACCAAATTTCGTTATAAGAACTTATCTATTTTTTTTAAGAAAATTTCACGGCTAATAACATTCTCGAACAATTAGAAGGCTATATTTTATATCGTTACCATAGCAACTACAAAAATTTCAGAAAATTTATCTTTCCTCCTTGGGGCTAGGAGCATATGATCACACTGGACATTTTTTGACGATCACAGGTAAAATGACATCTACATTCGACAGCAGACACCAAGTACCTACCACTTCAAGTTTTTTGTATGAAAATATATTTCCACCAACTTTGGTGGAATAAAGTTTGCGTATTTAAAGTCGGTATTTTGAATTTATTAAGCGTAGTCTTGATCTAAAATTATCTCCCAAATAACAGAAGCCACATTTCGTTGTGAAATTTTCATACCGAATGCCACTCTAGCCTAGCTTTAATTAAAAACATTTTTTTTACTCGAACACGAATAATTTTTAGAAAATTGTCCCTAGTTTTCGATTTCGAATTTCCAAAATATTCGTTTCATCGAAAAACATTCCGGTAACAATTGAAGCTCTAGCGGTGTATGAAAAAATATTTTTTTGTTTTTGCTTGTACAGTGTGCATAAAGAAGTCGTACAAGGGTTGTATGGTGTAAACCTGCCTATGATCTTCCAGATTGAATTGAAAAGTAGTACACGTATACATTTGGAACTTTTGTGACCAAAATAGTTTAAATTTTGACGCTACTTGTCAAAGTCGACAAAAAGTTTAATAAAGATTGACAAGCCTGACTCAAAATAGCCTGTAACTGATGTACGACTTCTTTATGCACACAACTGTACCTATGAAACGCCAAAAAACAAAATGAGATATTAAATCTCGAACGTCAATAATTCACCATAGAACATTTCAGATGTTCAAAAAGGTAGACTACAAGCAAAAATAGCATGCAGCACATTGAATTATATAGACTAGCAAAAAAAAAAAAAGTTAATGATGGTTTGTTCGAAACGAAATCGTTCAAAAAGGAGATTTTGTGAACGCCATTTCGTAGAGCTGAAAAAGTGACGATGAGAAAGTGCCTCTGGTTTTCTTGGATTTTTCAGAAAAAATATGTCTGCCCTAGTGTTGTCTTTGTCATCAAGATTGACTAAAAAAGAAGAAGACTTATATAACCTGTATATAATGAGTCCATATTGAAATTACGAAAAAACATTGAAAATATATTTATGAAAGTGAACATATTTGTGGAATTCAATATTTTGGAAATTGTGATCATATTCACAATCCTCATAGGGTATGAGTTAGTCTCAGATCCACTTTGTAGTGGGCCCCATTGAGGTTATATAATCAAATATTCAGTGTACTTGGCTGGATAGTCCTGGTAACTTAGGCCATTCAAATTGAAGAGAAGAAGAAGAAGTAGTTTGTTTTTCTTGTAGTATTTTCGTTATTCCGATTACTACGAATATTTTGTGAGCATTGTAAGCTTACAATAACAGTTGAATAATTCCAAACACATTATTCTCTTTTTTTACGTCCCAATCATAACATTATCATCTTCTTAAGTTGCAAGTATTTTTGTAAATATTCTCTAGCCTACATCCTACATCTTGTCTGATCTCTTTCTAGAAGAAACGAATGATGAGTACCTATTATACCTGTATGAAGTTATTAGGCGTTATATAGTTCGACAATTTATTACGATAAACATATCGTCATATCGATCTGTATAAGGGGTGACGTATCCATACCCACTCCGCAACGCTTGTCCAGATGTATACATACGATAAGCGGGTTTCTTTCATCTGGTTCCGGTCTAAGGGCCACTTTACGTTTCCTTCCGCGACCCTTAATGAGTAACGATGAAAGCGTCCGATCGGCCTAATTGTTAAAACGGATGTTACGTGCTACGTTACGGCTCGGTTTCGTGTTCTGTGCCGGACAAAATGATTGGTGCCGCAGCACGCGCGATCTATTAGGGAAAATTAGCGTGGAAAAGATGGAACCATGCGAAAATGGTCGGCAAGAAGCGAGGAATTTCGATAGTGGTCACGTCGAGGGTCACGTACACTCGGATTTTACCATGGTTTTTCACACATGTCTGAGGTCGATACCGGTTTACGGTGGATTTATGCAGAGGTTTTTAAGTTTTAGGTCTCATCAAGTTTTGAGTAATAAGTCATAAGAAGTTTATCCATTGGCTTTCTATGTAACCATTAATACAGTTTTCAGTCCTAAGAAAAGTTGGCCCTCATTTAGTTCTTACGAATTTTACAACTTGATTGATTTGCACATGCGTCTGAATCCGAATCGCTTTCAGCAACTTATTTTTGCTGGGCTAGCAAAGAACATTACAGTTACTATAAAGAATTATTTAGTGATGCGAATATTTTCTGCTGGGATAGCAGAAAGCATTACGGTTATTATAAAGAAATATTGATTATATCTTCTTTGCTACAACAGTAACATATCTAACTATCGTGGAAAAGTACACTTTCATGGTAGCAGAAATAATTTTATAGAATTGCAGTTCTACTACTAAGTACAACCAATTTTTTTCTGTGATAGAGTGGAGAGTTTCTTCGCTGTGCCAATAAATCAGTTTTAGTAATGTGATCTTTTCTGTAGGAGCAAAGCAACATTACTCGGTTTGTTACTTTTTTGGCTACGACAGGTGAAGAAAACTCATCAAAGTTCTTTCTCCTGGGACTTTTCTCAGTGTAGGTACTCTATTCCTTCTTGACATGCCCGATCCAGAGGAGACCAGTGACGTCAGATTGCACGTCCATTGCATGTTCTCGATTCCAGTGTCAAAAAATATACCATCATTTTTTCTCTTGTTTCCCTTACCCCATTCTACCGGGCGATCAATCAGAGGTGGCGGCCTGGAAGATGGATGGAGCAGGTTAAATGCCGCGGTCAACCAAAGTCCTGCATCCCAAATTTCCCGCATCTCCGGTCGGCGGTTTCCGGGACTCCGGGAAGATGGACCGTGCGCCTGTCGGGATTCTTTTGCATACACGTTCGTGAATAATTGCCCTGGACGCAAGTTAAAAAGTAGCTAAACGACCCGGAGCGATAAATGCGGGTGCTCATGTAGCTGCCAACTTCCGGGGTGGATATGTCACTGGGGCTTGCTTTTGGAATATGAACCATGTGGAGAATCAACTTCATCAGACTCGTAGAACTGAGTATTCTCAGACCTAATCAACATTTGCCCAGATGAAAACATTTCAAACACTTTTCAAATACTTATTGCCAAACACTATTCAGACACTTTTCAAACACACTTCCCATAGTAGGTGGATATTGTTACTTATCGATTATCATTTGAATTAGGAATAACCTTTTGGGCTAGTTATTTGAATAGGTGATTTTCTGGTAAACTCTGATATTTCAGTATTACAACTAAGGGAATTCTAGTAATCATGTCTAAGTGAATATCAATTGAATTTCACATACAAATTAATCGATAAATACTTAGCTCTGAAGAAGAGGTTTCTTCATTGGAACCCCATATCAGTCCTATACTTCAGAGACGTAGGTATATAAGACATGATCATCCAGAATATCATATTCTTCTTCTGCATGCAGTAAAGCTCTACTTTTACAGGTGAGAATGATGGACACAAATTCATGTGAAATCAAAAATATCATTGGAATTTCTCAGGGTATTGTTTTGGGACCTCCCTTATTTATATTATATATGAATTATACAATGTGAGCCATGAAGTTTGCAACATATTAAATAAAACATTATTATTACAATACATTTAGTTACAAAATTTCTTTATAAGACATCGTTTCTGCATATCGATAAACCTCAAAATCTATTATGATTTATGTCACGTGATCACCAATGTGGCGACAAATTTGAAAAATTGAATTGAAGAGTTGAATGGCCACAACGCGAATTTGAAATAGAAAAATCGTGTATAGTGACTCTGAAAAATTCGAAAAGTATTAGTGAAAACAAGGTTTCAAAATATCGCAATAGCATTCGGTAACAAACACTGAAAGCTATATTTCAATGATGAAATTAATCAATCCCAACAATAATTATTCATGACCCAAAACTGTGGTTCGATTAAAAAATCGAAAATAAAACGTAAATTTCGAGTACCTACTTCATATAAGCATTTCTTATTGCACATGCACACGGGTCTAAAATCGTAGTCTAAACATTTTTTTCAAATATCTTCACCCCACTATCCGCCCATTCGTTATGAATCTTTCAAAATTATTGCCGCTTTATTGGTGGTCACGTGATATTTGTCAAAATGAATTTTGAAATTTCCCGATATGCCTAATTTAACCGAAGTCGTAGTTTAAAAATTATGGAAGTTACCGATGACGACCACTAAATTTGGATTACCTTGTATTGAAAAGATCCCAGTAAATCTGATTTTTTTTTAATTCCTTAGATCTGCATCTGAGAGGATACCCAATTTCATTCGAATTGTATGAACCATATAGAGATAATACTCTATACTAACTAAACATTTTATCATTCATATTTCAATAAATATTTTCCTATTTCTGTTTTCCTCTCTAACTTGAGAATAATGAATATTGTTCACCATCCATAATCATACATTCATCAGTATTCTTCTTTGACAAGTTCGTATGCTGTTTTCTAAACACCAACAAAGGCATCGTCATCCACATCTCAATCGCACATCATTCTCATATAAATGAGACTTCAACAGCGAGGACAAACTCTTGAATTCCATTATGGAAGCACACCACAGCTCTGCCGAACCCATCATCACCAACATAAATCCAGAAAACTCGAAAACTATGCGCCTCAAAGGGCGAGAACAGAACTTCGAGCAGCGTTAATTAACAATACACACATCCGCACACTGATTATCACTCGTGGTCCCAGGCATAAACACTACAATCGAGTTTTATTCCTATGACAGGAACCGAACTTGTCCGCATTTACATTTTAATAACCCCCGTACTATCTCTTTCCACGCTGCTCCCTACAGGGCCATTCACCCACGCTCCATGTGGATCAATGTGCATGGCATGCAGATTCATTAGCAATGATTTATTGAACATTTGATTGTAAGACGATTTTTATACGATCCTGTGCTACCTGTACTATTGATGATTCTAACTTTTGATTCAGAATGTATCACCACGATTTTTAGTCAGTCAGGTTTTGGTGATGACGAGATCAAAAGAAGACAGAGAAATGTATGTGGTTGGATAGTGGTTGATAATTAAGCCATGGCCATCGCCATCGTTGAATGGTCCATGAGGTATATTGTGTATTGTTGGGGCCTATCTTGGGAGATAGAGAAATACATGCAAAGCACATACATGCACATTTTGATAGAATGTATCGGAGATGTTTAGAGCATTTGGACCTCTGATATGGCTCCTACATGATAATGAATTTTCAATGTAGAAGGTGAAATAGATATTGACAGATGAAACATCCATTCTTTCCTTATAACCAAGGTGGATATAGGATGGTGAAACAGCTTCCTATTAACAAGCACTAGAATAAACTGTAGACCTTTGCCTACTTGATTTCATACCGTAGTAATATTTCCTGAAATTAACAGAGATGGCGACATACCTTGTGTCGGTAAAACAGAAACTGTGCTTCTGTCTTCTTTTTATCAGTTTCATCTGTTCTAGATGAAAAATGACTGAGAAGAGTCAAAATATCAATATTCATTCCAGATTTATAGAAAATATATTGTTTAATGCCGTTTCAAGTCACGTCTGTCAGATGCGAACCACAGAAATACGTAAGCAACAGAAATCTTCTTCGATAATCGATCTTACCGTCATCTTCATTCAAGCAGCTGAAATATTACTACCTTCTCAAATGGTCTACAAGTTTTTCGCAGAAACAATTGAAGAGCTGTTTATCCATCCTATATCCACCTTGCTTATAACGTAATGCATGATATCAAAATATCAAATCTCCATTAGTCTCTTGACATTAGATATTGTCGTACAGGAACTAGATCATCACTCAGAGTTTTGGTTCATTCATAAATAACAAGTAACTATTCAGTTAACTTATGCTACTAGAACCATTGATGGTAATCATATATTTCCGAGTTTTGTTTTAGCAATCTGCATTAAACTCAAACATCGCTTTACTGATGAAAAACTGGAATCGGTATTGGTAAAATATATGAAGCCAAACAAAGTCTATGATTTTTTGAGTTTATAAGGCAAATATTCAATAAACTAGCTGAAACGATCTAAGAGTCATAAAAAGCTGAATAGTCGTAAAATTTAGATAAGGATATCAGAAAGGCTGATTTTTCAGTCTGAAAAGGAGCAAATGAAATTCTAAAAGGGTTCAGAATCGTTATGTATCGTAGCTTGAACCAACAAAAAATTTAAAATACCTTATCTGTTTTCCTTCGTGTTTGGTAAAAGATTCAACTTGACCAACTTCTTCTCAGTGAGTTAATTTCTCATTTCATGCAACTGCGTATAAACAGAGGCTATTTCGATACGCATTTGCGTTTCATAATGACTGCATTATAGAACCAGAATAGAAAAAACAATTTATTCGCAAGTACATCGACTTCAAGTCTTCATCAGGATCCCTTGAATCTCCCTCTCTAGAGTTTGGCGTACTCTTCTTCCCAACGACACTGGGTGATTATCAATTTTCTGCCAATTTGGCTTCGATTGTGCTGTTTTCATAGCAGCGAATTAATGCCGGTAATTCTGCTCTGCTTTCCGCATACACAAAACTCGCTAAATGACGAGATGGATATCGTACTAGTGATGCAAATGGAGGTGCTAATCCTTGTTCTGATTTGGATCCGACTTTCTCAGTTCTGTACGAGAATACGTTGGAAATCTAGGTAGACTTTTCTGACATCAGTTTTTGATACAGGCATAATCAATTTTTTTTTTCGTACAGAAAGTAAATTTTTGTATGCCCATCAATCGATTAGAGATTGGCATAAAGATTAGCAGAAAAAAATGGCACAAAATAAGATGAAAATCGTATGTATATAAACAAGGTTGTTTAAATCAACGCAACCATAAGATTTACGAAATTGCTCATTATTACCTATAGGAGGAGAAAATCCCGGAAAATCCACGAATTTGTTTTCGTTTTTGGAAATATTTGGAAAAAACTGAATATTTGATCACCATTTTCATTTTTTTTTCTTTTTTATCGGTGCACTCCTTCATCACTACTTTTTGCGATCTTCAAAATTGCATTCTTAATTTTTCAATTCGACATTTATTATTATTACTGCTTATAATATCGAGGTCGATCTTTATTAAAAATAATATGACTATGGAACCTTAACGTTAAATTAAATGAACTCTTTAGGTGCTAATAAATTTTGGGGCACTATTAGTGGTTTTAGACCAGAAATTTTGTTTTTTCTATATATTATAAGGGGACGCAAATTGCCGTTGCCATACCACAAGTACTTTTCTGTAAGTACCTACCTATAACAAAAAGGAATAAGGCTTATATTGTCAAAGCTGAATTTTATATGGAAAAATAATTATATCATGAAAAAATACTACGAGAGAGAAATCTGAAGATAATAACTGGATGCTCTACAAAGACAATTTTTAATTAAAAAGTGTCGATTAATTTCCCAGTGAAGAAAGAAACTCGGAAGACTGTGCCGATGAACCGCAAAAAACACAACACTAAGAATTTAATTACTGCGCCCTTAATTAAATGAAAAGTTTTTGATTTAATACTCTATTTACCTTTTTTCAAACCACCGATAGAATAGCAGCTGAACCCTCTCATTTACATATGAAACGATAAAATCATCAGATTGATTAAGAAATTTAATGAAGTTAGGGAAGTATGGATTCGAGTTCATCAAGTTTGTTTTGGGAGTGACTCCTCGACTGATTGCAAAAACACAAAATCAACCCAACTCTCCTGATTGAGGCGAGTTAATTGAATTATGCAAATCCTGGAGTTTTTGTATTCGAATTCGTTAGAAGATGATGTCTAAAACTTTGCTTATTCTTCAAGGAATTTTCCGTGAAACGAAAATAGTCACATTCTTAGAAAATCAATCATATCGTTGAATGCATAATTCAAAATGTGAATTATGTTATAAATAGTTTACGGTTAGTTCAACAGATGTCTCTATATAGCTTATACCAAAATAGTAACGTCATTTTTTAGTGACAATGGTTCCTACATTTCTGTGGACTGAAGTAGATATCTTCTTTGGAGACTAAAGTGATGGTCCAGATTTTGAAACCTATTATTATCCACTCGCAGCAACGTCCCATACGTGTATCGTGCTTCCTATATATTTCTCGATTTGGTTGCCAAAATATTCGAAAAAGTGATTATCATGAAAAATATAACGCATTGATTAACTTCTTTATTCGTACAATCATGGTAACTATTAGGTGCAGATATACATCTTACTGTACTTCTCTTTGGAAATTGAGATGCTAACCTGAGTAAATTTTCACTCAATTTATCAAAATAAAAATAGGTATCATTTTCTCCGCCTATTAAGTACCAATTCACCAAATTCACTAATTCTCGAAATAACGAAAATCTAGCAGTGCCGCCAACCCTACAATCTCAACTGTAGGTTTGAAGTTGAAGTACTTTTTAGAGCCTTTTTGCTGCATAGTCCGTAACTCAGCTTCAGCAAAACTTACCAATACAGCACCAAAGATGTTATGAGAAAATAGAGTTTGAGACCATAACTGAAGCTACTTTGCACACAAAATCATAAATTAATACTTGTTTCGAGTTCGATGAGACAAACGATCATCATTTTGAGAAAATCAATGAACTTAATAATTATTTATATAAATACGATTTCAAAAATGAAGATGGAAAGGAAAATTAAGATTTGCGAATTGAAAATGAGATACAAAATTTAATTTTTCGAAGAATTATTGTAATCAATATGGTTCGAGGTCACACAGTAGGTCAAAAACGTATTTTTTGAAAGTTTCTTTGGTACAGTCTCTAATGATCTTCGAGGATATGTGATAGAAGAATTTGATAGCTTCATAGTGCCGACCTTTCTCCGTATTTATAAACTATATCAAACAATGAAAGAAATTATTAAATATTTCCATTTCAGTGCATTCGCATAAAAGCTTGTCTTCAAAAGTATTTTTCACGTTCATCTTCTGAAAATTACAGCGGTTTCATTTTGCGTTGAGCTATAGGTGAGAGAAAACCGAAAATCAGAAAAAATGATGTATAGCCCAGCATCTTCACGATTTGACGTCAAATAAATCCCCAATGCGAAACTGACGGAATCCGAGATATATGCTAATGGCGCGATGAAACGGGATAATGAAGGAAAATGGGTAATGCCTAGGCATTAAAAAATACATGGCAGATAAGGAAGGAGGATATATTCGTCCGTCATAGGATTTGAATCAGGCCAAGCTGAGCCCTGCTCTCTCGACGAAGAGGGAGATTTCGGGAGGACGAGATCATTATAACGGAAAGCCTGCAAATGTTTGCCCGATGAATATTCATGTTGCGAAAGCACACCGGATGGATGTTTTTCCAGCATCACGGGATCGTTCGACGTTCAACTTCTAAAACCGATATTTCTCAGGAGGAGAAGAGAAAATCAGAGGAAAATGTCATTCATATAATTCTTTGAAATTTGACCACACTTACGGCGCGTTCACATGACAGCTTTCGCCTATCACGGAAAACTTGAATGAAATATTGGTACGCAATAATTTATAATAAAGACGGTGATTTTGAGCTGAAAAGTGAAAACCATGAAAATCGGAGCTTTTTTTGAGCAAAAGTATGAACGTAATCGACTTTTTGGCGAATGACCTTGATGTGCGTTCACAAAGATTGGTCAATAGAATCACAATACGCCATCAGCCAAAACGCGAAAAGCCAGCATGTGAACGCGCCGTTATACAGGGTGTCCCCTCTCAATTGGAAAAAACTTCTGGGGCATATTGAGGAACTATAGACAAGCAGTTTGAGATAAGAGACTGATGTCCGGAAGTGCATGGTTTTCAAAATACAGGGTGTCAAAGTTTTTTTTATTAATATTTCAAAGACACGTTGACCGATTTTCTTGAAATTTGCTAGTGATGTAACCTTTAATAAGACGCTCAGTTAGCACTTATTAAATGTTAATTATGACTTCCAGTGGCGCCCCGGGGGACAGTGTCACGAATAAAAATGACAAAAAATGTACGCTGCTGACTTTTTTCAAAAATTTTATATATTTTTTAGAAAGCTCAACTTTTTTGTCACTTGATATTTTTTCGTATCTCTCTCCGTTTTCGAGAAAATTTTTTTATTAAAAACTTTATTGAAATGTTCATTATTATTAGAAAGAAAAACAAGGAGGCTTTTTTACAAATAATTTATTATTAATTAGTGGAGCAAATGCTCAAAGTGACCACCATGCATTTCGATGCATTTTCTGCACTTGTCGAGCCAGGATTCGCGCACCCGAGCAAACACGCCTAGCGATTGTTCGCGATAAATTCCGCTGCCACCACAACTCTAGCAACTAGGTCCTCCATGGTCGGCACAGGAGTTGCATAGATCAACCGTTCCATTTCGCCCCAAAGAAAAAAGTCCAGGGGGGCCAAGTCCGGCGACCTTGCTGGCCAAGGGACGGGACCACCTCTACCAATCCACCTGTTGTAGTAGGTTTGGTCGAGGTAACCTCTCACGGTGCGCGCAAAATGCGCTGGACATTGGACAACCATCGTGTTGGAACCAGGCCTCTCTACGCAACTGGAGGGGTACATCTTCCAGCAGCTCGGGCAGAATATCTCGCAAAAAAACTAGATAGTTATTCCCGTTGAGGTGATCAGGTAGAACGTACGGCCCAATCAAATGGTCGCCAAGAATACCTGCCCAAACATTAACACCAAACTTCTGCTGACATCCTCTGATGTGCGTAGCATGGGGATTTTGTTCGCTCCACTCGTGGTTATTACGAGGATTGAATGTCCCCTCGCGCGAAAATCCTTTTTCATCGCTCGTGAAGATTATACTTAAAAAATCAGCGTTTTCATCCGCTTGACGGAGCAACTACTCGCAGAACTCGAGCCGCCGAGGAGCGTCGTCAGGCAGTAGATGCTGCACCTTTTGCAGTTTAAATGGATAGAGATCGTGGATTTTCAATACTCGATGGACAGTATTTTTGCTGCAATCAAGTTGCGACGCAATCAGACGAGTGCTAGTGTTGGGCTCATTCTGAATGCGTGCCATGACTTCATCCTCAACGGCATCTCTGATCGGAAACTGCCTTGCAAATTCTCGAATAGGCTGCAAAGACAACAAAGCCTCTTAGATTGGCTGTAAAACAGAAACGCGCAAGAAAAAAAACACAGAAAGTTGCCATTTCTGCAATACTTACCACGAATGAGCCGGTCTCCCGTAGATTTTGATGAATTTTGATAAAAATCTTATGGTTTGGCAATTCACGATTTGGGAACCGCTGCCCGTACAACCGTTGTGCTAACAAAGAATTACCCCGCGCTTCCCCATACAAGAGATGCATATCTGCAAGCTCGGCTAATTCAAACCGATTCATTTTTGCAATTAGTGTAACGTTTGAAGATAATTAAGTACTTAGAAACTGACACTTTTACTAAAGTTTGACATGTTTATGTGTTACCATGACAACATTGTTTTGTTTTAGATTTTCAGATAATGAACCTTTCAATAAAGTTTTTAATAAAAAATTTTTCTCGAAAACGGAGAGAGATACGAAAAAATATCAAGTGACAAAAAAGTTGTATTTTTAACTGAGCTTTCTAAAAAATATATAAAATTTTAAAAAAAAGTCAGCAGCGTACATTTTTTGTCATTTTTATTCGTGACACTGTCCCCCGGGGCGCCACTGGAAGTCATAATTAACATTTAATTAGTGCTAACTGAGCGTCTTATTAAAGCTTACATCACTAGCGAATTTCAAGAAAATCGGTTAACGTGTCTTTGAAATATTAATAAAAAAAGTTTTTTGAATAAAACTTTGACACCCTGTATTTTGAAAACCATGCACTTCCGGACATCAGTCTCTTATCTCAAACTGCTTGTCTATGGTTCCTCAATATGCCCCAGAAGTTTTTTCCAATTGAGAGGGGACACCCTGTAGATAGTGGTAAATGGTCTATTCAAAAGAGCGACAGTGTCCGTTTTTTGTTGCCTGTTTCAGTGTTTGGAGAATGAATAAATCATATTCCAGTGCAAAACGTAAGTGAAAAGTGTGTTTGAAATAGTATATTATGATACAAGTTTTATAAGACGCTATTTTTTCGCACGCGTTGTTTGGAGTAAGACGAGCGAAGCGAAATTTTTTCTATTTTGAACTGATTTGAAGAAAAAAATAGATTTAATATCGATGAATAACAGAAACATCTTCGATTGGTGTAACAATGATGACATTGAAATAATTAAAATCTGACGTGCAAGCGTAAAGCCCAGTTTACAGTTGAGCGATTTTGATTATTGCAATACCAGCGGTGAAAAATTTAATGTTGTTATTGTTTTTATTGGTCAATTCAAATCGAATTACACTCTGAATTGAAATTCACCAATTAAAACATTGAGTTTTTCACTGCTAATATCACCGAATCCAAATCGCTCAGAAGTAAACTGAGCCTAACTCTTCTGACTTTCATTTGACAGTTCGATTGTACCAATCTCCGAATAATAAAAAATGCGTATCGAAATAGAGGCTATTTCGACATGCATTTGCGTTGCACAATGACTTCATTATACAACCAAAATAGAAAAAATGTTTTTCATCCGCCAACTTAGTTGCAAAGCAACCCTCGTGAGAGTCGTGAGTCTAGGACTTAGGAAGACGAGGATCTTAGTTTTTTAAGTGTCATCCGAAGCACTACTCGGCTGGATATCTTTGAGAGTCCGAAGGATTGAAATCTAGGCACCAAGAATGTTTGGTTGGTCACCCTATGGGCCCAAAGGCCAGCGCTTCAATGCACTCGGCCACCAACCCAGTAATTTATGCTTTTTTATATTGATTATAATTTTCGTATATACTTTTCGATTTTTTTTGATGTCACATCGGAAAAAACAACTTTCAATGCATAAATCTGTAAAGTTTCGATGATAATATGAATGTCTAGTGTTGTCGTTTGTGGTATGTAACAATTCCGAAGTTGTCAATTGACACGTGTTGTCTCGTATGTTGTGATTCATATAACGAGAGCAAAGAAGTGAAAGAAGATTGGCTTCAATGTAAGCAGTGCAAAGAGTGGGGCCCACTCTTCTTGTGCCGAACGTGATCCGCTCTTCATTTTTGAATAGTGTTTTTCTCACTGATTCTTCATATATGCTCATTCCCGAGCCATTCATTTATGATATTTTGTTCGGAATGAAAAATTAGTTCGTTAAGATTCTATACTAACTTCGAGTGTAATATTTGATTCGCATGATGCGGTGTCTAATAGTAACATGGTGTTAGAATGCCAAATAATTTTCTTCTTCAACTTCAAAATCAGTTTTTTATAGGAATTTGAATTAGGCAATTCAAACTCCAGATACTTGGTTCCAACACTTAATTTTTTTCTGATATTCCATTCATAATTAGACGTAGATTAAATGAAAACCAAATTTTGTCACCATTTATACTGACCTTCCCTAATACATTTCGAATTTTGATGAATCCGCCCTGCAGAATCACAAACTTGTGAAAAAAGTAAGAACTCAACTAAGATATTTTTCTATTTTGATTTCATAATGAAGTCATTATGAAATGCAAATGCGTATCGAAATATAGCATCTGCACAATTTTTATCCTTCGTAGGTTGGTACAATCGATCTGTCAAATAATGAAAGTTAAAAGAGTTAGGTCCAGTTTACTTCTGAGCGATTTTGGATTTGGTGATACTAGCAATGAAAAACTCAATGTTCTTATTGTTAAATTTCGATATCGATCGTGATTGAATTGAAATTTCTCAATAACAACATTGCATTCTTCATTCTTCACCACGAGTATCGCAAATATGCTGTTATTTATCGATATTGAATTTTTTTTTCAATAAAGGCTTCAAATTAATAGAAAATAGAAGAAATTGTATTTGACACACGTTTTATAAGATACGTTGTCGCACTTTACTTGGAGCACTGGTCGATGGTACTTTAGACGTTTACGGAGAACGGGACGTAGAGGATTATTCTGAAAATTTGGTTTATTGGGTAATCAGTTTTGTTCTATCGATCTGAAATACTTTCAGCGTTGCGGAGTTGCCGCTTCTATCAAAAAGTAGCAACAACTTTGTTATTTCAAACGAAACACCCTGTATTTTATTTCACTTTTAGATTCTTCCTGAAGAGCTGATTTCTTCGATATATTATACTTGGGGTATAGCGCGAAAGATTACAGAGATATTGGGTGTGAAAAATCGAGATTTTTCAAGTTTAGGAATTTTTTGTGTCAAAACTAATCATTTCTGCTCAAAACGGCTTACATGTCCCTATCTTAACTTTTCATTTACTATCTACTGACATTTAATAGAAACAAATAGAGGGTGATGCAAAACTCAAAATTTTGAACCACCCGTATTTGTTTCAATTAAATATCAATCGATAGTAAATGGAAAGTTGAGATAGGGACATGTAAGCCGTTTTGAGAATAAAATACAGGGTGTTCCATTTGAAATAACAAAGTTGTTGCTACTTTTCGATAGAAGCGGCAATACTGTATTGCTGAAAATATTTTAGATCGATAGACCAAGAGCAACTACTTGAGAAACCAAATTTTCAGAATGATCCTATTTCCCGTTCTTCGTAAACGTCTAAGGTACCATCGACCGTGATCCACCCTGTATACTATCCTAGCGATAGATGTTTTGTTATTGGACTGTTAAAGGCTCGCCAAAAGCCTCATCAGATGCCTTGGGCATCAAACAAATGTCATGTGTAATGAAATTTTAAAGCCATTCAAAGAAGAAGTAAACACACGTGTCGATTAAATTGTGTGAATAGACTTTCCATTTCTTTTCGAAGTTTGATGTCTCCCTCGATTGTAATTTAGCCGGAGTTCGCCCTTCCATCAGTTGCGTAATATAGCTTCGGCAATGTAACTTCTATTGAGAATTTCCCCGCACAAAAGGAGTTTGCTAACACACCTCCTTCCTTTGATGTCCTTTCTGATTACGCCATTTTGAACACTGTGATGCCTGCATCCAACTCAACGTAAATTATTCAACAAATATCCGAGTAGAACATAAAAAAACAGCATTTGAGAATAATTCAAAATTCAAAGATCACAATTTCAGTCCTAGAAAATAAAAATTCCAAAATAAATTAATTCGAAGGTTTATTTTGTTATTACCTACACAGTAAAAACTGGGTAGTTAAAATTAACTACAACTTGTTGCTCAGCTCGATCCACTAACCTTATTTAGTTAAATTAACAAAAGTACATGTAGTCGAATGAATCTTGTCAATTTGTGCAATAGCTTAGTTGACAAATAACAAAACTTAGTTGCGAAATCATACTAGTTTTTTTTGGAGTTACTACAAAACGGTTTTGCGAAATCACCGGATATATTTCGTATTTTCAACAATATTCTTTCGATGAATGTGAAACCAATGATGGTGATTCGACAAATCATTTTGGTTAATTAGTACTAAATATTGTAGTCTACCTTATTGGAAAAGACTATTCAGTATGAGTACCTACTGAATGGTTTGAATAATAATATACTATATAATACTCTATTGATATTGAGTATGCTGAAATTGAGTGCAGCACTTGATTGAGTTTTTATACTCAAGGGTACATCTAATCTGCTCTAGGTCAATGAGCTACTTACTTTCTGTTGCAATTTCTCTGTTGGCGTTTACCACTCTCGTATACTGCTTCATTTTTCACTCGAATTTTGTGGGATATGTTGAATATGAATTTAGTCAACCACGTCCATCTTGAATTCTTGAATCAACGATATTGTTACTTGATATATTATAGCTGAAAAATGTAATAATTATTCACAAATTGGTTTCTTACCAAAACAATATTGCCTTTATCTTTTTGTGGAAGTTGGGCACTCTTATTACATTGTCAAGACTCCACCCTATTGATTTTTCCTGCTTTTTGAAATAATCTAGAACCAGATAATTATTCTTACATACATATTATAGTCGATAATAATGCATTAGATGAATCACGAAACGGTTTTGCGAAATCACCAAACATTTTGTATTCGTAACAATGTACTTTCGATTAAAGTTAAACCAATGATGGTTATTCAACAAATCAATTTGGTTTATTACTACTAAATATAATGAAATATCATTTCATTTCGTTATTTCAACAATAAGATATTGTCAATTCAACAAATGGTTTGGTATGGGAACAAATATATTCTTGAATGAATATGTAACCAAAAAAAAAACAATTAAACCTTACCTTCAATATATATTTAATATGCAGCAATTCTTCATCATCGACCAGAGATTAGTTCAGTGAATTCTAACTTGATGGAGGTGTTGCTTCTTTTCTGATGAGACAAAACTTTGCACGCTCACCTCACACCGCACACCTCAACGACACGAAAGACTACCAAGTACTGAGCTTACCTCATTCTGACTTGCATCACATCGTCGTCAAACGTTGATTAAATGACAACTACTTTTTGGAAGATTAAATATTTGTTTTGTCTATTTCACTCAAATTCATAGAAATCAACAAAAGACATCGTATTTTTCACTACAATTTTAGTTACGGACATTTTTTAACTAATCGTTGTAGTGAAAATAACAAATTTCATCATTAACAAGTTCCTCGGATGAATTTTATGCTAATATAGATATAATGTTTGTGGTTATTGACAAATTTCTTGCTATTTTCAACTAAATAGACATTAACAAATATATTTTTTTTACTGTGTATGTAGGTACTTCTTCTTGATGTAGAACAAAGGTGAATTCAAAAAATGTTGTATCTAATAGGTGATTCACTGGGTGTACAAGAAGTTTGCAATATCAATTTTGAATCGAATTGGACCAAATTCGAATTCCCAAATTTTGACAAAAAAATCATAATCTCCGATACCAAAAACCATACATCAATTTTGATCGAACCTCAATCACAAATAACGCCTGCCAACTTTGAACTTCCATTTTAAATCTTTGAATTTTGACAAAAAAATCATAACTTCCGAACTCAAAAATCACCACATACCAATTATTTTGAATCGTACCTATATATGGAACCAGAATCACACATTTTGTCCGCCATCTTGGAATCCCATTTCAAGTTTTTGAGTTTCAACTGAAAATTCGTTATCTCCGACCACGAAAACCCACAAATACAAATTTTGAATCCAATCATACAATACAAAGGAGAAGCCACGAATTGCAATATAATTAACGTAAAAAGCATAATGAGATATTGAGATGAGATATATCACACTGTTACCTAATCGGTGCATAAACTACGAGTAAATATATAATTCAATGTTCTGCGTGGTATTTGCCAGGAAAGTAGTTGATTCCTGCGTATAGTCTATACCTTTTCAAACATTATAGATGTTTTTTTGGTGAATTATTGACGTTCGAGATTTAATATATCATTTTGTTTTTTGAGTTAAAAATGTCAATATTTTTCATCGATCAACGGATAATACAATTTTTGATTTGATTTCTAAATGTAGTAATACTCCTTTTCATTGTACACTAGTTACGCCTTACAACCAGTAGCTGGGGGTAACATCGAAGAATCTTGTTGAAATAACATAGCTAATAAAATATTAGGGTCGATCAGTAAGTTGTCAGACCTTCCATCGACATCAGTTACAGAAAATGTTAATAATGTCAACTTTTCTCTTAAAAAAAAACGGAATCTATTTCCACAAAATTTGTTTTTAATAATTGTACGGATATAACATTGAATATTGTTAATAACATGTGAGAAGATATTTTTTCGCGATTATTGAAGAAGGAGCTGAACACATTTATCTAGTACAGTTGTGTGCATAAAGAAGTCGTACAGCAGTTATAGGCTATTTTGAGTCAGGCTTGTCAATATTAACTAAACATCTTATCGACTTTAACAAGTATAGTGTCAAAATTCGAAGTATTTATGTCACAAAAGTTCATAACATCATAGGCAGGTTCATAACATCATAGGCAGGTTTACACTACACAAACCTTGTACGAATTTTATTTATATGCACACAACTGTACGTTAATTTTTTCAATTGCTTAATAAAAATTAATTCCTCATGTTGTTGTTTTTTACTTACACTGTATATCATAACATTCGTAGAGAAAGTATAGTGTATATAGAACTCGCACGTCATTGCGTGCTCATTGAACAATATACTATTACATTCAATAGTCAGAATTATTGTATTTTCTTTCCCCTTGATGGTTGTGGATATTAATATTTGTAGTTGTGTTTTCGGGATCATGACGCGACCTTCCGAAAATTCCTATTAAAACAACGTTAAGACCTTGAACAAAGGGCCGAACGCCAGTTTATCAGGGCATTGTTGGCTCACCCTTGATTGCGATTTGAGTATGACGAATGGCCGTTCTCCTCACGGAATTCATCAACCCTTACGTCCGAAATATCAGAGCCAACTATTAAAATACAGTTATTCATCATTTTCTTCCGTCAGAATACTGCGTAGGCCCATCCATTGTGTTCCTGCTGAACGGATTTTATTCGGCGTTCAACTATTTCAGCTGTTTTGTTGATATGGTAACGGTCATCAAATGAACGAATCAGTATTCCGGGCTTGCGTCTTCAAAACATATTTCATGGATTTCACTGTCACTTCGATGGTTATAAAATGTTAATGCTGTGGTATCAAACAAGGTGTATGTAGTATTTTTGGCTTTCTGGGAAAATGGTTCGGGTGTATTGTTTCCCACCGGAAGTAACTAGTATATATGGAAATGAAACATCACATCCATGTCACTATAACAATGTTATCACACGGTGTGCTTTTGAAGCTCATTATATTTTAAACACATATAAGTATTTGATTATGTTAAGTGGTAACTTTTTATGAAGAGGTATATACCCGATATATGTCTGATTAATAATCTAAATATCTTCTATCTTCAAACAACTAATGACTATAATATCTGTTAAACATACTATTGAACTCCTGTCTGGCCGTTTATTAATTGTTTATTGCTAATTAAGAAGCATGATGGTTTGTGAATATGGTTGGATTTACTACATTATAGGTTTATCTTTGACAAATGAATGTTTAACAATAGAAAATAGCTATAATTTTAAATATTTTGGCTTCAAAATATCATTTCCTCTATCAAAAGCCTGAGATTTTCTTTCCACTACTAACCTGAGAAATAATCATTATTCGATCAAATGTTCCAATCAATATGAAATCGTTTTTATTGACCTATATTAGTAGCCAAGTAAAGAACAGATCTACAAGAAAACAAAAACACTGTATTATTTCTTCTCATCAGGTCTTAAAAATAGGCATATTCCCCAAAACGTCAACTTGCAAAAATGTTTTATCCTTATATAGGAAAGAAATAAGATTTGGTGAACACAGTTGATGATTATGCAGATTAACAATAATTACATTAGATTAGCATAACGTAGTAATATGTAAATGTAAACACAATGGCGAATGTGGATAGATATACTTACCCCTATTTTTAGTCTAAGTGACTGGTGTTCTCTTGAAGGGTAGCGTACCCTTATGTACTCTCGATATATGTGCAGCTAATTGATATATGGAAATTTGTGTGGTCAGCAAAATATACGGAATATTACGATGAATTGGGAACTTTCGCAATCCATAACAAAATGGAGTGGATTATCATGTTTCGTATTGAATATTTTAAAAGTTTGTTTTGAATTTCGTATAATTATTCCTAACTAATGCAAAATAAAGTCATTGAATAGCCATATCTGTCTGACAGATCCATACTAACTTCAGCGGACAAGTGACAACGTAATAGATGTAACAACGAAGGATTGATGAATATTAAAATCAAGAAAATCCCCAGATCATTCGTTCTGTATTCAGAAAATGAATATTTATATCTATCGACTTTCTTTGATTCTACGAAATGATTGCATTCCCAAATCTCCAGACTTAACGCTTCTAGACTTCTTGACTTTTTTTGAATTTGGTCTTTCGAATTGAAATGAATCATCGTTTTTCAAATGCCGTGTTCATCTTTTATGCAATTATTTTTCTATCCGATAATTATAATACATTATTCGAATTGAAATACTTAATCATTTTAGCAGAAGTAAATATATATCCTTTATTGAGCCCATTTGGCTAATACATTTTTTTTTATACACCATCCAACAGAAATCCATTCACAGGATGGGAAAGTAACAGGTACAAAAAAAAATTTTGATCAATGAAGATAAAAAAAAAGTGAAGAAATGAGACAAGATACAAAAACACAAGTTATTGTACAATACAAGTTATTGTAATGAATACAATGAAATCGATATACTGGCATTTGTACCTTTGTCACAAAAAAATAAAACATTCATACACATGACCATATATACATACATATACACATATTTGCACATGCGCACAAATCTATACGTCAATAACATTCTAAAAAAAAGTATTTGATGAATTCATATGTCACTTTTTGTCAAATTGTTCAACAAGATGTCGCACATTAGAACAAAAATGAAAATTTGTATCTACAATTGCCTAATTCCATGGTTATTTGACCAATTCATTTAAAATTTTTATGTCATTTTGTATTTCCCAATTTTCGTATCATAGACAAAAACAGTTTTTCTTTTTTCTCCAAGTAAGTACTTACTTAACCTCTAAGATGCCATGTGTCTAATAGGTACTTTCTATTTTAGAATGTTTTAAAATTCAGCTGATGATGGACCTATATAGGTCCGAAACATGTTCTGTATGAACTACAATAAATAATTGTGGGGACGACTTTGAGTTTTCTTCACAGTATTGAAAATCTGCTGCTCCACTTTGAGATACCAATGGATTCTACTTTGGATTAATTCACTATTACTTTAAATATATTAACACATATATACACCAGTTGTAAAAAAAACGAACCAAATAAAATGAGGAAGTGGCTACCAGTTTTTTCATTGATATGATATTTACTTCGTCTTGAGGGATATTATAAAGATGTTAAATCTCTTCTGCCAGATTAAGTCCTCTGACAAAAAAGTACCTATATACGAGTGTAAACACAATAATTTATTATTATACAGCAATTTATTTATGTCTATAATCATTTATGGAAACAAAGATATTATGACCCGAAGCTGAGAGTAGCTGGAAAGCAATTCTGGAAAACGAGATTAATTACATCGACCACAATCACAATTCGGAGATTCAACAGTCTGTGACATATGCGGCAAAATCGAAGTATTTCACCCCGTTTTCCTATAATGTATGGGCCCTGCTGTTCGGCCATATGGCACGTACTTTTAATTTATGTGATTTAACTGGACTCAGGGCGTCAGTTCGATTTGTCACACTTACTTTCCAATATGTTGTCGTAGGAATAATGTGGGGTCAAATTGGAAAAGGACCCCGGAATATTGTGGTAGTCGATAAAGTAAACGGTGGTTAATTCATTAATGGAATCTGTTCACATTCGCTTGATAAGAGGGGACGCTCATTGGGTGATTTGATTGAATATTGGTGGTTGCACCACCTGTCTCCGCATTTTGATTTGTTGTACCTACAGAAGAAAAATTAAATTAGCCGTATGCACAGAAATTATAGGGTATATCTCACCGCCTGGTCAATCACTATTTTACACGAAATATAAAATCGAATGTGACATCTGTTAACTGGAACCCTTGATTATTGTGCATTGTTTTATTAGAATTAAAAGTGACACTTTATTTGACGAGTTAAATTTGCGTGAGTCACTATTTATCCGAATGAAACATGTTATTTTTTCGGCAACCAAAAGAATTTACATCTAATTAATGGAATATAAATGAGGTCAGGTCTATTTAATTTTCAAGGATGTTCAAATTGTAGTTTTGATATTAATATTACATATTGTTTGCAAGGTGAATAGAGGATGATGAAGCGTAGCTCTTTGATCGTTTCTGAGAAAAATTTGTAGAAGATTTGAGACTTGAATGAAGATGACAGTAAGATGAGTTATCGGTTCTGTTGGGTATGTATTTTTGTGGTTCGCATCTGACATCGCGTGAATTTCGAGAAAAAAAATAAGAAATTGAAATGGAGATGAAATACTTGTATGCAACTAATTTTTTCAGTTAATTTCTCTCGGAAAATATAGAAAACAAGAGACTTCCAGTAAAATATAAAGGATAATGAAAAACTTGATATTTCACATAATATAGTGTTTCGAAATTTTGAACATTGTCATGTACGGGATTATTCAATATTCTATGTATTGATATTTCAAGGGCGTATTGCTGTGATGAAATTAAGTTTTTTTTAATAAACATGTGACCCAAAATGCATCGTCATCGAGCTACTGTAAACATTTTCAATTTTTAACGTAAGCAAATTTCTCGGTCGCAATAACAGATAATGACCTACAGATAACTGACAACTAACAAAGAGTGTTGATGATGATAATGATAAAAGTTTAAATGTAGATATATTTTTTTTTATACACCATCCAACAGAAATCCATTTACAGGATGGGAAAGTAGCAGGTACAAAAAAATAATAATTTTGATCAATGAAGATAAAAAAAAGTGGAGAAATGAGACAAGATACAAAAACTAGAGAAAGGGAAAAATAATATCAAAATCTGATTTTTTTTCAATGAAGCAATGCTGCAAGAGAAAATGTCACAGCTGTTATTGATAACATTGTAGTTGTTGCAAATTCTGAATAAGGGTGAGTTTTTCTGTACATTTGTTCTAGAGGTTTCAAGGTAGAATAGAGTGTTCTGTCTTGAGTTCACTCTTGGAACATGAAAATTCAGCATACTCAGAACAGCACTACAGTTGATTTGGCCATGGATCACCTTATAAAGAAAAATCAGAGCAGATGTATTCCTCCTATTTGCAAGAGAGGTGAAGTTATGTCTCTCTAATAAAGCGGTATTAGATATTCCTATAGCAGGGTACGCACCATCTTCCTTGAAAGAGATATATTTCATAAAGCGTCTATGGATTCGTTCAAGACTATTTGAATGGACATTATAAAATGGACACCAAATGATAGATGCATACTCTGTTTTAGAACGGACATAGGAATTATATAACAGTAGCAGTGTGTTCTTATTCGAGAAATCACGAGTATTTCTGAAAATGAAACCTAAAGCCCTTGAACATTCATTGGTGATTTTATTTACATGTGTAGAAAAACATAATTTTTGATCGAAGGTGACACCAAGGTCACGAACATAATTGGATCTAGGGAGCACATCATTGCCAATTGAGTAATTATAGATGATGTTGTTCTGTTTACGAGTAAACGTTACAATTGAGCACTTATTAGCATTTAATAGAAGGCGATTATTTTTGCACCAAGTATTTACTCTATCTAGGGCATTTTGTAAAATGACACAATTTTTTTTTTTTTTTTTTTTTTTTTTTTTTTTTTTTTTTTTTTTTTTTTTTTTTTTTTTTTTTTTTTTTTGTGATGCAATTATTCATATTCACATCATTTCGTGTACATATGCAACTATAATATAATAATAATAAGGCAGTTTATTTTTATATATAATTTCAAATCATCCGCATATAATAGACAGTTGACTCCAAGATCCTCAATATCGCGGCCCACTGAATTTTGATGTTCTGATCATATTGAAAATATTTGCATCACGAAATATTTCTTTATAATAACTGTAATGTTATTTGCTGGTCCAGCTGAAAGCGATTCGGAAATGTCAAAATCGCAGTTTGGTTGGTGTCATTTTCATTTTATCGCCAGGCTTGCAACAGTTCATCTCGTCTGTCGTCCGTCGTTCGTCCCGTCCACTATTCCGGTGATTTTCTGTTCTCACGGAGTAACAGTAGGTATTTCACCGTATTGCCGAAATATTCGTTTTCTTCTTCTATATAATACCTACTTAGTTCTTAGGAGTTTTGTTCACTGTTCATTTAAATACTTTCGTGGTTTGAGTAAAACTCTTAACGAATGTTCGTTGTAACTTTTTGTGATGATATGTAAGAATTATGATGTAATGCTGGGACAGTCTAAGAGGAATTTATCAGCAAGAGGAAGTTAATCTTACAAATAGCCGAGCAAATAGCATTATGTTTGCGAGAAATCTCTTCGAAAGTGGAACCATAGTCTTGCAACAATAAAACTAGAATACACGAACTTTATTCAAATATCCAAATTTTCAGAAAGTGTTGGCAATAATTTGTATATCAATTGATGAACATTTAGTGGTTTGGTTGAACTTTGTTCATCCTGGTTTTGTTGAATGCGCTAATTGGTACAACTTTCAAGTATATTTCCAGCAAATATCTTTGCTATCGTGAGAGGATTACTTTCCACTGACTGAAAAACAATCATGCTACTCTTAGCAAGGACTTTGCTCTTCTAGTAAATACTCTTTCCTATATCAGTAAGCATTCATAATAACAACAACAAATATCTCTCCTGTATTAGTAATCTACTTTTTAACAACAAAATAATGGATTGAAACCGCTTTTCTACCATATCATAGTTACTTTTCCATAACAGGAGGAAATATTTATTACGACAGCAGAGTTATTTTCTAAAGTAGCTGTGCTACCACAGGTAGACGTTGGCAGTTAGGTGTTTTCTTCTGCAGTAGTAAAGATATCTCCTGTCCCCTATGTAGCCAGCATTTTTGGCTATAGCAGCGGAAAAATCTGCTGTGACGGTGACAACATTTTCTCAGTCATATATCTACAACGAATTTCGAATTACACTGCATAGCTTCAGCGTTGCCAGCACTGCATCTCAAAAAGTACTAAAACTCCACCGAAAAAGGTACTATTTTTCGAAAAAAGTACTAGATCATAATTCTCAAATTTCAATACATTCAGGAATCTAGTCTCTGATTCAGATATGAGGTTGAATTAGTAGGTCACTTTGCACTGTGTATGTATTTTGATCTCATAAATTCTAATTCGATGATTAAATCGTAAACATTTCCCTACTTTTCGAGATAATCCTTGTCATAGTTGGAAATTTCACCTTTGTCTGGCAAGTTTTCGGCAAGTATTATATCTTTCTAGATCACTGTACATAATATAACATGCATTCACTATGCTTTTTGTCTTAGAAAAAAAATCTTGAATATGGCATTTTTTTCATGATTTTCCTCTGATTCAACCATCTAGACTACATAAACAACGGCCATTTTGAAGACCTCTATGCGCATCTTTTGTGAATACTGTGGATGCCATATGTGCATATGGCTGACTTGTGGGTGTAGCAAAACCACTCAGTGATATGTGTTTTCTCTCTTCAATACATGATGTCAAAAAGAAAGACAGATATCATTAAAAGAAGGTGACATTTTGAACTTTAGCATGTATTATCTGGAAAAGTAAAGGTGTGTTCACGATTTCATTACAAAATTCGGATTACTGAGGTTAAAACACATGAGTAAAAAAAACACTGAAGAATAGATCGCATGGTAAGAGCAAAATTATGAATAAATATGTAAACGAAGGAAGTTTTATTTGAAAAAATTATAATTTTATAATGTCCATTACTGTACAATGTGAACTGTCATTGCGACTATGCAAAAAGTTGAAACAATATAAGCATAAACGTATTTATGAGACAAAGATATCGCTTTTTTTGTGTTTCTTGGTTCATTTCAGTTACCTATATTTTGAGATCTCTTGTTTCAAGTCAGAAAACATGAAAACGTACTAATTTTGTATCGGGCGTACTAGCGTACTAGACAAGGTTGAAAAGTACTAGATCTAGTACGAAAGTACTAGTACTGGCAACGCTACATGTCTTAACAAGCGTGCACCCGAAGCATCACAAGGATAACTGTCATTCGAGAAACCGATCTCCATGTCGCCCTATTCGCCGATCTCTTTGCATCCCGTGCGAGCTCATCGAGCACTATAATGACATTGTCAAACAAGCCGACGCATCAGATATGTCGACGGCGACGTCGTTATCAGGTGGTTAAGCTCCAAGAGCCGCCAAATCTCCGTGCGAACAGGCAGCAGCGGCCGCGTTCGCCGCCGCTGATTTGCATGCCATCAGCCGCCCCCGTCGGATTTTGCCGCCCCCCCTACTCCCAAGTTGATCGGAAGCCGCCCGAGCTGGGGCGCGTTCACATTCGGGGAGTAGGAGATTAGCGGAGTTTGGGGGGTGAATTAGTTTTGGTGATGATCTCTTTTGATCTCACCAACGTGAACCTGGACAAGGTTCTGAAGAATTTTGATATTTTTTTTAGTTATCGAATGTTTTTAGTGTATATTCGAAATCTTCGAGCTCGAATTAGAAGTGTGAATTTTTTCAGATTTTTGAAATGGAAAATGGAAATTTAGATTTTTTCTGTTAAATTTAGCAGTCTTAGCATCACGATGTCGTATTCTTAAGGAATAACAAAAAGTTATCGAATTTTTTCGAGTTCATATTCGTCATCTACGACCTCGAATTAGTAGGTGTGAATTTTTTCAGATTTTTGAAATGGAAAATGAAAATTTTGATTTTTTCTGTTAAATTTAGCAATCTCAGCATCACGATTTCGTATTCTCAAGGAATAACGAGAAGTTATCGAATTTTTTCGAGTTCATATTCGTCATCTACGACCTCGAATTAGTGGGTGTGAATTTTTTCAAATTTTTGAGATGGAAAATGAAAATTTTGATTTTTTCTGTTAAATTTAGCAATCTTAGCATCACTATGTCGTGTTCTCAAGGAATAACGAGAAGTTATCGAATTTTTTCGAGTTTATATTCGTCATCTACGACCTCGAATTTTTTTAGATTTTTGAGATGGAAAATGAAAATTTTGATTTTTTTCTGTTAAATTTAGCAATCTTAGCATCACGTTGTCGTATTCTCAAGGAATAACGAGAAGTTATCGAATTTTTTCGAGTTCATATTCGTCATCTACGACCTCGAATTAGTGGGTATGAATTTTTTCAGATTTTTGAGATGTAAAATGAAAATTTTGATTTTTTCTGTTAAATCTAACAATCTTAGCATCACGATGTCGTATTCCCAAGGAATAACGAGAAGTAATCGAATTTTTTCGAGTTCATATTCGTCATCTACGACCACGAATTAGTAGGTGTGAATTTTTTCTGTTTTTTGAGAGGGAAAATGAAAATTTCGATTTTTTCTGTTAAATTTAGCAATCTCAGCATCACGATTTCGTATTCTCAAGGAATAACGAGAAGTTATCGAATTTTTCCGAGTTCATATTCGTCATCTACGACCTCGAATTAGTGGGTGTGAATTTTTTCAAATTTTTGAGATGGAAAATGGAAATTTTGATTTTTTCTGTTAAATTTAGCAATCTTAGCATCACTATGTCCTATTCTCAAGGAATAACGAGAGGTTATCGAATTTTTTCGAGTTCATATTCGTCATCTCCGACCTCGAATTAGTGGGTGTGAATTTTTTCAAATTTTTGAGATGGAAAATGGAAATTTTGATTTTTTCTGTTAAATTTAGCAATCTTAGCATCACGATGTCGTATTCTCAAGGAATAACGAGAAGTTATCGAATTTTTTCGAGTTCATATTCGTCATCTACGACCTCGAATTAGTGCGTGTGAATTTTTTCAACTTTTGAGATGGAAAATGGAAATTTTGATTTTTTCTGTTAAATTTAGCAATCTTAGCATCACTATGTCGTATTCTCAAGGAATAACGAGAAGTTATCAGATTTTTTCGAGTTCATATTCGTCATCTACGACCTCGAATTAGTGGGTGTGAATTTTTTCAAATTTTTGAGATGGAAAATGGAAATTTTGATTTTTTCTGTTAAATTTAGCAATCTCAGCATCACGATTTCGTATTCTCAAGGAATAACGAGAAGTTATCGAATTTTTTCGAGTTCATATTCGTCATCTACGACCTCGAATTAGTGGGTGTGAATTTTTTTAAATTTTTGAGATGGAAAATGAAAATTATGATTTTTTCTGTTAAATTTAGCAATCTTAGCATCACTATGTCGTATTCTCAAGGAATAACGAGAAGTTATCAGATTTTTTCGAGTTCATATTCGTCATCTACGACCTCGAATTAGTGGGTGTGAATTTTTTCAAATTTTTGAGATGGAAAATGGAAATTTTGATTTTTTCTGTTAAATTTAGCAATCTTAGCATCACTATGTCGTATTCTCAAGGAATAACGAGAGGTTATCGATTTTTTTCGAGTTCATATTCGTCATCTACGACTTCGAATTAGTAGGTGTGAATTTTTTCAGATTTTTGAAATGGAAAATGAAAATTTTGATTTTTTCTGTTAAATTTAGCAATCTTAGCATCAAGATTTCGTATTCTCAAGGAATAACGAGGGGTTATCGAATTTTTTCGAGTTCATATTCGTCATCTACGACCTCGAATTAGTGGGTGTGAATTTTTTCAAATTTTGGTGGGTGAAAGAGTCGAGTGTCCCTTTTGATTGCATTAACGTGGAATGGTCCGAAAACAGATTTCGGGGGTGTTGTTTACGATACTTTTTTTTCTGTGATGAATGTTTGACATTTCATCTCTGTTGACAGGTAAGAAGTATCACTAAATTTTCCGCAATTTTGCTGGCAATAATTTTTGTGACGTTACACTTTCGTGGCTTCTACTGACTCTGGTGGAGTCAGAGACAACTCGGAATCAAACATTTTTAACTCTATATTATTCAAAATGAATACTAAACAATCACTAAGTTCGCAATTTTCGAATCAAATCACAGAATCAAAGAGACAGATATTTGATTAGATGGGTACTCAAGGATTTCCTTAGCGTTCTAATTGTCAGTAGTAATACCACAAGTGATTGAATTTTCGCGACTATTTCACGCTCTTGCCAAATGAACCAATCAGGGGAGCTCTAGTCAAGGTCGGATTATCGATAACACAAACTTGACTGATGATTCTGATTCCACATTGACATATGACTTTAATATAATGTAATATGTTTTTCAATACCAATCATATTGTCGTTTTTCACGTCACAGAAGAAAATAGTGTATTATATTCATGATGGGAGAAATATTAGATTGTGGCAAAATATCATCCCAATATCATAATCCACTAATCTCACTTTTTATGGAAGCAGCCGAAATTCTCAAGGCAGAATTGTGAAATTTGCAGTATTTAATCAGTTTTCATTGTTTCATTATTCTACCTCGAGAAAAAAATAGACTCTGTATTATAAAAAGTGCTATATTGTTCGATACAATTTTTACGTGAAAATTGACATACCTTTCGCAATGTTCTTATTTCTGATTTCTAGAAAGATTGATATTAAGAAATATAGGAACTATGAAAGTTCCAATCACAGATTAATGCATGATAATATAGCTCTCCTCAGATTGGGATCATTCTGTGCAGAAAAAATATCTCTGGAAACCCGAATAGTTGGGAAAAGGGAAATAAAGGAGGGACCAAATTAAGTCGACGGAATGCCAATGTCTCAGGAAATGAAATCGGGATCTTAGCCATGTCCCAATAATTGCCCGGCTTAGATACGAGGATAGCAGGAACGAAAAAGGAAGTAATAAAATTTTTCAGCAAAGGGTAGTTAACTTCAAATCAGAAGGACGCCAATAAGGGTATTCAATGAGCTTACAAGTTATGTATGATGTTATTCTTCTATTGCCATCTATCACGGCCTTCTGTACTCTTTTAACAAATTAGACAACACATTTTTTATGCAGAATTCGAATATGGCATCGTTTCTTTAATAATTTTAATTTTAATTTTAAGATAGCGAGAAATCCCCTGTCAACTTAAATTTTTCACATGAACGCACTATTTTTGATTTTAATATTTTTAGATAACGTTTTTTTGTTCTCGTTTCCTTATATTCGATTTCTCCATAAAAAAGTGTTTGAATAAGGTATTATGAATTTTCTAAGGTATGATGAGGTTTATCGTGAAAAAATCAGAAGCAAAAATTCGAAATTTTAGTTTATTGTGATATAATTGTAGCATTCGCCTGTGCAAATGTCATAATCGTGGGAAATGTGTACCATCTCGTGATCTTTAAACAATACACTATTCATATTGCTCGCGAATTTCTTCCGATTACGGCATTATCGCCCTTTTGGGACGTCACTGGCGCTACCACAATGAGAATTCCATCGTTGGAGACACTGAGGCACTTAATTCCAATGAAATGTTAAGATAAAACAATCCCATTACCAGGGATGTTTACAACGAACAAGTCGCTCGCCATTACGGCAAAATATTTATGGAGACTGAATAAATCTGGAAGTGAGCAGTCACTTAGGGGATTAAATCAGTTATTTGGTAAGGCATTCGATGTGAAAATAAATTACCTACTAAGACTTGTTACATTTAACTTACTCATTGAAGAAATCTTCAAAATATTACTTCATGTTTTTAAGTAAAATGTGCTATCATATATTATCTATTGCGTATCCCCATTTTTCAATCATCTTATCCATCAGATGTACATAATTTGAATTTATTGTTTCCCTTCCTAACCTCCAGAACTGCCAATGTGCTAGATGATCCTGAAACTTAGTTTTGATAAAATCAAGTGTTCTTATCCGAACAACAAACCCTCCAAAATAGTAACACCACAAATTGTCTGAAGCCAACAATAAATTCATATTCATTAAAGAGGTTGCGACATCGTAACATTTGAAAGTGATAATCATCCCATGACCACATTTTTTGTGTATCCTTCAGTAGGCACTTACTTATTTGAATTAAACAAGTGCATCAAAAGTTATTTATTCAATCTTCGTCATATAATACAGTGCCTCATTGAAATATAATAGCAATTTCCATTGGTAAAAGTGATAAAACCAGTGCACACTCAGTGTATATCTTCATATTTTCATTAAATTTCTGTAAGAGAGACAGAAATATACTGAGTGCATAAAAACTCGGCTAGTTCATGACCAATGGAAATTGCTATGAAATTGCTATAAGTGGTTTATAAAACGCCACTTATTTCGTTCAACTAAACGCTGACAGTGACAGCGCGAAACGTCTCGTTTTCAAATCAAATTTTGTTTGCTGGTTGTTTAGCATATTTCCAGTTTTGTGTAAAAATTTGAATAATATTCTATACTTAAAAACTTTGTTTATTCTGTTCAATTCGAATTTGGTGAATGGTGAAACGCTGTGAAATATGTGAATGACAATAATTTAGAAGTGGTGACCAGAACACAACATTTCACTGGTGATTTACTCAGTCTCGTATCATCCGTTGTATTAAACATCATTCACCCATCATAATATGCAAAACAATTTGTGGTGATTTGAAAACATTCTCGGGTTTCCCCGAGATGAAAAGTTATAGTGGATACATGAAAATATGATCGGGAGAGAGAATATTTTTAGATACACTATAGAGTAGGTATGCTCGCATTATTTTACAATGGTTTGCCCAAGTGGTAAGAAAATGCTCAGAGTACTAGATGAGCCTATATATTTAGTGGAATTGAAAGGTAATAACAACATCATATTCGATGTTATATTTTTCAACTTCGAAACTTGGAAACTTTATATTACCAGAAAATAAACAACATGACAGTGAATTAAATCTAATAAATCCAAGATGTATATTTTCAGAAAACTTTGATTATAGATTATTTTCACTAACTTTCAGGAAGAATGGATATGTTAGTTTTGTTAGTATATCAATTTATTCAAATTCAGACCCATTCAAGATAACAAGACTCTGGTACTGGGTGATTCTGGCTATCCTTGTTTTAGAATGAGGTAACCCTATAGTAACTGATTTAGATGTTGGCTTCAAACAACTACTGTGGCAAGAATTGTGCGTTATTCCTCTAGTCTGTTATATGATCTAAGAATTTCTTGACCAAGATCAGTGATTTTGTGAAACCACCATTTAGTTCTGGATTTCTGATGTCGATCTGAAATTGACGAATCAAATGAAAATCTTGCTCGATGTATCGCTTATGGCTTTCATTTCGGCACTTCTGTGATATCAACTTGTATGCAAATGTGATGCAAATGGGGTGCTTTGCCAGAAGGGGATGAACAACCCCCGACGATTCATCGACCGGCATTAGAATACCTTTAAAAGTGATTATAGCCGACGATGTTTCTTCTAATGCTTTTAAACTTGCAGATTTCGAATACAACGTGCCTCTCGAAATATGCGCGGTATAACGAGATGAATCTTCCAAAGGCGCTTTGAAGTGGTCATAAGTCATTGGTATGCGGATGAAAGAGTTTCTTTTCAATTCAGAACACACAATTTACTTCGACAATAAATTAAACGTGAGAAAATACTTTCGAAAATAAGCTTTATAAGTAGATATACAACTACATTTTAAGGGAAAAATAATTCCATATAATGAGAAAAATTTATTTTCCTTTTTAGTGCGTTTGTATACAAACATATTTATTTACGTTTGTTCATTTTGTACTTTCTGGCATTATATTATTATTTAATTATTTTATTATACCTTTATTCAATTATTATACTTATCTGTCAGCAAAACTTTCGATTTTGAATCTCGGAGCCGCCAATTCAGTTTTTTTTAATTTTTTTTTCAATTTTTTTTTTCAACATTTTATGGCGCGCTTCGTTTGTATGTATATACAGGGTGTCCCAATAAGGTCGGCGAGATACGATATTATGGAAACCATAAAACTTAGGGCTCCTAGAAAAAAAATTTGAGGACTAAATCGACCAAGAGAAATTGATGGAAAATATTTTCAAGTTCCTAAAATGACCGCTAGAGGGCACAACTACTATGACATAAATGAAAATTCGATTTTTCTCGGAAAATCACCTCATCAAGGTACTGTATCAATGACGGAAATGAAGAGTTCAGCAAAATTTGCGTCAGTTTGTACTTTTACTTTTTTTCATATCTCGAAAAATAATGGCGGAAGAAGCTGTTGAAAAAATAATTTTTTAAATCGCTGTATCTCTTGAACTCTTGCTCCAAATTTGATCAACTTGGGCTCGTTTGAAAGATAATTTCACAATAATTCGAACGCTCCATTCGATGTTGATCTCCAGTTCACACCACGATTACTAGAGGGCGTTGTTCACCCAAGGTTCAGTTTTTTCTGATTTTCTCAAAAAATCCAAATGGAATGCTACAAATTTGTATCATTACATTTGAAAAGAATTAAATTAGCTACATTTTGAAGAAAACCGCGATTCGATATCTCCATTCGTTTTTGAGTTATATTATAATAAGGGATAGCAAATCCATTACGTTGATTATGTGAATAAAGATAGCCATATTTTGATCAGGTTAGATTACAGAACTTATACTACGAATAAGTTCTGTGGGTTAGGTGCCATTCTGCTTATTTCTGTCAGCATATCTTTTGAGGGGAGATATGCTTCTCAATTTTGGAGGTTATGTTTATGTTTGACTTGTGTATGGACTGGTGTTTTTGTTAGACTGAAATTCATGTTTTGACTGATTATTTTGTTATATTAGCAGTTTGACTCCTGAATTATGCATTGACATCAAGTGTATATAATGAAAGTGTGATGGCCAAATGTGAGTTGTTGTTCTTCTAGTCTACTAGGCGCTGTTGCCAATTTGTGAACTAGAAACAAAGCGATTTAAAATTTAAAACTCCATATTTGAAAAATCAATTCAGATAGTTTCCGCAACGAATTCGAAAAATTCATGAATGAAACTCATATTCAATAATTTCATACTTGCATTTGCTGTGTAATAAGCCGAATTGAGGAATATTCCCCATTGGACGTTTCGATTGGTTGAGAATCGTACGAAAAAAATAATCACCGTTATCGGACCCATGTTTCCACTTCAACCGTGTGTTTACGGGGCAGTGTCTTTCCGGGTGCCCGGAAGAATATCTCCACCCCGGATTTTTCCGCGTTCAACCAAAAACTCACCCCGCGCCCGTTATAGGTTCAATGCCGATGTTTTATGAGGTGTCGACTCTAATGAAACTCATTCAGTCGGCTCAAGAATAACGGGGCCAGCCATAGAGACTGCAATTAAAAACAACTCTGACTTAATTAAGATGCCATTATTAAAACCGAGCGAGCCGGCAATATGGCGCGAAAAATGGCGGAGGAGCCAGGAAGCGTCGAAAGAAAATGAATTTTGTTTTCAGCCTCAGAAGGATTTATTCGACCGAGATATAAATTATACCTTTTAGAACGAATATGGAGTAAATCAAAGGAAATAGCCAAAAAGTGGAGTGGTAGTGTTCAAAAGAGGAAAAATAAATCAAGTTATCTCCACAACGGTTGATTACCCTGTACTGATGAGGGCCAATAAGCCCGAAACCGGTCTACAGGTTGTCAGGCGTGTCTGTCTCGTTGGGAGCATGAACGCATGTTCGAAGAAAGAAATATTTACATTATTATTCATTTATATGAACTCATGCATAGACTACGAGTGAGTATAATTCAATATTCTGCGTGGTATTTGCCAGGAATGTAGTTGTTTTCTACTCGTCTTCTACCTTTGTAGTTAAGAATATTCTAATTTTTGTTGTGGAGGTGACTTGATTAATTTTTCCTCTTTTGAAGATGAAAATATAATACCTGGTGGCGCTACTGTTCAATTGTTTCAGCAGACAAATATCTTGATTTGAAACAATTGAATTTTAGCTCATCACGTGGGGACTCATTGGAAAATGGCTGCTTGGAATTGTTAGAAACAATTAGTAAATGCTCGTCAGAACTTTTGTATTGATACCTTGAAGATATTAATTATACCTGCAGAAACCTGTAAATTTGGTTGAAATCGCGGCTTCACTTAGCGAGATTTACCCACGCAAAGTCTCTTTAGACACGTTTTAACGATGTAGGCGAAATCAAGAGATTTTGGACCAGGTTCAAGATAGAAAGTAAATTCACCAGTCTATATCATGAAATCAAGTGTTCATGAAGATGGTATCGGGATCTATTTTGTCAAATATATTTCGACAAATCTACTTTGACAGGTCCCTTGTTTTGAAAGAAACGTCATTTTAAATTTAATACATTCACTTGTAAATTCAGCTTTGCTTGACGTCGGATCCTGTTGGATACCATTCAATTTCCCATCGTCTATATACGAAATTAGGTTATTTATTGAAGGATTCAACACGTCCGATCTGTATACTCGCCCAAATATCACAATATCTTCTGTGAAAATGATTCTAAGACTTCATTTTCTTACTAATTAAAACGAAATGAAACAAAATTCAACCTAGAGTCAACAGGTGATTCACGGTGGATGATGGCATATCTATATTATACGTTTCTGGAGAACGAGACATAAGATCATTTTTAGAATTTGTTTACATTTGTAACCTATAATTCTGATCTGTCGATTTAAAATATTTTCCTATCAGCAACAATTTTGATGTTAAAAAAATAATTTTTATTACATTTTCGATTTATCCTTGAAAAGCTTATTTTGACGATATCTATCTAATACTTGGGGTATAGCGGAAATGATAACATATATATATCGAGATTTTTCAACTTTGAATCATCTTGCATACATGGTACACTATAATTAAACAAAAAAGAAAGTAACGTTCAAATAAATTATTCCAAAATTATGAAGTTTCGATATCTACCTATGATGAGCTATAGTTGAGAATTCATGTCTACGAACTTCGTAGGTCATTGAATTCGACTCATTGAAGGATTTAAACATATGGTTATCCATTAAAAAATCACCTTTTCAATTTTAACCTTGATGAATTCCTATTCTCACATAAAAATGTGAAAAAAGTTATGGTATTTATTGAGAAATGAACCATTTTGAGTTGCACACAAGCGAAACATTCTGTATATTTCAATTTGAGTTCCAATTAAGTCATTTCCAAAACAAGAATTGGTCTGTCAGGGCAATTTTCTCGGGTATAGGTAACGCCTGGATTAACTTTACTTCATTTCAAGTGGTTTTCGCACTTCATAATAATCTGAATAAATGAAGACCACAATTCTCAAGATAAGAATTGGATAGAATACAATTTATTATGAAAATGAATAAATCTTGTTGAATGTCATAACATCTCTTCAGGATCGTCCAAATCGGACACTCTTGAAATAGAAGACCCCAATTTATGGCGGAGTTGATAAAACTGTTGTGAGAAATTAGATTTCGAAAATCGCACATCGATCAAGTATCTAGAATTGTATCAAATATATGGGACATTTTGGTGGATGAGATATTTCTTGTTTTTGTAAAATTCTTGGACACTTTTTGAGAGGAATCCAGTGGCATCTCTATGTTTTTATTTTGCATAAACTGGTGTTGAAGCTATGGCATTATTGGTGATTTCTATCAAAAGTGTTCAATGGTGGACCACCCTGTACTCTGAAAACCTAATTGAAATGAGTGGTCAATTGGAAAAATCTGAATAATGATTGATTTGTATAACTAAAAGTATAATGTATCGATGAAATAATGATTGTCAAATTACCGGTTTTTGACAACAAAACTTTTTTGAAACTTCTCAAAATTTGTTGGACACACTGGAAAATATATTTCAGGTATCTGAAACCTGTGCACAAGAAATTGGGGAGTGATTCGAATCGAAAAACTATTGCCAAAAGTTCCTACATTTAAATCTTTTTCTAGATCTTACTAATAAGGAAGTTATATAGGCGTTCAATATTTGTTAGTACGTACCTTTTGATGTTTTTTTGATTCCTTGGTCCAAATTAGACTTGAATCCCTCGAAGCCAAAAGCCTAAATTTCCTTAACCTTTGAAAATAGTCCATAACATTTATATGACTTTTTTTTCAATTTTGAAGATTATATACAATTGAAGAACATGTAGGAAAATATTCGATAACGATCAGTTTGTCCTATAGCGATAAAATGTAATATAGGTAGGTACTTATTTTCTAGGAAAACGTAAACATCATTCAGTGAGATAATCATTATGTTATAATTATCAGCAACTTTCTTATAATTCAATTACCAATTGAATTTCAATCCTGTGAAAAATTAGGTGATTGAATAATACATATTCCTACAAAACAATAATATCAATGACCAATAATAATATAGTTTTCTTGTTCAAGCACATGTACCTATTTGTTGACTGCGTTTTGTGTTCAGAATCCAAACTCTCCCTTGCAATCCTTTTCAGTTTAATTTTCCCTCGTCAAGTCCAAAGATGTCTTCTCGATAACAATATGCATACAATATTTGCTATCTTTCGATGTACCACAGATAACAAACGCCCGTGGTCTAATAAATTCCTCCCATACCCCATATAGAATCCGAGCATCTAGAAAAATCCACCACTTGCACTCCAGTGCCCCATTCAGATATTTCACCAGCCACACGAATAAACTATTTCACCGGCTATATCGGACATAGATTGGAAACCTCGCCAATCATTTTCCTGCTCGGTAATTTCGAAAGACCAGACCTCACGAATAAAAATGTCTATCTAAACATTGTGCCCCGCCGCGCAGATTATGAGTTATAGGGCTGATTCGAGAACGTGATTCCATGTTTACTTCGAAATTACGGGGAATCTTGAACCATCACCATGATTTATTTCTTCAAATCACGAAATCTTCGTTATAGCCGGCTGCGGTATAATCTCAGCCGTCTCCACGCTACCATATATAGCCGTGTTATTAGATATTATTTGAGTTAGCGAGTCATGAAAAAAAACTATCATTGTTCGAGAGCATCAGTGTGTAAATATACCTACTTTACCTGTGGAAGAAGAGAATTATCCACGAGAAAAACGCCGCATGCACCTTGGAACATTTTCTTCCTGCAACAGAGTCAAAAGTTGTCTGTTTTTTTTTCAGAAATGGCATTTGGAGCAATAATATACGTTGATAAAGGAAACGCTTTTAGTTCGATTTACTTCAAAAATATGGATGGGCAACTTGGACTTCTTGAAAGGTATAACAGAAAACGGAAGAACCTTCAATATTCTTATTTTCATTTATGGTAATATTATCCTCATCTCTTAAAAATTGAGGATACAATTTGCTATGTGAATTGATTTCAGGTGATATCTTACTTAGTTCTGATAAACCATTTCTCTTGTATGCAGGGGCGGACTAACTGATGGCGGGGCCCTGGGCTTTTGAACACTAACTACTTCATCAGATTTTCGATTAATCAATTATGATTAATATTATCAAAATACGGAAATAAAAAAATTCAATGACACATGATTATTTCGTCTACTGAAGAATTTGAATTCTTTGGCCATAATTTAAGGCTTAATATTGCTGATAATGTTTTAGGTATTGTAGACAAAATATATGACAAATTTGAATAAGCTATTTTTCTCTCCGTTGCATTGGGCTGAAATAAGCATATTTAGATTTGTCTTCAATGTTCAATTTATTTAGCATGCTTGAAATATAGTCCTTATTTTTTCCTAAAACATTCGATAATAGGCTAAAATGTGAGCCTTAAACTATGGATTCAGATTTTTCATAATTTTCGTCTTTTATTTTTGGTTTTGCTAGCTCGTGTAAACTTGGTTAATTTCAATTAAATTTAAATTGAAAAGAGAGGAAGAGCGAAAATTTGGCAAATGAGTCATAGACTGTCATCAAATTAACCTTATTAGCTTTCAATTAGACTTGAATCAGCCTTGAATTATGACCAAAGAATAATTCTGGAAATCTAAGGTGATTCTGCTATAGTTCAATGCGTATTATATACCTACTTACCAAAAGTAGCCATCCGGGATTTGCTTTAAATAATTTTTTTTATTGTCTCTTTACCTCTTATGATTATTTGGTATTGATAAAATTGAGAACTAGTCCGATTATCTTTGTAGTCCTGTATGTATTTTCAATGATTTTTAATTTTGAAAACACCCTTTCTTCTTGGCAACTTGTTATATATGATTATTTATGAGTATTTATGTATATCATAAATTGAAGTGTATTTCTTGAAGCCTTTGTGAACATGAAAGTTTATTCTGAGAATCTCCTCTCTTATCGATGTTTAATTTATCAAGTCTTATTCTTATGTCATTCCCTTTGAAATCTACTTAATCTGTTCACAAAATTTAATTAATACCGTTGAACAACCCTTGATTGAAGGGAACAACGAAGTTCATACTATCCACGTAGATTTTTTCCTTTCATATAACCAAGGTCGAATAAGAATTTGAATTTATTGCCCATGTCATCATTATAGGTTGGAATGAAAGATCAATATTTTTTTCATCCATTATCATACAAGTGCACTAGAAATTGAAATGAACCATTTATTTCACAATTTTGGGGCCCCTGCAGAATCCGGGGCCCTGGGCTTAAGCCCCTATAGCCCCCCACTTTTATCCGCCCCTGCTTGTATGCATGATATATGAGATTATAGTGAATAATACATGGTATCACTTCTTCTCTGTAAATGTTTTCGAGTGAATCAGGCTTCTTACAGTTTTCCAAAATATCTTAAAAAATATGATGAAATACTAATAACCATGTTTTTCAATTATCTCAGAAATTGTTCAGAATTCCTTGAACATAAATTTGACAGTGAACTTAAAAAAAGTGCATACATGACATGAATGTCCTACCTTACCAATCCTTGAAGATTCGAGTCTCATTAAGGAAAATAATCTGCTTTTAACCTAAATTATTGAATCGAATATATTGTCAGGGGTAATATAATAAGTGGTATAATTATTATTATGTGACAGTTAAACGTCAAATAAAAAAACCACGTTGTGCACACATTTCGAAATGAGAAGATTTGGGATAAATTTCTTCGAATTTATCAATTTCAACTATTCAGTCTGTTTGTGAAATAGTGTAATAAAATTCCACTCGTGATTGGATTAATAATAATAATAATTTTATAATAATACTAATTTATTCATTCCCAAACATAAATATATAATTTTCTTATAACATTAGGTGAGAAGTGGAAATAAATAGAGCGAGGTACACTGAAATCCGTAGATTAGTACGTGTTTGATTTCACTCTAATACATTTCTAAATCAAAACAAATCCTGAATAGTGACAATGATTATGTGAAATATTCATTAAAAAAGATAAACGTAATTGATTGAATGATTCGTATACAACGTTAGTATATGTATATGAGAGTTAAGAAGCAAAAACTGAAAATATAGATATATAATAAAGTTATATTCCTCATTCTGGATTTTAAAGCTATTGTAAGTATGTATAGAAAATCTCAATGATATAAATGTTGAACCATATAAATATAACTGATTCTGGATTAACAATATGGTGTATACACTGAATATATTGTTGATTTTTGACTCAAACTTTTTGTGTTGATAGTTTTTCGTTTCTACAATTTCTTTAAGAAAATGTATATGATTTTGTAGTGATAAAAATGTCTCAATGGAAACTGATGATTTTTTTAGTTATTCAGATCGATCCAGTTATTTATTACATTTCGAGGAGTAGCAAAGAGCCATTTTCTCAAGGACTTTTTAAACTGATCCTTGCTTGCATTTTCTTTGATGATATTGGGTATTTTACGGTAAATATATTCATTTCATATGACATGATTTTGATATTCGAGATATCAGCGGTGAAAAATGCAATGTTGTTGTTGTATTGTTTTTATTGGTCAATTTGAATAAAATCACACTCTGAATTGAAATTTATCAATGAAAACATTGAGTTTTTCACTGATAGTATCATCAAATCCAAAATCGCTCAGAAGTAAGCTGGGCCTAACTCCTCTGATGACTTTCATTTGACAGTTCGATTGTACCAAAACCTCCGAATAATAAAAAAATGCGTATCGAAGCAGGGGCTATTTCGATACGCATTTGCGTTTCATAATAATTTCATTATAGAACCAAAATAGAAAATAGTAACTTTCCTAACAAGTGCGGAAAGTGATGCTTTCCCACATGCGACTGCCGTTAACCCGAACGACGCGGAGCGGAGTTCGGGTAAGCAGTCGAGTGCGGGAAAGACAATTTCCGCATGAGTTAGGAACAATACTTTTTCTACAAGCGTAGGAAACAAATTCATTTTTAATGAATGTAATTATTTTGTAAAATTTGCTAACATCCAAATTTTGCTTTACGTTGAATACACTCTTCAACATTGAATATCTTGCCCATAAAGTGTTCGGCTTCCATGTTTTAGACATTTCTAGAAAATAAGCCAAGAATACTTCTTCTTCATTTATTGCTTTCACTTTTTTATTGTTGCACCATTCAATAAAACTCGTGTATTGCTTCTCATACCTTTGTTTAGATTTCGTTGGCAATAACTCTAAGTTCGCATCTGTAGCTGCTTGCACGATTTCTTGTGGAAGTTCTTCATAAGATGAATAATACATTGTGGCAATTTCACTGAATGGAAAATTTTATATAAGTAACGCTTTGTCTGTCACTCTGACAATTATGTGTATTGATCGGCATGACAGCATCAATTGTTACCTACTCGTTAGCAGATCAATCAAAGCCTATATATAGGGTGATTTTCATAACAATACATTTTTATTTATCAATATTTGTTAATTTTTTCAATAAATAGTGCAAAATGATGGATGATTTTGAACAAACTCACTTAGTATTGCAACAAAAAAGCTTGAACTTTCATATTTTGTCACCCAGCACTTATATTTTACGAGGATATCATATAAATGTTTTTCCCGCACTAGTGTGGGAAAATGACACTTTCCAAACTGAATTGCGTGCGGGTAGAGGGTGAATCACGCACGCTTGTAGGAAAATAATTTTATGTCTAGCCAAAAATTGCGGGTTGGGTACCTGATAAAAAAAGAAGCTGAAGATTAATATCGAAATGAGAAGAACACTGTGTATATAGCTATCTAAAATCATCAAGAAAAAAAAAACGATTCGCTGAATTAATTGATCAGGTTCATTCATACAAGGCGATCAGGAGAAACATGCATTAAATTATGTGTACAAAAAAAATTCATGAATATTTTTAACTATGTACCGCATTAGTTCTTGTTCCGCTACCGAAAGATTCTATCATCAAGCAGAAATTTACGACTCCCTGCCCACCTGAAACCAAAAGTGAAACGGCATCCAGATTTCCCGGGCCAGATAAAAATATGATTCCCGCCATGACAAATTGCAACCCCTGGCGAAGACAAAGGCTGTGCTACCCTCGCTGACAACCACCTAATGAGTGGCGATCTGCCGATGGCTATCGCCCGAAAAAATCTCAAAAAAACCGAGGCATTTCGGCAAACTGCGTGTGTTGACGTTGTCCAACATGGTGTTTACAAGTTTTTAAATAATTGGGGGCCTATAGGGGTGCGGTTCCCAGAATGGGATGTTATCTTGGTGGGCCCATCGGATCACATTTTTTCGGACGGATTCGTGAAATCGGGCGATTCGACTTGCCCCTGAACCATTTCGATGGAAATTCTCCTGGAAGTGGCAAAGTTGTATAAATAATACTTTGTTTATGGGCGTAATATACATTCTGGTGTCACATGGAAATGTTTGGATACCAGGTTTGTTTCCTAGAAAACAGGATATGATTTTGAATTCAAGTATAGGACTTGGTATAGTATTTTTGGTGATTGTGTGAATGAGATTAATTCTCTTTATTGTAGCGAGCAAATATTTATGAGTTTCACATCCATGCTTGAAGAAAAAATAAAATTAGTGTGATTATTGGTAGGTTTCATAATGCTATAATATTGAAAGAACCTTCTCGTAGTATCACTATAGCCGTATAATATTACAACTTTTTTCGACGACTTTCTTATACACCATAGTGTAATCTCAGTTATTATAGAAGATACAGGGATACACAATATGTTTGAATCTTACCTGCTGATCAAAATTTAAAAAACCAATTTTGTTTAACTATAACTGAATTATATCTACCTTTGGGATCTGGAGCGTTAACATTTCTATCAAGCTTACCTCTATTTCGTTTTCAATCGAAAACAGAGGTTATGAACTGGTTATCTTGAAATTTTTTTTTTCTCGCATAACAAAAAAATTATAAGACGCTAATTTGTCGCATGCGTTGTTTGGAGTACGACGAGCGAAGCGAGGAGTGCTCCAAGTGAACAAGTGCGACAACGTGTCTTATAAAACGTTTGTCATATGCAATTTTTTTCTATTTTGAATCGATTTGAAGGAAAAATGGATTTAATATCGATAAATAACAGAAACATCTTCGATTGGTTACAATGATGACATTGAAATATTTGAAATCTGACCATGGTGGAAATAAGATGGTGAAACTACTCCCTATCCCAAGCCATGTAGAGTTTTTCAGCCAAATCACTTGACCTACGGCCTTCTTGATTATGTCAATTTCAATCATTCTAGCGTCTGAAGCATATTTTGTGCTGTAGAGGGCGCTATAAATTGTTTACATTTTATATGTCATTTTTCGGGCAGGATGTAATAATTTCTCAAATTATTGTTGAGAAATTGTATTAAAATGCTATGTACAGTATGAAAAGATGCAATAATGCTTCCATTTGTATAAGAATTCGAACCGAACCAATTGGTTGCCTGCTGATCGAACAATATCACGATTTAATCGAAGAGAAAGTGATGTGTTTTCCATGAAGAACGCTTGGAATCTTGGAAAAGATAGGAAAGGTGAGTTTTGTTGCTTTTCTCAATTCATCAATTGAGGATGAGAGCAGGTAGTGAACGGTAATTCTATTTTTATGATCGACAATTATTTGTATTTGCAAGGTTAACATGGTTGCTTGAATTAACATCTAATATGGTGCATTACCAAAGTAGGACATTGTTTATTGAATCAGATATGCAAGGAAAATTTCCATTACTTACTTTTTTCCAGGGATGTCCTGCTCTATATTCACTAAAATGAGCTCTTAAACTGGATGGAGAATGAGCAGGTAATGGATTGATTGATGTGTTCAAAATTCATAGAACTGGAGGAGCCTGATTTCTAATCATGGTAATTAAAATATTCATAATAGTTCAAGTTAACAATTCGATACTCTTCTGCATGTAAATAATCCAGTGAGAAATGGTCTGAATTTTTATTTGTTAATTGAAAAAGATTTTATGTTATTTTGGCATTGTTTGTAGTTGTTCACAATAATGAAATACTCTCTTTGAGATACCTCATTTTATTCAGTGGTAGGTAGAAACATTCAATCCATTATCATGGAAATTCAGATCCATTTCATCTAAAAGAGTGTTTTGGAAGAGGATTTTTGGAATTAAGGAAAATTAACAATTTCACATAAATTATTGATATTAATGAACAGAAAACTATAGCTCTTGAAATATGTATATTGTGTACTGCATGTATGGGAACTTTGTATTTCATACACACCTTTCTTTTCAGTAATGCTCAAGTTTGGACTTCAGGAGGTTTCCAACTATGAAGTACATATGTTATATGAATAAGAGGAATGTGGATCCAAGCCTAAAAGACTGCTAGGCTTTGAAATGTTCCATTGATTCATTACTAGCCTGGACCAACTTTCTCACATCAAGCTAGGCAAGTCAACATAATAATAGGATATATTAGAACTTCATTCAACTATAAGGAGTATTTACATACAAAGTTATTGCACAACTAACAATATCAGGCTAGTCAAAACGATTTTAGACAGAACAAAGTACTACAAAAGTACTTTGAGATATTATGAAATGAGATAGACATCAGAATTCAAGCAAAATATAAATATACAATCAGAATAAAAAAATCCAATCAAGGCAGCTTTTACAACAGATCCATATTCTTATTCAGCTATTTAAAATGGAATTCTATGATTTCTATGCATTGAGAAGATGAGAAGTAGTTGATTTTCATGTTCCATTGAAACTCCGTTCTGAAATTTCTCATGAATTTAAAATTTGATATAACAAAATTTGACCATGATTTAAGTACTCCCTAAGTACCTAATCAAAAAGCTGAAAACTCACTAGGAGATGATTTCTACAAATTGTATAAATTAATGAAGATGCTTTCAAAGTGAACTTCTCAATGGTTCAGAGTTCATATAGTCATGCTCAATTGAAATGCATTGAATAAATATTACCTGATGAACTGTTTTTCAAATTATTGAGGATATTTAAATTAATTTATAAAAATATATAAAATATATTCCTTACAATCCAAAGTCACGCAAGCTAAGCTTGTAGCATGTCAACAGTAATTATTGTTCAGTTGCCATACTACATGTATTATTTTATGATTTGTACACATCTGCAAAATTTTAGAAACACCAATTTCAGGATGCTCAGTAATGAATTGATATTAATTTTTTTATATACCTATAAAGTTGTTCAGAATGCACTATTTCAATTTCTCACATCTGAAATGATTAAATTCAATAGTGTTTCATTTTATTGATTTTCAGTGATAAAAGTATACAATACAGTGAAGTTACTGCATTGCAGTTACTTTTCATGCTTTTGGAACTCTAACTGCCCTTCATTGATATTCATATCTAATATGATTTTGTTTTTATTTTCTTTCAGATCTCCCACTCTAATGAGGTACCTACTTCATCATTTCACCCCCACTTACCTTACTATCCCTTGAAGGCTTGGAGGAATTTGAAGATAGCAGTCTGAATAACTGCCCAACAGTGATTCAGAATATGAATTATTCTCACCAGCTGACCTCATCATGCCGAAAAAATTCGTATAATATCTATAATTTTTATCTCACTGTACTTTGATGGAATTGATATTTTTAGAGATGTATTATTATTTGAATTATGAAAAATCTAGGTTTCTTATGTTAAGTAAGCAAAATATCCAATATTTAAATAACTTAAAATACATATGCATAGGTATCTGATTTCTACAGTTTTTTATGATGAGCAATAGAAAATTTTGTGATTGATAAATATTTGTGATTGAGAAATCAATAAGTTCAAATTTCTAACTGAACTCCTGAATTATGAAATCATAGCTTAAAAATTGTGTTTTTTCTTTAAATAAATTTACATTGAAAAACTGAGCACTGACAAAAATCCACACTTGTTATTTTGCTGTTTAAGAAAAGATATGAATACTTACATGTTGAGTAGGGAATTCTGTGATGCATCATTGAAAATTGTTGGAATGGTAGGAAGTGATTTATCCTGAATTGAAGTAAAAAAAAAGGAAATGTAAATGAAAAACAACTCCTTTATTTCTATTCTTTATTGCATGTAAAACGAGTACATAAAGCAGCTGTAATTACAATATACTAGAAACTACAAGGTGATGATTGAAAGATCATTTAATTTGAGGACTAATTATTTCAGAGCATAGTTGAAATTTATCAAATACTGAAATTACTTATTTAGTTCTTCAATATTTCAGAACATTAGATATTGTAATACAATAAAACTTAACAAGGAGCCCAAAAATTGTTCTTTCAACAATGGATATGTTCAATAAATATAGTAAGAATATAGTTCTCCCCATAATGATGGAACACCTCCTTATTTCAATCATCTGCATCAGTCCATTCTAAACGATGGTTGTTGTCCTGAAATATACACATATACTTAGCTGATATTAATGCATTTTTGAAAACTTGCTCAGGTTGAAGTAGACTTGAAGATTAATCTCAACAATGTGAGGAAAAAAGAAAAGAAATTCACATTTTTACATGATAGAAAGACCTTCTATTAAAGTTAACATATTCTTGAGGACAAATTCAACGAATTTTCATCAAACTATGAGAGTGAAGAGATGAAATCTTGAGCAGAATATTATTAGGTTTTGAAAGTAAAACTATTATAATGAAGAGAAAAATATCCAATTATATACCAGTGTAGATAGTTATACCTATTATAATACAATTATTCTCACCTTATGAACATCATGTAACCACTTTGTTGGCCGCAAAACACACAAAAACGAGAGTTTTTCTTCATGATAATAACAACAACCACAACCTTACCAAAACGAACTGAACTATCGAACTTGAACAACTAATTATGATGAGAATAAAACACGAAACTAAACCAAACAAATAGTAAGTATTTTTTTAAGAATTAACACACACTACCACTCGAAAAATTACAGAAGAAATTTACCGAAAGCGAAAAATAAAAATACTCTAGCGAAACGAAAACACGAGCGAAAACAGCTGTTTTCAACAAAGCAAGCTGTGAAACGGTTGCGCCCTCTTCAGGAGCTTTCATGACTCAGACCTTATACCAGGTCAAGCGTTTTGGATGAAACAAAACACTATCAGTAGTTTCACCATCTTATTTCCACCATGAATCTGACGCACAAGCGTAAAGCCCATTTCACAGTTGAGCGATTTTGATTATTGCAATACCAGCGGTGAAAAATTTAATGTTGTTATTGTTTTTATTGGTCAATTTAAATCAAATTACAAATCAAATTGAAATTTACCAATTATAACATTGAGTTTTTCACTGCTAATATCACCAAATCCAAATCGCTCAAAAGTAAACTGTGGGCCTAACTCTACTGACTTTCATTTGACAGTTCGATTGTACCAATCTCCGAATAATAAAAAATGCGTATCAAAATAGAGGCTATTTCGACACGCATTTGCGTTGCACAATTACTTCATTATACAACCATTGGGATCAGCATGACAGATTCAAACATGTCATGTGATACATCATTATGGTCAGGCACAAACAGACTTTCGAAAAATTTAAAAATCCAATATGGCACCGATGAGATAAAACAAAGTAGAGTTCTGAATATCTCTGGCATCAAAACGCGATGGAAATACGATGACAGAAACAGTTAGGTAAAAAAAAAACAATTACTATGCTATTCATCTGAAATTATTTATATGACGTTCGAATTTCACGAAAATCGATATGATGATGTTTCTTAACAGGACCCCTATATACAATTGTATAACCAAATGATCTATCCAAAATGCTATAAATTATTTTGCGATTTCTGAAATCAGCTGCATGATGGTCGAACACTGTGTCAAGGTTACCTTTTCATGTATAAAAATTCCCTGATGGCACACTTCTCTTCAGAAAATTAACACATATGTTTTCAATATTTGAAATAAGAATTGACCACCCTCTGAAAACAATACATACCTATTGATATACTATCCGATTAACAACAATATTTCGGTTACCATCATTCTGTGAGAGCAAGAAATTCCTGATGACAGAAATATATGCTTATGTTTAAGACAATGATATCTCATATACCATATAAAAGATTAGGAAGTGGATGATAGTGATCTTATCTTAATCTAACATCAATATCAATCAGCATTCATACAAATATTCTCAACCTGGATCTATTGTAATGATGTTTCTACCAATAACTACTAAAATTTTCGTCTACAGAGCCGCATTAACCCTCGCTTGTGTAATATCTCCATCGATTCAACATATCGAAACATCATTCTCCTCTGCCTCAAAAAGCGATAAATTACTTTTTGTTGACATTCCGTCGCTTGTCAACGATGAAGCATACGTCTCGAAATGGTCATAGAGTTTTTTTTTCTGTATTTCAGCGTCGTATCTTTTATGCCCTTCGATTTTCCCACGCCGCATCATCAATATTCAAGTCGTCTATCGACAATATACATTATAAGCAAATGTCAGCACCGCGCAAACAGAGACAGACACACACAGGAACACGTGATGTACAAGTACATTTAGGACTGGGAACTGGGAAGAAATAAAACACTTCTTGATCAATGCTCGACTCCATCGGGTATAGAAGAGACGCACCTTGATGCACCCATGCTACAAAAAATTGAGAGGTGGTGATTAAGTATCTTCATCTACTACCTTGAATACTATAGGTGGACTCTGTAGCTGTTATCATTAGGTAGAAGAATAGAAGAATGGAGGTCATTCTATCCATATAAGTACTCAAATATGGTCAATAAGCTATAAGTTGTTTTTTCACAACAATTCAAAGAAGAACAACATGATAATGATTACTAAAACAACTGACGTTTCATTTCTAGCGTTCAATAACGAACATAGAACATAGAGGGACATGACTCAACTTTTTGAAAATACTCACCTTTTTTTAAATTATTCTAATGGTACCTATATGTTATGATACAAGTTTTATCATGTACACCTTTTTTTATTTTGCATTAATTTGAAGCATTTTATTGAAAGGAATTGATTTAATATCGTAAATAACAGGAAAATCTTCAATTGGTATCAATGATGATATAATTGAAATCTGACGCACCAAGTGTAAACCCCAGTTTAGGTACTATTGGGTGATTTTGATTTTGAGTTTTTCTTTGCTAGTATCACCAAATCCAAAATCGGTCAGAAGAAAGCTGGGCCTAAAGCTTGGTTCATGCTCATACGAATATCGGAACATTTTTGAGAATAAAATGGCCGCTGAGAAGAAATATCGCAATAAAGTTGAAGTATTTGAACTTTTTTCCGGATTTTTCATGTTATCATGATATTATACTACAGCATGCACAAATCAATAGTGTTGTAGAGTAGAAATAATATCAATGTAATATTTGTTATTTTCCGATTCGCATTAATTTGCGTAATTCGTATAAGCATGAACCAGGCTTCACTCTTCTGACTTTCATTGGACAGTTCGATAGTACCAACCTCCGAATAATAAAAAATGCGTATGCATTTGCGTTCCATAATGACTTCATTATATAACCAAAATACAAACACATTTTTGTGAATTTCAACATGACTCCTCATAAAAAGTCATAGTCATTCATTGCGATCTTTTTGCAGATCTATTGCGTATGCCATCATGATAGAGTTTCTTTTCCAGACCCGTTCTTGTATGTAGACTTCTCAAGCTTGACTTCAGATCTTGAAAAGGTTGTGGATTTTCCTCCTCTTTCATAGAAAACCTCAACCTTGACAGGCCTAGAATAGCACAATATGTGTCCTCATCGTCTTTGTGAAACCTACACATGGTTGTATCTGCCAGTCCGATGAATTCATGTATTTATTGAGTCTCCCTGATGTCAGGACCTCGAACAAGATCCTGGTTGAAGAGTGTTTTTTTTAAGTGCTTTGTAAAGTGTGTTTTGACCGCACTCTTGGTTGCAAAGCAATCTTCTAATTTTGGCGATGGTTCTTCAATTAATCATTTGACCACCATGGCGACTTGTTCCACCATTCTCAAGATTGCTTCTCAAGAAAGGTTCTGGACCAATGGAGACACATCGTGCTTCTTCTCGAGCTAGTGCTGAATCAGTCTCTCCGTTGCAAGGTATTCTGTGTGTGTGGCTCTGTGACGATGCTCCAAACTCTCGTGTAGCATTTCCAAGCAATTCCACACCAACTTTGGAGTTGACTCGCATGGAGCTAATTGCTCTTGTAGCCGCTGATGGCAGCCAGAGGATATATATCGTTCTTCTTTTCCTCAAAGTCTTGCTGTAGCAATTTTTCTGACTCTTCTCTCCTGTGTGAGCAGTACAGTTTTTGCAGTCATCGACAATCGAATCCAAAAGAAACACTGTTTTTTGACCTCACCCTGCAAGGGTTCGAATCAGCCCGTGAGAATGATCGGAGGACGAACATGTTGGAAAAATCTCGAGCTATAGTGAATCAGTCTCTTCGTTGCAAGGTATTCTGTGTGGCTCTGTACTGATGCTCAAAGACAGTCTGTTTTGTATGCCAAACTCTTGTAGCATTTCCAAGCAATTCCACACAAGTTTGGAGTTGACTTGAATGGAGCTGATGGCTACCAGAAGATATAGCGCTAGTCTTTTCCTCAAAATCTTGCCGCAGGAACTTTTCTGCACATAGACTTATCGATGCTGTTTCTGCCTGAAAAATCGGCACATGTTTAACTAACCTCAGTGAGACTCTTTTCTCTTGCATAAGCAGTATTGTTCTTGCAGTCTTAAGGTGAGTTCCCAATGCAGCGTTTTTGCTTCTCGCGTCGCTCGTCATGCACTCTGATTGGTGAAGCGGAATTCAATATTACTGTGCTGCTTTTTGTTTTTTCAGATTTTTTCCAATGAGAGAATTAAGTGCGGTTAAATAAATGAAATGGAGGCCATAATAAAACAAAAGCGAAGAAAATTAATAGTTTATTTCCTAAGAAAACGTAGAAGACAGGGTAAAATATGTTCATGCTGCCTAATACACAATAATACTGCAATTATTTGAATACCTCAATAATATGATTCAGGATAACAGCAATCATTTTACTCACTCTCATGATATCCTAATAAATAACCTAACTAATGCCAGCAGCGACTCAGCGACGCAAGAAAGTTGAAAATATTGAACATTTTCGCTTCAATTTTATCTGAATTCCGCTCCACCAATCAGAGTACATGACGCGATTGACGCGCGACGCGAGAAGCAAGAACGCTGCATTGGGAACTCACCTTAAGACAATCGCGCGAATCTAAAAGAGTCAGCGAGAAATCGCGATGACAATTAATAAAATATCGAACAGCACAAGTGGCCACACTGTTTTTTGACCTCACCCTGCGAGGGCTCGAATCAGCCCTGTGAGAATGATCGGAGGACAAACAAGCAGGAAAAATCAAACTCCTCCTCACTCCATGAACACAAACCGATCCCGATCTGTGTATTTGGACCGAGGGGACGACCGACCGGTTGCCTAACAATGCGTCCCACGCCGGGGATTTAAAAATAACGCTCCGGTCACGGTGTCGTCTGCGCCGCATTAGGCACTGCCAACAAAGAAAAGCACAATGGCGACCCCTAATAGGGCTTTTTTGGGCGAGGGGCTAAAGCGACTTTAATTGTTAAATGTGTACACATTTTTAGTTGGAACACGTGACGTTGTTTGGGGACGGCACAAAGGTTCCGGCGTCGGGTGGGAGGTTTCGACGGCAGGCGTCCCTCGATGCTGATGCACGTCGCTTTCTCAGGATTAGGTTTTCGTGGGAGCAAATGAGGGGTGAGGGGTGCAAGGGGTTGTATGCACAGTGCGGCCGATATTGGATAACTTTGGGTCGTGATTTAGCGATCATTTGTTTTATATACTATATATAGACTTGTTTTGTTATTTTTTTCTGATTATTCCTTTATGCATGGAAATATCAAAATTAAATGGATTTTTTCACATATTTTGGCAATTCTTTTATAAAATGTAGAACGCTAGAATGTTGTTGGACAGTATTTTATACTCTATGGGATGAAACCAATCATTACCAATACCTTTGAATTGAAAAAAGGTTGAACAATTGTGAAAACCATATGAAAATTTCGTTAAATAATTAATTTTGAGCAATATCGATGGGTACAATGTCTTATTCGCATCAGAAGAAACTGAAAAAGACGTTGTAAACATTTTGATATTCTTTTCGTGTTCGACGGAAAATTTGAAAAATTCAAAATTCAGTCTCAAAACCGAGCTCAAAACACACCTATATTTAACACATTAAAAAATGTTAATCATAATAGTTGTTCAGGACGATATTCCGTAGCTATTCACGAGTTTAAAAAAATCTGGGATGAGAAAATAAAAATCAATATCTTCCACAAAAAAAATTAAGTAATTTGGAAACATTTATTTCTGACGGAGAAACTCATTGGTAAATCTTACAGTTAAATTTTCAATGATATTTTGTGAAAATTTGCAAGTTATTTCTATTATATACAGAGAAAATTTCAAATATGTGATGGATGTGTTCAGGTTCTTTATAAGTTCTCGTGATGTCAAATATTAAATAATATTTTTGTTTCAACAGTATCGGGATCAAAATGTCCTAAAGATTTTTCAGTGACTTTTTATGAAGCAGCTGAACACATGGCAAGTTCAGATATTTCATATTTCTCCGAATGAAATAGAAGTAATTTGAGAATCTTATAAAAATATAATTTCCAATATTATTGTTGGTTTCACCAACGATGTTTTTTTCATCTTAGAATTTGTTCAAAACTTGTATGGAGCTATGAAATGTCGTTCTTATCAACTCTTCAGTTAAACATTTTCCGATATTTTTGCAAATAGGTAAGTGTATTTCGAGACATAATTTTACATTTTTTAAAATTTTCTGCCAAATATGAATAGACGAATGACACTGTGCAACGTCTTTTGAGGTTTATTTTGATGACTAGGTACTTTTAGCAGGTCATTGCGCATTATAAGTTGTTTTTTCGCAAATCGTTTTCAAATTGTAGTTTTGTTATCGATATAACCTGTTCAATATTCAAAATGGAAGATAATCCAAAGGAAGAGATATGATGATCTTTCTTGGAAAATGTTCGCATAATTACTTCTTTGTATCTTGTGTTTACTCTGAAAAGTATCCTTACCGAAGTCACTCTATAATATATCCGGCTTCTGAATATTATCTATTCAATTTATAATGAATAAATTCATAATAAATTAATACCTACTGAAATCTATCCCCAAAATATGAACTTTCGAAAAATCAAGCATCTTAGCCATTCGAATATGAGAATAATTCAGAATATTCGGTGGCATTCCTGATTTGAAAACAATACAATCTCATTTCAACATCATATCATCTTTTTCAAATTTCATATTCCCCAAATAAAAAGATCTCCTACTTCAATAATTATTATAACTATAGGAGTGTGGATAATTTGCTGACCAAAAAATAATCCTGCCAATCCGAACCAAGTGAAACTCCAAATCTGAGTTGTGTTTGATGAGGTGTTCGTGCCACCGTAGGAAAATATCGAATCAACCCCCTCGCAAGGGTAGTTTATACTTGTAATTTTTCTTAAAACTTTGCTGACCGGGGGTATCCAGTGAAGATATTTCATTGAAACAGTAGATTATGACTGCTGAAAACATACTCTTCATGCCACCATAGTGAAAATCCGAATCAACCCCCTCGCAAGGGTAGTTTATACTTGTGATTTTTCTTAAAACTTTGCTGACAGGGGGTATCCTGTGAAGATATTTCATTGAAACAGTAGTTTATGATTGCTAAATACATACTCTTTATGCCACCATAGTGGAAATCTGAATCAACCCCCTCGCAAGGGTAGTTTATACTTGTGATTTTCCTTGAAACTTTGCTGACTGGGGGTTTCTAGTGCAGATATTGCAGTGAAACAGTAGATTGTAATTGCTCAAACCACACTCTTCATGGAGGGTAATGAGAGTATGGTTTGAGCAATCATAATCTATTATTTCACTGCAATATTTACAGTAGAAACCCCCTGTCAGCAAGGTTTTAAGGAAAATCACACGTATAAACTACCCTTGCGAGGGGGTTGATCCAAATTTTTACCATGGTGTCAAGAAGAGTATGGTTTGAGCAATCACAATCTACTGTTTCACTGCAATATCTGCACTAGAAACCCCCAGTCAGCAAAGTTTCAAGGAAAATCACAAGTATAATCTAGCCTTGTGAGGGGGTTGATTCAGATTTTTTTATGGTGGCACGAAGTATCCGCATCGAACAATCATAATATGATGTTTCAGTGGAATATTTCAACTGGAAACCCTCGGTCAGCAATGTTTTTAGAAAAATCACAAGTATAAACTACCCCCGTATATTCAAATTTTTGTTATGGTGGCAAGTAGGTATTTCTTCATAGATATCTGTTTTGTATTCTGTAAGTCTGAAATCTAATGGAATATTCTATTCTGGTCAGCAAAATACTTTTTCCCTTATAACTAGCTATTAGATATTGTTCTCAGAATTTCCATTCAAATAATCCCAAAGCACCAAACACATCCTAACATCCATATATCAGAGTTTGGTATATTAGTCATTTATCCGAAGTAAAATACCTGAAGCAGTGATCTCAGCACAATAATCCCATCTTGAAATCCTGATTTCGCTAACAAATTTGAGTGAGAAACTTCAAAATATCTGATATTTAAGTAGGTATAGGTATACTAATCTACTGATCAGATAGCCTCCATATAGACAGCCGATCTCGCAGTCGATACAATCAGCCGTCCCCCAGATGAGATTCAAATGAACCACTATTCCAGCTTTCTTCACAGCTGATTCCGCTGGCCGGTGTGCATAATAACGAGCGTAATATCCAGTAGCAGCAAGAGATGATTCATTATCATGCCGTCTTTCAGCGCCACCATCAAATCTCGCGCTCAAGAGATATCAAGTCGGCGCCGAGACAAAAAAGATGAAGGTAGCCGTTCATCCGAAGGGTTACCCCATAAAGTGTGGAAGCATATTTGCAATTCAATTGCTCGTCAATTAATGATACAAAGCGGCGTATACTCGTTAAATTATAATAGGTACGGGCGAAGAAGGTGAACATAATCAATTAGAATGCCAAATAGCGCACCAGCGAGTACTTTACTGCATTGACTCTTGGGAGAAAGAGAATCCTCCTAGAAGTATCGAATACACTGCAAAAAATACAGCAAGGAGGAACTGAATACGATATCATCTATATCTAGATAGGATGATGATTTTATTATCCACCCATATGAAGGCAAGTTGTTTCTCACTAAATTGGATGTAGAATAGGATTGAGTAGTTTCCAGGAGATATAACGAAGTCACTTTCTTATTTTTAGTGACACTCTATTCGGAAGACAACAATAATAAGACGAATTTGAGGACCTGTGAACAATCTGGTTCGAAGGACCAAAATGGGTGCGCGTGCTTTCAGTAGGTAATTTCGATAACCATGGTGGTTGGAACTCATGTATTGTAAATATAACCAAACGTAGACAACAGAAAATGGTCCAGAACCTCTCTTTTGTTGTATAGAAGTTTTCCAGCCTCTTTATGCCATCCAGACTGATTTTTGGGCCATGGTAGCTGTTAATTTCTGTCTTTGGTGAAGTAGCAATAGCAGCATCAATATCCATTCGAAAACATGACTTTCTTTCTAACAGTGTAGGAATCAACGACTCCTTGAGAAGAATTGGATAGTACCTACATTTGGTACAAAGCACGTGATTATACAACTCGTCATACATATTTATGTGATCGGAGTTTCCGCAACTAACGAATATTCTCAGAAGTCGAACAAAACAAAGGGGGATCTTTGTTTTTTCGATGAGATTTGCATGTCGTTAGCGATCTGCTGTAATTTTATGAAATCAAGGGACTGCTTTGTATAAGAACGCTCTTGTCTCCCGATTCCTATTAGACTCCTTCATCTTGATCAGCAACCCCTCAATCAAGATAAGTGATATGAGATGAATTTCAAACAATATATCTAGTAGCTATTCAGTTTTTATATATAATCAATTTTTTCTATAATATGTTGAGAAGCGGAAGAAATCTCACTGGAATAAAAGTGCCAGGAACAAAACAAGCGAAAAGGCTAGTGAGCCTTTTCGCCGAACATTTGCTTTGCGAATGCCCAGCGCTCTGCTTCAAGAAGCTCAAGTTCCTGAAAGGGGCCTTCCTAAAGACCTCCGATGTCATCAGGATCGTAGCTCCCAGGACACTGATGAACTTTGCACAAAGTCTCCGATCCAATCATGAAGATTGAGGTTTATGCACAAAAGTTCTGATAGGTCGAGGTAATTGACAGGCTACATAGCCTTATTAACGACCCCCCTTACAATGTACAATCAACAATTTAGGTTCCTATTGACTGTACATATTGGATGCTTACCTTCACCTATACTTTCTTCAGGTAATACTGGAAGACTTTCCATAGACATTTTTCGAAAACTTATTAGATGCAGATGACTTCTAGGCGTTGAATAACATCTTTGAGAACTTCAAAACGATGCTATGTTCACTTGGGCAGTCCCAAGCAGCAATTTGACGTTGTGGCGACGTGTTTGAAAAAGTTGCTACGACTACTAATGTTTTACCCGTGTGCTCATGATGTACCTACTCTATTTATATTGCCTGAAAATAATGATTTCCAAACAGAAATTATCAACGCATTTCAGTATACGTGGCGAATTTCTCAAAACTCGAAGAAAAACGAAAAAAATAATTTGGATATATAATATTCAAAGTTAATATTTATCCAAACAAGAACTATAGAGGATACAATGATATATTAATCGTTTCTAGAGTACTGTTAACCTCTGTTTATGTTTGTTTATGTCCCAAATTTCAATGGCCGACAATGTTTCCGAAGATAATTACGCATCAAACATGGCGTAGTATTATAATAGACGTCAACACGACTTAGGATATCAGTTAACTGAAAAATATACTGCTTTCAACCTTAGTCATCCAGACAACTAAATATAACCAAAGCGCCACTGAAGTTGGTTATCCGACCAAAAACTAACGAACACACCTCGCTCCACATTTTAAAACGCTTTTCTGTGTCATACAATTGTCAGTAATGTTCTTCGAAAAATTAGTTGCTTTCCTCAATCGCTGCATCCAGGTTAGCATTTGTTCCAAAATAACTGAAGTTTTCCTAACTGCCTGTCTTCAGGCATAATTTCATTAATACAATTTCCAGGTTAGGTTGGAACAAGTTTTTCTTATCTTACTAGATATTTCTTCTTTCTTCGAAGCATTTCAGCCAACAGCATGTCCTTGTTGTCATGGGGCATGTCCTCTATAGTGAGTATTTGGAAAATTTAACTGCAAAGATATGACTCCACAAAAACGTTTACAATTTTTACAAAAAATTGCCCACTGCCAAGTTAAATCTCACAAGGTCGGCTCAACGTCGGTAAAACGTTGAACATAACTAGAGTGATCACTCAAACGTTTCTAGAACGTCACTCCAATTCCCAAAATGTTTACTACATAAAGTTGGTTGGGTTTAAACTTGTAACAACGTCGTCGGTTAACTAAAGTCATGCTCAACACTGATACAACGTTGTCCGGTGGTTTAGAGAGAGTCGTTTCATAAATGACTGATTTCTACACTAAATTAACGTTAATTTTGGTGTATTATGTGGTTATCGTCGCCAAAATGCTACTCGGGGTAGCTAACGGTGTAGAAAATATTCTTGACTAATAGGATGTATGAAACCATTTTGAGGAATTAGAGACTTAGGATATTTTGATGATGGTGATGACACTGAGAGGATTGCCATCAGTAACACTGTTTGGTAATAAAGAACATATTATATAGACAGACCAACAACGTTCTATTCGGATGAGAGATAAGCTTTCAATCACATTGCACAATCATCTCTCGCATCTCAATCAGTCAAAGAGATTATAAAATTCGCTCGACAATGAAATTTCTGATTTAGTTGTTGCACCGCCTCACGAGGCGAGGGGATGAATTCAGAATACGGTCGTCACCTCCACGCAAATGCGATAAGATCACAGATCAGTCAAGTAGAAAATGACGGTGTCAAACTGAAGGCCAGGACAACAATAACCCCTCAGCGACGAACCACAATACAACGCCGTATTCATACGCAAATGTTAGGATTACAGAGCACTATAGAGATCTTTGCTTGCTGGGGGCGCGTGAAAACTGCGCATGAGGACAGAATCCTGGATGTAGCGCTAGGTGGAAGAATATACACTAGCCTCGATAATCATAGCAGAGTATCAGTTTCTGATGGCCGTGTAGGAAATATTGACCTGATGATATCATAAACTACGCAACAATAATATTACGTCGCACCCCGAAATATTGTCCCTGTTTTTCTGCTTTGAACAATTTGAATTCTGTTTGCACTGTTCGCTAGCTCAGTCCTTCAGCTATAATCTCGAACTTCTTCGATACATAAGATTTTTTCCATAAAATTGCTACAGGATGTTTTTTGAAACTGTGCAAAATTTCGGGATCTACAAAAGGATCCCAATTGAAGAAAAACAGTTTTTTTTCAACTTCAACAGCAGATGCATGAATATGATCTCATTGCCTTGAGCCATTTCCAGAATTATCTTCTCAACTCTTTTATTTACAGAGTGATCTCAAAAAATTAACTTTCTTGCTTTCAGTAGTCGAAAATTATGCTTGAGAAAAACAAATTGAAACGCTATGTTTTCGAAAGAAAATCAGCCCAAGGAAAATGCAGATCGTGACGTGAAAAATTATTCTAATCTTCGTTTTTCAATGCTGAACCAATTCAACTCATTATATTCAAGTGAGATACATTGGCATCTTTTCACATTGAAAACGAATCTGACGCAACATTTCTGAATATTTTGTAATCGTATCTCATTTTGCTTTGTCCATATACTACATCGGTGGAATAGGGTGATGTTATAATACAAATGCTTCACATAATATAGTTTCAGTTTTCATATCGTCAGCAAAAATGAGTTTGATGTTGCCTAAAGCTTCATATTCATATCTATATTGATATTCGAATTTTCTCCATTTCATTCGAACCTTTCATCATCATGGAAACGTTTCAGGCCTGCCTCAGGAATCCAAACTAAAAACCGCCACCTTAGTTGCGAAGCAACCCTCGTAAGTCTAGTACTTCTATGAGTTAGGAAGACGAGGACCTCAGATTTTTAAGTGTCATCCGAAGCACTACTCGGCTGGATATCGTTGAGAGTCCGAACGATATTGATATCTAGGTACCAAAAGAATAATAGTTATTTATGTATTAAGGGAATTATGAGGGCCTTAATTACCGATGGCAAAGTTTGCGTCCCGAGGGCCTCTGGCCCGAGGGACAGCAATTGCCAGAGGTTATTAAGGCTCTATAATTCCCGTGGTACATAGATAATTTTATTTTTGACCGATTTCCATAACAAAATGTCCATATTTAGAACGCAATAAATGTTTAAATTCATAACCTTTCTGGTATATTTGAATTAGGTAGCGTTGATTGTAGCATTGTTGGTTGTTGCTAGGTTGTCGCTATGTTACATGTTTATAAGCAAACTTTCTTTATCAATCAATGTTTTTCCGTTAAAAACGTGTTTATTTTTTACCACAAATAGACGATCTTTTTCTGATATAATGGAGGATATTATAAAAAAAGCGGAAAAAGCAAGACAATCATTACTTCCATCGAAGAGTGAAGCCCTATATCAAAAAGAATACAACTTATATCTGAAGTGGCTGACACAGAGAAATGTTATGTCAAAAGATGCCAACGAAACTGTCTTTCTGGCATATTTTCTGGTAGATTTGGTAATAATTGTATTTATTCGTTGCAGTCAGAAACGTTTAGCCCAAATTCGTTATGGACTAAATGGTCAATGCTCAAATCGATGTTGACCATATATGAGAAAAGAGATATCACCAAGTTCAACGAACTAGAGGTTTTTTTGAAACGGAAAAGTAAGGAGTATAAGCCGAAAAAGTCTGCTGTCTTATCTCCTAAAGATGTCATCAAATTTCTAAAGGACGCCCCTAATGAAATTCATTTATTGCATAAGGTAATTTTTTTCTCATAATTTTCTTTTTCGTTTGTTTATTTCGTTTTATTTGTTATAGGTTGTTCTAATTATGGGTTATTTTGGAGGATGCAGAACTCAGGAACTTCTAAATATAAGTATAGCAGATATAGAGGACCGGGATACTGTTATGGTAGTGAACGTACCGGAAAGTGAAACTGGTGTATCGAAGAAATTTACAGTTGTGGATGAAAAAGAGTTCTCTGCTTTGCCTTTATTGAGACTTTATATGTCCTTGCGTCCTGAAGGTACAAAACGATTTTTTTTGAGCTTCCGACAAAATAAATGTACAACTCAGCCAATTGGAAAGAATATGTTTGGCAAAATTCCCAGCAAAATCGCAATGTATTTAGGATTGCCAAACCCACTAACATATACGGGACATTGCCTTCGTCGCACTTCTGCTACTGCCCTAGCCAATGCAGGAGCAACTATGACAAACTTAAAAAGACACGGAGGTTGGAGAAGTTCCACGGTGGCAGAGGGGTATCTGGAGGACAGTATTGAATTGAGAAATAAAACGGCGCGTATGCTGTCTACTTTGCCATCAGAAGAGGCAGGCACCTCGACTGTAGTAAACAGCAACAGCACCACCCATAAAAATTAAGAAATTGTTTCCAGCGGCGGAAGTAATTTTCAGGGAACATTTGAAAATTGTACATTTATAATTTGTAATGACGTGAATAAGGAAAATATGTCTTAGTTTTCATCACATATAAACGTTTATAAGCATTTCTTGTATCATTTTCACCTGTAAAAGGTAAGAGGGAGTTTTTGAACCTTAATATCCCAAGGGAGTTATGACCCTCATTATAGATATCGTAACTATGACGATATAAGCTTATAATGTCACTGTCAGAAATAAAATATCTTACATCACTCAACAGACGAAATCTCAAGATGGTGGTTTGTACACAACCATCTCGATAGGCACTTGGAGCTAGTCGATATCAAAGATGATTTCCCCAGCAGATGGTGCTTGGAGGATGTTGGAACACATCGTCACTGGGAGCACCAGAGGAAAGGCACCTTTGAGAACATCGTGGATGTGAAAGTGATCCAACCAAAGGAACTCCTGGATTTCTCTAGGAAAATTGACATGTTCAACGGAATCACAAGTGATGTGGGTGCACAAAGGACCCGAGTAAAGATGCCTAAGTGCAAGGGTTTTTAGAACCACCCACCAGTGCAAGGAAGAAGAATGTGAAACAAAAGAGTAATGCGATGGAGGAAATCTCTAATTCCGTCACTGAAAAGTTACACTTCTGAAAATTAATTTCTTGCTGATTGGCTGAGCGGATTTCCGCCTTTGCTACTGCCCCAATCGCCTACCACGTAGACGATCCCGTTTGTGCCAACAACGCTGTCATCTACAAGATAAATTGGACATGAAGAAAGTTTGAATGGATTTTTATGGGCATGGAGAATTTGACAAGGTTTTGTTTGGTTATCGGGGTATAGCGAGATGGTTTTCATATCGAGAAAAAAATGCCCTATATGGTTCACGGACGAACAAATTATCATAGACGTAGCCGGAATATGACAAGATCACCATTATGTAAAATTATCGACAATGCTCGCTCACTCAACCATACGATTCACCCCAAAGTAATGATTGATCTTCGCACAAATTCTGAATGCTATATTCCACAAGGAATGAATATGAAACTTTTATTAGACACATTTCATCTAGAAACGTTAAAAATATTGATAGGGAAGCAAAAGTTGAAGGTGCAAATAATATAAGAAAGAATAGCTCCTTGAGACATATAAAAATACTGCCTTGCATCTCTGGCATCCTTGGCTGATGATAAAGGGGCTCTGAAGAAGAATGTATGGAGTGTACTATCATCCTCAAAGCTGTGGACGAAACAGGTTACCTCTAACACATCGTTGAAGGGTAGTAGAATTATGTCTTTATATTGAATATTACAAAATTGAGCAACCATCATCGAATACTGAAAACAGCTCGATCGGTCTTCAATAGAAGAATAACCACTTCAGCATCTTATAAAACAACATTTCATTGTTGTGATTTCGAATGTCCGAACGGTGGTTCTAAGCACAGTAACTTCATAATGAGTTGTTCCATCATAAATATACCTATATACAATACACTATACGATATATCTTGAGGTGAATAAATAAGCATTCCTAATCTAGGAATATAGAATGAGAAAGTAATATATGGATGCAGTTTAGAAGAATGATAATGTTTACATAATTCTCGACCGTAACACTATCGTCTCTTGAATAAAGAGTGTAATTCGATGAATTATACATGCACATTCCCAAGCATGCATTGTTAACTAGTTATTTACATGATTTGGTAAAGCGATCGATTTATATTGATTCAATTATGATATGTTGAATAGTACGAGGAACTTTTACCAACATAAGACTGTCGATGTGAATTCACGCTATATTTCACTATCTAACTAGCATGTGTAATGGGGGTTATCCCAAAATGGCGAAATACCGCCTGAAAAGATTTGATGGGCATCAGGATTTTAATGCTGGGTATAGGTGACATTCTGTTCTGGTTTCAAACTTCCCTGATTTGGCCTTTACTTTGACAGCCTATTTTTCAACCAAATTCGCAGGTATAACAATACAAACTGGCTGACGTAACAATTGAAGAGTTGGTCCATCCGATCTTATTTTCATCATTGTCTTGAGTTGTCAATATAGGGTGATGTTATTGCAGATATAAAATATTTAATAATCTATGAATTCTCTACAGAATAATCTATGAATACTCTCGATTATCTGGAAATTATGTGAAAATCGGCAACTATATAGGTATGAACAACTTTGTTTGTAAATATTAACTCTTTTGTGATTTTGAATCACATTTTCATTCAATAATATACGCTAAGGTCTGTTAGCAAGTATTTCATAATGCCGGAGAAGATCTTCCAGAATGTTTCAGAGGTATTGAATATGACAGATACATTCTGGAATACGAATACATTTGTGTAGAAGACAATGAAATGTCATAGTATTTGGTAGAATGAAAGCTTACTCGTCACAAGGGAGTTAAAGGCAACGAGGAAGCAGACTACCTTGCCAAAGAAGGGGCAAATACACAATTTCTCGGACCAGAACCCTTCTGTGGACCCTCCAACGTACCATCACTTGAAAGAAGATTTCAGACGCTGAGAAACAGATGAAATGAAATCTCACTGGAATGAAGGGCCAGGACAAGACAAGCGAAAAGTTTAGTGAGCTTTTCACCAAGGAAAGCTAAACAATAAACAACTTCTCGAGTCAGACATGAAAGACTTGAAACTGGTATAACGGGGCTTCTCACTGAACACTGCCCTCCGAGGTATCACCTCAAAAAGATGGGCAAATCAGAGAGTGATGATAGTTGAACATTTTCTTCGCGGAAGGGGCTTTTCTCGGAATCACGGGCCTCGAATAGATAGATCTAGACAATCAAGGTGCTTGTGAGGCTGCAAAGCCTTTATGATCTTCCACCTACAATCTAATCAATCTAGTAGATACCTTTTGGTCTCTATTCGTCACCGGAACCTTTGCATTGCCTCGAACATGGAGAACGTCGATTTGTAAACCGGTGAACGAACCCGATCGCAACCTGCTCCTCACGTTTCAATAATTTTCGGTGTCTTTGGCAGCGAGCACAGAGACAAGAAGAGTCGTCCGCGTCTCTGAAAAACTATCGAAAGTGGGAGTGTTTCTCGCGCGAGTTCGCCAATGGCAGCGGCAATGTCATCAAAGGCAATAAAACAAATGTTCGAGATAGCTGGGGGCAAGCATTCGCCATTGGCCATTGCCATCCACCGGTCTCTTCCCTTCTACGTCGCTGCTCGGTTACCGTGACTTACCGGAGCACGTACTTTTTCCTCTTCTTCTTTTTTGTTCGACTTTTTTCAATTGCGTCTCGCAGTAAATAACGGCGACATCTAGTTATAGCGCGCCACAGTATTGTTTCGTGATTCTGGTGTTTGTATAGTTTCCATTGTTGCATTTTTTTTCATCCAAGCATGGCTGGAATACAATGGTCGGATTGAGTTATGAATTATTTCTTTTCTCGCAGCTAACTGGTGTTCACAGATGCAGATAGACACAGTGCTCAATCAAGATTCATTATATTCTCGAAACTCTTCAAGTTTATAGATCAGGATGCCTATATCAAGGTATATACACTGTGGAACAGCCGCACTTGGAATATATTCCCAACTATTGTGCATACCTACCTATATTTATAGAAGATCCCGAGATGTTTGATCATGGATTCTGTACAAATTGAATCCCTCAATTCGATCCCCTACGAATGGCAGTTGCAATTTCTCAAACTCTTCAACTTCAATAAGGAATCAACAGTGGAAAATTAATTCATGTGCTTGACGTGAACACTGGAACAAACTGAAAATGAATTGAAAGAAGAACATTTTCCTCGAAACATTTGTCACCTGTCTTCAGACGTTTAAGCTCAATTTATAGCTACAGTTGACGCTGCCGTTCCAAAATGTATTGAGAAGATATCCGACGACAACTGCGTCAGCTGCGTAGTTTATAAATTGAGCTTTATCAATATCCGAGGCTAGTTCAGTATATCATATTTATACTTTCCACATATCCACATGAAAATAAATATAGAGATGTCAGATCAGCAGAACAAGTTGGTTCTTCTAGTGATCTTCTCCTGACGAAAACATGGAAATATATAGAGTGCTCAATTGGAAATACTGATGCAGTCCGATTAAAACTGCTAGCTCTGTAACTTTGAAATCATTCCGGAAGCAAAAAATTGTCTCTATGTAATATATAATAATCATATTAATACCTACCTATAGTGAATAATTTTCTAAACACATCCCCCTCGATCTTGAATAATAGAAATGAAAATAGAAGTGAAAATCCCACATATTCAAAATTAAGTTTTATTTTGTTCAGATACTTAGATAGATTGATAGGTATGTGTTTCTTTGAAAATTGTAATAAGTAGCATCCAGTGGTTCCTTCCACCCATTTTCTCCATAATCAACATATATAGGTCGTACTATCCTTACCAAAATAATTATAGCCAAAGTCCACAGTTAAATGTATATAATACGACGCAATCTGGAACTTGTATCTAGTGACAATAGAACCTTTAAAAATGCTCAAGGCGTATAACACAGGTAGTATATTTATTTCGGGTACGCGGTTTCTGATTTATATTATTCATATCATGTCCCTTCAAGAATTATGTCATAAAACATTGGGATGTACCTGGTGATGTTTTGAGCGATATTGCAAACATTTTCAACGTAGAACTGCTCAAAATTCAGGAAACATAGCTCACTTCCTCTTGGCTTCTTCTTATCAATTTGATATCTGACATGGCTGAGAATATGAGAATGGCAACAGTTTAGAACAGTACCTATATGATCAACGATGATACGGAATGAAACAAACACATCAGAGTTATAGGAGATGCTATATGGAAGCAAAACAAAAAGCTTTGATGGAAATGAGATCTCAATAACTAACCAACATTGAATAAGCTTTTTTCTTCGAGTAACTTACTTCATGTATAGTCGTTGATCTGTTTAGTGTGTTTCTTCTACACATCAAAGAACTATTACAGGCCTCCTCCTGTCCTGTCCACAGCTTTGCGGATGAAAGTACACTGGACACTTCTTCTGTTTCGAGCCACGATCTTATTTTACACCAAAACAGCCTCTCATAATTCTTAAAGATGTATAATGAGTCAACCAAGCAATTTGAAATATATGGAAAGCGTGAATTTGGAATGCATAGGAATTGTCACCTTTAGTATTCAAATAGTCACACAAACCCGAAGTTTATCATTACCTACTCACATGTGGATAACAAGAGAGAATGATGGAAAATCCATAAATTGGACAAACAGAGAGAGAAAATAGTCTATCCAATTAAAATATCAAACATAGTTTGAAGTTGAATGACTGGTAGACTACGAGCAGAAAACAACCACTTTCCTGGTTAATACCACGCAGAACATTGAATTATATCTGCTCGTAGTCCATGCAACGATTCACACTGTGAATGCAGATCGCAAATGTTTCTTTCTTCCTAAGAAGTGACAAATTCACATCGAGACAAGCACGCTTAACAACCTGCAGACCGATTTCGGGCTTATTGGCCCTCATCAGTGCAGTGTAGACCTCCACTCGAAGCGTTGCTTGTCTCAATGCCTTTTTGTCGCGTCTATTTGACAGCACTGAGCCGCGTTCCAAAAGACAGTTGGAAGTGGCGACATCATGCGGCAGAAGATGGTGAGGTTTTGAAATGAAGTATACCTAGAGCCATTTTCTATAATTTACTCGATCTGACAAAGAAACAATTTATTTTCAAAACAAACTAATTCTTCCTGTAATAAAAAGGCTGGTGCATCATTTACCTAGAGGCTATAAGTTCAGTTCATTTCATGGCATTGTAACAACAGTCGTAAAATAAAATATTCTTTTAGTTCAGGATGATCATACTGCATTTACTTATACAGAAGAATGGCGAAACATTTCTTGTGGAATCTTTCGCATCTTATTATGCATATAAGTCTTAGTATTGGTTATTCATTTCATCTAATAATTCCTTGTATGGGCGATAAAATGCTAGATGACATGCTGTTAATAACGAATTTCATAACGTTATACATTTTTTAGAAGAATTGTGCACAAATCGATGATTGGTTAATTATGTAATAAAAACAAAGGATTTCATGTTTAACTTCAAACTTCAAAATTGAATTGACATGAAGAGCCTGCGAGCTTCTGGAATATCGCATAATAAATACAGGGTGACTCACGGTCGATGGTAGGTTAAACGTTTCTAGAGAACAGGACTTAGGATTATTATGAAAATCTGGTTTCTTGGGTGTTCAGTTTTGTTCTATCGATCTAAAATACTTTCAACGTTGCGGCGTTGCCGCTTCAATCAAAAAGTAGCAACAACTTTGTTATTTCAAATAGAACACCCTGTATTTTATTTAATTTTTAGATTCTTCCTGAAAAGCTGATTTCGTCGATACATCATACTTGGGGTACAGCGCGAAAGATTACAGAGATATGGGGTGTGAAAAATCAAGATTTTTCAAATTTAGGAATTTTTTGTGCCGAAACTATCCATTTTTGCTCAAAACGGCTTTCATGTCCTTATCTCAACTTTTCATTTACCATCGATTGATATTTAATTGAAACAAATACGGGTGGTTCAGAATTTTGAGTTTTGCATCACCCTCTATTTGTTTCTATTAAATGTCAATAGATAGTAAATGAAAAGTTAAGATAGGGACATGCGAGCCGTTTTGAGCAGAAATGAATAGTTTCGACAAAAAAAATTCCTAAAGTTGAAAAATCTCGATTTTTCACACCATATATCTCTGTAATCTTTCTCGCTATACCCCAAGTATGGTATATCGCCGAAATCGGCCTATCAGGAAGAATCTGAAAATGAAATAAAATACAGGGTGTTCCATTAGAAATAACAAAGTTGGCTACTTTTCTATAGAAGCGGCAACACTGTATTGATGAAAATATTTTAGACGGATAGAGCAAGTTTGATTATCCACGTCCACAAATTTTCAAAATGATCTGTCTTTCTGTTCTCCAGATACTTCTAATGTTCCATACACTGTGAAACACCCGATATAATAATTAACGAAAGTTTCCTGTGATCAGACGTGAGAGAGAGATAATACTTTATTGTCCAAATAAAAAATATTCTTGTTGACAATAAAGTGTTACTTGCAATTAGGTGAGATCATAATTATGCAGAATCATCTGATGCATTCGTGTTTGATAAGTTCCTGTTACACTACCCCTTTGTCATTTGGTAATGAGAGTGAATTTTTTTAGAAATGTAGGTATTGGCCCGGCTCATATACATGATGTGTCATTGAGTTAAACGAAAAATTGAAGAGCTAATATTGGTACCTACTGAACTTGACAAATTTTGAGGTTTTTCCATAAATTATAATAACTCTGTATAAATACCTACCTAAGATATTCAGTTGTAAACTGTAATAGTTTCAGATCAGGAACATAATATTTTATTCGAAAATATTAATTAATATCCTACAACGTGTCTGCCTTATAGTAATATTTTATAGTTTTCTTATAATTACACGAAGGCAAAAACAAATGAGAATTTAAACATGCCTTCACCCATACAAAATTACCATTATTTCTTACATTATGCTTGCAGCTCAGATCCTCATAATATGATGAAATTAATATTTCACTAAAAACCAAAGATACAGGATATGAGATGTCTTTTCATGGAGGTAGTCACTAGTAAAATTGTCGTTCGAGAACACAAAAAGTTATTAACTATTAACGGAATATTATATGGCTTTGACTAATGGAAGTATAGGTACCTATATTTCATTACAAATTCTATCTAGCTCCACGGAAATGCAGTTTCAAACTTTGAAATTCAATGGAAGAAATACCTTATGTGGTATAGGACGATTCAGTATACATCCAAGAAAATGTGGACTTCATACTAGTAACTGCATAGCGTCACTTTAATTATTATTCATTATGCTAATTTGTCATTCTAACATTCGATTCAACTACAGAAATAGTGGAAAAACGTTCTTCAATGATAGTAGGCGATCAATCATGGCGTTACATACATTACCGTTTGTACGTAATTGTGATACCTAATATTGTTATCATTATTTACCGATTTATTTTCTGTGAAGCTAATGGGAAATACACACTTCCAAGTAAATGATATACCTATGGAGAGTACCCACTGTCAAATAAATTGTAAGCAAAGTTATCACAGGTGTATATCTACTGGAAATGTAAATTCAATGTTGAAACCGTCACAATTGCAGATGTTCACTACACAATATGGACGTGATAGAGTGATGATACCATAAGGTTTCACATGTAGGTAGGCACTGTCTCACGAAATTTTCAGTAATTTATTCAAACAAAACACACATCATTTCCTGTATCATCAAACTCGCTACGTTTCTCAACCATAAATATAAATGTATATAAATAGAGGAAAATAAATCAATATCATTCCCACGTTATTTAGAAAAATCTAAATTACAAGAGGTAGAATACGAGCAGAAAACAACTACATTCCTGGCAAATACCACGCAGAATATTGAATTATATTCACTCGTAGTCTATGCATCATTTCATATAAATGAATAAAAATGCTAATATTTCTTTCTTCGAACATGCGTTTATGCTCCCAACGAGACAGACAAGCCTGACAACCTGTAGACCGGTTTCGGGATTATTGGCCCTCATCAGTACAGGGTAGTCGACCGAATGGAGATCCTGAGATCTCCACACGAGGCGAGGTCTGAATCGATGGAAGCATCCACGCATATTTGATAGCAGTGAGCCGATCCCCAAGCAGTGTATGAAGACGGCGACACCAAGCGGCGAAGAAAGAAACATTCCTAAATAAATCTCCCATATTAAAGATATGAGAGTGGCTGGGATGCTCGACTAGCCGATAGATTTTGAAAGGAAACAGCCAAAAACTCTAAGTGAAGTCAATTTGGTGAAGTGGTAAAGTTAAATATAGAGGAAAATAAATCAATATCATTCCCACGTTCGAAGAAAGAAATATTTGCATTTTTATTCATTTATATGAATTGATGCATAGACTACGAGTGGATATAATTCAATGTAGTTATTTTCTGCTCGTATTCTTCCTATTGTAATTTAGATTATTCTAAATAACGTGGGAATGATATTGATTTATTTTCCTCTATTTAACACTACCACTTCACTTAGAGTTTTTGGCTGTTTCCTTTCAAAATAAATGTATATGTTATCGATTTATTTGTTTCTTACATGTAGGTATATCTAATATTATCGAAACCTCAGACTATAGTAGAGGATCTATAAATTGTACCACACCATCTCCTACCTTCTTTTCCTTGGTTCTCACGATGTTCTATGAACATTACAGGATATCCCTTTTCGTGAGAACCAGAACATAAAAAAATAATTTTGATTCTTAGCCGATTTTCAACCACCCTTTATTAGCCTAATGAGTCACTATTGATGCTCTGTGGAAGTGATTTGTGAAATTGAATTTTTTGTTCTACAAGCCTATTTATTGCTAGAATATTTCAGTCTAATTGGACAATAATTGTATTCATTTTTTCTAACTGGTATTTTTTTCCCACTTTTCATTGGAGCACCCCCAGCAACTTCTGTAACCATTTAAGTTATAGAATGATGAAAGTCCTAGGACTGAAAATGCATCTACCGGATTGTTAGTTGTGGCCTTAATTTTATACATACACTGCCCACCAGTCGCGATGGAACATATAAGGGAGGAAAATATAGACTCAATATTCTTCGGACGCGAGATCAGGGCCCCCAACTCACTGGTAATACTTTTTCCTAAAAAAATATATATCTGAAAAATCAGAATCTGTCTCATTTTTCATGGAAGCACCTCCGTAAATTTTCCCTGATTTTCAATATAGAATCATGAAATTTGCAGAATTTATTATCTCAAATGAAACTTGATGAAATGTCGAAAATATGATCTTAAATGACGATTACATATTTCAATCAAACAATGCTTGAAAGCATAGATCTTACTGCTCCACGCTAGATCCGGCATCCTGTAGTAATATTTAGGTCAAGAGGGGTCTGCAAGAAAGTAGGTACTACATGATCACGTGGTACAACACAATATGTATGGACAAAAATGAAAACGAACAATCAATGGCCTAGTAGTTTCAACCCCCCCAGACCAAAACAAGTAACCAGGATACCGGATCTAGCGTAAGCAATGAGATCTATGATTGAAAGTCATATAGGTGTGAAAAAATATAATCTTGAAAAATGTATCTACATGTTACAAATTCAAAGTTGGCATATACGAATAGTAGATTATAGGTATGTGATAAGGTTCGAATGAAACAAATTGGTATACGAGTGGAAAATCATTATTCTTTCTTTACAAAAGTTACAGATTGTACATTTTCTCCACTACCATGATCATGTTGATTCGGATTACATTTAGTACCTACTGGTCGTAGACAAATATATAATTTCATTGAACCAATCGCTTGCTGCTCGAATGAAATATAAAATATCCGTTCAATTAATGATTTCATTTCATCAGTAAAACCTTATCTAGATTGAGTTCACACTCTAGTTTTTTCTCCAAACCCCTGCTACCCAATTCATTCATGTAAAACCACGAGTTTTTCCTCACTAAACACCACCATTATTATCGTACAAATGAGCCCAGCACGCAGTAACAGGGAAGAAGCCGCGTATCCTAATTACCGATTGTCACCATTGTACTCACAAAATCTATTTAGAGCAGCAAACGGACCAAATTGACTCCTTTCAGGGCAATTGTATCGATGACAGAGTATTCACAATGCGAAGTGTCCTCCAGGGGTAGAATTTAAACGACCCCAAATATAAATGGGGTGAGCCTCGGGTCGGGTCTAGTCACCCTCAACTAGCGCCCATCCATCATACTGTTACCACTCCCCCACAACTGCCGCAAATTCGGCCAAGTGTCCTCTATACTGACTGGCAATACGGGGTGGCACATCGGAAATACCGAGAATCAGGGATATCACAGAAATCCGTAGAAACATTGGAGAGATAGCAAAGCGACTACAATAGGTTTGTTTTTGTTCTAGCAGCGATTTCGAATAGTTTACAATCGTCCGGAGCATGCGCATACTGATTTAATAGACGCGCATAAATCGGTATGCGCATGCTCCGGACGATTGCAAACTATTCGAAATCGTTGCTAGAATAAACCTATTATTATTCTGCACAAGGTATTGTGAAAAACAGTCTGTCTTGCACCAGTTGTCAGTCATACACGCAACATGAACTATTGAACATGCGCAGAATTTCGTGAATAGGGTTAAGTTTTGTGATAGTCGCATGAAGAATCTGAAAAAAGCCGAAAGCCTTGAAGATAAAATAGACCGATTGGACAACTTTCTACTATACTTGATGTTTTATGTTGAAAAGTTAATCATCTTTTTATTTGCTCTTACTTTGAAATAGCTCTTACTTTCAAATTGTTTATTCGGGTCAATTCAGAATTTTGTTATGAAAACCATGTTAGTATAAGAGAAAGTACGGATCACATGGAAAAAAATAGTCTCAAAACGAAAGGATATTCAGAAAGGTTGTTCGGAAAAGTTGTTCAGAGCAAAATTTCGGTTCATAGAAATAAATATCTGACAAAGAATATCATCAGTGAAGCCAATGGTAATATTTTGAATAACATTTTGGAAAAATTTACGAGCTATTTCTATTTCATTCAGAAAATAATTTGAATCTGTGAATTTGTTATATATGTGCTCAACTCGGCTCAACTGCTTCATAAGTTCTTGTTATGCCGATAATTGAATCAAATTTTTGTTTCAATAAAAATTCGAAGAAACATTGTGAGATACAAAAACCTTCATCAATATTAAACACTATTATTGAGAGATATTTCAGTGACCTCTTATATGAAGCAGATGAACACATCAACATATCTCAAATTTTCTCCTAGTAAAGAGATATTGCTTGCGAATTTCATTCTAAATGATATTGTTGGATTAAATAATGAGTTTGTTTGTCAAAAATCAATTTTTTCAAATTGAATTTTGATGTTGGCGAAAAAATGATTTTCAATTTCTTTATCCCAGATTTCTTTTAAAACTTGTGACTAGCTATAAAATATAATTTGAACATCTTTTACAAATGAAATCTTTCTATATTGTTTCAAATAAGTGTGTTTTTATTGCGCTTATCGACGTTTCTCAAAATTTATAAAAAAAATTACCATATGATGCATAGGTACCTACTTTTGCCGGTCAATGTATTCAGTACTCAGCCAAGATAAATACTCAAAGTGACTAGATCCAGTCGAAATTGTCAAATTATATTATGATTGATCATATATGAGTCGACTAATAATACGTCAATTTCAGTGGCTCGCATTTTCTCATTTAACCTTCCATTTATATTCATTACTTTTGGAAAGAAGAATATTACAAAAATACAAATTATGAGCATAGAATATATTATGAGTATATAAGTATAGCTTGCCCCTTATGGTGGATTTATGCAGCAATCCTAATTTTTATAGTATAGGGATATATAGCAAATTATGCTGGAATTAGAGGTCAATTTCTGTGGTTCTGTGTCATTGGTCACTTTACAACTTCTGTAAGCTGACAGTCATCAATATTCACTTTTCTTTTTCATGATCTAATAATTCTGATATACCTAAGTTTGAGTAAACAACACAATCACAGATAATAACATATAAAACTATCACAGAATTCAAAACTTTGAACGCATGCGCAAATATGATAAGTTTCAAGTTTTAAGCCATAAAAGATAAAAGTTGGTCAACCTTCCGACTCGAAACTTATGATTTATTACAACTTAAAACTTATGTCGAAGTGTATAAATGGAAACATTTAAAACAAATGATAGAACTTCTAACTAAATACTTACGACTTTAAACTTTTGATTTCAAATTGCTGCATAAATCCACCATATATAGTACGAAAGCGCTGAAAGGACATCAGCAAAATAAAATTATAATTGCCAGTTTGAACTGAAATTTATACATAATTGCCAGATAGAACTGACAATTATACAAAATTGCCAGTTTGAACTGACAATTAGGTATACATAATTGCCAGATAGAACTGGCATTTATAGATAATTGCCAGTTTGACTTGACAATTATACATAATTGCCAGATATATCTGGCAATTATAGATAACTGCCAGTTTGAACTGACGATTATAATTGCCAGATAGAACTGGCATTTATAGATAATTGCCAGTTCTATCTGGCAATTATGTATAGTTGTCAGTTCTATCTGTCAATCATTTATAAATGCCAGTTATATCTGGCAATTATGTATAATTGTCAGTTCTATCTGGCAATTATGTATAATTGTCAGTTCAAACTGGCAATTATAATTTAATTTTGCTGTATGTCCGTTCAGCGTTTTCGTAATATAGTGCGCAATTTGAATAACTCAGATGATGCGAGCAGCTGGGCGGAAAAGGCTGTGCCACCCTGTACGAAACCAAGCACAATACCTAATACTAACTAATAGTTGGCCATATGACAAGTTCGCGCCAACTTGTACCAATAAATGCGGCATAACTCTCAATGCTGGGTGATTAGTCCCGGTGTTCCGACGGCAGAGCAGTTAATTTAAGGTTATTAATAACCCTGCTCGGGATTTGATTCGACTGGAATGAGACGGCGGCGTCGCGACGGTAAACATAATAAAAACTGGATTACTGTGTTTGACGTCGAAGGCAGTGACAGGCCACGGTGTGTCCAACACTCGGTTGATGGAAATTGCACAAGCGTCCATGTTGGAGTAGGTGTCAGATCAGGCAGACTCAAGAGGCGATGACGTCATGAATCATTGCCAAACTGACGTGAGATCGATAGCGGTATTGGTAGATGATGAACAGTTGATGATCTATTCTTTGCGAATCCATGGAAAGGAAGAAAACTTTCATTCCTGATGTGGCGTCTTAGTAGTTTAAAGACAAAAATATCACCGATATAAAATATCAGAAAATTATATTCAATGTATCAGAGCTTAGAATTCCTGAAAATTGGTTAGAATATGGGGTTGCTAAACCTTGGATAAAGATCAGAGAATAAGTCTATGGAGAATACCTAATCAAAGAAAGAAATGAGTGCAGAGTTATTTCATTATTACATCAAAACCATTGAAAAAATAATGCAAAACTTAGCGCAAACAACTTAGCGAACTCTGCTGCACTTCTCATAACAAATCATTGGAAAAGCAGATATCAACATGAGAGTTATAAATTGGAGTACTATTTAATAGTGTCCAGCTTCGATAGGGTAGGGAACCAAAAAGCCATGGGGAAGGGTGGCAAATGTTTTGTGAGAAGAATAAACATGAAGTGTCGAAAAAATCCCATACTTTTCTTTTCCAATTATTATAGGTACATATTTCTTTCGTGCAGTCGATCACAAGATAAAAAAAAATCAAGCTCCAAGTAATCCAAAAACATTTATCCTATAACCCTTTGAAAAACAAATTTGCTAATAGGAAATGTGAAATGAAAGAAGAAAACTGGGGAACATTTTACCGGAATTCGTAAGCAATGGAAATAGTTTTTATATCACTATATTTCCAAAGCTTTATATAATGAAATAACGAAGCCATATTAACGTACCTATTAATTCAAAAAGGACACTGGAGTGTATTACTTATTATGGAACATTTCAGAATTCTTTGAAAGTAACAATAGCGAGTCTGATCCACGAAAATTGATAAATATAAGCAACGGTGAAAATTACAGACCAATTGGCATGCCTACTGACCGTTTACTCAATTTCTTTCAAAAAGGTTTATGTATTATAGGAATATTGTAACTAGCAATATATCAATCAACGGTATTAGCTTGATTACAAAGAAAGAAAGGAAAACTCTACTTCAAATTATGGTGAAGGTTCCGGGTGATATACTAAGTAATAATTGAGGATCAGCATTGGTGATCCATCAATGATTCCAAAGATTATAATAATCTTTGATCAATAAATTTATTCAAATTTGAATTACACGTTTTTGTTTGTCAGTCCATTGTCTGAATGAAAACCTAGTTATCTATAAGGCTAGGGCACGCCAAATTCGGTTGAACAGCGTAATTATCTATAATTCTATAGAAAGCGGGGATGCTAGAATCTAGTCCTGGTGCTACTGAAAATTTAAAATGAAACGCCCTATATTCATGAACCTTTGGATTCACTTTTTTTTACATATTATACTTATGAATCAATTTTGAATTAGGTACTCATCATGAAATGTGACATTTTTCTGGTCAGTATAGGTAGGTACTTAGAAGTATATATGATGTCTTAGAAATTTTGACGTATATTGAACTAATACGACGAAAAATATACGATTTTATGATTCCAATTTGAATACAGTCAAAACCGGATACAACGACATTGAGGGGACCATATAACTTCGGACGTTATATCCGATAGTTGTTATAAGCAATATACACAAGTAGTCACATTAATAGTCATATGTATGTTTAGAATTTTTGAAAAAAATGTTTATACTGAAAAACTTGCAGTAACAATAACACTACGACAGTTCATAGTTTTTAAAGTAATCGGTCATTTTGGTCTTTTTTTAAGCTGTTAATGTTAAACACTTTCCTTTTTTTGTGACATGGTGGAGCGAAAACACAATCAAAACCGAAACTTCATCAACACAACCTTTCATTCAGGAATCAGGCTGCTAACTTCGCACTAAATGAGTCGTGAAACATGCAAGGTCAAATGGCACAGAGCACGTGCGTGAAAATTGTTCGTATTGTTTTATTTTGCTGGTACAAGCACAACGATTGGTCGTTATAGCCGATGAATATCGATAAAGTTTAGTGGTTCATGCGTCGTTATAAGCGATATGTCGCTGTATCCGATGTTGTTATAAGCGGTATTTTTACCCAACTGTTTATTGGATTTAGCCAGGACCTTGCCATTCGGTCGTAATAAACGATCCGTCGTTATAAACGATGTCGTTATATTCGGTTTCGACTGTATTGCGTAAAAAAATGTCTGACTTTGGTTCACTTGAGGTGACTAGAACAATATTTAATTCATGTTTACTCCACAGAAAAAGTAGGTAGTTCTAGCATTCCACGCTATTTTTCCAACAACCTCATTAACTATACTGATACGTTATAGATGAAAGGTGGAAATATCCATAATAAACATCAATAAACGTCGTATTTACACGGATGAATGATCCATATTGGATATTATTATAATTAGTTATATAATTAGCAACTGTTTCTATGTTTGTATCGTGGCAAACAAATTATATAGTTGTAAACGAATTTTTTGCTGTAATTTTACGAAACTAAATTCAATGAATGGAGACAAAAAATTAAAGTACCTGCCGACCGATAATGTAATTATTACTATTCACAAAAAAACATAACTTTCATCAGTATAGGTGAGTCAGTAATGAGTTATTGTTTCAAATCCACTGGCAAAGAGAATTTTCTGGAAAAATGCTATCATATAGTATCAGGCTATGAAGAATTGAAAGGAGCCACGCAATGGGGTGTTTTATGAATGGTTCTTTAGTTGATTTGCTCATGAGGAAACATTTTATGAATTTCCAAATCAAGAGTCTTCAGGTGCTCCACAGAAATGAGCCTGATGTATATGAATTTTGTGAAACCTATAATCCATGAAATTCTGATCTCATAGTGAGGGTGCGATAACACAACAAACAGTAAAGATAAAAAATGTAAAAAATGATGCGCCCCTGACCGTCTTCTCATCAGTTACAGATTCTTCGTTTGAGCTTTGATTACTTATACCTATATACTCAAGGGTTTGATTTGCAGGCTACATAAGGAGACATTTTGATTATATCGACGTGCCGTTTTCTCGCAGCAAAGCATTCCATTTTTTTTAATTGTTATCAGAGCTTCTAAGGTCTTCATCGATTTATCAAAATGTGTGGATATATCATCTGCGTTACTATAGGTGAGTATTTGCTTTGTCACAAATAGTATATTAATGCAATAATAAAATTTGAACTGTACACATACAGGTCCTTGGACCTAGGTGTACACACTAGTATGTACTTTTAGAAAAATATTAATGTATATGAAGTGTAAATGTACTTTATAAGAAATAAATAAGAAATAAGAAATGATAGTAGTTAATTTGTGATAATAGTCTTTCAAGGATGAGTTTGTTTTTTCAGATAATTATATAAAGAGAGAAGATTTCAAAAAACTTGTTCATATTCGTATATGAATGAAAGCTGTTGCTGAAAAGACAATTATTCATTAAAGACCCATCATATGAACAAAAATTATGTAAACGACACTGACTGACATATTTGTCATGCCAAGCAACATTTCAGAATAATTGATAATCGATTGAAACATGAAGAAATATGATTTTGGTACCATAACTGATTATCAAGATATGGTCGAGAGTAATGGATGAGGCAATTGAAGGATCCAATAGAGACATCTCAGTCAGTACCACCAATACGTTTCTGTGTCCCAGGAGAGGTTACATGGATATCAAAGACCAGGAAACAGAGCCTGGGGATGCTGATAATTCTCATTTCGAAGAGATGTTCCTTCAGGTGAGGAAGTTATGTGGTGCTAAACCGGCGATAGAACCAAGAGCAATGATGATATGACTAACCAAACAGAATTAATTCTATTCTTCTCTCAATCTGTCATAATTAGCAATTGAATTTTGAATAGAATGTGAAGAAAATATCATCAGTAGGTATACAAGGCATCGACTGACTCAAAGTTAGGTCTATCAATTTTTGGTTCATGAAGTTAAAATAGAACCAAAACGACATTGATTGATTCAGTATATGACCATCAGAAAAAATAACAACTTCAATTGGTAAAATCGCAAAAGCCATAATCTGATTTGAGTTTGTAACAATAACATATTAAGATTTTGAATAACTATAGCCCAAACAGAAAACGTACTTGACAAAATTATTCTTTCATGTTTGAATATTTTCTTTCACTATAGGATAGAATCCTTCGGATACTAACATGCAACCGTTCTGGCCAAGGGATAACCTGTCTCTACAAAAACGAAAACTACCTCGAAGACCCATCAGCCCTAAGTTACTTCGAAGAAGACGTTGATCTTAGCCCCCGCTCCAATACATATGTGATTAGGGGAGTAGCTGAAGATAACATCACTGTTCTATACTTTCCTCGTGAAATGAGAGCAAACATAGTGGTCTTAGAAGAAAGGAAGAACATACTCCAGAGGTTTTGGATGTGGACTAAAAGTCGTTTCGAATGTGTTCGAAGACAAGACAGCTAGAACATTATACGATAATAATATTGTATAAGTCTTGTTTGGTGATGTAGACATCGGTTTATAGATGTATTGGTATATTGTCGAATTGTAGTATTCTTACTTTAAATATATATTTTTTGAATCGTTCGCTATTTGACATTGATTTTTTTCAACAAAGACCGATCTGAAGTGAATCCTTTTGAAATGCAGAACTGGCTTCGGGAACATCCTTGAAGCACGTACGTGTGCGTGGTTGAAAAAACCTGAGCGGAATATAATTGATATGATGTGGGTACTTCCAGTAGTCAGTGCCGGTCTTCCTAAAGTTCCATACCGCATTCAGTTCAATATGAACGACTGGCATCTGAAAAAATCCTATATCCAGCATTTAATGAAGCGTTATAGTTAATGTTATAGGTACATTTTGTTGGTGATGGAGGAGATATGAGTTAATAGGCATGAAAAATTTCAGTCTGTATGCAAATATAGTCCATTTAGCAGCGTGATTAAGTTGAAAAGTGCGTGTGACTAACACTTATTAATCAAAACACTGTCATACTCCCTCTTGTATATATGGGGGAAACTTTCGCATATTCTTGTTCTTATGAAAGATACTTGTTTATAATGGCTTTAACACATTTTTCCTGTAATGGACACATTAAAATTTTCTTCTTGATTTGCATTTCAATTCTGATATATTCAAATACTTTGGACGGTGATCGACGATGAATTCGAAATTCCACACAGAAAATTGAGGAATCAAACTAAGGGTGAGTTTATGAAGAAATAACATCTAAGATTTATCACTCAAGATCTGAGATTTATCACCTAAGACAGATGAAATATTGGAAAAAGAATAGAATAGAATTTTATTCGTCACTGAAGCTTACATACACATATAAAACGATATAAGTACATATGCAGAAACTTATTGTATTAGTCGAAGAAACATTCAGAAATATACAATCAATACACAAAAAGCATTAAAAAAATATATCTATAACTGGACTATCAAGTACCTACTCTATTATAAAGATTTAGCGTCTAAAAACTCAAGAAGTTCCTAACTATAGAAATAGATAGAGAATAGCATATTCATCATCAAAATTTAAAATAGTTCTGCAGTTATCACAAAGAAATAAATAAAAAAAATAAGTAATCACATAATGTCTATAAAATTCATTAGGATTATGAATCGAGGAATTCATCAATCCCATAAAACTGCTTATCACATAAAAAAGTATGCAAATTTCTTTTGAAAATACTTATTGTGCTACTTGTATCGACAAAACTTTTCAATTTATTGAAGCACTTAATACCTACATATTTTGGCGAATTTGGCTGACCCCAAGTCTAGAGTAGTGTTGATGAATAGCTTCGATATTCCTCGTGAGATATGGGTGCATATCACAATTTTTCTCAAATTCTGTTTCGTTTTCTATAACATACATAATCAATTGGAAAATATACAGACAGGGCAATGTAAGGACCTGTAAGCATTGCATTGATAATGTTATAAAAACATTTAAGAGTTATGACTTTTTACTTAGGATTTAAGAAGATGATCAACTCAAAAGGGTATAAAATATGAAAATAGGATGGTATGCGTTGTGATCGAAGATGGAACCTCAGCACCATACAATTATTCAAAATCACTGTGATAGAAATATATATAGAAACAATTTGATTGCTGATGCTTATTTGGATTCACATAGTGCATTTTTGTTTGTACTCTTACTAGTTTTATAATAATTTCGGTTTCTGAAGTTTATTTAAATCTGATTGAAAGGAAACAACAAAACCAATTTTTGATTTAATCTGGTGAAGAACATAAGATAATCCTAAATCAGTCTCAAATGTTAAACAGACCCTGCTACGAGCATTATTACATCGTCTGTATGAATAATATGATTTTTATGGAACTCTTAGCACTTTCTGATGACCGTTCACTGTTATGTTTAAGAGCAGATAAAGTGGTACAACGTTTCCACAAGGACTAACATGTGCGACTGCGGATATCCCCTTGTAGTCAGCTTATGCCAAGGATTCAACGAACTGTTGAACTCTGACAATGGCGACACATCGTCCGGAAGTCGTATACCACGTCCATTTATATTTACTTGATACGTACAGGTAATATTTCCTTTACGATATGACGTGCTCAAAACAAAAAAACAAAACGCTGGTATTCACAGTACGCCGACGTATGATGTGACTTAGTCCAGAAGGACTGAAATTTCGTGGGAAATTTTGATATTGTTTATTGCCTGTATACCCGACGCATTATTTCTCTTTGATAACAAATATGGCTAATAGCAGATAATAGGGGATATGGATAGAATATTGGATAGAATTGGATATTATATTGGTGTATTTACTTCGCCTTCAACCAAATTGAATAAATCCATCAAAGAATTTTACATGTTGAATTTTCAAATAATCTATAAACTAGCGAAATGACGATTAAAGTGACTATTGTTCACTTCTTCAGCATATTATTTGCAATTTATTCATCATCGTTTCAATACAGGTAATATCAGCTTGGTTATTAATTAGCATGAATGTCTTAGGTGAATAACAAATATAAGAATAAAATTCAGAGCTCGTAGGCTGTCATTTTATTCTCATTATTGACTAATTGGAGTGTGAATTTTGTTATTAACCTCAGCACATCTGCGAAAGAAAAACACTTGGATGGTCGAAGATATGGTGTATTCTAGAGCTAGTATAGTAAAAATATGATATCAAAATTAGTTTTTTTTTTTCGTAGATCTTTTTATATTTGCTTGGATTGCTTCTGATGACTTTCAAGCAATACGTATCAATTTGTATGATGTTTTATAATTTGTAACTACCTGAAGTCTTCTGTTTCTCAAGGAAAAAAAAACTAATTGGCGTTGGAGTTTTCGCGAACAATAATGGTGCAACAATAAGTGGTTGTTTTTCACAATTATAGGCACAGTAATTCCAAAATGCAAAATTTTCTGTGATACTTTTTTATTTCAAATATTGCATGACATGGCATGCACATACTGCGGAGTGATCATTGCAGATGTGATACTCACTCCACAGATGAACATGCATATAATTATTATTAATCACATACCTCATACAGCGCCATAAACTTGGCTATAGGTACATATGAGAAATTATTATTGAAATTTATAACAAATTCTAATGGCCGTTCGATTCTGGCATGTCTAACAACTGAAAAATACGTTGCGACTCATACCACTTGACCTCAGATTTGGCAGGTATTTGAAAAAAAGTTGTCAGTGGTGCTGAAAAATGTCAATCGACAAGATATCGAAAAATGTCATTGAGAAAATGTGCTTGAAATCCAACGATTACCCTTACTGAGAAACATTATACATTTTTTTATCTGAAAACAGCTTTAATAACCTAAATAACATAAGGTTGGGTCAAAACCAATCAAATATTTGTGGAATAGACATTTTGCGGGAGGTTAATTATGAAAACAAGATTTATTCTTGTCAACTATAGATGTAGCCAACTTTATGGCGGCCATTGTATGTAATATACATATAAGTGATTGAAAATAAAAAACCGTTTCCATAAAATGTTGAACTCTGTGAATCCGTCAAAAGGCTTTTCTCGTTTGTGAAAATAAAAAATAAATTTATCTATAGAGCGGCGTGACGCTCGACTGGTATTATTTATGTTGTGGAAATATCTTCAGAATCTTCACCGAAAGCATCTACCTGGCGATATCGATATATAAAATCTGCGCACCAGGTTGTGTGTGCACCGCTGTCAAGAATTTATTCGATCGCCTATTGTTCCTCGAAACAGGTGACTACCCCAAATATTCAAAATTTCAAACAATAGTCGGTCAAGTATCTCTGAAAGGGAGACACTTGAATGGTTATTTATCGTCTATTGTTGGGTGTTTCTCAAAATCGGGGAGTTATGAACGGCCGAGAATGACAAAAGGGCATGACATTAAAACAAATGGAATTTCGGATATTCTTTATTTACTTTGTCATTGGTAACTCGCCCGTGTCACTTGTAAAACCGTACCTACAGGTGTTATTCTGACACGAGGTGTTATCGCACCAAATGATTTGGGTAGAAAAATTGCTCAAATTTTATGTCATTGCACAAACGAGAGAAGAGGGCGCCCAACTGTGGGTCCTTGGGGCACACCTCATTTCACGAGTGAGCATTCTTCAGGCGTTTGAAAAAATATCTCATAATACTGGATTCATGTAATATTTTTCTGGTCTACTTCAACAGTTTAGAGATAATAACAGTAAAAACTGGGTAGTTAAAATTAGCTACAACTTGTTGCCCAGATCGATCCACTAACCTTATTTTGTTAAATTAACGAAAGTACATTCAGTCGAATGAATCTTGTCAATATGTGCAATAGCTTATAGTTGACAAATAACAACTATAAGTTGCGAAATCATGCTAGTTTTTTGGTGTCACTACAAAACGGTTTTGCGAAATCACCGAATTTATTTAGTATTTTTAACAATACTCTTTCGATCAAAGTAAAACCAATTATGGTTATTCGACAAATCATTTTGGTTAATTAGTACCAAATATTCGAGAGGTTGACCACTAGGAGAAAATGTGTACACTATAGAATTCCTATAAGCCGGAATTCCCCCTGAATTTCCCGGAATTTTCCTGGAATTCTCCGGAATTCCCCTGGGATTCCCCGGAATTCCTCCAGAAGAAATGTCAATTTGAACCGAGATTTGAACAAATAACGATGGAATTTTGAAACTAAATGTAGATAATACTCGGAATTCCATGGGAATTACGGGGAAAAAAATAAGCAGATTGGTATGAGCGAAGTTGAAAATTGGTCCATCCGTTCGAAAGCGATTTGCTACATTTTTTCTATGATGAAAAAAAGTTTGTTTTGATTTCGATTTTTCCGATTGGAGAAACGGATTTTATGGAAAAAAATAAGCAGATTGGTGTGAGCGAAGTTGAAAATTGGTCCATCCGATCGAAAGTTATGGCGATTTGTTTCATTTTTTCTATGATGAAAAAAAGTTATTTTTGATTTCGATTTTTTCGATTGGATAAACGGAATGGAGAAAAATAAGCAGATTGGTATGAGCGAAGTTAAAAATTGGTCCATCCGTTCGAAAGTAATGGCGATTTGCTACATTTTTTCTATGATGAAAAAAAGTTATTTTTGATTTCAATTTTTTCGATTGGAGAAACGGATTCTATGGAAAAAAATAAGCAGATTGGTATGAGCGAAGTTGAAAATTGGTCCATCCGTTCGAAAGTTATGGCGATTTGCTACATTTTTTCTATGATGAAAAAAAGTTATTTTTGATTTCAATTTTTTCGATTGGAGAAACGGATTCTATGGAAAAAAATAAGCAGATTGGTATGAGCGAAGTTGAAAATTGGTCCATCCGTTCGAAAGTTATGGCGATTTGCTACATTTTTTCTATGATGAAAAAAAGTTTTTTCTGATTTCGATTTTTTCGATTGGAGAAACGGATTCTATGGAAAAAAATAAGCAGATTGGTATGAGCGAAGTTGAAAATTAGTCCATCCGTTCGAAAATTATGGCGATTTGCTTTCTTTTTTTCTATGCTGACAAGAAGATTTTTTTGATTTCGACTTTTTCGTTTAGATAAACGGATTCTATGGAAAAAATAAGCAGATTGGTATGAGCGAAGTTGAAAATTGGTTCATCCGTTCGAAAGTTATGGCGATTTGCTTCATTTTTTCTATGATGAAAAGAAGTTTTTTTGATTTCGATTTTTTCGATTGGAGAAACGGATTCTATGGAAAAAAAATAAGCAGATTGGTATGAGCGAAGTTGAAAATTGGTTCATCCGTTTGAAAGTTATGGCGATTTGCTTCATTTTTTCTATGATGAAAAGAAGTTTTTTTGATTTCGATTTTTTCGATTGGAGAAACGGATTCTATGGAAAGAAATAAGCAGATTGGCATGAGCTAAGTTGAAAATTGGTCCATCTGTTAGGAAATTATGGCGATTTGCTTCATTTTTTCTATGACGAAAAAAAGTTTTTTCTGATTTCGATTCTTTCGATTGGGAAAACGGATTCTATGGAAAAAAAAAGCAGATTGGTATGAGCGAAGTTGAAAATTGGTTTATCCGTTCGAAAGTTATGGCGATTTGCTTCATTTTTTCTATGATGAAAAGAAGTTTTTTTGATTTCGATTTTTTCGATTGGAGAAACGGATTCTATGGAAAGAAATAAGCAGATTGGTATGAGCTAAGTTAAAAATTGGTCCATCCGTTCGAAAGTTATGGCGATTTGATTCATTATTTCCATGATGAAAAGAAGTTTTTTTGATTTCGACTTTTTCGTTTGGATAAACGGATTCTATGGAAAAAAATAAGCAGATTGGTATGAGCGAAGTTGAAAATTAGTCCATCCGTTCGAAAGTTATGGCGATTTGCTTCATTTTTTCGATGATGAAAATAAGTTTTTATTGATTTCAACTTTTTCGTTTGGATAAACGGATTCTGTGGAAAAAAATAAGCAGATTGGTATGAGCGAAGTTGAAAATTGGCCCATCCGTTCGAAAGTTATGGCGATTTGCTTAATTTTTTCTATGATGAAACAATTTATTTTTTATTTCGATTTTTTTGTTTGGAGAAACGGATTCTATGGAAAGAAATAAGCAGATTGGTATGAGCTAAGTTAAAAATTGGTCCATCCGTTCGAAAGTTATGGCGATTTGCTACATTTTTTCTATGATGGAAAAAAGTTTTTTCTTATTTCGATTTTTTCGTTTGGAGAAACGGATTCTATGGAAAAAATTAGCAGTTTGGTATGAGCGAAGTTGAAAATTGGTCAATCCTTTCGAAAATTATGGCGATTCGCTTCATTTTTCCTATGATGAAAAGAATTTTTTCGTCATAGAAAATCATGGAAAAAATGAAGCAAATCGCCAAAACTTTCGAACGAATGGACCAATTTTCAACTTCGCTTACACCAATCTGCTTATTTTTTTCCACAGAAACCGTTTATCCAAACGAAAAAGTCGAAATCAATAAAACTTCTTTTCATCATAGAAAAAATGAAGCAAATCGCCATAACTTTCGAACGGATGGACCAATTTTCAACTTCGCTCATACCAATCTGCTTTTTTTTTCCATAGAATCCGTTTCCCAATCGAAAGAATCGAAATCAGAAAAAACTTTTTTTCATCATAGAAAAAATGAAGCAAATCGCCATAATTTTCGAACAGATGGACCAATTTTCAACTTAGCTCATACCAATCTGCTTATTTTTTTCCATAGAATCCGTTTCACCATTCGAGAAAGTTGAAATTAAAAAACTCCTTTTCATCATAGGAAAAATGAAGCAAATTGCCATAATTTTCGAACTGATGGACCAATTTTTAACTTTGCTCATACCAATCTACTTATTTTTTTCCATTCCGTTTATCCAATCGAAAAAATCGAATTCAAAAATAACTTTTTTTCATCATGGAAAAAATGAAGCAAATCGCCAAAACTTTCGAACGGATGGACCAATTTTCAACTTCGCTCATACCAATCTGCTTTTTTTTTCATAGAATCCGTTTATTCAAACGAAAAAGTCGAAATAAAAAAAAACTTCGTTTCTTCATAGAAAAAATGAAGCAAATCGCCATACCTTTCGAACGGATGGACCAATTTTCAACTTCGCTCATACCAATCTGCTTATTTTTTTTCCATAGAATCCGTTTCTCCATTCGAAAAAATCGAAACAAAAAAAAATTTTTTCGTCATAGAAAAATGTAGCAAATCGCCATAACTTTCGAACGGATGGACCAATTTTCAACTTCGCTCATACCAATCTGTTTTTTTTTTCCATAGAATCCAATTCTCTATTCGAAAGATTCGAAATTAAAAAAAAATCCTTTTCATCATAGGAAAAATGAAACGAATCGCCATAATTTTCGAACTGATGGACCAATTTTTAACTTCGCTCACACCAATCTGCTTATTTTTTTCCATAGAATCCGTTTCTCCATTCGAAAAAATCGAAACAAAAAAAAATTTTTTCGTCATAGAAAAATGTAGCAAATCGCCATAACTTTCGAACGGATGGACCAATTTTCAACTTCGCTCATACCAATCTGTTTTTTTTTTCCATAGAATCCAATTCTCTATTCGAAAGATTCGAAATTAAAAAAAAATCCTTTTCATCATAGGAAAAATGAAACGAATCGCCATAATTTTCGAACTGATGGACCAATTTTTAACTTCGCTCACACCAATCTGCTTATTTTTTTCCATAGAATCCGTTTCTCCATTCGAAAAAATCGAAACAAAAAAAAATTTTTTCGTCATAGAAAAATGTAGCAAATCGCCATAACTTTCGAACGGATGGACCAATTTTCAACTTCGCTCATACCAATCTGTTTTTTTTTCAATAGAATCCAATTCTCTATTCGAAAGATTCGAAATTAAAAAAAATCCTTTTCATCATAGGAAAAATGAAACGAATCGCCATAATTTTCGAACTGATGGACCAATTTTTAACTTCGCTCACACCAATCTGCTTATTTTTTTCCATAGAATCCGTTTCTCCATTCGAAAAAATCGAAACAAAAAAAAATTTTTCGTCATAGAAAAATGTAGCAAATCGCCATAACTTTCGAACGGATGGACCAATTTTCAACTTCGCTCATACCAATCTGTTTTTTTTTTCCATAGAATCCAATTCTCTATTCGAAAGATTCGAAATTAAAAAAAAATCCTTTTCATCATAGGAAAAATGAAACGAATCGCCATAATTTTCGAACTGATGGACCAATTTTTAACTTCGCTCACACCAATCTGCTTATTTTTTTCCATAGAATCCGTTTCTCCATTCGAAAAAATCGAAACAAAAAAAAATTTTTTCGTCATAGAAAAATGTAGCAAATCGCCATAACTTTCGAACGGATGGACCAATTCTCAACTTCGCTCATACCAATCTGTTTTTTTTTTTCCATAGAATCCAATTCTCTATTCGAAAGATTCGAAATTAAAAAAAAATCCTTTTCATCATAGGAAAAATGAAACGAATCGCCATAATTTTCGAACTGATGGACCAATTTTTAACTTCGCTCACACCAATCTGCTTATTTTTTTCCATAGAATCCGTTTCTCCATTCGAAAAAATCGAAACAAAAAAAAATTTTTTCGTCATAGAAAAATGTAGCAAATCGCCATAACTTTCGAACGGATGGACCAATTTTCAACTTCGCTCATACCAATCTGTTTTTTTTTTCCATAGAATCCAATTCTCTATTCGAAAGATTCGAAATTAAAAAAAAATCCTTTTCATCATAGGAAAAATGAAACGAATCGCCATAATTTTCGAACTGATGGACCAATTTTTAACTTCGCTCACACCAATCTGCTTATTTTTTTCCATAGAATCCGTTTCTCCATTCGAAAAAATCGAAACAAAAAAAAATTTTTTCGTCATAGAAAAATGTAGCAAATCGCCATAACTTTCGAACGGATGGACCAATTTTCAACTTCGCTCATACCAATCTGTTTTTTTTTTCCATAGAATCCAATTCTCTATTCGAAAGATTCGAAATTAAAAAAAAATCCTTTTCATCATAGGAAAAATGAAACGAATCGCCATAATTTTCGAACTGATGGACCAATTTTTAACTTCGCTCACACCAATCTGCTTATTTTTTTCCATAGAATCCGTTTCTCCATTCGAAAAAATCGAAACAAAAAAAAATTTTTTCGTCATAGAAAAATGTAGCAAATCGCCATAACTTTCGAACGGATGGACCAATTTTCAACTTCGCTCATACCAATCTGTTTTTTTTTTCCATAGAATCCAATTCTCTATTCGAAAGATTCGAAATTAAAAAAAAATCCTTTTCATCATAGGAAAAATGAAACGAATCGCCATAATTTTCGAACTGATGGACCAATTTTTAACTTCGCTCATACCAATCTGCTTATTTTTCTCCATTCCGTTTATCCAATCGATGAAATCGAAATCAAAAATAACTTTTTTTCATCATACAAAAATGAAGCGAATCGCCATAACTTTCGAACGGATTGACCAATTTTCAACTTCGCTCACACCAATCTGCTTATTTTTTTCCATAGAATCCGTTTCTCCAATCGAAAAGATCGAAATCAGAAAAAACTTTTTTTCGTCTTAAAAAAAATGTAGCAAATCGCCATTACTTTCGAACGGATGGACCAATTTCCAATTTCGCTCATACCAATCTGCTTATTTTTTTCCACAGAACCCGTTTATCCAAACGAAAAAGTCGAAATCAAAAAAAACTTCTTTTCATCATAGAAAAAATGAAGCAAATCGCCATAACTTTCGAACGGATGGACCAATTTTTAACTTAGCTTATACCAATCTGCTTATTTTTTCCATAGAATCCGTTTCTTTAATCGAAAAAATCGAAATCAAAAAAATCTTTTTTTATCAAAGAAAAAATGTAGCAAATCGCCATAACTTTCGAACGGATGGATCAATTTTCAACTTCGCTCATACCAATCTGCTTATTTTTTTCCATAGAATCCGTTTCTCCATTAGAAAAAGTCGAAATCAAAAAAAACTTCTTTTCATCATAGGAAAAATGAAGCAAATCGTCATAATAATTTTCGAACTGATGGACCAATTTTCAACTTCGCTCACACCAATCTGCTTATTTTTTTCCATAGAATTCGTTTCTCCAAACAAAAAAATCGAAATAAAGAATTTTTTTTTTATCATAGAAAAAATTGAGCAAACTTTCGAACGGATGGACTAATTTTCAACTTCGCTTATACCAATCTGCTTATTTTTTTCCACAGAATCTGTTTATCCAAACGAAAAAGTCGAAATCAAAAAACACTTTTTTTCATCATAGAAAAAATGAAGCAAATCGCCATAATTTTCGAACGGATGGACCAATTTTCAACTACGCTCATACCAATCTGCTTATTTTTTTCCATAGAATCCGTTTATCCAAACGAAAAATTCGAAATCAAAAAAAACTTTTTTTCATCATAGAAAAAATGAAGCAAATCGCCATAATTTTCGAACGGATGGACCAATTTTCAACTTCGCTCATACCAATCTGCTGATTTTTTTCCATAGAATCCGTTTATCCAAACAAAAAAGTCGAAATCAAAAAAAACTTCTTTTCATCATAGAAAAAATGAAGCAAATCGCCATAATTTTCGAATGGATGGACTAACTTTCAACTTCGCTCATACCAATCTGCTTATTTTTTTCCATAGAATCCGTTTCTCCAATCGAAAAAATCGAAATCAGAAAAAACTTTTTTTCATCATAGAAAAAATGTAGCAAATCGCCATAACTTTCGAACGGATGGACCAATTTTTAACTTAGCTTATACCAATCTGCTTATTTTTTTCATAGAATCCGTTTCTTAAATCGAAAAAATCGAAATCAAAAAAATCTTTTTTTTATCATAGAAAAAATGTAGCAAATTGCCATAACTTTCGAACGGATGGATCAATTTTCAACTTCGCTCATACCAATCTGCTTATTTTTTTCCATAGAATCCGTTTCTCCATTAGAAAAAGTCGAAATCAAAAAAACTTCTTTTCATCATAGGAAAAATGAAGCAAATCGTCATAATAATTTTCGAACTGATGGACCAATTTTCAACTTCGCTCACACCAATCTGCTTATTTTTTTCCATAGAATCCGTTTCTCCAAACAAAAAAATCGAAATAAAAAATATTTTTTTTTATCATAGAAAAAATTAAGCAAATCGCCATAACTTTCGAACGGATGGACCAATTTTCAACTTCGCTCATACCAATCTGCTTATTTTTTCCACAGAATCCGTTTATCCAAACGAAAAAGTCGAAATCATAAAAACTTCTTTTCATCATGGAAAAAATGAAGCAAATCGCCATAACTTTCGAACGGATAGACCAATTTTCAACTTCGCTCATACCAATCTGCTTATTTTTTTCCATAGAATCCGTTTCTCCAAACAAAAAAATCCATATAAAAAATAATTTTTTTTATCATAGAAAAAATGAAGCAAATCGCCATAACTTTCGAACGGATGGACCAATTCTCAACTTCGCTCATACCAATCTGCTTAGTTTTTCCATAGAATCCGTTTATCCGAACGAAGAAGTCGAAATCAAAAAAAAAATTTCCTATCAATTGTACACCGGAATTCCCATGTGGTCAACCCCTCGCAAATATCGTAGTTAATTTTTTTTTCTAACCACTATCCTAGTTGCCTTAGCAACCTTCAGAAGTTTACACAGTAAACTTTTACGAGTTAGAATAGCGGGGACCTTGGTATTCTATTATGTTACTTTTGTGAATTTAACAATATAATATTATATAAATTGAATAATAGCATATTGTCGATTTCACAAGTTCAGTGGGATGGTATGAAAATTCATAGGCGAAAGATATACTATGAGGAAAATGAATAAAACTCAATAAACATGTTTCAATAATTTGATTTGAAAATGAGCGCATTTACAAATATTCACAATTTTATGAAGATATGAAATATTATATTACGAGCAGAAATCATATAATTCACGTATTCTTTATCTGTTTATTCCATTTCTCAAAATGGAATGTTATTCGTTGGCTTTTCATGGAAATGCAGATCATACAATTTTCATGCAAAAACTAGAAATATCTCTGAAATGGTTCAGGATCTAATATACATTCAGAGAGAACTCGATGGAAATATATCACATGCCTTGACCGTAGGTAACTAGTGGGGTTCCACAGGGATCAGTCTTAGGGCCAATTTGATGATTCTTGCGATATACATCAATGATTAACCTCCATTAATTTAGCTGCAAAGCTAACCCGATTTGCACGCAATTCTTTGGTGAATTGTTGAATCATTCATTTCATGTTATTGCAGATATACATATAACTGTTATTTTTGTACCGCTCTTTCCATTTGATTATCTAAAAATTTATGAAAATTCATGGATGCTGTTTTGAACCGGTTCTATCTACAACTCCATCTCAGTCGCTTCTACTAAGAACATATTTAATTTTTCTCATTCCATATACTCCATTGATGGAAACAGGCTTGTCTTGTGAAAAATAACTCTAGCTATAGGTAACTTTGTAATTTCTTATCCGACTTCAAAAATAAATTTGAAATTACAGTTGGGAAATCAATCCCTCTTCGTTTATTACATCTTAGTAAGCTATTTCTTTCCAAAATAATGATCACAATCATATCACAATGCTACTAGCTGGGACTCGAACTGGGTACTTAATTTTTAAATCCTAGGATTTCAAAAATAATTTGCATCTCCTAGGCACTAAAAGTGTCGGATGCAGAAAGAACAACAAACAAGTTTTGCTTCACTTGTATAAAATTTGCGCCTATCTATCATTTCTCGACCACACAGAAAATATCGAAGTTACGGATCTGGACGATGACATTAGAAACGGAGAAGTGACTGGTTCACTATTTCCTGATTGCCCCATAAGAGTACCATCACCATCATCGTCGCGGTTTTCGATTGAGATTCAAGATGCGAGCGGTGGGTATATACGGGAAAAGGGGAAGGAATAAAAAACGGCCTGACAAGTACGCAAGTATAATAAATCTATATCGGAGTACGTGAGCGGCACAAGGTCGGGCGCACCTCATCGGCGATGGCGCCCACTGCCTCGTAAAAATGTCCCCGGGTGCCGCTCCTCGACGTCTACGCTGGCCATGGGAAACTCCAAAATCGACCAGCGCCGGTAGCATTTGGAAGTGCACGAGCAGAATGATAAGTTTGCCAGTATTTTTCATGGCAAATGTGAAAAATTCAGCTGGTCTCCACCTTCCGTGGTATTTGAATAATTTATGGGCATTCAATGGACATCCAGTACCTGAGAACAAGGCATTGATTCTAGTTCTGTTTACTAAAGTTTGACCAAAGACAGAGGCTGCAATAACAATATCTGGAATTACAATTTCTACAAGAGAAGATTCTTATTTTATGAAAAATTCAGCTGGTCTCCACCTTCTTGTTCCACATTCTTGTGCACCATGTTACCTATTTGAATAATTTATGGTCAATGGACAGCCAGTCTCTGAAAACAAGGCATTTCTTCTATCCCTGTTTACCAAAGTATAACCGAAGACACAGACTGGTAATAACTATTTCTGGTATAAGACTTCCACCAAGAGAAGATTTTTGCTTTATAACCTTCTTGTGGCATTCGAATAATTTATGGGCATTCAATGGACATCCAGTCGCTGAGAACCAGTCATTGATTCTAGTTATGTTACCAAAGTTCGACCAAAGACACAGGCTGTAATAAAAATGTCTGGGATTAAGTACAATTTCTTCGAGAGAAAACTATTTTTTTCTGAAAAATTCAGCTGGTCTCCACCTTCTGTAGCATTCGAATAATTTATGGGCATTCAATGGACATCCAGTCCCAGAGAACAAGGCATTGATTCTAGTTCTGTTTACCAAAGTTTGACCAAAGACAGAGGCTCCAATAACAATATCTGGAATTACAATTTCTTCAAGAGAAAGTTCTTATTTTATGAAAAATTCAGCTGGTCTCCACATTCTTGTGCATGTTATTCGAATAATTTATGGTCATTCAATGGACAGCCAGTCCCTGAGAACAAGACATTGCTTCTATTTCTGTTTAACAAAATTCAACCAAAGACACAGACTGGTAATAACAAATTCTGGTATAGGACTTCCTCCAAGAGAAGATTCTTGTTTTGTGAAAAATTGTCTGAATTTCTTGTGGCATAATTTATGGACATTCAATGGACATCCAGTACCAGAGAACAAGGCATTGCTGCTAGTTCAGTTTACTAATGTTCGACCAAAGACACAGGCTGTAATAATAATTTTTTCGAGAAAAGATTCTTGTTTTTCTCATGATGTTCGAAAGGAAGAGAAAGGAGAAGAGAAAGAGGAGACAAAAGGAGCAAAAAGATAAGCTCAATGGTCTTAGCTAGTTTTTTACCAAGTATAATTCAAACAAACTGAACTATATCTAAATGTCGAATTGCTAGGCATGGTAATGATCAACTGCATTTTTTCAAGCATTCTAGATTTCCATACTGATATTAAATTATCCATAACCCTTCTGTACCCCACTTGAAAGAATAGTTTCGAAGCTGGGAAACAGATGAAATCTCACTGGAATAAAGTGCCAGAACAATGACAAGTGGAGAGGCTAGTGAGCTAATCGCCAAGGAAAGCTAAACAGCATCTAAAGATGGACAAGGAAGACTTGAAAATTTTGATGGTACTCCTCACTGGACACTGCCCTCTGAGGTATCACCTCAAGAAGGTGGGTAAATCAGAAAGCTGTAGTTGCCGGTACTGCGAGAAGTTAGCTAAGACTGCAGATAATTTGCTTTGAAATTGGCCGGGTTTTGCTGCAAGAGGCTTGAATTTCTGGAAGGGGCCTTCTTGAAACCCTCTGATATCAGGAATTCACCTCCCAGAAAATTTATTTGCTTTCTACGAAGTCTTGGAATCCCGGGCCTCGAATATATTGAGAGTCTTACACAGTCATGCTTGTGACGTTGCATATTTTTTTCAATCTAAGAACAAATAGCAACAAAGACCTGATTATTTCCGCCTGTAAGTGCTAATTTTTCGAAGGAAAGCGTCTAGAAAGTTTTGTTCACAGACAGTCAAAGAAAACATCATTTTATGTAGGGCAATCTCGGTATCTATACAGGGTGCCCAGTTTACGAGCTCGACCATGATGGGGATCTCAGTTATTATAAGAGATACGAGGTCGGGTAAATCGGGATAAAGTTGAAGAATTAGCTTGAAGACAATTTCATGTATAATTAGTTTTTAGAGTATTGGAAGAAACGGAAATTTGTGATTATCGTTTTTATTTTTTGAAGCGAAAACAAAAAGAACTAGATGTTTTTAACTAGGACGTTCTTGAGGTACTTTTCTTCAAGGAATCTAATCATCGTATTCTTCAAGGCGTTCTAGATGTCAGAGATACAACACTGATTTTTTTTATGGACGCCATATTAATCTTTGCATTTTTGGAAAGTCTTCTATTTTCTGTTTATGATGATGTATCACATGATATGTTGAAATCTTACATGCTGATCAAAATTGAGGAAATATTGTTTTCGAGAAGAGTCCTTTGGAAGCAATACTAAAAAAATAAACTCTGCTCGTTTTCGCTTGAAAAAATAAAAACGAACAATACAAATTCACAAAAACGGGCACCCTGTATATACAACAACACTTCATGCTTGAGGTGAATTGAAGACCCACATATTCGGGTTAGGGGCCTCGGAGCGCTACCGTGGGGTACAGCCTCACCATCATTTATTCGCAGAGTCTCGCGAAACACCAGTAGCCTTTCGCATTACACGGGATCATGATAAACGATGACCGCCGACACAATATATACCGATGTTGGTACCGATTTCATTGTCTGTTTTCAGTGGTTACGCGATGCACGGTCGATCTCAACCTTTCTGGTTACAATAAGCTACCGGACGTCGACTGCTTGAATAAATGGACGCGGTATCGATATTATCGACGGCTGTGCAATATTTCTCGACAAAAGAATCGCACTGCTGGTCCCGATAAGTTGTTTCAAGTGGATAGAGGATTGGTTGATTTTTCTTATATATGTATATGTATGAAAAACGAGTAGTACCTTTCATGAACAAGCATTTATGATGAGAAAATAATTGGCTAGTCACCAAAATTTGATGATGGGTAGGTACTTGCAAGTCATTTACACTTAGCAGGACACCAGTTCGTATCCCTGCTATTATAGCTTATACAGGGTGTCCCCTCTCAATTGGAAAAAACTTCTGGGGCATATTGAGGAACCATAGACAAGCAGTTTGAGATAAGAGACTGATGTCCGGAAGTGCATGGTTTTCAAAATACAGGGTGTCAAAGTTTTTTTCAAAAAACTTTTTTTTATTAATATTTCTAAGACACGTTAACCGATTTTCTTGAAATTTGCTAGTGATGTAAGCTTTTATAAGACGCTCAGTTAGCACTAATTAAATGTTAATTATGACTTCCAGTGGCGCCCCGGGGGACAGTGTCACGAATAAAAATGACAAAAAATGTACGCTGCTGACTTTTTTTAAAAATTTTATATATTTTTTAGAAAGCTCAGTTAAAAATACAACTTTTTTGTCACTTGATATTTTTTCGTATCTCTCTCCGTTTTCGAGAAAAAATTTTTATTAAAAACTTTATTGAAAGGTTCATTATCTGAAAATCTAAAACAAAACAATGTTGTCATGGTAACACATAAACATGTCAAACTTTAGTAAAAGTGTCAGTTTCTAAGTACTTAATTATCTTCAAACGTTACACTAATTGCAAAAATGAATCGGTTTGAATTAGCCGAGCTTGCAGATATGCATCTCTTGTATGGGGAAGCGCGGGGCAATTCTTTGTTAGCACAACGGTTGTACGGGCAGCGGTTCTCAAATCGTGAATTGCCAAACCATAAGATTTTTATCAAAATTCATCAAAATCTACGGGAGACCGGCTCATTCGTGGTAAGTATTGCAGAAATGGCAACTTTCTGTGTTTTTTTTCTTGCGCGTTTCTGTTTTACAGCCAATCTAAGAGGCTTTGTTATCTTTGCAGCCTATTCGAGAATTTGCAAGGCAGTTTCCGATCAGAGATGCCGTTGAGGATGAAGTCATGGCACGCATTCAGAATGAGCCCAACACTAGCACTCGTCTGATTGCGTCGCAACTTGATTGCAGCAAAAATACTGTCCATCGAGTATTGAAAATCCATGATCTCTATCCATTTAAACTGCAAAAGGTGCAGCATCTACTGCCTGACGACGCTCCTCGGCGGCTCGAGTTCTGCGAGTGGGTGCTCCGTCAAGCGGATGAAAACGCTGATTTTTTAAGTATAATCTTCACGAGCGATGAAAAAGGATTTTCGCGCGAGGGGACATTCAATCCTCGTAATAACCACGAGTAGAGCGAACAAAATCCCCATGCTACGCACATCAGAGGATATCAGCAGAAGTTTGGTGTTAATGTTTGGGCAGGTATTCTTGGCGACCATTTGATTGGGCCGTACGTTCTACCTGATCACCTCAACGGGAATAACTATCTGGTTTTTTTGCGAGATATTCTGCCCGAGCTGCTGGAAGATGTACCCCTCCAGTTGCGTAGAGAGGCCTGGTTCCAACACGATGGTTGTCCAGCGCATTTTGCGCGCACCGTGAGAGATTACCTCGACCAAACCTACAACAACAGGTGGATTGGTAGAGGTGGTCCCGTCCCTTGGCCAGCAAGGTCGCCGGACTTGGCCCCCCTGGACTTTTTTCTTTGGGGCGAAATGGAACGGTTGATCTATGCAACTCCTGTGCCGACCATGGAGGACCTAGTTGCTAGAGTTGTGGTGGCAGCGGAATTTATCGCGAACAATCCAGGCGTGTTTGCTCGGGTGCGCGAATCCTGGCTCGACAGGTGCAGAAAATGCATCGAAATGCATGGTGGACACTTTGAGCATTTGCTCCACTAATTAATAATAAATTATTTGTAAAAAAGCCTCCTTGTTTTTCTTTCTAATAATAATGAACCTTTCAATAAAGTTTTTAATAAAAAAATTTTCTCGAAAACGGAGAGAGATACGAAAAAATATCAAGTGACAAAAAAGTTGTATTTTTAACTGAGCTTTCTAAAAAATATATAAAATTTTTTAAAAAAGTCAGCAGCGTACATTTTTTGTCATTTTTATTCGTGACACTGTCCCCCGGGGCGCCACTGGAAGTCATAATTAACATTTAATTAGTGCTAACTGAGCGTCTTATTAAAGCTTACATCACTAGCAAATTTCAAGAAAATCGGTTTACGTGTCTTTGAAATATTAATAAAAAAAAGTTTTTTGAAAAAAACTTTGACACCCTGTATTTTGAAAACCATGCACTTCCGGACATCAGTCTCTCATCTCAAACTGCTTGTCTATGGTTCCTCAATATGCCCCAGAAGTTTTTTCCAATTGAGAGGGGACACCCTGTATGTTTGCACATTTTGGCTCGATGATTCTTCTTTTATAGCAAACTAAATTCGCAGACAATGGAATTTTAGCAGTTTGTAACTGGGCTGGTGGTCGAATGCGTCTAGTCGCTGGCTTATGACCCAGAGAATGCCGCCGTGGCTATTGAAAATTATCATTTTTTTCTGTAGCATCTTTTAGCGGAAGGAGAAAGGTGATCAACCGAACATTGTTGGTACCTAGATTTCAATCCTTCGGACTCTCCACGTGACCAGCCGAGTAGTCCTTCGGATAACATCTAAAAAGCTAAGGTTCCAGTCCTAGACTCACGTGGGTAGCTTCGCAAACTAAGATGGCGGTTAAAATAGTATATTATGATACAAGTTTTATGAGACGCTATTTTGTCGCACGCGTTGTTTGGAGTACGACGAGCGAAGCGACAACGTGTTTTATAAAACGTGTATCATATGCATTTTTTTTTATTTTGAAGTGATTTGAAGAAAAATATGGATTTAATATGGATAAATTACAGAAACATCTTCGATTTGTAACAATGATGACATTGATATAATTAAAATCTAACACACAAGCGTAAAGCCCAGTTTACAGTTAAGCGATTTTGATTATTGCAATACCCAGCGGTGAAAAATTCAATGTTTTTATCGTTTTTATTGGTCAATTTAAATCAAATTACACTATGAATTGAAATTCACCAATTGAAACATTTAGTTTTTCACTGCTAATATCACCAAATCCAAATCGCTCAGAAGTAAACTGATGGGTCTATAACTCTTCTGACTTTCATTTGACATCAGTTCGATTGTACCAATCTCTACATAATAAAAATTGCCTATCGAAATAGAGGCTATTTCGACACGCATCTGCGTTGCACAATGACTTCATTATAAAACCAAAATATTCTGCATTAATTTGAAGTCTTTTATTGAAAGAAATTGATTCAATATCGATAAATAACAGAAACATCTTCGATTGGTAACAATGATAGCATTGAAATATTTTAAATCTGACGCCCAGTTTACTGTTGAGCGATTTTGATTTTTAAAAATGCAATTTTGTTATTGTTTTTATTGGTCAGCTCAAATCAAATCACAGTCTGATTTGAAATTTACCAATAAAAACATTGTGTTTTTCACTGCTAGTATCACCAAATCAAAAATCGCTCAGAAGTAAGCTGGGCCTAACTCTTCTGACTATCATATTTGACAGTTAGATTGTACCAACCTCCGCATTTGCGTTTCATAATGACTTCATTATAGAACCAAAATGGAAAAACACTTTTCATACACTTATCTGAATTTTGTTGTTGAGGAAACAACAATACCAACCACTTTTGTGATGCGCTGGCACTGATGTAAAAGTAAAAGTTGTATACCAGACTTGCTGATGACTATGCTATACATATGAGAATCATTTCTCCATTCTATAGAACATTTTTTCAACTCGTATTGCTCTATACTCCTTCTAAAATAACTATTTTAAAATATGATGGTAGGTACCAGAGATTTCGAATAAGAGAATGTAATACATTATTTGAAACGATTTGACAATATATTCATATACTTAATTGAGGAGATCATCTTATTACTTGATTCTGCAAGATCAGAAGTCGTTTGTAATTATAGCTCAGATGGATATAGTAGTCAAATACAAACTCAGAATTGATTGGAAAATGGCGGAAGTACCTACCTCAAACTGGGAGATGAAGTAGTATAGTAGGCAATTATGATTCCTGATGAAATTCTTACAACAATAATAGATATAATAGGTAATGTTAAATAATTTGCCCTCAAAGCCTTCGCAAAATAAATAAATGAAAACAAATATTTATTCAGTTGATATCTCATTAGAAATAAATGACCACAGTTATTACAGAGGCTTGCTCACACCTGTTTGTGAATAGAGTTTCTATAAAATTTGAAATGAATATTGATAGAATAATATACAACATAAAATATGTTCCTTTTCATTGAATATATTTTCAAGTATAACTCGAAACAACTGTTGTTTATTTTTGTACATTTTGATATCGTTGAAGCAGATATTATTGTTATTATCATATTCATCATGAATAGTTGACCATCTTCTCGGTTTGGATAGTAAACGGCTGTGTTAACACTAATGACCTACCTATTGACTTCTATCAAAACTTTCAATACTGGAGGCCAAAAAGTCCAAATACTCAAGCCAGAATGGAAATTTGAAAATAAAAATACTGAGCACTTCGCGAAAATATTGCCACCAACGGCACCAACGATTTCATAGAAGTTACTGTTGGTCAGCACTGAAGGTGCAATAAATCTCTCGACTTGCAACTATATACCACATCGTACACCAGAACCCGAAAAAACTGCGAACATGTGTTACCTAAGGTGCTTACAACAAACGTGATGCTGATTTGCGATTTGGATGTAAATTGAAAACGTTTTGCGCTAAACGTACTGTGATATCCTACTGGCCGACTCCGTATTTATGACAGTTCTTTACGAAGTGATTGTGGCACAGCCAGCGGTTACCTGGTGGTTAGTATGATGCGCTATCCGCTTCAGTGGAGCCATTAGCACATAATAAATGAGGTGTGATCGGTGTGAAATCGTTCATTTCATCGTAATGAATTTGCTGTCAGGTTATTGAATTGATCATGTTGGACGCAACCGGAAGATATCTTGATATCTCATCGTGCAGATTTTTGATGAGATATAAATTGCAAATCTGTTCTGTCATTTTTCCAAATACGTCAAAGTGTTCATGATAGACTATCTTAGCTGTTGAATGTCTAGTGGATGATCTATATTCATTGGAGATTCTTTTGATTTGCAGAATTGTGAGTGGTTGTTGAAATGAGAAATCCAGGAAACTTCTCATTGGACTTGTTGACCACAAGCTCCAAGGTAATTCTTTCGAAAATACAACGAATCTTGATGGATTGATAAGAGTTATTACTATGAAGTATTTTTTGTGAGGCGGTATTCTCCAGTTTTGACATTTATCCAAAATTTAACTCTGTTAATATTGAGCTATAGGGATTTCAGCAATTATTGTATCTAGTTCCTTCCATTTTTTCATTATCATGAATATGTTTCCTAATCATCAGTCATTGATTTTTTGAAATCGAATGTGCATTCATTGTTTAAATCTGAATATGTTAACTTGGCCATACTATGGATGAGGACTCAAAATAGTCGAAACATCACCAAATATATACCTACACTTCCAATCAGTATAGGAAACAATTATTTGATTTTTAATTAATTCATTTTATAATCGTGCGTTATAGAAATGAAACGAAAGGTGCAAAAGGGCCAATTAGGACCCGAACGATATCAAGTCACACGGAGAAAAGAGATCGACCAATAAAAACACCTGGGGCTAACCAACTTCTAGGTTAGCCGACGTCGAAGACGTTCACGACACCACCAAACCTCAACAAGACCCGCACGATGTCAAACCAACTTCTAATCCAACAGTATAAACACACGCGACGGAAACCAAACAAGGAGAAATCATAAAAAAAACAATAAAGATACCAATGAGATTCAGAACGATATCCTGTCACTCGAAAAAGGTGTATCGAGCCACAAAAGCACCTGGTGCTAACCTAGTTACAGGTTATCCGACGGCGACGACGTCCATCACACTATACCAAGCCTCGACAAGACGCGCACGTCTCCAAACAAATTTCTGGAATGGCAAGACCACCACCATAGCTTCATTTCCATAAACACACGCGACGAAAATAGAACAAGAAAAAATAAAAAAAACAGCAAGAGTGCTAATGGGATTCCAAATAACACCCAGTCACTCAAGGAAGGGGAGCCAACTCACAAAACACCTGGCGCCAACCTGGTTCCAGGTTAGCCGACGGTGACGACGTCCAACGCACCACCAAACCTCAACATGACGCGCCCGACGTCAGAATGTGCCATCGACGACACCCTTCCCAATTTTATACCACGGTATCTTCTCCCAAAGAGGGGGCAGAACACTTTTTATTCCATCCACCAAGCCTTAGCTCATCTGCAAGTCGGATAACATACCTAATTATCAAGTTAATATGGCCATTCTGTATGGCCGTTGGAAAGAGGTTTTGATTTGGTTCCTAATGAGAGAGAGGGAAGGGCCAAAAGCCAGAAGGCTCGAGAGAGAAAAGCAGCACATTGATATTATAAGTAAGTTCAATAGCTGTATTCATTTGTAAACTGGGGGCCCGGTGCATTATTCAAGCAGGGCAGAACTCATGTATGTTTCATACAATTCAAAGCGCACCATTATATTTGGAAGTCGCGCTATGGAGGAAAGAAGGAGAAGGAGGATTTGGGGGAAACCGCAGTGGTGATGACCACGAGCGATGCCTTATAGACAGACTCTGGTGATTGTATACCATACATAGATAAATATAAAATCAGATGTCATCCGCTAAATCCTTTCACATTGGGATAGAGTGGGGCAAGATTTAGACAGGGCATCCTCTTGATCGATTGGTTGTCGGTGTTCAAGAACTTTAACAACCATTTTGTTAGTGTGCTGTTCATCTCTTCAATATTTTTCGCATATTTAATATCATCATCCCCTGGTTTACAACTGTTTGAAAATGGGGGCATCGTCCCTTGTTGATCTTGGAGCTAATGACCTCTGCTCTGTATTCAATGGAGACTGGTTGATTTTCTTTTTTATCAAATATTATCGTGTGGTCGACTGACCTTGAGTTTCATTTTATTTATTGATTCGATGGGATGGCTGTTCTCAAACCGAGCTAAACGATGATAATGTTATCTTAGGTTCAGATATTTATAGTTCGAATGAAGTCTACAGATGTTGTATCCAGATCGTCCTTTGGATTGGAATTCTTATAATACCTCACGATACGCACTGATGATGACTTCTCAACATTTCATAGCGCTTTGCTATGAATTTTTCTCAACCTGACAGATAACTGAGAAGATGACTATAAATTACAATTCGAATATCTTCTAGACGAAGACGAAATCCAATCCGAAATCGTCTATATGTAGCTCAAACTTAATCATCTTGTGATTGATATCAAGTGATATCAACTCGACGAATATCTTCCCCAATCGCCCCCATTGGATAAACAATCCCAGCCCCCTCCTTCGCTGTAGGAGAGTACACTGAATATGCAATCGTCTTCGAAAGAACACCCCGAAAGAATGATGCATAATTCAACATTCAAATTAGAAATAAATTAAATATTAAAATTATGGCACGAGAAAAAGAGGCCTTATAGATTATGTATGCAGCGAGGAAAAATTAAATCGTCTAATGAAGAAAAACGCCTTCTCGAAGGCGTGCGAGGAAATTGCACTGGATGGGCCCAGGTGGTGTGGTCTGCACAGAGCCCTCCTCGTCTTTTCTAGACGCTCAAATTTACATTTTTAACGACCTTGAGCTGACGAGAGCGTCGAATTTTTCTCTGCCAACGGAAATCATCTCATCAATCTGGAAGATTTATGACATGGAAAATAAATCATGAGATGATGATCTAAACACAAGTTGTAAGAAACATTGATGGCTTCATCGTGAGTATGCATCAAGGTTTCTATATATTTGTAGAAAAGTAACCAAAAGTTCTACCGTTTTCCAAAAATTCACCTGGATCGATGGAAGAGAATGAAAACGATGCAAATGATGAAGTGGATGCTTACGATGAAAACGATGATTATGAGAATGATGAAAATGAAGTTCACGAAAATACCACCAATTATCTTTTCAAATCAAGTAATTCCAGATGAAATTCGCATAATATTATGATAAAGGGAGGATATAAATCCTTCACGACCCTTCGAGAGATGGACATCAATTACCAACATACTTTATCCCCCAAACCTGCACAGGCCACCCTCCAATTCAAAATGTGATCATCCACCAGAAAATAAATTACGTTCACTATAGGACCGAATGAAATAACTTTGAACAGAACAGTTTTTATGTATTATTTCAAGTTCACATATGTGGGACCCCTTGCTGTTAGTCATGGGCACACTAAGGCATCCCAAATCCAGGATAACGTTCAGAAATCCCTCCTCATATCTTTTATTAAACCGACCGATATTTCTTTTTCACAATGTCATTGCATATTTTACCATACCGTCTATCATGTGCGGTATTCGAGACGCTACTGTTTCAAATGAAGTGATACCGTATTCCATATCGAAATGAGATGTGAATGAATTACACACAACGTTATTTTCCTACACTTGGTTGATTGTTTTGAAAATTGAACGCATTTTGGCTAAACTTCCTAGTCGGTAGTCTTCAATTTGAATGTCGCTATAGCGAATCTACTCAAGTAATTCGGTTGATTATTTCTGACATATCAAGCGAACTTTAGCAACATTTATGTCAAGCTATCTGGATCATTCGCAGGATGATGCAGGAAGTAGCAAAGGTGTGTGGGACGTCGTAAAAATAGAGAGAAAAGCTTGCGAAAGCGCTAACCCCAGATAAGCTGCACATTCACATGTATGAATTCAGCACATTAGGCCAGAGCCGAACTTGTATAAAATATTACTGCCATGAGTTTATGTTCAACTGAGAAGAGATCAGAGCCCCCTACAGAGGACGAAGTGAAAACCTGACTGACAATGGAGTAGCGATAAAGAGAAATATAGAGGAAAAGCTGTTCAGTGTCTGTGACTATGAGAAATGTCTTGGTCTAAATATCCGAGTTGAGTTATGAACCGAGAACTGGTAACATAGTGATTTGTCTGAAAACCATATTGTCATTAGCAAAAATTGATTTTACCCATGCAGAATGGTCTTCTATACTGGTATAACCAATAATTTAATAATTTCAAATGATCTACCAATATTCGAATAACGATGAAAGCATCTTGTTCAAGATCACAGCATCAGCTATTATCGATTATTTATGAAATATTCATTTGCTTCAAATAAATTCCCTTTTGAGGAGGTAATCAATGCACCACAGTTATAATGACTTCGAGGTGAAACAAGAAGAGTTCAAATGTAGTTATCAGGACTGGTTCACGACATGCCATTTGCTATTAATATTTTAATAGATTTCACACTATGTTACACCAACACGATCATTTTCACTGTCCCAGACGACTGGCCATTTGCATGTGAAACCGACCAATTACGTGATTATTTTAATGACTTTTCGTTTCAGGAGAATGTCAATGTATTTGAAAAACCATCAACGTAACTGTTGGCGACTAGTTATAAACTATAGATACGTATAATGATTCAAGAAACAAACTTCATAGGCTTTGATGTGGTGTCACCAATTGTTTGTTGAGATTGGTAATGAGAATAAAAAGAAAAGGTCAAAACCAACCAGCTTGACCTAATTTATTGTGATTCTTCGACGTCTGCGTTTGCAGAATTATGGTCTCTTGCAGGAGTTTCAAACTTTCTTGATTTTGGTTTTATACTGATGAACATCGTAGGTTATCCATTCTTGCAATGGAGGTGAGGTAGAAAAATATGAAAGTTATGTAAAAATATAACAAAATAATATGAACCGCAACTATAGTGTGGATCACTAGTATTAGGGAATTTCAAAAGCCTCAACATCATCACAAGAGAAAACAAATTTATATCAAGAATCTCCAAGTAGATTGACATAAAGTGAACAAACGTGCAGAAGTCACAAACACGGAAATGGTGACAGCTGACAACGAAATGACAAATGACGGTGACATCAGTGCCTGTAAACCTGTGTGACATATCGACTTCAAGGTAGAGAAAGATCCGATCACGGTAAACCTAGAATCATATTAAAAGATGGGAGGCAAAAGAAAGAAAAATAAAAAAAGAAAAAAAATAGGGAATAAGGAGAAAGAGAAACAGAAAGAGAAAATTAAAGGAAAGACGGACAATAACTGAAAAGAAGAATCGTTAAAAAGTTTAAGACTATCGAAGTGGGTCTTTTCATAGTTGCAAACTGATTCCAGGATATGTAATGGTTGTATTGGTTTCAAAGGTGTCGAGTAGTTTTTTGCCCTCATGGCAAACATTTGAAAATTCAATACTGGAATTAGGATCAAAGTTACGTCTGTCATTGATAATATGATTTGAAAAAAACAGAATTAGAATCAATTGTATCTCTATCAGAATAACTGTCAGTGATACGAGGTATATGCTCAGCAATTCTGTTTCCAAATTTAGAACCAGAACTGCTGTGCATACTCGTATTATCGATAGTTATTCATTTTGGGCCAATTATCTCCCAGAGGGAATATATTCGAGCTGAAGCCTTCAGATTCCTGGGGCGGAGATCTTAGACGTGCTCTTCTAGCCTCCTGCAAACAGATGATGGGAAAAGACAATGAAATTCATCTAACTTCCGAGTGACTGGGCGCGGTCCTAACATCAAAAAAGGACACCAACGATACTCGAATCATTCCGAGGATGTAACAAAACCCCCGGAGGCATCGACGTCAGAGGGAAAAGCTTCTTTTCCGAATTGGCCACTCTCGGTCAGCGCAGCCTCATCACTTATGGATACTGATGGCGCGAGCAATGAGAACTTGTTATTTCGCCGTGGCAAGATCGACCGCCCTTGTTAAAATAAATTGGGTGGCGATATAGGCTTTGATGTTTCAGATGGATTATTGCTTTCTGAAAAGGGATTCCGGCTTGTTCCGATGTTGCTAGATGGATTCGTTTCTCGTAGTAGGTAAACCGATGTTTCGCATGCTCTTGATGGGTGGTTAGACTAACGGAATTCCAAGTAGCATTTGAACGTTGCGGCGACGTGTTTGAAAAAGTTGCGCAACCAAACATGAGATGCGTAGTCGACCTTAATACTACGTTGTCACGACCCTGTTTTGCACCACTTTGGTCAATCATTTTTGAGTTTTTGAAACGTTTCACTTTCAACTGTAGGTAGCAGTTGGTCGATTCCTGAACGTTGCTAAATTTACCCAAAAACAACTACACAATTGCGCCCTCTTACGCAGCGATGACAGTTCACTTTCCACGGTGTTCAAAATTTAGTAAATATTCCAACCAAATCATTACTGATCACCAAAATGGACACTTGGTAAAAACTTTCTGACGACTACTAATGTTTCACTCGTGTGCTCATGATAGGTACCTACTCTATTTGTATTGCCAGAAAATGAAGATTTCGAAAAAGAAATTATTAACGCATTTCAGTTTATTGTCAAATATACTATTGTTTTACGCCAAAAAACACGCGCTCCTTCAATCCGTTGCGAATTTCTCAAAACTCGAAGATAAAAAATAAAAAAAAAATAATTTGGATATATCATATTCAAAGTTAATATTTATCCAAACGCGAACTATAGAGAATACAATAATATATTAATCGTTTCAAGAGTATTGTTAGCCTTTGTTTATGTTTCTTTATGTCCCAAATTTCAATGGCCGACAATGTTTCCGAAGATAATTACGCATCAAGCATGGCGTACTATTATAATAGACGTCAATACGACTAAGGATATCAGATAACTGAAAAATATACTGCTTTCAACCTTAGTCATCCAGACAACTAAATATAACCACAGCGCGACTGAAGTTGGTTATCCGACCAAAAACTGAACGAAGTCCAACTAACGAACACACCTCGCTCCACATTTGAAAACGGGCTTTTCTGTGTCATACAATTGTCAGTAGTGTTTTCCGAAAAATTAGTTGCTTTCCTCAATCTCTGCATCCAGGTTAGCATTTGTTCCAAAAGAACTGAAGTTCTCCTAACTGCCTGTCTTCAGGCATAATTTCATTAATACAATTTTGAGGTTAGGTTGGAAAAAGTTTTTATTCTTTTACTAGATATTTATTCTTTCTTCGAAGCATTTTAGCCAACAGTATGTTTCATAAATTTTGGTGGGAGTGGAGTGGAGTGAAATGAAAAAATCAGATGGAGCTTGTCAATAGTTTTTTTTGCATTGAATCGAAGTTGTTTTGCCACAGATATGTATGGTATATGCTTGTGTATAAAGTGTGTATCGGTAAAATGAAATAAATTCTATAATAAATAAACGGGGGCTGAATTTTTTTCATACAGTGACTCTCAGCTTCATGCGAAACAGATTTGGGTTGAGTGGAAGAACAGCTTCACGCTGATACTCCGCCTTTTCGAATTTTTCTCTTTTTGTATTTTGTTGTGTTTCTGCAATGGATGAGAATAATGACGATATTATTATTATTATTCCCAAAAAATTTCACCATAGTAATAGAAAGTAATAGATTTTTCGTTGTGTTGTGATGTAATGAGATGTTTACAAGATATAATGATCAGATTTTGTTCTTGTAGCGTACTGATTCCCATATTATAACTTGCAACTGATGAATTTTATTTTTGTACTTACAAATTCTCATACTACGAAAACAAAATATGAACAAATCTACAGTCATTTTTAATGTATTTCACGGCCGTATTCGCCGTATGCTATTAAGCTAAGCTTGAGGCTTAAGCTCTTTTATAGTTACGATTTTGTATGCACCTATCTACAAAATCATTTAGGCTCGCTCAACTCTAAGCGGCATTATTGGCGGCTTTATATTTTGAGCCAGGATTAAGTAGACATCATAACCCCGTTTTTTGATTTCTGTATCAATATTTTGAATAAAAACCAATTATGGAAGTCAATGATGGAGGATGAAGGAATTCACAGTCTATAAAAATATAAAATTACGTTAGTTTTCAAACCGAGAATCAATGAAATCAATACAAATCATGACACTTCAACAGCAACAAATATCAAATGTCAAAATCAAATGAACAAGAAAACTCGTTTTTATGATTTTTTGTCTCATTGGCCTCTTCTCAAAACATTTTTTGAGCATGAATCAATCATATCCATGTCGATGAGAGGCGATACTATATACCGAGTCTCGTTGATAACCCAAGGCAATAGACATATATAAAATATTACACATCATGAAGACAAATATTTTTTGGTTCAAGATATATGTTTTCACTTGAAATGACCACTTTTTCGGAATTACTTTATGATTGTATTGAACAAAGAAATTCTTGATTTATTATTGCAACAAGCAGTCGATCAGCTTGGTTGAAATTCATTCAGGTGACATGAATTCATTCAAGTGAATATTAAATATCATATTTCAGAATTGAAACTGATCGATTTAATTGAGGAAAATCTTTTTGTGTGCTTATTTTATCTGTCACCTTTATAACTAATTCAGAAGCAACAACCTTATTTATTTCCATATTCATTATAATTAGGTACATAAATAATTCAAGAACTCTGCCGTTGTTAATCCCTGTTCAGATTCGCGTACCTATACTAATTATACAAGTTTAATCACAACATGAAGAAGTACTTTATTGAATGTGAGAATCTAATTGCGTTTCTATTGCTATTTCAATCAAGCACCAACAGAGTCAGTTAACGTGATAACCATTGAAAATGACACCGTGGCCAGGTGAAGGAAGTGTATCCAACAGTTCTGGTCGCACACATCACGATGGATACCCACTATGTGGCGGTATCCCGCACATTATAACGCACTGACCGTTGTTAAGTTATGCAAAATTATTATAATAAATGTATCGCAGATGAATCTCCGAGCAGTTTTTACTCGTGTTTCCTTCCGGTTTCTAATTATCCACGGTATGGATTATCTTATTATATATGTCGGTAATGATATACTCCAAACCGACCATATAACCAATAAACTTAATTACCAATTCGAGAGAATCCAACTGCGGAATTATTATTATTTTTCCCACTATAGAGACATCTCTTCATACCTATACCCACTTTCATTTTTTGTACCTATGCCAATTCACAACGCGAATTGCCCAGTAATACCCAATACAAGCGGGAGTTTAATTTTCTTTGATAATTTTAATCAGCTGTAAATTTTGGTTTTGAAAGGCAAGGAATATGACATTTCATCTTTTTTATGTTCTGGTTCTCACGAAAAGGGATATCCTGTAATGTTCAGAGAACATCAGTGTCCGGTTTGTTTCTGAATGTCTAACAACTAAAAAATCCATTACGACTTATATCACGTGACCTCAGATTTGGCAGGAATTTGAAAAGAAGTTGTCATTGGTGCCAAAAAATAGGTCAAATTGACACTAGGTGTAGTCATGCCCTATAGATTGATGCACATAACCTTATTCAATATTCTCAACTCGTAAATAAAATTGAAACCAACCAAAATTTGTAGTAGAAGTCAATAATATACGAAGGCGTAGAACGGACATGGAATATTTTTTTTGTTAATTTCGAGTTAGGTTAATTTCGACATGCAGAAACGAAACGCCTTTAGAGTTTCTCAGAAATATCAATAACAAAATGTTGTCCCATATGTAGCCAGTTTTATGGCGGACACTGTATATAATACATTATTAAAAATGAATTCTGAATTATTATTTTCATTACTGATCATGCAGAGAAGCATTTTCTATCGATCTTTCAAAAAAATACACAGTGTTACATTGGATAAACCAAAGTTACCATTAGGAAACAATAAATGTCATTTAACAAGTCGTTCATTATATTTTTCCATTTGAATTTTTATTTAATATCTTCAATAACAAAAAAGTTAAAAGAGGTTCAACTGTTACAGGTGCACCTTATGCAACCATCTCAAATACAACTGATGATATTCAATAAATCAAGTGCTTCAAAATTGGACCCACATGCTTCGGAATTCGTTTCATTCATCAGTAGTCTCAGTGACTAATTTTTTGTATTCATTAAACATTTACGAACCTGTATATCATCATCAGGGTTTTGTTGAAACAGTTCTACAATGCCGTCTTAAAAATGTCAGTAATTTTATCGACATCAGTTTATCTGACATAACTCCATGCCATTGTGCAGAGCCATATTTACCAGAACTGCGAAATTCATGTAGTAATTGTGAGTAAGGTCGTTATCGGCAATCACAATGTTGTTGAAGAATTTGTATTCCGCATCATGCGTTGTTTGAATTCTTCTCGTATGGCTTATAATACATAAATTATCAATACTACGATACTAAAATATTGTATGCGATTTATGAGCTGGCCTTTACGTCATTCGCCGCCGATTTCTGATAAATGATTGATTACATAAGACAGGAGGAAAGGAGGTTTATGATATATGATCCCCGATCAGGATGACTGAATACGGCAAAGCTGGACATGATGTAGTAATGAATGATGACAGTTTGCGCAGTTGCCAAGTTAATTTCACATTTTTTAAATCATTTCTCCATTACTGATCAGCTGATCTCTGTCATTTGTAAATTTTGGGTGATATTTCTGCAATCATTCAAGATCTGTTCTCCCAAGAACACATTTTTGATCTGAATAGTGAATATGGATTAATTTTATTAAAAATGTGTGAGACGATATTTATACGTTTGTTGTACTACCTGTACTATTGATGATTCTGACCTATAATTCATAATATATCACGCCATTTTCTTGTTATACCGAAAACGGCTTTAGCTTAGATCATATATGCTTACGCTAGATCCGGCATCATAATGTGTAGTATATTTGTTTGGTATTAGAGGAGTCTGCAAGAAAGTACTATGATATCACGTGGTACAACCAATATGTATGGTAAAAGTTTTAAAACGACCAATCAATGGCCTAGTACGTTGAACTCTCCCGGACCTACTGTCATAGTTCAAGCATAACAGCGAAAATAAAAGTAACCAATGATCACGCAGACCGCCAGTGGGCGGATACTGCAAGAATTCCACAGATAGGCGATTTTTCTAAATCGCTTTCACTTGTTCGCAGGGCACAGGCCACGCAATTTGTCGATCAACAGTCAATATGCTTGGACTTATCCCTATAATTCGAAAAAACCAGGTTTGTATTTCAGGCAATTATATTTCAAAAGTTGTAGCAAAGCTCTTTCGACTGTTAAGTCATCATCAGTGCGTACCTGATATATGTAAGTATGATTTCGTGAAATAAGAAAACATTCTTATCAATATGGATAAAAATTAAAAATAATTTTTAGATTTTGAAATTGGTATCATCTAAAAATTACAATAGACTAGATTTTCTAGAAGATTTATATATTGATGAGGAGTTGCTTAACAATGATCTTTGTCTTAACTGACAAATAAATCTGAACATTCCTTCACACAGAAGATTGAAAAAACTATAAAGGATTTTTAATTTCCAGAAAAATTTCCCAATGATGAATTAGGTACTGATTTATTTTCTATTTATGGTTCCATGTCAATAATCCACTTCACAAAATTTCTATTTCTATGCTGTTTCACGTCATCATCACTTTTCTATGGACGATTGAACAATCAACAGGTGAAATTCGTTGACAAGTTTCAAATTTTAAATTTTCAAAATTTTTACGGGTTTATCTCAATGTTGGAAAAACCAAACATATTTCATCAATGTGAAAAGTATTGCATACCAGATTTTTTTAAACTTATGGAAATCTTGTAATACCTGACGAGTGAGTATTTATTCACCTTCATATATATATAAAAACGAAAAATGTTATTATAAATTTTTTCATCTTAATCCACATTGATATAAGAAGATTTTACGAAATCATACTCACTTATTTCAGGTATGCACTGATGATAACTTAACAGTCGAAAGCGCTTTGCTACAATTTTTGAAATATAATTGCATGGATACAAACCTGTTTTTTGAATTACATCGATACATGCACACAGCCCAGTAAATCTTTCATTTATCCCTATATATAAGTCAATATTAGATCTTCGGCATAGCCGTCTTGTGTCTTGTGAACCTGATGACGCCAAAAAGCGTCTATATACAGTTCGTTGGTATAGTAATACCTATAAATATCTGGAAATACTAGTCCATTTCTGGACTGATACCTGACCTGCCGAGACATGAGTGTGGCTGGATTTTAGCAATAAGTTCCATGCATTTTTGTGTCTTGTCTGTCAGCAGTTCGAGTAAAATATTTTGCAACTCCCCTTACTTCATTTGATTTCTTAGCACATAGAATTTTTTGGAAAACTGTATAGAGTCTCATCATAATGGTATGGTATTGGAACCATCGGACAAAGAGGGTGATATTGCTTGAGTTAGGCCGCCTCTTCAACCAACAAAGCATGATATATCTTCAAGAAGACCATATATGGTATGATGAATTGTTCGACAAAAGGGGAAGGCAGAAAAGAAAATTCCATTCGGTCTCCTCACAATAAGCAACAAAGTAGCCGATATATATCGTGGAAGAACTTTCCACATTGTTGCTGTACGAGCAAAGTTCCAATAAAAAAAACGCACACCACCTAACCGCCAAGTCCAGGAAAACGCTTATGAAGCTCCGTGAAGTATAATAAAGACATAAAATGGCCCGGAATAGGGATATATTGAGTGAGCGCTGAGCCAGGATCCTGGAAGTTGCTACAAAAATATTTCATTTATATATCTTTCATGGCGAAGTCGGATATGAACGGTCAAGAAATGATAATATATAGATTCTTGGGCCATTGCTGCGGGACGTCGGTCAAGTAATTGAAATATTCCTGCTGAAATATGGCCGGATAAATGGGTACACTTGTCATGGTAAACTGAATTGATGTAGCCTTCTCGAAAATAACAGTAATATCCTGAAAATGGAAATACATATTCGTTGTTAAGAGGAAACATGAAAATTCGAATCAATATAAATCCTTGGATGGAACGTACCCAATAAATATTCCTGAAAATCGGAAATATGAGCATCTCATATTCAATAGGAAATTCCAACTCAGCAACAGTCAGTTTTTCCTCGGAAGCATATGAGTAAATAAGTATAGTTGTGAGATTTCTTTCAATAAAATAAAATCAATTTTGAATTTAATTTCAAATCTAAATGTTTTTCAACAAAAATAGTGAGGAAATTATCAATTCATCCTCATAGTGACTGGGACAAATGTTTTTGAGATATTTTTTTATCCTTCATCGTAAAATGTGATGAACAAAATTTTGGTGAATGAATATTCTCAAATTAATTTTTTGTTATTTCACTACTTTTCTGCCCCTCAGAACGAAGTATCTTAAAATGCCATAGTTTGTTCTCTCATCCCTATGTTATGTCAGTTCTATACAGTTCTAGTGAAGATATTTCAACTTTAAATCTATGAAATGTTCAAGATGGACTTCAATAAATTATTACAAACATTGTGTATTTCTTAAAAATTCAACATTGACACTCCGTCTCAGAAACGATAAATTTGCGGACATCATTATGATTACTTATATGCTTATTTTGGAACATAAATAATATTAATAAAACTGTTTCAGTTCTAACAATGCTCTCCTCTAGATTGTAACAAATAATTTTTCGATACCCATAGTTCATTTTTATATCAATATTAAATTATTCTTCTTGTGTATTATGTGTCCTTCACTATATTTAACCGATTAGGATAGCAATCTGGAAGCTTCTGTCATATTTTTTCCATAAACTCCATTATAATAAATGTCCTTAAGCGGTCATCTTCATATGGCTCTATAATCAACAATAAGAAATACTTTTCATCTCGTACTTTCCATGACGTAATTAAGGAATAGCCACATGGTTGTATCTATTATAGCTCGATCTCAAATAACAAATTACTCTTTTTATGAATATGACGAACAATCTGTCAAAAACACTAAATACAAACTTTGCACAGTGAGGGGGTGTGAGCGTGTTTTATGCAGATATCAAAAGAAACCATCAATCTCACCCTACGTAAAGTTTATGGTGAAGACATTGAAAATATTTTATATGATAGCCATTTTACTATACCACTTCAGTCAAATGCCCTTTTTTTTTTATGTGAAAAAATGGGCCTATTGTAAAGAATATATTGAGCATGAATTCAAAATGATCCAACTGTTGAGTGAATAAATAAAATACCTGTCTCCCACAGTAGGAAAATCAAACTATCACTACCAGAATTATATTATTGTTCATTTCATTCGGCATATTGACATTTCATGAATTTCCTACAGATTGAAATCCTCATAATATTTTTTTCTATTTTGGTTGTATAATGAAGTCATTGTGCAACGCAAATGCGTGTCGAAATAGCTTCTATATCTATAACAAAATCTTATAGTTGTGCCACCTTTACCCTGTATAATAAGGCAAGAACGTGCTTGAAACGATAATTCGGGAAAACTGAAAACTCGCTATGTACCAAGTGATGCATTTCACTTGTAATTTCATTTTAATGCTATAGGTATTACCAACGCTATAGCCATAAGGAAATACCGTTAATTGGTAATTAATAAACGAGCTGCCCAACTTGAATTAAATAGCCTCGAGTGGGTAACGCTTTGAAATTTTTATCAGAAAAATCTCCAAAGTAGAACAAGATACATTCTGTCACGGCAATTAAGAAGCCTTCAGATGTTTTATAATTATAGTGGCATTTCTACACGGTTTCTGACTTTGGAGCTTATTTCTACTTTTTAACCATGTCCAGTTTTATAATTAACTATTGCTGGTATGAATACTGTATAGGGTACTATTTCACTTGGAACTCAGGGCGTTATATATTTTGAAAACGTTTGCCTTGAAATAATATGTCTGAATATTTGTGAGTCGACAGATAGGTATTCATTATTATAACTATCAGAAACATTACAAAATGAGTTGTCGAAACAAATTATTCAATTTTGAAGTATTTACCTACCTATTATATTATGTATGATCCTATGTGGGATCCTAAATAAATTATTCTACATTTGAAAACCAATAATATCAAATGAATCTTAAGGATCCAACAGGCTAAAGCAAATGACGAAAGAGCAAAAGAACATTATTTTCGATGATTGCCAATCGATAGTCATTTTAATGTTGGTTCGAATTACCGTATCTGGTATTTTTTTGCACCAAACCAAATCCGATACTGCAACCTTGGCATCGGTTCCATCGAACTCACCAAGTCTGAACTAGACATTTTTCTGCGACAGTCGTAGAGAAAGTACACCTAAATCCCGCGAGAACATCGTACCTCATAGCACAGATTAGAAAACCTTACAGATGAGACAGTCAGACAGAGCGAATAAAATTAGAGAGAAATGTAGAAAGCGCAGGTCCAGTCATAGATATGCGCAGACACTGAAATATTAATCGCGTGTTCTGTTTACATGGAATACATCGTTGTCATCATTTTGTTGGTTATGTTACAAATGTTTTCGTTTTACACGATTCACGATCCAATATTTCGGATAGGATTATGTTCTTACAGAGAATAACATATTTTCCATGAATTATAATTCAAAAAGAAAAGTAATGAAGGTTTCGAGGATTATAACAGCACAAATTGGATGGGTTTATGTTCTTACAGCGAATAACATATTTTCCATGAATTATAATTCAAAAAGAAAAGTAATAAAGGTTTTGAGGATTATTACAGCACAAATTAAACAACCTTTGATCATAGGTATATACCTTCATTGTCTGATGGAATGTGAATCAGGTACAATAATATGTTAATGTATATTGGCAATCATCACTGTATATATAGGTAAAGATTGCAAATCACCTTCATATACATCGGAGAATATCAAATTACCTACATCGTTTTCCAAAGAAATAAAAACTGTTAGTACTTATATATTGAGTGATATTATTGACCTCGATCAAACTTTTCCATTTGGTGAGAATACCACAATTTTTGCTATAGGTACCTGTACTCCTATATCACATGTCAACTTGAGGAATTTATATTCTGATCATTTATTAGAGAATTGAATTGTTTTTTATTTTCCTTGATAAATGGGCTATACATTCAAAATATTCCAACATCATCACATGAAATTCATTCAGAATCCATCTCATTCCTAATAGCCACTAATTTCTGATGAAAAACTTGTTCATAATAAATCACTCAGAAGTAGGTACCATTTTATCACAGATCTTTTATATTGGTGTTGATTATGCATTACTAAAATGGCAACATTGCAGCGGTGACAACGACTATCCGGCAACTGATGCGCAAAATTTGAAGGTCCATCTAAAAAAAGGAGTAAAATTTTCTAATCTGTCTCGCCAATTCCACGCCCTTATCCGATCTATCAGCAAACATTCTCCCAAATCCTCACCTGCCACTGCTTGTCTAATGGTACCGCCGTAACAGCGTTATGCACCTCTTATTAGCGTCTTCATGGGGCAGTACTACAGGTGGGCAGGTGGTTCAGGTGCACACTCGGTTTTTTCTTCGGCTTCGCTTTTCGAGGAAGTTACGCTACACGGCGTGGACAAGCTGTAATTAACGTGCACGTAGGTAGGCAAAGATTTATCTTGGTGCTGAAGGTAATCAATAGATCGACACGAGTGGCCTTCCACTTCAGGTCACATTGATTTTCCCACAAATACTGTTGGAATATGTCGTTCCATGTTGGTGTTGGATTTGGTTCACTTTCATCAGCGAGTTTGACGCCTTTCAAGACGGATTTATGCACTCCACTCCGGTTTCTCATTGATCTGTCATATCTCTATCACTATCGTTTTCACAAGATATTGTTACGAACTGCTGGCATTTCCGAGAAGGCCGGAAATCATCATCTCGACGCATGACTCACAGCGAAGGTATCGGTCGAAGATGAACCGCTATAATTAGCGGATGATTCATTGCCGTCGAATATGAAAAATACTTCCAGTTTATTCCTATTATTCCTTGACAATGATGTTTTTACCTATATAAGAACCGCGGTTTCGAGGACAAGACAGTTTAGAAAGAAAGCTTGTTATGTGAACATTTAGATTTGTGAAGGTTTATTGGGTTGTATGAAGTGTGCTCAGTGATATAAATTGTTCAGTTTTGTACTCAGTGTTTTGAATTCACGAACCCTAGTAGAAATATCGTAACAATATGTTGGAACCCACAAGATATTTTCTACAAACACAGTTCCCAGACGAGAAAACTCGATACTGCATTCAATTAACCTACTTTTTATAATAATCTTCATCTAAATCATTATCTTGTTCTTGTACGTCAGCGTCCTGAAGATGAAACAATAAAGTTTCGAATCGTCGACAGTTTGAAAATTCGTTTTCTTCAACATTTCTACCGAATTCCCACCAACTTACGAATTTAAATCATTAAAGTCATTAATTATTCAGTATTATTTTTGAAATTCAATCCGATTATTCATATATCTAACACGAAAGAAGGGAAAATTAATCATAGATTCAGAAGTCGCGCTTAGAAACCGTGATGAGCTATTGAGGCTACTTGAAAACTTATTTCTATCGCACGTTTAAGCGTTCAAGCATTTCAGGGCACCATGTCATGAATCTATCATATCATGATTTATAATTTTCCTTGATTTCTCTGGTAGGATGGTGCAAATTTACAATGTTCGCAATTTCTGCTATATCACTATTATTTTCCATCATGCAACAGAATGATCAGTTCGTTTTCAACAATGATGGTTGCGTACGCAAATATATGCACTTAATGACATTATTTCCGCGCACGAGCAGCAATGCTGTCACTGAATGACATTCCTCGGAAAATGCCCACTTTGTGATTTTCACTTGCGTTTGGAAGTATGGCGTGGTATCGTGTTTTGTGATTTGTTAAATTTTCGTTTATATTATATGGTTGATCCTTGTGTAGTTGTTACAATTATTATATAGTTTATTATCATTACTTTCGAAAGGGATGCATTTTAGGACGTTCATGTAAAAAAAGTAATATTTTGATCCCAAAGATACGTCTTCAAAATATTTACATTGAATTTTAAATCAAAGTGAATCTAGCTTTACGGATTTTTCAAGAATTTTTTTCTTTCGACTGCATAAAAGGAAAACCTTATTGAATAAACTGATGAGGAACGCCGCTCGAAATTTTCTTTATTTTTTTTTTGTCAATACATTGGTTTAGTGAATCAACCTGGTCTCTCATAACAATGATTATTCATAATTAATATGCGACAGTTCAGTCAAATTTTGAAAACAATGATTCAGATTTATAAACCATCATCATCTTAATTTTTTTCATCCATCATACGGTTATCATATCTTCGAATATAACCTGCTTCAGCTTTGATTATAGCGATATACCATAATGAAAAATAAAACAAACTTAAACAAGTTGCTGAAACGTGTATGTTGCTAAATTGATTGGAAAATAGTGTTTTAGAGAATCTTCGAAATAAACAGAAAATTACTGAAGTTGGTATTCATCATATAAACTTTGGCATTGGATTGGTAAAGTTTACAAAGGTATTGGAATGTTGTCAGCAAATTTGAATATGAATATTGTCCATCTTTATACATATTTTATCCTTTCTCCTAAATCTCTTACAGAGATACCTATAATAATACACATACTTTAATATAGAGATACTTAAGTAATACACAATAGGTATAGGTATAGGTACAGTTGTGTGCATAAAGAAGTAGTGCAGCAGTTATAGGCTATTTTAAGTCAGGCTTGTCAATATTAACTAAACATATTATTGACTTTGACAAGTAGTGTCAAAATTGAAATTATTTTTGTCACAAAAGTGTACGTGTACTACTTTTTAATGAAATCTAGAACATTATAGGCATCAGGTTTTCGCCATACAAACCTTGTACGACTTTTATATGCACAGAACTGTACATGAATAAGTAATAAATTCTTGAATTGGAGCAGGTCCATTCATACCCTAGTTACTCCACCGATATCCATTTTTTTTTGTTTTTCGTCTTCCCTGTTCTACGGAATTGAACAATATTGTTACGCAAACACTTTTTACGTAAGCAAATGCATACGATTCCATTTTCTTCCAGACCATTTCCAGCAATTTGAATAAACTTGTTATTCCTCGAGAACTTCAATATTTCTCGCATAATTCACATCTTCCAGATGCCCAGAGAAAATTTACTTTGAAAAGACAAACAGTTTCGGTACTGTAAACACAATATAATCGCATATTCAAAGAGTGGAAAGAGATGGCCGAAGCTTTCTGCGGAAATTGGTGTGTTTATGTATACATTTCCAAATAGAATGGATTGGTTGCAGAATGTAAATATTTATGTTCTAAATGAAATGTTCCAGACTACATTGAAAACTAAAATGAGTAGACTTGTTTGATTCAATCATCAGAACAACTTCTCTCGTTTTTACCCTATTGAATATATTCTCTCATATTTTTTTTATATCTGACGAAAATGAGAAACTAAGAAAATTCCACAAATATTATTTCATAATAATTCGGAAGTATACCAATCCAGTCTAGTTCACTATATTTCAAATTCATTGAGTATACAGTATTAACGGAAAATATGGAGCCAAATTGAAACTGGAGATTGAGAAAATGTGTTTACTGTTTGAAATGGATAGTGTCATGTGAGGGATTCTTTATAAAGGGTCATCTTGAAGAGTGTTTGAAGTGAGAATTCAACTAAGCGGGTCTGCCAATTGGAAAACCTATAATGTTCGTGGCATAACGTGCAAGCCAAAATATGGATATTGGTAAAGTATGAAATAACACACGGCTAAATAATAATAATGAGTTTATTCTACACAACAGAAAAAAATCGAATATCTATCTACGAGGGATTACGTGTATACAATGAAATGTAGGGGACCAAGCGCACTTCCTTGGGGTACCCCTCTATGGAATGCAATCGACGTATCGAAGCTCCTATTTCAGACGACGCTCTCTTGGTACTGTATTGTGAGAGTATCAATCTACTGTGTGAATCGGTGAACTGGGTGATAATTTTATTTCCTTTGCATCGTTTATGTTTCCTTATTGGAGTAGGTAATGATGCAATAATGATTTATTTTCTCATAGTAAACAACGATAATAATTGAATTTGCCAATAATAATTATTATTGATTGGGTATTTACGAATATAGCTCCGATCTAATTCAAATAGTAGAAGTAGGTATGTATAGGTACATTAGATAGCAGCCAGATCATAATAATATATAGATTAACATATCGTAACAGGATCATAACCAGAAAATAGTTGATGATTCGAGACTTCATTAATTCTTGAAAATACTTGAAAATTGAATATGTATTTAGAAGTTCTTCCAATCTAAAAATGTATAGCAAAGTAACTAATATCGTTATAGTTATATCGTTGAGTCATATATTCTTTCATTCTATCATGATGCATAGTGTTTCAGATTGAATAGTCGTAGTCGTAGAGAAAGCATATAGTTTGGGAAAGTATAGATTTGTATGTCGTTGAAAGAAATTGATTTGATATCGATAAGTAACCGAAACATATTTGATTGGTAACAATGATGACTTTGAAATATTTAAAATCGCACATGATTTTTCCGATACCAGCGGTGAAAAATGCAATGATGAATTTGAATTTACCATAAAGTAAGCTGAGCTTGACTCTTCTGACTTTCATTCGACAGTTCGTTCGATTGTACCAATATCCGAATAATAAAAAATGCGTATCTTGTTATAAATAAGCTATCATATATACTGAAATTAATAATTTATAACTGCAATAGCTAAAATTGCTTTTAGAATTCAATATTGATTCGTATTAACTAAACATATATCACAATCAAGAATAATATCATAATGAAATCCTTCGTACAAGGATATACATACTTTTAGAAGTACCTATATATAGATTTTGATGTGGAATGGACATGAAAATACACATCACTTCAATGATGAATACACACAATATTTGATGTAGAGGTCGATAATAAGGACAAGAATTCTTGTCTTATTATCTTGTTGTCTCTTCATGTCAATTATTGTGATTTGGAAGAATCAAATTATAAATTATATCATTATAAATATTTCGAAAATTGCTGAACCAAAATTCAATAACCAATATATTCGACATCTTATATTTTTTCGAAATTACGTCACGTGATCTATTGAAAATAACGAAATTGGTACGCATATTTTATACCTAATCAACGATATTCATTTGTTCCATCTGATGGTTTAACTTTCTGGAGGTTCAGAACGAACCCTGCAACTTTTGCATTTGAAGTTTTTCTATCTCCAAATCATAAACCCAGTATAATCTATTCAAATACCTAGTTTGCAATTTTTCAGTTTCATCAGGATTATCATTTTTAATTTGCATTTTGCATTTTATGTTCAAAAAAATTTCTTGTCTTGTCTTGGAATCTAAAATTAGTTCTGTTAGTTAATTCTTGAATTCAAGACAAGATTAAGAGAAGATCTCGAAAATTTCAAGAATTTGGCGATCCCCAATTTGATGTCATCCCAAAGTTGAACCCCCATTTGCCTCTCATGACTCTCATGTTATATTGAATATGGATCTGCCGCCAAAATAGCGATTCTAACCTCACTTATATGGTCTAATCAAGTTTGTTTGTGTTATTCAATCTACCCAAGGCGGAGCTTACCCAAATTCAACGTTTTTATTCGCGCGACCAATTTGTTTCTCATGCCATTCCGTGATGAAAACGTCATCAATACACGTACGGCATATTTTTTATTACAGCCCACTGTTAATAGTCCGTATAGGGCATGCGGGAAACACAGAGCTGTCCTACCGGAACTGAAATTCCGGTTGTGTTTGTTACACACGGTCGCGGCATCTGTTTTCGAAATGAATATTTATAAACCGAAGATTTACATATTATCGGTGTGCCACCATCATCTACTGGTCTTACAATTAATTTTACAGGTTGTGTCGTTTTCCTAACGGACAATATGTGCGTGGAGTTCGAAAAAGTCCACCGTAGACGCATAAATTAATTTATTGAGTTATACACCACCATCGCCCCCAAAAACCTTGTGTCTACATGCACAAACGGTGCTACTTAGTATTCGAAGAATGTAGCTTCGTTGGGCTATATTTGCATTTACTTTTATAATTATCGTCGTCATTATGATGTCATTTCGCCATAGTGTTTTTAATCGATAAATACCGGCTGTCCCACGGGGTACATTGTACTGGGTCATTCCATATATTAAAACGGTTGCAGGCAGGGTTATGTATAGTTTGTTTTTGGTCCGAACCACCAGAAACTTCCTCGTGATTTTTAATGTATGCCAGTTAAATCTGAATTTTGAACCACCATTTGTTCCAATTGAATGTCAGTAGATAGCAAATGAACCTCGAAACACACTATAAATATATGCATGATGTGCTTCGAAGCTAAGGTCCTAAACCCTAAACCTACGAGAGTTGCTATATTCAACTATATAAGTTATATATACGGCTAAAAATACTTTTCAATACATGAAGATGAAACTATACTTACTATAGATTGTGGGAATTTGCAGCAATGGTAGGTAACTTAAGTACTCTTTCAACTTTGCTCCGTGCAATTTTAGTAAATCATCCTGTAGTGGTTGATTATTATTTTCTGGGAAACTCGTGTTCTCAGTTATTTTAGAATATTTTTTTTTCAGTCAGAACATTCATCGGATTCCTATATAAAAAATAGTTGAATATTTTGTGGAGGTGACTTATTTTATTTTCCCAATGTTGGTGTAAATCATCCTGTATATTAGAAGAATATCCTGCTGCTTGTGAATAATTGAATCACCTAGCAACAAATGAAGAATTCAAACAAACAATTCAGTCGAGAGTTCATCGAGACCTTCTGAAAAATATAATTCGATAATTCACGAAAGAGGTTGAAATCTCCCATATATACCTATTGATTTATTCAGTAAATATAACCATAACTCACCTACTAACGGTAAAGAGATTTCTTTTTGGCTAACAAGAAGAAATTAACAGGTCCAAATTATCATCGGACCATAAATATCGAATTAATAGAGCTCTGATCATTAAAACTATTCATAATATCGTGAATTTAAACCATACCTGGGTGAAAGTAGTGATATATGGAATGGTTTATGGTATAAGTAGCTATCATCAGAAGCAACAACAAAAAATATATTTGAAATTCAAATTCATATTGTGTATTGATGAATGAGAGTCTGCATCTAATAAGGATTTCTGTAAGCATTAAATATGCTTGATCTAATCAACATATTCTAATTGCCTACCAAATCGTTTAACATCAACTCAATATTGTATTCACGCTGAATAAAAGATGCTAATGTTAATTCAGGTTCTATTTGTTTTATCTAGCGAGTAATAACAATTATTCTATAATCTCAACTACTTTTGTTTTCATTATAATTGGTAATTGATGCATTTGTTAATTGTTTAAGTATAATGATGAAATTTATATTATGCATCAGCACTATAATTTTACCATCAGATGAATATACAAGATCAATAAATTCAGAAACAAATTTTCTACACCTGACAAATTCAGATGTTTCACCATCATTCATATGATAAATAGTTTAAGATTTAATTAATTGTTTCAATCAATCTTGCAGATGGTCTAAAGAAGTATATGAATATTCAGTGCCTCATAAGGTAGAATTTTAATTTGATGACATTCCAACAACTTTTCAATCCAAAAACAATAAACAACGCATGCACGAATCATTTAAGTAAATAGCTTCCTTAATAAATAACACCGAAGTAGAGATAAATCTTCAGCGTGTTTTTTAGCAATGATGATACTTATGGATATATTCCTGAAATATGGTGTGTGGGTTTTATATTCCGATATCCGTAATGTCTCTGGTAGTTTTATAAATTTCACAGCCAGTGTGAAATGCTGGTACCGTCATATAATTGATACGGTTTCATCAATAAGGGTTTGTATCATAAAAATGTTGACGCAGAATTACACACCAATAAAAAATCAGAGTTGTACACGATCCATGGAGGTGTGACCTCAGACAGTTCAATTGTGATCGGTAAAAAAAAAAGAGTTCTTAAAGAAAACAAATTTTACTTTAAAAATTACAATCTTACAAAAAATTCAACCCACAGCACCATCAGATGCTTTTTTTCGGTCAATGTATTAGTTTAATTCAAGCTATGAATAATTGAAGATTATTGCTGATGGTTTTGAAATACTTCGCGTGGAATACATTAGTTCAAAGTGAATTAACACTCTGTATAAAGAAGGAGTGCTTGCTCAATGTTCTAAGAAATGAACATATACTTCACCTTCCAGTAAAAAATAAGTCAAAACTTTGGTTGTAGGGTTGGTGCTAAATTTCCACATGAGTTGACTCTCATCACTTTTTCTATATAACTTAACCTTATTCTCTTCACTGGATTTATGTTCTCATTACTTCAGACGAATCCAAACCATGTATAATGATACATCATTCCTTGTCAGCAACTTTTAAAGAAACACCTTGTGCATGCTGCTTGGAAATGGAAGAAATGGATTTCTCATTTTACAGTGCAATCAGTTGTAGGTATGTCATTTGTGAAAATGAGAGATAAAAATAATAATTTGAGTAGTAAGTACGAATAAATTTTTTCATTGGAGTGAGAAATCGTGTTAACATTTATGGACTTTGGATGTTAACAACTTATCACGTGTATACGAATGATGATCGATGATCGGAGCTAATGGTTTCATAGATTTAAATCTAGTTGTTTCACTGTATCATGATCATGATTCATTGTAAGTTTCAAGAGAAAACAAAGTGAAAAACCCCTCCCTAACTTTGAGTGCAGAAGGACTGACCTGTTGTGATTGAAAGAATGAGATTTTCCCACTATCGAGGCATATCATTTGAAAATGATTAAAAAATCAATTCTTAATAAACGCAGGTATAAATTAACATCTATCTTTGACATAAGTCTTGTTTGGCAGACATTGAAGTAGTGGGATCACATTCAGGCACATATATGGAGATCTAATGTGTGGTCACCCCACTGCTTTCATTTAATTATCGGTTCTAATAAACCTTCTACAAGACAAGCCTACACAGTAAAAAAATATATTTGTTAATATCTATTTAGTTGAAAATAGCAAGAAATTTGTTAATAACCACAAACATTATATCTTTATTAGCATAAAATTCATCCGAGGAACTTGTTAATGATGAAATTTGTTCTTTTCACAACAACGATTAGTTAAAAAATGTCCGTAACAAAAATTGTAGTGAAAAATACTATGTCTTTTGTTGATTTCTACGAATTTGAGTGAAATAGACAAAACAAATATTTAATCTTCCAAAAAGTAGTTGTCATTTAATCAACATTTGACGACGATGTGCAAGTCAGAATGAGGTAGGCTCAGTACTTGGTAGTCTTTCGTGTCGTTGAGGTGTCAAGCGTGCAAAGTTTTGTCTCATCAGAAAAGAAGCAACACCTCCATCAAGTTAGAATTCACTGAACTAATCTCTGGTCGATGATGAAGAATTGCTGCATATTAAATATACATATATTGAAGGCAAGGTTTAATTGTTTATTTTTGGTTACATATTCATTCAAGAATATATTTGTTCCCATACCAAACCATTTGTTGAATTGACAATATCTTATTGTTGAAGTAACGAAATGAAATTATTTTTCATTATATTTAGTAGTAATTAACCAAATTGATTTTTTAGAATCACCATCATTAGTTTTACTTTCATCGAAAGAATATTGTTGAAAATACGAAATATATCCGGTGATTTCGCAAAACCGTTTGTAGTAACTCCAAAAAAACTAGTATGATTTCGCAACTAAGTTTTGTTATTTGTCAACTGAGCTGTTGCACTAATTGACAAGATTCATTCGACTAAATGTACTTTTGTTAATTTAACTAAATAAGGTTAGTGGATCGAGCTGAGCAACAAGTTGTAGTTAATTTTAACTACCCAGTTTTTACTGTGTATAGGTCAATTATTTTTTAGATCTGCTCAATTAAAAAAATGATCCACAACAGTGATCACAACAACAACTAGAAACACAACATTCTGACACAACAGCTTGAATCCCACGGGGCACGGACAAAACTCTCTTAGGTTCCGCCCACTGCGGATTTTTAGATCATCACGAGGTTTTGACGTTTTTTATCTATTTTCCAGAATCAAGAAGCCCAATCGTTTACATAATCTTCTGCTCAGTCCGAGGGTTCAGTCTACTTCTATACTTCGACCATAAAGAGATTATTTTGTGAAAATGTCTTCTTAAAGAACTCGAGTCTAGTCTAGTGCATTTACTCAATTGATGCTTCGTTGAATCAGTTCAAATAAATGTCGATGAGGTGTTTAACTGTAAACCAAACAAGAATAGCATATCGGATATGGCTTCGGAATTCGTTTTAGATTAGCCTCTGGAGAATGAAACGATCGTTCGTGGCGAGGTGTTATTGTCACGAGTATATTGTATGCAAAGAGTGTTAAAGGTTTCAGTTTTTGCCATTCCTCGCCCACCTTTGGAATTGCCGTATGGTCCCACGTAATTCGACGTGACGTCACTCCGAGGTTGAATTATTGTAAAGTAATACCCAAAGAGAAAACGAAACCAGACGTATTTTGATGGCACGGATTGAATTAATTGCTAATCACAACAAACATAACATTGTTAATACCTACACTTAAAAATAGTTGTATTTCACTCAAAGAAGGAAAAATGTCTCAAAAATAAACGTGTATAGGTTAGGTCAATCGAATGGTCGCAGTCGGTACAGGCAGAGCGTCATTATTAGATATAATTGTGGCTGCAAAAGGGCATTCGTTTAGTTTGACCAATGTTTGACAAAAGCTCTTAAAAGTTAATGGATTTTCTCTTTTTAGCACATTTCCTCAGAAGATAAATTGGAAGAGTAATTCACGAATTTATTCCCACTAAGCATGTAATGTTACAAAATATTGCAACAATATTATGTATTGCTTGTCATTGTAAGATAATAATATAATATTGCATAAGGCTAACTGCTATATTCAAGTTTTTAACATAACAGAAAAAATTACCGACAAGTTGCATGTAAATTAAAAAGCAAGCTATTGATTATGTTTCAGTTGCAATGTTGCGTGAGCCATTGATGTTCATTATAAATGCAACTTTATAGAAACTATATAGGAACAATGTGTGTGCAAGTTACATTTGGAACTATCGAACAAATTCAAATCACAATGTTACACTCGGTTTGAAATCCTATTATATTAACAACAATACATAAGCTAACTTCAAACAATATTGCCAGTATTTAGAAAACAAAATGCATGTTCAATTTTCGATTGTATCATCGCAGAAATATACAAAATGATACCCTTCGACAATTTTGAATAGTAAATATAAAGAAACTTGAAAAAATATTTCATCTGTCAGGTTACCAACCAATTCTGAATCTCCCGGTCTTGAGGAGATATTCTTTATGTGAGTAATTCTGCTAATTTTTTTAAAAATTTTGTCATGGATGGAAGAAATTAAAAAAACGCACAATTTTGATCGATAATTCAACCAACTCAATACTTCCTGATATGAAGTCGCTCAAAGGCATTCTCTAAGTCGAAAAAAAAAATTGCCAAGAATTCTCATTCAGCATATAGCCAATATTGTAACTGTGTCAATAGTGAAGGTTCCTCTTATTTTAAGTATAGATCCAAAAATGTCGATATATTTTTCCCACAACAACAGAGTTCACAAAAATACTGCTGAATATTTATTGCCTCTCCACTCTGATGAATATGTATTGCTAAGACATACCTAATCTGAATTGTTTACCATATTGAGACCTAAATATTGCACATACGTCTTTCTTTGATTTGCAAACGAATCAGCTATAATTATTGCAACAATATTGATATTGCGAATAAAAATAAGTAGTATAGGTAAATTGTTCTAAAAAATTTTAAATTAAACCAATACTCTTTTATAATTTTGTCATTGGACAATCTTGGAAATACTACCAAAAAATTTTATACAGCAATTTCCACATTTTCAGACCAGTTGCTGCAATGAAATCTCTTTTGTTACACTCTCACGATTATGTGGCTTATTCAGACAAACTAAACATGAAAAAATGCTTATTGTACCCATGATCACATCATATTACATTTTAAATTATTCTTGTATCTCCGTTAATTATAGGACATCTCAATAATTCAAATGATTAATTAGATCCTGTGCAATTTATTGATGATATACATATTAGGTAGGTGATGGTAATGATTTCCATCAACCATGACTGTTATCGTCGTTGGCCATGAGGAGAGGAGTTTTTTAACATTGCAATCTCGAACCAATGACCAACTTCCACCATATCGTGACTATTCCAGTGGAAGAAACAATTATTATCCTACTAATTATATCATGGATCATGGGAGTATGATCTGCTTTACTGCTTGGCGTATCTGAGTGGATTTGCATCCTTATCAACATCTCGAAGGAAACTAAATACCAGTCGTTTAGAACCTATAATTCTCTACAATCTAGTGCAATGAGAAAATGTTTTCATCGTCACAGCAGATTTTTCTGCTGCGATAGCCAAAAATTTTGGCATACATAGGGGACAGGAAATATCTTTACTACTGCAGAAGAGAACACTTAACTGCCAATGTCTACCTGTGGTAGCACAGCTACTTTAGAAAGTAACTCTACTGTCGTAATAAAGATACTCTCCTGTTATGGAAAAGTAACTATGCTCTGGTAGAAAAGAGGTTTCATTCTATTATTTTGTTGTTGAAAAGTAGATTACTATTACAGGAGAGGACTTATTGTTAATATGAATGCTTACTGATACTAGGAAAGAGTATTTACCAGCAAAGCAAAGTCCTTGCCAAGAGCAGCATGAATGGTTTTTTTTTGCAGTGGAAGTTAACTCTCTCACAATAGCAAAGATATTTGCTGGAAATATCCTTGAAAGTGGTACCATTCAGCGCCTTCAAGAAAACTAGGATAAACAAAGTTTAACCAAACCTCTTAAAGTTCGTCAATCGATATTCAAATTATTGCCAGCACTTTCCGATAATTTAATTCAATTAAAGTTCGTTTATTCTATAGTTTTATTGTTGCATGCACTATATGGTTCCTGCACTTTCGAAGAGATTTCAGGCAAACCTATTGCTATTGTAAGATAATAATTAACTTCCACTTACACTGTTGGAAATTAGTTGCTAAATCAGCAAAAAAATATAGTCCCAGTAGGTCTACAACATTTTATAGTTGAATTATCAAGAGTATTTGAAGGTAATTTTCACCATAATGGTTATTGCTCGTCTCAACAACCGCCTCTTTGTATGGCTACTACGTCTGAATGGTGAATGAACTACAGTAAGTTAATAATTCTACTTCACCTTATAGCTGTTCGCAGTATTCTCTGAAGTTAATTGAGCAATTACAAATTGTCATTTTCACTTTAATTTGTCGTTATGAGTCCTACGTCATAATGAAGTTCTAGCTACAAAAAGTTGTCGATTGTACTACAACTCAGTGTATTTTCAACAATATTCTACTGCTAGAATGCAAAGTTCAAAATACTGAAATAACCATATATCATGACAGACATTTCATTTTCTGCATAGCAACAATACGAAAAAAATCCACTATTGGCACAAAAACACATCAAAAGCTGTCAGTAAATCGAAAGAACATCGCGGCACGTGATTCACTACAATGCTGCTAAACCTCTGTCTGTGTTTGTCATCCGAGACAACTTATTCCTATCCTCCTGGAGTGTTGAGTATCTCTCGTTCAATTGCTGAAACAAAAATTATATTAATAATTCATTTTGGATTCATTTGGTCATGAATTTTTCAATCCAATTAACTCTTGAAATCACTTGGATTTATTAACTGAATAGTACATTATCATTCAAAATATAATTCAGAACGAATCTTACCAGTACATTAATTTCTCTTCAACTTAACTCAGTGAGAAAGTGAAGATCGATCCATCGAACAAATACCTGAAATGAAGAGTTGTACAAATAATCACATCACAACTTCAACAGTTTTAACCTAGATGTTGCAGTTATCTTCATGAGTATAGTAAAAAATATATGAAATATGCATGAGAAGTAGTAAAACTTCCATAATAATAATTTCAAAATGTGAATATAAAACTGATATGATTATACTCACTTTTTTGCAGCGAAACTTCAATAATCACAGACAGAATCCAAGAAAAATTCTCAAAAAATCATGTGAAATTATTGCGCTTGCAGATTCCGACGAAACATTGTTATTTGTTGCTCTAGATCAGGAAAAATATTCTCAACTGAAACAAAACAAAAATAATATTAATATTGGCATGAGTAAATAAAATGTATGTACAAGTCCACATCAATCTACTCCATGTAGGTACTTACCTTTTTTATATATTGATTACACGAGAGAAAAACCTAATGTATTCGTTCTAATGCTCTACAACGGCAACAGACTGCAGATAACTGAGTAAACTTGGGTTGGGACTTATAAGGAATCGGTATTCGTGAGAAGACAAACGAAAAGTAGCGAATATATCCGAAGAGATCGGAACTAAAAAATCTTTGTAACCGAGCACAAACTGTTGCAAATTATAAAACTAGGTGATGTTAATTTGTCAACAGAGTGCGACAAAACCGCTATTTAATATTAATGTATTAGCAACTAGATTATGTTCTATGTCTATGTTTCAATAACCATTATTGAAGTTCTAGTTACAATTATTTGTTGTTGTGTTACAGATTATATCAAGTTGTTTGGACAGGAATTTCATCTGTTCATTTGATGCAAACTTGTTGCTGTTGTATTGACATTATCAGTAGTGAATTCGATAACTTACTGATTTAACAACTACATCGAAAATTGTGAAAGTGAAATTGAGACACAATTGTTGTTGAATTTGACTACAATTTTTTAACGATATGAGAAGTTGTTGAAAGTAACAACTAATTTCCAACAGTGTACTGATAAATTCCTTTTAGACTGTCCAAAACATCATAATTTACACATGCCATCAGTCGTATAGATAACAAATAATTTCACCAAATATTCGTTAAGGGTTTTATTCAAACCATGGAAGTATTTGAATGAATAGTGAACAAAACATCTGATAACTAAGTAGGTATTATACTTATAGATATAGAAGAAGAACACGAATATTTCGGTAATACGGTGAAATATACCTATACTGCTGTTATTACGTGAGAACAGAAAATCACTGGAATAGTGGACGAGACGAACGACGTACTACAGACGAGATGAATTGTTGCAAGTCTGGCGATAAAATGAAAACGATATCAACCGAACTGCGATTTTGGCATGTCCGAATCGCTTTCAGCAATTTATTTTTGCTGGGCTTGCAAAGAAAATTACAGTTATTATAAAGAAATATTTCGTGATGCAAATATTTACTGCTATAGGATAGCAGAGAGTTATTATAAAGAAATATTGATCAAATCTTCTTTGCTATATAACAGTAACATATTATCTAACTATCGTGGAAGAGTACATTTTCATGGTATATAGCAGTAATAATTTTATAGAATTGCAGTTCTACTACAACAGCCAATTTTTTTTGAATATATTACTCAAGATATCAACATTTCAGCTTACCTATACCTATATGTTTGCATTCAAAGCTGAACATTTCTTCTCTATGTATATAGGTATAGCTGATGTATCCATGTTTCTTCAGATTTTATTATGATGGCTATATCAAACCTATGAGTAGGAGTATATTAAGTAATCTTCATATACTGTGTAAGTATAGGTATAAAACTATATCCACCAGTGAACTTTTGATCAATCTATATTGGGGTCGATGTATTCTACTCTGAAACTGAAGTATTATTGAAAATGAGATGCCTCATCAAGGTGACTGTAGGTATAAGTAACTCCAGTTACTCCACTTTTTATATTCTTCATCAGATATTAGTTAGGTAAGTATAGGTAGATTACCATATACCTAAAATTACTTTGATAATGATGGATAATTTATTATAAAATGTGTTTTATTATCAATTAACCTCCATCAACGAATTATCCTTCTGTTCTACAGTAACATTTAACTTATATATTACTATGAATGTATCTGAGTTCATTCTCTAGTATATGTATTAGTACCTACCTATACAAATACGAAAATTGATGAAAACAGTCTGGATATCTGGAATCTGGAACAAGTTGCGCCATCTTCAGTACGTTTATCATAGCTGTTCTGGCTATACCTACAACGTTTCTTCCAAAAATTGATCTAATATTTCTCATCTTCTGAAAATAAGTACATACCTAGGTATACATCAATATACATATTATACTTATTATTCTTCAAAAAATGGTATTAAAATAGTAAGTATCATGATATCATGATATATAGCTGATTTCCAATTTATGAAGTAGATTCTAATCCTATTGCCTATACTTATCGTATTCAAGTATGTAGGTACCTATATATAGGTCCTATATATACCTATACGATATAAGCATCACAACACATTCATTATATATATTCGATATGATATAGGTACCGATACTATACCCGATATTTATTTATTTTATTTTATTTTGAAATACCTGCATCATGAGGATTGGCCGATGGATTGGCCTATTTGATAAACATGATTAAGTAGGTATACCCACTTAAGGAATTAAGATTAGCCATTTATACATATGCAACGAAAAAATATTACAGAATGATAATGCATGATGCATGCAAAAAGCCATGGAAACTTTTTAAAATGGAAAACAATTGAAGAGTGATTCATGTCATTGAAACTTCTGTGATGTTGGCTTAATTGACATTTCACCTTTCAAACAATGGGCATAGTCATACCAACCTATACCTATTTGAATTATTTTTACGTGACACTAAACTTCAGATGTTCGACGGTATTAGGTAACATCGACAAATTTATTAAGAAGGTACTTGTTATAATAGTATATAATATAAACTTATCAGACCATGCATAACGTTATATCAGGAATAACTTTTTTTATAAAATCAATACCTACCTACAAATAATAAAAAATTTACACAAACAGACTCACTATTCTCACTACTCAGAATTAAATGTTTCATTGTGATATCAATACCATACCTATTCGGTTATAAATGAAAGAGTTCTTGCTGGACGCGTTGAGATATTTGAAGGTTGAGTGGAAGAACAAGTCAGTAGTAGATTTTATCTACTTCTTGGGTTGAACTCCGCCTTTTATGTTCAGTCTGCCATATTTTGTGTATACTCACCTTTATATACTTATGTACTGTACTGGATATAATAAAGTCGTTTATTATTATTATTATTATTATATATATATAGGTATAGATATGGGTATACAGGTATACCTGGAACTCAGGAAATGATGAATATCTGCAATTTCATATATATATGGAATAGGTTATAGGTTAGGTTGGGTTAGCCTGATTGATGACAACCTTCATCATCATCAGAATCAAAACTCATATTATAGGTATAGGTATAGCAGAAAGGATATAAGATAAATGTACCCACTTAAATGATATATTAACATTTATTCATATATTCATATTCAAATATATATATATGTCATGGACGTATACGTATAAACACTTATACGTCCCTGAGGTAGGTACTCACCACACATTAATATACTGCGAAATTAATGGGTATGGGTATTAGGTAGGTCCTATATTAAAGTACTTATAGCTATGGTATATACCTATATGTACTCACCTACCTATGAAATGAATAAATCACCTATACTCACATAGCAGGTACCTAGTTAATCTAATACCTATTATAGGTAGGTACCCATATATAAACATCATCTTATGAAAATGTGAAATTCATTTGATGAAAATATTCCTTGAAATATTCACTAGTAATACGTGTGCGGTATTCGGTAAGAAAATTCCACAACGAATTGTGGTGGAAAATCGAATATTTTTAAAATTTATTTCAACAACTATATATGTTTTCTATAGGTAATGATAATAATCTTTATTTGAAGTTTAGGTAATTCCTAATGTACATTTACAAAAAAAAATTAATTAATAAGTATACAAAAAAATCATGTTACATGTGTTTTAAAGCTGCTCTCTTTTCACAATATTCGTGTATTAAATTAGCATTTGAATAAATCCCTTTCTTTCTTCAAGTACACCCCAAAATCCACGAAAACGCTAACCTATAATATATATATTAACATACACATAATATACATATACACCCATACATATAACTACACACCCATATACCCATATACTTATATATACAGAATATAATAACATTCTAATAACATTCATTCGCATATATTGGGAAACAAGTATAAATACATGACTTAATATTCTGATAATAAATTTGTAAAAAATGAGAAATTAACCCTAACCCATCTCATCCTAATGAAATAGAAATCAAATTTGGACTTATAATTAAAAAAAAACATTTTTTTACTTTTGAAGTATATGGTTTATCATTTTCATTTTGAACTGTTCGAGAGTTTCTGAACTCCTGATATAATTTGGCAAATTGTTGTAAGCTATAAATCCCTTGAACATTAAAGTTTTAGTATTGCATGGTATATATGCATAGATTAGGTACTCATTGTAAGTAGTTATACTTATACCTACTCGGTAATGCAGTTTTATAATTACTGCATTCTTCGATTTTTTATTTACTTCGGGATATACTTACAAGTGGTAGAAAATTAAAAAAATATTAGTTTTACAGATACATTATACCTAACAGTTTACATAATACACGGAAAAAAATCACTTGCTACTCATAACAAAAACAGAATTGCTGGTGAGATATTTGCTCTCACAACAACATTTCTAGGTGTAGATAAAACATTTATGCCATCATTACGAATATGCATTTGTCACAGATGATAATTAAAAATGCTATAATCAATATGCTGTAGGGACTGGAATTATATTTATATCCAGCTAAAATAATTTGTTGGCTCGAATCCCTCACCAACAATGCTGCGATAACATATTAGTTCTGTAACATTGGACAGTTTTATTTGCAAAGACTACCTACTTGAAGTTTGGATTCGGGTGAACTATTATTTTTGCTGGGTATATATCCATATGTTCAAGTGGGAATAGTTAATGAAATCACCTATTTTCCAATCATGCATGGTTTTGAAAATGAACACAGCATTCACAGCAAACATTTTTACCCAATTATCTATTTTCTGTCAATGATCCGTCACCACGCAAAGTCATTAACATAATAATAATTATTATTATTATTTACTAAGTATCGAACCTAAACAACGTCAATCAATGTATTGAACTTTGGTATGCGCAACCGCAAAAATCTCAGGACTCGAATGGAGCAAATTCAATTTGCTAAGAGCGCCTGGGTAACTTTGTGGTGATGCAAATAAAATTTGCTAAAATTCACATGGCAACAAGAAAGAAGCGTCCTGATTGGCTACATGGAATGGCGTGACCTACTTTTGTGCGAATTCTTAATAACGACGCATCGATCTTTGTCTTCATTTGAGTTGGAGCTGTGGAGAGTATTAACACGTGGATCACTTAGTGTCCTGCTTGCTGTTGTTCTTCTTCTGCATGCAAATGATAAAGTATAGTTTAAAACTGTCAGAAACAATATATGTGAAAAATGGAAAAATTTGATGTCAGTCGAAGAGCTCTTGGAATCGTGGGGATTCGGACACCTGAGGCAAACATTTGAAGGTATGATTTCAAAACTTCACTGAAGCTACTATACATTGTAATCACTGATGAGGTGAAAAACCCTATATAGATGTGACAAAGTATATTCTAGGTTTATTATTCTCATTTACGTTTTTTTTTCAGATCATCATACAAATTTTGAGGGATTATCATTACATCAATCGTCTATGAAAAAAATAGTATACCATTTCTCGGAGATAAACTGCAAATTGAGAGTTTACCAGAAATTGTTGTTCTAGTGGACCTACCTGAAGTAATGTTTCTATATTATACCGGGTGTAACATTATTCCAGCTCTTGTACCCCTACTGAAGCAGAAATGAAGATGCAGTAGCAATAAAGAGTTTCGTCTTTTATTACAACTGATGCATTTGCAATAATACCTAGAAAACCTCACTACTGGTGCAAAATTAGTATGCTGTTAATATTCAATACATCGTTACCTACAGCACTAATATTTGTCACTAGTGCAAACACATCTGGCTGAGAGTGTCAACTACAATGTTTCTTACAGCAATTGCATTCATAATAATACCTGAAAATACTTGCTACTAGCGCAGTAGTATTTGCTACTAGAGCAAAAATATTTTGCTGGAAGTGTTTGGTATAGTGTTTCTTATAGCAAGAGCATTATGTAATCATACCTGAAAATATTTGCTACTGCTGCGAAATATATTAGTAATAACAGCTTAGGAATGTTCTTACATGCAGCCAAAATGTCGGAAGTTTGGTTTGCTTCCGACACCAGTTGGATTAGTTGATACTGCAAAGAATTATTAGGAGGAAATATTTGTTGCTTTCACATAGTTTTTTGCTGTCTCTATAGGTACTAATTTTTTTTGTTGAGTTGACCTATATTTTAGTACCTGTAGCGAATCATTGTTTTCCGTGTAATATTCAGTTTGTCTTCATATACACCAATGGACTCAGCCTATATAGGTAGGTATAACACTTGATTGTAGGAGCTCAAAAGTTCCATTTAGGGACAAAAAATATAACAAGTATTCTTTTATTTTATATATATAGTTACTTGAGCTTATTACTACAAGTGGTATTAGAAAATTATAATTTTTCGGGAAGCTGCATTTGAATTCATAGCGCGTCATAGCTTTGTGTCATCTATTATTTAGGCCTTCAAATTGATAATTTCTACTCATTGAAGTAGCATGGGAATGCCATTTCAAGATATAGAAAATAGCATATTTTATACAATTTTACATAAGTTTTGAGTAACAAGTTGTAGAAAATTGTTTTTTTTTGCGTTTTTCTCATAACGTGTATATTTTATTAGACATAGACACTTAATCACAAACATTCAAAGTCCTGCATTTTCGCCATAAAGAGAGGAGATATCCGAAGAATATAGAAAACATCTTAGCTGTGTAATTAAAATGTATCAAAACTAAATTAAATACTATATGCATCAGGTATTTGAACAAATGAAATCCGGTCTGTCAAAAATGGTCCGTTAATGTAAAAAATTTCCAGTAGGTACCTATAATTCGCTGTTGGATATCCCACGAGAAAAAAAATTCCACTAAAATACCTCCGTTGCCACGGTGATCTGTCAAAATAACGTAGGTATTTTGATTGGTTCAAAATTACAGGTATGGAATTTCCATCAAAATATTTTCAATTATGAATGCTAACATCGTCCATGAAAAACAAGCAGTCCATGAAAAATCAACATCCGTAAAAACAAATTACAAACTCATCCTGGCATCCATATAAAAAGGATCTACCATGTTCGACCTTGTACAATGTGCATTTAAAATTATAAATACACACATAAATCAATATAGAGATACAGTTAACAATTTTATGCGAAATAAAACAACTTCAATACAGCTTTACCATAACGATGTGTTTATTGTCTCCCTCCAAAACTCTCCCGAAACTCCCCTCTAGAAGGCAAATCAGGGGAAGTGAGCAGCTAGCGGTGGGGACGTGGTGGTGGGGGTGAGGCAGCGCTATCCAAAGGGGGCGGTCCCTCCCCAGCGACCAATGGACATGCGCCGAGTTTGGAGCACCTAGCGGCTCTGTCGAGCATCGCAAACAAAATGGTTGAATGGTGTTTGAGAGTGTGGTGATAGGTGGCGCCTGGTGGTCTGAAGTTCGTGGAAATCGGTGTTTTTTTTGTTATTTCTGTTATTTCAGGTCTCGAGTTCGCCTCAGATCGTGTCCTATCGCCAAAAAGGATATCGATTAGGGATACGGAAGAAAATTATTTTCAAGAAACATACTGTTGGCCAGTGTGACTTGATTACGAATATCCACTTATCACTTCTGGAATCATGTAACTAACATTTATTTCAAAAACAGCAGTTCTAGATCTCGAGTCATGAAACATTGAAAATTATATGATACCTATAATAAGGTTACCTATACCCACACTTTCTATAAGTATAAATTATAGGTACTTATAACTGTACTCAAGTATGTACATCCCTAAGAAAAATTCTAAATGGTGGAACGTCATTCGGTTTGGCCTATTTAGGTCTTCAGCTTCAATACATAATATAAACCTACTCATTTATATATATAGACGAATATTTCATATACCTACATATATACCTATATATATGTATGAATGATGATATAGGAACCTATACCTACGGTACTCAAACATCATATAGGTAAATATAGAGGTTGCCTATTTTTGGATAGCTTATGAAAATGCCCAAAATTCCTTATGGAAATCAAGTACTTAATCTATACCTACTTCTTTTTAGCTCCATAACACATCCGTACAATATGTATGATTAAACATGATAAAAAGATCATTTATTGTGGATTAAATTCAAGATATATTCTTATACTTACCAAAAACAGGAATTTTCATTTTACCTATATATTATACTTACTTACCTATACCTACCTATAAGTATATATAGGTATGTACTTAGATTAAATCTGGCTAATTATTATTCAAAATATACATGCACCTGAGTACTTGGTAGTCCAAACCGTTTATCAACTGTGAATATTCACGTACCAATTCATTTCCTTCAAGCAAGACAAATGATTCGCGATTAAGATGTTTATGTAAAACAGTGCTCCTGACCATATTGGAGAGTTTAGCATTTAGCATAGGCAGTAAGGTATGCATATATTTCAATTAATAATTATTATTTACATCTTATTATGTCAAGGTCTTGCATTTTCATGAATATCAATGAAGATGGTTCAAGTGGCTGTAGTCTTGCTCGGATTTAGGAACATATTATTGCAATTAGGAATTATATGCGAAAGGAAAATTTGAAGCAAGAGGCAAAGTGAAATTACTTACCTATATTGATGACTGATAGATCATTTTTTGAGATGGTGGATATATTTTGCAATGAAATTTGCTTCTATTTCATGTCAAAATCAATCTCCTGATCCAAATAATCTAGATATAGGTACCTACTTATATCGGGAACCATATACCTACCTATACCTATACATATCTATATACCTATATACCTATACATATCTATAATAAGAAACAAATTAAAAATAGGTATGCATGTGCTGTATAAAATGCCTTTGAGTGACTGCATATTTAATAGTGAGTTAAAGTTCTGAGCGCAATTTTTGATTGAATTAGTGATCTAAATTGAGTGTATCCTCTATATTTTCCATGAATGACAATATTTATGGCAAATTTGAGTAAATCTACCCAAATGAGGAATAAAATGAAGTGAATAACCTTTCCCAGGTGATTCCTATTCTATCCTATGAGTGAATGTGTAATAAGGGAAATCACTTACTTTCAAGAGCTGTTACCGAATATTGGGTTAAACCAAAAAAAGAGGGGATATACCAATTCAACCACGCCATGCCATTGCAGGCGCAGACGCACTGCGCACTGCGGAAAGAACACAGTGACTAGGTCCATAGTGAAACAAAAAAATGCTTCATATCCTGCTGATTTATTTTACTTTAGTGGTGTCAGTTTATAATTATATCTGAATATAGAATCTGTTCAGTAGTACAAGTTCGACCAGGATCATCGGATATGAGTAAATTGGGTAAGTTGGATCTTCGACTTTGATGGTCACCATGCATACTTGTTCGATTTGTTTAATGTTGTATTAATGCCGGTAAAATAGTTCAATTTAGTTTCTTATTTCGAGTAAGTACCTACCCATATTTCTAGAGAAGGAATTGTATATATTTACCTAGAGATCTATTTACTTGCCTATAACCTACCTTCACGATCAAATTGTATCATAGCGTCCAATATAAAGCTAGCTCACCCGATATCGAGTGAAATCAATCTAAGTTTTCTCTTACAAGAGTTTTTCAAATTAATATTGAGTTTAATGAAACAATATTGTCCCAATACTATCTGAATTTGGTTTAACAAATCTGAAATAATGAATTACATTCAATGGTGATGAATAGAGCTCTGAAAGAGGCTATTCCTTCATCTTTAGGTATATTTTAATAAGTTATCTCGAGATGAAAAATGTGTTTCAGCTGAAAAAATATTAGCTCAATTGGATGAATTTCCCAGATATGATGTGAATATTTCATTATTTACAGATTTGCAAGTCATCAACTGAACAGTACAAGCATCAGCAAAAGCCAACAACATCAGCCATATACTCGAATGCAGAAGACGAGAATATGGGCCTGATGATGTATGAAGGATATCGAGTCGCTAATGATACACTTTGTATTTGAATTGAACTATAATTATCATCACCATTTATGTATGAAAACTCAATATTGAATAAAAATTTTGACAATTCTGGGCGAGTTTACTCAAAAAGGACTTGAAATTAAATCATTGATGATGAATATAACCTCAAAAATGATTAAAATCACTCATGAATAAAAATATTAATGCTCAATTAATATTCCAACTATTCCGCAATGAGTTGAATGTCACTCAAAAATGACTCAAAAATGAGTCAATACTCAATCAAAACTGGGAAAAATGAATCAATTCGATCTCCAATTTAACTCAGTGAATCACCATTTCACTCACTGAAATGGAGTGAAATTTCAACTCAATCGGGTGTGGACCGAAATTGAGACATTATTGAGTGAGATTTGAGTGAAAATTCACTCATTATTTTTTTTAGTGTATACTATACTTATGACGATTTATCTTTGGTTCCTGATGTGGATGAAAATATATATTCCTATATATCAATGAAACAGTGAAAAACATCAAGAATCTTATCATGCTGATGACAATAATGTTTTTCGCATCAGTATAGGTATCTGGAAAACAGCACTTGATGTACTTTTAAATATCTATGAGTAGATGATAGGTAGGTAACTGTACCTATAGTCAGAATAATTGCTTCAGTTAATGGCGTGATATATAATTGTGGATATGAGTTCTGAGATATAGGGTTGTGGACATTTTTCGACCGTATATAGGTACCTACCTATCTACTTAGTAAAAAAGTTCACATACCAGAAACTCAGCACTCATATTTGGAAAAAGTTCAAATGAGAAGAACGTATATAGGAGTTTCATTATGTATGCAACTTTCAGCAAGCTACACCTGCCATATATATAAGTAGGTACATCAAAGCCTTCAAATATAAAATGCTGAAAAATGGTTATCCGAAGTTTTATAGCAGATACATTCTTACAGACTTTTGTGAGCGTAAAAATACCACAATGGCTTCCTATTGTTTATACACATATTAAATAAAAAAGGATTATTTTGACACAGGTACCTCATCATCATGAAAATAACAAAATTATGATTCAGGAATGACGTGTGACACTATGAACCTAAATTTCAGTGAAGTAAGAGTAAGTATAGGTATTGTAGAAAACCCGGTTTCCGTTTTTGTTTTGAAAGTATATACCTATATACTTTTCGCGCTGATGGATCACATGGTTTTGTCATTATACCAAGTCGGCAACATGTGAAAATTCCTGATGATTTCGGATACGGATTTTAGTCCTGTGCCTTGATGCTACATAACCACTATACAATCTCCAACCGAGTCAGAAAATACCTATACCCCATACGTATAAATGAGCTATAGACGAAGTATTTTTTCATATTATCCAATAAGTGTATATATGAGTTTGATTTTAATTTTTTTATCTCGAATTCCATTCACAATAAATATTTTGTTCGTTATATTTTGTTCAATATTGGACTGTGGTTATGGTATATTACTTGATTTCAAATAGAAATCCGTGGCATTTTCAAAAGCTATACCCGAAAATAGGTGATCTTCCTCTATAGTTATACCTTTGTATACCTATATATACAAACATGAGCGAAAACTATATAGGTACCTACTACCTGATTCGATTGTAAGTAGGTATATAAATCAACAAGTATTTTCGCTGTGAATAAGTATGGTGATTCAGACTCATTTGGAAATAATAAGATTGGATTGATTTTTTTAATCTTTCGAATATCTAAAGTTCCCATTATATAAGTGCAAAAGCGTTTCAAAACCGACATTTATAAAGTATACTATAATCTCATATTATTGTGTAATTAATTCCCAAAACCCGCAATGGAAATGAAGAATAATATTTTCCATTTCCGTTATCAATTTATAAGTACACTCAATACCGCCCGATATTCCACCACATATACAATAATGCACATCGGGATTCAACATTGAATTTCAATTTCCATACCGCGAAGAGAGCCAAAGTATGGGTACCTATATGCGGTCGCCATCCTGCGCGTTTTGCTTTTGTTTCGGAATACACCGCTTTGCCATAGAAACTAGAAACAAAAGCAGCCTGTTCGGCATCGATTGTTTCCCTCAGCTGAGCTATGCAAATCAGCCCGCGCCGTGCTCCGTATTTTATGCAGCGCATACCACACACACTAGATGCTACTGAACTTCGACAGCCTTTTGCATGCTGAAACAGTTGAATTACACTTCACCATTTACCGCGGGTGCGACGAAATATTCCTCGGCTCTGGTTTTATGGCGTCTATACGACATGCTTACAACGATTTAATGACTGCGCCATGCCAATAAACAGGATGAGCGGATACTTATCGAGGATTGTTCGAATTTGCCTCAATTGAATATGATATCCATGGATGTATGTACAGGGTCTTCACCACGTATATTTTGAAGCCCTCCCTAACTTTTTTATCTATATTGTTCAATTGCTTCATTCATAATATGATTTAAATGTGATTTTTCTTGTAGATTTCATACATGTGAACAGAAAAACAGTTGAAGATCTGAAAAAAAACATATATTTCGTCACTTTTGGGTTGGATTTCAAATATATATATCATGTTATCTCGAATAGATTTCGAGATATTTGACGTTGAAATTCAGATTTTATCCGGATTCTTTCAGCTAATTGACATAGATAGTCAGGGTAGCTATGGAAATAATTGAAATATATGTTGTAAAATTGATGAATTCATAAAATGTCAGTTATTTGTGAGGTTATTTGTCATAATGGTATATTTAGATAATAATAAAAATGCCAAAGCCGAGTGTTATATAACTGGTTATATGTATATGGTCTATATCGCGCATGCCTCAAGAGAGTTGAGTTTTTTCGATAGAGAAATATGGAAAATAATGATTAAGCACAATATTTGGAAATCGTTGACAACAAATATTTGTTTATTCTTTCTAATCCGAGAGAAAGTCCGGATAAAATCTGAATTTGAACGTCAAATATCTCGAAATCTATGACATATTATAGCATTCATCTATTTGACATCAAATATTTCAATTATTTCCACACCTACCCTGACCATCTTTATTGACCTAATTATCTGAAATAATCCATTTTAAATCTGAATTTCAAAGTCAAATATCTCGAAATCTATCAGAGATAACATGATACATGTGGATATATTTGAAATCAGAAAAATATACTCTATTCAAAAGTGACAAAATATTTATTAGGATGGTTCCATTTAAAAAAATATATTCGGTGCCCATAACTTTTTTTTTCAGATCATCTATTTTTCTGTTCACATATATGGAATCTGCAAGAAAAATTACATAGGAATATTTCTTGAAAATAAAAATTGAACAATAGATAAAAAAGTTAAGGGTGGGTTCAAAATATACGTGAGGACCCTGTACAGACATAGACAAAGTTATCATCGTTGTTTAGAGGTGCATTTTTTCGAATTGAACTACTTTAGCATTTGCCAAAAAAGTTAGTAGGTTGGCCCCAACCAAAAGGAAAATACAAAATCAGATGTGTTGAATGCAAATAAATATACTTGACATGAACTATTGCAAATTGGAAACTATACCTATTGAACCACTTAGATAGATATAAATATACGAACATATCAAGAAAATTTTTCAGAAATCATCCAAGTAATATTATATTGAATGGTTAAACCATGTTAAACTAACTGTGTGAGGTTTTTTTTGACATCAATCTCATCCACAATCTGTTATCACTATTAGAATTTTATTTTCAATATCTTCTTCTCCTGTGTGAAAGACCTGATGTAAAATAGGTTATTCTTTCCTCTCTATATACCAAAGATTATATACGAGGATTTTTTCTACAAACGGTTAACACAGTAGCCTTTGCTTTCAAATCTCACACAATTATGTTTTCCGAGGAATGTCATTAAGTGACATCATTGCCGCTCGTGTGCGGAAATAATGTCATTAAGTGACAGCATATTTGCGCTCGCATCATCCATCCTTGTTGAAATCGAACTCATCATTCTGTTGCATGATGGAAAATAATAGGTAGTGACAGTGAATTATCTATAATACTAACACATCTCCTGATGATGTATAGCAGAAAGTGCGATCATTGTGAATTTAAACCTCCTACCCAGAGAAATCGAGGGAAAGTTTATGAATTATGACATGATAATTTCCTGACATGGTGCCATGAAATGCTTGAATGCTAAATATATCAAAGTAAGTATCCTATAACTGTCGTATATTTCACAAAAAATTGTGGGATATAGGTACATAAGTTTTCAAGTAGCCTCAATAGCCGACGGGTTCAAAGCGCGTTTTCTCAAGCTGCCAGCCTGGGTTCGATCCCTGTGCAGGGCAATTCTTTTTTAATCTATATATGAGTCATTTTCCCTTCTTTTCTGTCAGAATTATGAATCATTGGATTCAATTTCACTATATAATATAGTGAATTATGGATGAAATTAATGATTGAAGCATGAATGAAGCATCGAGTTATCTTGTCTATATAGAAACTGTGTTTGTAGGAAAAATATTGTAAGTATTTCGAGTCTTGCCGCTCTCGCGTCGGGCGTCAACTATCTTTTTCTATAGTGGCAGTCTATCACTTTGTGCTCTAAACACAAATAGCGATTTTTATCGAATCATAGGTATAGGTATAGTAATTTCTCAAATAATTTTGTATTGTTCTCGAAAAAAAAATCCAAATTCCCTCTCCCTGATGCTTCCCCATCCAGATCCCGAACATCCTAACAGCTTACGCCTCTTGCTCGAAAATGATAGGTATTAGCCCATTAGGACCGAATTAGCCCTGATGGGCCCTTCATACACATCGTCATCGCAGCGTGATAATTATAAAGCGAAAAGCGACTGTGTGCCCGTGTGTGTCTTTTGGCATCGCATCTAGTTACGTCACGCATCACAGAAGCCGTGTAATGTGCCCGAAATGATGTTATCACTCTCGCACTGCCGCCCCCTGAGAATCGACCTCCCCACCCCCCACCCCAAAACGCCTATATGCCTGAATATGTACGCGGAGAGGGTGAAAGATATGCACTGATAAAAATGGGTAGAATGAAGGTGGATATAAGGTAAATGTACCAGTATTCGTTACCTTAAAAAATTCAAACTTCACAATTCTGATGTACTTATAACAGATACACTGTTCTTAAAAAAAATGAGATTCAAGGTGGATTTTCATTGAAGTGTCTATTTGATGATAAATAAAACTAGTGTTATAACCTAATGCTCAGATGAGATTAATAGTAAAATAATAAAAAAGTACCACACGGAAAAAAATCACTTGCTACTCATAACAAAAACAGAATTGCTGGTGAGATATTTGCTCTCACAACAACATTTCTAGGTGTAGATGAAACATTTATGCCATCATCACGATGATAATTGAAAATGCTATAATCAATCTGCTGTAGGGACTGGAATTATATTTATATCCAGCTATAATAATTTGTTGGCTCGAATCCCTCACTAACGATGCTGCGATAGCATAATCGTTCTGTAACATTGGACAGTTTTATTTGCAAAGGCTACTTACTAAACTGGCATATAATTCTCCTAACCGTATGGCTCCCAGAATTTTCAACCAGATTAGTGTAGGGCGTATAAGGTTTTGTAGATAGGCATTTCTGTCAGAATAGCTCATTCAACTTCCTCTTCGTCCTCTTCCTTATTCATCAATTCTGGGGTCCAAGGATCATTGTAGGGTAATATTCTGCATATATGTACCACGTCTTTTTTCGAATGTCTTGTGGGTCCCTTCTGTACCTCATAATTGACATCGCTTAATTTCCTCAGGATATAATAGGGTCCAAACCATTTTAAAATTAGTTTTTCACTGAGCCCTTTTTTCCTAACGGGTGTGAAGACTTTCACCTTGTCTCCCACATTAAACTCTAAGTGGCGATGTCTTTCGTCAAACCTAGCTTTGTCAACCACTTGTTTTTTCGTAATATTTTCAATAGCTTCACTTCTGACTGCCAGGGCCCGTTCTCTGATTTCTTCTGCGTTAGGAGAGTTAACGGGTTCCATCAGGTTTGCTTCTGTTGGAAGAATCACTTCCCTTCCATAGACCAGCATGAATGGGGAATATCTTGTTGTATCTTGTCTGGATGTGTTGTACGCGAACGTGACATGGGGTAGAAATTCGTCCCAGTCAGTTTGTTGCGTATTGGTGTACATAGACAACATTTTGGCCAAGCTTCCATTCAACCGTTCTACCAATCCATTACAACTCGGGTGATATGCTGTTGTATACTGGTTAACTGTCCCCATCATGCTTAACAATTCCATTACTAGTTGTGATCTGAACGTAAGGCCACGGTCTGAAAGAATATATCTGGGCGAGCCGTGTCGACATATAATATTATTTAATAAAAATTTGGCAATTGGCCCAGCTTTTCCACTGGGTAGGGCTGCAGTTTCAGCCCATCTAGTAGCATAATCTGTGGCGACTACGATCATGGTTTTTCCATTTCTACTTTTATGGAATGGGCCTAGTAAATCGATACCAATTCTTTCAAATGGTGTTCCTACTGGAATTGGTTGAAGCAAACCTGCTGGTTTTTTATTTTTTAACCCCTTTCCGGCTTGGCAGTCTGTACAGCCTTTGACAAATTTCTCGACATCTCTTTGGAGATTGCTCCAGTAGAACCTTGATTTGATTCTGTGCAGAGTCTTCGCTATTCCCAAGTGACCGGATAAGGGTTCGGCATGATTGGAGAATAAAATCTCACCAATTAGATGTCTTGGTATGACCAAAAGATCCTCTAGACCATTTGTTGTGGGGTTTACTTTATACAATACTTTTTCAATAATTCTAAAATTTTTTGCTCTTTTTGCTAACCCAATTGGGATTGTTGGGTCAATGGGGTTATTTATTATTTGTATTAAGTGTTTCAGTTCACCATCCTGTTCTTGTTCCTTGACCATATCTTCAGGTAACATCAGGAATGTTGGGACGTCCTCCATGTCATCACTTTCTGCTTCCAGGACAGGATTTCTTGACAGACTGTCCGCATCCAGATGCTTCTTCCCATTTTTGTGAACTATTTCGTAGTCAAATTCGGATAGTTTGAGGGACCACCTTGCCAACCTACCTGTGGGATCTTTGAGGGAACGAATATAGCACAGCGCATGGTGATCTGTCACAATCTTCACAGGTCTTCCGTAAATGAGGTGTCGTAGGTAACCAAGCGACCAAATTGCTGCAAGGGCCTCCAATTCTGTGATTGTGTAATTTTGTTCACATTTAGACAAGCTTCTACTAATGTAAGCTATTGGGTGCTGTTGGCCGTCTTCTCCTTCCTGTAGTAAGATTCCTCCTATTCCCACTATACTCGCATCCACTCTCAATTCTGTCTCCTTATTGGGATTGTAGTGTTGTAATACAGGTGTAGATATCAATTTTCCTTTCAATTGTTCGAACGCATGCTGTTGTTCTTGCCCCCACGAAAATTTCTTACATTGTTTGGTAGCTTCATGTAGTGGGCGAGCTATTTTTGCGAAATCTAATATGAACTTTCTGTAAAAATTACACAATCCAACAAAACTTTGAACTTGTCTAATCGACTTGGGCACGGGAAAATTTTTAATCGAGGTAATAATATCATCGTCTGGCGTTATACCTCTTCCACTCACCACATGTCCCAAAATCTTTACACATTCTTTAACATAAATACATTTGTTCGGCTTCAGGGTCAATCCAGCCCAGCGTAGTCTCTCAAATACTTTTTTCAATTTTTCGAGATGGGTCTCTAGAGTGTCCGAAAAAATTACAATATCATCTAGGTATATTAATATATCCTTCCATTTCATTCCCTGAAATACTCTGTCTGCTACTTCCTGGAAGGTAGCAGGCGCATTGCACAATCCGAAGCTGAGGACGTTGAATTCGTAGGACCCATGTCCTTGTGCTGTAAAGGCAGTATATTGTTTAGATTCCTCCTCGATCTTCACTTGCCAATAGCCGCTAAACATGTCCAATGTAGAATAGTATTTGGCTCCTCCGAGGTATGTTAAAATATCGTCCATATTTGGTATTGGGTATGACGACTTTTTGGTGACATTATTCAGCTTCCTGTAATCTACACAAAAGCGTGTTGACCCGTCTTTTTTCTTCACCAGTACCACTGGACTTGCCCATGGGGAATGACATGGCCTAATGATATTGTAATCTAACATTTCCGAAATTTGCTCATCAATAATTTCTCGCTCTTTTTGGGACACCCTATAGGGGCGACTCTTTATTGGTTCGGCATTACCCACATCAATTTTGTGTTCAGTTAAATCTGTTAAGCCCATTTGTCTAGTTGATTTTGAAAAAATGTCATTGTATTCTTTTAACAGATTATTTAGTTTCCTTTTGAATTCCTGATCTTGGATGTGGTTAGTGTCATGATCTTCTAGAGTGACTTCTTCATTTGTGGGTTCTGTGTATAGTACGATGGCGCTTCCTATTGGTTCATTTTCTATTTCAGTCAACCAACCAATTGTTGTTCCTTGCAGTATTTTGATTTCATGATTAGTTATATTTTTTATGAGCATTACGTTCTTTTCCGGAAATTCTGGTTGGCTTTCACATAGTAGACCCCGTTTTATAAGGAAATCTTCCTTTACTTTGAATTTCTTATATTGTCTCAAGTCTGTATTCCACTTCACCTCAATTAATACCTGTTTATTGGTCCCGATAATGTAGTCTTTCTTTGAAGTTACTTTTTCCATGGTCCTCTGCTCGTTTCGAGATGGTAGGGAGCAAATAAGTAAATCAATATCTGTATCTTCAAAAATTTCATGGACCATTGGTTCCACTACGTTCCATTCGAGTTTGTCTAACCCACATCCTAATTTGGGAATTGCTAATTTCTTTAGGTTCATTTTTTTCATGGTTTCACAAAGTTTCACAAGGGACGATTTCAGAGAATCCAGGGTTGGTTTTGAATAATAAAATGGTTTTGTTACTAGGTAAAATATTTTTCGCCCTTCTCTTTGTAGTATGGCTAGTCCACCCGGTGTTTGGTTTTGTGCTCGTAGTTCGTGAATTCCTCCAAATTTGTTTTTGAACGTCTCAGCTATTCCTTTACTCATTATTAGATCAGCTGATATACAATGAGCTATGGCATACTCTATAGGGGTTGAAAATAGGTCTAAATTTATTTTCTGAATGTTTGTTCTTGTAATTTTTTCTTTGGGTTCACTGGGTCTTGGTTTTAGTATGTCCACTATGTTCATATTATGGTCTCTGAAATCATCAGGGGGTAGTAATATATCAGGGTTATAAAATGCATTGTGATCTTGGTTTTCAGAAGTACCTTTTGTTTCACTATTGTAGTTTACATTTTTATCGATTTCCACATTAAGATCAATAAGTGGTGGCTGGTTTTCTTCAAATGAAATGAGATCCTCGACATACAGGGTGGCTCCAAGAATCTGGTTTTCTTCTGTCTGTGGGTTTATGTTTGGATATTGTTGGCCAGTCCTTTCAAATGGGTCTAGTAATTTCATTTGTTGCATGCTATTTTTTATATTCATAAGGCCCTCTTCTCTGTAGAGTTGCTTGTATGAAATATTTATTTCTGGCTTCTTATGGTAAAAAAAATTAATATTTGCAGATGTCGTACTGCTTTCTGTTTCACTAGGGTGCAAATTTATTTCATGAAATTCATTATCTTTTGACAAGGAAAGAAGATTATTATTTAGATTAATTATAGCTTTGTACCTTCTCAAAAATTCCATCCCCAGAATTAATGGGCATGGCAGTTTTTCAATAACAATTGCCTTGCATTCTACTGAAAGATTTCCAATTTGTAAATCAACCAATGCTGTACCCAGGGTAGGTACTCTTCGGTTCCCAACTGCTATTAAATATTGCTTATTTATGTCATAGGAACTTGTGTACTTTTTGCACACAATGTTTTGCTCTGCTCCCGTATCCAAAATTATTCTAGTTTCTTCATTATTTATCCTCGCCGTGACTGTTAATATGTTGTGATTACGAAAATTTTTAGTAGGTGCCCCGTTTATGGATAGGACGACGCCGGGGTCTAGTTGGGGCGTCCACCTCCGTTTGGGTTTCTAGGATTACTCATGCAGACAGAGGCGTGGTGTCCTATTTTTCCACACGCATAGCATCTAGGTCGACCATTTGTTGTTCTAGTATTTGGTATATACTGTGGGTTGGGTGTTCTTTGGTTGTAATGAGGTCTTTGTGTGAAATTGTTTTGCTGTTGTTGCTCGAATACCCTGTTGTTGCCTGAATAGTTTTGTTGTCCATAACTCTGCTGTTGATTAATTTGTTGGTTATTTTGTGGATATCTGTTATTTGGTACAAAGGGGTTGTTCTGTTGACGAGGGGGATGATACTGCTGGAAGCCATTGTTGGTCTGGAAATTATTCCTCAGCTGAAAGCGAGGCTGAAAATTGTTTCTAGGCCGAAACTGATAATTATTACCCTGAGAAAAATTATGTCTTGCTTGGAAATTTACCCTTGGTCGAAAGTTATATTGTTGTTCTCCGAGGTACTGCTGATGTACCCCCACTGGATTTACTGGTGTTGTTAAAGGGATGAGATTCAAGGATGAGTTGGTCATGACGTCCTCTAATTTATTGACGATATTTTTGAAATCGTTCATCGTCATCCCTTCTGTACGAATAAGGCGATATGCCCCATAGATGTCTGGTCTTATCCCGTTTTCGAAGAATTTACGAAATTCCTCCGGGCTCAAGGTCGGGTCATATTCGTAAAAAAGGGTTTTGAGGTCGTAGAAATATGCTTTAATTGATTCATCGTTACCCTGTTTACGATGCAGGAGACGAATTTCTAGGCTTCTCTTTATATCCCCGTCCCCGAATTCCGCTATAAAGTCTGTTTTTATGTTTTCCCAGGTTTTCCCGTTGTTTCCTGGTACCTCTGTATATATCTTGTACCATATATTAGCTGCACCTTCCAAGAAAGTTCCAAAATAATAAATTTTCAATTTATCATCCCATCCATTGGCTATAGCTGTTCTGTCATAAGCAGTTATAAAAGTGTTAGCATTGCCCTTGGAGGGGTTGTAAGTTTGGGGAGAGATGAATTCTGGAATTGCTGCTGTCTTTGCGGCCGCTAGTGCCTCGTTCAAGGTGGTATTTGCCATAGTTTTAGTCTGTGAGCCTTCTACTAGGGGTGAAGCCGGGGGTTGACCGTTTTGTATAAATGATTCGATTTTATGTCCTTCTACCCCTTCTTCGGAAATCTCGTGATCGGGAAATTCCTCTATCAGTGTAACATTTTCAATGTTTATCACGGTTTCTTCTAGATTTTCAATTAATTTTCCTTCAATATTTTCTGGCAGGGCTTCCGATTTATTTGAAACAATTTGTGGGCTGGTTTCCTCAAAGTCTGGTAATAAATTTCTTGCCTCAGATGACAAGTTTGACGGAATAGGGCTTAAGGGTGGAGAGCGGTTAAGTAAATTTGACCTCTCAAAAGGGTTTGGTGATGTACTTGTTTCCCCAAAAAATTCAGTACTACGATGTGGAGGTTCAAATGGGGGTTTGTTTAATTTTAAAACTAATTTATCTCCCCTCGTAAATGGTTTTCTTCCTGGCATACCTGACTATGGCGCATTTTGTAATTGTTTGAAATATATTATGCTTTCGTGGATTCGATTTATCCTCAATTCTACTAGTGATATATGTTAAAATATCAATTTCATCAGTATATGTGAATGTTCATAAAACACAGCAAAAAAAAAATCAGATTGTACCATTAGACATCCCCAAAAAAAGACGATCAAACTTTTCTTGAATTACCTTTTTCACTTTCAGATCTCTTACTATGGGTTCTGATAAAATTGAAAGAGGTATTTGCACAACTAATTTTGTTTTCAGTTGGGAAAATTGTTGGGCTTGTTTATATTTTTTGATCAACATTCGTTGGCGTTTTCCATGATTTTTTCGTGGCATTATTTAACATTAAAAGGAAAAATATTTACGGGGGTTGAACTGAATTATTAAATAACAGTAACAAACCAGCCTGTTATCAATCCAGACATTTACGTCTATGATAGCACAAGCACTTGGTAGTAACTGTTATTTCATAAGAAATTAGTTGCTGTTATGAAGAAAAAAGGATCAGCCTGATGGCGCGCACAGACACTTGCAGACAAACAACTCAGGGAGTTGAATAGAAAGCCCGTCTATATCAGCACAAGCATATGATTCTTTAATCAACTTTCACAGCAACAACTTTTCCAGACGTTCGAGAAAAAAAAAATGAATGACCACTAATAATTGGTAATGGTACAATTTTTAAGAGTGAACCGTGGGGTAAACTGTCAATGTATTACATAAAAAAAATTTCAATAATTGAGAAGTAGGTACATCTGTTTATATTTTATTTAGGTCCATTATGAAGAATGGAGCCTCAGGAATTCGAGACGAGGCGCCTCCACCATATGTCACGTCTCAAATCTGGCGCTTCCTCCATATGTCACGACCTGGGGTTGCTATCCCTTTGTCGGACTTTAGTTAAGGGGGTTATGCTTGGCAGCAAGAGGTTAACTGACTACTACTTGTGAAAGAAGACATGAAAATAGTGGATTAAACAGTTTATTGAATATAAAACAAAGTGAATTTAAAATAAAGTGAACAACTTGATAAAAGAACGTGAAAAGTGATTACAGTGAATAAAAACTAGTGATTAAACAACAAGTGACTTTATGTCCAGGAAAACAAGTGGACAATTATCTGGTGAGTTATAAATTGATTATAATTACATTCCTGGATTATGCATTTATAATTGTGGCCAAGAGGCCCAAAAGAGACATGGGGGTAAGCAAGACGACAAACAAATGTACCTTCTTTTCACGACAAATTCTGATCATTTGGTACTTACATTGATATTATTGTGAACAAGGCTCCCCAGGATGAGGAGATGTGTCTGCTAGAAGTGACCATGGCTGGGGTGGCTTCCCTAGTTCTTTCACTCGCGAATAGTTACCGGCTAAAGGGCTGAAGGCCTGAATGAATTCAGTGACGAGATGATAATGACTCTAACGCAGAGATCGTAATAATCCCCAATAATTCTAGTGCGATTGATATTTATGGGTAATTCGTGCAAGATTGCAGAATCGGCAACTTCATTGTTCATATAACTCGCACGACGTTGAACTCTATGTTATAGATATTCCGATTCTGCCGATTTTGAGTTTTCAATAAATAGTATGTTTTCAACTTAAACTCGGTTTCCTGTCCATGTAGCCGACATGAACTGTGTAACCTGAGCTAGGGTTGAATTACACATGAATGGTTATTTCCTAGAGGTGAATGATTTTTACGATTATCAGAAATATGAATTGACTTGACTTTTAGAATATATGAATACGCACGTGGACTTTATAACCGGATGGTTTTACTATACTGGGCATTTCCATTCCAATCAGTATAAAAAAATGTAAACCATTGTCTCTATTCAAGAAAAAATTAAAGGAATTCCTCATATATAACAGTTTTTACAGTCTGGAGGAATATATGTCTATTTAGTTCGTAGTCTCGTTTGTAGTTTACTATTGTGACGATTCCTATACAATCTAACTATAATTGTCAAAAGGAAAATAAAATTTATTTATTTATTTATTTATTTACTTGAAGTATGGATTCGGGTGAACGATTATTTTTGCTGGGTATATATCCATATGTTCAAGTGGGAATAGTTAATAAAATCACCTATTTTCCAATCATGCATGGTTTTGAAAATGAACACAGCATTCACAGCAAACATTTTCACCCAATTATCTATTTATTGCTGTCAATGATCCGTCACCACGCAAAGTCATTAACATAATAATAATTATTATTATTATGCACTAGGTATCGAACCTAAACAACGTCAATCAATGTATTGAACTTTGGTATGCGAAACCGCAAAAATCTCAGGACTCGAATGGAGCAAATTCAATTTGCTAAAAGCGCCTGGGTAACTTTGTGGTGGTGCAAATAAAATTTGCTAAAATTCACATGGCAACAAGAAAGAAGCGTCCTGATTGGCTACATGGAATGGCGTGACCTACTTTTGTGCGAATTCTTAATAACGACGCATCGATCTTTGTCTTCAGTTGAGTTGAGACTGTTGAGAGTATTAACACGTGGATCAGTTAGTGTCCTGCTTGCTATTGTTCTTCTTCTGCATGCAAATAATAATGTATAGTTTAGAACTGTCAGAAACAATATATGTGAAAAATGGAAAAATTTGATGTATGTCGATGAGCTCTTGGAATCGTGGAAATTCGGACACCTGAGGCAAAAATTTGAAGGTATGATTTCAAAATTTCACTGAAGCTACTATACATTTATGTTGTAATCACTGATGAGGTGAAAAACCCTAGATGTGACAAAGTATATTCTTTTTTTATTGTTCTCATTTACGTTTTTTTTTTCAGATCATCATACAAATTTTGAGGGATTATTATTACATCAATCGTCTATGAAAAAAATAGTATACCACTTCTCGGAGATAAACTGCAAATTGAGAGTTCACCAGAAATTGTTGTTCTAGTGGACCTACCTAAAGTAATGTTTTTATATTATACCGGGTGTAACATTATTCCAGCTCTTGTACCCCTACTGAAGCAGAAATGAAGATGCAGTCGCAATAAAGAGTTTCGTCTTTTATTACAACTGATGCATTTGCAATAATACCTAGGAAACCTCACTACTGGTGCAAAATTAGTATGCTGTTAATATTCAATACATCGTTACTTACAGCACAAATATTTGTCACTAGTGCAAACACATATGGCTGAGAGTGTCAACTACAATGTTTCTTACAGCATTCATAATAATACCTGAAAATAGTTGCTACTAACGCAGTAGTATTTGCTACTAGAGCAACAATATTTGGCTGGAAGTATTTGGTATAGTGTTTCTTATAGCAAGAGCATTATGTGATCATACCTGAAAATATTTGCTACTGCTGCGAAATATATTAGTAATAACAGCTTAGGAATGTTCTTACATGCAGCCAAAATGTCGGAAGTTTGGTTTGCTTCCGACACCAGTTGGATTAGTTGATACTGCAAAGAATTATTAGGAGGAAATATTTGTTGCATTCACATAGTTTTTTGCTGTCTCTATAGGTACTAATTTTTTTTGTTGCGTTGACCTATATTTTAGTACCTGTAGCGAATCATTTTTTTCCGTGCATTTGGCACAGTAACCGTCACATCAAATTTGATGTCAATATGTTCAATGATGAATTATTTCAAAGAAACATTCAAAACATTTTATTTGTTCGTTCACAGAATGAGCAATACAATTTCTGTTTCAATCAAGTTCGATACATATTCGCATCAAACTCATTAAAAAATGGCTTCATGAAACGATCAGTCGTCATTCAGAATCGAATATTCAAACTTTTGTATTGACACCTGCAGTAACCTGTAAATTTGGTTGAAATCAGGCCCAGGATAGGAAGTGAATTCACCAGTCAATATCTATCCATCTCTGTGGATATATAGATATGCATGGTGAAACGACTCTTCAATAATTGTTATCGTCAAAAGTAGACCTGGTTTAGCAAAGACCATATCTCTGGTGATATTTCACTAAGCGTTTGAAGATGGCGTTAATACTGGAGTCGGATTTTCTTAATTTTTTTTATGATGAAAAAAAGTTATTTTTGATTTCGATTTTTTCGATTGGAGAAACTGATTCCATGGAAAAAATAAGCAGATTGGTATGAGCGAAGTTGAAAATTGGTCCATCCGTTCGAAAGTTATGGCGATTTGCTTCATTTTTTCTATGATGAAAAAAAGTTTTTTCTGATCGAATTTTTTGATTGGAGAAACGGATTCTATGGAAAAAATAAGCAGATTGGTAGAATTGAAGTTGAAAATTGATCCATCCGTTCGAAAGTTATGGCGATTTTCTTCATTTTTTTTATGATGAAACAAAGTTTTTTTTGATCTCGATTTTTTCGATTGGAGAAACTGATTCCATGGAAAAAAATAAGCAGATTGGTATGAGCGAAGTTGAAAATTTGGCCCATCCGTTCGAAAGTTATGGCGATTTGCTAAATTTTTTCTATGATGAAGAAAATTTTTTTTTTATTTAGATTTTTTCGATTGGAAAAACGGATTCCATGGAAAAAATAAGCAGATTGGTATGAGCGAACTTGAAAATATATCGTATTCGAGGAAAATAATATAATGAACAAATCAATTTTTTATTATCTATCAATTAAGATGGCCATGTTTTTTTTTCGATAACTGAGTTTGATTGGTTTGATTCAAACAACAGAGAGTTTCATGCTAAATTTTCCAATCCGAAAAAGAAAAAGGAGGAATAATCATATACCTACCTGCCAAGCAGACACTTCACACTTCTTTCTATATGCAAGCAGCTATTTCCCATCGATTTTTTTGAAACATGAAAAATTTTAGGTGTGCAAGGAGGAAACAACATGTTTTTTCTTTGGCGTTCCACTTTGATCGTCGATAAAGGCGAACGTACATGTAGATAATATAGCTTGTGAGAATTTATTGCGCTCATTAAAATTATAGCGTATCATAACGTGTTAATTAATGGTATGAATTATCCTTACAGTCGACTCCCATGATTTTTTCACATTACAAAATTAAACAACGATACACCATGAATGATTATTATATAGCTATTTTCATACCGAAACATATGATTACGAAGCAACTGTGTGATTCCACATGTCCAAATATAAGCAGTGTTATGATTACCCGCAGAAAAATTTCTTTTTGAATAAAAGAAATCCTTTACGATATTATTGGTGTTTATTCTGAATGAGGTTATTTTTATATTTTTTTCGAAATTGAAATTAATCCTCCATTTCCCTCTTGATGTTTTGTAAGACGTTGGAAAAGTCGTGGAGAAAGTCTTCTGCATTTGAAATGTATACCAAGTGAAAATTGATGACATGATATTGACCGTTGATGGGGAAACTTATGCAGAACAATTGGAAGGTAGGATCAATACCATTCCCGAGACCATTCCTGTATAATTTAGTTTTTTATTTTTTGCGATGTTTTTGAAAGAGACGAAGTAAATCTTCATACAATAAAAGATGTCTTGATTCATTGAGTCGCATTTCCTGATGAATAAACTATACAGGTTGACAAGACAGTCAAGAAATTTAAAAAAATCTTGACTCGACATATTAAGTATACCTACCTTATCTTGTATTGGGTCAAGAAATTTCAAGATCTTGAAATTACGTGTGACACAGTAGGTACAGTTGTGTGCATAAAAAGTTCGTATCTACAGCAGTTATTTTAAGTCAAGCTTGTCAATCTTGATCAAACTTCTTATCGACTTTGACAAGTAGTGTCAAAATTCAAACTATCTAGGTATATGTCTTGTTGTCAATTATTACGATTTGGAGAAATCAAATTATCAATTATATATATATTTCTTCGTTCTGGCATCGGCAACTAAGGCCATTAGCCATATAAATATTTCGAAAATGGCTGAACCAAATATCAATAACCAATGTATTTCTGAAATCAGGAGAATGGATATCTTCAATTGTTTCGAAAAATATATTGGGTGTTCTATTGAAAATAACGAAGTTGGTACGCATATTTTATATCAGCGATATTCATTTGTTTCGTCTGGTTCAACTTTCTGGAGGCTATTTCAAGCAAAAAGCATAAGAAGTCTTATGCCTTAATTGATATCAGCTTATGAATTCCGATTCAAAACCCTAGTTTGCAATTTTACTTTCATCAGTTATCATTTTAAATTTGCATTTTGCATTTTGTGTTCACTAAATGAAAATGTGTTTTGTTATGTTGAAATATGTTATATTTTTCACAAATAAATACGTTTCAAGATATTTCAAGATTTCTTGTTTTCTTGACAAGAAATCTTGGTATTGATATAAAATTTCTTGTCTTGTCTTGAAATCTAAAATAAAGTCTTGTCTTGATCTTGCCTTGAAATCAAGACAAAATCAAGACAAAATCAAGAAAAAATCAAGACAAAATCAAGACAAAATCAAGACAAAATCAAGACAAAATCAACACAAAATCAAGACAAAATCAAGACAAAATCAAGACAAAATCAAGACAAAATCAAGACAAAATCAAGACAAAATCAAGACAAAATCAAGACAAAATCAAGACAAAATCAAGACAAAATCAAGACAAAATCAAGACAAAATCAAGACAAAATCAAGACAAAATCAAGACAAAATCAAGACAAAATCAAGACAAAATCAAGACAAAATCAAGACAAAATCAAGACAAAATCAAGACAAAATCAGGAAAAAATCAAGACAAAATCAAGACAAAATCAAGACAAAATCAAGACAAAATCAAGACAAAATCAATCAAAATCAAGACAAAATCAAGACAAAATCAAGACAAAATCAAGACAAAATCAAGACAAAATCTTGAAATGTTCAAGTACTTGGCGATCCCTAGAAGAAATTCTGCCTCTAGCTGGCGTTTTTCTCTGAGCCAGTTGCCGATAGCCATCCATCATAGATTTCACGACAGGAAAGGCCTCGACGTCATAAAAGTTTATTTACGTTTCAATTTTCACAAAAACATCACGGTCCATTACTTCGCGCGCTCGACAATAAGATCTGCGCGTCGACATAAAAAGTCTCGTAAAGAGAATCCGCGGCACTTCGAAAATGAGAGACGGTCCTCGGGTGGTTTTCCATCGTTTTTCGGAAGGCCAAATGGACCGGAACGGATGAGGACCATCGGCGGATCCGCAGGAGTGGTTCGAGCTTGACAAATAGCAAGACGTATTTGTCTCCAGAACGGAAGAGGACGTACAGGGTGATTGTTTATATTTTACTCAATAGCTATCTCAGTTCAGATTGGTCCTACAAAAACGTTCAAATGGACAAATATGCAGCATTTTTCATGGGCATTCAGAATTCGGTACTAGGAAATGCAAAAAAGCATCGTTAACCTGAAAATTTTACAACAACTGGTATTTTTTTAATAAGACACCCTGTATTTTATTCACCCAATCGGTAGAACTCTTTTTTCTGATTTCAAATATATATATACTTTATTGAGGTTATCTTTATCGGTTTTCGGAAAATATAGATTTTTCGTACAGATCTAAGGCAGCTGTAAAACGCCAGACGACAATGCTGCGATTGGCTTATATCAAAGTAGCCATGGATAATAAAACAAATTTAATTTTATTGTTTGACATTGACATTTCTATTTGTTCATAGTTTGGGAGTTGTTAAAGTGAAAATGATATATTCTGAGGTAGAAAAAGTTGATATTGTGTCAGTTTTCAAAAAGTAATCAAAACCAACGTTTGGCGCGTCGTGACTCGTGAATATAGACGACTATACCCTAACAGAAGATTTCCTAGCGAGAAAACATTTTTATAAACGTTTACGAAATACTGGTTCATTGAAACGAAAACCAAGGATTATTCAAGCAAAAGAAAAACTTTGTCTAGGTATATACCTCAGAATATATCATTTTTGCTATAAAAACTCCCAAACTATAAATAAAAAGAAATGTCAATGTCAAACAATAAAATTAAATTTGTTTTATTATCCATGGCTACTTTGATCGCAGCATTGTCGTCTGGCGTTTTACAGCTGCCTTAGATCTGTACGAAAAATCTATATTTTCCGAAAACCGATAAAGATAACCTCAATAAAGTATATATATTTGAAATACAAAAAAATACCAGTTGTTGTAAAATTTTCAGTTTAACGATGCTTATTTGCATTTCCTAGTACTGAATTCGGAATGCCCCTAAAAAAATGCTACATATTTGTCCATTTGCACGTTTTAGTAGGACCAATATTAACTGAGATATCTATTGAGTAAAATATAAACAATCACCCTGTATATGACTACGAAATTGGACGCAATAAAAAACGCAACACCCTTACTAAATCACATGCTTTGGTAGCTGCTGTCTTGTATGATTTTCAACCAATTATAACAATTATAGTCATGAAGTTTCCTTCCTGTCAATTTGTCATACTTCTCATCGTACATTACATGATTATTTCTGTCCATCGATAGAGTATCAAGAGGACAATCTTTAATGAATCTTCTTCAAATATGGGAAATTTCAATCAATCAAATTAATGCGGAGGCGAGAGAAGTGAAACAAACAGCTGAAAATACTGAAATCCGGTAATTCGAACCACTTATTCCATCAGATGTTGATATGGTTAGAAAGAGTTTCACTCCACCCAAAAAAGTATAGTCTGACGTTGATTTTTACCATCAAAGGTTATGTATGTATTTGATGATTCGATTCGAAAACTGGCTAAAACATAACTATTGATATCAAAATTCCAAAGCTCATCAGTTACCGCTCCAACCGAGGCTCCAACTCAATTTCCTTTCTGTTCATATCATGTTTTGTGTTGAATGACATAAAATTTAGGACGAGTTGAAATAAAAAAGGGGTACAAAATTTGCCCTTAGCAAAGCTGAGTTCGAAATTCATTAAGGAGCACTTATACCACAGTATATTGAGTTTTGAAGATTTGCCAAAATATTCAAGATTGATTCATTCTCCAGGGTCTCCAGCTAGGGTATTTTCGCTTCTTAAATATCAGTAGATAGTGAATGGAAAGTTGAGACATTGGGACATGTAAGTCGGGTTTTGACCAATAATGAATATATACTTATACGAAACAAAAAAACATTATCATATTATATAGATCGACCAAATGAGCTTTTATTCAGGGAGTTGTTATTGACTATTGTTCCATGACACACCCTGAATAAAAAGTTTTTAAGTGTCAGAGCGATTTTTTGAACACTTCGTTTATTCATTATCGACTTTATTCCATTCGGCTGATACAACATACTGTATAATAATTAATGATGGGTGTTTCAAGAAATTTTCTTCAACTGAGAAGGCGCCAACACACAGATAAAAAGGATTCATTGGTTTGAAGGAATTTGAATTTGCCTCAAGGGCCAAAGTTACATGAATTTAAGGTAAGACACTTCAATTTTGTCCTAAAATCCAATATCTTTGTTATAAAATCCAATGATCTCAACTCAAAAACCAGATTTTTAAAAACTGTGAGGAAAATCAAATATTTTCTTAGCCAAAAGTCTTAAGCATTCAGTGCAATAAACCTTGAATTCGTAATAATCAACTACTATTTTCGTTCAAACTCATTGGGAGATTGTTTCAAAAATCACGCGATTTGAAATAAAATACCTTCACACTTAAATATTGGGTTTTTAATATAGAATCATGTGAATATAAAAACAATATCTTTATCATGAAATACATATTTGAAAAAATAACTGATCGATATCAAAAATTATTTGACAACAAAACCCGAGAATCCTACGTATTATACATACAGTATTTTTTGTATGCTTCTTCAATGTCCCTCGCACTTGTCATAATATTATGATGATATTCCTGCAAACAGCGACAGATGTTCTCCAGTGGATCTTGGCTCCATATGATCTATCCTAGGTACAACAGCCAGAAGTAGGAAGTGGGTACAACTAGATAGCAGTTTTCCAGTCTGAAAAAATGTAAACACAAGGTAGAAATCACATTCTTTTTTGTTAAATTTTCAGATAGTGTTCAGTTCTGTTTTTTTCATGAGCTTGTTCTTATAGAATCGGCAAAAAACAAAATAAACGGATTTTGAAAGAAACTGTTGATATCTTTAAGCTTCATGAATATATTTTTTCATTCAAATACTTGACACAAAAGTAAGAATTTCGTTCAAAACCCTGACGACATTGACACAAGGGAAAAGGTGATTCATGAGAGACTTTCGCCATATGACATCACGAACACAAAAATGGCCATGATCAAGTGATCACATTCTGACTGGGCAGACTGGTAACATCGTCATTATTTCCAATGAATGAGGATCATGTTATGAACCATCATTTCAACAAAATTATATCAGATATGTCAGTAAATATTCACTAATCGAAATCTTGCTCATATTGATACTATGAAAGGGTTTTGGAATCGAAGCGTCTGTTAGGTACCGCGTTCACAGTCCTGTCTAATGAATGTGATTATAATAATTATAAGGTAGGTACTTACCTGAGAATGTTCCATCATGTGGTCCTAACGCCAAGTCGTCAAAATACTCTCCATTTCCATTGCTAAACACAAACAGCTTGACAAAAACCGAAACAATTTGGTGAATGATGGTGCATTGAATGCAATGATGCAAACTGCGGAGTGCGGCGTGCCGGCTGGGCGGCTGCGAAAATAGCAGTCGAAGGAGATCATGTGATCGTCATGTGATCGTTCGCCGTTCCAGCGCTTATGAAGGGTGGGGTCGAAGTGTAGATTACTATACATACCAAACGCTTCCAGACTTTGTATTGAACACTTCCGATTTTGGGAGGAATCCAAACAACAAGGACTTGAGGAAAAGTCAAATACTGTTCTCTCAACAGCGTTCAATGCCAAAAGAACCACAGATTTATTACAAAACCAACAATGATTACCATTCAAGAGCAAAGTACTTGAGAGGAAGACAATTTCTGTGTTACAAGAGAATATATTTCAAAAGAATCATTCTTTTGCCTCTAATCTGGTATTTTTATCTGTGCACAGAGAAAATACATTTTCACAGTTATGAGTGTCCTCGTTTCAAAATAATAGCTCTAGTGGTACTAATGATAACTGTGGCATATATTTGTTCTTCAATTCTTTCTACTTCCTCAATCCTCACTCAATGGACCTTGCAGCATTTCGCACAGTGTATACCTTTACCTATACAGGGTCACTCACGGTCGATGGTACCTTAGACGTTTACGGAGAACAGAGAGTTTACGTAGGATTATTCTGAAAATTTGGTTTATTGGGTAATCAGTTTTGTTCTATCGATCTAAAATACTTTCAGCGTTGCGGCGTTGTCGTTTCTATCAAAAAGTAGCAACAACTTTGTTATTTCAAATGGAACACCCTGTATTTTATTTCATTTTTAGATTTTTTGATTTTTAGATTTTTTTGATTTTTAGATACTTGGGGTATAGCGCGAAATATTACAGAGATATAGGGTGTGAAAAATCGAGATTTTTCAACTTTAGGAATTTTTGGTGTCGAAACTAATCATTTCTGCTCAAAACGGCTTACATGCCCCTATCTTAACTTCTCATTTACTATCTACTGACATTTAATAGAAACAAATAGAGGGTGATGCAAAACTCAAAATTTTGAACCACCCGTATTTGTTTCAATTAAATATCAATCGAAAGTAAATGGAAACTTGAGATAGGGACATGTAAGCCGTTTTGAGCAAGAATGGATAGTTTCGGCACAAAAAATTCCTAAATTTAAACTACTATACCCCAAGTATGATAGATCGACGAAATCAGCTCTGCAGGAAGAATCTAAAAATGAAATAAAATACAGGGTGTTTCATTTGAAATAACAAAGTTGTTGCTACTTTTCGATAGAAGCGGCAACGCCGCAACGCTGGAAGTATTTTAGATCGATAGAACAAAACTGATTACCCAATAAACCAAATTTTCAGAATAATCCCGTTCTCCGTGAGTGACCCTGTATATAAACAATGTATTTGATTGGAAATTCAAGCATAACAACTCGAGAAATATTGAGACGATTGATTATCTGTTCACATTATAATAACTAAATTGTCTATTCACCTTTACTAAGTTATAACAGTTCTGACTATATAGATATACCTACAGTGGCTTAATAGGTTGATATACCTATACAGAGGAATTTAAATACTTTGGTTGGAATGCACCGTTGATGGGATGATGGAGTAGAAACAATTATAATTTATATTTTGCTTGATCATAATTCATCTGAATATTCCAGTTAATTGTGAAGAAGTTAGTACCTACCTATAAATCAAAGTGTACAGTTAGTTGAATTATTTATACTTAGCATGATAACCGGATAATGAAAGGAAATTGATAGTTAGTAGGTATGTTTATTTCTGCATGCAGGGATATTTACATTGTTCGTAGTAGATTATTTCAACCCCAATGTTCACACTATTTCAACTTTCTAGCAGGATTTTTATGAAAAATAAGTTAAATCGAAGCGATAGATGAGTATTGAAAATATACAATTCGAAAAATTCGAAATTATTCATATAGGTCTAAAATTAAAAAACTCTTGTTTCGATGCCAAACCACACAAAAAAAAGTCTAAGATTCATTCTCCCCTACTAATTTTTGAACCACCTGGTATATCAACGAAATTTGGAGGGCTTGAAGAGGAGATGAAAACCTATTTTTTTAATGAAAAAATGACAGCTGAAAGTTTCAAAATGGCGGCTGAGCGAAATGCCACTTTTCAAACGTTAATATTTGAAAATTAATTGAATTCAGGACTCAATATTTCCGCAAATGCTGTTATACTTGGTGACATTATTTCCGCTCACAAGTGCAAATGCTGTCACTCAATGACATTCCTCGGAAAACGTCAATTTTGTGTTGATATTTGAAAGCGTCAAGGGCTACTTTGTTAACCAGTTGTAGAAAAAATAATGTCTTCATTATTCATCAGTTGATAGACAAGTGTTTTTTTCTACAAACGGTTAACAGAGTAGGTATAGCCTTTGGCGCTTTCAAATATCAACACATAGCTGACCTTTTCCGAGGAATGTCAGTAAGTGACAGCATTGCCGCTCGTGCGCGTAAATAATGTCATTATTCTGATGCATGATGGAAAATAATAGTGACAGTAAATTATCTAAACACCTCCTGATGAAGCAGAAAGTGCGAACATTGTAAATTTTAACCTCCTACCAGAGGCATCGAGGAAAAGTATGAATTATGATTTATGATAGATTCATGACATGGTGCTTGATAAAATTCTTGAATGCTAAAGATATCAGAGTAAGTATCCTATCGTATTTCTCGAAAAACACCAGTAAATTTGATTGTATATTATTGGTTCATAACGTTGTGTAACAGTAGAATATACATTAGTTTTCAAGTAGCCTCAATAGCCAACGGGTTCAAGGCGCCACTTATCGAGCCATTCAGCTCGAGTTCGATCCCTGGGCAGGGTAAATCTGTGAGTCCTTTTCCTTTTTTTTTTTGTTATAAATGTATGAATTATTATTGGATTCCAATGTAATAGTGAATTAACAATGAAATTTATGATTTAGATGATTAGCGCAAAGTGTCTTGCAACTGTCTTTTTCGAGCGGCAATCTACACAAAAAGCTATTGACATGCATTGTCGTATTCAGTATGGAAGAATCATATTTTGCCAAATGAATGTTCAAAGTTGAAGGAGTCGTTACCCCTTGAATGTGAATGCGTGAGTAATTGAATATGCATGCACTAATTGCATCTTAAAAAAAATGTGTCCAAGCATTTTTCGATATCATTTCATTGAGAAATTAGATTTCCATTCCAAAAAAGTCCTTCCACCCTTGTATACGAAAGAAACTACATCATAACCAGTCCGAATTCTATATCTCTCTCAACAAATTTCCAACCACTCCAGATGTAATTTTCGAAATTGCGGCAGAGTTGGTGTGTCGTACTCGGCATAAGGACACGGAGTTAGTAGTAGTTGGTAAATTTTCGCGGCATACTTTGATCTCGGCATTTGCATGTGATATACCCGCCGCCTATCCAGGAGGACCATCCAGAGAGGGTGAGAGGGGTGATAGAGGGAAGACAGGAGCGTAGGTACAAAGAAGGCCTTGACAAGGCCCTATAGATATTCTTGGTGATGGTCAAAATTATCAATACGTATTTTTTATTCAGGAAAGTAATACTTAACAAATCATCACTGATATATACTATCAGTATATTTTGGAAATAATGATGATGCCAAAAAAGCACGACGGAAATATAGTGTTATAATATATGATTCCTTCCACAAATACTTTCAAAAATATTGGTACATTATTGTTTGTGAAAAATTCGATCAAACGAAAGAACGATGATGAACTTCAGTTTTTATATACTTCGAGAAATATAAAACGAAATTTATAGCAGATGCCTCAACAGAAGTAGAATTTTATTCCGGAAGAGTATGGAAAATCATGCATCAAAAGCACATGTTTGAACCACCTGAATGTTTACCAATGTCTATTTCTGTCAATATAATGGGTGTTTCTTAGAAGCGGCTATATCTGCTAATAACTTTTTTGTTTCTGTACAGATGAACAAGTGAAATTCGGTATGTAGATATAAGTAGTACAAGTACATAAAAATGCATTTTCAACCTATTTAATTGTATTCTTTCACCTCAGGTTTGACCAGGTTTAGCAATTGGTATATTTTTAATTATTTCAATAGAAAATCACATTGTGAGTAGGTACAATAACACCCACTTATCACATTTTGTGTAATTTCAAATATTTCAATCGAGTTTCACTTTTCATTTTCAGGAGTGACCATACCATTGAAGTCATCCATTTCGATGCTTGGCATTAGTATCAGCAATAACTTTTCTTGGGAAAATCACGTGAGGTCCATTGCCAAAAGTGCATACCAAAAACTTATCCATATCCGACCTGTCCTAGAATACTGTTCCCATATTTGGAGTGCGGCACCTAAACATATTCTGAAACTATTGGATTCTACCAAAAAAAAAGGCAATTCGTCTCTTCGGTGATGTCTCGCTTACAAACTCGCTCACTTCTCTGAAACACCGTAGAAAAGTTGGCGATTTATATCTATTTCAAAGATATTTTCATTGGCGATGCTCTTCTGAAATATCAACAATCGTTCCTCCACTAGCAATCTCTTTGAGATTAACCCGTCAAGCTCAGTCTTCACACCCCTTCGTGGTCACTTTAGAGACCTGCAGAACGTCCCTTTCCAAAGACTCGTTCATCCAACGAACATCGAGACTTTGGAACTCATTGCCTAGGGAGGTGTTTCTCGAGGCATACTATCTCCAAAAATTCAAGAAGAATACCAACTCCTACCTTCTTTCCCTTGGTTCTCACGATGTTCTCTGAACATTACAGGATATCTTTTTTCGTGGGAACCTGAACATAAAAAAAAATTGTTTCACAGGTTCATTTGAGGTATCTTGTTACGAACAATTTTATACCACACAATAAATATTTAACATCGTGAATACCATCTTGTAGATTGAACATTTGAAAAAAAGTGACAAGACCCAAATTGTATTATTTTCATAATGGGTGGTTTATAATTACAAATGAGGTTAGGTAAGGTTATATGAGAAAGTGACGTATGTTGAATTGAACGCTCTGTATATACTCACATTTTTCTTGATTCTTGATCATAACGATATCTATAATAATGGCATCTTGTTAGGAACAATTTGATACCATACATTAGATATTTAACTTGCGATTTTGTAGATAGAAAATTTGAAAAAAGGGAGACCATATACGCATAATGGGATTTTCTATTAAAATATGAGTAAAAATATACCATTCAAAGTAAGAAAGTAAGGTTTATTACCGGTTTATCCCTGAAGGGATAGAAAACAATTTAATATAAAGCATTCTTTTGTAATACCAATTTCATTCGTTCATCTGCAAAAACACAAATCTATGTATGGACTGATATATAAATTGAAAGTGGGGAAAATCCACACGATATATAAGGAACAGTTTTTTCAGTATGATGTGAAAATTGGAATCGATAAAAATCGTATTTTAGATATATATTTCCTCGAAGGGGACATCCGATTTTCAGATATATTGTGAAATTTTTTAGAAACTTTTGTGAAATCTTCCCTTTGATAATTATATCAGTATATGATTTGGTATCGAGATGGAGCCACGATACTTTTCAAATAGAACAGTAGAACACTCTGTGTTATAGAACAAATCCGAAGTGTTTCATTTAAAAAAGTTGCTATTGTTGAAATAGTACATAAATTGTGCCATGGAAAAATATTCGAGCACTCATTGTTAACCCTCGGATTCTCAATCACAGCCTGCTGCCTACGCCTTTGACGGAGGAAGGAGGGTGGGGGGAAAGAAGGGAGATAACGCAGCTCGTTGGGGATGACTGGGGGAATGTTCGCGGCTTTACACGGCGACCCCCGCATCGGGGAAGGGCGGCCTCGTATATCGCTTCCCAATTACGCTCCCCGGGTTTCCGAATGGGTTATATGGGTATCTGATGATGCCGCCCTCCAGACGAATATTTATCAGCGGTTTTATGGGGGTGGAATTGAAAATAACGCGGGACAGTCCGATTTTGTCATACCCGCGAGAATGTCGTGTAGGACCACGGAAGTTGATAGGGAAATTTATGCCCACATATAAAACATACACAATCCAAGTATAGTGATTTTTATGGAGATTACAGTAAATTTTCCCTATTTCCTGTTTTATTTCATAGTGAGCATGTGGACCCAATATGTGATTTTACATGGTATTTCAACTGTCTCATATGATGCCTATTATGAATTCAATGATGAAAAATGCCATACCGATATATCGATATACAATTGAATTAAGTCGATATACTAGAATGTTCCAAGTAACGTATCTGGTTCACTTTTGTTCATGTGTTACGGATACCCAATGGGGCAGATCCCTGTGTTGCCTATCTAGAAAAAAGTCGTTCATTTATTCATTCATTATTTTCGCAATGATCGTATTCACAAAATTCTATACTGAGCTCTCTATAGAATGTGTCGTTATCGAGAAATAACAATTCTGATACACCCCATTTCTGATTATTTGTCGAAATGGTGAGGTCCTACATGAATCGGGATAGTGATTCTCGAAAAAAAAACATTTCAAGTTTCGTCCTTTTCCTGAAATGAAAAGAAACCAATTAGAGCTTATAATGGATAAAGGTAAGTATAGAAATGAAAAAAAAACTGTTGACACCATCATTGTCGATCTAAATGAACACCTAGTAGACGGTATGATATTTTTTGTTCGATCACTGGAAAAAATGACGTCACTTTCTCCGTATAAGACAGAGACATCTTCTCATAATAATCATGAACTATTTTGAACTTGAAATGACATACTGGGCATAACCTAACGTTTTTCTTTACATTTTGAATAACCCGCTCCTTAGCACAGTGAAGCTTCTGTTTCAAGCACAGAATTATTCGATATTATTGATTCTTCCGTCAGTATCAGTATCAGTGATGTGACTGTGATTAATGTGTAATGTCACAAAGTAGAGAGTGTTCAATGTGATCAAAATTGAGAAACTAAAATGCGAGGCAAGTGAAAGTATTGACATATCGATTGTACGATAGTTAATACAATTTTAATAACTTATGTTGAGTTGTATATTTGCTCCTCGCAGATTTTGTTTTCACTTAGTACCTCCAAAAATTTTCCTAAAACCTGGTATTGGACCTATTTGAGTAAAAATATGTATGAAAGTAAAAATATGTTAGATTATGATAGATATATGATACGTGCTGAAGTTAAAAAATAATAACATGACTTTAACCTAAAATTGGTTCGCTGACGGAGAAAAAACTGAAACAAATGAGCATCGAGCCTACTAGGTTTCCATTTAGAACGACAATGACACCATAAACGAAAATGCAAACATTTTAGTGGCAAATTTTAATACATTTTAGAAAGCTTAGTATAGGATTATGAAAATATCATATCATTAAAATTCTTGTTCATGTTGTCATTATTGTTTAAATGTCGGTAATATATGCAATAGTTTATATATGCACTACATGAATATAATGTAGGTGATTCAAAAAAACTAAAAGGTTCATGTTTAGGAATATATCAATATTTCTTGTATTTATTCATATTATTGTTGATTATAGGTACATGACTTCCAGAATTCACATACACTGTTCCACCCTCCATCAAATTATCAAGCACTATTCCAACTCCATTTTGAAGTTACTGATCGATTTATTTTATACCTTAATACATATTTCACTTGTAATATAAAACAATCTTTGAATTCGTAAAATTTTATGTGTATTTCAATTTAATGTGTATTCCAATATTTTTTAACTCTTCTATATTAGGTTCATTATATGATTTTGTTCAGTTTGAATATCATGAATCGTCAAATAGTTTATTTATTAAGGTATATTGAATATTTTCGAATTTAGTTTTTTTTCCCTCACCCTAAATAAAATGGTATTTCATTATTACGCCAGAAGATCTGATTCAAAAGTAATAGGTACTTGTCTTGACTAGCTTTGAAAACTTGAAATTAGCTATACAGGGCTAATACTTGAAATATCGTATAGGTGTTATATGTTTTTGGAAAGCACCAAGGATTTAATAATGTTTCAAATATTCACAAATATACAGGGTGGTCCCATTGAAATAGCAGCTTATTTGAAAAATCTGAATATGCCACTAGATTCTACGTAAAAAACTATATGAGACACAATTCTTAATTTTCTTATAAATTGAAAGATAGCTGAGATATAGGTACAGTTGGGTTCCGAAATGAAAAAAAAATCAAATTCTTTATCTCGAAAACGAAGCGGGTTATGCGATATTTTTGCAACACCGTTAGTTTCACAAAAACGCAGTCAGCGTTCGCGAAGACCGCAAATCTGTATCTCAAAGAAAAATCGAGATATCCCGCAAATACCTCGAAAATGGGACATCAGCCCCTGCGAACGGGAATCCCCGTCCCCACGGCCAATACGACGTGGAAACGGTCTTCTTCCGCAAGAGGCTGCGCCATCCATATCGACGGCGTTCCGACGGAAGGCGTCGTGTCCATGGATACGCGCCTGCGTCGGCGTCAGCGTCGCCGCACGTGATTCTTGCCAGCGTCGATTTTTGATGTACGCCATCTTATAAAAGACGTGCCCGACTCGAGAGTGTACGTACACGTCATCTGGGTGGAATTTGTTTGTGTTGTATAGGAACGTTTGCTTGTTGATGTTGAAAATTAATTGAAAAATAATCTTTCAAAAAATAAGAGTCATAACACAAGCTAATAAAACTAACCTATCAACTCAAAATTAATAACGAGGACAGATATGCTTTCACATCATAATCAAAACTATATCATCTTTTAGATTCGAGCAAAAAATGTGCGCAGATCGAGGCGCAGATTCATACCCAGACAGCTTATAATATTCTATGGATATTCTCACAAATATGTATACTTGTTTTAGAATATTTCAATCAAGTTTTTTCAGAAGAATAACTTTTTTCATTCTATAAAAATTCATTTGACATATTCCTGTTAAATTTCTTACCAGAATGTTACCAGAATATTCTCATTCTGTAAAAAATATTCTGTAAACATACATTTCGATATATTTCTATTATATTTTCTTCGAATATTTCGAAAATATACAGAATTATATCTATATTCCATGGAATCTATAGAACAGTGGTTCTTTGCATCATCATCAGACAGAAATGTTTCAATTTGTAAGATGTCCAAGTATAAATCGTTATTGAAGGTCATTCTTAAACATCTTAGAATCACACTAAGAAGACAACAGCCACATCTGCCTAATGTCAGTGACAATTTTTCTCTTTATTCCTCAGTTGTAAAATGTTCTCACAACATTCAGATATTGTTTATATGTTCTTGGAAAATATTGTATGAACATTAATATAGAATCACTATTTGTAGTCTGATGGGTATTTCGAGAGATATTCTCAGAATATTCAAAATCGGCCATTCCGATTATGCATAGAACATAGAGAATATGCAAATATTATTGGAATTTTTTCTATGAACTTTCTATGAACGACATTGTGCTGTCTGGGTAGATATAAGAGAGAGAAAAGAACGAACCTACATTTTTTTCATAAATTTAACAAATAACGAGACATCCAACCAACCCAACCAACCCAAAAAGATGTTGGTGGAATTTAACTGTTAAGACATTTTTCGTTATCACTCCAATCATTCTCGAAGTTTCCTTCATTGAATTATACTTACGACTAAACAGGAGAACGAAAATGAGTCAAAAAGGCTTCGCTATAATGGAGATAAAAAATACACTGTACATTCAATTTTTGGGAAAATAACAAAGCGACTTCACCTTACGGATAATTTCAAGCAATATATTATCTTTATAGTTATTTTAATCATAACTGTTGTGATAATTCTCATCATTAGCGCATAATCTACAATCATATTCAAATATTTCCCACAGCACGCCTCATAAAACAGCAAGACGATAATTATCATTCAGAAAATGATAATTATTCTAATTGGAACCCTATACGGAATCACTGGCACACAAACGCCGCAAAATGTGGGTCGGTGGAAATTATTGACAACTTTTTATCAGCGCTATTTCACAGTTGATCACCCATCTGGTAGGTATGGAGCTTATAAGGAGCTTATCGATCTTATAGTAGAAGAATAAAATGCCAATGATCAGTAAACTACTTTGAATAATCGAACATTTACAAAGTTATTTCTTGTGTGCTCGAGAAAATGCGAAAAGATTTCTATCAAAATAAAATAGGATTGATGCCCTGTATTGTTGAATTCCCAGTTTAGATACTCTTCAAGTAAATTTAATGACATAAAGAGAAAAACCATACTTAAAGAATGTCAGGATAAGAACGATATAAGGCATATTATTGTCGCTCCAGACTGAAATCAAGAATCTCTATTTCATGAATTTCATAAAGCCCAGTTTATTGCTAAGCGATTTTGGCTTTGGCGACACCAGCGGTGAAAAATGCGCTATTGTTATTTGTCAGTTTGAATAGTAAGAACTATCGCAGCCAATCTCTATAGTTCAATTTCAAGGCCACATCATCGCCAACGCGGAATTGCCTAGGAATAAACAGGGCTCAAATCGAAAGAGTTTTTATTATTATTTCGAGAATATAAATACGTATATTCAAGATATTAGAGATATACCTTCGTTCTTTCAGAAAATTGCTCAAATTTTGGTCAATGGACTATCGTTATTCTCAACCATCATGCAAGAAAGAGGAGAAAATAAATAATACTGGATGAAGAATAAACCAATACCATCTCAATTTTCTTTATCCACACCCCAGACCGGTCACAGCAATGCTAACTAACCCATAAAACCCCTAAATCTAACGTTACGTCATACGTTATTATTATTCAAATTTATAATTCAATTTGAGGCTTTGAATTTGCATAAAGACGAAAGGGTCTGAAGAGCATCATTCGCACAATGGATGCGACTGAACAAGTGGTCAATTACAATGCTTCATAATTCTTGAATAACTTCATCATGTCTTGGCTTCGAGAAAAAGTTGTCACAATGACTTATTGATTATCCGTTTGAAGATCATAATTTATAGTTTCCATTCGTTGGGGCATGCTCTACGCTCCCAATACAATGAACTTCCTGCTGTATATAATATCGTTGGAAAAAAATTATTGCGTTTCAGAGTACTAAATTATCACCGACCGATGACAAATTCTCTGTCGAATAGACAAACTATAGGTATAATATTTTCGAGTTATAACAAGCATGGAACATTTTATGTATACCTATAGATAATAATTATTACAATACAATAATTTTTTTATCATGTCCCGATTGTCAGATCATGTTCATTATTCCACATTCGCAAGTTTTGATTGGTCTCATTCTATTTATCACTTTATTATTGAAAAAATTAAGAAATATCTATTTAGTTTCATGAAGTAAGAACAATGTAATGTGATGTGGTTGTAAAAAATGTGTAACGTCACAAAGTAGAAAGAATATTTGCTCCACGTATATTTCATGCACATTGAAGAAAACTCGGCAAATCTTCGTATTTTTGCTTCCTGTACACGAATCTGGAGTCAAAACGCGGCAGTCTCAAGTACTTTCGAATTGGACATAAAATTTCTGCCATCTAAAACATGAAGAAAAATATTCCATCTTTCAACTAAAACACCACACACAGTTACATTTACCTGTTTTAAACCATTTTTAGCAAAAAAATAACTAGTTTGTTTAAAAAAATCGCCCTTCAAAACCTCAACAAAACCCATCGAGAACCCAGCTCGACAGGCTTTGTGACAGTGTCAATTTGACGAGTTTTCATCATTGATCATTGTTTTGAAGAACGATGAATTTTTTGAAAAATAATATTTTTTTCGTTAAAATGTGTTGAAAACAAATAAATGTTTTGATGTTTTATTCAAAAGAAGGACGATTCTGTGTTTTTTGCATAGCAGAAATTTGAGATGTCAAATGAAGTGATTACAAAGCAAGCGTTTCGACTTCAGAAGACCAAAATACGTAAATACTTCCAAAATCTTTCTTCTTCTCGTTGGAATGCGGTATTATTGTTTCCGATGAAAACTGATAGAAACATAATATGTGCCAAAGTTAGTGAAAAAAAAAGAAGAACATAACTTCAACCTAAAATTGGGTCGCTATCGAAAAGGAAGAACAAACAAATGAGCATCGAACGACTTCTATATGAGTTAACAGACAATAATCATTACAGTTCCAGCCTACTAGGTTTCAAAAAAACTCAAATGCGGTCAGCAGATTGAATTCGACGACCGATGCCGATGATGGTCGTCCGGCTTATCAAAATCGCGACGAAAAGTGAATCTGCTCGCTAGGGCTCTAAGGCCAAGTTGGGTGAGGTAAGGTTCCCAACTGCTCATGTAAAATGCATAGGACGGGCGAGCACCGAACGAGTTCTGCATAGAAATTATATCTAAATAAACAGTCGAGCGAGTAGCGAGAGTATAATACAATGCTGCGGTCAGGAGTTAGTTTACAATAAAGACTCACGAATGAGCAGGTTGTTAAGTTTTTGTACCGTTCGATTTTCACTTTGTATTCCGAATATTGGCAAGAGGACAATCGATTATGAGGTTTGTATACCTCTCGAAATAAAGTTTTCTACGATTTTTTTCTTTTTTTTTCTAACATTTATCATTACAATCATACAATATGATGATTTATATCCAGTGAGTTACGCATTTATCTCATTTAAGTGTACACCAATTTTTTATTATTCTTTACGTTTTCCAGGAAATTTGGATTGATGATGATAGTTTTGTTTGATATGCCAAATCAAATTCCATACAATCAATGAGTTTAATTCCTTCTTCCACCTAGTGTGTATATTTGAAGGACTGCATCCTTTTCTAAAGAAATGGTTTGATAAATCGAAAACGGATCACTTCGTGTATATAGAATCAATATACCGGGCTATTCAAATTCGTTTCTGTACATGGCGATCTCGTAAAATTGTGACAAAGTAGCGTATTTTAGAGATCTATTCAATGATGTGAAAAAATCGAATTCAGCTCTTTTGGTTCTGGAGATATACAGAAAAAACAAAAAAATCCCAAATTATTTACTTGCATGTATCTTCTTTATTCGCAGTCATATTGAAAATCTATCCACATTTCAATTTCTTAGTATGAAGTGAACGTCGACGATCCAAAAACTACAACAACAAATATAGGTTCGTTTTTAAAAATTCAAAGATGGGGATGGCTCAAGTCAGATGACACCCTGTATAAAAGAATCATGAACATATTCTGATAGCCCACATCAAGTGCCACTAGCAAAATGTGGATAGATTTTTCAATATGTCTGCGAATAAAGAAGATACAGGCAAATAAATAATTTGGGATTTTTTGGTTTTTCCTGTATATCATCAGAACCAAATGAGCTAAATTCGATTTTTTTACATCATTGAATAGGTCTCTTAAATACGCAACTTCGCCACAATTTAACCGACACTCTATCTCTTATCGTTTACGAGATCCCCATGTACAGAAACGAATTTGAATAGCCCTGTACATCTGAAGTGAAGTCATTTTACGAGAGTTTAAAACTGTTTTATGTTTAGCTCTCAATAATGAAGCTGGGTCAAAGACGAATATATAACCAGATAAAAGAATCTTGGTAGCATGGTCTTTCTTCGTCATGTGCTATTGACTATAAGGTCTTCAGTCCTCTCAGGAAGATGATATCATACCTGAAACAAAAGAAAATCAATTACAATCATTCATTGTCTAAAATATTTGGTTGTATAAAAAAGTCATACTTTTCACCCTATTTATACCGGACCTACATTTCTGCATGTCTGACAACTAAAAAATCAGATTTGACGTGAATTTAAAAATAAATTGATTGAGGTGCCGAAAAACATCAAATAAGGCAAGGATAAAAATTATGATTATAAGTTTTAATTACAAATATTACCTTTGGTTTGAATAATATTGACGGGTTGGACCAAACTTATGTGATTTATAGGTTATTGAAGCTGTGTTCAGATGAAATATCAATTTTTTTATTTTTTTTTCGGTTCTAGTTGGATTCCAAAAACATTTTCTCAATAATTTTTTTTCGATATCCCGTCAATTTGACCCAATTTCGGCACCACCAGGCAACTTTTTTTACAAATTCCCGCCAAATCTCAGGTAACGTGATATAAGTCGCAACGGATGTTTTAGCCTTGTTTTAGCTGTCAGACATGCAGAAACGAACCGCCATTCAGGTTCCTAAGAAATTTCAATAAAAATTTTTTACCATATTGTATCCAACTTTATGACGGACGCTGTACACAAATCGACCAACGATATTCATGAATTGAAACAATTCTCGAATTTCATAATTTGGCCGCTTACTGTATTCAGCTAATGGTACTGTTGGGTCACTGAAATTTAATTACTCATAACATCGTTAAAATGAATGAGAATAATGGAATGGGTGACTTGACTTCACCAGAATCATTACTTCTATCGAACGACGAAGTTGTCGAACTCATTACCTAGTGAAATCCTTCTTGAAGTCTCTAAAACTTCCAAACCTCCTGATTTCATGCATATGTTACGTTTATTATTCCTGTTTTATATTACAGCAAAATCAAGAAACGACCTGTGTTTTCATACCAGACTTTTTCTTCAAGAAATAAGTAGGTGATAGATACCTCCTATTCAAGAAATGTTATTGTAACGTTTCGATTGAGTGGATATATCGATTTGTAGATTCATTAATCATAGTTGATTCAACCTACGTTTAATTTTGGATGTATTTCAGTATCAACATCAACGTTTAAAATACATATCTCAGTAACGTTACTTTGAAACAAAAAAACATCGTTATATCGAAGTTGAATATAAATGTATAAAAAACGTTGAAAAACCGTGATAAGGTAGGTATTGTAGGAACCGAACTGTAGCGGTATATTTCAGTTGAATCAACATTACAAGGAGTATGTATGCAACGTGTAAATAACGTTGAATACACGTGAAGCGGTAACGTTACTATAAAACCAGAATTAAACGTATTGCCTAACGAAATTTTGCCGTTGTTTCAACGATGAATTTATATAGCATTACTTGAAAAATTCAACATTTTTTCTGCATAGCTGTGTTTATTAGTTCATAATGGTCGATAGATCTACAGGTCATCAGATCTCTACATACTTAATGCTATACTAAAACTATCTAACCGGAAAAAAATTGAATAATTTTCCACTGAACCAAAATTATTTTGGATCCTTAAAATGAAAATTCAGTAGGTAATATCGGAACATGACCATTGATACTTATGAACAGTGTATACAGGGTGCTTGACATCACAATAATTGTCTACAATATGATTCAAGTCTGGTTGATTATCGGACACCACGTTGATTGTCCAACACAAGCGATCAAATATCACACCAGTGATTTGATTTATGATTCATATGATTTATCAAACAGTTAATGTCATTTCATGAAAATTTGTATTATATATTACAGTGTGAATGTGTTTACTTATGACCTGCACTGGCTTGCATGATGTTCCACGAACATTAAAGGTCTACGTGACTGTTCGTTCTTTTCTTTCTCACAGTGCCTGCACGAGCGCCATAAAAATATTTTCCGGAACAACGAGATTCTACATCCCAACCCAACAGACGATCCCGGCTCGTTTTTCTTCCACATTTCCATGCCTGCCATCGATTTTCCACTGGGAAAACAACTGTCGCCGCGGTCCGCATCCCGAAGGGTAGGTTAAACCTTCGGGTGATAGACCAGGGCTGAAGCCTTCGAAAATTGTAAAAATTACAAAATAGTGATAGTAGGATGAAACCCATAGGAAAAGGAAAAGAATAAAACAAAAATAATAGGACAATAGGATTTTAATCTTTTACAATTTTTTTTTCGCTAAATCTGGTGAAAACTCATCTTTTTATGTCCCAAATACACTGTTTATTTTTATTTGAAATATTTATTTTTTTCACCTTAGAGGAAGGCGACCTTCCTCTAGGTTTTGAGAATTTCCGAAATTCATTATTAGAATTCGAGTAATCTACTTCTTCTTAGGTCCATAACAGTACAATATGTAAAAAAACTTAATATAACAAACAGAACATTCATTGTTGATGGAATTCGAGATTTATAAATGACAATCAAATTCATACACTTTTTATTCTGCGAAAAATGATCTCCTAATTTTGAAAAGGATTATGTCCTAATTCCAGATTCAGAAATCCAATTTTCTATCAAGTGCAAATTTTTATTTTCAAAAATTGTAGCAGAGCGCTTTCGACTGTCAAGTCATCATCAGTGCGTACCTACCTGCAAGTAAGTATGATCTTATGAAAAAATTGAAAAAAATTATCAATGTAGATGTAAAGAGAAAAAAGTTTGAAAACAATTTTTGTATGTAAGGCAAATTGGTAATTACTCGTCAGGTATTACAAGATTTTTTCCATAAAAAGACATTGTACATCAACATTGATTTCACATTAAAAAGAATAAAAATTAAAATAAGGCCTTCCCAACATAAGGTGAAACACTTCACTACATGCACACAGCCCATCAAATCTTTCTCTAATTCCAGATATCTTGAATTGGGATCTCTGGCCATGGGTAATACGAAGAAACCTTTCTTCTGGATCATTTATGATGACCTTCCACTATTTTGACTTGATATAGAAAGAGCACGTCAAAATATCTGTTTTTTCAAAAAAATCAGTGAACTTTTTGTTCGTTGAAATCTCTACTTTCTGATGGTGTGAAAAAAATATACAAAATGCAAAAAACGAAATAACAGCACAACCCTCCTATCTCCTCCACCATTTCTCCATCAAATACCGATGAGCTAAAATTTTCCGTAGGACACTCAGTTATGTATAAGTTATCTTTAAATAGCAATGAATAGGCATGCACGCATATGATTTAAAGAAGATTCTACATTTTTCTCAAAATATTGAGATGTTTTATTAAATATTAACTTTATCAACTTATTTTTCTGAGAAAATTCACAACATCAGGATCAGGAAGTAGAGATTTCAACGAACAAAAAACCCACCGATTTTTTTGAAAAAGCATATGTTTTGACGGGAGAATTTTCGATGGAAAATTAGGGTGCTTTTTCGATATCAAGTCAAAATGAGGTGAGAAGATGAACATTTCCAATAAAAAAAATTACAGTGTGTTTGGAACACCAAAAGGTAAGTTCACGCAAAATTTCGCAAGATTTTTGTTTTGTGAAATATAAAAATAAAATTAGGGTGCTTTTTTGATATCAAGTCAAAATAAGGTGAGGAGATAAACATTTCGAATAAAAAAAATTACAGTGTGTTTGGAACACCAAAAGGTAAGTTCACGCAAAATTTCGCGAGATTTTTCTTGTGAAATATATAAAAATAAAAAAACAAAAGCTTGGTTATCTGAATTTTTTGAGGTCATGTGAAAAAAGTGTGGAAACAATAGTTGTAGATCTTTTTACTATCTTTTCCTTTTCAAATGAGTTTCATTCTACTATTATTTTTTTCCACTTTTGACCATTTTCAAATGCTTAGCCCTGGTCTATAGGTTAGACCTACTGATGATGGGCAAAGCACAGCGTATCGCGTGAATGTATTCAAATGTATGCGGCATTAATTCAAAACGCGGCACTCACAGCTGACTACGTTCTGTTTGTAAACACTGCACCGCGACGAACTATACGCTGATAATCATCAACCCATCATTGTGGGCCCTTACAATCAAACACACCACACACACTGCATCCATTCATGACTGACCTCCGATGAATCACCGTGGTTGTACTACCAGTGTCAGTGACGTGTGATGGTTTTCCATCAACCTCTGCTGGTCGCTTTGACAGGTGTTTCCCAGAGTTGCCTTTGAGCATTTTCAACAAGTACCCGAGGAACGAGAAAACTACTGATGGATGGAATATCGAACCCTTTCAAAAAGTGGGCGAATGTGGAGGTATATTACGTAACAAATGTAGAAAGTGACATATCGTACCACGAGTAGTCGTATATTCTACTGCACATCAACTATTTGTTGGAAGCAACTTCATGTCCTATACACAGCTTCGCGGATGATAGTACCCTCCAAACCGATTTCTCTTCCAGGGCTCCTATATCGGCCCGTCAAACCAGAAATGAACGAGGAAGGGATGTTAACAAAATAAATATGGACTTGGCAACAATTCTCGAGTGGGGATCTAATAACCTGGTAGAATTAAATGGAAACAAAACACAAGCATGTCTTTTCTCTAGTAAAGCCGATCTCACTGTGCCCAACTTGATTCAGTCAGGATTAACCATACCATTGAAGTCATCCATTTCTATGCTTAGCGTTACTATCAGCAATAACCATTCTTGGAAAAATCACGTGAGGTCCATTGCCAAAAGTGCATCCCAAAAACTTGGATTTCTGTTTCGAGCCAAGAGCTATTTCACTCCCAGTCAGCTGCTTATGATCTATAAGGCACAGATCCTACCTGTCCTGGAATACTGTTCCCATATTTGGAGTTCAGCACCTAAACATGTCCTGATACTATTGGATTCTATCCAAAAAAGGGCAATTCGTCTCGTCGGTAATGCCTCGCTTACAAACTCGCTCACTTCTCTGGAACACCGTAGAAAAGTTGTTGATTTATATCTATTTCAAAGATATTTTTATGAGCAATGCTCTTCTGAAATATCAACAATCGTTCCTACATAAGCAGTCTCTTCGAGATTAACCAGTCAAGTTCAGTCTTCACACCCCTTCGTAGTCACTTTAGAGTCCCTATTCAACGAACATCGAGACTTTGGAACTCATTGCCTAAGGAGGTGTTCCCCGAGGCAAACGATCCCCAGAAATTTAAGAAGAACACCAACACCCACCTTCTTTCCCTTGGTTTTCACGATGTTCTCTGAACATTACAGGATATCCCTTTTCGTGAAAACTAGAAAAAAAAACAAGTGAAGGTTTTTCACTTTACAACGAGTTTTGTACACTACTTTACGTACGACCATAAATATTTTGTAAATATAATAGGTAATCCACATGCGTTTACAAATATGGGATGAAGTAATAATGTAAGCTGAAATTATATATGTATAATTGCATTCATTCACACGTTTATGGTAAAATAATGAAAAGATCATGGGAATTCACATAGTTTTTCATTGAAATGTGAAATTACTTCTGCAATGAAGTTAAAATACTTTGACACGTACCTATATTATATGTATAATTCACATGGTATGTTATATTCCCTTCCACTTTTTACTGTGATAGATACCAATGAATAATATTCGGTTGCACTCAACTCTAGATTATTATAGATCTCTATTTCTAAATTTTGTCTTCATGGGATGATAAGGGGTTTCTAGAGGAAGAGGCGAATCATGAAGTGTACATATTATGGTTTCATTAATGATCACGCACAACTCATCACATGTCGATTGGCTGTCTCAATATAGCAACTTAATGGTTATCTTCCTCTGACCAGAAGCTTGTGATGAAACTATTCATTGGAATAACTATCAAGCTGTCAAAATTGATATTTAATTTCTAATCAGAATTATTCAAACTTTTTATGAAATGATAACGAACTTCCTATTATGTAACTTCAACAGTCAGCCCATTACTTTGAAATGCAGATTACATTTCAATTATCGAGTCAAACCAGTATTTATCTAATAGAGCTGATAATCAATTTGCGAATATACTTTTACTCATTCATAATTGCGTGACCATTTGTCATATATAATTTTATGAATACATACTTTAGCATATCTGTAGAGAGAAATCTCTGTGAAATTATTACTGAAATAAAAACTTTTCTAGTTCTTGTTTCTGATATGTTTGGAGTAGCTTTAAATAAATCACATGTTCTGGTATACTAAATTATATGATATGGGTATAATTATTATACATTGTATGCAGTCATGCGAAAAACTAGGGTCTGTCCTGAGAAGATATATTACTGCACTTTAGACAGATTTGCAAAAATGAAGGAATACCTGAAATTCTTAGTTAATCACTTAGATTTCACCAAAATGATATTTCTCCCTGATTGTACATGTTTCTGATGGCCTTCTCCCTAGTGAGTTCTAGAAAGAAACATGATGGCTGTTCATTCCGGTTGATGGAATGGTATAATCGCTTGAGAGCTCTTCAGATTCGTTTCTTGCGGTGAATCACTCTGCTGGTCTTCTTCTGTTTTGCTTCACAGGCTGTTGTGCCGCTTTGTCTTCTCGGTTATTATTGTTATCATGGTTCTTATATCCTTCAATATCTCGTCCTCCCATCTTGATTTTGGCCTCCCTCTTGGTCTGTTTATTTGTGGTTCATATTCTCACACTTGTTTTATCATCCCATCCGGTTCTCTTCTATGTAGGTGTCCGTGCCATTTCAACCCTTTTTCACACTTTAATGATTTTTACCATAGTCTTCACCATTTATTACTTCTTTTATTTCTTGATTCATTAATCTTCTTTGTTCCTCGTATTCTGTTCTTACGGTTCGTAGTATTCTCCTCGTTATATTTATTTCGAATATTTTCAGCTTTTCCTTGATTTGTTTCTCATTATGTGTTAGCTCCATAGGTGACTATTGATCATATTGCGGCCTGGTATATTCCAGTTTTTGCTTTCAAGTACCTCCAATAACAATAATAATAAAGTAATTTCGGTAGTCGCATCTTTTTCACAAACTGAGCTGTCAGATCAGAATTCCAAAGTCATTGATGTCAATATAATATCGATATACCTACTGCATTATCCAGCGATTTCCGATAGTCTGGAAAGTTCCAAAATAAACAATCCTCTAGTTGTTTTCGAATGCGCTGAATGCGTATTTATGAATCTGTTTGTCGGAAACAGTATCAGAGCCTGGGGATACTGCATGCAGATTCGAATTTTCACAGCAACGTGGAAATATCCAGGAATACGTATGGATGAGCCAAGTTGGAGCATTTTGGTCGTTCAAACGTTATGATCCACACTGCTACAAATATCCTCTGGTAATATATCAGTAGCGGATCATTAAATGTATATACAGGAAAATAGAAAAGATTAAGTTTTCAAAATAGAAGCTGAACTGACAACTTCTACATGAAGACTATAGCCAGCAATCTCTGTGAATCTGTGAACTCGCTACTCAGTTATAGCTGTGCAATGAGGTGGTGGCTCGGGTGGTGGCCATTTAAGAACCAATGGACCAATGAAAATAATAATAATCGTTTATTGGCAACAATGTGAAGATTATGTAAACTTCAGGGGGTATTTCATGTATGATCGACAACCGGTACAAGCCAGACTGTTTCAGCTCGCAGTTCCCAAATAATGTCGATTTTGGAAACATTTCTCACACCTATGACTCTTTTCATTCTACAATAAAAGAATATACTTTCAACAACTTCTTCCTGTTCTGATCTAACACATATCACACCCAATTGCTCCTGACTTCACATATTTTCGACAGATATAATGATTGCATGGAATGTATTAGTAATTAAATCTAATTGAATGGTGAGCATTGATTATTATTTGATATCGGTCTCAACACTACGTATTTAATAAGCGAATTTAGTAATTTACAGTAATGGCGACTTCCTCATTATTATTCATTGCGAGGCAGCAAAGAGTATATAATTTACGGACCAATAGTATAGTAATATTATTTATTGCACGTTCACGGATAAACAGTAGCGAATTCCTAATCGAAATTATAATTATCGATGATTGAGTATGATTGCGGACTATAGGTAGTTATAATAAGTTATGCACTTTTTCATAGCCAAGTTCGTGATATGGATATACCTCATGGACCTGGTGAGTTATTTACTCAACATGTAGTGTTGGTTCCACACGTCTCATAAAAATCATCAGACGTTATGATCATCATGATGGGGCTGTCAAATTATGTAGTGAGTAGTTCAATAAACGATAGAAATTCTGTGTGTAGATATGGTAAATTATATATGCATTTTTTGGTGAATACTATTGTTTTCCATCACTTCAGAAATGTGATGGAAGTTACAAGGAAGATATAGGAAAAGAATCAAGTATGATGAAATTATGTGTGAGAGAGGAACATTCTTTATCGTCATTCACATGGGTACTGAACAAAGCTGAACATGTGAAACGAACAGATTCTAGTATTATAGGTAAACGATAAAAAATTAACTCCGAATATTTGAAAACTCAGGAGTATGAGTGCATAGAAAGTATGATGTGATTAAGCTATAAAACAAAAAGATATTTCACTACAACAAACATGATAAGGGATCAATAAATCTAGGATAAGATAAACTATATCTTGAAATAATTCAAAAGATTTGCTATATTATTGTACTGAAAACCCTAACCCCCTCCATTTTTGTAGCCAATCGACTAATTTTGATTGACCTGTTATTTACATTCATAATTATAGAAAGTGTTCGGAACCATAGACAACACTTTCTGAAAAAATCGGTGTTGCCTCTGAACCATGTTATTTTTGAGTTTTTGAGAGTGCATATGGTTTCAAACTCCACTGAATATCGTAAGTAGGTACCTATATAAATACTCATAATAATAAATACTAGAGAAATACTTATAGAACCGTATCGAAGTAATAAATGTCATGTCGATGCTTTAATCGAGTATTAACATGATAAACGCAGAATCATTTAATTGATTTTGCACATCCGTTTCAGATTATGATTATAGCAAGTGCAATAAATAGAAGCAGAATAGGATGTCATACGGAGAGGATAACGTTTTCACCATCCCAGTTATATATTACGGATAACTACACATTTATTTACTGTTAATGGTGTAGTATGCGTAATATCTATATCATGTTTTCGGACAATTTTATTCGAGCATTGATTTAATAATTAGGAGATGATATATACATCAGGCTTCCAGCTCCAATCCTTATCTAATTGAGTCAGGAATATGTCGGACCTAGTGATAAATAGTTATGTGAGTAATTACTATCAGTAGCAAACATATATAGCATGATATATGTATCGCGTATGCAAATGGCGAGCGGTTCCAAGATACCAGTAAAAAGGTGAAGGATCGGGAAAATTATGTACAGGGTGACTCAGGATTAATTTGTTTCACGTGGAATAATGATTTGCTATAGTAGAATTTAGGTACGAGCAGAAATATTTTCTTTATCAGACAGAGAAAACCTCAACATACCAAAACGAAAGATTTTTATTTTCAAATAATTGATGACACATTTTGCTCTGACGAAAATAACAGATAAAACATGAAAACTTGGAAATAATAAAAAAAATTATCGATTTGAATCAATGTATATATTGAGGCACCTTCTGAAACTTCTGGTAAATTTTACCTAGTGAGAAGCTATCAATATTTATCTAAGAAAAGTACGTTATATTCGAATGTTCCTGAATTTCAAAGCGATGGTTCCAATTTCAAAATAGTTTTATCAATGTCATCAAATTGAAAATAAACATAAATTTGGCTTAGAATAAATTATATTATGACTTCAACCTGAATATAAAACCCCGTCAATTATAGTTGAAATGTATATCATACCTAATCTTTCAGAAATTTGATTATTTGATGATTCTTTGAGAGTGGATACATACTTTTTTGGATCAGAAAATATCGCTATATATATGGTTTTAGTTCAGACAGATGGTAATAATAGTCTGAAAGATGAAAACTGTTATATTTATTTCTCTCATATGTTAATCTTCCTTAATGAAAACAAATACAATTTAAGTTATATCAAAAGCTACCAACGAGATTCATGCAATGGGAATAATACTGCCTTTATAAAACTATTCTTTGTTCATTGATATGAATTGATGCATTATAATTCAATGTTCTGCGTGGTATTTGCCAGGTTTCTACTCGCTTTCTACTTTCGTATTTCAGATAATTCTAAATAATGTTAGATTTATTTTCCTCTTTTTAATCATATTATTGTTTATTTTGAATGTTCAATAGGTTGAAATTGTTTCCTCCTGTATATATGTAAATGACAGCCACTTGAGCATGATTAGTTCATTTTTGACTGAAGTTAAAAAAAAAGCAATTACTTTTTATTTTCATTATCCACATTTGTTTGCTTTATGTGCCACTGATATCATGAATAAAACATGAGATATATTTTCCATTGTTTTCGATTATAATTAACTGTATCAAGGGAACCGAATATAGCGACACATTTGAGGTTCACATGCGAACATTCGATAAACCCTGTTGGATGATTGAAAAGGATGACATTTGATAGTTTTCATTGCTCTAAAAATTTTTGTTTCATTAGCTCAGTCATTTCAAAATTTCTTTCTCGAAAACTGTTCGACAAATACTTTTCAAAATTTCATGAAATATTTCGTCCGAATACTCGAATACCTCTGATTTCTTTAGTAGTAATTTATTGAAATAGATAGATCTAATTTACAACAATATTTACATCATTATCATTAAAGATATACCTACATCAGATTACAAACTAAACTCAATTTCGATAAAATATAGAATATTGAAAATTCATACACATACAATAAATATATTAATAATAAAATTTTGATCAGTTATACCATCAGAATTCATTCAGAAAAGGTCATAGATTTTTTTTTAAACTATCAACAGTATTTGACTCTGCCAAATGTGTAGGTACTTTATTATAATCATTCAAACCCTTGAAAAATATAAGTTTTTCATACATCCTGCCGAAGTTGTTATGATGTTTATGTGAAAATTGTTATTATGCCTTGTGTTATATTGATGTACGTCTTTGTTTAAAATCACAAAATCATTAAAATAAACTGGTTGAAAACCTTTAACGATCTTAAAAATAAAAACCATCGTTGAAATATAAAGCCTCTTCTCAACTGACAACCACTGGAGTGAATCTAGCATATACTAAATTGAAGTGTAGCGATTGCATCTCAGAATGGTACGCATTCCGAGTTTTTGAAGTTTTTGTAACTGAGACACTTTATTTTGACCAAGTAAGAACAGTAAAGAGGCACAGTAGTCAAAATGGGCTTGAATGATGCTATTGTAAGTTGTTATTTTGGCATATGTGCTCAAGCAATTTGAAACTCTAGAAAAGAAAAATAGCTTTTTCGATATTTTCTTAATAATATACTCCGCATGTTTATTTAATGTCAGAAAGCTGTCAATAATAAAACCAAGATATTTAATTTCAGATACAATTTCTATATTTTCACTGTTCATATTTATATTTGAATTCATAGCATTTAAATTTAAATTTCGCAGCTTGTTTTTTGGTGTTATGATCATTGCTTTAGTTTTATTGACATTTAGTTTTAATTTATCAACTTTTAAGTATTTTATAATGTTATTAGGCGAGTTATTTATATTCATGATGGCATTCCCAAGATTTTCATCAGAAAATTTGAACTTGCCGTTCATTTTCCCAACAACCTTACTGGTTGTTGGTTGATGTTTTTTTTTCTCGCTCTCCCGTCCGTCCATCCTCGTACTTTTCATACTTTATCGATCACTTCCGGCGAGAGAAACAGCGCTGCCGCCCCCGCCCGCCGTCGACGGTATGGCGTCGCATGCAAATCAGCATGGCGGCGGCTTCGACGGCATCGGTGACGTCGCGACGCGTGTCCCACGCGTCTCGCATGACAAAGGACGGCTCTCGAATTCACACCTTACAACTCGAAACACAATAACCCAAGACCGAGACGACGTTGAGCTAATTTTGGTGTGAATGTTTGGGGCCGACTCCAAGAAAGACCCACAGATCCAGGTAACTGAATGAGAGTACCAAAACTGGATTCTTGATGTACCAGTGGAAACTGCTCCTCAACAGGATAAGACTGGAGATCAATGGACCAAATCTCTAACTTAGGTATATGAAGAAGACATCGAAATAGTTTCACACACAAAACTTCGAAACAGCCATAAGAGGCATGATGTGGAAGAAAGTACATCTAATTACTGTAGAAATCGGCTCAGAAACTGAAGAAGGTTTAGAAGCCGGCATATATATAGCCAAGCCAAAGACAATCTCACAGATCTCATATAGGTAAATGAGTGACTATATTCCAAGAAGAAACTGTAGCAAAAGAGTTACTATGATAGGAGTTTAGTATAAGAGCATCGTCATATACTCTAACAGCCAAGAAGCTATATATAAGCTCCACGCAAGTTAACTCTAATCTAAACTTGTCTTGGGATTGATTGAAATCCCTACAAAATTTTGCCAGAGTCTTCAGCCTGGGTACACATGTAACAAGAGTAAAACCTTTCTTTGGAAGAGCAAAGGCACTGCGAAAAACAAGTTACAGTACTTGAATGAAACACAATCAATCTCGAGAATTGTGGAACAAGGCGTCAAACAGTTCATAAAAAAACTGTCGCTAAGATTCACGTATGTGTCTACTAAGTCAGGACATTGAGGACTTAAAAATCCATGAAAAACATAGGAATAGCAAATTAACCCATATATATAGGATATAGGAAGCCTCATAGGAGAGCGTACATATTACTGTGCTATTGCATTGCATTATCTATGAAGGTTGAGGACATATAGATGTCCTTAGATCTGGAGTATACTTACAAGGACGGGTCTAGACAGGAAATTTCAACCTAACCTGAAGACACACACGAAAGTTCTGCAAAATTCGCAGTAAAGAAGTTCCGGCCCACGACTCCCTACGACACACTAAGTGTTCAGTCTCAAGGAGGAACCCATCTTGGCGTGGAGATATATCTGACATACAGTAATTTTGTCATTATGAGGTCTGCTATCTTGAAGAAAATACAAACTTGGGTATTAAGTTCTATCTACTAGATCATCGCAGATTTCCATTAACAATTCCAGACAGATCTGTCTTCGCCTTGAACATTTGGCTTCATTGCATGATATATAGAGTCTTTAGAAGATAATTCGCACAAAACTGTGGATGGAACTGAAAGTCTCTTGCATTGGTGCCAATGCAGAGCCTTGTGGAATACAACGTCGATTAAGGCTTCGCGAAAGAAATAAATGCAGTCTTGGTCTTGGTATTGGTCTTGATGTTTCAAAACCAAGACGAGACTGGCTCAATCTTGGTCTTGGTCTTGATAGTCTTGGTCTTCTAGGTTTGGTATCTCTGTTTTTCAATAAATAAATATGTTATCTACCTCCTATGTGGTATTTTCAAATATGAATATAACCCATATACAGGTTGAGTTGATAAAACTGCGGTAATAGGCTGTCGAAAATTGCAGATTCTCACTTCACCTGTCATAAATTCAAAAACAGTTGAACATAGGTGTAGAACATTAGTGAAATATTCAACCTAAAAGTCTAGTAGGTATGCTTCAATATACATGATGATCTATTTTAAATAAAAAATCGTGTAACAACAACGCAGTATCAAGAATATTTCATAAAATTTCAAATTCAAATCAAATAACTTCGGAATCTAGCGTAAGCAATAAGATCTTCAATAGTAGGAGTTATGGACCACTGTGACCTTACAACAAACACCTATTTGTTGTAAACTGTAAAACTGCAATAATGCATTTGAAAAATGTATTTTCGATTTTGGTTAAACAACAATTAAAAACCTACCATATGAAAAATAAATAATTGAAATGAAATGTCATAACATTTTCCATCAGATTTTTCTTAAAATATTGGGTAGATTAAAGTTCCTTATTTTTCTTTCGAGACCAAGACTCTTGGGAGAGAGTCTCGGTCTTGGTATCGAAAGTCAAGACTTGATCTTGTTCTTGAGAAGATTCATCAAGTCTTGGTCTTGTATCAAGACCAATACAAGACCAAGACTAGTCTCTTGGTGTCGCGAAGCCCTAACGTCGATAGTAATTCGATCAGAGGAGAGACAGCGTCCACTTCATTAAGTGATCTATTCAAAATAGGAATAGACACTTAATTGATTCATCATCACATTCCATGAATCGATGGAGGATGTAGAATCTGCAGGATCACCTCTCGGACACGCAGGCCAGCGGAATCCCGATTCCCGTGCACCGTACACGAATATCCCGATAGGAATCTAATAACGAAAGTACGATGGTCCAGCCACCCACCGATTGGAATAGTTGGACTCCTGGCATGAATGGAAACGCAGACAGTATGACGAATGGCCCATAATCGTTTAATCCGCGTTAACCCTTCTCTCTCCGTCATCGACGCTTACCCCGTTTATGTACTGGAAGAGAGTCGAGCCCTTGTGGAAGGCGTAGAAATGCCATCATTAGCTCGATAACTGACTTATTCGCTAGTCATTATCGATCCCCAACGCGGTTAGGTACATTCCTCCCCATACGGAAGATCAGGATAAGTCATGATGATTGGGGATGAATATATTCTGGTGTTTTTCCATCTACTTCCTTCTTCGAGTTAGTTCGGCTGATATTCTTCAAACTACCTGACACTATACCCAGAAGTCTTGAACAATTATTGACTCTGCATCAACATGTTTTTTTTTTTCGAAAATTTTTAATCATTATTATAGTATAGAAGGAGATTTGAAAATGACACATATTGATGACGTTATATCCGCCCATCAGCATCAAAATTTCTCAGAGAGCAATAATTTTGTGGTACCAAATGAAGCCACAGAATATCCTGGTGAAAACCATGTAACTACCTATCTACTCATGTATTTCGGAATGTCATAATATTAAACTATTTCATGAACATGACAACATTATCTCGAACTTAATCGAGAGTTTTTCCGCGTTTTTGATGATTTGAAATACAATGAATTTCAATAATTTTGAGGAAAAAACGTTTTAAAATAGTGCTGGGGTTGGGTTAGCAGATACTTTTGAATTACGAAATGAATGCCTATTCTCAGGCAATGAAGTCTGTTTCGCCTATATATAATTGATATTAATGCACAATAGTATATTATGATACAAGTTTTATAAGACGCTATTTTGTCGCACGCGTTATTCGGAGTACGACGAGCGAAGCGAGGAGTGCTCCAAGTGAACAAGTGCGACAACGTGTCTTATTAAACGTGTGTCATATGCAATTTTTTCTATTTTGAATTGATTTGAAGAAAAAAATGGATTTAATATCGATAAATTACAGGAACATCTTCGATTGGTAACAATGATGACATTGAAATAATTAAAATCTGACGCCCACGCGTAAAGCCCAGTTTACAGTTGAGCGATTTTGATTATTGCAATACCAGCGGTGAAAAATTCAATGTTGTTATTGTTTTTATTGGTGAATTTAAATCGAATTACACTCTGAATTGAAATTTACCAATTAAAACATTGAGTTTTTCACTGCTAATATCACCGAATCCAAATCGCTCAGAAGTAAACTGGGCCTAACTCTTCTGACTTTCATTTGACAGTTCGATTGTACCAATCTCCGAATAATAAAAAATGCGTATCGAAATAGAAGCTATTTCGACACGCATCTGCGTTGCACAATGACTTCATTATACAACCAAAATAGAAACATATTATTTTTAAAACTGTGAGTAGGTACTACAAATTATACAAACAATAATGCTTTTTCAACTGAAATTACTTGCTCATCCTGGCAGTTTCACATAATGAAGTTTCTTTAATAGAATTTCTTGTCGAAGGAAGTTCTCATAGCAATATAAAATCAAACTCTCACCACTTTTCGAAGAAAAAATGCATATTTTCATGTTTCCTAAATATTCCGCTACGCCGAAGCACTTGTTTTTTCGATCAGTCGTTTATTTTCAACTAGCCACTGTAATGTGGGTAGGCCTGTTACACGGTACCAATTAATTTCATCTTCCAAAAATCAAGATAATAGTACATTGTTCACCGAGTAGGAAAAGCCTACCATTTCTGGACAGCAATTATTGATTCATTTTGAAAAAATCGCGAATAATTTTATTCATTAGTATATGGTGCTTAGAAATTTGCAATAAAATTGGTGGCGTTACCATGTTAATGTTGAATTGTCAAACTTGTCGCATCCTAAATTTATTGCTGGTGTTTTCGAAAACGAAACAGTGTCAAATGATGAGTGATGATGAATTCCCATTTCTGGGACTCATTAGAATTATTGCCAAAGGAATCAAAAGAAAAGTACGAATTAATTCCTTACAATCAACGAATTTTTATGCATTCATGTAGAACACTATAACAATTTCAAAGAAAAATCATTTCCTTACAGTAAGGAAACGAATATTTCCTGACAATTAAAAAATCTAGACTTTTCCTTCAAGAAATTTTGTCTGGAATGTCAAAATCCCCTAGCGATTTATGTAATTATGTTTCCAATATGGCCGAAGACTATTAGATACGCATCCCCGTCAAGCCAGCCTTGCCTTGAGCGAAGCCCTAAGGCCGTGCCGTGCCGACCGAGAACCAACGATGCCAACCTCAGAAAATCGCCCGCCGCAGCCGACTGCGATTCGTTTTGCGTACGGAGCTGGCTAAGGGCCTTCGGGCTAGCGGCCCGTCCAAGCACGGCTCGCCGCAACGTCGTTGATGAATGCCTTTTTGTTCCGGAAACAGTTAATCAATTGTTTTAGCTCGCCGAGTATACGAAAGCCGTCCTCGCTTGTCCCCTCGACATGCTTTGTTTAGTGCCTATCATTACTCTGCCAATCAAAGCGGAGTAGAGACACAATTCACGGCTGGGCACATTCGCCATTTGGTATGGCTCATGACAAAACGCAGAACGCAAACTGACGCTTGCTAGTTACTTTAATGTTACATGCTAGGTATACGATTGTATACGGTTGAAATGCGAGTATAAGGATAGAAATGTTCGACAGACGTTGAAAGAGGAAGAGAAACGAACGTCTGTTCATGCTGTACATGCGCAGGCTGGCAAAAATGCATGCATTGTACTGAACTGAAGAACAATAGTGACGTCACGTATCGGACAGTTAACCAAGCACTTTCGAACAAGCTACCATTAAACCTTCCTATGACTCCTCTAATAGGGTATATAGTACACTTTTTTTCAAAAATTATATATGTGAAACGCGGGTCTCCAGAGAATACGTCGATATATTTTTTAAATTTTTATTTTCAAGGGTTTTTCCAAAATCGGCATTCAAAAATCGAAAATTCTCCATCCTTTTCTAAAAATTTGACGTCACCTGGTAGGTTGGTTTAGGTTATGTTCCATTAATCGAAGAGGAAGAAGAATTGACAATCTCTGTCATCTTTGACAGATGGCGGTAAAAAATTACTAAGCGATTTTAATTCAACCTGCGCAAAGATTAGAAAATATATTCGGATGATTAAAAAGTTACTATTGAGTTTTATTTTATTGTTCAGCGTTCATTATACCCTTCATTGACCATTTTTTTCAGAAAGTTTGAGCATTCAAAGACTTGTGTTTCATGTAGCAACCCTGAAATTTTGTTGTATTCTGGATTTTTGGTGTGCTGATTTTTTTTTTGGAATCTTATTTTTTGCGTCACGATCGTTATTTTCACGAAATCGAAATTTTCAACCTGTCTTGTCAGTCACTTATATTAAGATGGGCCATGCATTTTCCTTGGGATGATTTTCTTTCGAAAACATGGCGTTTCAATTTGGTTTCCTCAAGCACAATTTTCGACTACTGAAAGCAAGGAAGATCTGGACGTATCCAGAATGAATGATTTTTCCGAAAACGAGTTGATTTTTATTTAATTCTCCTCCCAACCAGGATTTGGAGGGTGTTTTATATTGGGGTAACTTTTAAGGAAACCCTCGATCTTAAATCTTCATCTTGAGTCAATTCTTATCTTTATATTTTCTCATCCAAGGTTTCAGCTTCAAAATGACCTTGAGCAAAGATTGGCTTGAGATTTTGAAAATCGGCTGAAGAGGAAAAAGTTATGAATGCCAAACCAAAAAGTAAATTTTTTGAGATCACTATAAATAAAAGAGTTAAGAAGATAATTTTGGAAATAGCTCAAAGGTAATAAGATCATCATCATGCCGATCTGCTATTGGAGTTGAAAAAAAATATTTTCCTTCATTTTTTTTCATCTTCTGGTTCTCACGAAAAGGGATATCCTGTAATGTTCAGAGAACATCGTGAGAACCAAGGGAAGGAAAGTAGGAGTTGGTGTTCTTTTTTGTAAATTACGAAATTTTGCATAGTTTCGAAAAACATCCTGTATATAGCAGTTTTATGGGGAAAATCTCATGTATCGAAGAAGTTCGAGATTATAGCTGAAGGACTGAGCTAGCGAACAGTGTAAACAGAATTCAAATTGTTCAAAGCGAAAAAAGTTATTCCAATTTTAAGGGTCGCGGAATTTTATTTTCGAAAAACATTTTTTCGAATAACAATTTTTTGATAATAATTTTCTTCGAAAAACAAAGTTTCGAATAATACTTATTTTCGAAAAATTATTTTTTAAAAAAGCAATATTTTTAAAAAAAGCAATCAAATCATAATTACATATATGTTACGATAAACATATATTGCGCACTCTCTGGTCCAATGATTTATACTTTTTTTTGAGGGGCTTCTCTCCAAAAATCGCTTTAGCATTGTTCCTTCTTAATATTATTCCGGAAAGTCCAAATAAGGGACGATTTTTAAGCGTCAATAAGGGATAGAATTCGCCTCGGAATTCGCATTTGTCATGATTCAGCGGCGTTGTTGTAGAACTGTGGTTGCTGAAGAACACTTTCAAAATAGCTCCAAATAGAATTTTTGCGTTAGAAATAGCGTCTGACATACGAGCCCTTCTATATACCCATCATCTGTGCCTATAGGTACTTAATATTACTTATGACAGGGTTTCTCATTCCAAATTTGGAGCATATATTGACGCACGTAAAAATATTGGTAGTTTATTGGTTAGATGGATAGGTATAAGTGGGTATAGATTGGTTTCGAAAAAACACCTTTTCGAAATAAATGTCTTCGAAAAAACAGCTTTTCGAAATTAATGTATTCGAAAAAACAAATGGTTTTCGAAAAATTGTTTTTCGTAAAAATGTTTTCGAAAACTATGTTTTCGAAAAAAATTCCGCGACCCAAATTTGGGACAATTTTTCGGGGTGCGACGTAATTGGTGTTGCGTATATTTTATATTGATAATTTCTCGACTGTTCTAACAAACATTCAAATTTCGTCATTTTGTGTCATGTGGAACAATTTCACCCAATCATGTCAACATTAGACTGAATATTTCCCTCATGTATAATATATGTCATAAGAGGAATGCAATTATCGAAAAATTACAGCGGTAATTGCACTGCGGAGCGATGATTGCACTGCGAAAACATCCCGTCGGCATGACACCAATAACAACAACACTGACTGACAATACTGATAAATGTCAGATATACTTCAAAAAGTGAAAAAATGTCGCGTTTTGGTGAGTGGTCCATACAATCAATTGAGGAAAATGTAGTTGAAAGTGAACCAAAAAATACCAAATCCAACAGACAGTATATATGGCGACAGTTCATGGATTTTTGCAAGGCCAAAGGATATTTCCTGGACAAAGAGATGTCTATAAGCGTACTGGCAAAAATATTAACGGAATGGGCATTCAATATGCGCAAGCAGAATGGTCAGGAATATAAGGACTTCACAATAAAGACAATCTGGAATGTTACAGCAAAATTATTGATGGAAAAGTATTACAAGGAGTATGGTATTATTTTTAACCCTTTCACCGATATTGAATTCAAATCAGCAAGGGACGCTAAACAAACTAAGAGAAAGCAACTCCAAACGATACCCGAGAAAAGAAAGGAGAGTTCAGTGTTTCTCAAAGGTGACGAATACAAAAATTTGGTCCAGAATTGTGACGAAGAGACACCAGATGGATTGCAAAAAAAGGTATTTTTCGTTTTTGCTTTTGAGTTAGCTTGGCGTGGTGGAGAAGGTAGCAAGTGTTTAACGTCATTCTTCAAGGAAGAAGAGAAAAATAATGGTGAAAAGACGGGAAGAATAATTTATAATCCCATTTTTTCAAAAACAACACAAGGCGGGGAAAAACCGTGTGTTCCATTAAAATGGTTAATTAGGAATAAAACGAATTCTGATTTGTGTCCCATACGATTATACAAAAAATTTTTGGAGAAGCGGGAGGGAATTAAGTCAGATCGATTCTTTATTACTGTAAACCCCTTTTGGATGTCAAGCAGAGCATGGTATAAGAATATTCCTGTAGGACGAAATACAATGAGCTCTTGGACAGCCCAAGAAGCAGCAAAAATTGGCTTGGATACAAAAAACGTGAAGATAACTAATCATTCGATACGGTCTACAGCTGTCTCAAGTTTAGCAAAAAAAGGCGTCGGTGAGGAGCAGCTTATTAAAATTACCGGCCATTCGACCACTAAATCCATTACACCGTATCTGCAGTTAGACAAAGGTCACCATGAAGAAATAGTTGAAAAAATGCGTGGAAATGAAGTAGCACCACAACTAAGTTTTGTGTCGAATTCCGATAATGTGTCAGCTGCAGCTCTTAATGCGCCTGTATCGGGTCCATCCAGTCGGAATGCCAAAAACTTTTACAACTGCGTGTTCAACTGTAATTCTTGTAATTTTTAATTTGTGTGTTGAAAATAAAATTGTTTGAAAGCATGTCTAGCATAATTTTATTCATAGTCTTTGTCAGTAGTATGTGATTTTTCTCAGAAAAAAATCAATACTTATTTCTTTATTCGTGAAATATTCCATTGAATTACACTCGTGCATAAAAATGACCAGATAATTTTACATTCAAGCGTGTTATCTATAAAAATTGCACTCCGTTATTTTCATATTTTGTAAAAGAGCCCTCCTCCTTCGGAGTCGGGCTCTTTCGCCAAAAAAATCTTGTGCAATTTTTAGATAACACGCTTTCTTGCAAAATTATCGGTAATTTTTATGCACTTGTGCAATTATAACCGATAATTGCATTCAGTGCAATTTTCAATCCCTATGACAACACGATCGAGTTTGACAACTTCATCCAAATAAATTTCAAAATGTAACGTTTCGGCAATGAGAATGTTCAAAGTATAAATGCGCTAATCAAAGAAAAAATTCCCAGAAATACAACCTACAGTCACAAATATATTTGGGGAATATTCATGGAATTTTGCTGCGAACGAGAATATGAGTTGAATGAACATAGAAGCTTAGAAGAATTGGCGTTGATACTAAAAGATTGGGCCGTCAATATGAGAAAGAAAAACGGGGCCGAATTCAAAGAGGCAACGGTGAAGACAATGTGGAACGTTTCGTGCAAACTATTGCAAGAAAAGTACTATAATGACTATAATATTATGATTGACCCGTTTAACAATATAGTGTTTAAACCAGCCCGAGATGCCCGCGATGCAATCAGGAAGAAACTACAAGCAGATCCATGTAAACGTAAGGCCAGTTCAGTTTCGTTAAATTGGTCTGAAATTAACAAAATGATATCGCTTTGGGATGAAGATACCCCTGAAGGTCTTATGCGTAAATTTTACCATATTGCTGCTGTAGAATTAGCGTGGCGAGGAGGAGAGGCAGTTGCTTGTCTGGTGGATTTTTTCAAATCGAGAAAAATAACGATGACACTTCAACAAATCGCATTGAATACAATCCGGTATTCAGTAAAACGTGCCAAGGTGGTTCTAAAAGCTGTGCAAGTAGTAAGTGGTTGGTTACCAATAGTGAGAGACAAAGCTGCCCTGTACGTCTTTTTCATAAACTGATATCAAAACGAGGCGACAATATTACCTCACCACGACTGTTCTTAAAACCAAATCGACACTGGAAAAATGAAACTGACAAATGGTACGATAATGTACCTGTTGGAAGAAATACAATGAATGGATGGACTAAATCTTCTGCTGAAGCAATTTGCTTGAATGTAAAGGAGAAAAAGATAACAAATCACTCGAATAGATCAACTGCTGTTAGCGAATTAGCAAAAAGTGGTGTAGAAGAACAACAATTGCTGAAAATTACTGGTCATGGCAATCAGAATTCTATAAAACCATAATTAAATCTCGATCAAGAACACCACAACAAGATCATAAATATTATGCGTGGTAATAGATCTTCTATGGTAGAGAACAGCAACGAATTTAATGTTAACTTAAATTTTAATAATTGTACTTTCACTAACTGTACTTTTAATAAATAAATGTTTCGTTGTGTTGAGTTATGATTTTTTTATCGAAAAATTATCCGCCGAATATACCTCGGACATTGATGAATGCCTCATAATTTCATGACAAATTTCTCAAGCTCGTTGCTTGGTAACAGCACGAAGCCGAGATTGTCATGAAATTATCTCGTCTGTTATCAATGTCCTAGGGATATTACTACTGATAAGTAGTTCATGTTGAGCAAACTTATTGAGCTGATAGTTTTACAATAGTGGCTAAATGATAAATACCATATAATTATTGGGATAGTGTTCAACTCGACTATTCGAGACATGATTTCGAAACAAATGTTATCTTCTGATTTCTACTGGATTCATTGTTAAGTATAATCTTCTATTCAATCACTTAAACCACCCGACCCACCATCGTTCCTTCGCTTCCAGCAAATTCTCCCGAATGCTGTGCAATCCACTGGAGATGCCTCGCAGAATGATTTGTGGCCGACCAAACAAGTCTCTTTTCTATTTCGCGATTCTTTATTTCCCTTAGTGGACCATTCCAGGTCATCTTCACGAACTCGGCCCATAAATCAGCCCCAGACAGCATACGTTATGCGGGTCGTTCGTCATTCGCAGAAACCCCCGCAAAAAAGACCGATTTGAAGAGCGGGAATTCTTGCCACTAAAGATCATTTTCAATATCTTGGCTGCGGATTTTTTGCCGGGCGCAACATGCTTCTGCTCGACAGAATCGTTTTTTTGGGCGAGTGGATGATATTGGCAGAAATGATGGAGGTTTTTTCAGCGTTTCACGTACCGAATGGAATTATTGAAGAATAGACTGACATCATATTTGGATAGATACAATATCATATCGCCCAAACAGTTCGGTTTCAGGAAAGATACGTCGACAGAAGATGCAATTGTTACTTTGACTACTAGGATAAACAGTGCACTGAATGAGAACAGATCCTGTTTGTGTATATCCATAGACCTCTCAAAGGCTTTCGATACTGTTAGTCATCATCTCCTCTTGCAATCGCTGGAGGATATTGGTATAAGAAATAAAAGCTTGCATCATTCCAAAAGTTATTTGTCCAATAGATCCCAGGTGGTGAGAGTAGATGATGTACTGAGTGATCGAGAAGTAATCAAATATGGTGTACCGCAGGGTAGCGTTTTGGGACCCCTCTTATTTGATATATATGTGAATGATCTGTTCTCAATACGGAGTACTGGAGACATAATTGGTTTCGTTGATGATACTGTTTAGTATATGAAGCTGAAGACTGGGAAACTCTACGTGTGATACACACAGACAGATTTTTGTTTGGTAAAAAGTTGGCACGAGCACAAGTTACTGACAGTTAATTTAGAAAAAACCAATTATCTGCCCATCAGTTGTAATGCCGGAAATCAAAGATTCAACATCCAACCGGTGAGCGAAATCAAATACCTAGGTGTAATGTTCGACTGTCATCTCAAGTGGAATACTCACATCAATTACGTTATAAAAAAACTACGAATAATTCTCTACAAGTTCAGATATTTGAAAACGATCTTGCTATTTAAATATCTCAAAATATTATATCATGCATTATAGTAGAGAGTACGGCATTGTTGGTTGGGGCGGAGCATTGAGAACACAATACATATAAATCCGTTAGAGATTATTCAGAGACGATTCCTGAAATTAATTTGTTCTAAAACCCAAAGATTCGCTACCCAGCAAATATATGAAGAGAGTAAGACTATGGACCTGAGACAGCTATATTATTTCAATATCATACTCAAGTGCAAGAAAATTGGGTGGGAAAATCATCTACCCACAATTATAGTACACGGCGAAGACACCACCACAACATTCCACAGATGACAAAATCTATTTGTCAGCGAGGCTTCTCCTACATTGCACCAAAAGCATATAATTCAATTCTTGAGAATATAAAATCGATAGCAAATGAGTTATTTAGAAGTAAATTAATAAAAAATTCATCAGAGAGAAACCAAGAGTTTGGTGCAAAAATATCATCGAATTAAGGACTTGAATATTTTCTACTTGCCATGTAGTACCCATTTCCATGTAGATGTTAGTTTTCATTTCCATTTCCACATTATTTTTATTTAGTGTAGTTATAGAAATCCTTATATATATATATACATCATATATATGTACATGTTCTCAGAACAAGTATTTATTTACTTACTGAGTATTAGTCATTTATTGTAAATTTTATGTACATTTCTTTACTTTACCTCACCTTACCTTAAATAAATAAATGATATAATTATTATTATTATTATTTTATTTTTTTATTTATTTATTAACGGACAAGCCAATTATACAATTACAAAAAGTGAATATACATGTGTGCCAGCATGGTTTGGAAACTAGTGATATTAAAGTTTTTTCACAGCCATTCTAAAGGATGTTAAAGTTGAATCGAACATTTCTAGTTTATTGTTGTGAGTGTTTGCTGATCTCGTTATTCTATTGGGGGTCTCATTCTGACCATAATTTGTTCTGCAAAATGGAATCTTGAAGGTGTCACTATTTCTATTTCTTCGAGCATTGACAGAGAGTGGGGTAAGCTCGACAATTTGAGGACAATCAATTTTGCCATTGATAATTTTATGAAGAAATAACAGATCAATCTCCAATCTCCTATGAGTTAAAGTATTCAAATTCAGAAACATAAATATTTGTGAATGATTATGTTCATCTCTATTCATTCCCAAGTTGAAACCACAGTGTCTCATGAATTTATTTTGAATACTGTCCAAGAGTTATATATCAATTTTGTAAAATGGCGACCATATGATACCTGAGCACAATAAATGATCTTGAGAGCATTGAGTGACAGTTCCTTTGCTGAACGAAGAGAAAAGCCTAACGTTTTTCGAGCACGAGATGAGGTTTCAATTATATGCATGGTTCTTGAAAGTCATTTTTCAGTCGAATATAACCTCCAAATCTTTAATCTTATTGCTGTCTGATAAGTTTGGGTCTTCAATTTGATAAATATAATCAATAGTCTCGTTATTTCGTGAAAAAGTTATTTTTTTACATTTTCCCAAATTCAGCTTTAGTTAAATTAATGTTAAACCACTTTGAAAAGTTATTTAAATCCAACTGTAAACATTCAGCATCAGACATGGACTGAACTGTTCTGTACATCTTTAAATCATCGGCAAATAATAGAGGGGAACCACCAGTGATAACATTAGGAATATCATTTACAAATATATTGAATAATATTGGTCCTAGATGAGATCCTTGCGGTACCCCTGAAGGAACTTCAATGGATCTGATACTGAACTCCCATATCTAACATATTGTACTCTACCACTGAGATAGGATTTGATCCATTCCAAAATGTATCCTTCGATTCCCAAAGATTCAAGCTTCGCTAGTAAAACACTGTGGTTGACTATATCAAAGGCTTTGGAAAAAATCTGTGTATATGGAGTCAACCTGCAGCTTATACAACATCAGAGATAGAGATAATGGGATTAGTTATTTGCCGGAGCGTGATACGTAGGATAACTGACAGTTATCAAGGTACAATTAAAATCTGAAAATATCAATAATAAAAGGATATATTGAAGGTGGATAATAAATACTTCGAAAGTATTGGCAAATTGTCGAGCATTTTCCAAGCGGAAATATAATCAAAAAAATGTCCATCAGATCAATATGGAAAGAGATTTTCGTTGACTTCATACCAGACAGTCAAGCAGCCATTGACACTCTGAACTCCCATGCAATTAACTCCATCAAGATGGTTTGGGAGTGCTTATGAAGAAACCAAATGAACCAGGCAAGAACGATACAGTTCTTCTTCTACGGGTTTCAGAACGCTAGAGTGGAGGGTAATGACCATGCTGTGTTTATACGTCCATGGTAATGACTTTATAATAGCATAAAGAGAAGCTGGAACAATTATTGTTTCTGGGACCTGAATCCTTCTGCGGAATCGGAAATTATTGATTTTTTTTTTATTTTCGTATTAGTAATGAAAATAATAAAGGAAATGCCCTCGGAAATGCCTCTTGTGGAAATACAGAAATATCTGGAGAACGGAAGGAATACAATAATACTCAATTTGAAGGATGAAGAGATGAAGCCTGAGAACCTGACAGGATATTTTTTGTGAGATCAGAATTATTTGTGATTCAGGAAACCAGACTAGAAGTCATCACGTGCAGACATTGGATCTAGCCATTTATAAGGTATTCTGTAATAAGAAACAATATAATAACAATAAATTAGAATATCTGAGTGCGACTCACCGAATTCGTACCATATAAAAGCCTCTACCCATCATGAAGATACATTTTGCTTTTCAGCAGTATCCTCATCTCATCGCAATCATCGCCACAATCATCGATAGTTCAGTATCGGAACACAAATTGAACCGATGCCTGTGAACACAAAAGTCCGAAAGATAAATCCATGGACTTTATTGACATTGATCTTCCATCAGATAAAAACAATTATTGTACCAGATGAGTGGATGATCAGCACTTTCAGAGTGAAATGACGTATCTTGACCTTTGTTGAGTGCTTTAAATGGATAGTTAAAATCTGTGAAAATACGATACGATAGAGCCGAAAGATAGTCTAACATAGTCATAGTCATTGTTTCCACCTTGTATAAGTTAAAGCTGTAGGGTTCAAAACATGAAAAGATACATTTTCATTACATATATCACCTGAATTAAAGTCTACTTATAACTCCATAGGATAGGTAAATAAGTGGATAGCATCTTTCTGTCTTCAATTTGTATTGTCTTCATTAATTATTATACAACACTCGCGTTGCCTAGAAGACTCCGCTTTCTATTTTATTTATAGATCTGGTTAAGGTACTAAAGTGGCACTCCTGAAGACCCTTAGATCGGAATCAGGAGCTTTATAATAAAACAGAGAACCGAAGAAAAAAGGTACTGTGTCAATGAGAAACAAATGGCTCCATTACGAAGTTAATGCCTTCTTAATTGGATTGATTGAAGCAACTCTTTCTGTGTTCCCTTAATTGAGTCATCAATGGGCGTGCATGTTGCATTTCTGAAAATCAGGGAAACCGTTTAAGGAAATGTTATCAACATATTTACAAGTTTTACTGTGGAGATGTATTGGCATATGAATCAACAGAGTATCATCCATTTCGTTATGATTATAGTAATGGGAGGCATATCCACTGAATTTATTGAATGAAATCAATGACTGGATAACAATTCTTTGAATAATACCAGAAGAATAAGCTACTGAAGGATTATGGAAAACATTGAATTCCAATTAGAATCCTAATATAGATGTTTAAATAGTTTGTTTGCGAGGTCAAATTGAGTAGCCTTATCAATTCAAATCATCGTCTGTATAGTCAGGTGGTGGGATTCTAGATCATAGATTCTTCATCTTCTAGATATATATAAGGGTCCAGATATATCTCCGAATGGACAAATCGTCGAAAACTTGGTCAGAATGCCGTTCGATGGAAAGAATGAACCGAATTTTTGTGAAGTACTTTCAGCAATGAACCTCACATGGTCATTCCAACATGATAGGGTATTATACAGGGTCGCTGATATGTATGAAAACGGTCGATTATTTCCTAAAGTAAGATAGCTAGCGAAAAATGTTAGGAAACAAAAGTTGTAGGGTTTTTCAAAATCCATTAAACTAATGAAAAATTAAGTATACAGGATGAGTCAAAAAGTCAGGACGAATCAAAGTTGCTTTTTCTCTAATGGGACGCCCTGTATATTATTCCACATTTCAATTCTGCTCGAAATTCTGAACAAAATTGATGAAGCGCTTTATTTCCTAAATTCAACCGATTTCGAGATATCGAATTTTGAAAATAACTTTTTACTACTCCCAAATTTATCAAAGAAAAAGCACGAAATGATGCATATTTATTATGAAAGTCACAAAAGGTGGAGTATGTGGATATTATGATTACACTTTAATTATAATTTTTTTACAGAAAATAAAAAAAGCATAATTGTTCAGGGTTGATTAAAATGCAATTAAAACAATAAAATGTATTTTTTAATGAATGTCCAGGATATTTGAAATTTTATGAAAACAATAGTTAAGACAGGAGGAAAAGAGAGAAAACAAGTTTTAATAAACAACAAATTTTTCTTTGAAATTCTATTTAATAAGGTGCTCAAAGTGTTCACCATTTACCTCCTGACAGTAATGAACTCGCTGAACAAAATTTTGTAGTGAATCTACAATCATGTGAGGAGGAATGGTAGAAATTTCATGCCTTATTCTTTCTTGCAACTCTTCGATATTTGGCGGCCTATTTTTGTAGACTACATTTTTTATGTGACCCCATAGAAAAAAGTCAAGTGGGATAATATCGGGAGACCTAGCTGGCCATTCAATTGCTCCCCTGCGTCCAATCCATTTATTAGGAAAAGTTTCATCTAGATATGCCCGTACCATACGTCCAAAATGTGGAGGAGCCCCATCTTGTTGAAACCATATTTGTTCTGCCGGCAAATTGGGATTGTTATTATTCGGGAATAATCGTCTAAGCTCTGGAATAATATGCTGTTGTAAAAGTGATAAATATCGTTCAGAGTTCAAATTTTCGTTTATAAAATAGGGTCCTATGACGTGTCCACCAATAATGCCACACCAGACATTTACTTTTTGTGGCCGTTGAGTGTGAACTTCCTCCATCCAATGTGGATTTTGGTCTGACCAATACCTACAGTTGTGTCGATTCACGTGCCCGTTTAAACAAAATGTAGATTCGTCAGAAATCAATATGTGGTTGACAAAGTTGACATTTTCGCTTAATTTATCCATAATAACTTCACAGAACTCGATTCTACGATCAAAATCGTCTTCACTCAATTATTGTACCAAATGAATTTTATATGGATGGAATTTTTACAGTTTGCAAATTTTTTGAATGGAATATCGACTCATGTTATGATTCAAAGCCCTCTGTTGTGCCGAATTTATTGGATTTTCCACCACATCTAACATGACATTCAAAGCATTTTCTTCATTTGTAACGCTTACTGGTCTTCCACTTTTTGGTCGATCTTTGACATCTCCAGTTTCATGAAAACGCTGCATTGTTTTTGAAACTGTTGATTTAGAAATTGGTTCCCGATTTGGATGCAATTCATTGAAAATATTCACTACTTGGTCACAACTTCGTCGTCTATCATCGAATCCTATGATCGTTAAAATTTCAATACGCTCAGTATTAGTTAAACGTGCCATTTTTGCGCGAAACTTATTTACACTAAATGTATTTTTGACATGTGTTGTCAAGATCATCACTGTTAGACAAAAGAACGACGCGGCGTTGTTATGGAGCTGGAAACTTTCAAAGGTAACTTGATGGACTATGAACTTAATGGACTAACATTTTTGGATAATTTATTATAAGTTATTTTCAAAATTCGATATCTCGAAAACAGTTGAATTTAGAAAATGATGTGCTATATCAATTTTGTTCAGAATTTCGAGCAGAATTGAAATGTGGAATAATATACAGGGCATCCCATTAGAGAAAAAGCAACTTTGTTTCGTCCTGACTTTTTGACTCATTCTGTATACTTAATTTTTCATTAGCTTAATGGATTTTGAAAAACCCTACAACTTTTGTATCCTAACATTTTTCGCTAGCTATCTTACTTTAGGAAATAATCGACCGTTTCCATACATATCAGCGACCCTGTATATTGTTGATGGTGATACCAAATATGGACATTGAGGACTCCATAACAACAGTCGTTCCCTACATTATCATTCTAAGCATTGTGAGCAATTTGTTGGAGAAATTAAGGTTTCAGTCATGGTTGAACTCCACAAGATTATATAAGATCCCCGTTCAAAAGTTTCACTCACAATACCACGAGCTTCATTTATACTGAAATTTTTTTCTACAACATGAATTTTATACAAAATATTCGTGTTGGAGAAAAAATGTACAATTCTTAATTGAAGCTAGAGTGGTATTCGCACCGAAATATTATTGAAGTCTGATGTGCGTTGAAGAGATAGAGAAGGTTCGACCTCGTTTCTCATTGGTCTAGACGCCAGGAAAGCATACAGGTGGTTAGTTGACCGTACGGCTGTATATAAAGTGTGTAAAATAAAATACAACTTTGACTTATTTCTATTATATTTACCGTGAGTTCCGTTAATCAAGATGTACAATTTCAATAATCGTAGTACACGAATTTGATTCTCATTAATACTTGACAGTTCTCATAGTCAGCCGCTACCGGCCCTCTAGCCACCAAATCTATATCGGCTATTTTGAAATATTAATATATAAACGTCAAAAAATACCCCAAAGGAAGAGAAAAAAATTTCCGGAAATCGTTCTAGTTGCTATGGTAACGATACAAAATATAGGCTTTTGATTGGTTGAAAATGTTAGGTGTGAAATTTTCAGTAGTAATACCACAAGTGATTGGATTTTCGCGATAAGTCTAATTATTTATTACATATATACGAAACTGAGTTGCTTGGAAACATCACGAGTCCGCAGAACGAGTGTTTCCTTCAAGCAACTCAGTTGAGTTATGAAATAAAAAACAGATTTATGAGATGAATCCAATCACGAGTGGAATTTTAGTAGACTATTTCACAAACAGAGTAAATGATGGTAAAAATCTGAAATTTGGTAGAATCATCGTGATTCTTTATATTTGACGTTTCACTGTCACATACCCAACTCTGAAAACACCGAACTTGACAGGCCAATCAGAGTCAAGAGTCAAGTTATCGGCAATCTGAACTTGACTAGAGCTCCTGATTGGTTAATTTGGTAAGTGCGTGCAATAGTCAGTGGTGATACCACAAGTGAATGAATTTTCGCGATAAGTCTTCGCCCATCAGCTCTGTGGCTTCCTAGATGACACAGGAGCTCGCACAGCTCAAGATGAGAAAGCAGTATGAAGTTTACTGTCATCAATGTGTAGCAGCATAGATCTTAGCATCCTGTAATAATTTCTTGGTATAGAGGGTCTGCAAGAAAGTAGGTACTATGGTCACGTGGGACAACACATTTGTATGGTCAACAACTAAAACGACCAATCAATGGCTTAGTACTTTCAACCCCCCCGGACCTACAAAACAAATAACCTGGATACCGGATCTAGCGTAAGCAATAATATCTTGTTGAAGCCAAATCAGGCGTTGATAGTCATTCCATCAGATGATACGACTATATATACCTGAAATGACCCATTCAAAAGAGAGCTACACAGATAAAAATGACTTCTTATCACAAGAATATATATTATCTTGACTGTTTATTATCTTCAACTAAGGACATATATTTAATTGACACTCATATATTCTTGTCGAAGGAGATTTCATGTTCTTCGCAATATTTTCAAATTATCTTGACGAATTAAGTCCTTGTTCTGACGGAACCACCCTTGGGAATGTGATTTTAAATTTATCGGTTCATGTCTCAAGAGTACGTCCATAGAGTATTGGTATCAAGATAGTACGTCCTTGATCCTAAGCCACGCATGCGCTACACGGTCGGCGTGTGTCTGTTCGTGGTCAGTTGGTCATCAATTCACCATCACAGGTCACATATCGCTCGGGATCAGCATTGTTTGAAAGTTTTTCAAGTATACCCGAATTATCGTCATGAGTGAAATTATTCCTCTCCTATATAAAACAGTTCAATTAAGAACACTTATGGTCAAAGTTTGAAGGTATGTATGTCTGCATTTATTTTTATTAGTTTTGTCGGTATATATTATACGAAATAAAGCTCAAATATGTATATAAATAATGCATTTTTACACTGTGATTTTTACTGGCATTGGGAGTACAGCAAGCCCAAGCTGTGATAGTTATTGTTTTTTTCATGAATAGTCATCACACCGATCAAAATGGAGGACATTTGTGTTCCAGCATTCTCTAGTTATAACTTATCTTCCTTAAAAGTAATATTATCTCAGCTAGAGAAATATTTTTCATGATAAGATGAAAATATCAAACGAAAGTTTATGTACTTGGAATAAGATAATTTTCTCTCAGGACCAAACAGAGACTTGCTGATCGCCTGGTTGGTGATGCCACAATAACAAGGTTCACACTTTTCTACAGATACTACTTCCATTGTCAATGTTCATCAGGAATCAGAGGAACTCGACGATCTGAGGCAGCACATCCCTACATCGTTAATCTTGAGATTTGTCGAACAACACTGTATTTTTTGTATTTTCCATTCAATAAATGAGTTTGTTTTCTATATTATCATTATCCTTTCTGAAAAATCCCAACTGCATTATTTATTTTTATCAAGAACATGTCTTCGAGGTTAGTAACATCTAGAAAGATCATTCGCCTTTGAGTCAAGATTAACATGCTTGGATCAAAGGAATGATTACCTTCGTATTAACTATAATCAATATTTTTGCTGTCTTAGAACAAGATAAAATCCTTGGAATTGGGTCATATGTCCTTATAATTGGAAATGATCAATAGATTGAAGCCAAGGATGTGGTTGATTTTTGTTAAGGTAATATTCATTTATATCCAAAGACATTGCGGCCTTGGCTCAAAAGCGTTTTACTTTAGGTTAAGATATCCTTTTTATCTGTGTAGCCGCGACCCATGGGGAAAAATCACGAAACGCCAGATGGCGCTGTAAATGTCAAAATGTCGGATCGAGGGGTGAACAACAAATAATCTGTCATTTGATCTCTTGTTAAACCAAAGTTTTTATTGAATAGAATTTCAGCTATCTCAGAGATTTAAGTCGATTTTTCGTACTCGAATATTGGATTGAAGTTGTATCTAGGGTTTGTTGTCGACGTTTCCGTTTTATTGTCACTGGATTCTTGTTAAATGCCACCAAAGTCCAGGTATCAATTTCGGTTTTTATTCGAAGTTTTTCAGTTCTTAGTTCCTGAAATTCTTTTTAAAATGCCTGTGTGAAAGTCGAAATGTCAATTTCAGATATTATATGTGGAGTGAAAGTGTTTCAGCAATCACAATATTGGAACTGAAGGCCTCAATGAAGAAATCATAAAAAGTTTTGTGTTGAGATCCTCCACAATGCTCACATGAAATCACCATGAAACTAGATGAGATATGATACGTGTTTATTTCAATGTTCCTGTAAAGCAGATGTATTGTTAATGTTGTATAATTCAATTTTGAAAAGATTTATTGGCCATTTTGAGTGGAAGCATATAAACTCCACCTTTTTGACTTATCAGTTTTCTTTTCTATGTTGGTTTGTTTTTATTTTAAGGAACCTAGATTATATGATATTGTATTCAAATAGATATACCTATTAGAACAAAGTGAAGTGCATAAACTACCAGGAAGTGACAGTTGATATAGATTCATCATTTTGTGGAGATTTGATAAACTCATTTGGAAGAAATGATAGTGTTCAAATAAATGATTTAAAAAATACATAGTTTTATTGGGTAAATAAGAGTAAATGGCTTTCTTTAGCATGTCATATGTTTTTCTTAATAGAATAATTTGGGAAATGTAACACAATAATAACAAATCAGTATTCAAATCTTTTAATCATTGGTGAATGAAATAGATTCCCTTCAGACTGAGAAAGACTACAACTCATAAAAAATGCAATAATAAACATTCTTGAACATGTTAAATTCCTAAATCCAAATAATACTGCCAAGCAAGCAGATGATAATACACAACACCAGAATCACCCAAAACTTCATATAATTATCAGGAACATTATTGTTGTGTGTCATATAGGTTGTTGTTGGTTTTGTATTTACAGTGGAACTCTCTTCTTTATAAATCTTCCCTACTTGTTCATTTCCATGTAGCTCCAACTGCATATGATTATTTGATATTTGCCTGAGCCTGTAATAAATTACAAAATGATTAAAATGAACCAAATGAGGTGGAGAAGAGGTGGTAGCATAGTGACAACAATAATGAAAAATCGAACTTACCACTGAAACAATCATCATGAGTGCTTGCTACAAACATAAATTCCGAGATAGCTTTCTCAATCTTCAAGATCATCTTCCATTTCTAGGCTACTTGCCTTAGGATTTAGGTTTTCCCAAATCCTGCCCATCTTCTGCTTAGAATTTGAAGGAAATTTATGCAAAGTGCAAAGCCTTGAGTATGTTAGAGCATTATGGAACAAGCATATTTTTCGCGATTTTATCTCCATATCACCTCTTCTAATCTCTTGCATTTTCAGATTGTGTGGTCTATTAACAACAATTCTTCACAAAATATCATCAAAATACAACACTTTCAATGCTTAAATCACTGAAATTAATGAATAAAGTTCACACTTTACCCATATGAACATATGGAGGTTAGTTTGTTGTTCACCTCTCGAGTAGTTCATGCGATCAATTATAGATGTCGCCCACTCCGTGATTTTTCCCTATTCAAATGAGAGCTAGTCGCGAGCCATTCAAATTTCCAGAATACCGTCGACCCTTCGATAATCAGATTCGGTCTCGTCGAATTCGGGTCCATTGATCGAAACCCATCAGCAGCAGCAGCAGCAACAAACGGCGCAAAAGAATCGTAATCGTAATTTACGGAGCGCTTCGGCAGATGGACATGTGCTCGGCTGAATCTATCAGTTGTCGGACGTCGAGAGAGGGACCCCCGCACACTAGATTCCCGGAGACCGGACAACTTTAATTGGAATTTACATTTGCGCGAGCTCGTTGCTCACATCATTGCAACTTCTCTCTCATCATCAGACGGACGGACAAGCGAGACCACACGAAGGAGTTGATGGGCTGGAGGTTGGGCATTTTTTGTGTGGTGTTGCTCTTGCAAAGATAGATCCGTGGTACTGCGGATACAGAGACATTCTTCTGTATCCTCCCCCACATTTTATTCGAAATGCAAGAACGACATCTTCCATTCAAGAAAATTCGCGCACTCGTTGAATTCTAGCATTCGTCTTTTCACTTGGCCAATGCAATGATAATTGAATGACATGACATTCACAGTGACTATAGATTTCACGACTTTAGCAGCTAATATCTCGAAAACGAAAATAGATATTCGAGATCTGGATCGTTTATTCCTTGCAAGATGATCTTTATATCCAATAAACATCATCAATCACAATCAAATTATGTTTGCTGATATTCCTTCGATGCCTTCATGAAATATTTAGAAGGTATCGGAAAAGAAAGCACTTTCGAAAATTCTAATAATATATAGGGGGTTCAATTCAAAAAATTAAAAGTCATACATAGCACCTGTATATTAAATGATGAACTCATCAAATGGAAACATATTAGTTGGAAAGTATACCATATCACAATATCAAGTTGATTTCTCCAAATTTCGAATATCTCTTTTCGTTTTTGAGATCAGCTGTTAAAGTCGTGAAATCCATAGCCTGTATACAAGTAATCGGCATCAGAAAGGATATAAAGAAAATAATTGAACTAATAGATTATGTGTAATATTGCATGAAAAGGAACCTCAAGAAACGTTGTACAATGCCGTTCGTCTCTTCGTTTTTGGCGGAAAAAAAAATTTCTCTAAAAACATATATTCAGGAGGACTACCTACTTATAGGTCTAGGTATAGACAAGTTTTAATAAAAATCTGAGATAAGAAAATTTAAATCTATTTCTTGCAATAATAATATTCCAATTTGAGAAAATGCATTTCTGACGAAGATACTCATCAGTAAAGCTAACACTTATATTTTGATAAAATATTTTGTGATGATTGGCAAGCTATTTTTCATTTCATTCGGAGAACATTTAAAATCTGTTTGCCATAAAGAGGTCATTGAAATATCAATCATCAATGAAAATTCTTCCACATAATGTCGATTAGAACAAAAAATAATAATAATTCTTGACAAAACAAGAACTTATTAAGCAGCTGAATATCACATGGAATTTTCACAAAATTCAAATTTTCTAAAAAAATAGAAATAACAAATCTATAAAAATATTATTCAAGATATTATTTTTGACTTTACTAATGAGAATTTTAGTCAGAAATGTATTAATCCAAATCGATTTTTTTTATAAAAAAAATTGATCCTTGTTTTTTATCTCAAATTTCTTTTAAAACATATACAAAGATATAAAATATCGTTCTGAACAACTTTTTCGAATAAAATTTTTGATATACTTCCTTTCAAATAATTTGTTTTAAGAAAAAAATAATATTTATCTCGCCAGCTGACCTAAGTTTCCAAACCTACCGTTGCGTATTTCAATGAATGATCAATGAATGTTATATTATCAAGAAATCATGAATACCAAATTTAGGAGAAAAGCATCTTTCCTTAGCAAAAAATCAGAAAAAATAATTCTATTCCTCAAAACAGGGGTAGATAAACATCGCTGTTACCCAATGAAAATGGCTGACTTTGATTCACCTACACAGCAAGTGATTCATTCGCCAATTTCTACATAATTTTTATAAACAAAGGCCAACACATTCCAATCTTTGTATGATATGGGTGAAACAATTTGTGGTCTTGCCTTTTTGCGTATGAAAAAATGAGAGTACCAAGCTTTTCTATGGGTTACTTCCTTTTTGATGAAATCATAACTTAGCTATAATCACTTCAAGAGTGCAGTTGGAGTCTTATTCAACCAAGCGACTGCTCAGATATCTATATTGAAAAAGCATTTGTGTGCCTATTGACGCATTGAGTATTCAAAAAGATTACTCAACAATGTCCTGTCCCGATAATGATCTTTATCATTATGGAAACAGCGTGAGTGATCTTTCCTGAATGGAGCTCGGTAATAGCATGACTCGTTGCTTTCGTATATTCTAGATGTTTGTTCGATAAATAAGTACAGAAGAACGGTAGTCGCTGCATTTTATATGAACTGATTCATGTCAACAAAATAAATGGAGGAGACGGGAGCTGAGCCGACTCAGTTGAGACATGAAAAGGTGGCATTCGATGATTTAGTTGAATTGATTGACGAGATAAGATGCGAAAGATCTGGGTGGTAAATGATTCTTGAGATGATTTTTTCATTAACGTGAAAGAATCAAATTAGTTAACAGACAAAAAATTATTCTGAAATATATTGAATTGTGCGTTTTTCTGGAGTACTTGAAAGACTTATATTTCATATTGAACAAAGATCGATCTAGTATGAATTTTAATAACCTTGTGCGTGAAAAAACTGATTTAAAATTTCTGATACTTATGATTAATGAGGCACCTATTAGTAATAATAGTGGAAGTCGATAATGGTTCATTAACAGACAAATGAATAGTAGGTATAGTAGATTTGAACGGATATTGTTCGCCACATGCAATTGCAATGTCGCTTTGTTTCTCTCTTTATTAATTCGATATCCATGAATCTCTATGCATAACACTTCAATAGATAGTTTCCTTATGAGAATATTTCTCCTGCCAGACATGTACAGGGTCTTCACGTGTATATTGAACCCCCGCTCACCTTTTTTCTATTGGTAGATGTTTTAAAAACATAGTCTTGAGTAATTTTTCCTGAATACTTATTTCATAAATGTAAACAGAAAAATAATTGAAGATTTAAACAAACATATGAGCACCAAATATATTTTTTTAAATGAAATATATTTTGTTATTATTGGATAGAGTATATTTTTCTATTTCATATTATTCTAAAAGATATATGTCAACGATGTAGAACGAATCACTCTGTTGCCCTTCATATTCGTGTTTAGTATTTTTGCAAATCGAAAAATCATTAAGTGGACGAACTTAAAAAAAATTAAAGAATGACATATAATCGTCTTATCCAAATAAATATATTAAATACACTTTGAATGACTTGTAGACAATCTACAAGATCATTTTTCGTACAGAGTCTTCAAGTATATTTTGAACCCCGCGCAACTTTTTTATCTATTGTTCAATTGTGTTTTTCACAAAACGATCTTATTTAATTTTATCTGAATATTTAATATATGTATGAACAGAAAAAAGTTGATGATATAAAAAAAGGTTTATGGGCACCAAATATATTTCATTAGATGGAACAAACTATATAATGTCACTATTGGATAGAGTATATTTCATACATCATGTTATCTCTAATAGTTTTTGAGATATTATTGGAAGGTGGAATTCAGATTTTATACGGATTCTTTTAGCTGATGAGGACAAATGGGTACATTTTTGGAAAATCATGAAAATGCCAAAGACGCACAACGGGAATATAGAGTGTTATATGGCAACCGAGTGATTCTTTCTATAAAATTAAAAAAAATACTAATATATTGTTGAATGAGACAAATTCTCTCAAACGAAGAAAACGAAGAAAAACGAAGAAAAAAAAAAAGAAAAACGAAGAACGATTCAAAATGAACATGACGAAGTTCAATCAAGAGGAACATAAAACAAATCCATGGAGTGTATTTTGAGTGTATCAAGAGAGCTGTTTTCTTTCCACTGGAGAAATTCGGGAAATCATGCAGAAGCATTATGTTTGGAAATCGTTGACATTAAATTTTTTTTATTTTATCCGGATTCTCTCTCGGGTTAGGTTCAACGTCGAATATCTCGAAAACTAATAGTACCTATACATATTCTATAATGGGTGTTAAATTCAGAAAAAATATATTCAATTTTTTTATTGTTTACATATATGAATCTACAAGAAAAATAACATAAGACCAATTATTGGAAAAAATATTGAACGATAGATAAGAAAGGGCGGGATTCAAAATATACCTACTTACGTGAAGATACTGTAGGGTGAAAGTACACAAGAGTACGCACCTACGTTGATTTCATTCGATTACTCGAAAGAGATTAGTCTTGATGAATCACGATGAGGATAAAAATAATCTACAGAATGTTAGAAATATTTTATTTAGACAGAAAATACATAAAACCAAAATGAAAAATTATGAAAAATGATTTTGTGGTCTTATATACCAAGAGATATAATGCAAAATGATTGCAAGAATACGCACCTAACTAGTCCATGCATAGGTCACATTCGAAATGGCCTATAACATAATATTATATTTAGAATCTTCACGCCACCATTTTTGGTAACTCATACATTTTGGATCCATCAGTCTTCTTCAGGGGGATTCGTATAGTTCTCGCGGAACAAGCTGGACAAAATATGGTTTTCTTATTTTTCTTATCGTCTAATGTTTTCATTTGAACTCGCTTTTACGACATCTTATGACTGTTTATTTTCCAATTTTTTTATGGTAGGTATACTCGTCAAAACTTCATATTTTTCACAATGTTTTCTTTTTGTTTGCCTTCTGTATGGTGTATTGATGCGCACTCTTGTATACCTTCGAATGCGTACTCTTGTATTCTTGGTTCATTTCAATTATTTCAGGTTATAATGATTTAATGTATATCAAAACTGAATAAATAATATGGAGTGCACGTTCCATATGTTCAAGTTATTCATACACTAAAATATTATTTAAACCTCAAATTTTTTAGTTTAGGGCTTATGAAAGGCACAACAAAATTAATACCTGATGCATCTGCCCAACACACACAATCAATCAAAGGGAATAGCCATAAGTGGAGTGGTGGTGTAAAAAAGGAAAAAAATTTCTCCACAACATTATTAGAATAATATAACATAACAAGGTAGAAAACGAGCAGAAAACGAGCAGAAAACAACTACGTTCCTGGCAAATACCACGCAAAATATTGAATTATATCCACTCGTAGTCTATGCATCAATTCATATAAATGAATAAAAATACAAATATTTCTTTCTTCGAACATGCGTTTATGCTCCCAACGAGACAAACACGCCTGACAACCTGTAGACCGGTTTCGGGCTTATTGGCCCTCATCAGTACAGGGTAGTCAACCGTGTAGAGATCCTGAGATCTCCACACGAGGCGAGGTCTGAATCGATTGAAGCATCCACGCATATTTGATAGCAGTGAGCCGATCCCCAAGAAGAGAATGAAGACGGCGACACCTAGCGGCGAAGAAAGAAACACTCCTTAATAAATTTCCCATATAGAAATATGAGAGTGGCTGGGTTGCTCGACTAGCAGATTGAATCAAAGGGAATAGCCATAAGTGGAGTGGTGGTGTAAAAAAGGAAAAAAATATCTCAAAGCCATCTCCACAACATTATTAGAATAATCTAACATAACAAGGTAGAAAACGAGCAGAAAACAACTACGTTCCTGGCAAATACCACGCAAAATATTGAGATATGTGGAGATCTCAGGATCTCTACACGGTTGACTACCCTGTACTGATGAGGGCCAATAAGCCCGAAACCGGTCTACAGGTTGTCAGGCGTGTTTGTCTCGTTGGGAGCATAAACGCATGTTCGAAGAAAGAAATATTTGTATTTTTATTCATTTATATGAATTGATGCATAGACTACGAGTGGATATAAATCAATATTTTGCGTGGTATTTGCCAGGAACGTATTAGTTGTTTTCTGCTCGTTTTCTACCTTGTTATGTTAGATTATTCTAATAATGTTGTGGGGATGACTTTGAGATATTTTTTTCCTTTTTTACACACAATCAAGTCTAACAGACGAATGAATCATTCGAACTCAAACAAATTTTACCGCCAACTGAGAGCTCAGAATATTATTACGATGAGCCCTTGACAGATGACATAGTGCACGATGTCTTCGAGAAATTGATGTTGCGTACTCTTGTAAAATGCGTACCCTTGCGTGCCTTTACCCCAAGGATGGTAAATAAACTAGAGAAGGATGGTTCATTCAAGCTATTTTTTCGGCCAAAAGGCGTGGCTTCCGAAGGCGCGCGATGACGTAGTCAACGGCCCTGAATTCAAAATTATTAATGCTGAATAGACGTATATATGCTTTGAAAATCACTAAATGGGTATTAAAAGTAATATTACTGTGAGTAGGTGGTCTGTGGTGATGTACCTTTTGATAACCGATACATATTGATTATTGATGGTAATTGGTATCATATATGGCTTCAAAATTCAAATATTGGTAATTTTTGTGAACAAAAACTACATGATTCACAGAAATTCCTGAATGTCCACCCAGAAAATAATACATGAGATAATTTAACGTTTACAAAACAGGGAAAATACCTATTCCATAAATAGGTATAAATACCTAATACCTACCTTGAAAACAATTTCATATTAAAAATATTAAAATTTCAATAAAGAATTCATAGGTACTGAATGATGAATGATGCATGTAATGTGTGTGCATATAAATTATTCAATGCACAGGTTATTGAAAGTTCATAGAGGTTATGCATATAAAGCATTCATATTTTGAATTGAAATTGATATACCTACCTATTTTATCAAGTTCGACAATTATCAATGAATGGTGAAAATAAAAGACATTATTTAATTTAATTTATAGGTACATGATACATAATAGGTATATAATATATTATGACATCAATTTCGATTTTCTCAATAGCTGACTATTTCCTTCATTTCTACATTGGACTCTACTATAGATGCAATCCAGGTTGTTTCTTTCGTTTGCTGGTTTTTATATCCTCCTTATAGCTTGAAGTATACAAAATTCCTGAATCTGATTACATGGAACATCATAAAATAATGAGGATATAGGTACTTCTTTTTCATAATACATTTTCATCAACCCATTTTGTAGATCTCTTTCTTAAATTTGGTTGGACAAATCACAGCTCTGAAGTATGACTTGTATCAGGATTCACAACGTTCTGCATGTTCACAACTCATCCACTTTTTCGAAAAAGTATCTCAAACAAAATCAGTGCATTTTGGAAATGTGTGGTGAATAATACTGGAATCCTCTTGGTTTTTGTCCAAAAATAGCAAATCTGCTACCTGGCATACTGGTTATTAGATGGAAATGATTTCATAAACTCTACACACTTTTCAATGGAGGTGATGTTATCGACACTACTAAATCTTCTTACTGAGTAATTTGTCTATACCTACAATTATTGAAGAACTCTATTTGTAAAAAAAAACAATTCGTACAGCCTTTGAGGGCCATCAGTGACGTCACGAACGCTTGCCTCGCGTCGTTCGATGTGCCAACATTGCAATGAACCAACCTCCTCTAGTTTTTTTACCATCTTTGCCTTTACCCTACGTGCCATCCCCATCAAATCAAAAAACTTCAAAATTTTCGGAAAGACTATACCCTCGACATCGTGTATCAGGTCTGTCTGCGAAACAAAAGGGAAAGTGTATCAACCCGCACTCTAGATATTATACGGACGTGCAATGGTCGACATTGAATTCTCATGAATATGTATGGGGCTATTCGAGCGGTGACTCAGCCCCATCTGCAGCCCTGGAATCCTACCCGGACTATTGATATGATAGATTGGGGGCGAAACTACCCTGATTTCGATGTCGATTCTGCAAACAACGCCGGCAGATTTGGTTTCGCTGAAATGTGGATTCGGACGATGTTTTAGGGGGAGGAAAAAATTATAAATTCCTGCAGTGTTATTTTGGTAGTGTGTAGGATTTCACGAGACTCTCGAAATTTCGAGAATTCTCGATCTCGAAAATATATACATATATAACTCATAGCTCTAAATACGTCAGAAAAAAGAACATACAAAATTATGCTAAGAAATAGTTTTATTTCATTTTCAACATAAAAACATAACAAACAAAAACAATAACGAAGATAACAAAGCAAATAAAAAGGACAGAGGAAAAATAAAATAAATATCTTCATATTCTTAAAGAACTCAAACGTCTTGAACTATTAAAAATTATTAAACGCGAAAATTAAATTCAAACATTCAAAAATTAACAAAACATGATGAAATGCTGAGATCAAATATTATCATTATATTTTTATTAGATTTGAACATTAATTCAGCACTATTCGGTCAGTCCGGCCTTACAGGGTAAATAAATGCCATAAAGGAAAAGGCCCATAAACTCAACTTCATTCATAATATATTTAAAAAAAATGTTAGTCCATCAAGCTTATTACTATATTACTTCTAAGGATATTCCTATGGCAGACTTATGGCATCATTTTTGCATAAATTTCACTATGCAGTACTACTGCCACTACTATTGAAATGAAATAATTCGCGTAATATCGATATTTTTTTTTTCAACATACGACTGTTTCGATTATAAAACATGAGTTTGTTGTTGGTGCTGGTACTCTTCTCTTCATGAACGAAGAAACAATTTTAAACTTTCACCTCTCGTACCTAGGAAAATTTCAAATGTATGGAGTGAAGAGTAAACTAAAACATCAAAGATTCGTTCAATTTTAATTTCTTTGGAACAATATTCTTTATCGTATCATTGAAGATTAAGACATTATTAATTATATAAAATCTTCATTAATAGATAATTATCAACGTACCAAAATCTTAGTTACTCATAATACATTAGTTACCATAATGTACGTCAGTTACGAAAGCATAATACGTTAGATACAAGCATAATACAAGCATAATGTTAGATAATATTTATTCATTTTCGCATCGCCGTTGTCAATGATACGATTGAGCTTTGAATGAAACTCGATTATTAGCGATTTAACACCGTCTCGGATATTGCGGTTGGCTCGGCTGACGCCTCGTAACCTAGGAATATCCTAATTTTTTTCATTTCATAAAAAAATTAATACCTTAATAATATATTTTGGTGCAGCCTTGGCCTTGTGTTATATACGTTATGAGCTATACATAGCATTTTTTTGTATTATTTTTTATATTTAGTTTTCGAGACCCTCGAAATTTCGAGAGTCTCGAAATCGAGATCGAGAAATTGTCTTCGAGAAAAACATCGAGACGAGAGTTTGTTTATTTCTCGTCTCGATGATCGAGACGAGACGAGAAATCTCGTCTCGATGAAACCCTAGTAGTGTGCTAGATTATACAATGTACAGGGTGGCCAGATAAGAATGCAAAGTGCAGTATCTCGGAAACTATTCGATTCGTCTAAGAGACTTTGCGGTAATTGCATTTTATTTTTCAGACAATTTTGCAATTTTTTGTTATTATGTCAAAAATATATATTTTAGTGGCACGTTTACAAGGCGTATTTCGTCAAAAATTCATTTCAAAAGTTTTATATAAATGACGGTTACGCCCCCTGGCGGCCATCTTGGAAACATGAAAATAATTTATAGGATTTTCTTTTGGTAACTTTAGTTATAACATTTTTTACCGTAAGTCTCTTAGACCAATAGTTTCCGAGATACTGCACTTTGCATTCTTATCTGACCACCCTGTACAGTCTCTCGTTCAACACGATCTATATGTATATATAACACTTCTGATGAAAACGAGTATTTTTTTCGTTTCCGCAGGTTATATATACACCTAATCTGAATAGTTCATCAATTAGCGGACAACAAAAAAAAACGCTCTATATTGCATGGGTAGTTTCATTATCTTTCGACTGCAAGACGTCGTTGAATTTATAAAAGGGCGTATATCAAAAAATGGCGTAGTTAGTTTCTCGTGTACATAAAACATAAACATAAAAGACTAGTTAACTTTAAGAAATTGTTCAAATCCATTCACGCCCATATGTGGGCCATAATGTTAGAAATAATGCCCAATGGGGGATCGTTTTTGCACATACCGTGAAACTTCGAAATTCATTGAGTGACCACCAATAATATAGTGGCAATTATTGAAAATCCATAACGAATGGACAAAAAGTGAGGATATTTTCATGGATTTTTTTAAAATTCGATTCAATGAAATCTAGAATGATTACTTTTATTTCTCAATACCAAGTGTAAAAAACCTGGAGCTGCAAGAATGAGCAAGAAATGATCAGGGATTCGGAAAGAATACGCACAGTTCTTCTACTTGAGTCAGGCAAGTATTATCCAAAAATTCGGAAATTTTGGTGTAGTTGATGAACCTAACCTAACCTAACCCGCTGTTGAGTACTACCCTAGGTGCAACCCCATCGGAGTATGAGTAGATTTGTAGAGACATCTTCTAGACCAAAATTACAATATATTTTAAGCACAAGTATCTTGATATTTCCAAACCTACAAAAGCCAGAAATGGGAATCTGTAGAGTTCAAAGCAACCAATAACGAAGCTGGTATTTCCTTCAATAGGTTTGCCTTCTTTGTATATTCGAAAGAGAATTGCTTGTACGAACTGAAGATAGAGTAAGGATTTGATATCAATTGCAAATCTGTCTGTTCCGGGGAAGTTATCTGAAAAACTCCCGCGACATTCATGATCTCTAGTGCCTTGACATCGGTTTCTGGAATAATGTCTTTTTCTGCTACAGCCTATTGTGCAGAGCAGATATTGCTGTTATAGCTAATGTTCGAATCGCCATAAGTAGAAAATAATAGTCGAGATATCCATTGAGGTACATAACATTTTATAACTCTATTCAATCTATTCTGCACAATACCTGCACGTCTATTGGAATAAAATATCGAGAAGTAAAACATTTCGCTGCAGAAATTCCTCTGCGTGAGTAGAATATATCAATAACACCCCTGAGGTAGGGACCGCACAAAAACCACGTATTAAATACAATAATATAAGAATCGACAATGGTAACGATGCATTCCCATGAATTGTATATTCCGGTCACATGGGCCCGTATGGAGCATTGTCGTCGAAAGTCAAAAAAGCGGTCTGTGATCCGCGTTGGATGTGGTCCTCATAAAACAATCTGCGGACCGCTATCTGGAGTCAGACATCTGCATCTGTTAAAGCCCCAAACTCACTGCTGATGGCCAGACGTACCAATCGAAAAACGGAGAAAAAAAAACAAACGATAATTTAGTGGACTGCGCAACTCGTCGCATGAACGAGCGGATGCCAGTGGGTTTTTGGTCATAGTTGGCCAAATTGATGGGCGATTTATTAATTAGCTCGGCGATGGGCGAAAAACTCATTGGTGCTTTCAATCGTTATAGCGACATATTACAAACCAATCGCGTAGTTTCGAGCAGTAACCTACTAGGTTTACTAGGCATATTTAGTACCATTGATCCAAAACTACATTTTGCACACAAAACAGAAATGAATGAACTCTCACAAATCCGAAGAGAAAGATGGTTGAAAGCAATCAAAAGGGAAGATCTCACAGAAGCTAAACTAAAGTATGCTAAAGTATGTGCTAAACATTTTTTGAAAGGTGAAAAGTTACATAACTTTTCATGAAGGTATTTGTTGCGAAATGTGGTTTCAAATTTTAGTAAAACCAGCTGAGTTAACTGATCCATCAGAGTGAAAGGAACGATGCCTTGAATGACTCTGATTTTTTCCTTATGCCCATGCTGTAATGCAATGTCTTTATCTTCAGTCTCTAACGATAACAGATAATCACTTTTATTATCACAAACCATTGTATTCACTTTTGAAACCTTCAAAAAGGAAATTCAAGCTATAAACACAAAAATACATGTAATCAAATAGACTAAACACCCCATGTGTGCCCTAAGGCAGCAATTTTTGATCACGTGTTCTGAATTGGCTTATTTGGATAATCGTGTCGGGATCTTTGTTTATCTCGTTGTTTTCGGTCGAAAAATTGATATAATCTTCATAGAAGAATAAGGTTTTGTGAAGAAGAACGTTTCGATATAATAATCATTGCGGAAATAATAATAATAATAATAAAAGTACTTTATTGGTTACCCAATAGGCTACCGACCTGAGTCCTTCAGCCTGTTATACATTGATAATCATTGGTATTTACATTATTTTATGGTATGTTAATAATATGCAATCATTTGTGGTGAGTAAAAAAAAAAAAAAAAGATGTTGTTAATTTCCTGGCCTTTCTGCTAAAGTTATGTTTTAATTTTGTGCGAGGTTGGGTGTTTGTTCGAAGTGAGGTTATAGTGAATGAAAATGCCTAGGAAATGTTGCGTTCCTGAATGCAAGACAAGTTATGTATCTACTCTGAAAAGGGAGAAAGCCAAGAGTACTTTCTCCTTTCCTGAGAATGAAGATTTGGTTGAAAGCCATTCCTAGAAGAGATTGGCAACCGTCCAAAAGTTCTGCAGCATGCAGCGTTCATTTCGAACAGGGTGAGTTTATCAAATTTGTAAAAACTATTTCTTCAGAAGGTACCTTAGATGACACTCCTTGTTTACAAGGTTGATAGAAAATGCTGTCCCTTCAATTTTTCCAAATTTGCGACAGTATTTATAGACAACAAAATCCGTTCATCGAAAGAATCCAGAATGTACACGACAAAATCAAATCCATGAGAATGAATTATTAGTGCAAAATTTTGAAATTTCTGACATCATTAATGGTATTGATGATTTATTGAACAGTTATTCTATAAAGTTGACAATATCTGATTCCTGGAAGATTTAAAATAATTGGTACAAAGATGTATGTATGTATTCTTCACATTAATTCTGGAAATGCTCATTTGAAAATTGAAAATGAACTCATCATAGATAATGACCTCAATATCAACATTTTTGTAGAGGACAATGAGCTTGGTTTCAAAGAATTGAATTGGATTTTTAGTTTTGATAATTCATAAATGATGTAAAATGTTTGAAAACGACTAATCAGGTAGCTGCTACTGCTATGATTTGAAAACACTGTGATTACTATGTGAACTATAAGTATCTCAATACCACACTATCATGTGTCTGTTCAAGAATTAAAACATGATAAATAAATTACAATATTATGATTCGAATGACGGTCGTCGCTGTGTGCATAGGCGAAAGTGAGCAACGGTAGGACTACGGCTGCGGCACTTTGCGGTGTTGCCTTGTTTTGTTCCAGGCCTGTTTGAAGAGGGCCGTGATCCAGCAATAGAGTGATTTAATTTTTTTGCTGTTATCGTGACAATTTTACTGACCCATTTTTCGAAATACCTATACTATTGGGAAGAATCAGGTGTATCATCCTCAATGATGATTTGTCAAAGCTACTTTAAAAAAATACCATAATGGTAAATTTTTTTGATGAAATAGTGAAAAAAAAATAGTTTTTTGGAAATCCTGTGTTTTATTATAATGAAAATTTCACACCTATCATTTACGACCAATCAAAAGTCTATATTTTGTATCGTCACCATCATAGCAACTAGAACGGTTTCCGGAAATTCTTCTCTCTTTCTTTGGGGAATGAGGATGGTATTATCTTTTGACATTTATGGGTTAAATGACATTCATATTCATCTAACTTCAAATATTAATAGCGTTTCCCATTGGTGAAACTAGTGCGCACTCAGTGTAAATATATATCTACCAACTTTACCTCAGTGATTCAGATGGTATCGGTACCTAAATAATGTTGAACTGAATTGTTGATTCACAATTTACGATAATATTTCAAAATAGCCGACATAGATTTGGTGGCTAGTGGACCGGTATAGCGGCTGACTATGAAAACTGTCAAGTGTTCAAGATTCAAATTCGCGTCCTGCGATTATTGAAATTGATTATCTCGATAAACAGAACTCACGGTAAATATAATAGAAATAAGACTCAAACAGTCAATCTCGTTTTTTATTGGTTGTTCCAAGGTCGACGTAAATCCGCCATGTTTAGACTAAATTTGTGATAGAAGCATTGGAAATATCGTGTTTTTTATTAAATTCTTGTATATTCGTGGCTTTTGAATAAAGAATCGCTTGGAATTCGACATACCCAGGTAAGTCCCTCAATCCTATCTAATATCTATGATTTCTGTTGGGTATAAAGTGAAACTAGAGACAATTTTATAATATGAAAATAAACTACAAACAATTCTGAGAATATCTCCATTTGACTTAGTTTTATAGTTCCTATATCTGTGTTGATATATATTATAATCATCAATATTATGAATATTATGAAAGTTGTGAATTATTTCACAAAAGGTTTATCTAACTTACAATATAGTGTTTGATATGCATATTTTAAAGTGGTATAATTTTTAGGTAGAAAAACTCATAGTAGAATGCCTGGATGTTTAGCTTTCAACTGTACAAACTCTGCAGTTAATTGACGCTTTCTGAAATACAACTGGAAAAGGTGTAGTGCGAAATAAAATATTCATCTCCACGCTCTGCGATTGGTGCGATTACCTAATATAGTTAACCATACTCTAATTTTTACTCATAGGTAGCTGTGACAATGACATATCTACAAACGAATTCATAAAACATTATATAGTGTCACATTGATTTACCAAGTAGATAGGTACCGTATTTTGTTCAGTTTTCTTTGCTGCAATGTCATCCGACGATGAAATGGTAGATTCTACTCCCCCAGAAGTATGCAATTTAGGATTGATAAAAGATAATAATAGTATTCCGTTAGTACTGAACAATTGTATTGTAAAATATTACCATCAATAATTATTTTTTCGATATTTCATAAATAAAAACCAAAATGTACCCAAACATTTTTGTTAAATGTTCAATAAAATGTGTTCTCTTTGTGTGATACATCTTTCTCATATGCTTCTTCAGTTCCTATATCTGTGTTAATATATATTATAATCATCAATATTATGAATATTATGAAAGTTGTGAATTATTTCACAAAAAGTTTATCTAACTTACAATATAGTGTTTGATATGCATATTTTCAAGTGGTATAATTTTTAGGTAGAAAAACTCATAGTAGAATGCCTGGATCTTCAGCTTTCAACTGTACAAACTCTGCAGTTAAAGGGTTTTTGTAGGAAACTTTTTCCAGAGACCCAGCTAGAAGAAAACTTTGGGCAGCCAAAGTATGGCGAAGATAACTGGCAACCAACAAACTATTCAGTTCTTTGTGGTTTTGTGTGTTATACAATATTGTTCCATATTCTATATGTTCACTTTGAGGGGGATATGTGGGAACAAACTCTTCTTGCTATAATTTGGAAAATAAAATAAAAACTCGTTTTTTGGAGTTCAGGTTGAAGATAGCAAGTAAAAAAAGATTGTCAAAAAAGTCAACAACTATGGCAGTAAATCTATGAGAAAATTAAATAAATGTATGTGTCCAACTTATATTATTGTGTTTTAAAAATAAATGAAGTGTCGATTATTTTATATATGTATTTATCATTTCGAAATAAAATGAATGTATTGTTAAGTGGTCTGTTATTTATTTCTTTTACATGTCCTTAAAATGAGGTAAGTAGAATGTAGAAGAATATTTCAAGACATATTAGATATAATCAATTCATCATTCTCATATTATATAATTCGTCGTTTAACTCGAATACCAGTTCAACTCTGATCAATAAAGTTTATTAGGAATCTAGTAACGTTGTGTGGAAGCATCATTTGAAATTCGTATGTACCGCGAATAATTCAAAATTTTGAATTACCCGCGTTAAATTCGCATTCTCGAAATTGAATATTACTTCATTTATAAGGTATAAGTCATTGAAAAATTAATCACAATAAAGATAGTATAAAAGAACATCATGATCAGAATATTATCACGATAAATTATAGTCCAATTCCATAAAAATCGTGAATTTTGTGTTTTCCTCCTATAATACCCATAGAAAATTTGGCGTCACTGTAACCTATTAAGCCACTGTAATGATACCAAATTTTTATTATCTAGATCCATATGATGCATCCTATAGTTTGCTTCCCCGTAAAATATAAATTGTTGTATTTTTAGATGGAATGGGTTCGAAAGATTACAACTGCCACTCTAGAAACAAGAATTGACCTGAAGGAGAATTCCGAAATCTCACATATAATCTGTCGTGTATAACCGCTTGTAAACTGAGACATTAAAAATTACAGACTCGCCGTCATCTCGATATTGGGACTTTTTCTCCTCGCATTTCTCCGAACAGGAAATAATTAATAATCACCATAACCGAAGTGATGCACATCATCCTTATTATTTGTCGTGGAGGCCGATGTGACGTGAAAAACCGGTCCGAGCAGCAATTAGAAATATCAGGGATGTCATGGGGCCACTCCACATCTATTGGAATGAAAATTACGACTGCATTGGGTAGGAATCAGCAAAACCGTCTCTGCTGATTCATTAATTGATCTCTTCGTGATTGGTACTATAAGTGGCGGTGATAAGAGGTGTGAAAGCAGTCGTAGGTGTATCACTTATCAGGGTAAACTATTGTCTATATACCATAGTAAGATAATGATGCTTTTTTAAGCTCTTCAATCATCAATAAAATAGTATATTATGATACAAGTTTCATAAGACGCTATTTTGTCGCACGCGTTGTTTGGAGTACGACTAGCGAAGCGAGGAGTGCTCCAAGTGAACAAGTGCGACAACGTGTCTTATAAAACGTGTGTCACATGCAATTTTTATCTATTTTGAATTGTTTTGAATAAAAAAATGGATTTAATATCGATAAATAACAGAAACATATTCGATTGGTAACAATGATGACATTGAAATAATTAAAATCTGACGCACAAGCGTAAAGCCCAGTTTACAGTTGAGCGATTTTGATTATTGCAATACTAGCGGTGAAAAATTCAATGTTGTTATTGTTTTTATTAGTAAATTTAAATCAAATTACACTCTGAATTGAAATGTACCAATTAAAACATTGAGTCTTTCACTGCTAATATCACCAAATCCAAATCGCTCAAAAGTAAACTGGGCCTAACTCTTCTGACTTTCATTTGACAGTTCGATTGTACCAATCTCCGTATAATAAAAAATGCGTATCGAAATAGAGGTTATTTCGACACGCATTTGCGTTGCACAATGACTTCATTATACAACCAAAATAGAAAAAAGTATTTTCCGACGACCTACCTGAAATACGTATCATTTCGCACTGTAAACTAGTACACAAAATAAGATATTTCGCACTAGTGCGAAATAAAACATTCATCTCCACGCTCTGCGATTGGTGCGATTACCTAATATATACGTTAACCATACTTTAATTTTTACTCATAGGTAGCTGTGACAATGACATATCTACAAACGAATTCATAACATTATAGTGTCAATGTGATTTACCAAGTAGATAGGTACCGAATCGTATAATTTGTTCAGTTTTCTTTGCTGCAATGTCATCCGACGATGAAATGGTAGATTCTATTCCCCCAGAAGTATGCAATTTAGGTTTGATAAAAGATAATAATAGTATTCCGTTAGTACTGAACAATTGTACTGTCAAATATTACCATCAATATTTATTTTTTCAATATTTCATAAAAACAAACCAAAATGTACACAAATATTTTTGTTAAATGTTCAATAAAATGTGTTCCCATTGTGTGATACATCTTTCTTATATGCTTCTTCAGGCAATTGAATTGGTTTCCTGCAAAAATGATTTTTAAGTATGTAATACAGGCATGCGAAATTAAAATCCGAAATACCTATGTTTTTCATGTAGGTCGTCGGAAAAGTATAGTGTACAACTCGTGCGGAAATTGGATATTTCATAGTTTTTTTTATGTTCTGGTTTTCACGAAAACGGATATCCTGTAATGTTCAGAGAACATCATGAAAACCAAAGGAAAGAAGGTAGGATTTGGTGTTCTTCTTAAATTTCTGGAGATGGTATGCCTCGGGGAACACCTCGCTAGGCAATGAGTTCCAAAGTCTCGATGTTCGTTATTCGATGAAAAAGTCTTTGGAAAGGGACCACGAAGGGGTGTGAAGACTGAACTTGACGAGTTAATCTCGAAGAGACTGCTAATGGAGGAACGATTGTTGATATTTCAAAATATTTATAAAATAGAGATAAATCGCCAACTTTCCTACGGTGTTCCAGAGAAGTGACAGAATCCAATGGTATCAGGATATGTTTAGGTGCTGCACTCCAATTATGGGAGCAGTATTTCAATGAATTCCTCATCTTGTCAAATTCGTATGAAATATCCTATTTTACGCAATAGTTGCATAATATACCATTGTATTTGTGGAGTTTGTCTCACCTCAAGGCACTAAGAAAAAAATTCTAGTACAATAGGACAAACTCAATTCATGGGGTAGACATTCCGAATACTTTACAAAAGTGCTCAGAAGACAATAGAAAATCAATTGTTTCCATAGCAATTGATGGAAAAAGAGCATGACTGGATTTGGCAAAGAATTATGTTTCATTTCAAATTGTCCATTAAAATATTACTCTCAATAGAAGTTTACTCTAAAATCTATTCGATTGGCAGTACACTTATTTTTTGACCGTGCATTTCAAACTTAAACGATCATGTAATTCCATACCAATAAGTTCATTCAACGCCAGAGATTTTCAACGCTGAGCAGACAATGCTCGTAGTGCCATCGTAGACAATATTGTGAATATAATCCTGAAACCAAATATCTGCAAGCTTTTACATGATACGCCCCTTTTATATAAAAAGTTATATGGTACCTACACAAAAACAAGAACATCTTTGATGGGAGCGAATGATATATAATGACGTGAGGCAAAAAATGTAAAAGACACGAGCAGCTATTTCAGCAGAGAATACCGCACCTATATAATTTCTGCATTCAATGGTATCAACAGAACGATAAAAAAGCTTATTCTGGAAATTTCTTTTTGCTTGTCCTGTTAACATCATATTATATAAGTTCTTTGGTACCTCTTTTCTTAACGCTTCGTATATGATTTTCTACTGCCATATTTTTCCTCTTGTCAACATTTCGCAGCCTTCTTTATTACTATATTTGACGCCATTGTCGCAATGCCATACATAGCTGAATATCTAATACTATCACCAAATAGGAGAAAAAACTTGTGAAGAATTTGTGTTGATTGGTACCTACATTATTGTCTCGTTTGTGATATTTTCAGATGAAGGTTGAAAAAAGAGACGCGGTTGGTGAATTGGAAATTCTGTCAAGAAAAAAATCGGTATATGTATTGTAAATAATGTCACATCAGATGAACAATTTTTATCATATATACCTCAGGGTTTCATACTAGTATGAGTACTCACAACACTCTATATTCCATCTACATAAATGATAGGTATAGGTACCAACCGAACAATAATTATAGTGATCGGGCAATTGAAGCAGAAGCGATCAGAAAATTAAATCTTACGTAATGGTAATAATAGTGAAATTATTAATAGAATAGGCTCATAAAGTGTGACATAATGGTGTATATTGGTGAATAGATGAACCCGAGGGGTTGACCACATGGGAATTCCGGAGTACAATTGATAGGAATTCCGGGGAATTCCAGGGGAAATTCCGGGGAATTCCTTTCTTTTTTACGCCAGAAAAAAATACGAAATGTTCAAGAAAATCTGATAAATTCTCACTAAAAATGTTAAATAAACTATTTTAACCACTCATGATCATCGATAAGTTCATTCCCGTCTTTTTTTTTAGAAAAAAACAATTTCTGCTGGCTCTGTGATTTTGTAACTTTAGTAGTTTGTATATAAAGGCTATATTTTGAAATTATTTTGGAATGTACAGGAAGGATGTTCCAAAAAAATGTGGCATATCAATGTTAATTATCTTGTTTCTTTTGGAACACCCTATAATTTATTGCTTTATCAGATTCTGTCTGAAAATCTGATTTTATTATCTTACTTGGGATCTAGCTGGAACGATTACAGAAATATAGGCTGTGAAAAATTGAGATTTTTCAACTTAAGGAATATTTTGTGTCGGACCTATTCATTATTGATCAAAACGGCTAACATGTCCCTATCTTGACTTATTCGCCATCAATTATTTATATTCGAATGAAAAAAATACAGGGTGGTTCATAATTCTGAATCCCCCCATATATGATTCAGTTAAATATCATTAGATAGTTAGGATAGGGACATGTAAGCCGTTTGGATAGAGGTTTTGACCATTGATGAATAGTTCTGACACAAAAAATGTATAAAGCTGAAGAATCTTGATTTTTCAAACCATATATCTTCTCCCTAGACCCCAAGTGTGAAATAAATCGATGAAATATGCTTTTCAGGGAGAATATAAATATGCAACCAAATACATGGACTTCCATAAAAAACAATAGGAATAACTTTTATATGATACAATTTTTGGGAAATCCTGTATATTTTGAAACACTTTCAAAATTTACCCTTTATCAACCTACGAACTACTGAAATGAGAAAAACTTTGAAAGATTTGCAGATTCGCTTTAAATCTCTGTCGCGCTAGTATAGTGAACCACCATGTATGTTCCTATGTAAATTGAATCATATGTACGATAGATATGATGATTTACAGTTTACACCCTAGATTTGCTGAATTTTTTCTGAATAAAAATGTTGCCTGCCTGAATAAAAATGTTGCTGCCTCATGATGGCATATTATGCCTTCTTCCAGTCCAATTCTGGCATCGTATAGGTTAGATAATTCTCCTTCGGTTAGGTATGCCATCATGTGAAATCTGTATAACTTCATAAAACATTGTGTATACTAAACGTTTGTGGTATACTTATCCGATTTATCATGAAAGTTTCATGGTATAATATAATGGAAATTGCATTGTAATTAAAAAATCAGACAAATGTTAATTGAAAAGAAAAAAACACGTAAGTTGCGATATAAAATTTTAAAGAATCAAGCATTGTCTTATATCACTCACTGAATATCGAATTTTTTCGTAAAACTGACAGATGCCACTCGGTAAACATTCAGAGGACAACTACTATGCTTCCGTGGAACAAACAAATCTCTCCGAAATATTCGACGAAAGTAGAAAAATGGCGTCTATACCTATTTGGAACTATGTCTAGTTGGGCAGTATCCCCTACCATCATTTTTTCAAAAAGTTCAAAAGGAGGTACCCATTAAAAATGAACTTATGAATTTCGTGATTTTATTTTCAATTTCTGAAAATTGAGATTCTGAAAATATTTTCCTGACTTCTTTAGGTTGGATTTCAAAAATGACATTGTTTAGATTTCGGGAATTCAATAATATTACATTTCTGGTATTACCGAAGTTTACACGAAACGGAAATTATTATGGTTGAAACGAGCAATTTGGAAAATCCATGTTAACGAGTTTTCAAAAAATACACGTTCAATGTATTACTGACACCCCTTCAATTGTTTATATTTTCAAACCATTTGTCGTCATTTAAATGCTACAAAGGATATTCAACAATTTATTTTTAATAAGCATTTTGCATGTTTGAAAAAAACCTGTGACTCCACACAGTCCCAAACAATGAGTGAGAGTAGATGCGATACATTCGCCTGCATGTGTGCGGAACGAGGATCGAACACTTTATCTGATAATCGACGGTATATTCACCAGTAGGTAGGTACCTATGATGAATATTTGTATTCTATAAACATTATGAAAAACCAGGGTTGCGACGTTTTGAATCGAATAATGAAAATATAAGTAATTGATTTGTGCATTATTTCCATATTTGAAAAATTATGAAAAATCAATATGAATAGTAAAAATCAATCTTTAAATCGAAAAAATCTTATTTTGTTGATTTGAAAAAAATCATGATGCTTCGCAACTCTTACAAAATTTGGATAATTCTGTATCTATTTATATGAACAGCTTTTCAAGAGTCATATAAATTACGAGGTATAACATTAAAATAGCCATACGGAGTGATTGGGAGATTGAGAGCTACTTTCAATAACGTTGATAAGTTATATTCTCGGTTATTATCAAAGACATTCAAATACAGGTTATTATGAATATTATTTATTTACGAATAATAATGAATAATGACTATATTTTCCTAAGGCCTTCATTCTTCTACTTTTTATTTCTTTGATTTTTGAGGACTGCTTTCACTACATATTTTGTATTTTGGATATTCATCTCCCGTTGGTCCAAATATATGTACCATTTTCAGAATCATATACATTCCACATGAGAATACAATATCATTTTCTTCTCCATTTGGGTTTTTAGATCTCATTACACCTTTGAATTTCAAAATTTCAAGCTTTTCCTATGCAAATCCGCAAATTCATCATTAGTTGCACCAATAATTTCATAATACTTATTATGGTTCCAATCTATGATATTGTGTTGACTGACTCGTTTTTTCATCTTCATATTTTGGAGTATCACCAGAGGGCGCAAATATCATCGGACAATTCGCGCTCTGGACTTCTTGTGAAAACACCAGTCCATATTTCGATGTGATTTTTTTTCTGTAGGAAGATAGGGATTCAAACTAGGTCCGATACTATTTGAAAAGTGTTTTTTTTATTATTCGCCAAATTCGATATGTTCAGGAATATTTGTATACCTTTTGTATTTCATATTTTTGAAAATAAAATAGTATTTCCATTAGCTGGATCACCTATCTACTTGATGAAGTCAATAAGTCATGAAAATATTGATTACTTTACTTTATGACAAGTCTATAGAGAAAGAGTGCTATTCGTTATTGCTCACTTCTTCAGCACCCTCTACTTCAAAATTTAGACCTTTAGGATATTACATACAGTATGGTGGAAATGTATGGAATAAATTCATTATCTCTAACGTTTATGAATTTTAAGGAAAATCCCGAGACAGGTCGATTTTTATTTTCAAATTGACATCTCTTGATATACATACGGAGTATGTGACGTCATCCGCGTAGTTGTGGTGACGTCATCGATTATTTTTTTAAATTAGAACATACCCCGTCCATTTTTTTTTCGGAAGGTATATTCATTATCTATCTGACGGTATACTAATATTAGGAAAATAAAGTAATACAGGGTGATAAAAAATTATTTTATTTAATATTTACAACGGAAATCGTTACAATAAATAATCAAATTCGTGACGTTCTGCAAGAATACAATGTGATAGACAGAGAACAAATCATTCTCGAACTTTGCTATCGTTTCTGAATATATTTGTGAAATATTCACTCGTATTCGTTCTTTCAAATTATCTGATCTTTCCGGCTTCTTACATAAACTTTTCTCTTCAAATAACCTCTGAGGAAAAAATCGAGAGGAGTTGAATCGGGAGATCTAGTTGGCCATTCGATTTACCCTCTCCGACCTATTTAGGTAACTGTGTACATTGATAGCATAATTATTAGCTTGTAAATATAAAATAATTTTTTCTTACCCTGTATCACTTTATTTTCCTAATATTCGTATATGGTCAGATAGACAATGGAAACACCTTCCAGAAAAAAAATTGAACAGGGTGTCTTCCTATTTAAAAAATAATCGATGACGTCACCACAACTACGCGGATGACGTCACAAACTCCGTATGTATATCAAGAGATGTCAATTTGAAAATGAAAATCGACCTGTCTCAGGATTTCCCTTAAAATTCATATGCGTTAGAGATAATGAATTTATTCCATACATTTCCACCATACTGTATATATTTTTTTGAATAGATTTAACCCTTTCATTACGGGCATTGTTTTCGCTTAGTGGTCTCTCAGAACGGGGGTCCCGAAGCCTCGCGCACGCGTGTGTCTCCCGTCAAGGGCACTTGCGCATTCTTGCGTTTCCCGACTTTGAGGCTACACGAAAGAATGCGTTTTCCGTGCTTAAAGCTTTTACTGGATGTCACTTTGAAAACTTTGGACTGTCAAATTGAGGTATCACTTGATGGGGCGTTGTTATTCATAATTTTTCATCTATATAAAGGAAATATATAAGGAATGGAGAATTCCATTTTGATCAAAAAATGTCATTATTGACACGAAATGAGGTCCAACAAATCTGAAATAAATGAAAGAAAATAATGAATGAAATAATAACCTCTTATTAGGTAAAAAATATTCAGAATCTCTTCGGATGCTGACAGTTCTAACGCCAGTATTCATTCTTTTTATGATAATTCTGGAAGCACGGAATGATAATCAAAATCGACGATGTTGATAATCGTCATCTTCATTCAACAGTTTTTCTAGTTATTCGCCACAGTCAGATATTTACGACTCATTTCATTACTAACAAACAAACAAATTATATGTGAACTCCTCCAAAACTTACAATGAAATTACGTGAATATAACCTAAACAGCCATTTGCGCTATACCAGATTGTCGCAAAAACGCGCGCTATTGTATGGCCAAATCAACTGTAGAGGAAGTCAAAGGAATGGGAAACACGTGTGTATGGTCGCACGCGGGCAAATCCCGTATTGAAAGCTATCCCAAGCTCATTGTAAATATGCGTCTTCCGTCTATACGTCAGTCAACAATTAGCGCGTTTTTGCGGCTCCCGTAATGAAAGGGTTAAGAATTCCTTTATTAAAATGCCATTAGGTAGCATCCTGTATATATAGTGTCAATACCCGATTGCAAATTATCATTCAGTTATACAATGTTAAATACAACACGGTTTCATATTTATACTGTTCCCTCTCTACTTTTACGTATTGAGATCTGTTCAACATTCAAATCATCGCAATGATAAATCCTAAATCGATCCCCGGTAAATAGAAGCGACCTTTGTCGATAGGTTTCTATTCATTCATATTGTATACCTTCTGGGTGTATATATAAATATTCTTATTTGAATATCATACATACCTATTCCTCATTATGTATGAGAATTTTTTCATTGTGAACAATTCAGAATATTTTTATTTTCCACGCAATGTATAATTATTTTATACATATAATATACCATATTTACTAGCAAACCTAGCAAACTGATTCATATAAATTTCTATTTCCTATTCTAATTTCATAATATCACCCGTACTATCGATTGTATCGTGTTTATAATCTACTTCGTTGAGTTTCACCAGGGGGCGCAAATATCATCGGATAAATCGTGCGTATTTCTGACGTTGTAGAGCCTCGGCTCTTGACTTCCTGTGACGATACTAATCCATATTTTGATCTGATTTTTTTTGTGTAGAAAGATGAAGGTTCGACCGAGGGAGGATGCTATCTCAAAATTGATTATTTGATGTAGAAATATTTTTTTTTGATTCGCCAAATTGGCTAAAAATTTGCTATGTTCAGATATATTTTTATATCTTTTCTTTTCGAAATTTCGAAAAAAGAGATAGTATCCTCCCTAGCTTGATCCTTTATCTACATGATGGGATCAAAAAATCATGAAAATATTGATTGGTGTTCAAATGAGAAGTCAAGAGCGGGAGTGCTGCATTCGGTATTCTGCGCGTCCCATTGCCCACTCTTAACTCAGAAATCCCCTCGAGAATCCCGAATGATTTTGTGTGTGATGTTCCTGAATATTTCATATTTCACCAGATTTTCCCGGAATTCCCCTGGAATTTCGAAAGGATGGACCAAATTCCAACTTCGCTCATACCAATCTGCTTATTTTTTCCATAGAATCAGTTTATCCGATCGAAAAAATCGAAATAAAAAAAAAACTTTTTTTCATCATAGAAAAAATGAAGCATATCGTCATAACTTTCGAACGGATGGACCAATTTTCAACTTCGCTCGTAACAATCTGCTTATTTTTTCCATAGAATTCGTTTCTCCAATCAAAAAAATCGAAATGAAACAAAACTTTTTTTCATAAAAGGAAAAATGTAGCAAATCGCCATAACTCTCGAACGGATGGACCAATTTTCAACTTCGCTCATACCAATCTGCTAATTTTTTTCCATAGAATCCGTTTATCCAATCGAAAAAATCGAAATCAAAAAAACTTTTTTTCATCAAAGAAAAAATATAGCAAATCGCCATAACTCTCGAACGGATGGACCAATTTTCAACTTCGCTCATACCAATCTGCTAATTTTTTTCCATAGAATCCGTTTATCCAATCGAAAAAATTGAAATCAAAAAAAACTTTTTTCATCATAGAAAAAATGTAGCAAATCGCCAATCGCCCCTGAGGTCCTGATTGTTTTAGTGTCAATAAACACAGGAAACAATATTCACCACTGTAGGTGTTATGTGACTTATCCCATAGTATTTAATAATCAAACCTCGAATCAAACCCAGTTTTTTTTTTTTTTAAAGATTCGCCCTCACCTTTCACTCATCCACATTCATTCATTCACTCATTCATTTCACTCATACTGGCATCGAAACTAATCATTTGCCACAGAAACTTTTGTATGTATATATTCATGTATGGACAGAACACGCTACACCCAGTCGCCTCGCCTTTTTTGTTATTTCTGACGGGCCTGGGAATCGAACCCACGACCGTGATGGACTTCCATTATAATCATCGCGCTTTGCGCTCATCGCCACCACGGCGACTTAAACCCAGTTGTCATAAACACTAGTGTTCAGCAGAATGTACATTTTGGTGGTGGTCTTTATGCATTTCCAAAAGTGCGATTTTACACCGCAGTGGCGTGATTCACATTAAGATGTGATTTTCTTGATGCTGAATCCTACCTCCACGAAATTCTCTTCGGTACATGCTGAGACTTTTCTGGTGTGAAGGAACACCATATCATGAGTGTATTCATGCGAATCAGTGCTCTTCTTCACCACTTCCGGTGCTTTTTACTAAGTTGGATCACCTGTTGAAATATATTTCATATGATGATGAACTATAGACTCAGAAGACTGTGGGGACAATTCGGATGAATTGATCAGAAATATTGACATTATCGACATCTTCGAAAGAGAAAGACAATTTTCAACCATTCAGAATCATTGAATTCAGAACTAAACATATTTACTAATGAGTATCAGATCTTTTGGACATCAAAGATTAGGATACAACTTTTTCAATGTATCCAATCAACAGATTTGGAACAGTAAAGTTTGAGGTTATGAGCAGCTGAATTGTATATGCAAGGACAGGCAGATCATATTGAATATCATTGACGAATACATATAAAACAACTAGGAAATACCAAATAAGTAAGTATATGTCTACGGAAAACTGATGAACTGTGCAATCCTTAAAATATTCTTAGAAGTCAGTTGGGTAAATGGAAAAGAGGAAAGGCTCATGGACTGAGCCTTGAGGTGTCCCACTCTCAATTGGTAGAGCGTCTAGAGACAATTCGCTCTGGGATTCTGTGGACCAACAGATCAATAGACACAAATCACATTCAAAAGTCCTTTCCATGAAATAACCTCTCAAATTATGACACACAAAGTCACAAGAAAAAAAGTTGATGGAACCCCAAACGAGCTTTTCCCTCCAACCATACATTACACGTTATAATTTAAACATCACACTCGCTCCACCTAAGTGAACCGTTGCCTCACCCCCTTCCCTTACCACCCATGGTGGATGACTCCAAGCTCCGGTCCGACGCCTTGAGGCCTTTGAAGTGGCGTTCCGGTCTCCAGGCGCCGCGACGCTCAAAGCGACGCTGACTGAAAGATGACACCTCTTTAATTCCCAATGAAAATTACTTTTGAATTTTGATAGATGGCGAGATAGCGCCGACGGGCGTCGCATGGGGATTTGGACGTGTTAAAGTGGAGGGCGCATTGGGGTTGGTTCACGTTGGGGGTCATTGGGGGATGAGGGGGTGAGTTAGCGGTGGGGGTGAGCCGATTTATTCGGCTGCTGTTATCAACACTGTCGATCTGATCTTCTCTTGAATGGAGTGACTCTACGGGTTCGAGGCTCATTTCGTTTCTATTGTTGGTTCATTTATCCCATACAGGGTGTTCCAAAGAGGTTGTTGTAACTGTTGTAGGAACTGAACTCTTAGGCAAAAATTATATATTTGTTCAAAGGACATTTTTTTGCCCTTTATGTTTATAGAGTAGGTACCTCTTGCAAAACCTTGTAGGTATATTATGTACCTACTCTCTTATATTGTATCCTGGCAGAAGCGTTTATTAGGAGGAATATACAGGATCAGCCTGCAAATGTAAACTTGCAACGTCTACAAACTAAAATTAGTTCGAGTTTATGTAAAGATTAAAAAAATAAGAAAGTAGGTACTCACATACATCCCCTGTTGCCATATGCAACCGTTCACTATAAGGGAACCAAAAACCAAGTTCCTCTTAGTACGTGGATTTCGAACGAAGTCACTGTTTATTTAAAAAAAATGTTTTGTCACGGGCGAGGACAGTTCAATTATGAAATAAAAATATATTCATTTCTGAACTAGATCAATGCAAATAAAGATTATAGTAATAACAAATTGAAACAAGAATTTGGAGAGTGGCCTTTCGTGACAATATTATACCTACTTATCCCCACCCTGTATATAAACTCCCGAACGATATTTTTTCTTCAGTTTATTGAACATAAAAAGTTGAGGTCTACTACCGGATTACATTATCATATGAGGTATAGCTTTTCGGAAATATTAATCAGAAAATACCATCTTCAGTATAGCCCCTTTTCAGGGAGGCCGTAGCTTCCTTAGGAGTCAATTTTAGACCCATTTTCATTCGAACTTTTTTCCTAATTTTGATCGTAGAAGTCGCTGGTAAATCTTTGCTGGCTAACTATTGCACACCTTGAACATAGCCAAGCCAAGAAAACAAGAGCCTCACTGATCTTATGGGTAAACCCGAGACGATATTCTAGGCCGAATCGACTGAAATACATCGTCAATGTGTAGAGGATTCACTAAGACAGGAGTTTAATAAAAATACCATCGCCACATACTTTGACCACCAAGTGGCTATAAAAGAAATCAGCTCCATCATGCAAGTTAACTCCGAACTGTCTAAGAGTTGGGCAGTCAAAACCTATTTTCCTTAGCCTAGGAACCAAGCCACAAAAGTTACAACGGAAACAGAAAGGCTGATTTACTAGTTCGAGAAGCACAATGTGTCCCTATTGGCCCAGAAACTTCAAGTGGTAAGTACACATAACAGTACTTGGATGAAGAAGCATCATCACAGTACACATAACAGTACTTGGATGAAGAAGCATCATCATATATCAAGAATAGTAGCGATAATATGATAGCCCAAAGAGTTCAACAAAGGACAAACGAACTGGAAGATACTATGCGAATGTTTCTGATGCTTTCATTGTTTTCGAACCGCTGTCCTAGTTACCTTACCAACCCTCCAGAAGTTCCATAGAAACTTGTATCGAAACCACTTCTTGGGGCTCCGAAAAAATGTCTGCCTTCGTCAGGATGATGCTTTCTTTACCACTAAGCCACCAGAACCACAATCCCGTCAATAAAGGGAAGACCTGGCTTATGAAGACTACTTACAACATACCTAACCTAACATAAGAGCATCTGCAAAGGTCATAGTGAAGTGGCTTCTGGCCACTTCACTATCAAATCCACAATATACAAGCAGCTAGACGCAGGCCCAGCTGGTTCCTGACATCTCCAGGCATCCCGTTTGCGGAAACGAAACTCCCATTTTCACGGCTGGTTTAACTTCACGCCCTTTCATCCAACAAGCCCGACTAGCGATTTTCCAGGATGGAGTAGCTGTTAATAGCGCCGTTCGCTCAGTCCGGAGACCAGGATAGCCCCTACAAATGACTTGCGAAATGAAAAAGACATGAAATCGTCGTGATTCGATTGAAATGAGCCTCCAGCCCCGAAAGAGGGGCCTAATGAGTTAGCAGGACACGTGTCCCGAAGAATTTATTGACATGGCGCGAGCTCTATCAGGATATGTCCTGACTTGGTCGAGTTATTTATGCGTTTTGGCGACGTCGTTCGGCCATTATCGACGCCTTAATGGCCGGATTTGTCCTTGCATGCGCAGCGACGTCACTGTTTGCAAACATTTGATAAATAGACCAAGAGTTTTTTATGAAGGGCTTAGCGTATTTGATTAGCGGGAAGCGGCGCTGCTTCGACTTCAAATGAAAAATGAATCTGACAGTAATGGGTGGGCGTCGGAAGTCTTTTGTTTGTTGAATGGTCTATTGCCATAAATAGTTCTTCTTTATTGTCACAGAACCAGAAGGAAGAATCGTCCGAATATATATTGTCGTAATAATAACAATAATAAATATACTTTTTGTCATGAAATAAAAATTTGTAGACAAAGCATCGCACATGGTGTTAAAAATGTCGAAACTTAAGAGATATGATGGTGTATTTAAAACATAGATATTGATAAAAATATATAATAAATAAGCAATATGTATAAACATATGTATATATAACATTTTATAAAGATGAATAGACATAATAATCACAGACAGTATATCAAAAAACCAAAAATATTACAAATGTATTTCATCACATTGAAAATCCTCCTCAAAAAACTCCTGTATGCCTACTATAATATGGTCTAGAGGAGAACAGTTCTTTCAGGGCATGTCTGAAGCGATCACATTGAACAATTTCTCTTATTTCTTTTGGTATACGATTATACATTTTACGTCCATTATAGTTTATTGAATCTTTCACTAGATTTGTCTTCAGAATTGGGAGATTTAGTAGGTTATTAATGGTTTGACGAGTAACATGATGGCTTAGGTATCTAGTAAACTTGTACAAATGTTTTTGTATCAGAGAAACAGTTTCCATGATGAAAATCGATACAACGGTGAGTATTTTATGTCTCCTAAAAAGCTCTCTACAAGAATCTCTAGGGTAAACTTTGCATAAATTCCTTACAGTTCGTTTTTGTACCACTATTAAGACTGAACCCAACAAACTATCATTACAAACCCCCCAAAATGGAATACCATACCTCAGGTGTGCATCCACTAAGACATAGTATACCATTTTGGATGGCAGAAATCCTAATTCTCTTGCGATAACCCTTATACTGCGTAACATCCAGATGATATTTTATTGTTGAGGTTATGAACGTGATCTTCCTTGGAATCCATAAACTTGGAGCTTTTTCAACAATATATCACTCGAAGTATCACTAACACCTACATATTATTACTATTTCAAGTGATTTGATAATTGTGTTCTCTCATTTACAAGAAATTCTAGATTTCAATGTTCCATTTATGCTCGAATTCGTTTCAGTATCCATACTCTTCCTCTTAATGATTATATCTGAAGAGCTCATCTTGATTTCTTCTAGTATATACGGTTTCGAAGTCAACATCGTTAATTTCCTCGAATCTAACCAATTTCAACATCAACATGAGACAAGTAGGGGATATTTTCCACCCAACTTGAACAGCATTATCGCAACTTCGTTAGTAGAATTAACGAAGCAAAAAACTAGATTTTCAAGAGAAAACTAAGATTATTTCGTGTTTGGATCCCTATGGAGGAGATCGCCATCAATATCACTGATTGGCCAATAAGTATATATTTCCTGATGTCTGAAGTACCAATATCGTATCGCAGTTATTTTCAGTCGAAATTCAACCTAACAAATACAGAAGTATACTAGATAGATATATGCGGTTTTTACAACATTTCAATTGAAGAGGGCTGTAACGTTTGGATTGAAGTCAAACATATCGATGCTGAACTCACCGATGATATGGTACTGTACCTTTCACTTTCCGCTATATCCAAAACTTCGTCGAATCACAATTTATTCAGCCAATTTCGGGGGAAATATCACACGAATCCCACATTCCTCTGTCCTAATTAACCTTGAACCCACATTAGTACTTACCAACACGGTTCTGCATTTATGCAAATGGCGATGACTCACAGAAAAACCAATTCGCGCCGACTGTTTCAATGGGGGAAACGGGGGACGCAAATCGAATGTTTCCGCAGAGTTTGGTTTTTCGAAAGACGGACTCAGTCGCAGTATTCTGAGGCCCCTCGAATCATGCAAAATTGCCCCGGGCTGCGAACGCACTTAACTAGAGCATTGTTGCGTTCGACACCCCTATATACACTAACCAGCCAGACATGACAGTTTTTTTGATGAGGTGGCGTACAGTTCGTCGAAAAAAAAATCTGAATTCTTAGTTGGTGGGCATGCAGATATCCTCATGGAGCGTCAGTTTTGCAGAGATTAGTTGACAGGTATTTAACAATTCACAATTCCAAGCTTAATTTGGGTTACATAGAAGCAACAACTTTCCTGGCAAATGCCACGCAGAACATTTACGTATAGCCACTCGCAGTCCATGCACTGATTCACACGGTGAATGTAGGATGTAAATGTTTATTTTGTCCTGATACGCAATAGTGCTAACACCGAGAACGGTCTGTGGGTGGTTAGGCGATGCATGTTTCACGTGGCATTTGCCAGGAAAATAGTTATTTTCTGCTCGTTGTCTGTACCTGTCACCCAATTTGCGTTTGGAATTGTGAATTGGTTAGGAAGATGAGGACTATTTCATATCTGATTCTCTGATGTTTTGAGATCATATTTCACCCCACTTCCAACCAGCCACCTTTTTCTTTAGGTTCATCAATCTGCCTTGTGTCATATATTACTATAGGTTTTCATTAGGTTGGGATCATTTCATTATGACATATACCGTACTGATCACTTTTTATAACTTTGTGATCCTGTGATATTTGTACAGATTTGATATTATAAGGATTTAGTTCTAGTCCTTACTTCAAATCACCTAGGAGTTAGCACTTGAAGCGACCTTTTTTTTATTTTTTTTTGCATTCAAAGTATTTTTTTTATTTTACCAATGGTAACTATTTTTTTCAGTCAGACACCCAACATCGAAATTTTTATTCTTATTTTTGAAAGCTGATGGTGTGGGATTAATCCCTCGAAATTGTCATTGATTAACATTCTTAATGAGCTATAATGAATATTACCTTCCCCTGTCCATTGAGATGATTACTCTGTTCAACGCAAGATGTCTATTTCATTGCAGTGTGATTAATTCGAGGGAATATCAATCTTCGATCAATTTCTCATTCTTTCACTAGATATCAAGTTTTGATTGAAGGATAATTCATTGAAAGCTACGAAGGCTCATGATGACCCGTCAGAATATCAAATCTAAGACTTCTGGAACATTGGTTGACCTTCGTTTCCACTTTTAAACGTCAAAGTGATCACTACAGGAAAGGAGAACCTTTATAATGTTCGAGGAATATGAGCCAGTGCGAAAAATATTAGGAAATGATCATGGTGTTGTCCTTGGAATTATGTTGGTCTCGATTCCATCTAATCTGCATGCCCGTGAAATTGTAGAAAACTAGGCGTTTTCTTCTTCTTCCAATGGATATCTTCATGGTTTATACCTATATATAGAATCTAAGTTTTACCTGAAAATCCAGTACCAAATCACCTCCATTACAAAGTAGCATATGACGCTTTCAAATTGACGTTTCCCGAGGAATGTCATTAAGTGACAGCATTGCCGCTCGTGCGCTCATGGAAAATAATAGTGACAGTGAATTATCTAACGTATCTCCTGATGATGTAGCAGAAATTGCGAATATTATAAATTTGAACTTTCCACCAGAAAAATTGAGGTAATGTATGATATATGATATTATAGATTCATTAATTGGTGCCATGAAATGCTTGAATGCTAAAGATATCAAAGTAAGTATCCTAAACTTGTCGTATTTCTCAAAAAACACTAGTCCGTTGAATATAAAGCAAAAATAAGCTTGCATGGCTATATATCTTTTTGGTTCATAACGTATTATAACTGTGGGATAGACATAAGTTTTCAAGTAGCCTCAATAGCCAACGGGTTCAAGATGCCAGCCGATCCCTGGGCAGGGCAATTATTTTTTTAATCTATGAATTATTTCCCTTCTTTTCTGTAGATGATGAATTATTGGATTAAATTTGAATATAATAGTGACTAGTTAATGAAATTAATGATTTAGATGAAGAATATTATGAAATGTGAGTTGATCGAATTGAGTATCGAGTTTTCTTGCCTAGGAACTGTGTTGGTAGAAAAAAATCTTGGTGTGTATTTCCAGCGCTCTCAAGATAATCGCGACTCTTTTTCACTTTGCGCTCTAAATATACAAAAATAGCTATTTTTTCCCTTGCAGTAATGAACGGAAAAGAAATAGACCGAAACAGTCGTGACGTCACAAACTATGTTGGTATTCCTGAATGTTTCCAATAGAAAAAAATTTACATGTTATTCTCCATAAGCAAATTTATGAAGTCTCTTCTAATATTTGTCGTGAATATTTAACGTATTTCATGATCATTTACGGAAAGAGGGAGGTTCGATGTATCTTAAAAAAATTGGGAACAGGTATTAACCATTGATAGATTTGAATAAATCTCTATCAAAGTGAAGTGAGGTCAGGATTTTGCTTTATTATTGTATTTATATTCTCTAATATTATTTTATTTTCTATCACAATCGTGATGTGAAATAAGAATGAAAAGTGTGGAAATCAAGATATGGGGACTAGACATAACAAGGGTATTATTATATCATTATTTGTTGTAGGTTGAGGAAAGATATATAAGGTTGATGCTGTCTTTTCATGATAGTGTTGTTTTCTTTGAAATGTGTAGAAGAATCTGAAAGCTTACCTGGGAGTTTATTAGCAGCATCATGAAATAATTATATGTTCTCCCAGGAGATATAAAGTTCATCAGAAACAACTTTGAGAACTATCCCTAGGCACTATACTACATTGCTAAGTGCTCAAGAAGGAATAAAATGACTCTTGAATGTCAGTTTTTCATTAGAACTTTGAGATATGATGTTGATGAATATTCACTTTATTTTATAATATAATATGGTATAATATTTATTTATTTATTTATTCATTGACATACAGATACTAACAGACGAAAAGTCCACTGGAGTATCTAATCAAACTAAAACTAAAACTATTAAACTAAGTACATGTACTACGGTGTAGTCCTATATTAATAATGCATGGTATAATGTGCATTTACAGATGAACAAATAGGGTATAATAACATGTTTATTGAAGAAAATGTTGTTTCAGAGTGTGTTTGATTTTTTGTTGGGATGAAGAAAATATATCAATTTTATCATTATAAACATTCATGTTTCGAACAATTCTGCATAAAGAAGAATTCTGCGACGAATTAGTTCGACGAAAAGGTATGTGGAATAAATTATTCATTCTAAGTTGCCGACTAGGAATATTTACTTGAATTTGATTTAATAGGCTAGGGTTATCTATAGAACCATTGATAATTTTATGTAGGAATAATATATCCGAGATTTCTCTTCTATGAGACAGTGATATTAGTTTGAAATGTTTTCTGGCATTATCTATTCCACTATGATAGTTGTATCTCTCTTTGTAACATAAATGTTTAATAAATTTGTTCTGAATATTTTCAAGGCGGTTTATATACATTCTATATTGAGGACTCCAAACTACACAAGCAAAATTGAACTTACTATTTACAAATGCATGATATACACATATTAAGGACTTGATGTTCACCATATGTTTGCACGTTCTCAATATATAACCTAGCATTCGCGAGGCTGAATTTGCTATAGATTCCACATGTAAATCAAAAATCAGTTTGGAGTCATATATAATACCTAGGTCCCTTATATTGTCTACTCTCATTATCTGGTTGTTTCCTATGTAATAATTGGAGTGCATTGGATTGTGGTTACGTGTGAAGGTGATACAATTACACTTCTGTAAATTTAAGTATAGACTTGATGAAGTGCAATATACTATCAATCTGTTCAGGTCTTCCTGAATTTTGTGACAGTCTGATGAGTCTTTTATCGTCAGGTAAAATTTCAAATCATCTGCATATAAGGAAAATTTGCAATGTTCAAAACAAGATTTTATGCTATTTATGTAAATGATGAAGAATAATGGGCCAAGATGTGATCCTTGGGGGACACCTGATGAAATAGTGTATTTCTCCGAATTAAATCCTTGCACTGTTACAAATTGTGACCTATTTTTTATGTACGACTCCACCCACCTCAAAAGAGGACCGTTCACTCCAACCTCAGAAAGCCGCTCGAGGAGAAGATTATGACTAATCTTATCGAACGCCTTGCTGAAGTCAGTATAAATAGTGTCAACTTGTATTCGTTGGTCCATATTTATATGTAAATATTCTGTATATTCAACTAAATTCGATTCAAGTGATCGCCCTGCAAAAAAACCATGTTGTTCTGGTAAAATGATGGACTTGACGAGAAAAAACATGTATTTATAAACTAATTTTTCGAAGAGTTTTGGGATCGCTGAGAGTTTACTAATGGGCCTATAATTACGTATCATATTTTTATTTCCATTTTTGAAGATTGGTAAAACGGCGGCGATTTTCCAAATATCGGGGAATTCTCCGCTGTTCAATGACTGGTTGAAAATCAAGGTTAGAGGATTTGCTAGAGATTTACAACATTTTTTCAAAATCAGTTGTGGCAATTCATCTGGACCGGCGGCTTTGTTGCTATCAAGCTCCTTCAAGGCGATTTCGACTTCATTCACTGTAAATTGAAGTAAATATAGCTCGTTATTCGTATTTGTTGAGGGTGAGGTGATATAATCGAAGTCGTGAGTATCTGGCACAAACACGCTTTTGAAATAGATGGAGAATAAATTACTAATATCTTGTCCATTATTGGCAGTTTTATCATCAAATTTTAATTCATTTGGAATTTTACTAACACACTGTCTTTTTACCGAGGCATATTTCCAAAACTGTTTAGAGTTAGAAGGTAGTTCTTGTTCTATAGAAAGTAAGTATATAATTTTACATTTGTGTGACTGATTGCTTATCAGATATTGATGGTGCATTTTCTTTATTACTCCTAGTAAAAGCTTTGAAGGTACTCGTATATTATAGTGTGCAAATATTGCTAAAGCTGCCATGTGATAGCCAAGAAACTATCTTCTTGAACAGGAACTCACATACATTGGTAGAGTTGATCTACAACAATCATTTCAAAATGTTCAATTTATCCAATATACCCTTTAATATTATAGCTCACCTGTACTTTACATGTTTTATCATGAATATTAGCTTGAATCAACCACATTAAGGTCTTGAGATCAGCATCAAATACCATGTTCTCAACATGGCCTTTTAGCAAAGTTTACAGAATATACTATTTCTGTAAACTTTACTTTTAGCCCCTAGATATCAGTTTTTCCTCATCTCTGGAGAAATGTATCATTGTTGATAGCTTCAAGACATATACTTTCCATTTACTACCCTGATATATAAATCGAAAATATAGTCGAAATATCAGGGCCTCCAAAGGAAAAACTGAAGTAATCATACTGAAATAACATAACCTCAATAGATTTCAATATAATCTCATTCAAATTTGTTAGCGTTTCTCACCGGTTTCTATTTTTCTAATAGGAACTAGTATGTCCTTTTTTCCATAAATGGTATCGAAATATATTACTTTTTCACTATAAATGAGATAATCGAGTTCAAAAAATCTCTTATGGAGATTTACATGGAAAAATAATTTATTTGAAAGCAAATCAGTAGTACCAACATAGCTTTGACGTCACACTTTTTCGGTCCATTCGGTCAATGATGAGATTCCCGAACCAAATGTATGAACCGTATAAAAATACAGTGTTTTTTCGTGTTGTCTGTAGACAGCGGTCGGTCTACAAACACGTCGGATCGATAGTGTCTTGAGTTCGGGAGAGACCCAGTATCGATTCAGGAGCGCATCTAATTAATAGTCCGAGCACGTTCCTCTCCCGATTCCGGTGACACTGTTCCCGGATTCGCTATAGCAACAGACTCGCTCGGACGAAGAGGAGCTTGGAGAGAGGTCGAGTGTTGGCAAAAAGTCCGGGATCGACTTCTCCCGTTCTAGTGGAGAACAAATAATGAGTTGACTTTCGTCAATAATTGGATATTCTGTGACCTCTACAGGACGTATAAAATCGAGCGGAATCTGAAGGCGCCTAGAGCAGGGGATAGCATCAGAGAAAAAAAAAACATAGTCAAAAATTGTGCCCTCGGGAGCAATATATTATGAGCGAAAAGTGAATTTTTCCACAACCAAGTAGCCTTTGACGCTTTCAAACAAAATTGACGTTTTTCGATGGATGTCAATAAGTGACAGCATTTGCGATTGTGAATGGAAATATTAAAAAACACTCGCCTCTACTATGGTATATTGTTGAAAACGAACTTTTATATTCTCTTGCATGATTGAAAATAGTGACTCTGAATTGTCTAAGACACCTAGAGTAACCTAGATATACCGGAAATGAACAAAGCTATTGGACATGCAAAGATCAATTACCTATTATATTGGACCCAAATTATTCAATCTTGCTCCAGATTATATAAAAATGGAATATGTGTCAAAGTTATTCAAAATTTCAGTGATCAAATAGCTCAGTAAACAAATTCTACTGAATTGATCTCTCAATTTTCACATTTATTTCAACATCCCTACCTAGCATTTTAAATACTTTTATTTTAACACGAGTTTGTACTTTATATATTGTAACATTTAATATTTTTATAAGTTTGTACTTTATATTGTAATATTCAATATTTTTATCTTGACCATCTTCAAAGGAAAGCATTTCGATATTGATGTACTGCAGACAAGTTTTCCAAAAACTGAATCATCAATACCTATTTTTCCGCTCATAAAAATGCAGTAAGAAGACTCGGTTTCACAAACCTTTTCTAATACCTATATTAATGTATTATTTTATAAATACATGTAATTTGGTGATTAATAAAATACTACTATACTACTACTACTTCTACCTTCTCATGTAGCAGAAAGAGCAATAATTGTAAATATGATGAGAAATCTCTATGAATTATGATTAATTTACATCTCGATTTACATGGTGCCATGAAATGCTTTACTTCAGAGCTTATGACCAAGAGTATCTCTTTTGTGTAGAACTATATTTGCGGTTTCAATGATGAGCTCTTCAAAAATTTTACTTTTTCCGGTGCAGCAGAAGTTGGGGAGGAAAACACCCAGTACCCCTTCAAAATCTTCACTAATTAGGACTTGAAAAAAAAACATTCCGCACAAAACATAGCCTATTATGAGTACAAAATGCTTACGAAAGCTGTTTTCTGTGTGATAAACGATTTCAGAGATATTCGCAAAAAACGAGTTTTTCTATAATTTCAACACCCTGTATCTCCAAAATTTTGCATTTTTCAAGTCCTAAACGTATATGATGAAACACCCTGTATATATGGCGCCACTTCAGCTGGTCCCACAACTATCGAGGTCTCTCGCATTTGGTGTAATTCTTTTTTTTTTCGTTATTTACACGGACACCATTTTTATAATAAATGTATTACCAATCGACAGTACTAGTTTCACAATATGTTCTTAAAAACAAGAGAAACGAATCAGGAGTGATATTTTGAATGTAAATTTTGTTGAATACCTTTTCAGGAATGAGAAAAGTTTTGTCGAAGCATTTTTTGAGTGCCTTATACGTGGAAAAAAATCCGAATGACTCAAATATATTTCTATAAAATACCTGCTACAAGATTCAATCCGCATTTTCTGCTGGATTCCTTATTAGGAACAGTTGGCAAGTCCAGTTAGTTTGTATTTCACGATATATGGGTATGAAATCGTGATATAATATATTATAGAGTAAAGTCATCTAATGTAGAATACTACATATTATATATATCATATTATTTATTTATTTTCATGAAAATCTAAAATCAGTTCAGCCAGGGTTGAGAGAAAAAATATGTCTGCCCTTGTTTGTCTTATTCATCAAGATTGCAACGTAAAATAAAAAAAATGATTGGGACGTAAAAAAATGAAGAAGACTTATATAACCTGAATATAATTGGTTCGTTTTTCTTGTAGTTTGTTTTCTTTTTTTTGATTAATTCGAATATTTTGTTATCATCGTTAATTTATAATTGTTAAATAATTCCAAACACATTATAATTGTGCCATTAGCATTCCTCACTTTTTTTAAGTCTCAATCATAGATAAAGTTTTCATTATTTCAAGTTTCAATATTGATGACAAAGACAACACTGGAGCAGACATATATTTTCTCTTTCAACGATTGCTGAACTTGTCAATTGAAAATAGCAATTAAAAAATTAACGCTCCAAAATAGTATATTATAGTACAAGTTTTATAAGACGCTATATTTTGACGCACAAGCGTAAAGCTCATATTACTGTTAAGCGATTTTGATTTTTGCGATACCAGCGATGAAAAATGCAATGTTGTTATTGATTCCTTTGGTCAATGCAAATCAAATCAAATCACACTAGAATTTACGAATAAAAAAATAAAAAAATTTTTCACTGCTAGTATCACCAACTCAAAATCGCTCATCAGAAGTTAGCTGGGCCTAACTCTTCTGACATTCATTTGACAGTTTGACTGTATACCTACCAACTTCCGAATAATAAAAAAGCGTATCGAAACATCAGAGGCTATTTCGATACGCATTTGCGTTTCATAATGACTTCATTATAGAACCAAAATAGCAAAACTAATTTGTAAATAGGTAGATGGCATCTATAGGTTGTTGTATGGACTGTTGACTGTAAGGAAAAAACTATCATTTCATAATCTTTTACTAAAGTGCCATATTTTGTTTCAGATAATTCCCTTCCGGATGAAAATCTTTCACGCTCCATACGCGATGTCACTGTTTCGTTTTCAGTATTTTTGAATGAGCAGATGGACATAATGTATCAGATAAAGCGTATTGATATTAAACCACGCGATGGAGCGTCACAAAGACTATCTCTAAGCGGATTATTAGGGTGCGACCGGTTTTTAGTTTCTATGGGGATGAAAGACCTCTATACGGGGATTTCACCCGCCCTCTGCCATAGTTTTTTCGAAACGTGTACGGAACTGAAAATAAACAAGATTATTCTTTCTCAATATGGAAGGTATGATGTACACTATATCTACTTGAGCCCAGTATAAGGGCTCTTTACCTTTGTTATTTCAAATTGTACACACACTGTAATTTTTGTCAATTGAATACAGTTGAAAGAATGGAATCCATGTGTTATTTTCTATTGATATATTTTATCAATCGTAGCCAATTATAGAGAACGAGAATGGTACAGCAAATATCATATCAATACTAATAATCAGATTGAAAATGAGTTTGGAGACAGTTCTCATGATGAATCTCAATGATTTGTACGCGGTTACAATCGTTTTAGCACAGATTTTCTTGTTAATCTATGGTTTTAGATGATGATCGATAATATCACTCGTAGATGATCTATGAACGAAAGGGAACCCAGAATTGATCCCTGTGGAACTCTATAGGTGAAGCTGAAATTCTAATAATAAATAATAGACGGGAATCCGTGGTAACTACTGCCGATGTTGTTTTTCGAAAATTCTTCATAAGCAATTTTTGTCTGTCAATCAAATGCTTTTGAGAAGTTTGTATGTCCACCATACTGAGATCTTTGATTATTATTGGTAAGCAATAAATAGTGGATTTATGCAGCAATTTCAAGTCTTAAGTTTTTAGTATTAAGATTCAAGACATAAATGAAAAAATAACATTCATGCAGGAATTATTAAGAACTGTCAGGTCTTGGAGGTAACATCTCTCATTGGTCAATTTCCGATGTGGTTCAGTGTCAGTGGTCACTTTATAATTCTTATGAGCTGGCAGTCATCAATATCCATTTTTTCTCTTTTTTATCTAACGATTCTGATAATTCTGATAATATGATCAGTTTTAAGTTTGAAGCCATAAGAGATGAGAATTGACTTAAAATTTGAAACTCAAAACTTATGTCAAAGTGTATAAATGTCAACTGACATAATCGGTCTGATTCTCTAAGGAAGTGGTTATCTCAACAACTGTCATTTGGGTGGCAAATAGGAAGATCAGTTGTTATTTGAATCACTTTCCGAATTTTCAATTCTCTAAGGTCAAAATGAAAAAAAAATTAACAACTTGTCGTTGGTTTACCACTGATAAAGTGACTAATTTATCCACCAGATTTTACTGGTGGAAATGAAAAAATAATTCATCATAAAGGTGATATATATTTGAAGAGGCAGTTATGAAAGAAATTTGTTACAGTTTTTAGGATATGAGTCACTCAGGAAATAATTATATGGTAGGATAATCGATATTATTGAGAACCTGTACCTTCCTACTGTAAAAAATATCATAAAAATATCTACATATGCTCAAGAAACAGATAGCATCCAATTATAAAGAGTTTTATGAGATTATACAAACCAACATCAGTAACCTAAAAATGTACCCAAGATATATCACATGCCAAGAATATTGGTGTTGGGGGTTATGATGCCTCTGTTAGAACCAATGATGTTCAACATGGTAGAATGTATTGCTACTGAAAAATTAGATACCTGACTGAATCAATGAGCAATGATCCTGTGTGATAATATGCATTCCAGGATATATTTATACCTACCACACTACCCGGACACAGAAGACCAAAAAGTAATATGAGTGCCGATATTTTCTATGTGCTAATACTACATACTTTTGCATTTACAATAGTGGGTCAAATCCAAAAAATGAGGTTATATTGACGTTGAAATTGCAGGAAAACAGCAAACTATAATGAAAAGAAGAGGAGTTACTAACTTTTCCGCATTTATTTACCACTGAGTGAAAATGTAAGAAATTAGCAACCTTGATAAACTTCGTATTTGAAAAATACCACATATGAATAGTGGAAAATCTAGAGTGGTTAAAAAAGTAGTTGGTAACAACGTTACTAATTTATCCAATGTGTTAACCACTTTTTAAAGAATCGGACCGAATAACATAACAAAATGTATACAATAACAATCGACAATTGAAGGGTGATGAATTTGATTCAATTGTTGTTGAATAGGGATTTTTTAAAGGTGGATGTATAATGTACCTATTTCTTCAAATGATGAGGATTTTGCTCAGAACTCGCACCTAAAGATTATAAAAAATTACTTCCGATAATATTGAAATCTCAGATTTAAACCCATGCCTAAAAATTATCATCAAAAACAAATTTCAATCATTTTGGAACCAATCATCTACACAAAAAGGAACACGATACAAAGAAATTCAACCAATTATTCAAGAAAAACCATGGTTCAGTAATTGTCAATTTAATTATTCGGAAAGTATTCACATCCATAACCAGACTTAGATTAGGTCACTGCTGTCTCCCAGAACATCTATACAGAATTAAAGTTAAAGACAACAATCTATGTGAATGCGGGGAAATAGGAGATATAAATCACTTTCTCTTTGGATGTGAAAATAACAAACAAAATATTGATTCATTATACTCAAAATTAATTAATATAGGCTTTACAACCCCCATTTCATATCAAATGGTATTGAAGGACCTAAATCATGAAAAAATTAAAATATTAAGTGAATTTATTGTAAAAAGTAAAATGAACATATGAAGAAAGCAACTGGAAAATTATTACAATCAAATGGAATAATGGTGGAATATTGGAATGATGAAAATCCTAAATGTAACCTAATCTGTAATCTTCTCTTTTCTGTCCGTCTTTTTAGGAATGTGTGACGTCTTTATAACCATTATATGTTATAATCCAACCCAGTTCACTAACAGTGGGATCTAAAATCTAACCTCTGATATCCTTCTTAACTGAAACCATATCACAAATAATCCATACCGGATCTGGTGAAATTGGCACCCTGCGGAGCCAGAAAACCAAGAAACATAAAAGAAGAAGAAGAAGAAGTACTTCCGATAGGTACTTGGGCTCTCCCTTAAATTTTTCATTGTCGTTTCTATAGTTTGGATGATTCTATCGATCACTCCTCTAAGTTGGACATTTATAGGACATTCTTGAACCTGAACATCAATAGTTTTCGCTGAGCAACACATGGATAGTTTTTTTAATCTTTTGACTGTACGAGTGGAATATCTTATATGTTCGTAGAGGAACATTGTGCAAGCCAATAGAAGGACATTGGGGACATCACAGAGGAAATAGTAATGATAAAATACAATGTGTTTTAGTCAACAGCCATTACGATGTTCATTTACGAAACCTTCAATCTGTCCACGACCAATTAAGCGTTTAGAGATAGATGAAACCGAAAATGAAATCTTCTGAATTCCAGTTCATAGCCCTCAATTTAGGGACATTAGGTCAGGACAAGAACCGGTAGCTCGTTAAGTAGCTGTGTCGGTCGAAAAACAAAAGAAACGATCTTTGACGTGATGAACAGGTAGGTAGATAACTTGATGGTTAATGTCATGTCTTTCTGATCTTGATTGTATTGTCAAGTGAACAATGCAGTAATATCGTTCGAGCACGGCAAGAAAGAAATTAAATAAAAATTGTACGGGAGATCGACGTGCATGATGATAGCAGTCTTTGGATTTTCTTTTTATGGGACTATAAGTGATGGGTGTTCAATCATATGTGTCATTTATATATGGGGTGCTCAAAAAAAAATAAGTGGGCCATTAGTTTACAATACGAGCCATTATACACTGAGTCATCAACATTAGTATAGGTAGTCAAAGCGTTTGATGCATTTAGAGTACCTACATTAGTTACAAGGGGAAAACAATTCAATTGCTCCATCTTTTATGCATTCAATGAATCGAAGAAAAATATCCATCATCTCCGTTATCTATACAGGGTGAGTCATTGATATGGGAAAGCTCGATTGCACCTACACTGTTAATGATATTGAAATAAACCAAACGGCACTGCAAATGGGAGGTTAAAGTGCAGTTTGTAAAATTATTTTCTCCTATACAGGGTTTACCATTTTTGCGGAGCACATTCGAACATGTTATTTTTAAATGCCACCCTGTATATTTTTACACATATTTGAATTTGCTCTTTGTTGAACTTCACATATATGTTAAGTTTTTGCAATTCGCTTCAACCGTTCAGATGTTATTCAAGTTTTTCTAAAAATGGACGCGTTTGCAGGCACTGTTTCGAAAAGTCGCAGTGTACTCGGTTTTCGGAATATGAAGTTGAGACTTTGCCTATGTTGAAACAACTACCTCAGGTATATTTTGGCGGCAAGACCGTCTATTTTCATTATGACATCACCTTGCTGTGATACATTGACTTTGGTGAACTTTGAAGGACCATAACCTGATTTTTTCAAATAGCACCCTATGTATTTAATCACTCAGTCGTATAGAGCGTTTGATTTTACATATTTTTTGACTCTTATGATTTCTTCTCAAACTCAATAGTTCAGGAGATAATCAATATTCAAACAAAATCAATACAAAATTTCAAGACACAAAAGATACTTGGAACATTTTTATTTTCACAATTGTATCGACTCCATAACGTGGAAGATTTCATAGATTTAGCTTTTCCGACAAAATAAATTAGAAGAATATCGCCACTTACAGTTTCGATTTTATTCTGATTTCGCCATTCTGTAGAAAGTTGATATTCGTGTTCATATTTCGACTTCAATTTTAATGGTAATAAATTCGCGGTCGCTTGTTTTAGGATATTATCGGGAATTTCGGGAGTTCATTTTGTTGGCATAAATTTAATTGACAGAGAATAAACAATGCTGACAATACAATGTTTGGCATGTATGATTTTTTCCAATGTTATTCTAAAGTTGTTTCCGTGTGCTGTCATCTTACAATAATTATTACTAATGTAGATAAAGTGATATCAAAGAAGTATAATAAAAAACTTATTCTTACCATCTAGTTTTCAGTGACTCACCAGTAACTCATGTTTTTCTAATTTTGAAAAATGTGATTTTTCAAGAAACTGAAAATGACTGTTTGTTACACCACATTCATATTTATTTGATTTTTTGCCACTTCTCGGATTGTAAGAAGATTTCGTAACTTATTTCAATGTGTAAATGAGACATAACTTATACTTCACTTTGATAGAAATTAGTCTGGAACCATTTCTACTACATTTCTGATGATGTTGATAGCAGTGGTTGACATTGACAGGACATTGTTTGTGCAAACGATGAAAATTGAGTGATTCACACCTGGAATTATTGAAGAAGTTTTGATATGGAAATAGACCAGCTGAAATTAGATGGGCTGCTCAATTATCTTTGACATGACTTCCCGTGAAATGAAAATATTTTTTGTCGTAGGAGATATACTGTGTATATAAAATTCGTTGAAAAGTGCATTTCCTGCACTCGTTAAGTTGAATGGAAGGAATGAAATGCCTTTCATTGTTTGATCCACCTATGTTATTCTGAGAGTGACAGATTCAAAAGCTTGCCGCTGATACAAAATAGGCAATCTAGTACGGCGAGCTTCCGAATATGATACTCACAGAAAAAACTTGATTTTTTTATTTGTGCAATCGTATAAGAGCTTGTTTTAGAACATCAGTTCTTTTTACGTTCACCTATCTTATTTCTATTCAGGTCGCTGGAATTTCTTTGTTCGAATATCTTTGACTTTCCAATTCGTCAAAATGATGCAGCAAATATAACCAAGACGCAAAATCACATTCGACAATATGAATAACGGCCGCGGTGGTGCTGCCTTTTTCCCACACCCATCGCCGATAAAAATAAATAGCCTGCAATAAAACCCCCTACCCTTTGTGCGCGATTTATTTATTATTTCTTTCCTCTAATTTGCCCCGGTTGCACGCGCGTCCAACAAAGCATCCGCACTCCGGGAGAAAATACCTCATTACCAGCAGCCAGATCTGTGTTCTCCAGAAATGCGGAAACGCCACAACAACTAAGGCTTCTTTTATGCATGCGTTTTTTGTCGCTTATCGCGGAGCGACAGAAAACGCGGCGTTTTCATAATGAAAGAAAAATGGGGCGCTTCTTGATGTCACGTGCCTCTTTCAAATTTGATCAGTTGAAACTGGACATCACAGCACAACAACAGTGTTACAATGACTCCGTGGTGTTATGTATTTTATATACAACCATATTATTGGAAAAATACGTCGGAGACGTTTCTTTTTTTGTCCACCTGTGTTTGTTCTTTTCCCACAAACATGGAGTTTATCCTTTATTGCGTCAATAAGAAATTCCACGTTTAGATTTTACATGGCTCTTCTTCACACATCAACATAACTCTGCAAACTGACTGACTGAACTGGCAAAATAAACACGACAAATATTCGGCAGCAGCGATAATAAAACGTGCTGCATGAAAGCACCAATATCAATGTGCTTTTTCTGCAACCGACTCAAAAGACTGAAATCAGCTCTAGAAGGTGACGTTATTTTACTGACACAACACAATTATTATTATGTATGTTGATAGGCAACAGTTTCAGTGCATAGAAGATAAAGTTGATTTTTTTAATCCTACAAAATGAGGTACATTTCATAAAGAACTAACCCAACATCGTATTCATTATATTCAATAAGAAACCGATATAATTACATTCCTATACATATGATATCCATTTCTGACATTGATATTAAAACTATACACTCGAATATTGAACCAAACTGATGTGTCAACAGCCACATATAATAAATATTTTGTTTTTTCTTCATATGGCCTCGATCTGTTCCTGAGCAATTGGCCAGCATATATATTTTTTTACTTTATCTAGGGCCACCTTTGAATATCCATTCAGTTTAGCTTTCATTGGCGAAAAGCTCACTAGCCTTTTCGCTTGTCTTTGTCCTGGCACTTTATTCCAGTGAGATTTAATTTTATCTGCTTCCCAGCATCGGAACTCTTCTCTCAAGTGGGCCTTGGCGAGTCCACAGAAGGGTTCTGGGCCGAGAAATTGTGTATTTGCCCCTTCTTTGGCAAGGCAGTCTGCTTCCTCGTTGCCTTCGAATCCCTTATGACCTGGCAACCACATCAAAGTGACCTGGTTGTTCGCTGCCAGTTGTATCAGGGATTGTTTACCCAAGTCAGCATAGACTGTGTATGACTTCAGAGCTTTCAGTGCTCCTTGGCTATCTGATAGAACAAGATTTTTGCCCTTCGAGTGTCCCTTTCGAGGCATTCCTGGGCACATTTCTCTACAGCATGTACTTCTGCTTGAAAGATGGTTGGGGTGTTTCCAAGGGGTTTTGAGAGCCTGAAATTTGGCCCTGTAACTCCCACTCCAGCCCTTTCATCCATCTTGGATCCATCAGTGTACCACATCAATGCATCCCTTTCCAGTTGACGTCCGTTCTTTGTGCGAATTTGGTGGTTGTTTATGACCACTTCAAACTGCATTTCGAAGTCTTTCCTAACTGGCATGATATCTGTCGATTTAGACATGGATTCTAGGAAAATATTTTACAAAATTTTCAAGTGTCCAATCCGATTTCCTGATTCGAGATGTATTCGCGAAAATCACGAACCAATAGATGTCGCTGCAGAAATGTCAAAAACTTGACATGAAGGTGATAAACAAACATTTCGTTATGTTTTCAATAATAATTTGTCAACTTTTGATTCACATTTTAGGAAAGAATTAACGAATCCAAAATATTTGAAAGGGTGCTATCGTTTGGTTATTATTTATAGAACACAAAACAGGTATTTTATATGAGGTTTATGGATTTATTATGTTTTTATAGGCTTTTCGAACCACCTCTGCAAAATCAATAGGGCCACTAAGGTATTTGTATTTCAATGATTTATCTTTATATTGTTATATTTCCAGAATGCCCAATATTGGGATGAGTATCTAAAGTATATCAGAAATAAGAAGAAACCATTAAAAGAACGAGAAGCATTGTTCAAAGCTGGTCACATCATACTTTGTGGGATAGATAGATAGAGAATTCGACACCAGAGGCCACCCACTTCGTGATTTTCGCGAATTGTCTAAGGTTAGGTTATAGTTCTTCTTCTTATTTTTGTCTCATTGCTCTTAATTGGCCTCTTTCCTTTCTGTCAGAAAGTTATGTCATTCGAATCGCTTGTCAAACAAAGTGTGACTTTTGAACCTATAATACAACAATGTACGATGAAAACGCCTGTCGCCACGCATTTTTGTAATTCCACGCGACAGTATTTGGGAATGCTGCGACACAGTCGGCTAGCGGCTAATTGACTTCGATGCATAAAAGCGTTTTCTGTCGCCCCGCGACAAGCGACAAAATCCGCGTAAACTAGGCCTAATACACGCGACGTCATTACCAAAAAATATGGCCCCGCCGACAGGGCGAGATCGCCTGCACCCTCGGGGAATGGAATCGCCACGATAAAACAGTTAATAGACGAGGTGTCGCATGGCCCTAGGCTCACCGCGGGGTGGGCCCTGCATAGGGCTAATTTGAACGGCGGGTAGCCGGGCGATGAGTGCACACGGCCCATTTGGTCGCTTTCAGACCTCGGATTTTCGCGACACTTCGCCGATTGGATTTGAATGCGGCTTAGCTTAGGAGGGCCTGGCAGCTGCTACTATATCGGGTAGTCGGTCGAAATGACTAACTAGTTTCTCGCGCAATATCGCGGGAGCAAATTAGACAGAAGTGATTTGTAACGACATCTACAAACCCTTTATAAAAAATACACGTTTCATAAGGGGCATTGTTTTATTAGTATCAAGTATGGCTCACGCAAATCTAACCTTGAAGAAGAGGCCAATAAGAAAAAGAAGAAGAACTAACGGGACTACCATTTGTGCTATTCAAATGTTCAGTATTTGGGGATTTGAAGAGATTCTTGTTCATTTAATTTCGATTAATTCGATTTGATAAGAATAAAATTCATTTGATAACGAAGGAGACCTGTGTAGTGATATTTCTTGCCGTAATTATATCAAAAAATATTATTGAGTCTATTAAAAATTTTAATTAATTTTCTCTCCGCATACTCGGAAGTGCAGTTTATTCCAAATACGCATATGCGAAAATACGATTTCATAATTTTTTCAGCCTTTCCGCCAAACTAATGTGATTTTCCCCCTCTATACCTCCGTAACCATTCAGTTAACAAAAAATTTGAGGAAAACTTTTTCCTTAATAATTCAACATTGATTATTTTTTTTTTCAATATACAGGTAAAAAACTGCGAAAAAGTTAAATATTCCGTCTTTCCAAAAAAAAAATTCAATAAAACATTCGCGGATGTTCATATTGTAATAAAATCAAAATAACTGCTCAGCCGAAATTGAAAGTCGTATAACTATTGAATAGTAGTAGTAGCGCATCTTCTGAATGTCCTTCAAACTAAGACCTTATATTGGGACAAATTTTTTACTAATGTATAATTACGATAACCAGCATTGAGTCGGAACTCCATCCTGTTTACAAGGTCAAAAGTCCTGTACTAATCGAAATGGAAAAATAAATTATTTCTTTGTTTGATCTATAGGTTATTCTGCGAGTACAGATTCAAAAGCTTGCCGTGAAATATGTGTATCTAATATTTGAGTCAATTTTTAGATATAAATAATTTTGTGTTAATCCTTCCAATTTGTGGGTTTTTCGTTTGTTACAAGCTAGATGTTTCAACCATTCATGACACTCGCTTCACTATTTCTATTCATTTATCTCCCAGAACTGGGCATTAATATTTCCATTTATTATATGAGTGTATCAGACATTAAAGGCGTAACCTAAAGTAATCTAAAGTGGCCATGAAACATTACGTGAGCTTCAGGTGTTTTTTGGAAAGTTTCAAGTATCTACTTGGAGGACACGTGACTTAGGAGAAGAACATTTTGAAATATTTCTGAGGAAAAAGTCGCCTTAGCCTCTTTGGTACGCCTCTGTACGATTTCATCCTTTATTTTTCATCGATCTATAAATAAAACAAAAGTAGTCCAAGAACGTGAATGGTGACTTCTACCGGACTCGTCAACATAGTATATTCCGTTTTTGCCGTACTTTGAAGTCCGCTATCTTGCATTCGAATCTAACTCGATCAGTACTTTTAACAATGTACAAAATCGAAATGCAGTTGCTCATCAAGTCTCGTATATATTTTCAAGAAGTTCATTGTTGAATGAAACTATTAGAACCAAGGTGGATATAGGATGGTGAAACAGCTTCCTATTAACAGGCACTACAATAAACTGTAGACCTTTGCCTACTTGATTTCATACCGTACTAATATTTCCTGAAATTAACAGAGATGGCGACATACCTTGTGTCGGTAAAACAGAAACTGTGTTTCTGTCATCTTTTTATCAGTTTCATCTGTTCTAGATGAAAAATGATTGAGAAGAGTCAAAATATCTAATTCATTCAAGATTTATCGAAAATTTATTGTTTCAATGTCGTTTCACGTCACGTCTGTCAGATGTGAACCACAGAAATACGTAAGCAACAAAAGTCTTCTTCGATAATCGATCTTACCGCCACCTTCTTTCAAGTCGTGGAAATATTACTACCTTCTCAAACGGTCTACAAGTATTTCGCAGAAACAATTGAAGAGCTGTTTCACCATCCTATATCCACCTTGATTAGAACTAACGAAAAGAGTTGCCGCTATACAGTGATAAATGGTGTCAAGTTTTCAAATTTTTGTTGTGTAAGAAAATGTCTATTATTACTCCAAGTATTTCTATATTACTTATTATTTTTATTCCACGTTTTTTGAGTAGGTACTAGTGCTATGATTCCCTGGACCGTTATGCAGCCGCTACTGTTAACGTATTTATATCATAAAAAGAAACGAATGAGTGACATACTTTTCAACAAAAGAAAAATGACGTACACGCAATAGTGATTGCGTGATAGCTACTCAGCTAGCAGATTTAACGATGGAAAATGGCCATTATACCAACAATACTTGACGCCTGTCAAAGTCAGACGATAATAAAATTCAAACAAGAAACAATGACCACCCATAACACAATAGTTCAAACAATATTTTATTGTGAAACGTACACAAAGAGATTCACGAAAACTCTCAGTGGACTACCTATATACGCAGAAACCGCAGAATTTATGATTTACAACACTATAAGGCGGAAAATTAAACGACTGACGATTCATCCATGCACCAGGAATGTTCAATTGTTAAGGGTGAAAATCTTCGTCTCTTCACAGGAGTATCAGGACGATTTGAATTCCACGATCTAACACTTTTGGAAATGTCATCAAGAAACATCGGTCATGGATTACCATGAACTCCTATCAAACGTTTCTCTAGCTACCGTCGGAACGTTGATGATAATCAGATGTTAAATGATGCTAAACGGTGTCATTATCAAGTCAAGTAGGCCCCGTTGGAAATTCGTCAATTTGTCACTGGTCGTTGTAACTTCCGATAAATATCAAATGAGATCAAAATAACTCGATGAATAATAAATATGCATCCGAAATACAGACACGGGCCTAATTTGGAAACATTATTCCAGAATAAATCTGCCACAGATTAATAGAAATCGTTGATATTCAGTAGGTAAGGGAGTTAATATTCAATGACCATTCATTGATGACAGAGGATTTGCATTGGTAAAATGTATGTCACCTTTTGTTTCTGTATTGGTCAAAGGTAGATCAGATCAGATTAGATTGGAAAGGGGCTTCTGGACTAGTCACTCCCACACCTCGATCTCCACAGGACTATTGGTAATCCATTAGACTCCATAGATTTATTCTTAGATCTCCAAGATGCTTCTTTTCTCTTGGCATTAGAAATATCAGTCATTGCAAACTATCGCGGTTACATATAATTTTTACCAATATTTTTTCTCCTATCATTTGGGCCAACCGTTTGATCTCTCTGTTCTTCAAACTTGTCGCACTCTGTGAAGAATCCAACCACCCACCACTAGTTGTACAGTGGGTTTATACAGCAAATAAGAAAAATTGATCCGTTTATACAGTAAAATAAGAACTAAGATTCAAACGATGAAATCACAAATACGTGGAAGATACCAATTCAAGTATGATTATGTGATCAAAGATCAAATAAAAGAAAATCGAATATGCAACAAAATGTTTGGAAATAAACGGTAAAAAATATCAAAAATATTGAAGGTTAGGAATGAACGCCATAAACAATTCTGTTTGCACATGCGCACTTCAATTTTTGAACAAAAATAAGATAAGAATGAGAAACAAGGTCCATTCTTATTTAATTCATTATTTCTTATTTTATTTCAGTACATGGATAAACTCTCCCATTGAATTACGTATGTTCTTATCTTATTCCTTATTTTATCTTATTCACTGTATAAACCAACTGTTACTAAAATAGAATGTTTGTCTTTTACGATTCTTCATCTGGAATAGTACATGCAACCGTGTTCAAATGGTAAGTATCTACAATTTCCTACTAACGAAAAATATCGAACATGATTGTATGTATTTTATTCTCTAATGTTGGAAGCTGAATAATATAATTCTCACACGAATAGTTTCGTTTTTCATATTCTCGAAGTATGTTTTACCCTATACCGTGTCCACATTATCACACGATATTAGTATGATAATTCCAGGATTTTTTTTCGAATTCCGTCACGAATTTCAAGCTAATGAGACCATAAATCTCCTCCTCAATACTAACACTCTTTTGTTTTTTCATGCAGTCACGACAGAAACACATTACTAATAACAACATCACATATTCCCGATTCTTCCAATTCAGTTACAATTACGTCTTTCATTCAGTTATTCGATGATTTTATTAGCTATTCTGATTCGATTATTGACTATAATAACTATATTCTGCTTGGACCCATATATTTTATTGGTGGCAACAGAAATAGGGGTCCCTTCGCTTTTTTATCATTCATTTCGATCATTCCCATCATCAAGTTTATGTGGACTTATATAGTGTCGCCTCAGGCTTTGATTTACCCCCATGAACAAATGAACGCCAGCATTGTTACAATTTCCCAAGATTCTTGAATGGGTTTGCCATTGGGAACTCGATGAAAAAAAGAAACGTGCGTATATGTTTTCACTCAGTTATCAATTGTATTCGATTCAATCCATAGAATCAATACATACATCAGCAGATTCCACTGCCAAAGAGCTAATTACTAAAGATTTAAATATATTTTTTGTATCATGAGTTCATGAATGACGTGACATTTTTAGACCTTCAACTTTGTAATTCTGCGCGAATTCGTGCTGATAGTTTTGTGAAATTTTTTATCTATACAGATATACCGAGGTTCACGAAAGAAATGTTGCAGATTATGAATGTTTCACTGTTAATTATTGACTAACAGCAATAATTGCTCATATATGAGGAATTCTGGACGATTTCGGCTTGAATTTGAATTCCAGAAAAAGTTCAAAAGTTGTGTGGATTACCTCTTCGGGGTTCGAAGGATTTGAAATCGCTCATCACGAATCTGATGAATAGCGATTTGAGATATTTTAGACATTTTTTTTCTTACTTTTTTTTCACGATTTTGGTTTTTTGATCGGAGAACTAGATTTTAAGTGAAAAAAGGAGTAGAATGATACCCCTGATGGGAAATATCGGTACACTTTTTTGGAATAAGAGGTATGGCGATTTAATAAATTCGAAAAAGTTTTTCTCTCACTTGGAAATAATACACGGTTTCGAAGTACTGGATTCTATGAGAAAAAATAAGCGAAATAATACCCCCAATGGAAAAATCGGTCCATCTGTTCGGAAGTTATGGCTACTCGAGAAAAAATTTTTTATAAAGAAAAACATTTGTTACGGTTTCGGTTTTCAACTGCCTATTGAATTCGCGGAATATCGTTTATTTGCGGAACTATAATCTCAAACTATGATATATTTCATTTTTAAACAATTTTACCGGTTGCCGATTTCCATATACCTATAATCTGTGCGTGGTCCTTTCTGTATTTTTTTTGTGGAGATGTAAAGCAGAGCATAAAAAATTTCAGTTTAGACTATTCAAGTCATATTTTTATTAGCGGAAGCGAAAGGAGTTATCATTCGACTTATAGTTCATCGTTATCTAACGATAGTTTGAATCTATACATGAAAATTGCAGTAATTCCGTTTATTGAAATATTCTAGATATGTTTGGATTAAAACAACTCTGAGGTCACTCTTTTGAAATTAATATGCAAGATGTTAGAAGTATACTGCATCTGCCAAAAAAAAAAACAACAAAATATGATTCATTTCTCTGGATCATCCTCATAACGAATTTGACGAATATGTCGATAGACAATCAATCAGGCACATGCATATTTTTATCGATGACGATGCCGATCATTTTCGAATTAAAACCGAGGAAATTCTCAGGTCCAGTAAATACACGTCAAGCATCTCGAGACAAAGCACGGATACTCTGCAAAAAAACTCACCAGCCGAAGTATCTACATTTATTTCGCAGTTTGAAATTAAAGGACACGTAGGAGCATATAAAATGCAGTTTAAAGCAAATTCCAAAGTCGAATAACATTACAATCAATTGTCTGCGGCGAATTTATGACTGCTCCGAAGGAAGCATCGTCGGAATGTTATATAATCTACCTTCATCATGTTTAGAATGCGCAAAGTGGAGAGTCGCTGACGACGAGCCGTTTTTTGGGCAAAAAATAATTAAAGACTTCCATTCATTAAACGCACCAACGCGAATTCGAATCCGAAAGTATTTTTCAGCGATACCGTTATCGCTCTTGACGTATCTCGCTTAATAGGAGACGTCGTACAGGGTGTTCGGAAATTGATGATCCAAAATTGAATGGGTAATTGATAGAGCACCTCAATAACAAGATATCATGTCAGACAGGGATTTTATAACGAAACTAAATTGACATAACTCAGCATCGAGCTCAGCATGTACAGGTCGTTTGTTTTGTGTACCAATATACAGTGATGGGTTTTTAAGTGTGGACCTAAATGAATATTTCGGTAATCGTTCATTGGATTTTGTTGAATGTTTCGTGCAAGATAATTAATTAATTAATAAGTTATCATTTTTCAGAAAATTCTCGCCAACTTTTTTATTTCAAAGACACACCCTATATATTTTTGGAAATTTTGAAATATAATTCTTCAGCGAATTCATGGATGTATCATTTGTTACTTTTATTTTCAATAACATCGGGTATGTATGGAAAAATTGACGAAGTATTGAGGGATGATCAGTGGTCAGTGTGTTAGTATCTCGGTTAGCCTTGAAATTAAAATTTTCATGCTCTAATTCTCTATTCGTCAAATGTCAAATTTTGAATAAGGAGAACACATCAGTTTCAGTTAGTCTTATTCGATATACAGTGTCACACATAAAGTTCGCGACACATGTAAGTTTTTTTTATTAATAGATATAAAGAAAATTTGACTTCGCAGTTATTTTGTGCTTGAAAAATGAATAAAATACAGCATATTTCCTTTTTTCATGTGCTACCTACTCTAAACCTGTCAAATTTGATTTTTTTTCGAAAATCCTCAAAAAATCTGTTTTTTTTTTTAATTTCACAAAATGCCAGTGAAAAAAGTTGCTGTTTTTAATTCCATACATTTGTTCCAAATTTGGAATCTCTACTGTCACTTCGACTTTTTTCCATTTTTTTTTATTTTTCGAATCTTTCACCCTATCGATTCGAACGAAACATGATTCAAATTTCATAATTTTGATGAATATAATACTCCAATATAATATCTTGCTCAGGAAATACCCACATTGGCCTGTTACCAGAAAATGAAAAAAATGCATCTCTAGAAATTCGTCAATGTTGTTGCAAAGTTCATCTAGTTTTTCGATTTCATTGTTAAACTGATGTGGATTTTCAATGTATGGACGTTAATATGTCAGTAATCGAATAAACGAATTTCTCTTCATTCTTATTACATACGTATATCTTTTTTTAATAGATTTTTATCCAGTTTGATTATTTTTCCATATGTCGCGAACTATGTGTGACACTGTATATATGTTGTTATTGAAAATAAAATTTAAAAAAATATGTCAATGAATTAGCTGACAGAATTCCTCTGAAATTTCATAAAAGTATATAAGGTGTGACACTGAAATAATAAAGTTGACAAGAATTTCGGAAAAACTGGAGATGTTTTGAAATCACCCTGTGCGTATACATTTTAAAATATCTAATAAACGGTTACTACGGCTCCGCACTTTTGCCCATCACAGATATATATTATAAATATTTTTCGAAAAACACTTAAACTGAAGTGGTGTTCCCTATCTGGAAAATAATTCAACATAATTATATGAAATCTTATTTTCTCATGATATCCCTAGTGTGGTTTGTGTACAATTCACTTCATTATTTGTTCATCAAATGGAATTAGAGGAAGAAAAACGTGACTTAAAATTTTTCAGCCAAACTTTGAAAGCCAATTTCAGCATAGAAAGAGGTGAAAAAAATCAGCAACAGTCCTTTTTTCTGATTTAACAAAACCGTTTGATACGGTAGCTGACAATCTTGCGTCCTACAAAAAATTTCAAGTTGACCATGGGTCCAAAAAATTCATAATTTTCCTTCATCGGCCAAATTTGACATGTATAAATAGCATCAATAAGGACACTGAGCGTTTCTCATAGGTGCATTGAAGTTGATGCGGTAACTTGAAAAAAAAGTTATTTTCAAAAGTTGTCTATTATTGGGAACACTGAACATTCAAAGTGTATAACGAATGGCGTACAACATTTTCTGGAAGTATAGAGGATTCTAACACTTCCAGTCGTTTATCTGTGCAAATTTTTTTGTTACAACCCTAAAAATGAAAACACCAAACCAGTTTTTGAACTCTGATTATGGCATTAGGAAATGATTTTCATTGAAAAATCATCAATCAATGCAGGTTGTAGAATATACACCATGGAACAGCTAAATGGGCTGAGGTAAATAAGACCATAGTTTGCGCCAATGTTTCTATAAAATCCGGAGAAAACCCCATCAACAACTATGCCTACCCTGTACACGTATCGAGATGAGTATTACCCAATCATCCGCGCCGAGGGTGGGCTGGTGACACTGCCCCACCCGAAATTCGATGGCCCACCTCGTCGGGCACGTCCACCCAATTGATGGTTTCAGTTATTCGTCTTGGGGTCGTTCACTCCTCATCGGCCCACGTGGAGACGTCTTTCAAAGCGGAAACGGCGTGGGCAAAGAGAGGATATTATTATGATGGTCTCGAAAAAGAAATGAACTTCACAAAGGGTTGGTTCGCCTCATCATTGCCATTCATTATGACCACTAATAATCGGCCAATATGCCGGGTCGGAGAAGAAGAAACGTTGGGTATAAATCAAACCCGCGCAACTGGATGATTCAGATTTTAAGTACAGAAGGAGGAGCAGGGAGTAGTACTTGCACTAGTACCAATCACTCTTCTTTTTCTCTGAGGGAGGCTGGTAGTGATATTCCATAAGAAGATAACATGTACATAAATGGATTTTAGAGAACTTGCTTCCTCATTCCAGGTTATAGCAACTTCCAGAAAAACGTGTCTAATAATATAGTACGAGCCAGATAATGAAGTCATCTAAACAACGTCATATATTAGTGTGTACTTTCACCTTGGTTTGGTTAGCATAACAGTTCATATGAATGGAACAAAAACATCTAAGGCATCTGGTTTTTACTGCTTGGGCGCTACTTTTGTAACAACTTCTAGTTTTCCTGAGATGATTCATTTATAGCGTTGATCCCGTTCCTGTTCGCTGTTTTATAGTTTTAACTTCGGATTATTCGTACTGAAGTGATTTCAAAAGGCTCCACTGATTAAAAAGCGTTAATTTCAATCGAATGATACTGAAGAATCTGGTTGTCCCTGCTTGGGCGCTACTTTTGTAACAACTTCTAGTTTTCCTGAGATGATTCATTTATAGCGTTAATCTCGTTCCTGTTCGCTGTTTTAGTTTTCAACACTGGATTATTCATACTTAAGTGGTTCCAAAATTTTCCACTGATTAAAAAGCGTTAATTTCAATCGAATGATACTGAAGCATCTGGTTGTCCCTGCTCGGGCGCCACTTTTGTAACAACTTCTTGTTTGCCTGAGATGATTCATTTGGATCGTTAATCTCGTTCCTGTTCGCTGTTTTATAGTTTTCAACACTGTATTATTCGTACTGAGGTGATTTCAAAATGCTCCACTGATTAAAAAGCGTTCATTTCAATCGGACGGGGATCGTATAGGCATTTTATTTGCATAGTATATCTCGGTGCCAACATGGAACATCAATATTCGGAGGCATAAAACAGCAAACAAGCCACAGTCGAGAACGATATCCTGCGAACAAGCAATCGCCAGAGTGCACGCGCTGTGCGCTGCACCCCTCCGTCTTGTTCCCCAAATCAGTGCGATCATTTGGAGTTCATCAATCTCACGAGCAGGCGGGGGCAGACTCATTTGCAAGCCAAATGAGCCGATGCGGACCCCTTTCACAAGGCCGATATCCACTTTCTGGCCAGCGCGCCTGCGCCCCCTACCCCCCCTTCACCTGCTTCCTCACCTGAAGCCGGCGCGCGCCCGTCCACTCCGGACTCCGGAGGCCCCCGGACCCTGTCCCCGGATCGTTATTCGCCGCCCCCCACCCTCGTCGTATTTTCCTAATGGGTGACAAACGGAGAAACACACCTACGCCGATAGTCGGCTGTGAGTTATGGTGACCTTGGGAAAGGAGAACGCGGCCCCCCGAAAACTGGAAAGCTACTTAATATGAGAAAAGCAGAAAGGTCAGACCGAGGCAGATCGATATATGAATTATTCAATAGAGGGAAAGTGAATGAACTTTTCCTTGCTGCTTCAACATATGGGTTACATGAAAACGCCAGCGTACCGGTGATTCGCAAAGCTGAGGGAAATTTATTTTGTTTCAACATAAAAACCTAAATATAGTATCGTTGGATATGTCTTTATTGACTCACGATTGAAGAACAAACTTAATCAAATAATTGGATTGTCCCGAGATTGTCCCATTGGCTGTTAGATGTTAGTTACAGTATAGTAGAAACGATACATTGTCAGAAACTTTTGGTTGTATACGTTTCATCTTTGTCTACAATTATTGAGTTGAAATCTTCTGAATCTAGATGTACCCAAAAATAATTGGAAATGTCAACTATATCACCCTTAGAACATTATATCGATTGAAGAATACCTTGTATAGATGAAGGTGGAAAAATGGAGGAGCATCATCTTGTTCACTTCTGGAGGATGAAACCGTAAGACAATCCATCTTGCATCAATAAGATTTTTAAGAGACAAATAGGAACCCGAAATTCTTCCATCGACATCATGCTGTACCACAAATGGCTTGTTGATTTTCAAATTGATACCGATGGGGATTCAACGAAGTCAATACTAATAGTTTTTGCCTTAGATGATATATGCTTACGCTAGATGCGGTATCCAGGTTATTTGTTTGGTAGGTCCGGGGGGTTTAAAGTACTAAGCCATTGATTGGTAGTTTCAAAATTTTAACCATACATATGTATTGTGTTACGTGATTTCATAGTACTCTTGCTTGCAGATCCCTCTGATCCAAACACATACTACATGATGCCGGATCTAGCGGAAGCATATATGATCTAAGGTTCTCACCTCCACATTAGCAATCGTGGTATCGTCCGGAATTTAGATAATTCGTTCAAAGTTTATCAGTTTCCTGGGAGCCAAGTTCATAACGTCAGAAGAGTTTAGAAGGAACTTGAGCTTCTTGCAGAATGGTGCTTTTTGAGGTGATGACTCAGGGCCGGTTTATCAATGCAGGGTTAGGTTAATATAACCCAAGGTTAACAGCTAACTCTGGAATAAAATGTTTATTTACTTTGAGGTGGGGTTAAACGCTATCAAAATCAAACGGGAAATTAGCTCTAGGATAAAGTTAACCCCGGGTCAGCTTACCCCTCGGGATAACCCTGCATTGATAAACCGGCCCTCAGAGGACAGTGTTCAGTGAGAAGTCCTATTACTAGTTTCAAGTCTTTCTTATCCAACTCGTGAAGTTGTTCAGCTTTACTTGGCGATATGAATAGCACCCTTTTCGCTCGTATTATTTCGAATATATTTGGATATACATCGAGTGGTTCCACCAATCATAAATTCAGAAATATTTGAATTTCCATAGTAACCAGTTCATATTGTTACATACAAACGAAGCGCACGTTTATCCTTACATAATTACAATTCCCTAGAATGGATTCAATAATTAATCTTGACGTGGATTACCGATGACGATGAATTAGCAGACTCACCAGCAAAGAAGGTACCGGGAATGGCTTTCATTCAGATTCAGTGTATTTGAAACCTCTAAAACTATCTGGAAGCAACTCTCTTAGCTATCTTATCTTCTCATCTAGCTGATATTTTTTTCGCAGCTCAGAAAAATCACTTTTCTCACTTCTAAACATTAATAAATCAAATTGTGATGCAAATATCTGCCTGTACATTGAACACCTTGTTTTCTCGTTCTCTCAGTGTTCTCATGAAGAAAAACCTCAACGCACAACGTCAGAACAAGCAAATAATCAATCAGATATTTTCTAATACTCACCTAGAAAGCAAGATATTTCTTCTATCAGAATCTAACATTAATGTATACTATTGCTGTTATCGGACTATTTCATATTAATTCAGGATTCAAAATTCCATTATTCAGAAGTATAATTGATTGTCAGGGGAAACAAAACTTCCCTGGACATTTTTTGGATACGGTCAAGGTGGATAAAGAATGGTGAAACAGCTTTTCAATTGTTTCTGCGAAAAAGTTGTAGACCATTTGAGAAGTTTCACCATTCTGTATCCACACGGTGTTCTACAAAATTATAATGTTTCCTGATAATCCATTCACCGACGTCTCCATGATTATCTCACACTAGGATGGTTTGTCTGAGCATCCTAACGAACATGAACTTCACGAAATGGAAATATCTCCCCTGATTAGACCCCCTAATAGATTCAAATTTGTCAAAAAGTATAATTGAACAATGACGGGTTGTTTTATCTTGATCAGACCGCGAGTCATCGACAAGGGGGTGAAAACGTCATAGCCCCTAGGCCAGAGAGAGAGAGAGAAAGAGGGAGAAATTGCTCCGCTTCATCCCTACAGTGGGGAATTATAAATTGGTAGGGGATTTTTGACTTCAGCCACTACATTGTGGCTGACAGCTGCCACGTCGATGATAAAACCTTAACGAAGTTGAATTTTTTAAATGGAACGCGACATAAATAAATTTTATTACCGTTTCCGTTTTTTCTTCTCCTCGATAGTAAGAGACGGGCCTTGAGGTAATCATTCCCCTACAACGAACGTTTATGGGTTCAAGTAACGTATTATCTGATGCTTCCGTGTTATCACGTTCCTTCGCATAGAATGGCATAGATACGAGTTGAGAGAGCATATAGCCTGCTGGGTTTATTAAAAATGTAGGAGAATTTCCCAGATTAAACATTTTTTCTTGAACATCCTGGAAGTCTGCAAAATTCTCTACCTCCAATACATTCGCAACCGTCAATCACGAGATACTATTTCAGAGGTTGAAATATGTCGAAATTAGACGTTTCAAAAGATGCTTTTCGTCATATAAAACTCAGAGAGTCGCCACCTGTCTATTGGTGTCCCGCAAGGATCAGTTTATAATATCAAAAACCTATAAGCAGTCGTTTATATGAGGGGGTATAGCTATTTTTTTATTTAGAGCGCAAAATTACAGATTGTCAGTAGAAAAAGACAGCAGAAAAGAAGGTAAAGTTACTCATAGGTTAAAAAAGAATTACCCTGCCCAGTGATCGAACCTCATGAACCCGTTGGCTATTGATGCTACTTGAAAACTTATGTGTATCCCACAGTTATAATACGTTATGAACCAAAAAGATGAAATCAAACTTATTTTTTGCTCTCTATTCAACGGACTGTCTTTTTTTTATAAATACGACAAGTTTAGGATATTAACTTCGATATCTTCAGCATTCAAGCATTTCATGGCATCATGTCATGAATCTATCACATCATAATTCATACTTTCCCCCGATTTCTTTGGTGGAAGGTTCGAGTTTACAATGTTCGCACTTTCTTCTGTTCACATCAGGAGATGGTCAGAATGATGAGTTCCTTTTCAACAATGATGGTTGCGAGCGCAAATATGCTGTCACTTATTGAAATTATTTCCGCGCACGAGCGTCAATGCTGTCACTTAATGACATTCCTCGAAAAACGTCAACTTTGTGTTGAGATTTGAGAGCATCAAAGGCTACTTTGTTCACCATTTGTAGAGAAATGAACTTTTTTCGGCAACCGTCCGGAAAGTACGTACTTTCCAGACGATTTTTTTTTGAGAAAGTGGCATTTTTCCGGCCTAGTCCGGGAAGTACGTACTTCCCGGACTAGGCCGGGAAGAATCACATCGTTGTTGTCATTGTAAATATGAAAATCTTGGTAGTATGGTTTTGATAAATGCAGTTGATCATTACCATAGCAGCAAAATAACGACTGACAGCTATCTGACATAAAATTAGCTAACATTCAAAAATTATCAGATGAAAACAATCAATGTGAAACGGAAACTTTACCTTCTTGTTCTGACTTCAACAAAAGGCACTTAAATATACCAAGCATTTCAAACAAATTGAATCCATTCAATATTAACAATTGTTCTAATTTTAATATAAATAAGAATTGAAATGTTCGAAAATAAAGAAATGTGTTTCTTTGATTTGTTATTCTACACGGTTGCCGAAAAAATTGTGTACGCAACACGCCCGAAAACAGTTTTTTTGGACTCGCAGACTTCAAGGACTCGCTACGCTCGTCCTAGAATTTTGTCCACTCATCCAAAAAAACAGTATTTTCCGGACTTGTTACGTAAATTACTATTCTCCACATTCTTCGAATTTGATGAATGAGGAAAAGTTGATGACAACAGTCATGTTGTGAATCTGCCAAATGCATTGGCGAGGAAAAATCAGATGAAATATATTAGATAACAAATTCTCAACCATATTAGCTGAATCACATCTCAAGTTGATTTATTTCAACTGGCAGAAAATTCAAGAATATAAAAGGCATTTGACCCTGACACGGTGATGCTGTCAGCTGTCAACAATCTGCATACCATCAAAGTGTAAGATGTTAGTAGAAATTTTGAATAAAACTGAAAATTTGAGGCATTCAGAGAGTCAGAATATTAATTGAAAAAATTAGATATTTCCATGCGATTGTTATTTTTTGGGTGATCCACTCAATATAGATCCGGCTTTGATTCCATTGTCCCCACATTGGACAGACGAAGTCAATTTATCCACGCACGGCCGATGTTTTCGCAGAATTCCTATAATCCTCGTAGGTAATTTGGGTACGCGGGAGGGTATATTCTTATTAAGTAAATGAAACAAAACAAGGGGTAGCAAATGCTCGCTTGGGGCATTGTTCGTACGCCCAAGGGCTCTATATGCAGGCAAAACGAACACGTCAAGCAAAGTGTTGATTTTCTCTACAGGGCTATATCGGTAATATAGCGTGCATCGAAGTACACATTTTCCTTCAGGTCATAATATCTCGAGAAGATTATGATATACAGGATGAGTAAGAGATGAGTGAGAAAACCAAAAGTGAAACACGAAGTAAACATAACCAGTTTCGACTAAATAGCCATCTTCAAGAATAGTGGAATTGTTGAGGAGATTTTTGGAAGCTAGATTTCAATCCTTCGGACTCTCAACGACTGGCTCTCATACTCATACTCGAAGACACTTCGAGGGTTGCTCTGCAACTAAGTTGGCGGTTAAAAAAATGTTCGAACAATTTTTTTCAAACAATTTGTTACAATATGGATCCTAGGAAGTTTTTTGAGATACCCTTATGGGAATTTGAATCGAAAGGGTTGAATAACCCTAAATTCGTCGCCGGAGACATTTCAAAAATGGTAATTAATATTGAAACATCAAATTTTTGAATCCATCTATGTTGTGTTCAGAGTAACGAGTTACATTCCTGTTTACAAATTTTTTTACAGCAGGAGTTTTGTCCTCGGAATTGACTAAAAGATCTTTGGAGATTATAACAAGTAAATGTGTAGAGTTAATAAATTGACTTGAAGTTACGTTGAATGTTAATCTGAATCTAACCGAAATATTTGAAAAATGCAAAAGCTTCAGTTCTAAGAAAAAAGTTAAATTTATTCCTATGGAACATCTACTGTGATCATTCAGAAATGTACGTCGTTTTTAGAATCATGTTTTTTTTAATTATTCATCATTTCCAAATTTATCACCGTATACTGTACTATCTTTGCTGATAGATAAGATTTTTGAGGCTGATGTGCTATAAGTATGTATAAGTTAAACTTCGCCTTTTGTATTCTATAGCTCCTATCTCTTATTTGAAATGAATTACTATTGTTAGTACAGCTGATAAACTGTAAGGATGATTATTTTTATTATCATTATTATTAATTACCAATATTATTAGTCAAACAAGTGTTACTAAATAATACAGAATACAGGTTTATCTCACTTTTATCACATTCAGTTTCTTTTTTTGGGCAGAAAAAGTAGTCGGTGATAATTGCTGACATAGACACTTATTTGATGCCTTCCTGTATTTTCAAGAGTATTACTTTCATACTTGGGTAGTTTGATTAGTATTATTCCGAGATTTTTCGTTTCAATAATAGCTGAAATGTATCAAAATTATTAACAAAATTTTAGTTTGATTCATGTTGCTTTTTCGAAATAAATCACGTGTGCAGGGAAACAGTGAAAATGGTCATACATCTGTGGACTGTAAATTGCTTTGGTCTTCTAAGCTGCTTTGATGGGTAGGCCTACCAGGTTCACCACATGTACAAAATGTTTGGGGTTTACAATGTATTCTCGAAAATGCAAATAGCGTAAACAACGCGGTCAACGAAAAAATAACTCAGGAATAAAAAAGTTTGTTTTTACCTTTTTTCGAAAATACAGGGTGTCAAACATATTGAACGTGAATGATTCTCATAACCATTGTTGATAACTAGAAGTAATCTAGTTTACTATATAATTATGAATCCCAATTCCCATTTAACAATAAATAAAATATTTGATCCAGTTTTATTTTGGTTGTTCGATTGATTTCCAGTTTGTGCATCAGAGCCCAATGGGTATCCAATGTACGAACTTTCATTATTGAAACTGTAATTTTTTCACTTAATGCATTTCTTTATAATGACATGAAAATATTGGTGAATGTGGAAAATATTGGCGATCCCTGGTTACTAATGTGATCTTCTTTACACAACTGTCATCATTTCCTTAGACCCATTCGCCAAAAATGTACCAAGTGATTCGTGTTTGAATAAAAACAGCTACGAAACAATCCCACGTACTCGAACAAAAAAAAAACTGTTACGGACTGTGCTGTGTTCCGAGAATACCGGAAGTCATTATCTCGGCGGCGCGACTGGTCGTGATTAAAGGCATCGCGATAACATCGGTCGCCGACATACCTAATTAGAGGACGACTCATTACCGTCGCAGTTTCTCGAAAATGAACGGTATTTATTGGAACTTTATTGAATATTCAAGATTTTGCTAGAATTATGTGTGTGATGCGAATGAACGCAGTGTCGCGGACAGTGTTTATTGATTCGTATTTCGAGTGTTTGGTGAAATGAATTGTTCAGTTTTGCACTGAGTGTTTTGAATTGACGAACCCAAGGAGATATATCGCAACAATACCTCGATCTCTTCGCACTCTTTCGGCATATCGATCTTGCATCCTGCGGACCCCAGTTTTCCGACATCCTCGTAAGGTCCGAATTCCGCCCGAGGAGTACGTCCATACCCAGGGGTGCAGGAGTGCCCAGCCTGCTTGGGATTCAGTGGACGTCTTCACCTTGTATTGATTGCCGCACTCCGGCATCAGGTACAGTCGCCGTCGCGACGCAGATTCTGTATCGCGACGGCGGGGAGTGTACTTCGGTGAGAGTTATACGGGGTGTCCGCGCGAAAAATCAGAGGAGATAGCTCGCGTTATTGTTGCAAGGTTTGGCCGCACGGTATTTTAGTCAACAATTCCACAAGGAAAGAAACTGATTCTATATGTCAGTTTGTTCTCTTCAACATTTATCTTTATTTTTCTCAGGTCTTTCGAATTATTTATAGCGCAGTATCTTTCTTGAATCCATATATCCTAATCTTTTATATTTGATACATATATCTACTCTTCTCGATTGTTTTATCTACTTTTTTAAATGAATCAACCTTATTCTCAGGTTTCAAGTTCATATTTCTTTTTATATCACTTATCACAATGAAGACTTCGAGGGTTGCTTTGCAACTAAGTTGACGGTTAAAAACACTATAACAAAAAAGGGAATAGAGGCCATATTTTTTATGTCGTACCACTATTGACATCTCAAAAACGAAAAAGGTAAATGAAGAATGAAACGTCGTATTGAAAATCAAAGTACCAGTACAGGATGATTGTTTATATTTTACTCAATAGCTATCTCAGTTGATATTGGTCCTACAAAAACGTTCAAATGAACAAATATGCAGCATTTTTTATGGGCATTCAGAATTCAGTACTAGGAAATGCAAAAAAACATCGTTAACCTAAAAATTTTACAACAACTGGTATTTTTTCAATGAGACACCCTGTATTTTATTTACCCAATCGGTAGAACTCTTTTTTCTGATTTTATATATATATATATATATATATATATATATATATATATATATATATATATATATATATATATATATATATATATATATATATATATATATATATATATATATATATATATATATATATATATATATATATATATATATATATATATATATATATATACTTCATTGAAGTTATCTTTATCAGTTTTCGGAAAATATAGATTTTTCGTACAGATCTAAGGCAGCTGTAAAACGCCAGACGACAATGCTGCGATTGGCTTATATCAAAGTAGCCATGGATAATAAAACAAATTTAATTTTATTGTTAGACAATGACATTTCTTTTTATTCATAGTTATTAGGGAGTTGTTATAGCAAGGTAGAAAAAGTTGATATTGTGGCAGTTTTCATAAAAAGTAATAACGAACGTTTGGCGCATCGTGAGTATAGACGACTATACCCTAACAGAAGATTTCCTAGTGAGAAAACATTTGTTAACTTTTATAAACGTTTACTAAATACTGGTTCATTGAAACGAAAACCCAGGATTATTCAAGGAAATGAAAAACTTTTTCTACCTCAGAATATATCATTTTTGCTATAACAACTCCCAAACCATCGCAGCATTGTCGTCTGCATGGCGTTTTACAGCTGCCTTAGATCTGTACGAAAAATCTATATTTTCTGAAAACCGATAAAGATGACCCCATTGAAGTATATATATTTGGAATCAGAAAAAATAGTTCTACAGATTGGATAAATAAAATACAGTATTGTCTATTTGAACGTTTTTGTAGGACCAATATTAACTGAGATAGCTATTTAGTAAAACATAAACAATCACCCTGTACATCGAAGCAAATTCGAAACAGAAAATGAAAGAAATAAAGGCGCCATCAGCGCGGACATCATAAACGGACCATGTTATAGTTTTCCCAATATTTTTCGAAAACAGTTCGTGATATTTTCGATTTGGAAGCATCGTTTCATTTTTCACCAACATTTGCAACTTTCGTCCTATAAGTTAACAAACTTCGTATCATTTACCGTTCACAAGATACTAACTGTGCCTTATTCCTTTCAAAAGCTCTCTTTGGAGATAGAAATGGACGCGTTACCGGGTGAGCGTGAGCAAAAGGCGCGAGATTATCGAGATGCAGTACGCAGATTTGCAAAATTAATCTTTTACAATAAAACAAGCCCTTAAACAGCCTACCTGATCACAAGTCTTCAGTTTGGCCAAAAAAAGTGTGCTGCAGATTCCGATGACGTAGTGCAGTCCTGGGGGGCTGTAACGTTTTTATTTTCCAACACAAGTGAATAATACACAAACGTTACTCGTTTGTAACAAAATGCAATTCAAACGCTAACATGGTTCATCTATTTTTAATTGAATTTCAGATATCATCTTTCTAATAGCAAATAAAAGTACAATAACACCCTGTACATTGTCTTCTGTCTCTCCCTGTATATATCTGGTATATTTTGAAATATTTCTTGAAATGCTTTCCTCATTGAAATCTGTAACAAAACCATGGATCAGTCAAATAATATTTAAATTAAGCAATCTACCTACACATATAAATGACCATTTGTTTACTGGCATTCAAATTTCAGGATAATGTTATATAGGGCATACTCTATAATGAACTGATAGGTGAACAGTTGCTGATATCATTCTATTTCTCCAAATGTTTCTTGACTGTTTCAACCTGAAAATGAATGAGACAGTAGATTTTATTGTGTTGAAAATATTGTGGACCTACCTTTGTCTTCTTTGTGAATATATATTATTAATTCCTTGAAGATTTATGTTCATGAAAATTATATTTTAACTTTGTATCCAGCCAAGTTATCCAATGTTTATCTCGAAGCAAATGTGTGGTTAAGATGAAGGTATTCGATGGTTTTCTTCATATTCTTTATTTATTTTCCAAGGACTGACCGAGATCTTCTTACGGTTGTTCAATTAGGTTAAAGGTCGTAGTCATTGTAGGCAAATGATTCCACCTGACTCTTGCTATCTCGCTATGGTGTATTCACTGCACCGTCAACTATAGTGGGTTCACCATCTCCAGAATATTGGGTACATCTTGGTACTCCGGTAACTCTGGTTTGGTTTGAGCAGCGACATCGCAGCGTCTCTTGTTATTATGCACTTTTTTTCCTTTTTTTTATATATAAAAAAAGAATGGGTGTTCTGGAAGATACAGAAGCCGAGAGAAGACGTGGTTCGATTTTGGCATTGTTGTTGGGCAGATGTGCTTTGAATCATTTTATTCAATTTTTTTTGAATTATTGAAGTGGTGCCTGGTTCTGTTGGAAAGATCCATGTCAAGCTGTCGGATCAGTTCCCATATATTTCCTCCGAAATTGGACAACGAGGCTGAACGGATGACCGACATTTTGTTGCGAAACCCTCTGAGAGCCAGAGGTGAGTAGTTTTTATTTAACTCCGACAGGTTTGTCTAATTGAACATTATGTTCAATAAATACGGTTTTTTGGAGTGATTGATGCTGGAGCAGCCTTTTTCGGGGCAACAGTCTTCGTAGGATCTGATGAAAATGGCGAGTTCAAGGGACCAACTCTATTTCATGACGAATTTTCGACCTGCCAAACTTCTGACCTGCTGCACCTCCGACCTGCCGAACATCTTGAACGCACTCGGTTCTGGCTCGAGTTTTTGCTGCCTTTTTACTGCAATCACCATGCTCTAGGATGCTGTTGGTGAGCTTCATCAGCTACGAGCATATCATTAGGGGGATAGGTCACTAGATCTACCTACACCATTCATCAACCTGCACTGTCCTGCTGCTGGATCACCGTTGGATAACAGGCCAGTCAAACTTGTCGTTTTTTTTTGAGTTTTTTTTATGTAATGAATTTTCTCTCCACATCTGATGGTATTTTCACATGATCTTATAAGTTAACAAGGCCCCATTGATATCAGAATAACTCTTATAAAATTCATGAACTTTTACAAGGTGTATTACCTTTTCACTATTTAGTTGACTATAATTTTAATGGGACTCATTGAGGGTTTTATATATCTAGAAGATTTTCTATATATCATAATATCAGAGAGATTCATTATATAATTATATAGTGTACATATAAGTATCTCAGATGGGATTATTGAATTTTTTTTGTATATAGTGGGTGATTACAATCTCTAGATTTATTAAATCTATCAGGTGAAATAATTTGTTCTTTTATTTCACAGATATAAACACACTTCCACTTTTCAGGTTCCTAATTTTTTATTTCCCAAGTGAATATCAACTTGAGAAAATTAGTGGCGCTCAGAATTATAGATATATATACATTTGTTTCATATTTTTTTTCATCAATTTTTATTTCAGACCTGTTACAAAATTTGTCATTTCAGCCTATTAAACAATCTATTCACGACCCATATGCCACCGATGTAAAGCTGCCGAAAGCACTGTAGCTATATTCCTTTCATTCTAGTAAATAGAAATAAAAAATAAAAGTAGTTACAGGGCCCCCTGGATCCTGGATGAACAGCTGGGCAATGACTACCAGGTCACAACAATAACCCAAAAGGGTATGAACCACACAATAATTGAACCGAAAGCGTCGCGCGACGATATGGTTCACTATATAAGCGATGAAACACAGGTTTGTTTTCTAGTGGTGAGGCGGAACTGACTTACTTTTATATTCTCGAACCTTTCAGTAGGTATACGTCCAGAAGCAAAAAAAGTGGTATCGTTTTTCCCACGTATAGCTACTTAAGGCTGTATCGCGAATATTTATTATAATCCGGTATTGCATCTTTTTGAAGAATTCAATAAAAATAAACTGATTAAGTGAATACTTAACACTAATAGTGGTACGTAACCTTTCAGTTAAATGAAAATATTGATGGATCTTTCGAACACGGACGCTAAAAGATGTTTTCAGTTTCCTGGAAGCTAAGTTCCTGATGTCGGAGAGCGTATAGAAGACCCCTTCCAGGAACTCAAGCCTCTTCCAGAGAAGCGCTCGACATTCGCAAAGCTTGTTCTTTCAGCGACATTTTCGCACTTCCAGAGGGCAGTGTCTAGTGAGAAGTCCAGCTGCTAGTTTCAAGTCTTTTTTGTCCAACTCGAGAAGCTGTTCAGCTTTTCTCAGCGATAAGCTCACTAGTCTTTACGTTTGTCTTCGTCCTGGCACTTTATTCCAGTGATTAAGTGGGCTCTGGCGAGTCCATGGAAAGATTCTGGTGCCAGGAAATTTTGTGTTTCTTTCACAAGGCAGTCTTCTTTCCTATTTCATCTAACTCTCTTGTGACTTGACACCTACACCATAGTGCATGTTTGCTGCCAGGTGTCTCAGGGATTGTTTAAGGTCTCAAGTCAGATTACAACTTTTAAAATGTTGATTAGCTATCTGATAGGATATATATTTCTGCTCTCTGGGTGTTCCTATTGGACACATATCTCTAGAGCATTTACTACTGATTGAAATATGGTTGGCGTTTCACCAAAGGGTTTTGAGAATCTGAAACACAACGGCCCTTTCCCCGTTCTCTTGTAGACTTGGTGTTAGTTTATGACCACTTCCAACATTGTTTCGGAGTCGTACCTAACTGGCATGGTATCTGCCGGTTTAAACATTAATTCTAGGGGAATGTTTCACGAAATCTTCAGGTGTTCAATTTTCAATTTTATCCCGGATTTTACAATACAGGGCGTTTCGGTAGATCCGGCGGGTCTATACGAGTCAGGAAAGCGATTCAGAGTTCAGGCCAAGTGCAATTCAAAACGGGTGTCCGGTAAAGTGCAATTCTGGTTTCTGGTTCAATGAAATTATATTCCGGGGCGTTATATTGATTCTCGGGCAGGATTTTCTGAACTGGATTTAGATATGAAAGTGAAAACTTTGATTTTCAAGTTCTCTAATTGAAAAGAAAAAAAATTAATGAACAGTCAGGAATATTTACGCGAATCAATATAACACAGGATTCTGGCTTACAGGGTTTCTGGGTGGTAAGCAGCAAAATATACCACCGGTTCAGCTAATCCTATTGTCAGGAGCACTTTCATGATACTTGGTGTTTCACAGGTAAAACTGCGACACCAAAACTAACCGGCGAAATATACGGGAACAAAATTGAATACGGCTACAAGAGTTTTCGATCACGGCACACGTCTCGGCAATAACTTAATTCTCACCCACTCAGGTGCTAACTGACTCTGGTTCTAAAACTGACTAACCCCCCATATTTTCGTTTCTTGGTATTTATGCACTATTCGGTTTTCCAAAAAATCAGGATAAAAACGGTACAGATTGTCCTTGCTTGACATTGTTTGTCATTGTTTGACCTCTAAAACGGAACAACAAATGAACCAAAATACACTCAGTGAAAAACAGGTAGCAGAGTGTAGAAATACTATAAACAAAAAGTACCAGGAATAACATTTCTTCTGAATAGGATATATGTGAATATTTATAATGAGGAATGTACCAATATCCCCGATTTTCTGGAAAATTATATGTCGAATCATTGCCCATGCTTTTATACAATTTAAACATAAGAATCATGAAAACAGGAACGAAATATCAGATATAATATTTTATTTCTGACAGTGACATTATAAGCTTATATAGTCATAGTTACGATATCTATAATGAGGGTCATAACTCCCTTGGGATATTAAGGTTCAAAAACTCCCTCTTACCTTTTACAGGTGGAAATGATACAAGAAATGCTTATAAACGTTTATATGTAATGAAAACTAAGACATATTTTCCTTATTCACGTCATTACAAATAATAAATGTACAATTTTCAAATGTTCCCTGAAAATTACTTCCGCCGCTGGAAACAATTTCTTCTTTTTTATGGGTGGTGCTGTTGCTGTTCACTACAGTCGAGGTGCCTGCCTCTTCTGATGGCAAAGTAGACAGCATACGCACCGTTTTATTTACAATTCAATACTGTCCTCCAGATACCCCTCTGCCACCGTGGAACTTCTCCAACCTCCGTGTCTTTTTAAGTTTGTCATAGTTGCTCCTGCATTGGCTAGGGCAGTAGCAGAAGTGCGACGAAGGCAATGTCCCGTATAGGTTAGTGGGTTTGGCAATCCTAAATACATTGCGATTTTGCTGGGAATTTTGCCAAACATATTCTTTCCAATTGGCTGAGTTGTACATTTATTTTGTCGGAAGCTCAAAAAAAATCATTTTGTACCTTCAGGACGCAAGGACATATAAAGTCTCAATAAAGGCAAAGCAGAGAACTTTTTCATCCACAACTGTAAATTTCTTCGATACACCAGTTTTACTTTCCGGTACGTTCACTACCATAACAGTATCCCGGTCCTCTATATCTGCTATACTCATATTTAGAAGTTCCTGAGTTCTGCATCCTCCAAAATAACCCATAATTAGAACAACCTATAACAAATAAAACGAAATAAACAAACGAAAAAGAAAATTATGAGAAAAAAATTACCTTATGCAATAAATGAATTTCATTAGGGGCGTCCTTTAGAAATTTGATGACATCTTCAGGAGATAAGACAGCAGACTTTTTCGGCTTATACCCCTTACTTTTCCGTTTCAAAAAAGCCTCTAGTTCGTTGAACTTGGTGATATCTCTTTTCTCATATATGGTCACCATCGATTTGAGCATTGACCATTTAGTCCATAACGAATTTGGGCTAAACGTTTCTGACTGCAACGAATAAATACAATTATTACCAAATCTAGCAGAAAATACTGAAAATACTTTACCAGTTCTTGAAAATATGCCAGAAAGACAGTTTCGTTGCCATCATTTGACATAACATTTCTCTGTGTCAGCCACTTCAGATATAAGTTATATTCTTTTTGATATAGGGCTTCACTTTTCGATGGAAGTAATGATTGTCTTGCTTTTTCCGCTTTTTTTATAATATCCTCTATTATATCAGAAAAAGATCGTCGATTTGTGGTTAAAAATAAACACGTTTTTAACGGAAAAACATTGATTGATAAAGAAAGTTTGCTTATAAACATGTAACATAGCGACAACCTAGCAACAACCAACAATGCTACAATCAACGCTACCTAACTCAAATATACCAGAAAGGTTATGAATTTAAACATTTATTGCGTTCTAAATATGGACATATTGTTATGAAAATCGGTCAAAAATAAAATTATCTATGTACCACGGGAATTATAGAGCCTTAATAACCTCTGGCAATTGCTGTCCCTTGGGCCAGAGGCCCTCTGGACGCAAACTTTGCCATCGGTAATTAAGGCCCTCATAATTCCCTTAATACATAAATAACTATTAAAACAGGTTTACCTAGCAAAATACTAATGATTCGAATAATATACCGAGGGTTTTATGTATCTGCGACCTGTAGTAATGAAGGTCGATGAAAAACACTTCATTACAACATCTTGTCCCGATGGCTTCTAAGTATCTCTCGAAACGCTCGTTTCCTTTATAATGACCTCCAAATTGGGAATTGAGTCCATTCCCTTAATACTGTGAACTTCGTCATGGAGGAAAGGGTGCAATATTCTGACGATTGCGGGTATTATCTGGAGAGATTAAGGGTATTCCGGAGTGTAAGACCGACTGGAAAGGGTTTTCGTATCCTGGTCGTTACATGTCTCCCGAAATGGCTGTGACGAGGTTTGCTTAGAAACTTATCGAATCAATCTACGTCACACCTAATACTTTGTTTAGCACGTGGTTTTGATAGGGAGGTAGCAATGGAGGACTTGAAAATGAATATGGGTTGAATTATATGGCTCGAAATAAAAACTGGAAATACTTGGTGAAGGAAGGCCTAGTGAATTTCGAGTTTATAATAATAATAATAATAATATTTATTCACCATAATATATATATATGAATAGATTTCAGAATAAAAGAACACTTACATCATTTGGTGAATAAACAATACTCAAAAAGTGACTGAACACTTGTTTCGAGGATACAGAGTAGGAATATCTAAAAACACAGTAAGTACCTACTTCACATCAAAAGTATGAAATTAAATGAATAAGATAAAAATGATAACAATGAAATAAAACGATAACATGTACTTATCATTATGATTATATACATAATACAAACTTACATACATACATACATACATATGCAAACATACATACATATGCAAACATACATACATATACACATACATATACACATACACATAGGTACATAATATATAAACACACATTTTAAAATACATAATTAAAATATAGTAAAATAATATATCGAAAGATTATATCAATGATTCCATCTTTTCAAACTTCCTTCAAGTCATTTTGATTGTTCATTTCAATTAAATCATGTATTCCTTTTCTTGGAATTTGGGATACAAACAATTTCATTCTTGGCTTAAAAATAAATGTATTTGGTGCTTCTTAAATTTCCTGTGGAATTGTGTTATATAACCTAGGTGCTAAGAAGATGTACGACCTTTGGCCTATAGATTTTATCATGAATGGAACTATTTTTGTTTTTGTGATGTTTTATATTGATTTTCAAGAAATATAATTGTCATATATCTAGGATTTTCGAATCCATATATAGCCGGTCTGATGGATAGTTCATATCTGTTGTGAGTAGTATTCTTATGAATCTCTTCTGCAGTATTTCAAGAGGGTTGAGGTAAGTTTTTGGTGCAGCTCCCCATGCAAGTATGCCATAATTTATATGACTCTCCACGAGCGCATGATATACCATCTTCATTTGGGTGAAATTTAATATATTTTTCAGTTTTCTGAATTTGTATAGCACAAATTGTAATTTTTTTATGATCGAATTCATCTGATTTTTCCATTGAAGATGAGAATCTATAATGACCCCTAGATATTTTATTTCTCTTTTGCCTACTATACTGAATATTTGGTTTTCGATCACGATATCAATTTGATTGTAAGTCGGAAGATTTCGTTGGTAACAAGTAAAAGGAAGAAAATTCGTTTTTTCGAAATTTATTGTCAATAATTTATGATCAAACCAATTTTTTACCAAGCGCATGTCTTCTTCTATGATCATTTTAAGTTGGTCCCAATTTTCACCTTCGTAAAGGATGGCTGTATCATCAGCGAAACCTATTGTGATTCCACGAGTTTTCAAGCTGAATAGACCGTTTGACAACAAGAATTCTGAAGCTTGTTTTATATTCACTATCATATTTTTTTTCATGGATAGCGGATGAATCATTAGGTGAGATTGGTGAGAAGAATAATTTACACTTATACACCTTTTGAAAAGCTTCCTGAGTGTTGAGTTGTAACAATAAAAATAAAAGTTTTCCATTGAGGATAATTTTGAACGAAAAATTAAGAAGAATAATGCTATAAATGACGTTCCAAATACTGATCGGAATATCTTCATTGAAATGATTGTACCTCGTTATATAATGACTTCCACAAATTCGGTGTTAGTAAAAAAAGAAGAAATCATCTACTTTCCTATGATGTTAAAGATATATAAAAAAATCTGGTAGAGCAGAATCACTACATACATCAGGATGTAATATACTCTTTTATTCCGTATTATTTTTTTGGTTGTCATATTTTCGAATATTCAAAAAAACATCATTCGTATATTGAATTGATGTTTGTACTACCTTCCTCATTCTGTATACAGGGTGTTTCATAATATATGTTGGACGCACTCATAGGAGTCATAGAGCGAACTCAAGAAAATGTTGAGTTTCTAATAATATATGTCAAAAAATCTTTTGTTTCCTAGTTATGAGGTGTCGAAATTTCGAGATTTATAGAATAGATTTTTCCTTATAGCTTCTGCAGTTTTCAGGATATTCAGCTCAAATTCGAAATGTACGTTACTCTATAGGGCTCACATCATTATTGGGCATGCCAAATAGTTTTATGATTCCAAAGAAGATATTTTTTCAGGACGCTCACCCTCTCTTTTCACCCTGAACTTTTTTGAAGTACGCCGCTGGTGGATTCTAAAATACAAGATGCAATTCATGATTCTTTTGGAATATTTTGTTCTCTGTATCTGCGACCGTTTTTTTTTAAATAAATATGATTTTCTGTAATTCATATTTTCAACCTTTGGCTGGACATATAGAAAGAAAAAAATTAGAAAAGTCTCCAAATCTCATTGGTTTCGAGTACCTAACACTTTTCACTAAACAAGTATACCACCATCATATTTGGACTGAGAACTATAGAAGCCATAAAGAGACAACAAAACAACAATAAATATTGAAACTTCAACACATGAAAATTAAAGAGTTTTGGACATATGTTGATAGGAACATCTATATCTGTATAGAGTTGTTACAACTTCCAAGATATCTACCTATCGTTTCAATATCACCGTGAGCATCAAAACCAGTCCGAAATCCCCAAAAACACTTCCTATTATCTCTCCCAGCCTCATATCGACGTGTCTCGCAGATGCGGTTCCGTTTTTTCATAACCCTATTGCTCCCATGCCGATAGTTAAATTCGAAAAAACTCCGCAACACAATTTCATAGTCGCGAGGTGCACATCCATAAACACAAAACCTTCCCGGCTTTGTATCCCACTTCTACTTGGAGCGACAGATATTGCAACGATGAGGGTGGCGGGACCATTAATCAGAGCGATGATGATTCCTTCTGTTTCCCCTTCGGGCATTTCTTGAATTCGATATAGATATGAGCCCTTTCATTTCCGGTCTGTACTGATGATGGATCTGGGCATTCGTCTCTCTGTCGAAACGCATCAACAGCCGATTCAAAGTCACGATTATTAATGGACGCCCAAGTGTAGTGCATGCACCACCGGCGCATCCGCCAATTTATGAAGGTTTGTGATGCTGACAACGCCCTTGAGAGCTGATGAGTGTTTGGAAGGTTCATCATGAGAGCGGTTGTTTCATTTCCGGGCAATACTGATGATGAATATTCGCTGCCTGTATGATGAATGAGCGTAGACAATATTCCAACCAGCGCCTCCACCTTATCAATTATCAAAATGCATTTTTCATTAGATTCATCGTTCAAAAACTCATCACAGAACATCCCTAAGAACGGAAAGAGAACGAGATATACAAGGGTCAACAACTAACATTCACTACATATCCCCCACTATTACCACCCCTTCGAAATAAACGTATCATCAAGTCTCATTCTCTCAAATAACATGTCATTAATTATTTCCAATGAATATAACGTACGTATGTCCCAATTTACATACAAGTAATTCAGGCGTACTCATACGCAGAAACGTATGAAGGCACGCCTTATATTTCAAACGAAAGATTCGATGATGTCAAACAGTTGGATATCATCTACATTATAAAAAAATTATAAGTATCAGGACAAATAAGGACATATTTCCAACCATTTCCATACTCAACTTGCTTGTATATATGGTGTAAAGTGAAGTTATTCATTACAGTCAATATGAAAAGAAGTTTTCCTACGACCCCGTATGAAAACGTCATATAGCACACTGTTTCTTATTTGGAAAGTAGCTCATATCACCATGGTGTTGTTATTTGAAAGAAAAAGCACACGTGTTGAAATGAGAAATATCACACGCTCGCCTGAATTGATAGAATTAATTGGGTATATTAGTTTGTACTCACTGTCAATATAAAAGCGTTCTCAAATCAAGTTCATATCATTTATTGAAATTTCTGTATCGTCTCGAATTATACCGAGAATTCTTCAGGTATCTATTAATTTCCATGTGTCAATGATACATAACCTCTGAATTCACTTTGATAAAAATTAGGGTCAGTGACTATGTCTATACATCTCTGATGATGTAGATGACAGCGGGTGAGATCATTCAAAAGAGTACGGCTACAGTTTCATGCGCGGCTTGCATCAGTTGCATGTTGCAGCATATCACAGTATCACAGATGTTTGTACTATTTATATTTGACAAGGTGTCAAGGACGCACTAACTTCTATGGTTCTGTATTCCTGGTTGCGTATGGTGTCAAATATCAATAAAATTGTTTGTCCAAACAAAACGAATTCAATCAATTAGTAATTCACATAACAAGGATATAACGATATAACATTGTTAGAGCAACAAGTTTATATGATTGAGCCAATTTCTACCAACAAGAACTCTTGTTACGATTACAATTTTACTTCTGCTTGCTACTAAAAGAAATTAAATAAATTCACGATATTTGGCATAACCATTGTTGATGTTACACTTCCTAAATTCTGATGTTTTTTGAATCACTGATGCGATTATGATATTCGGATCATTCACACTTCAACAAGTATATGCATGAAGTAATACTATAGGGCTTAGATGAGTGGTGAAGCAACGCTTTTTCTACAATATTTTAGAAAGGGGGGTAATTTTCGTGATTAAGTTTAGAAGAAAAATATGATTCTACTCATATTGTCACTGTCGTTCCAATATTCAAGCACTTGAGTTGTGTTCAAGGATAGTCACGTGTTCTAACGAGGCCAATTATTATCAATAATACTCACAGCTATCCAGACCATCCAGAAACGTGTCGAGCCCGTTCTGTCACATGCGACAAAATTAGCATAGAACACGAACAAACCCCGCCACGTCATCAGTCCGCAGCCGAGCGACACGTGACACTCCACGGCCCACTAGATGGTCGTCCCCCATGAGCCGGTCAAGCGACCATGGTGGTGGTGGGATTGGTGGTGTCTACCCTTCGGCGGACTTGAGAACACTGCTCGGGAACACTGGATATATGGTAACTACAAAAGAGCCCTTTTCCCCGCCGGAATTCTCTGAAGCACGGGACGACGTTTGCATGCTAACTCGGCCGGAGCATCCTCGTCTGTTACGCTGAAGTGGCGCTATCTCCTTCTCTGTCTCCGTACATGCGAAATGACTACTTTCTATGCAGAAGTATGAATGAGATACGCGCCTCGGGTACGAGTACGGGCATGTCGCGCTAGGTTATGTACGGGGGTCATCGGAAGGATTGTAGATTGTAGGAGGGGTCGTTAAGGCTGTGCAGCCTCTCAAGCACCTCAGTTCTTTTGTGCATAAACCTCAATCTATTCGAGGCCCGGGATTCCGAGGCTTCGTGCGAAGTTATATCAGTTTCCTGGGAGCTATAGGTTCCTGATGTCGGAGGGCTCTTAAAAGGCCCCTTCCAGGAACTTGAGCCTCTTGCAGAAGAGTGCTGGGCATTCGCAAAGTAAATGTTCTGCAGTTACAGTGGAAGTTCTCGTAGTAGAGGGCAGTGTCCAGTGAGGAGTCCCGTTACCAGTTTCAAGTGTTTTTTGTCCAACTCGAGAAGCTGTTCAGATGTCCTTGGCGAAAGGCTCACTAGCCAGTGAGATTTCATTTCATCCGCTTTCCAACGTCAAACCTCTTCTCTCAAGTGTGGGATTTGGAAAGTGCACAGAACGGTTCTGGGCCGAGAAATTGTGTATTTGCCCCTTCTTTGGCAAGGCAGTCTGCTTCCTCGTTGCCTTCAACTCCCTTATGACCTGGCACCCACATCAAAGTGACCTGGTTGTTTGCTGCCAGTTGTCTCAGGGATTGTTTACAGTCCCAAGTCAGCTTAGACTCACAAGTGTATGACTTCAGAGCTTTTAATGCTGCTTTCGAGCCACTCCCGGGCACATATCTCTATAGCATGTACCTCTGCTTGAAAGATGGTTGAGGTGTTACCAAGGCATCGGAAGGATGGTCGTGATGCTATGCAGGTCGTGGTTAGGTTCGCTTCACCGCCAGAGGTCACTTTTGTGTTGGGTTTCCGCATCACAGGGTGTACCTAAAAGGTATTTGGTGAAACCTACCACATATTCTTGAGACCAAAACAGTTTGATAGTAGCTAACCCACCCCAGGCCGAAGTTGCTTAGTTTGGGCGCTAGATTTATATTCAAATTATGGCGACCAAAAATATCACTGTGAACGCGAAGATATTCCTTCGGAACTGCATCGATCCACGTATTGATCGAAGCACAACTATGAGTGGGCCAAATTTGGAATTTTTGTAGCACTCTAATGTTGATGGGGGCTATTCGGCTAAAATATTCTCAAGAATGTGACACTTCCGGTTGGGGTGTAGCAAGAATTATATTGAGAAAAATAGGGTGTGAACAATCGATATTTTTCGACTTTGGGAATTTTTTTGCATCCCGGTGCCCAATGGAATGATAAATATAGAAATTTTAAGTGAGACATAAATATTGAAGAGTAATTTCTGATTATGAGATTATGGCCAAGTACAAAATAATTTTGCCACCCACCAGCAATTTTCCTTCAAAGTTATTGATTATCCTACTCGAATATTCCATGTTTCAATGAATATGTCAATTCATTTCAGAAATTAGTGACTTCAATCTGGCAACAGTGCAAGCAACAACTTTCTCCTTTTGTTTTCGGTTCATAGGTTCAATCTAGGTATTACGTCATAGTGTTCCACCATAAAAATGGTAAATTGCTGTACTGTTTTGAAAAATGAGTAATTTGCATAATTTCAGTAGTCATTCTACAAAAAAGTAATTCTAGATTTAAACAACACTCCAAGAGAATCCTTTCGAAGGAAACTTCCTCATTCCCCATCATGCATTTCTTAATAGAATCTTTCGATCAACTCTGGTTTCAATTTCAATTCAAGGATATACAGGAAGCCAACAAATTTGAAAAACAGTATTGTTGTCTCCTAAATGATAAAAGATAGAAAGGCATTAAAATAGAAAAAAAATTGCGTAATTTCAACCAACACTTCTCGTTCTGAAAACTGGAAAAAAATTTTATTTATTGAAGAAACAGTTGAAGTTTTGTTGACCAAGCCAAAGAAGTTGGGATTATCAACAATTGTCTACAGCTTTTTGTTTTCCTATCTTTACTCCCAAAACTGGATGAGAATTCTGAAAAATATCTCAATATTGTTTCATCTAAAATTTTTCATTCTATTTGAATTTCTAATCCCGAATAAAATTTAAAAATAGATTACTTGTTAAACTCAAACGTTACCTATCAGTTATATATAATGTTTGAGACAATCAATAATTTCGAAAATGTTTACAGAAGTGCAAAATAACAATGATAGCTACGTATTCAGTAGTTACGAAAAAGAAACGATGCGCAGGGAAAGAGTACCATAAGATTGCACATAGACAGTTCCAAGACTCCCGAGGGAGCAGGAACATGAGTCTCACCAAATATGTCCAGCTTATGGACAGATTCCCAAGCACCGTACAAGATGCATTAGGTTTTTTTGATAGACAGCCAAGCAGTCATCATACATGAAATAATGCACTTCCTTTATAGGAGTCAATTCAAGAATATTAATCGTATATACAAGGAGTACGTGAAAGTGATGACACGGCATACAGGGCGTTCCAACAAGTCATGTCCATATTGAAGAAGGTGATACCTAGGATTATTTCAGAACTCGAAGATCTGATAAACATATCTCCTGATTTACGTATATCTATATAGAGATATTTCCGAAACTATACGCAAGCTTTATCAAAATTCAGAATGGGCCCATTGTCTCCCAACGTTTGGGCCATCGCATCAGTGAGGTTAACCATCAGCAATTCATGAGCTCTAATACATTATGAATCGGACCATATATAAAAAGAGGTGCTTGAAATGATAATAAATGTTTTTTTGAGGCAGGACGAAGTCGGTCTGGAGAGTTACTTATTACAATTGCTAATATGCTCGCGGCCGACTATGTGCATTGAGGGAGTTGCTATATAGGGCGCAAACGATTGAAGATGAAGATGAAAGTGGAATAACTTTGGAAACCGCTAACTGGTATAGGCTTTACCGTTACCGTATAGAAAAAAATTCGATGAATGCGAATTGAAAATAAATTCTCTCGAGGAATATCGCAGAATTCGTTTGGAAAAATAGCGCCTTCATGGGTCAACGAGAATCGTGAATCGTATTACTTTCGTATACACTCAGGGCGATCAGCCATATTGCATTGGAACGAATTTCGCACATCTTGATGTAAAATCCTCGAGACATCATCGGCCATATTTTCAATCTGCACCCCCTCCCTTTTTTGGCGATTCGAAAGCTTATAATGTGTATATGTTTCTAACGTTCACGATCCTACAACCACAGCAATAGATTAGATCAGAGGTGCCACACAAGCACACAAGCACCTCGAGCTATTGCAGAAGTGCGCTGGGCACAAATCGCAAAAAAAGTGTTATACTGATGAGGGCCAATTTGCCTGAAACCGGTCTGAAGGTTATCAAACGTGACTGTTTCGATGTGAACTTTGTCACAGCGTAAAGTGTTGCATGGACTACGAGCAGAAATAATTCAAAGTTCTGCGTGATATTTGCCAGGAAAGTAGTTGTTTTCTGCCCGTAGTCCACCAGACATCCAATATCAAACTATGTTTGGTATTTTTAATTGCATAGACTAAGTATTTTCTCTTTCGAGTGTTATACAGATTCAGCGAAGTTCTCGCAGTGGCGGCAACTATCACTCTCTGTTTTACCCATCTTTTTGAGGTGATACCTCCGAGGGCAGTGTCCAATGAGGAGTCCCGTTACCAGTTTCAAGTCCTTCTTGTCCAACCCGAAAAGCTCTGCTGTTCAGCTTTCCTATGCTCACTGGCCCTTTCGCTTGTCTTTGTCCTGGCAATTCATTCCAGTTCAATTCATCTGTTTCTCAGCGTCGAAACTTTTTTGTCAGGTGGGCTTTGGAGAGTCCACAGAAGGTTTCTAGCATATATCTATTAACTACGAATATTGATAATAAGGACAGCCTATCTGAAGCCGAAACAAAAGAGCATCGCTGGCAACGATGAATTTATGCGCATGCGACAAAATAAAAGTAGATGATGACAGTCAAGTCAAGAACTGCTACTCAAATTGAAAATGATCGTATGTCGAGTATCACTTTTGCGATCTTTTTCAAACAAGCAGGTTATATCTGTGTTTTGTTGATGTGAATTTCCTCGTTGTTTTTCGATTGCGTGTTGAGTGTTTGTGTTTCATTAATTCATAGTTGTCCAGGTGATATTATTCGTAATTTCAGTTCAACACTGCTGTAAATATGTACATTGTCGGTGTCCAACAGGTAGTGTCCAGCCTCCAGGTTGTCTTCCACGATTCCAGAAATCAAGACATGGAAGTGCCTGTGCTATCAATGTCTAACAAAATATTGCAAAGATCAGGTTGATTTATATGCCTACCATTGTTTTGATCTTGATTGCTTCATATCCTTTCAAATCTGAAGAGAATGTAACTCTTCTTAATATCATTATCCCTTTCATGATATCATCTTAGGCTACTTTCTAAAACTTACTCATGTGATTTAAGGAGAGTATGATCTTTTGGTTACTCCGAGAAGCTGTTCAAGGTTAGCGAAGAGGTACTGGAACCAAATGTCAATAATTATCACATCCAAGACCTCCATTTGGTGAAAATATAAATGACGCTGGTTCATGATTCGGTATTCCCAAAGTGAATAAATTTCGATATATCTATCTGCATACCTGCCTTTTCTAATCAATAGTGTCGTTGTTGCCAAGGTGAGTTTTCAGAATCTGTTTTTTTTTTAGTTTAAAATCTGTGAACAGACAAATTGATGAACATGCATGAATGCATACTTCATAAAGGTACTACTAGAGTAGATTTATGAACGCTATAGAGTAAAACATCCTTTTATCCGTTTATGATGAACGTATAGCCCTGGACAATGGATTCGCAAAAACTTCTACATCTGATTTCATGAACATCCTGGTCATATATATAAATGAATGATTGATTCGTGCATAATATCTCACTTTCATTGTTGCTTGATTCAACATTCAAACCCATTCAAGCTTCAATACCAGCTACCTATATTGGATAAAACGAGACAATTAGCCAAGGCTGTAATGGAAATAGATGACTCAACACCCAAACCAGGAGGCTGATGCATCGCAGCTCCAAATCAAAACGTAACACAATTACGCGTTTTAAAGCAAACTATAGGTCTATCCATTGATTGCGTATTGTGGTGGACCGCAGTTATTCGTCGGGAGCCAAATTTATAATCACACAAATAAATTCGCCCTCTCTACACGCAGGCCAACTAATTGATGTTTCAATTCAGACCGACCGTAGCTCAATCATCCTAATGATAGGTCGAAGGAGATCTTTGAATCCGTTTTCTTCAGGCGTGACAATTCATTTTTAGTAAGTAGATTATGGTTCCGAATCTGATGTGCGATATCACGTGCACTATTGAATTTAGAGGGAATCTGAGATGATAAAGTTCTTCAGTTTGTTGGGACACATATTTGGAAAATGTTTTCAGTTACAGAGGGGGCTACATATAATTTTTTAAATCTTTATGAATCAGTATTTTATTTTAGATAATAGAAAATTGTACTTCCTGAAGTATATCGCTGTGGTAGAAGAATACTAGAACAACTTGAAAAATTGTCAATGTGAGAAATCTGGGACAAAATAATACTGAGAAAATGCTTTTTTTGGTGTTGTACATTCAATCATTTTGAATGATATAACCAATACCTCACTATGTGAGTATTGCAGTCGAAAGCTGGAAAGTGAGACATGTTTAGAATTTTGTTTTTATTTTTCTCTTGTTGTTTGGTGAAATAGGACATTTCGAGTTGTCCCACTTATTTCACCTATATAACACAATATACAATAGAATAGAAACAATACAAGGCCTTATTCAAAATAATGAATAACTTATATCAAGAACAAAGAAAGTCATTTCAATATGGAATAAATTCGAACAAAAACTGAGACAACTTCAAAAATATTTTTCCCGGTGTGATGCATAGAGAAGTGTTTTGAAAAATGTTTTTATCCGCCAACTTAGTTGCAAAGCAACCCTCGAAGTGTCTTTGAGACTTGTATGAGTAAGGAAGATGGGGACCTTAGCTTTTTGAGTGTCATCCGAAAAACTACTCGACTGGTTATCGTTGAGAGTCCAAAGGATTGAAATCTAGGTACCAAGAATGTTTGGTTGGTCATCTATCTCCTCCTGCTAAACGATACTATATAGAAATAAATAAATATTTCCAATAGCCGCCGCGGGATTTGAATCCGGGCCCTCTAGCTAGACTATAAGCGTTCTGTTTTCCTACAAGGAGAAAAGCCAGCGATTCAACGCACTCGACCACCAGTCCAGTCATAGACATGTTACAAGTACTTGATTTGAAAACAAATTTGTCATTTCGTTACAATATTTTGAGTATAAAGTGAATATTAGCTGCAATTATAACATCAAAACCCAATTTTCTCGACTCTATATGTTTTTCATTCGAACTAAGAACAATGTTGTCATCATGCATTTCTCGAATTCTAAATCCATTTTTTCTGATTTATGTTCGTGTATTTTTTCAATTATGTAGTCAATTTAGGTATAAATAGAATGTCATATTAATGATTTTATTTAATATAATTAGATACTATTAGGTTCATGATGGTTAATTTTTTTGATGAAATCGCTACTCATGATTATATTTTTTATTGACGAAGATTGAAACATTAGGTATTCTTGAACATACCAGTAGATACCAATAGATTATAATTTCCTAGACACATCGATAAACCAACACACTGGTAAACAATAAACATGTTTTCACATTTTTTCAAATGAGTTTTAACATCAGGTTGCATCGATAAATATGTCAACATTGGTAGATAATAACAGTTTCTTCAATTGATCAACTCTGTTAAATAATTTTGTAAGAAAGCAATTCTACATCACACAACGAAAACGACTTAACTATACCTACTGAAATTTGCGAGGGGTTGACCACATGGGAATTCCGGTGTTCTATTGATAGGAAGTCCGGGGAATTCATTTCTTTTTTACGCCAATTTTCAACTTCGCTCATACCAATCTGCTTATTTTTTTCCATAGAATCCGTTTCTCCAATCGAAAAAATCAAAATCGAAAATAAACTTTTTTATCATAGAAAAAATGAAGCAAATCGCCATAACTTTCAAACGGATGAACCAATTTTCAACTTCGCTCATACCAATCTGCTTATTTTTTTTCCATAGAATCCGTTCCTCCAATCGAAAAAATCGAAATCAAAAAAAACTTTTTTTCATCATTTTTCAACTTCGCTCATTACAATCTGCTTATTTTTGTCCATAGATTCCGTTTCTTCAATCGAAAGAATCGAAATCGAAAAAAACTTTTTTCCATCATAAAAAAAATGAAGCAAATCGCCATAACTTTCAAACGGATGTACCAATTTTCAACTTCGCTCATACCAATCTGCTTATTTTTTTCAATAGAATCCGTTTCTTCAATCGAAAAAATCGAAATCGAAAAAAACTTTTTTTCATCATAGAAAAAATGAAGCAAATCGCCATAACTTTCGAACGGATGGACTAAATTTCAATTTCGCTCAAACCAATTCGCTTATTTTTCTCCATAGAATCCGTTTCTCCAATCGAAAAAATCGAAATCAAAAAATACTTTTTTTCATCATAGAAAAAATTAAGCAAATCGCCATAACTTTCGAACGGATGTACCAATTTTCAACTTCGCTCATACCAATCTGCTTATTTTTTTCAATAGAATCCGTTTCTTCAATCGAAAAAATCGAAATCGAAAAAAACTTTTATTCATCATAGAAAAAATGAAGCAAATCGCCATAACTTTCGAACGGATGGACCAATTTTCAACTTCGCTCATACCAATCTGCTTATTTTTTTCTCCATAATTCCCCCGGAATTCCTAGTATTATCTACATTGAGTGTCAAAATTCCATCGTTATTTGTTCAAATCTCGGTTCAAATTGACATATTTCTTCTGGAGGAATTCCGGGGAATTCCAGGGGAATTCCGGGAATTATAGGGGAATTTCGGGGAATTCCAGGGGAATTTCGAGGAATTCCGGGGAATTTCAGGGGAATTCCGGCTTATAGGAATTCCAGTGTACACATTTTCTCCTAGTGGTCAACCCCTCGGAAAATTATAATCACCGCATCACTGAAAAAGATAAGACATGCCAAAGTCTTTCACCATTTTTCCAGTATGATGTTAGCTTAAAATTTTGTGCATCACTGTTACCAGAAAGAGTCTGTGTGTATATTTTACATTCCGCCATCCCCTTTTCATTGTGTGGCATAAAATCTCATGATTTAAATATAGTGTCGTCAGGTTCCAATATTCTGCTTGAATTCCCATGAAGTCTCAATACTCCAGGCCATAGCCGAGAAAAATGAAGTTGCACAAAATAACAATTATCTTCCAATTTCCTAGATTCCAAAGGAATTGCACGCTCCGTTTGGCTTCTCGTTTTTTCCGAACAACCTATACCACGAGAAAAATGAATCGCACGATGATTTACATCCTCTCCAGCGACAACGTTGCGACACAGAAACTGCCTATTACACCATCCTTCATTTATTTTTGTACGATACAACATATTTTCGCTTCCAGCGCCAATCAGTTTCACATAGCAGAGAAGATCACTCGAAAATGCTAATCACGACAATCTTGCCTTCTTGGCTATTAACTTATATAGCGGTATCAATTCCAGCTCTAGCTGTGACACTCGGGTCGACTCCCCTCTTGATAGGAGTTTAAATTCGAGATTTCTTTTCCTTAATTCGGATCTCTATGAGCTGGAACGACCCTTTTACATGACGTTTTTAATAAACTCGGATGGTTATTGGCACTATAAATCTATTTCGAGTGCTCACCCTGATTATTCAGAGCATCGCATGAGGAGGACAATACAGGGTGTACCCAAAATTGTACATAAAGGAATAACGATATGAGAACCGCAATATACTTACGGGTTCTCAAAATGAGAACGAGAATATTGAATTGAAAGATTCAAATGTCAATAGCTTCTAAAAAGCCATAGTTTCAAAAAAACTGTAGGTATTTATGAGCTATAATAAACATCCTCACACTGATTTGCTTAAGTTATATGTAGTTATAAAGCTCAATTTATAAACTCCCCTGCCGTAGCTACAGTTGACGCTGCAGTTACTGTTCGTAGATGGAATATGCTGAAAATAAACATTTGTTCATAAACTACGCAGCTGACGCAGGTGTCGTCGGATATCTCTTCAATACATTTTGGAACGGCAGCGTCAACTGTAGTTACGGCATCGGAGTTTATAAAGGCTCAACTAGATTAAAAGTTTAGGGTCCAGTGGCGTCTCAGTGCTGAGCACCACCGACATTAATTTTGAAAAAAAAAGACGCCACTGACTGTATCTTGGACTTCTGTAATAACTTTATAACTATCTCCGTTTGCGAGAAAAAAATTCAAGCCACTCTTGCATACCATCACATAAAATATCAACCAAATCATTGTTAGTATATTTATTATATTTTCTATATTGTAGGTTATAGATTGTAGGGGGGTCGTTAAGGCTGTGCAGCCTCTCAAGCACCTCGACCTATTAGATCTTTTATGCATAACCCTTAATCTATTCGAGGCCCGTGATTCCGAGGCTTCTTGCGAAGTTTATCAGTTTGCTGGGAGCTAGATTGCTGACATCGGAGGGCTCTAAGAAGGCCCCCTCCAGGAACTTGAGCCTTTTGCAAAAGAGTGCTGGGCATTCGCAAAGCAAGTGTTCTGCAGTTTCAGCGAAGTTCTCGCAGTAGCGGCAACTATTACACTCTGTTTTACCCATCTTTTTGAGGTGATACCTCAGAGGGCAGTGTCCAGTGAGGAGTCCCGTTACCAGTTTCAAGTCTTTTTTGTCCAACTCGAGAAGCTGTTTAGCTTTCCTTGGCGAAAGATTCACTAGCGTTTTTGCTTGTCTTTGACCTGGCACTTTATTCTAGTGAGATTCAATTTCATCTGCTGCCCAGCGTCTGAATTCTTCTCTCAACTGGACCTTGGCGAGTCCACAGAAGGGTTCTAGGCCGAGAAATTGTGTATTTGCCCCTTCTTTGGCAAGGCAGTCTGCTTCCTCGTTGCCTGCAACTCCCTTATGACCTGGCACCCACATCAAAGTGACCTGGTTGTTCGCTGCCAGTTGTCTCAGGGATTGTTTACAGACCCAAGTCAGCTCAGACTTACAAGTGCATGACTTCAGAGCTTTTAGTACTGCTTGGCTATCTGATAGAACATATATGTTTGCCCTTCGAGTTGCCCTTTCGAGGCACTCCTGGGCACATATCTCTATAACATGATATTTATGATATTTTATAAATACCTATTTTTTTTAACTTTAACGCCCTGAATCTCAGAAACGAAGCAACTCCAGACATATGTTTATAGGAACTTCTTTCTCAAAATGACCTATCGAATAACTCTCTGAAGTTCCTTTCTGTAGTCAGGAAACACCTTGCATATCTTCCCAAAGTAGCTTCTTTCATCACTTGAGCAATGAAGATTCCATCAAATTTGCTCATCTTTTACAAACAGATGATTTACACAGACGCAGAAGACAATGTAGAAACAAATGAACACGAAGAAGTATCACACGTGCAGATCGAATCATCATAATTCAACCAAACTGAAACCGATGTTAATGCCACCACACCACGTGATCTGGGTTAGGTAAAAACATTTTGGCTCTGCGGACATAAATTTTCCGATCATTTGTCTGTGGCTTCGGTTTGACATGTAATCTGAAGCACGCGCTATTACATCGGAATCCCCAATGCCCTTATTATACGCCACCAAATGACTTAATGAGAATAAATTTGTATTATAATCTGTGTTTGTTTCATTCGATCAACCTCAATCGTCAAGATGAATAATTGAAATATGTATCGGTCTTGCATGAGTGTTGCTCTGCGGTTTCATCTTGACAAGGATTTCTACCAGACAAATATGGCGCGTTTCACTTAAATGAGATCTCTTTGGTTTCACACACAGTGTATAATAGAAAGAGTTCAATAAAGCTACGAAATAATAGATAATAATTATTCATCATTTTCGAGGGCTTCGTACAGATAATGTCTTTATACGAAATTATAGAAGATATGAAATACGGCGGCCAGATAGTTGATCTTTGAAAGATTCTTGATGAAGCTACAGCATCACACGTTTATTAAAGCCGAAAGATCATACAAGTACTTCAAATTAGACAGAAATCACTGATCGAAATAATCTCTTAATTAGAAATTATCATAATCTAACACTCAATCAAGACGGTTGATTGGTGATGATACTAGAATATATCTTATTAACAACTCTATGAAGGTGGCCTTGTACCTCATACTAGATCAGAAATGACATTCTATATCATAAATATACCCAAACACAAAAAATTAATAGTCATTGGTGGTAGATCTTTCCAGCAAATACACAAACTCTGGTATGGAACAAACTCACCAGAGAGTTCATAAGTTCACCAGCAGACATGCGGCTCCATACAGGATGCAGGACAGATACTCAGTTCTACTGGATCACAGCAGGGTTTCTTCAGCTACCAAGTCTCCTCGATACCGGGAGCAAAGGAATTCTCAAGGGTTGGTTGAAAAGAGCTCCGAAATTCTCAAACCACAGTCGACAATAATATGTCCACACCTATGTGCACAAAAATTTAGGTGGCAAAAGAAGAAATTATATGCGTTGCAGATGATAAAAGGATAGGAGAAAAAAAAACCTGAAATGAAAAGAAAGGACAATATTTTATACGATAATGGCATAATTCATACTTTTTTCTCGATTTCTTTGGTAGGAGGTTCAACTTTACAATGTTCGCACTTTCTGTTACATCAGGATATGTGATAGATAATTCACTGCCATTATTATATCATGCAACATAATGATAAGTTCGTTATCTAGAATGATCGATGTGAGAGTAAATCACCTTATGACATTATTTCCGCGCACGAGCAGCAATGCTGTCACTTAATGATATTATTTCCGCGCACGAGCGGCAATGCTGTCAATTAATGACATTCCTCGGAAAACGTCAACTTTGTATTGAGATTCGAAAGCGACAAAGGCTACACTGTTAACAGTTTGTTTGAAATTGTACATATTATTGAACACTTTGTCACCTACCTATGATGGTGTGCGGGTTCAAAGTGAAGTGATATGGACCTTAAGAAGAAGAAGGAGAAGAAGAAAAAGAAGAAGAATAAAGGCTGGTTCATGCTTATACGAATTTCGCAAAATTAATGCGAATCGAAAAATAATAAATATCACATTGATATATTATTTCTACTCTACAACACTATTGATTTGTGCATGCTGTAGTATCATATCATGATCACATGAAAAATCCGCAAAAAAGTTCAAATTTTTTCAACTTTATTGCGATATTTCTTTTCAGCTTCCATTTTATTCGCATCAATTTTCCGATATTCGTATAAAGCATGAACCAGCCTTAATAATAAGAAGAAGGAGATGAAGAAGAAGAAAGAGAAGAAGAATAAGAAGAAAAAGACGGAGAAGAAGAAAATGATGAAGGAGCTCATCTTCCTATAATTTCCAACTGACTCGCACGACAAAAAAACAAACAATAGACGAAATCTTTTTCGAACTGCGCCGGTTGAATCCCAACAAGGACTGAGAAAATAATGTCTGCTACTGTTGAATGGCCCGCAATCAATACGATCTCGCTTCGGGCCCAAAGTCGGAGCAACAATTGCGAAGGTGATTCGAGAGGAGCGTTTATCAGTTTCTCCGGCAATAACAATAGGGCCCGGCCGTTCGCCGTTCGTTCCACAAAGGCTCTCTCTCATCCTGCGCGTTCGGGTGTGCCAAACGGGGCGCGATACATATCTGAAATCGGGCGTAAAGCAAGTCTCAGCAGCACTTCCGAGGCGAGGTTATCGGATAACCTTACGGCCGCTTCCCGCCATCGGGGGGACGCTTTTCTAGAGCCATAAAGACCGGATAAAAAGTCGGAGGTTGATAACTTCCGATATACTCCCGAGTTTATCGACGGTAACCTTCTGCACCGATTTTATGCGCCCTCTAAGCTGATGTGGCCTGGGAAATTCACACGTATCTGATCTTCGAGCAGCATGCTCCGTCTTGAAGCCGTGGTGTACCGCAAGGTTCCATTCTGGAGCCTCTAAAACGGATGGGGAACCTATAATGTTCGGTAGGATATCAGGAGAGGTGGGAAGGTACTAATGAGTATCAAGAAGGACCTCACTAGATAATGAACCCCAGCATGAGGTTGAATGCCCAGAATCGGGTAGCGTCATGAACCACGAGTCTGAAATCTTCCCAGTTTTGGTAGTTTGTATTCTTGTATAGTTGCTTTTCTGATTTTAGTTTCTGTATTTCGTTTTATAGTGGTTTTGTAATTGGTGAACTGGTCTTTTGTTTTTGATTCATCCGAATCTTTGGTCTTGATAATATTCAGTTCGATGTTTGTCATCAGGTTGGGTAGGAGTGGATTCACGTGGACTTGTAATTTCTGCGTATTGTCTTACGATATTGATGCATACATCAAGATTATTGCCATTAGATCGGTCTTTATTAGGAGTAGTTTCAACTTTAGGACTAGCTGATGAGTTTCACCACCAGGAGTTCTTGTTGAAAGAGGTCTGAAAGTTTTGAAACCCGACAGTGGAAGGACACAGTCATTCTGAGTATGTCTAGTCTACCTTCCCTAAACCCCTAGTGGTGGAATAATATACATGATATCCGATGAATCTGGAATAGGTACTCAAGGCCAGCTCAAATTTATAATCTTGTCTGGAGCAACTTTTGCAATGGACCTCACGGTATCAATACCTGATGGAGTATCTATAATGGTAGTTCCTCCTGAAGAAAATATGATCGAGTTGCAGCTACATCGGTGGATGGATCATAAATAAAGTCAAAAACATCTCACAGAAACTTGGCTTTTTCTTTCGTACCAGATCTATTCCACATCCCATCTGCTTTTTCGATCATTGTATTGTGTTCGGCTCCCAAATATACGCTGAATCTTCTAGATTTCATGCAGGGAGGACCTTTTCGTCTGGTTGGTGACTCTGTGACTTACTGACCTCTTTAGAACATCTCTACGACATGTTTATGGTCAAAATTTTTGAACGACTTTCGTGTTGTCAAAAGATGAAGGAAAAACGAATGGCTCCATTTAGTTATCACTCAACAAAAAATCCTTTCCACTTCTAATCTCATCACTTGCTGATCTACATCAATTAGAGGAGGATAATTCGTCCATATTAGTCATCAATTAATGCAAGCAGTGACATAGCGGTATTATAGGTCCATCCTCCTGCTCATACCTTCCAGGGGAACAATAGCCAACCCTAGGATAATCGAATATCCATCATAGGCCGCGACTGAATCCTAGATGACGAACTAATAACAACCCCGCACCCTTCCACGCACCGGAATCCAATAGAAAGGGGCGACATAATGAAAGACCGCGCCAATACAATGCCCAAATGTTCTCCGCCGTCTAATATTTTTCCGAAATTTCATTTAAAATTTAATATGTTCGTGGAGGCTGGAGTCACATGCAGCGTAGGAGACATATTCGGTGGATTCTTGGCCGCAGACCTCGAGGCTCGTGTAGCCACAGCTGTTGCGGCCTGACTTTGGGGTGGGTTTTCCTGCTGAACGCTGTTGCGGTGCTGTGTGCTCCTGCTGGTGTAATTGTTGGTTTACGTTTCGTCTCGTCAAAGCGTCAGCGACAAATGTTGCGCGGTGCATAATGGATGTATGAGGTCGGGTTTGCGTCTCGATGATGGGGTAAACCAAACAATGCGTTGGTGTTGTTTGTGATTGATGTTTTGGACCAAATCGAATCAAAGTGGGTTTTTCGTCGAAATGAAAAAATATCTTATTGATGAAGCATGGTCCTAAATATTATATCACACTGCAAGTGTGGAAAGTGACATATTTCACACGAGAGGTCGTTTAGCACGAGCCGCGTAGCGGTGAGTGCGAAAACGTAACGAGTGAAGGAAATGCACTTTCCAACGAGTTTTGTGCCCTATTTTTCCTACGACTCCGAATACTTTCATTTCGCGGGAAGTCTTGTCAAAAATTCAACTTGAGCGGTCTCTATAATTTCAGGTGGTTTTGATTGGATATCAAGTACTGTTTATTTCCATATTGAAGATGATATTCGAATATTTCTCTGACAATTCCTTATTATGCGAATTACTGATTGATTTTATTAGTTTTGTTTGGACAAACAATTTTATTGATATTTGGCACAACACGCCTGCTGGCGCCAGTAATCAGGCAACCAGGAATACAGAACCACAAAAGTACGTAGAGCGCAAGCGCGTCCGAGTTAGTGCGTCCTTGACTCCTTGTCAAATGAATGTAAATAGTTCAAACATCTGTGATACTGTGATATATTATGCAACTGATGAAAGCCGCGCATAAAACTGTACTCTTATGAATGATCTCACTCGCTTTCATCAAAATCATCAGACATGTATAGAAATAGTTCCAGTCACTGTCCCTAATTTTTAACAAAGTGAATTCAGAGGTTATGTATCATTGACACATTGAAATTAATAGATACCTAAAGAATTCTCGGTATAATTCGAAACGAGACAGAAATTTCAATAAATAGTTTGAATTTGATTTGAGAATGCTCTTATGTTGACAATGAGTACCAACTAATAATATACCCAATTATTTCTATCAATTCAGGCGAGCGTGTGATATTTTTCATTTCAAAACGTGTGCTTTTTTCTTTCAAATAACAATACCATGGTGATATGAGCTACTTTCGAAATAACAAAACAGTGTACTATACAGGGTGCGGCATCGAAAACACATTTTTTTATATTCTCGAATAAACGTGTAAGTATATCCATATCATATGGAATTCTGGTTTGCATATCCCTGATGCTGACCGATTGTCGTTCTTGATATATATAAATTTCTGCAGGTAATTTTCGATTTACTAAAAGTAAATTTAAGTAGATATTTATTTCATAAGACGAGATTAGAATCAGAGATATGCTATAAGTCTAAAACTATGTACCTAATATAAGAAACAATAAATATAAAAAGCTAACTTTTTACACAGTACAATGTAGTGTTTTTTCTATTCGTTATGGATAATAAAATGTTATTTTATCCAACAGACTAAAAATTGTTTTCCAAATTTGCGAGGCGATCCCAAAATAAACAACAAATGAGAAGGCATAATCGACAGCTGAGTTTAGGTCCATCCTATATACACCCCGAACATTCATATCGTCACCAGCCTCGCCTCAATATGATATAAATATTTCCGCATATTTTATCTCACCCCCATTCACCTCCCCTCACCCCCTCTTACACCCCCACAAATGCGGCCTTCCGCCATCACCTAGATAATCTTCGATTTTAATTGAATGCCCGGACGCCCTAGAAAAAGGGACCTAACTATCCTTTGATTAATCCTTTTATTATTCCCGTTTGTCGTTATGGCCCTACCTAGGGTTGATATGGGGCCTGTGACAAAGGCTGGCCCCAAGGGCATTATTTCACAGTAACCGTTCGCACAGGTCCTGATGGAGGATGTTCCGCTTCTCCCCTTCAAAACATTTAACTTTGGACACTGTTGCCAACGATAATTTTGATGACGCGTTATTTTTTCGTCGAGTATTTTAATGCACTCGAGGGTAAAGCCGATTCACATTTGAAAGGGGTAAATTCTACACCCTGCATGGTACGAGCAAGTTTTTCTCATTTGGTGTAGAATCTGGCATCAGTGTAAAACTTTGATTCATTTATTTCTATATACCTGCTCAGACCAATTTTCGGTAATTTTGCACTTATCATGCGATGTTTATTTTGGTAAAAATTTTTGTTGGTATTACGTATTTGGGCCAGAAAATCAAGAATTCCATAATATTATCTTCAGTTTTTGAGATAATCGATGCCAAAGTCCGAAATTCCACCTTCTTTGTATGGCAAGTTTTGGATCCCAGGACATATTACATGCATTCACCATGGTTGATTATAATTTTTGTCTAAGGAAAACATTATCAATATGTTAATTTTTTGTAATTTTCCTATTATTTCATATAAACAACGGCCATTTTGAAAACCTCTGTGCGAATCTTGTACGAATAAAGGTGAATTCACAGCTGACTTATAGCAATACGAGTCAGTGATATGTGTTTTCTCTCTTCAATACATGTGAGAAAAATTATAGATATCAGTAAAAACGGTTAAATTTTGAAATGTGGCATTGATTATCTCGAAAACTATGGATAAATGTTTACGATAATATTATGGAATTCGTGTTTTCTATAGGTCAAAATACGTAAGTACTAACAAACATTTTCATCAAAATAGATCGCATGATGAGTGCAAAATTACCCAATTTTCAATTTTCCATTATTTATATTTGATATTCTTCAAATACGGAATTTATCAAAGTGACTAATTTTTTATTTTTCCACCCAGGGGTAAATAAATGCGGAAAAGTTACTAACTCCTTTTCTCTTTCATTACATAATTTGCTGTTTTTTCTGTCATTCTAATGCGTCAATATAACCTCATTTTTTGGATATGATCCAGGGTTGGAATCGTGAATTGTAAATGCAAAAGTATTCTTGTAGTATCAGCACAAACAAAGGTCTTTGGCACACAGATCAGTTCTTGGTCTCCTGTGTCCAGGACTACTAAGTTAATTGTAAATAATCACAAGAGTAATAATCGTGTATTTCATATTGGTAAACAATAAGGTAGATTTAGCTATATAAATAATATTAACCTGGAATGCACACGTTATCACTGCTCATTGATCTATCTCATATTAGTAGATGTTTTACTGACACATTAATTTCGAAACTATTATTACACAAGATTTTATATTATTATATTTTGATATCTATTTAAGAAGCAACAATTATTATTATTTTTGTTCATTGTAACATTTTCAAATACACCTGATTATGATCCAGATCGAAAACCTTCTTCATCCTCAACATCCACCCTCGTATTTTTTCTCAACAATGATTATTATGAGCATTACGAAGAGGCCATCCGCTGCATATTTCAGATAGTTCTTTATTGTCTGAATTTTCGAACGCTGGTCGGAGACAATGGGATGAAAAAAGCGACGAGCATTCGAGTTTTCTGGGTGTGTTTTCAATGGCCTGACCCCTGTTTGACATTCGCACACTACATCTTCCCATTCACGAAAGTCTCCGTGACTTTGGTCTGATGTCATTGTGTGATGAGCACTTCCTTCTGGATCGATGGACAATTAATCCTGGTGTTTGACAACCCATTTATAAATTGAGGCGAGCATCACAGCAAGCTCTGGCGCGTTTTTCTTTGTGTATTGCAAGCGGTTCAGGAATCAAAAGTCAAATATTTGACGACAAATATCTACATAATTTGGGGCTAAAGCCATATCAACCAAAGTAATGTAAAGTATGAGGATAGTCACAAGGAAAAAATGATTTGCTAACAAGAGCTAACACCAAATATCTAGCTCGCAGTTTGTGACCGACGTAAGATATTGGGTAGGTATATCCATAACCAGTGTGGAAAGTAACATTTTGCTGAAAGTAATTTCAATAACGTACCTTGAGTGGCCTATTTGATTTTAGGTGGTATCAAATCGTTATCACTGTATATTTCCATACTTCAGTTATCACCTGTGAACACTTGTTAGACAATTGTGAATTAGTAAATTATTTTCGTTTGTAGAATCAATCTCAATAATATTTGAAACCTCCAGCCTATACGAATATAAATGTGTTATTCCCAAATGTTAAGAGTGCAGAAATCTGTGAGGCAAGCCGCACTATTTGGTAGCCATCAACAATATCAACAGCCATGTAGAAATAGTTAGATAATTCCAGTCATAATGATTGTGTCTCCGATTTTCGTCAAAGTGGATTCAGAGGCTATGTTGTATTATTGATACATTGAGATAAATTACGATTTCCTTTTTCGCTTACAATCCTTTATAATAAAATAAAGAGGTCAACAATCTAATAAAACCACTTATGATGACAGTGCCAACTAATTAAGTACATAATTATTTAAATCCATTCATGCGAGAATGCGATTTTTTATTCAACATGTGTACTTTTTTTTCAAATTACAATGCCATGCATGGTGATAGACCTTCCGAATAACAAAATAGGGTGTTTCATGACGTTTTGATATCTCCATATACACATATGAGATGATGAGTCAAAAATTTCAAATGATGAAAGCTATAACAAGAATTCATACCTGAAATAAGTTTTTCAAAATTGCAATGTCACAAAACGAGAAAATAAGAGGTGAATTGAAGATAAAAACACATACGCATTCGATATTTTTCCATGAATATATTTCGAAACAGAATTCCATACATAGGATTTCATACATAGAAGCAACTATTGTATTATTTTTTACTCTCACAATGCAATAGAAACATTACACTGTTGGAAATCAGTTGTTACTTTCAACAACTTCTCATAACGGTAAAAAATTGTAGTCGAATTCAACAACAATTGTGTCTTAATTTCACTTCCAAAATTTTCGATGTAGTTGTTAAATCACTCAGTTATTGAATTCACTACTGATAATGTCAATACAACAGCAACAAGTTTGCATCAAATGAACAGATAAAATTCCTGTCCAAACAACTTGATATAATCTGTAACACAACAACAAATAATTGTAACTAGAACAATAATGGTTATTGAAACATAGACAGTAGAACATCATCTAGTTGCTAATAGATTAATATTAAATCGCGGTTTTGTCGCACTCTGTTGACAAATTAACATCACCTAGTTTTACAATTTGCAACAGTTTGTGCTCGGTTACAAAGATTTTTTAGTTCCGAACTCTTCGGATATATTCGCTACTTTTCGTTTGTCTTCTAACGAAAACCGATTCCTTACAAGTCCCAACCCAAGTTTGCTCAGTTATCTGCAGTCTGTTGCCGTTGTAGAGCATTAGAACGAATTCATTATAGGTTTTCCTATCGTGTAGTCAAGATATAAAAAAGGTCATGGAGTAGATTGATGTGGACTCGCATGCACATAACTTTTATTTACTCATGCCAATATTAATATGATTTTTGTTTTGTTTCACTTAAGACTATTTTTTCTGATCTAGAGCAACAAATAACAATTTTGTTGGAATCTGCAAGCGCAATAATTTCACAAGATTTTATGAGAATTTTTCTTGGATTCTGTGATTATTGAAGTTTCGCTGCGAAAAAGTGAGTATAATTATATCAGTTTTACATTAATATTTTGAAATTATTATTATGAAAGTTTTACTACTTCCCATACATTTTTCATATTTTTTTACTATACTAATGAAGATAACTGCAACATCTAGGTCAAAACTGTTGAAGATGTGATGTGATTATTTGTACAATTCTTCATTTCAGGTATTTGTTCGATGGATGGATTTTCGCTTTCTTCGGATTTTTTCAAAGCTACTACTGGGTAACTCCAAAAAAGAGAACAAAAACTGAGTTGAGTTAAAGAGAAATTGATGTACTGATAAGATTCGTTCTGAATTATACTTTGAATGATAATGTACTATTCAGTTAATAAATCCAAGTGATTTCAAGAGTTAATTGGATTGTTTTTAAAAATGCTTTCCTGAAAAATTCATAACAAAATGATTCCGAAATGAAATATTAATATAATTTTTGTTTCAGCAATTGAACGAGAGATACTCAACAATTCAGGATAGTTCAGGAAGTTGTCTCGGATGACAAACACATACAGGGGTTGACCAGCATTGTAGTGAATCACGTGCCGCGGTGTTCTTTCGATTTACTGACATATTTTGATGTGTTTTTGTGCCAATAGTGGATTTTTTTCGCTTTGTTGTTATTCAGAAAATAAAATGTGTTTTATGATATGTTTATTATTTCAGTAATTTGAACTTTGAATTCTAGCAGTAAAATATTGTTGAAAATACACTGAGTTGTAGTACAATCGACAATTTTTTGTAGCTAGTACTACATTATGACGTATGGATTATAACAACAAATTAAAGTGAAAATGACAATTTGTAATTGCTCAATTAACTTCAGAGAATACTGCGAGCAACTATAAAGTGAAGTAGAATTATTAACTTACTGTAGTTAATTCACCAATAAGACGTAGTAGCCATACAAATATGCTATTGTTAAGACGAGCAATACCCATTATGGTGAAAATTTACTTCAAATATTTCAACTATAAAATGTTGTAGACCTACTGGAACTATATTTTTTTGTTGATTTAGCAACTAATTTCCATCAGTATTTTCCTCTTTCTATGAGAAATTGGCGAGAATCGGATTATTCTGTGGATTCAATCATTTTCATAAAGTTTCCAATGTCAAGAGGTCGACTCGAGTTTATCTGTATATTTCATTGAAAGGAAACTCGTATATCGCAAATGTTGGTCAATTTGCCTTATAGGGTACCAAATTGTTCAGAACTGATTGGCATTCTGCTATTTCTGTGAGGTAGACACACCGTTTGTTCGAAAACGTATTCAACACCAACGACGTCAGTGAAACCAAATGACGTCACCACCCGCCTGTCCCATGCATCGAGACCAACTCCAATTTTCCTTATCATCCGAAAATCTCTCCTCATTCTCTTCGAACCATAAGCCGCGAAAGAACAGACCAATCATTCCATTTGTGTGCACCTAATACGAGTCCGGGAGATAGCATCTCGTCTCGGTGGAGATAACTGAAAATCCCGAGTCGAAAATCGGTCCAGAGCTGTCGAGATATGACCGAATTGCATTAGGTCCGTCAATCCCACTCACGCGCCTCTCTACGAAAACAGCCTATTTGATTTGTGGGGTGCGATCAGACGTCATATCGGACAGACGTATCGCCACGAGGAGGTAATAGACTGGGGATGACTTCCAAGATTGATTCTGAGAAGAGAGCGTTCACCCTACCCTCACGCTAAGAAATATCCATCTGATGAAACACAGTTCCGGCTAGTGAACATTTCCTGAAAAAAGTACTCCTCAATTAGGAATGTATACCAGTCTGGTAATGACATTTCATTCAAAGTATAGATAGTACTATACTTCGAAGTGATCTTCATTAATTTACTAACAAGAAATCGTAGGTGATGAATTCACTATTCCTTATTGTGATTTTAACATAAAAACTCTGGTATAAGTAATCTGTCCGAGAAAATATTGAAAATCAATGTCAGCAGTTCTTGCAATGCATTCAGAAATATTTACTATCACCTTAGTGAAATTAATCTCAGAAAATGATGAAGTGAACTACTCCAAATGAAACTGAATAACTATATCGACAGTTTACATTTGTTAACACATTCAAAATACACGATTTGCAGAGTAAATTCACCTAAGAACTGAAAATAAGTACTAACTTTTCAGAAGCAATGAATATAAACTATATTCGGCGAGTAATAATTGTCATAATGCTGTTCATTGATAAATACAAAATTGAACAACAAACATTCAAATAGTCATTTTTCTTCTCAATGGTGTGGGTTGACTGTTGTTGTCCTCAGTTATTCGTTGATTCTGTTCGAGATAGTATCTCTTTTTCGCAGCTAGTGTGCCATCATAATCGAGGTGAAGATGATGAGATGTTTCTGTTGTTCAGCGGTATTTGCTGCATTCAAGGTACCCATTGAACATTTGAGGATTACGCACAAATTATAAAATGATTCAGGGTATGAATGTGTTGTAGACAAAATGGTTGCTATATGGAGGGATTCTTTATTATATCATTATTGCAATAAAAGGAGAAGAGTGATTAAACTAGGACTAGCCAAGAAGAAAAATGAGGGAAGTGAAAAGAGAGGTAATTATAGCGATTTTTGAGTAAATTGTGATTGTTTCGACTAGAAGATGGTTGAAAAAATTCCCTGGATCCATGGATATAATGGTGACACAAAAATCGAATACCTAATACAATTCAAGGAAAGGTTATGGTTACGAAAGGTGAAAACATCGATGAGATAAGAAAAACGACTTTGCAATTATACATATATTAATACAAACTGAATAATTGTTTATTCCAGACGATTGTTTCAGTACGATTTCGAAGAGTACTAATAGATACATTAAAACTTTCCCCGAAAAATCTAATCCGGATCAACAGGATAACAGTAAAGAGGCGCTATGGCAGTTACCACTATATGTTTTTCATTGAAAATAAACAAAAACTCATCATGAAGGCCTTCTAAATTGAGAGCTCAAGAAGAATTTTCACTACCGTTAATGAAGATGTGGATTCGAATTGTCAATTTTTGTCATGTAGTAGGTACATTTCGATCTATTATACTTATAAAGTTTATTTCACTGAATAAAAAACAAAAACTACCAGGGCTCATTGATTAACTACAATATTTTATACAAGGAAGCAGTATTCTTTCAGTATTGTCTAATTTACTTTTCCTCAAAGTACACACCAATGATGTACGAATGGTAACTAATCAACCGTGTTCCTAATAAAGTTGACTATTATATTATGTGATCAGTAAGTGGACTCAATTTACTTGGACTCTATAGTAGTGTTCACTGGAAAGAATTTCTGTCCATATATCAACTGTATAAACCAGTGAAAATAACTTCTATTCTAGTAATTTATACAGTTTTTTCTTTGCGTTCTGGGCATCTCCAGTGAAAATGCTAACCGAATTGCTTCATTTGAAATCAATTCATTGGTTTGTTCATCAGGTCAATTTGCATTGGAGACACTTTCTCTACGAGCAGTACTGAATGTAATGATTCCGAAATCGTATATTCAATGATAGAATGTAAACATTCTCACTTTCGGGTGAGAATAACATCCTTTCGTGTGTTCTACATGTATTTTCCATTTTATATCAAGGTACAGGAAGAGGCTAAAAGTGGCCTGAGATTATTTTGAGTTGAAAAGCTTGTCCACAGAAGAGAATCCTACAAAGAATGAAAATTATAGTGACTGGTTTCGGCTGAATCATCATAAGGTGCTGAAAAAACAATATGTTTTTGTTGTTATTTTGATTTTTCTTGAGTACTTTTATTTTAGAGAAACTGATTATTATACATTTATAAACTGATTATCACATATTTTTACAAGATGTCAATAATTAGAAGTAGCATTTCATGTATTTGGTTTCAGGTTTGAGTTGGTACCTATAATGTAAATATGATAGGGATTCGCTAATTCATTTAGTAAACAATAAATTAATTTAGAACACTACAATATTTTCACTAATTGAGGATTACAAAACATGACACGTCTTTCGCTCTCTATAGTCCCTATATGCAAACTATTCGAATATGAATTAAAAGGTGCTAGGTGAGAAAAAAGACTAGGGACAAAAAGGATTAGTATAGGAACGGAAGATTACCTATGCATAATATTATCATCATTGTAAAATGAATTTAATAATGAGGAATTATTCAAATCAATTTGGTCATTCAACAATGATAGAGGAAATAGCTTTTTGTGTATTTAGAACATGAAGTGGTAGAATGCCCCTCGAAACAGAGCAGCTATATATTCACTTAGCGTTCGAAATACACACATGTTTTTTACAAATAACAGTTCCTGGACAAAAAGAACTTGATACTTCATTCAATTTTCTTACATTCCATAATATACTTCATCAAAATCATTAAATTCATTAATTATTCACAAATTTATTGAAATTCAATCCAATAATTTATACATCTAACAGAAAAGAAGGGAAAAATCCTCATATTGAAAAAGAATTACCCTGCCCAGGGATCGAACCCAAGCTGGCGGCTTGAGAAGTCGCGATTTGAACCCGTTGGCTATTGAGGCTACTTGAAAACTTATGTATATCCCACGTTATGAACCAAAAGGATAAAGTAAAACTTATTTTTGCTTTATATTCAACTCTCTGGTAGGAGGTTCAAATTTACAATGTTCGCACTTTCTGCTACATCAGGAGATGTGTTAGATAATTTACTATCACTATAGTATTTTCCATCATGCAACTGAATGGATCAGTTCGTTATCAACAATGATGGATGGGAGCGCAAATATGCTGTCACATATGCTGTCACTTAATGACATTATTTCCGCGCACGAGCGGCAATGCTGTCACTCAATGACATTCCTTGAAAAACGTCAACTTTGTGTTGAGATTTGTCAGCGTCAAAGGTTGCTTCGTTAACCGTTTGAAGAAAAAAATATATTTTCAAGAAAATGTGAAGTTACTTCATTTGTACACAGTGTGTACAAAGTCTCAATCGATACTCGATGTGTTCTTCCGTAATTGAAATATAATCACCAGCGTATCATTGAGGTTATGAATAGGCGTCCCGGCTGGAATGGGGTTGAACTCACCCCCTATCCTCCCGACGGCCGTCAACACACGGCTATCCGATCAATCAGGCCTCGATTTGAATTCACCGCACGTTCGCATAATCTCAGTTTTGCATTATTTTATCTGCTGCAGCACTCTCTAACTCCATTTGTCGTGGAGACCCCAAGTTTGGCGATGCCCAATTAGCAGGACTCATTGTGCACGAATTTGAGGTGAAAGAACGCGGTGGAGCGTGAAAAATATTCACTGGTGACTTGATCGACCCTTTAACGGGTGGGTGATGAACGCCCACCGGTCCACTTACTTTGATTTCAAAATAAACAAGTCTTGGATTACGTGATCTGGCGATAATAGACCTAGTCAGCAGTTCTCGGCCGATATCAACAAGAGTCAATTCCGTGGGACGATTGGGTGAAAGGGATCGGAGCGAAACGATCAAGATGTGTCTGATGTCCCATTGATTCATCAGTATCAACCGCTGGATCAGACAGATTCATAAATGTATATTTGACAACTTTCACCAATCCTTCTTCATTAGAATTTGAAATTAATGCTCTAGCGTTCAACTTGGCTATGCAGCCTCTCAAGCACCTCGACCCATCAGATCTTTAGTGCATAACCCTTAATCTATTCGAGGCCCGGGATTCCGAGACTTCATGCAAAGTTTATCAGTTTCCTGGGTGCTAAGGCTTCTTCCAGGAACTTGAGCCTTGTTGGATTTGAGCGAGCTACAGTGGAGTTGCTGATTCGTATTGAACACGCTGTACAAGAAAACTGTTTTAGTTGGATACGAAGAATTTGTTTATAAGAATCTGACTACAATTGTTCAGAGATAGAAAAAACTGTCAATAAAGTTAGAATTTTCCAATTCGAATTACTCATTCTTTCTTTGATTCTTCATATATTCAATAAGCCTCTTGCAGAAAAGCGCTGAGTATTAGCGAAGCAAATGTTCTGCAGTTTCAGCGAAGTTCTCGCGCAGTAACGGCAACTATCACTCTCTGATTTGCTCATCTCTTTGAGGTGATATCTCAAACGACAGTGTCAACTCGAGAAGGAGCTTAACTTGCTTGTCTTTGTCCTGGCACTTTACTCTATACTGAGATTTTATTTCATCTGTTTCCCAGCGTCGAACCTCTTTTTTCGAGTGGGTTTCGGAGAGACCAAAGTAGGTTTCTGGGTTAGGAAATTGTATATTTGCTCCTGTTTTGGCTATAGAGCATGTATTTACAAAACTTAGCTACGATGTTTTCAACATTTTCTATCTGTGACCTGACTCTTAACATCCTACACTGAATAGGTTTGTTATCTTTATTAGGTTCAACAGCCTTCTCACAGAATGGCCTCTTGTGTTCTGTTCTCCCATCATAAAGACCAAATCTCTAGCGGTTCTGGCTGATAAAATATACTGTTTGAAATGTTCAACTTATTAGCGATGCTTTCTTCGATATACTCTTCATCCATACTAGTGATTGCCATCCTCCATGATGCTTTTCAAGTGTTTAAATGTCAGCTCTAATGTCAGCGATGAAGATGGCTGCTGTAATCCTCAAGCAACATGTAATTGATGGATGCATCTTCTTCTTTTTGGGATCTTTTTGCAAAATTGTTGATACCGATACCAACTGCGCACTCACCTTGATTATAGTTATATAAACATGTGTGTTACTTATTTGGTCTCAATCGTGAATACTTTCATATCTGTTGTACCTAGGACATTGTGTTCAGAAGCACCTACGAAAATTTATTGATATCGATCGATAACCAGCCGATTGAACAAATAAAATATCGAAGAAATATCACCAGCTTCAGACAAAAGACCTTGTACCCGGGCCCAGTAAACTAAGGAAGGCATTGTTAGGTACAGACCGCCAGGTTCAGCGACTCCACTCATACATTGTGATTGGACCTAACAAATTAGGACGTACCAACCAAGGTCAGAAGGCGACTAATATTAAGGATTCAGACCAGGGGATAGGTAAACTTTTCTGGCAGCAGCCATACTAATAACGAGACAACAGAAAACACCAGAAGAAGAAGAACTGGTTGAAAGCCCACCTATTATTCATATCACAATCATCAGACACGCAATATCTCATAATTTCGCCAAACTTCAACACAAGTTTCTTCGGTGTTGAAACCCTAGTGATACCCTAGCCTAAGCGTTTCAAACATGGTCACATTCTTGTTGACTGGTATTGACTTGTACGGAACGGTAGAAGTTGGTTTGGTTTCATTTTCAACGCTGCGGGTACTATCTACTATTTGTCAGTAGTAAATAACGAGTGAATATGCGCTTCTTATGCTAGATTTTATGGTAATTGCGCGATATTGAAGCGACCAATACCCACACAATGGGCGATTTTAGTCGGGAGTCAATTATTCCATTAGAAGGAGGTTTGACGGAGTCAGTCGCATACAGAGTGCGCTATATTGTTCGTCGTTGACCTTTTCATTTCGAGCGGTTTTAGGAAACCCATGGACACCATTGTGAGCCAAACAACAATAGATAGGTAATTATCGAAGCGGCATATCATTTCCTCAAATCGGACAATTTATTTGTTTGAAGAATCTTTGAATGCCAGGATGTGCCATAATAAGTTCTGACTTCTCGCCTTTGGAGGGCAAGGCTGTCGACGGGAAACTAGAACAATGGCATCGAACAAATAACAACAATAAACTGACGAGCACGTTTTTTATGGACTGCCCGCGAGCTTTATGGAACTATAAAGGCTTTATCGCCAGTCATGATCTACGATACCATCGCGAAGGACCACGAAAACGAAGGTGGCTGGAGTTTGGCTATATACGAGGCAGTTAGATCATGGGATCCCGCACCACAACACAGATTATTGCTGTACCATCAGCGGCCTCAGACTATGACAACACATAAACGGATATTTACGGGTCTAATTTTCCGAAGTACAAAAATAAAATTTTAAGATATCTGCACAAAGAACATCAGATACATCATAAGTCACGTCTCTGAATTCAATTTCCAGCAACCCAAAGAGATATTCTTCACGATTAGGCATGAATCCTTAGAAAAAATCACATCGATATCAGAAGAATGATGGGATGTATATGTTTGATTCATATTTTTTAACGAATTTGGTCACACAACTTTCTTGTTGCTCTTGATGACACATTGATGATTTCCTATAAGGACTATATCAAAATTGTTAGAACCTATTTCCTATGTATTTTGTTTATTTTCCGTGCGAGTTTTTTCATTTTACGAACGTTAGCTTCTCTCTTGTAAATAACAAAGTCATGTTGATATGAGGTGGTAGGAAAAATCATTTGCGAAACGCGATCGAATTTTTTTTTTATTACATCACGTATTTTCTCTTGATAATCTAGTATAGAGTTGCAATGCAACTAAAAGTCAAGCTGTATTTTTTTCAGGAACTCATCTCAATGCCTGATAGGATTATTAAGTCTTGCCCAAGTACTCCGTTCCAGAATTATTTTTTCCATCGAACTGCGAAGTTAATTTTCTAGGAGCACCAAAAAACCTGCAGGAATCGAAAACCAAAAACATTCGATGTCCCACGGACATTTTGGGAACTGCTGGAAGAAAAGGTCGGATAAGGGATACTTCTTATGCTGATCTTTCACCCTAATTTGTCGCCAATACCGCCTTTTCCAGTCTGGACACGGTCCAGAGCGCCCGTCTATTACACTAATAGCCTTATTGTTGGGGAAAGACCGAATTTAAAATGTTTTTCCTCCCTACTAAATTCCTGATTATTGGGCATTGTGTTTTAGACGATTTACTGTCGGGGATGTTCGGAATAAATGACGTTCAGGCTTTTGGCAAGTGGCAGAAGCCAAAATCTTGCCTAATCATGACTCTCACAGTGAATTATGAATGGGTTTTAATAGATATGGAGTATCATCAACTTCCTGGCACTGTACTATAGACTTCCGGGATAATATTGCTGGAAATGTTGACAAACGATGTTTTACTCGATGCATGTATCTTCCACACAAATAAAAACGGCTTCTCTATTTGAGGAAATATATTTCTTCGACTTGAATTGCTTCAGCACCGTATTCGTCTACTATTCTCGTTCTCTAATATAGAATATGGATTTTTCAGGATATTCACTTGATTATATTCAAAAAGATCATTTTGTTAGGTAGGGAGATGCTTTTGAAAGGACCCACTACATGATTTCAGAATGAGACCACCATTATTTATAAAAAATAATATGTCTGAAGCAGTTTACTTGGTTCTACAATTTCATAACCAGTTTGTCATTGTATCACCAGATGGATACACTTCCTGCTTGTATCATAGCGTAGCTCGCGATAAGTCAAATAATGATTGAAAAATTCATTCATTAGCAAAGATCTAGAGAGTAGAGTTGAAGAAATTCATGTAAAATCCGAAGAAACAAGGTATATTTGTATTGGAATCAATAAATATTGAAATATTAAAAAGGCAATAAAATATATTCAACATAAAAAAATATGTTTCTTGATTCAAGATACTATAAGTATTCAGTCAATATATCCATATTCTGAGAATGACTTAATCATTGCATTGATGGAAAATAATTTTCATTCGATATTGCAAGCTTGGTTGAAAAACATTCAGGTAACATTATGATCTCCGAATGAATTGATATTGTTTTATTCCAGTATAAGTCCTGAATTGAAACGAATATATTCAATCGAAGTGAATATTTTTATTCTTTTTTAATAACTATATTTTCAGATAACTTTCATCATGACATCATAGGATCCATTCTGAATTATGATTTGATTGGGGAAATTAATAGTCATAAAAATCTGGTTCTAATAAATGGTGGATGCTCTGAAATCTTGGGGATCAAATTTTGACCACGCTGTACAATACACCTTGGGGGATTGAAACCATTTCTAGAGACCGTATACTACTGTTCAAAATTGTCTAACCACTTTATTATGTTCTGAGAGAGTAGAGACCCGGAAGTTGACAATTTTATTTGAAATCGACATATTTATTGAAACTCCAGTTATTTCTTATAAAAACTTATCCTGAATGACCCTGTATAACACTCACATAAATATAGATGTAGTATAGTGTTTTTTATCGATATGTGAACTGCCAAATTCGTGCAAATTATGGTCACATAAAAAATAATGGAAAGTGCGAAATCACCCACATCTCACCCGCATCTTATCAATAATAAAATAAGTAATATCATTAGGGAATTGACCGGGGGTCGCCGGACCAGATACTTCGATGTTCGGAATGCAGTTCGGACTCACCCTTGCGTCTTGAAAGTCATCCCTTCATGATGTTTACACGTCTATTGACACTCCCAAACCTGAAGATTCATCATTCTCCTCTCTGCTGTCCATCCCCCGTCCATGAAAGAAGATTTATTGTGTTCGGGATCCTTGAATATTCAAAAGAAATCGTAGCTTTCTGTGAATCATGGCCCATCAAATCGTTTCCAGATTCCTATTAATGATTTTTTGGATGTCTTCAAATAAACTAGTCAACAATAGGACCCATACAGATGAATGATGAAGTACCTTTTGAAAATAAGAACAACTAGACAATGACTGTTCAACTGTGTGAGAGAGAATGAAATTTATATTAATACATTTTGATAGACCGCTATTTCAAGATCACTTGAGTAAATCTCTTCCGCACTCAAACCATCATCAGCGAGAGAGTAACGAATATCAAATTCAACACTCACAAACTTTCAGCATCGAGGTAACGCAGAAAGCAATTGACATCATTCAGTATAGTGATATATCTAATCTGACCATAATCATAGAACTCGTCCGCCATATTGGACCCGCCATGTTATTTTTTCGGTAAAAAAAAGGTGCAAAATTTGAAATCCAACAGACAAATAGAGTATTGAACTTTACCAAGATGTTATTCGTTAGTTAGTTAGTTAGTTAGTTAGTTAGTTAGTTAGTTAGTTAGTTAGTTAGTTAGTTAGTTAGTTAGTTAGTTAGTTAGTTAGTTAGTTAGTTAGTTAGTTAGTTAGTTAGTTAGTTAGTTAGTTAGTTAGTTAGTTAGTTAGTTAGTTAGTTAGTTAGTTAGTTAGTTAGTTAGTTAGTTAGTTAGTTAGTTAGTTAGTTAGTTAGTTAGTTAGTTAGTTAGTTAGTTAGTTAGTTAGTTAGTTAGTTAGTTAGTTAGTTAGTTAGTTAGTTAGTTAGTTAGTTAGTTAGTTAGTTAGTTAGTTAGTTAGTTAGTTAGTTAGTTAGTTAGTTAGTTAGTTAGTTAGTTAGTTAGTTAGTTAGTTAGTTAGTTAGTTAGTTAGTTAGTTAGTTAGTTAGTTAGTTAGTTAGTTAGTTAGTTAGTTAGTTAGTTAGTTAGTTAGTTAGTTAGTTAGTTAGTTAGTTAGTTAGTTAGTTAGTTAGTTAGTTAGTTAGTTAGTTAGTTAGTTAGTTAGTTAGTTAGTTAGTTAGTTAGTTAGTTAGTTAGTTAGTTAGTTAGTTAGTTAGTTAGTTAGTTAGTTAGTTAGTTAGTTAGTTAGTTAGTTAGTTAGTTAGTTAGTTAGTTAGTTAGTTAGTTAGTTAGTTAGTTAGTTAGTTAGTTAGTTAGTTAGTTAGTTAGTTAGTTAGTTAGTTAGTTAGTTAGTTAGTTAGTTAGTTAGTTAGTTAGTTAGTTAGTTAGTTAGTTAGTTAGTTAGTTAGTTAGTTAGTTAGTTAGTTAGTTAGTTAGTTAGTTAGTTAGTTAGTTAGTTAGTTAGTTAGTTAGTTAGTTAGTTAGTTAGTTAGTTAGTTAGTTAGTTAGTTAGTTAGTTAGTTAGTTAGTTAGTTAGTTAGTTAGTTAGTTAGTTAGTTAGTTAGTTAGTTAGTTAGTTAGTTAGTTAGTTAGTTAGTTAGTTAGTTAGTTAGTTAGTTAGTTAGTTAGTTAGTTAGTTAGTTAGTTAGTTAGTTAGTTAGTTAGTTAGTTAGTTAGTTAGTTAGTTAGTTAGTTAGTTAGTTAGTTAGTTAGTTAGTTAGTTAGTTAGTTAGTTAGTTAGTTAGTTTTTAATTTTTGATGAAAAATTATACATTTCAGTTATTATTTGCTATAACAGCAAAAGGTACAAATCGTACATCGTCACTGAAAATTTTACGAACCACGATATTTTTGTTGTCTACTAGCGCCACCTAGAGTTTCTGATGCAGATATTGCAACCGACTGTTTCAATGATTTTTTTCAATTGATCGATCACGCGTACATTCTCTTCACTTTTCCACACCACCTTATTCCACTCGACAATTCGGGCACATTCCGAGGATTATTTATCGCTCCAGTGAATTCTATTCACTGCTGAGAAACGCGTAGACTTCCGGACTTTTCGTCGGTTATTCGACATTCTTGTAAAATACGCACGGCGCTCTACTATATGGGGGAAATCTTTTATTGCATTCACTTTCCATGCCGCGAGAAAAAACACAAAAACCGGCGGAACTCGAGCATGAAGCCGACATCGAAAAATCAGCGTGAGGTTAATGGTGTTATTTAGCAAGAGAAAGAAAGCGGAAACGTTATGGTGGGGTAATGAAGAAGGGCTGAGCAGCCGAAAAAATCTTGAGTTCCTGAAAAAAAACTAGCTTTGTACTGAAAGTTATTTGAATGAAAGAATCGAAAAATGACACTGATTATGAGTGTCGTTATACCACACCGCTGATTGCTCTTTCGGGAAATCCGCTAGATTTATTCAATTTGTGACCCCAGAGGAAATTTGGAGTTCCCACCCATCGTTATCACCCTGTAAAAATGTTTTGACCAACTGAGGATAATATTATGGGAGGTAATTTCTATAAACCCTGTATAAAACGACTGTATTTCCAATTCATGTCTAATCAAACATTATGACCATCACATATTACATTACGAAACAAATTTTCAAAATATAAGCAGACATTCTTGAAAAAATAGCATCATAACCGGTAGGTACTATTCAGAACAGTTAAAGTACGTTTGGAAAATTATTTTATCAATTTGAACAATATCCATACATACAATCACTTCTGCATCATGAGAATCCCCAAAATAATCCCCAAATAAATGAAAAAATATATCAATTTTGTCTCAGAGGACACTCCAAATCTGAATTTTTCATGTATTCAGCTGCTCCGTAAGATCTTGTTAAGTGAAAACATTTTTTTGTTTCAATTGTGAATTCAGATTTGAATTGTGAAGAAACAAGGACCTTTGAAAATAATAAACAGTATCGCGATTAAACTGTCCTGGAGATAGTTCAGTGACCCCATATGAAACATGTTCCAAAACTTTCTCTGAATAAAAAAGTAATATCTTGTGAATTTTCACATATATGATGTTATTTGAAATATCACTAATTGTTTTTCTATTCAGTTTATTTGTCAGAAATATATTTTGTCAAATTGAAATCATTTAATGCAATAAAAAATTATTTCTGTTAATACATTACAGATTTTTTCAAATCTGATAAATGGCTATTAAATGTAATATTCAACAACTTTTCTGAATAACATACTTGTGATTTGAGACATAATTTTATTCTTTTTCAATTTCCCGCTAAAAACGAGAAGTTGAACGCCACTTATTCACCAAGTCTTTCAGGATTCCTTTAAATGTAGAATACATTTCTCCAATCGGTATTTGTCTTTTCATGTTTGAAACACTTAAGTTTGAAGTTGTGCCATATACTCAAATAACACCTTGTATAGGGCGAAAAGGTATGATATAGACCGAAGGCGAATCATTTTTTATATGTGTGATGTAATTAGCTATCACGAAAAAAATCAAAAATTTAATTCTTGATAACCTTAAACTTTATCAGTTATGAGAATTTGCTTCGAAATACTCATCCAGTTTCGGGAGTTGCTATATCTGCAGAAATTTTCAGTTTATTTACTCCAATGATTGGTTCACTGTCTGAAACTTGTCCATTCCGACTTCCACCATACCTTATCGATACACCCACAAGTTCTAATCTCGATGTGCGAATTCACGAAACTAATCGAAAATCGTTTTTAATAGCGAGCCAGATGCGAGTGAAATATGGCAGGAAGTATAAGCCAAGACAAGAGAATAAATTCCCCGCAAGAAATACAGAAAAAACAATTAAGTCGACGAGACAAGAAAAAATGTATTTGAGGGAGCCGACTGCATTAGCCGGGCGACAGGAAAAATATTAAAAAAAGCCCTCTCGGTGCCTTCACCCGCATCAATTGGAAACCGTTCAAAAGACAGCGGCCCCATTCCTCAAGCATTTCCGAACGGAGGGCCAAGCCAAGAGAGATTCCACTGTTGACAACCAAAATCCATCATGAGGTCAACGATCTCTTATAGTTTGTTGGATTCCTTGACTTCTTAGTCGATAAAATGTGATTATCAGAGATACAACTGAAATATAATCCATCGATCAACTTGCCCTGAAATAATTCAGTTCCTGCAAAATGGACTACGTGCTTGCAGAATTGCGTAGAATAATTCACCAGGAACACGTGAGATTCCACTGTTGACAACCAAAATCCATCATAATGTCAACGTTTTCTTATACTTTGTGAGATCCCTGATGGACAACGCTTCATCTTCTTAGTCGATATAAAGCAACCATCAAAGATACAACTGAAATATAATTCATCAAGCAAGTTGCCCTGAAATAATAATTCAGTTCCGGCAAGATGGACTCCAGCTTGCAGAATCGCGAAGAATCTTACACCAAGAAGAAGTGAGATTCCACTGTTGACAACCAAAATCCATCATGAGGTCAACGATCTCTTATAGTTTGTTGGATTCCTGGACTTCTTAGTCGATATAATGTGATTATCAGAGATACAACTGAAATATAATCCATCGATCAACTTGCCCTGAAATAATTCAGTTCCTGCAAAATGGACTACGTGCTTGCAGAATTGCGAAGAATAATTCACCAGGAACACGTGAGATTCCACTGTTGACAACCAAAATCCATCATAATGTCAACGTTTTCTTATACTTTGTGAGATCCCTGATGGACAACGCTTCATCTTCTTAGTCGATATAAAGCAACCATCAAAGATACAACTGAAATATAATTCATCAAGCAAGTTGCCCTGAAATAATAATTCAGTTCCGGCAAGATGGACTCCAGCTTGCAGAATCGCGAAGTATCTTACACCAAGAAGAAGTGAGATTCCACTGTTGACAACCAAAATCCATCATGAGGTCAACGATCTCTTATAGTTTGTTGGATTCCTGGACTTCTTAGTCGATATAATGTGATTATCAGAGATACAACTGAAATATAATCCATCGATCAACTTGCCCTGAAATAATTCAGTTCCTGCAAAATTGACTACGAGCTTGCAGAATTGCGGAGAATAATTCACCAGGAACACGTGAGATTCCACTGTTGACAACCAAAATCCATCATAATGTCAACGTTTTCTTATACTTTGTGAGATCCCTGATGGACAACGCTTCATCTTCTTAGTCGATATAAAGCAACCATCAAAGATACAACTGAAATATAATTCATCAAGCAAGTTGCCCTGAAATAATAATTCAGTTCCGGCAAGATGGACTCCAGCTTGCAGAATCGCGAAGAATCTTACACCAAGAAGAAGTGAGATTCCACTGTTGACAATCAGAATCCATCATGAGGTCAACGATCTCTTATAGTTTGTTGGATTCCTGGACTTCTTAGTCGATATAATGTGATTATCAGAGATACAACTGAAATATAATCCATCGATCAACTTGCCCTGAAATAATTCAGTTCCTGCAAAATGGACTACGTGCTTGCAGAATTGCGAAGAATAATTCACCAGGAACACGTGAGATTCCACTGTTGACAACCAAAATCCATCATAATGTCAACGTTTTCTTATACTTTGTGAGATCCCTGATGGACAACGCTTCATCTTCTTAGTCGATATAAAGCAACCATCAAAGATACAACTGAAATATAATTCATCAAGCAAGTTGCCCTGAAATAATAATTCAGTTCCGGCAAGATGGACTCCAGCTTGCAGAATCGCGAAGTATCTTACACCAAGAAGAAGTGAGATTCCACTGTTGACAACCAAAATCCATCATGAGGTCAACGATCTCTTATAGTTTGTTGGATTCCTGGACTTCTTAGTCGATATAATGTGATCATCAGAGATACAACTGAAATATAATCCATCGATCAACTTGCCCTGAAATAATTCAGTTCCTGCAAAATTGACTACGAGCTTGCAGAATTGCGGAGAATAATTCACCAGGAACACGTGAGATTCCACTGTTGACAACCAAAATCCATCATAATGTCAACGTTTTCTTATACTTTGTGAGATCCCTGATGGACAACGCTTCATCTTCTTAGTCGATATAAAGCAACCATCAAAGATACAACTGAAATATAATTCATCAAGCAAGTTGCCCTGAAATAATAATTCAGTTCCGGCAAGATGGACTCCAGCTTGCAGAATCGCGAAGAATCTTACACCAAGAAGAAGTGAGATTCCACTGTTGACAATCAGAATCCATCATGAGGTCAACGATGTCTTATAGTTTGTTGAATTCCTGGACTTCTTAGTCGATATAATGTGATCATCAAAGATACAACTGAAGAATAATTCATCGATCAACTTGCCCTGAGATAATTCATTTCCCGCAAAATGAACTACAAGCTTGCAGAGTTGTGTAGAATAATTCACCAGGAAGACGTTAGATTCCACTGTTGACAACCAAGATCCATCATAAGGTCAACATTCTCTTATAGTTTGAAGGATCTCTGATGGACAACGCTTCATCTTCTCAATCGATATAAAGCAACCATCAAAGATACAACTGAAATACAATTCATCAAGCAAGTTGCCCTGAAATAATAATTCATTTTCACCAAGATGGACTCCAGCTTGCAGAATCGTCAAAAATCATTTACCAAGAAGAAGTGAGATTCCACTGTTGACAATCAATATCCATCATAAGGTCAACGTTTTCTTATGGTTGGTAGGATCCCTGATGGACAACGCTTCATCTTCTCAATCGATATGAAGCAACCATAAAAAGATACAACTGAAATACAATTCGTCAAGCAAGTTGCCCTGAAATAATAATTCAGTTCCAGCAAGATGGACTTCAGCTTGCAGAATCGTCAAAAATAATTCACCAAGAAGAATTGAGATTCCACTGTTGACAACCAAAATCCATCATGAAGTCAGCGCTCTCTTATAGCTTGTAGGATTCCTGGACAATCCTTCATCTTCTTAGTCAATATAATGCAACCATGCATCGAAGATACAACTAAAATATAATTCATAGAGGAAGTTGCCCTGAAATAAAGCAGTTCCAGCAAGATTTACTCCATCAAGCTTGCAGAATCGCAGAGAATCCCTTCATATAGGACTTCGAAACAATCAAGTTAGTATGGAAAATCAGTGAGTTCCTTGGTCAAGAAGAGAAATACATTTTTTCACGATATCAGACCATTTCAGAAGGAATTTCTAGTTCGAAATACATGTAGAAAATATTACCAATATATTCTGAACTCAGTAAAGATAGAACAATTCAGAGTTGAAATATTTCAACAAACTCAATGAATTCGAAACGAGAAAAAATACAGTTTAGATGTATCAGCTAGTATTATAAATTCCCAAGACTTCAATGTATTTGATACATAAGGAGATCGATTTTGTTCTTACGAATATTTCTGATTCGAATTAATCATGCTTATGAGCTTCATTAATAATTGGCGTCTCCTACAAAAATTGTAATTCGAATGTTGAATAATTGTGGCTACAAATATGCATAAAATATATTTTTTAATACGATCTTACCATATCTTGCTACTACCCCAGAAATACGTACTTGAAACATTCGTATTGAATTTTGAAATGCCCTGTATTTTCACGTTCACTGAAGACTATACGGATCCACGTCTTCTGGTGCTGCGGATGACACGGTTAGGGATTTTTAAATTACAATTCTTTTCAGCGAGGGTGGCAAAGTGACCGGAAAATAAGTGAATGTCGCTGGGTATTTCATTTGTGTGTCTTCTAGCGTGCTTGGGGTTCAATTAAAGAAAAGAAATGATGATTATGTTTCAACGAATCGAAACGTGAAATGGGACTGAAATACTAATGGTCTTTTATAAAAGTAATCCCCTCCAATAAAGAGTCTGTATATTGCATGTTTTGAATGATGAAACGATAATCCAAATTGTACTGATTTTTTTCAAATGATTAACTAAAAATCCTTGCATAAAACGATTCGTCCTGGATACCAGGCTAGGAACCATGAAAAGTGGACAGTTTATTTTTATGGAAATTGGAGCGTTGAGACGATAACAATAAGAGTCAACAATGATACAAATGAGAAATGCTGAATACTAAAGTTGAGGCTAATATGAGTAAAACCATTGATTGTTTCAAATAGTAAAAATTAATTACGAAAAAAAATCGTTCCTTACATTCGCCTCTTAATTTTATCTCTCCTACATTTTAACCCCCTAATGAAAAATTACAATGATTCGAACCAATAGAAACTTTCTGATTTTGTCAAATATTTAGGTGTGTAAATGGACAATCTGATATTGAACATTCAAATGAAGAAAACGATAGAAACTGTGAGGAGTATTCTTTACAAGTTGCTAATTCAAAAATATATTGAACATCAATCAAATGAAAACTCCTTATCATGCCTTAGTCGAGTCGAGATTGTCATCTGGAATTTCTTGGGAGGTGTCACTTTCTGGACGTACTATAAAAAAAATCTTGAAGATTTGTTTCAATAAAAATCGAACTTAAACCCTTCAGACCCATCAGACCTCTTTATTTCTGACCGTGAAATTCTAGGCCATTGGCAATCCTATTTATATCTCTAGAGCAATTCAAAAATAAGTAATTTGAAACATATTTACACAAGTTATGATACTGGGGCAGAACATAAAAATATGTTACGTACTGAAATCTCAATCGAAACAATTGACCAAAGAAGATATACACTCACCTTAGGTCGCGAATATTTAACGCAGCATCCCCAGTAACAGCATCAATGTTATCATTAACTTGTAATTGAGAGCATCCATAATGTAATAGAACCGAATAATTAAATATTTTTTAACTAATTATCAGTAATTATTCAACGTTCAATTTACTCAATACTAGATGTGGTGATTATTAAAAAATATCAGATATTCAATTGATCTCTTTCTTCTTCTACATTTGTTAAAAAATATGGAACTGAAACAACAATTATTTCGAAAATGTACTACTTACAGCAAAACTTTTCGAATAAGTGGCTTGTAGGTATATATTATGTTCAAAGAATATTACTTGTCAATCGATGAATAAACATTATCATTTTTATCATTATTATAGAAAACTCAATCCACGACGGAGCTAGGGAACCACGTGACACATGGACCAAAAAGCTCCAGAGTCTCAAAAAAGCAATGCCATCTACTAACATGGGACTGGTGCATCTTGTCCTGACTTATCTCTAATGCAGTTCCACCACTAGAACCTTTGACCATCCTCGAGTCATCTCACCTCGTTAATCATTGAGCTGCCATTAATCATACGAAGAGCCCGCGTGAAGTACCAGCAAATAACATCATGAGTCGACGATATCCTCGCAATGTTTCAATGAAAATGAGCCCGGCCTGACAAATGATAACGAGACTTGTCTTCATTCAAATTGATGCAATCGAAAAAAAAAGCCGAACACTGTGATACCGTGACGGATCAATTGAAAAACCGTTCCATCCTAATGAATGGACGACTCAGCTCGGTGCTCAGTCAGGTAGGGTATCATTATTGTTGTATTATACAATAGTTGGGAGGCGTCCTTCGACAATTAGTCCTATTCGAATTCGTGTGCGATGCACGTGCCGCGATTACCTGTCATATTTCAATGCGCAAGTCATGATCGACAATGGCGGGATGTTTCGAGACCGTCGCTCATTGTTGTCGATTGAATCCGAAAGAAAATAAGGATGACTTTTCATTGTGGCCACGGAAAATGAGATGAGGATCGGTTGGAATGCTCCAAGTCAACCTCGGGAAAAGTATTGCGAAGTTTAGGAAGATCTAGGAAAATCTGGAGATGGTACAACTCTAGAAATTGCGTGTGAAAGAGGAGCAAAGATTGAAACACATAGAACAAAAATATTTTTTTCTAAGACCTATATAGCAACAATTTGATGACTTTCAAGTGTAGAGTTCCATCTGTTCGAGGAAAAAAGTTGTTATGGTGAAAATTTGTCCTGAGACTTCGAACATAGTTCATCAGTCTCCTGGGAGCTAAGTCTCTGAAGTCGAAGGGCTTAAAGAAAAACCTTGACATTCGCAAAGCAAATATGATGCAGTTCCAGGAAAGTTCTCACAGTAGCAGCAATGATGTATCACTCCTTGATTTGCCCATCTTCTTGAGGTGATACCCCAGAGGACATTGTCCAGTGACGAGTCCCACCAGTTTCAAGTATTCCTTGTTCAACTCAAGAAGCTGTTAAGCTTTCTTTTGCGATAGGCTTTGTAGCCTTTTTGCTTGTCTTCGTCCTGGTACTTTATCTGAGAGTTAGATTCCATGTCATCTGTTTCCCAACGTCGAAACTGTTCCTACAACTGAATTTTTGAAAGACCACAGAAGGATTATGGGCCGAGAAATTATGTATTCGCTTCAAAACACCCCCTTTCAAGAACTCAAGCCTCTTTTGAGGTGATACTCCAGATAACAGTGTCAGTGAGGAGTCATTCAGTTCCAAATATTTCTTAGCCACCTAGAGAAGCCATAGCCTCGCTATCCTTTTCTGTAGCCTTTGTGCAGACTGCAGCACTCAATCTGAGAATCAGATTTCATTTCATCTGATGTTTCTCAGCGTCGAAACTCTTCTTTCTAGTGAGCTTTGGGCAGTCCACGGAATGGCTTTGGGCCAGGAAATTGCGTGTTCGATTCTTCTTTGGCAAAAGCTGAGCCTTCAAAAGCACTAGAACTGAAAATCTTTGCTTCATTGTTTATCTTTGCTAGTAGTCAAGCTAAACTCTGACCAAACCATCGATCATATAAGTTGTTTGAAGCCAACATCTAAATCAGTTACTAGGGTTACCTCATTCTGAAACAAGGATAGCAACAACAGATTTCCCCAGCACCAGTACCTTGCTATCTTGGAAGGGTCTAGATTTGAATGAATTGACTCACTAAAAAAATCATCCTATCCATTCTTCCTAAAAGTTAATGAACACAATCTAAAATCAAAGTTTTCTGAAAATATATATCTTTGATATATCACCCGAATAATAATAGATTTATATTTTCTGGCAATATGAAGTTTCGAAGTGTCGAACTTGAGAAATATAACATCAAACATGTTGTTATTACTTCTCAATTCCATTTGGGCCAACCAATTTCATCTCTTGTAAATAGTAAAATGATCGGGCATAATCTAGCGTTTCCATAGAAATATTCTCTTTCCTCATCATATTTTTTCATATATCCACCAACTTTTAATCTCGGGGAAGACTGAGAATATTCTCAAATAACCACAAATTGTTTTGCATATTAGGATGGGTTGATGATGTTTATACAACGAATGATACGACACTGAGTAACTCACCAGTGACATGTTGTGTTCTGGTCACCAATTTCAAATGGTCTTTCACACATTTCACAGCGTTTCACCATCCTTTAAATTCGATTTGAAGAGAATAAACGGAGTTTTTAAAAAGAATCCTATTCAAATCTTCACACAAAACTGGAAATATGCCGTTTAATGAACCATCAAACAAAATTTGATTTGAAAACGAGACGTTTCGCGTTGTCACTGTCAGCGTTCGGTCGATTATCGGTTGAACGAAATTAGCTGCGTTGGCGCATTCACCAAAAATGTCGCATTCCCCAGAAAGACGTGCTATAAACCACTTATTTATAAATATATGACGTATATATGACGAACATTGAAAATTTACCTTTTGATACACTCATATAAGTACCTACTGAAGGATATATATATTTGGGAACCTTGAAAATATGCCGTCTTGGATGATTATCTTTTTCAAATGTTACGATGTGGCAACCTCTGTGGGGGAAAACATATGAATATGAATTTCATGCTTCAGCAAATTTGGGGTGTTAATATTCTAGTGGGTTTGTTGTTTGGAGGACTAAACAGATATGTCAGGAACCCAGAGTAGTCCCAAACCAGTTCTGGGTTTCCTTCCTGATATGGCAGTTTTTCCCTCCAGGAAAATCATTTCATAAGAAGCGCAATTCAGTGGTATCCTTGTCTTTAGCTTGATTGCCTGAACTTCAGATTTTGAGCCACTGATGCGATTCCTTTGGAGACTACCACTTAACTTTACCATAATCGATTTGAACGTATAGGAATTCGGAGAGCCACCTTTCAATCAGCGCGATTATAATAAAAAAATCATTAGTCTCGCTAATGGACTTACGGATTTCCCAATCAGAGACCAATAACATAATCGGTGCATATATCGTAAATAACGGCCATAAAGCGAATATATGTGCTCCTGCAGCAGTATCTCACGTGCGCCGCTCAAGGTCGGAGGATATATCTTGATTACGCCGCAGGAGGGATGATGCCAGGCAGCAGGAAGAGCGAGAACGTGATGCGATCTTACAAATATTTCACCGGGTCGGAGATAAATCATCGAGGACCGTCACCGATATACGACTTCTGTTATTATATTACGGGGACCTGTCCGGTCGCCCTCGTGTTATGAATACCCGGAAAAATTGGTACCATACATCACCCCCGGATCACTTCATTATTTCCTCTCTGCGGGGTGATCGGGATTCGGGAATCTTCAAGGGCATGGATTTATTTCCGCAGACCATCAGCTGATCTCGCGGACCTGCATCATTTCTCAGATAGAATCGATATAGGATTGCCACCTTTGAATTTCTGATTTTCAGGGCAAAGCAGTTGAAAATGCAGGACAATCAATGAAAAATCAGGACAAATATAATTTCAATAAAAGTATATTATCAAGTTTTATAAGACACTATTTTGTCGCACGCGTTGTTTGGAGTACGACGAGCGAAGCGATAAAACGTGTCATTTATACTGTCTTCTATTTTCCATTAATTTGAAGTATTTTCATTCAAAAAAGAATGGATTTGATATTGATAAATAACAGAAACATCTTCGATTGGTTACAATGATAGAAATATTTAAAATCTGACGAACAAGCGTAAAGCCCAGTTTACTGTCGAGCGATTTTGATTTTTGAGATACCAGCGATGGAAAATGCAATGTTGTTATTGTTTTTATTGGTCAAATCAAATCGCACACTTTGAATTAATATTTACCAATAAAAACATGAGGTTCACTTACAGTATCACCAAATCCAAAATCGCTCGGAAATAAGCTGTGCCTAACTCTTCTGACTTTCATTTGACAGTATTCGATTGTACCAATCTCCGAATAACAAAAACATCCGTATAGAAACAGAGGCTATTTCGATACACATTTGTGTATCATAATGGCTTCATTATACAACCAAAATAGATTTTTTTTCAAATATCAGACATCCATAATGTATATTTTGAACTCTGAAGGATGTATAAGACAACTAAATTATCAAGTAACGAAAACTCCTGGACCACTTTGAAAAATGGATGATTTCAACAATTTTATTCATCTAAATAATCATTTCAAACTGATACAGTCAAAATAAACAGACTAGACCAAAAAATAGGAATAACCCTAACCTAACTTAGTCATTTGGGTACTTGAACCTGTATATCTTGTAATTCTCGTATTATAAAATTCAGGACATTTGGCGTCCTGCAAGTGATCTCGACAGGACGCAGGACAAAGTACCTCAAATTCAGGACGTCCTGCGAAATGCAGGACGGGTGGCAACCCTAGATATGATCTGCACCGAGAATTATATTTGTGTATTTAGAGCGCAAAGTGATAGATTGCGTAGTAACTCGGTTAATGTTAATACACCTTGTATACACTGCTGTATTTCTAGTTGCGAGATTATACTGGCGACAATGGAAAATTGGTGACATTTGAAAAACTCCCATTTACGTGTAGCGGAGCGCAATGATCTTTCTAGAACAGCAAGACACTTTGTGTACGAAATAAATGCAAGATTTTTTCTACAAACTTAGTTCATAGACAATAAAACTCGATATGTACTTTATTACTACTACTGGTATGCTCCTCAAACTAACATTGTTAATAAATATTAATTTTGCTTTATATTCAACGTTTTTTGAGAAATGCGACAGGTTTGGGGTACTTACTTTGATATTTTCAACATTAGAGCATTTTATGACACCATGTCATGAATATATATCATTTCATAATATGAGGTTCAAATTTACAATTATTGCTGCTCTGTCTGCTATATGAGGAGGTGCCTTATTCGTGAGGTGAGTTATTCGTTTTCAATAATAAACCTATGGTAGAGGGGGCGAGCGTTTTTTCAAAAATTTCAGGTTGTGGTATTTATAGATTTTATTCAGTTTTGTTTCAGCATCTGACTGAAATCTAGTTCAAAGTTCGTTAACTGAGCTGAAATGAATGAATAAACAGGAAAATGATAATATACCAATCTTTTTTGCAACCTACTTTTCAGCTGTGTAGTTGAATGATGTAATATCATAACTATCAAGCGAACTATATCTACAATACACTCGTTGCGAAAAAAACCAACGTTTTGCGTATTTCTAGATCCAAACAAAGATGTCCAAACGGGTTCCCAATAAAAAGCGTCATAATCACATTGAACTTCAAACATTTTTCTTAGTGTAATGTCGTATAATTACAGCGCACAGGTAGATCGCTCAGATTGTTTATAATGCACAAGCTTGCAAGATCTATTAGCAGATTGACCTCCTTACACTTAAATAATACATGCTCAAAAATACATCACGCATTTCCACAACTATAAAATATTTCCATTCATAGATATCTATCGAGAAAACCAGTTATCTTTTTTGATCTCATAAAATGAGTGGCTACAGTGGCATCAGTATATTTTATCTAAAAATCAAAAGAGTTTCAACGATGATCGAAGCTTTCAAATTTTCAGCAAAGCTAACATACCATGATGAATCTTCATGAGAGAAGTGGCACTAAATATTATTTCTGAAGCTATACAGTGTGAACATAATGCTATTGTCATTTAGAGCACAATGAGACTTTTTTATAAACTGAACTATGTATTATTGCTGAACGCACAACAGAATTTCAGTTGCATTATTGGCTAATTACCTGATGAATCATTTACATCCACATCTTTCAAGCACAAGTTTAGGAACATACCTTGCCATGAAGGGGCAAATATACAATTTGCTGACCCCTCTGTGGAGTCTTCAAAGCTCATTTGAAAGAAGAGGTTTGCTGCTGGAACAAATTTGAAATGAAATCTCATTGAAATAAAGTGCTATAGACAAAGATAAGCGAAAAGGCTAGCCTTCTGGCAAGCTGAACAGGACTCCTCACTGGACACTGCCCTCTGAGGTATCACCTCCAAAAGATGGACAAATCACAAAGTGATGATTAGTTGCCGCCACTGCGAGAACTTCGCTGAAACTGCAGAACATTCGCTTTGCAATGTCTAAGGCTTTTCTGCAAGAGGTCTAAATTTCTGGAAGGGGCCTCCTCAAAGCCCACCTATGTCAGGAATTTAGATGGCTGATATATTTTGTACACGAAGTCTCGGAATCCTGGGACTCGAATAGATTTAAGGTTAGAGATCTGATAGGCCGAGGTGCTTGAGAGGCTGCGTAATAGCCCTAGAACTGAAACCAACACATTGCCATCATTAAATATAGTATATTTAGTGACCATCAGAGTTAACACTAGCGCAGTCGCAAATGTCGCAATTAACGATGAGATGAGGTCTTTGGAGACAAAGAGATTTCTGAACAACGTCGCAGAGTTATATTTTGATGCAGTGAACCATAGGGACATGATGGGGATTAAAAAAATGTGTAAGAAAATGTGGATGTTTGTTTTGCAATCACGTTTCATTATCCTTTCATACGTGTGTTTCATTCACAGATTATAGTATGGGTATTAGGGTTTCATCGAGACGAGAAATCTCGTCTCGAAGACATTTTCTCGTCTCGTCTCGATCATCGAGACGAGAAATAAACAAACTCTCGTCTCGATGTTTTTCTCGAAGAAAATTTCTCGATCTCGATTTCTAAAACTGAATATAAAAAATAATACAAAAAAATGCTATGTATAGCTCATAACGTATATAACACAAGGCTGCACCAAAATATATTATTAGGGTATTAATTTTTTCTAAGAAATGAATAAATGAGGATATTCCTAGGTTACGAGGCGTCAGCCGAGCCAATCGCAATATCCGAGACGGTGTTAAATCGCTAATAATCGAGTTTCATTCAAAGCTTAATCGTATCATTGACAACGGCGATGCGAAAATGAATAAATATTATCTAACATTATGCTTGTATTATGCTTGTATCTAACGTATTATGCTTTCGTAACTGACGTAAATTATGGTAACTAATGTATTATGAGTAACTAAGATTTTGGTACGTTGATAATTATCTATTAATGAAGATTTCATATAATTAATAATGTCTTAATCTTCAATGATACGATAAAGAATATTGTTCCAAAGAAATGAAAATTGAACGAATCCTTGATGTTTTAATTTACTCTTTACTCCATACATTTGAAATTTTCCTAGGTACGAGAGGTGAAAGTTCAAAATTGTTTCTTCGCTCATGAAGAGAAGAGTACCAGCACCAGCAACAAACTCATGTTTTATAATCGAAAAAAAAATATCGATATTACGCGAATTATTTCATTTCAATAGTAGTGGCAGTAGTACTGCATAGTGAAATTTATGGAAAAATGATGCCATAAGTCTGCCATAGGAATATCCTTAGAAGTAATATAGTAATAAGCTTGGACTAACATTTTTTTTAAATATAATATGAATGAAGTTGAGTTTGTGGGCCTTTTCCTTTATGGCATTTATTTACCCTGATGTAAGGCCGGACTGACTGAATATAGTGCTGAATTAATGTTCAAATCGTGTTAAAAATATAATGATAATATTTAATCTCATTATCATTTCATCTTGTTTTATTAATTTTTGAATGTCTGAATTTAATTTTCGCGTTTAATAGTTTTTAATAGTTCAAGACGTTTAAGTTTTATAAGAATATGAAGATATTTATTTTATTTTTACCTCTGTCATTTTTATTTGCTTTGTTATCTTTGTTATTGTTTTTGTTTGTTATGTTTTTATGTTCAAAATGAAATAAAACTATTTCTTAGCATAATTTTTTATTTTCTTCTTTCTGGCGTATTTAGAGCTATGAGTTATATATGTATATATTTTCGAGATCGAGAATTCTCGAAATAATTTCTCGATCTCGAAAAAATCTCGAAACTGTTTTCTCGATCTCGTCTCGAAAAAAAAGCTAGTCTCGTCTCGATCTCGTCTCGAAATCGAGAGTCTCGTGAAATCCTAATAGGTATGTATTTTTTCATCCACTTTTCACTGTGGAAGAGGTGGTCGTATCTGACGCATCGTATAGATTCACATTTTTCTCACCATCCGCCTGTTCGATTAATGATTTCGATAATGTCGCAGCAATACTGGCATCTTTCATCCGAACGACTTTACACCGGATTCTCGGTGTTCGGACATTTTGATATCTAACATTCAACAGCAAATAGACGGCAGAGCCTCAGGCGGCCATTTCTACTGCATTCCTGAAAACTTGTCTCGCTGACGACACTCGTTGCCCCATTCTGAATAAATAACTGTTTCTCAATTTTGTACGTCCCGATTTATCATAAAAATCGCCGGAGACAAAATATCTTGGCCCGCGGGATCCTCCGAAATACCTTTTTCGTTTCGCTTGTGCCGAGGATGTAATTTCGGGCATATTAGGAGGTTATTTATGGGGTAGAGGTTCTAGAAGTCGAAAGTCGGATCGGTAAACTGGTTTGCGGTCAACGGATGGCACCGAAAAATCTAGCCGAGATACATCGACTGCTTTTACGTAGGAAGCTATTTTAGAAAAAAAATACTCGGCTGAAATATTGAGGAGCCTCTGTGCAGACCGAGACAATTGATTGCATTTGGAAATTGGTTACTATTGGCGAGGAAATTGTTGTTGACTAATTGATACTAAAATATCAATGCATGAATCAGCATGAATCATATTGAACATTGGATACGAGCAAGTAATGAAAACGATGTAATTATTTATAGACATTGCTGCGGCCACTTCGTCTACACTTTTTAGAAAATTGGAACTATTGTCTGCAGTGTTGCCAACGGCCACAAGCTGAAAAAAGCAAAAGTTCCTTCGAAAAAAGCCAGAAATAGCTAAGATAGATCCATTAGACAAAAAAATGAGAACATATTTAGGAATATAGCATATTTCTCTCTTTCTTTTCATATATATCTTTTTCTTAGTCGCTCAGTTGTTTTAAGGAAATGGGCAGGAAAAGGAAAACTAGTGAACTCACTTTAATGAAAAGCAGTAGAATTATGTTCTATTCGAAAAAGGAAAAAGTATTCATAGATGATTGAATTCGACCACTGCTCCACGTATAGCTACGTATATTTGGCAGCTGAGGAATCGACAACATAAAAAAACAACAAGAAAATCACATAACCCAACTTATAGTGGAAAGTAGTTATTCCTTCAGAACAGCACAGAAACTAGTATTTTTTTTTCTTTTTCATAACTTATACGGACATTGTTATCCAATTAATATTAATCTCATGTAAATGCGACGGTAATTTACCAGAATGATTATATAATAATTAATAACCAATGGATTAATTAGGAGTTTTTGCTATGTATTATGTATATTACCGCATGCATACCACAGGGTAGCTTGCATCACCTGTCACTAACCTGTTTCTGTGGATATAAGTAGTCGTTGGTGAGATTATTCCACTCTACAGGAGTCCGAGATATCACTCGAGCAAATTAAGTGCCTTGACAGAATCATTACTTTAATAATACGGGCGAAAATTGGTCTGAAAAGTGAGTTGTCTATAAGTTTGAAACCAAAGGGCAACACGATTATTACCCTTTGGATCAATGTATGGGACTCCTTTCCACATGAAAATTATATCAAGTCAAGTGGGATGAGGTCCAGTTACCTAGCTGGCTGCAAATTCTCGATGAATTGTGTTCAATTCAATTTATCAAAAATGCTTGTCCCATTAGATAAATCGTAACCATGTTTATATTCATATTCATTTTAAAAATCTGAAATTTAATAAAGGCTGTTATAGATTCGATTATAAGCATGGGGATTTTGGAAACTGTCAGATATACGTCAGAAGCCCAACTGAATGGCGGAAAGAGATCTGAAAAATCCCAACTAAAAACATCAATTTCGTTTTCAATTTTCACTGACTTAATTTGAAGACGAACACAAAAAAGTTGTCACTTTGTCATTTTTTGAGATATGCAGAATGAAAAATTGATAATCAAGTTGAATTTCTTATTGCATTTTTCGAAACCTGATCTACTTTTCCTCTACCCAAATTATTTCGACATCTGGTCCAATTTTTATTACAGAGATTATTTATACAGAGCGATATTTATGTACAGTTGCTGCTGGGTAGTGTGAATATGTTCGAGATAATACCTCGAAAGGCTTTAACATAACTCAAAATCGTAAAACTCTAATTGGGGACTGATACGAAACTCAGAAAATCCTCCTTGTCACGCACACACTGATTAGTCCGGATAATATTTCAAGCGACTCAAGCGACTTGATAAAATTTACGTCGCCAATTTCGAGAGACCGAATAGCTTCTTGCTCATTTTACGATAATAAAATCTTACCTTCCTGACGTTTTATTGTTAATTATGTCATTTCGGTCTTGCGAAAATGCATGTTCGTTTCGATTATCTCATGTCGAAAGAGATCTCACGGATTTCTTCGACTGCACAATTTATCTGTAACAAAAATGAAGGCATCATCAAATGTATATGTCTATAAGCAGAATACCAATAGTAGGTATAATAATGCTTTTTCCGACGACCTACCTGAAATACGTATCATTTCGCACTGTAAACTAGTACACAAAATAAGATATTTCGCACTAGTGCGAAGTACCGAATTGTATAATTTGTTCAGTTTTCTTTGCTGCAATGTCATCCGACGATGAAATGATAGGATTCCGTTAGTACTGAACAATTGTTCGAATATTACCATCAATAATGATTTTTCAATAGTTCATAAATACATACCAAAATGTACCCAAATATTTTTGTTAAATGTGTTATAAAATTAGTTTTCATTGTGTTTCATGTAGGTCGTCGGAAAAGTATAGTGTACAACTCGTGCGGAAATTGGATATTTCAGCCTACGTCTCGTGGTTCATCATCTTGTCAAACTCGTATGAAATATCCTATTTTCCGCACTAGTTGCACAATATACTATAGGTTGAGAAGTGACTTTTCTGTGCGACTTCCCAAACAGTATGCACAGAATATCCTATGATTTTTATCACAATATCCACAGCCTACTATTTTCAGAATATTCTACATAATATTCTCAGAACGTATTCATCATAAAGTATTCTCTAGGAATATTCATAGAATATATAATATTCGATTATTGTTATCCATAATTGTTTTTATTTCTGACAGTGACATTATAAGCTTATATCGTCATAGTTACGATATCTATAATGAGGGTCATAACTCCCTTGGGATATTAAGGTTCAAAAACTCCCTCTTACCTTTTACAGGTGAAAATGATACAAGAAATGCTTATAAACGTTTATATGTAATGAAAACTAAGACATATTTTCCTTATTCACGTCATTACAAATAATAAATGTACAATTTTCAAATGTTCCCTGAAAATTACTTCCGCCGCTGGAAACAATTTCTTCTTTTTTATGGGTGGTGCTGTTGCTGTTCACTACAGTCGAGGTGCCTGCCTCTTCTGATGGCAAAGTAGACAGCATACGCGCCGTTTTATTTCTCAATTCAATACTGTCCTCCAGATACCCCTCTGCCACCGTGGAACTTCTCCAACCTCCGTGTCTTTTTAAGTTTGTCATAGTTGCTCCTGCATTGGCTAGGGCAGTAGCAGAAGTGCGACGAAGGCAATGTCCCGTATAGGTTAGTGGGTTTGGCAATCCTAAATACATTGCGATTTTGCTGGGAATTTTGCCAAACATATTCTTTCCAATTGGCTGAGTTGTACATTTATTTTATCGGAAGCTCAAAAAAAATCGTTTTGTACCTTCAGGACGCAAGGACATATAAAGTCTCAATAAAGGCAAAGCAGAGAACTCTTGTTCATCCACAACTGTAAATTTCTTCGATACACCAGTTTTACTTTCCGGTACGTTCACTACCATAACAGTATCCCGGTCCTCTATATCTGCTATACTCATATTTAGAAGTTCCTGAGATCTGCATCCTCCAAAATAACCCATAATTAGAACAACCTATAACAAATAAAACGAAATAAACAAACGAAAAAGAAAATTATGAGAACAAAATAACCTTATGCAATAAATGAATTTCATTAGGGGCGTCCTTTAGAAATTTGATGACATCTTTAGGAGATAAGACAACAGACTTTTTCGGCTTATACCCCTTACTTTTCCGTTTCAAAAAAGCCTCTAGTTTGTTGAACTTGCTGATATCTCTTTTCTCATATATGGTCACCATTGATTTGAGCATTGACCATTTAGTCCATAACGAATTTGGGCTAAACGTTTCTGACTGCAACGAATAAATACAATTATTACCAAATCTACCAGAAAATACTGAAAATACTTTACCAGTTCTTGAAAATATGCCAGAAAGACAGTTTCGTTGGCATCTTTTGACATAACATTTCTCTGTGTCAGCCACTTCAGATATAAGTTGTATTCTTTTTGATATAGGGCTTCACTTTTCGATGGAAGTAATGATTGTCTTGCTTTTTCCGCTTTTTTATAATATCCTCCATTATATCAGAAAAAGATCGTCGATTTGTGGTAAAAAATAAACACGTTTTCAACGGAAAAACATTGATTGATAAAGAAAGTTTGCTTATAAACATGTAACATAGCGACAACCTAGCAACAACCAACAATGCTACAATCAACGCTACCTAATTCAAATATACCAGAAAGGTTATGAATTTAAACATTTATTGCGTTCTAAATATGGACATATTGTTATGAAAATCGGTCAAAAATAAAATTATCTATGTACCACGGGAATTATAGAGCCTTAATAACCTCTGGCAATTGCTGTCCCTCAGGCCAGAGGCCCTCGGGACGCAAACTTTCCCATCGGTAATTAAGGCCCTCATAATTCCCTTAATACATGAATAACTATTATATGGTAAGTTTTTTCATTTTTTCTTCCTCTTGTATCCCAACACAACATAGAAAGAACATCAATCAGCCAAAATCATCAAATTTATTCCCCCCCTTTACAACCTACCCACCAGTTACTTCACTCCAACTTCTTATCCAATATTAGGATGCTTCCCAACGACTATTGTGAAATATGTTATTTCAAATTCAAAAAACAAAGCATTATGAAATTATAATAACGGAGCGTAGGTAATTAATAAAGTGACGTTATCAAGGGTATAACGTTCAGGTTTAAATCAATTAACTAAACTGTTTTTTACTGAATTAGCTTATTTTTGTGCCCTTAATATTTCTGAAACGTTTCTTCTGACACCCTTCTAGATCATTAAGTTCGTACTCTCAGATTATTCTTGAGAATATTCTGATGATGTTACTATATAGAACATTTTTTTGCCTTTTCCAGGTTACACTGATAATGGTTTTAAGAATATTCTGAATATAGGTATCACTTGAACAGATTCTCATGATGTTACTAGAATATTTTTGTAATATTGTGAGGATGATTCTTAAAATAATTTGAGAATGATCTTGAATGTTCTTAGAACATTCAGATCTCTTTGTGAAATCATTCTACGAATATTCGAAATATTCTACCGGAATTTTCTTGGATAAATTTCAGAATCATATGGCGCTGTTTAGGTTGAATTTAAAAAATTGTTTTTTTTCTGAGGTAAAAAACGTCTAATAATTTTGTACAATGAGCGTATTCGCTATTACACATGGCTTTTTTTTTATTCTCCGATAAAATAAGATAATTTAACACCTTAAAGGCGTTTTAAATTCCTGAATCCTTCAAGACTGCATCCATTCACTCCCAGATGAACTTCGACCAATCGCCACAATCACATCCTTATCGCGCTGCACGTTTACATCTCTTGTTGTCACTCTCCTCAGCACCTCCCAAAGCTCCAAGCATCGAAACATATCAAGTCCTATCGATAACCGAACTTAGCTCCGCCGGATCCAAAGAATCGCTGAGTTGTTGACCACCAATAAACAGGATTATCGAAGGAGAACCTCCTGCCCATCCATCACGTCGAGACAAGCAGGAACGACGGCAGCGGCAGCAGGAGAGAAAAGTCGATACAATTACATAAATCAGAGCCGATATGACGATATGGGGAGTCAGGAGTGTAACCAATATGAGCCGATCTGACGTTGAGGAATGACAGGGAGAGAAGACGGGAGATGACGGTGACTCGTGACCGAATTATCGGGATACGTGTGCCTCTAATCCGCATTGAATGGATACGCGTATATCCCGCAGGAAGACAATATGATGAGGGGAGATCGATTTTTTCGTCGACGGAGGGCACATATAGGGATGCGAATCTATTTTACACCGTCTTTTTTTAGTCAGCTCGTATGATAACATGTTCTTCATGGCTATGGTGTTGCGGTTCATCCATAAGGAATTGCCAAAAATAGCATTTATAATAATATATTAAGTCTGTTCGCTGTGTCTCCATTAACTACACTATTGTGTAACACTGATACCGTTCGGTGATTTCCCGTGTACACTTACACCATGTTCGTTGTTAGAATGTTGTAGCACGAAAAAGACAGTTATTACAATCGATTCAGAGGAGGTGTGATAAGTGTAGTGCAAAGGGATATTGGAAAATATGGGGTTAGATGTACATAATAATATATTTTGAAAAAAAAAAACAACTTCTTCGACAAAGTACGTAATGATTATATTTGTTGCCCCCATTTACGAAAGAATCAAAAGAATTGACATCAATGCCATTGATTGATCCTCGTCAGATGAACTTGTCAACGATTCATCGTCCGAATTCGCAATGATGATTTCATCATCACTGTGCATTTTTGATGCATTCAAAAGAGATTCACAAGCAACAAATAAATACAAAATAATTATAATCATAACCTCCAAATGAAAATCCTAGGATTAGCAGAAAGCAGAATAAAAGCACCGAACAGATGTTGAACTAATTACACTCCACTTCACTACACTCACCGACAACGACCAGTGGGTGTAAGAAAATGTAGTGTAAAATATAAATTTCATGCATAAACAGCGAACAGACCTATTGTTTACAACAACATCAAATCTGATATAAAGTTGATCAAACGTGGGGTTCCCCAAGGTTCGGTGTTGGGTCCTCTTCTGTTCATTTTGTACATAAATGATTTACCATCATACGTTGACGGAGCAGATACTTTTCTTCACGCATATGACGCCACATTCATAATTCAAGAAATTAATAATGATAGGCTGCAATAATTTTCTAAGAATATCATATTTCGGTTTAATACAATGAATGTCATTTGCAACCGCTTTTATTGTATCATTATTGGGTTCGGTTTCATCAGCAAATGATATTTTCATATTCCAGAAAAAATAATCAGAGAGATGTTTGAGCTAAATTTAGAGATCATGCAAAACCTTTTTTCATTGATTTAGAGATACTCACGGTATACCTCTCAATTGTGTTTTATAATTCTTGCGCTTTTAAATGTTCGATGATTGAATTATTTATAAAGTTCAAATTTTTATGTGTATTTTAATGTGTACTTCTTATGTATTTCAATGTGTATTTTATATGTATATAAATATGTTTTATTCAATTACTTATTTATCAATTTATGCCATGTAACGCAGTACCTACCTACACTTTGTGAAGCTTACAAACAAGCATCTATTATAATCGATGCTTCGTAAGTGGCAGCTTCTGAATGATTCTGAATAAATGTTATTATTATTATTATTATTATACCATGTTTATACCATGTACCTAATAATAACTATATAGGTAACATGGATACCAAATCTGAAGCCGAGAAATACAAACAAATGACAGACTGCGGGACAAATCGCGAATATGCGCATGCGCAAGTTTGACTTGAGAATCGACATTCGTTTTCATCATGGAGGAGAGTAGCTCTCTAGTGAGCGACAAACGTATGATAATTATTAAAAATCAATCAAATGTGTCAGATAACCTTCAATTCGATGTTTTTATTTCATCATGACAAATATTTTTCAAATATTCATTCATTGATGGATTGTTTGATGATATTGAATGATAGTTGATGATAAATGCAGAATTGGATGTGATATACAAAGCGATAATTGCGATTGGCATATAAACCTGTGACGATAAAGTCATCGGAACAAGATTCGGGGACTAATTTTTGATCATCACTGTTATCACTCACTAATCTGTAAACAATCAGTAAGTAAATTAATAACTATATTAACGCTCTATTACATAATTTGGGTTAACAAATGTACCTAACCTTTGAAATTCTAAAAACGTCAGTGGATTTCAACTCGTCAAAACCCGAGCATGCGCACGTTTCATCATTAGCAAGCCAGATAGTCTTTTGTTTTTCCAAAACTGGCTTCACTTTCGCGTAAAGAGAAGAATAGGTGTTATCCATATAGTTGTTATTATATATATGGTTTATACATACTCGAAGCTATTTTATATGTACTTGTAAAATAAAGATACATACACTACTGGGGCATTGATACATAATTAAACTTGATAGTAAAATCAAACCGAAGTATTTTATGGCAAAATATATGATACTCTTCCAAAAAAAATCTAAAAATTATCCAGTGAAAAAGTTGAGACAAGCTTTTTACTTCATAAATGAGGTATTTATTGATAAACTGCTAAATGCAATGTAAGTGAATTTATTGTTTATATGACTAAGTGAAGGTTACTAGTTATATTGTTATAAGATTTGTTAACCATTTTCTATTTTTGATGTGTCTAAACAAATAATGTGTGTTGATTTCAGTATGTTCGTAATACTGTAACATGAAGACCAATAATAACTTCCATATATCTATCTATCAATAATTAGTAAATAGTGACTCTGCGCGTTAAATATGACTTCTGAAGTGTATAAAATTGAGACGTGATGGTTTTCTCTTTAATAAATTATCACAATTATAATTCATGAATCCTAATTCATTAGATAAATCCATGATTTTAGTGATTCTCGGTTACTGTCCCCATGCCTATTGACATAAATGGCCTATCTAGTACCTAATGAATGTACACCTATACCGCGCTATGCAATTAAGTGATAACTTCCTGTACCTATACTGTTACGACATCATGCCAGTTCTTCACGTAACACCTTCCACAAACATGAAGGAAGGTTAAAGTGATATCTATGCCAAAAGTTGGTGAAAGTCCTTTAGCAACCTATCTCGTACAAGTTTCGGTTGATAAGACAATAAAATACCAAATACTAATACTTACAATCAATAAGGAGTGATATCTAACGAATCGATCCTATATTCAGAAGAATAAAGAGGAATATGTGGATAGAATCATAGATTTGTGCTCTCTCATGGCATTCGGCAGCATTGGAATCCTGTAGCGGGTTTTTGCTAAACAGATACCTAGAAGAGCTGTATATGCTGCTGGGAAGGGATATAGCAGAAAACGGGAGAAAATAATTCAACTTGTCACCTTGCCAAAAATGACACAGATGAAGCTTATCACAGACAGATCTGCATTCAAAAGGTCAAAACTTCCAAAAATAATGTATTCTAACGTAACAATATATGTCATAACTCCATAGACTATAGAATCCCCTGTAAATCAAAGTGTTACCATCTTCATTCGACAGAGGAATCACGACAAATGGACTTTGAGAAATTTTGGATTATTTTGATGATGAAACCGAAATTGGCTTGTGTCATTTTCATATGGTATTCACCAGCCTGATTAGTTGCAAATCAATTTTTTATCAATACGTATCTACATGATGATATTATCTTCGTATTACATGTCGATGAATTGGTGATAGTAACAATACGGAGATGAGAAAACAACCAGAGGAGAATAGCATTCCGTCAGAATCTCAAAAATATAACGAAAACAAAAAGTTAAAAAAATCAAATTTCAGAATCGCCTGATTCCTCATCCTTATTGGTGATATTTTAGCAGATATGACCGCTATACACAACTGCAAAAAGTAATGTTACTTATCTGTGTGAAAGTGAGATATTTCTTATGTGTTCACCCCGTAGGTACGCGCTCATTATAAAGATAACGATATCGTGACTTAAGCTATGAAAAATCCCAGAAATTAGTGATATTGTCTATCATTGTAGAAATCGGTATATTTTCCTTTCACTTCCATCGATTCCGATGTGTTATCGACTATACCAAGAAAAACTCCAATTATTTTTATGCCATACAAGGGAGCTGTCACGACTCCCTACAGCAGCTCAATAAATAATATCGCTGATAAATGAAAAATACTGAAAATCGAACATAATTGCATATATCTGTTAGGTAACCTTGACTTCCAAAGACAGTCATGGATATTTATAACAAGACGATTGCAACTGCTCAGTTTTCAATGTCAAACAGGTTGAATTGCATTCATGTTTCAGAATAGGTTAGTAATTGTCAACGAACACGGTTTTTATAAACGTTTTAACTCCACTATTTACAACATCCGGATGATTATATAAGTAATAACATATCAACATGTCATATGGGGAGAGCAATCTCATCCTGCTAACAAGACAACTAATCAACCAAAAATTCGGTAACTATCAGTTCATTCTTCATTCAGTCAGTTGTATGATTAAGTAAGTCGTCAGTATGTATATGTTGATCATGCTCCATGGTAAAATCATTCATGGCGTTCACGAATTTTCAAAATGTTAAATTTTTTTGAATACGACACCCACTAATATTTCCAATCAACATGAAGTGCTTTTCGAAACAAAAAACCCTATGGCCTTTTTTCTGAAGTCAAAAATTACTAAGTTAACAACGATTTTTCAAATTTGTCAAATTTCCTCAATAAATGCATGATCAGGGAAAACAGCCTCTATAACTGAGGTGATAATAATCACTAAAAATGTGAATAAAATAGTGAGAAACTGTCTGTGGAACAATTCTGACTAGTTGACACTATTTACGCTCTATTTGTCGAATTTATATATAGGATGTCAATAAAACATCAATCATCATTATCGTATACCCATATTTTTAGTCGTATTTGATGAAAACCATCAGAATTATGGATCGAGGAGCTAGAGAGTGCTCCTCCACTTACACGAGATGATTTGCCATCAAATAAATCTGTGGCACAATAGTAATTCTGTTGGTGACAGAATCATTGACGTATCCATCTGCAAATGTGACGTGGAATCAACGTGGATAGTAGTTTTTAGTTTATTGGACTCACTGTCCTTAACCTCATAAAGAATATTCAGTTGAAACTGTGAATGAGTATGATTGATGAAAATTTCCGACTGAGAGGGTGAGGAAAACTGCTTTCAACTTGGATCGGTGCTAAGCCAACATCAGCCTAAGGTTCCAGAATAGTATATTATGATACAAGTTTTATAAGATGCTATTTTGTCGGAAGCGTTGTTTGGAGTACGATGAGCGAAGAGTGCTCCAAGGGAACAAGTGCGACAACGTGTCTTATAAAACGTTTGTCATATACAATGTTTTCTATTTCGCATTAATCTGGAGTCTTTTATTGAAAAACATTGATTTGATATCGATAAATAACTGAAAGATCTTCGATTGGTAACAATGATGATATTGAAATATTGAAAATATGACGCACAAGCCTAAGCCCATCAGTTTACTGTTGAGAGATTTTGATTTTTGCGATACCAGCGGTGAAAAATGCAACGTTGTTATTATGTTTTTTGTCAATTCAAATCAAATCACACTCTGAATTGAAATTTACCTAAAAAAACATTGAGTTTTTCACTGCTAGTATCACCAAATCCATCACGACTAAGGCCCGTTTAACGAGTATACTTGGTTAAGTAGCTAGAGAACCAGTGATTTGATTGGCTATTCTATAGCTAGGTTTTCAATATTTCAGACAATTCATTCAAAACGTTACAAAAATGACTGCTCTCAACTTGATATACATATAGAGAGAACTAATTCGATTATTGATATCATTCATGTTTTCATTTTCAAGAATAGATGCTGCAATTCCTTTGAACTCCAATTGGATGAACTTTACTAAATCAAATTTATTTTCTGCCAGTCCGACCAGGCATGTCAACAGTCAATAGACTAGAATAGACCAGAAAGAAAAAATATTTTCCGAATAATCGAAAGAAGAATAAATGAATGTAAATCAAGCAGAAAACTATGATAATATGTTATTGACTAGGGAATATTTCAGTTGCTTGAAGAAGTAGAGTTAGTAGAGCTGGTATAGCTAAACATGGTGTGTGTTTGAAAAGTATTTGCTATTGCTGATTTTTATTCTTAATTTCTATTTTCTATTTTTCTAACCACTAATATACCAAACAGAAGATCAGAAAGACATTATTTCCTCTGAAGAATCGAAAGAAGAATAGGTGAATGTAAAACTATATAATAGTATGTTATTGGCTATGAAAGATTTCAGTAGAGTTGGATAGCTACATAGTATAGCAAGTGGATATAAGTTTGAGCAATACCGGATCCGAAATAAACTTTTGAAAGGTTCTGATATACATGACCACAATACAAGGCATAAAAACAACATGTTGCAAAAAAAATCCAACCACACTTTCCACAAAAAATCACCTCTGATGACTAGGACTTCTTAATTCAATAGGCTTCTGGACTGTATTAAAAATAGTCCTACGTACGGGATCTTCAAAGGTAGGCTAAATAAGATTTTAACTGAACATTCATTTTATAACTTGGGAGAATTTGATTACTTTCTCTCTAGTGCTAACTGATTTTATTATGCATACCTATTATAAATTGTACCATGTATTTATATGATATGTCTTATATATTGTCTTGTTTTATCCTATAGTATACAACTTTTGTATTTAACACATGTAAAGATACGTCCAATCCATGTATTAAAAGAAAACGGATTTAATAAATTTGATTTGATTGATTTGATAGTATTTCTGAAACATTTCAGCTTGAGGTCCATCTCTCAGAAATTGAGATATTGAATTGAGGAACTCATCAGAGTGCATATGCGAGTATTGTAAAAATATCTTCGCCCACACGATATACAATGAACATATCGATTTCAATTCGATTATTCCGTCTTATAGAATCATTTCCCATCAGTATCCAGCTCCCCGCTTCCCCTCCAGGAAGACCTTCCGCATGTGATTCCAGCATTTCCGCACAAAAAGCGGCGAACTTTCCTCCAAATATGTTTCTCCGTCTCGATGGTATTGATCCCGTTCCGGTCTATCCTGCAACACCCTCCCGCAGTTGTTGTGTCCTGCATACCAATTGCCTGCTATTTTTTCTTCCCTCGCGCTATTCGAGGCCGGCTCCTTTCTCTGTCCCGATAAATAAAAAATGCCGATACTCCGGGAGTTACGATACAGTTATTCGCGTTTAGCGTGGTAGTGCGTTGCGGTTGAAAATCGGATTTTTCCATGCTCTGCGACCCTTTTCTGATTTGGAATATCGTTCTGATGCGGCGGGAAAACGTTTTTCAATTCGGCACGATAAATCCTCGAGGTGTCTTCAACGAGCCTTATATCATACTTACATAGACATAGTATGGAATGAAACACTAAAGAGAAACCAAATAAAAATAAACGAAGATAAAACCAAAGTGATGACTATCACAGATAAAAATGATATCTTAACCTAAAGTATAACGCTTTTGAGCCAAGGTCGCCAAGTCTTTGGATATGGCCAAATGAATATTACCTTGACAAAAATCAACCACATCCTTGGCTCTATTCTATTGAAAATCTTCAATTATAAGGACATATGACCTAATTTCAAGGATTCATTATCTAGATCTGATATAGCAAAAATATCGATCAGTTAATCCGAAGGTAATCATTTCTTTGATCCAAACATCTTAATCTTCTTGACTCGATGGCGAATGATCTTTCTAAATGTACCTGAAGTGACTAACCTCAAAGACATGTTCTTAAAAGGAATAAATAAATGGGGTTCTTCAGAAAGAATAACGATAATCTAGAAAACAAACTTATATATTGAATGGAAAATACAAAAAATACAGTGATGTTTGACAAATCTCAAGATTAACGATGTAGTGATGTGCTGCCTCAGCTCGTTGAGTTCGTCTGATTTCAGATGAACATTGTCCATGGAAGTATCTGTAAAAAAGTGAGAAACTTTGTTATTGTGGCATCACCAACCAGGCGAATAGCAAGTATCTGTTTGGTCCTATAAGAGAAAATTATCTTATTTGAAGTACATTAACTTTCGTTTGAGATTTTGATCTTACCATGAATAATTTTCTTTTATACTGAGATAATATTGATTTTAAGGAATATGCTGGAACGAAAGTATCCTCCATTTTGATCGTTGTGATGACTATTCATAAAAAGAACATTAACTCACAGCTTGCCGTATACAAAGATCATCAGAATATATTCGATTATAATGAAATACATTACACAAATTAACACGAAATTAACTATAAAGGCAAGCAGATACTCACAGTGCCAGTAACAATCACAGAGTAAAAATGCATATTTGTATAATATATACCGGCAAAACTAATATAAAAATAAATGCAGACAGACATACCTTCAAACTTTGGCCATGAGTGTTCTTAATAGAACTGTTTCAGGGGACGAATAATTTCACTCATGATGATAATCCGGATATTCAGGAAAAAATTTAAAACAATGCTAAGTACGAACGTGCGAACCGATCCCGACCGAAACTGACCACGAACAGAGACACACCGAACGTGTAGCGCATGTGTGGTTTTGAAATCAAGGACGTACTATCTTGATACAATGACGTACTCTTTAGATACGAACTGATTAATTGAAAATCTTATTCTCAAAGACGGTTTCCTCAAAACAAGGACATAATTCGTCAAGATAATTAGGAAATTTTGCGAAGAACATGAAATCTCCTTCGACAAGAATATATGAGTTTCAATTAAATATATTTCCTTAGTTGAAGATAATCAACAGCCAAGATAATATACTTTCTTGCGATGAGAAGTCATTTTTATCTGTGTAGAAGACGAAGAAATAAACATTTTGATAGATAATATGAAAAAAGAACAAGTCGAAGATTTGGAATATCTATAGGAGTAACAATAGACGAAAAGATAAGACAAGAAGAGGTTATCAACGACAGAATCGAGAAAACCATAAAACTGTATTATGCAATGAATAGGAAATTCATCAACAAAGGAGAAATCTCAAGACAGACAAAACCGATAATACTCAAGACAGACCAGTATCAACATATGGATGTAAATCTTGGATATAAACAAAAAAATCGAAAGTAGAATAGAAAGCAAATCAAAGGAGTGGCAAGGGGAGATAAGATAAGAAGTACACAGATGATAAGAGAAGAACTAGACATAGAAGACAATATGTCATTCATATAACAAAAACAATTGGGATGGTGAGAACACAGAGGAACTGAGAATGCCAAAAAATAGAACTGTTAAACTAACACAAGAGAAGAAGATGAAGACCTACAAAAACCTGCAACAATAAGTTGAGAGAGAAAGAAATTTATATAAAACAAGAATGAAATGATACCCCGAAATAATCAATCCCTAGTATAACGGAAGAAATGAAAATCACAGGAGCTCATCTTCCACGCTGTCTCATCTTTATCTTCCAGAATCTTTGTTTTGATCATAGGATCAATATATTTTGCACTCTCATTTTTTATTTCCAGATCGAGGGTTATTCTGAATCTTATTCCACCATAACACTCAATCACTGATGTCTATTCCTTCCGGGCTGTGATTAGATTTTGTTTTTATCTTTCGTTTTGATATTCCTTATAATACATCCATGTTGTTGGAAGCCAGCACCATTCAAAGGAATCGCTATAAAAACTGTTCTTTGATTATTAGGTATCAAAGTTATTTGTCATCAGATTTTGAAATTATAATTTGAATATCTTGGTATTTCTTGCCTTCAAAACATTACTCGACCAGCTTTTTTACGAAAGAATTCCTGTCTTTACTATTCTCTTCATTCAATCAACTCGATTTTCCTGATCTGTCTTGCCTTGTAGATTCCTTTCATCAGCAAATCGATAAATTTTTCTTACATTTTTCTTTATATTTCTGTTGCTTCTAAATCCTCTACATCGTTTCTTGGAGATCTGCTTTTGTGACATTTCAATATTTCTGATGTCTGATGACTTCTAAATAACGAAATCTTTATCTGAATTTCGCCCAGTATAGTCATTGCTTCTGAATGTACGATGAATTGCTTTCAAATCAATCTATTCTCTATATATAGCTCTTTGGTGGTATGATCTGGTCCACCCTGCCATTTTTTCAATCACTCATATAGTTGATGGCTGACGATTTTACCAGATCTTTATTGACAACTTAACTTACCTTATCTGAATAAACATAGTCATAATTTCACGTTTAGAGCTAGAATTTATCACTCCTTCACTTCATTCAAAGGTGAAACCTTGTCAATGTGAGCTATATTTTATATATCTCAGCTTGTTCGATGATCATATCGCAATAATATTCCCTGGGAGGAAGAAACCGAACACAACATTCAGATATAAAACATGTGTATTTTCAGTTATTGCTAGATGGTCAACAAGCTCTTATATTACAATCCATTGACAAATAATTTATGATATTAGATCTCTAACGATGCCATCGACCAAATTTTAAAGGAAAGTCTAGTAGTTTAGAGGTCAGCCAAGCCGTGAACAGTGATATCTTTACAAGGTGAACGACTGTTCAGGGTGGAAGAGTATATGGAAGTATAATATTTCGAGAAATTAATTGGAAATGTTCTTATAGATAAATCAGCATCATGATATCCATAAGTATCGGGATTTAATCACAGCAGGATAAAGTTGATAGGTGTATTAACCTCCGAATTAATTAGATGGTGAGGATATACCGGTTGGCCAATGAAACCAGACCAAATTTCAAAAGTATTCAGTATACTTCGAGAATTCATTCCATAATCCCATCTCCTTTCTCAAGTATTTGTAACTCTCCACTTGATTGATATGATTGTATCCCTTCTATTTGTATATTAAGTATATTGTGTCCCAAATGAACATTTTTTAAAAATTAGCGTGTACTATTTCAGGAATTGACCCACAATTCCATATGGAATTCAGTCGTCAATATTGAGATACAACCCAGATTAGATAAAATTAAGTTTTCACTTGCGGGCTTTACACGTATGAAAGAAATGAGTAGAGTCTGTTTGATGAATATGTTCTGAAGTTCATTCTCGAGATGACAGGTAGACCTAACAGTGGAGGATTCTTCAAATATTTACAGTGGAATATTGACAGTGGTCGACAAACAACATGATAATTGCTTGTTCAAATATTGGAAACGCGAGAATCTCGAAATTTCTGTAACACGGTAATAAAGTTTCCGTTATGAAAAATTCCGGCAGGGTTCCAAACATTTTGAATCAAGAAATCAACAGACAAACAAGAATGAAAACTGAGAACACATTTTCATTGTCACTTCTGACTAACTATCCTCAAGTTGTTCAGATTCTGAATTCGGCGTTTCTATATACTTTTCTTGACTACCATATTTTTGTTTATACAAATACGGAGATGCATCTTCTGGCTAATTTCTTACTGACTTTGAAACAAATGTATAAAAGTGGAAACTGAGCAACCTTTTCCTCTGGCATTTTTCAACAATTCAAAAAAAAACGGATTATTTGAGGATTTTCGAAAAAAATGTCAAATTTGATAGGTTCAGAGTAGCACATGAAAAGAGGGAAGATGCTGTAGTTCGCTTATTTTTCAAGCACAAACTAACTGCGAAGTAAAATTTTCTTTATATCTATTAATAAAAAAAACTTCCATATGTCGCGAACTTTATGTGTGACACTGTATATAGAAGATAGTTTGAATAACAAAATCGAGATTTCTAACAAAATATGGAATTGTTCATCTTCTTCCAAACAAATAAAAACATCTGATAAAATTGATTATCAATTGATAATTTACTCTGTTGAAATTAAGTCTTTCGAAAAGTAATATTTCATGATTATTTTGTGAATTATTTTGGCAACGGTGAAAAAAAGTAAACATTCACGCATCAATAGAGATGCAGAAATGTCAAGTTTTCTTGACAGTTGTACAAAAAAAAATTATTGACATTTTGCAAATTGCATATTTTTGAGTAGACTTACTTTTCCACACGCAGTGCGGGAAAGTGTAACTTTGCGCACGCAAATGCATGCGGAAAAGTACTACTTTGCGCACGCTCGTAGGAAAAATCACCACACTGATTCGGATTAAGGTTCGTGTGCGTTTGGAGCAGCTGAGCCGCTCCCAAGCTTATACGGCGATCGGATCGGAGGTCGAGCAAAATAAGGCCATTCGGTGCTCCATAACCCGTTTTCCTCGACAATTCTATGTCATTGTTTACGTGGGCACATAGATGTGTGTGTGTGGAAACGCTTACGCAACGACAAGACATTCCTTTCAAATATTTTTAGTAGTTTGCTAACGCACGATGTATGCACGGAGACCGTTTGTAAATAATGTCAGAGACCATCTGACCGAGACACTGGTTGTCAACAACATTTTCCTTTTTTTTTTAATGTATGGGTACCTTTAGGTAACATCTAATGGCACGTTCACATCATGGCAGTTTTCGCCTAACGCAGAAAGCTCAAATCAAATAATACCAATAATGACAATGAGAACTGAATGCCTCATTCATTTTGAAAGAAAAATTGTATCTCCAATTAAAAATATCAAACATAGTTTGAAATTGAATGTCTGGTAGACTACGAGCAGCAAACAACTACTTTCCTGGCAAATACCACGCAGAACATTGAATTATATCTGCTCGTAGTCCTTTCTAAGACGTGACAAATTCACATCGGAACAGACACGCTTAACAACGTATACAGACCGGGCTTATTGGCCCTCATCAGTGCAGGATAGATAACCAAGCAGAAGAAAAAAACACTCCAGAAACAAATCTCCCAGAAACATTTGCGATCTGCATTCACAGTATGAAACGTTGCATGGACTACGAGCAGATATAATCCAATATTAACCAGGAATTCAGTTGTTTTCTACTCGTAGTCCACCAGACATTCAATTTCAAACTATGCTCGATATATTAGATAGACTATTTTTCTTTAATTTTTTGTCCAATTCATGATTTTATATTTTTTCATTTCTGTTTCATTCATGGGTCATTTCGCATTGAATAAGCGTCCAGCTATCAACCATTCTCACGTTCCATGACAAAGAAACTTTCTTTCTGGAGTGTTTCTTCCTTCCGCCGCATGGTGTCGCTAGTTTCAAGTGTCTCTTGGAACGCTGCTCAGTGCGGTGAAATATGCGATGCAGATATTGCATTGGGACAGGCTATACGATACGCCTCGACTGGAAATATCAGGGTCTCTACTCGGGGACTATACCATGCACTGATGAAGGCCAATAAGCCCGAAACCGGTCTGTATAGGTTGTTAGGCGTCTCGATGTGAATTTGTCACGTCTTAGGAATGAAGAAACATTTGCGATCTGCATTCAGCGAAAAACCAGCATGTGAACGCGCCATAACGCTAGTATAGACCATATTAGTGAGGCGAGAATTGAATTACTATGATCAAAAGTTTACAATGACATTGTATACCTATCTTGAAAATAATCGATGAATATTACTTACGGAAATATACGAATACTTGTGAAACAACGCAATAATTGTGTTGTGATTGTGAAAGAATTTACTGATTATCGCACATAATTTTCATACGTTTACAAATAATATGATGTGAATGAGGTGAAATCATATGTATAATTGCATTTATTTACTAGTTTATGCTGAAATATTGAGAAGGCGATGACAAATTCCAAATCTATCTAGAAAAATGTGAAGTTACCTTTGAATCAAATTATGTATAATTCACAGATTGGTATGTATTTTTCTATCCCCTGTTTATTACGCAGGAACTGGAATTCTATTCACTACATTCTTACAAACCGTGCTAAATATTTACGTTTCGTTCATCTTGGTAAGCTTCTGTTTGAACGAACATTTTCAAGGTTTTGTAGATATTGAATCCAGGTGCTAATTGTCAAACTTTGCTCCCAAGAATTCTGAGTACAGTTTCACTTGAAACTGTAATTGTGAGTTGAATATAACATAATCTGTAGACACTTGAATTTTGAAAATACCCACCAGAATGTCATAACATTATTCAAGATTATTCAACAAATATATTAATGAGAATTTCATTTCCGTATAGAAATTTATTATTCGTGAATCCTTGGTGTCATCCAACAGTCTAAACTGGCCATTCACAATTCTAAAATTATTAATCATTAATTTTGAGATATGTCAAATGGGCTATAAACAAATAATGTTTCTAATTGAAACTTTCTTCTGTCCGCAGGCAAGGTTCACAGGTCAGACATTTGTTAATAGTTATCCATGAGAAGGCTCACTAAAGTCCAGTTTCCTTTTTCGGATTTCCATTTCGTAAAATTTATAGTCATATTACAGCTTGTCAACGGAGCATCGATAATACCTAAAAATAACGGCTACTTTCTCCGAAAAGAAGTAGATCTCGTGTTAGATACGCGAAAAAGGTGTCAAGTCCGACTTGACAACGTCGCAGGTGTAGTAATACAAACAACATTTCAGAATTTTTCCTTCCTAGGTGTGGCACTCGCTAGTACTCGTATATTTAGAGAAGAGTTTTATCGACATGCGCTAACATTATAATTTATACAAAATGCGCCTTAATGAATAGTTAATAGTTCCACATCGATTTATTGTAGAATTTCATTGTTTGCAAAAGCCTGATTTGTCTCTTGTTAGACCAGAAAAACCTGTATGTGAGCATAAGATCATTGAAAAACGTTGTACTTGTTTTTTCAATATCGTGTAACTACGCCTTATGAATAGATTTTCCTCAGGTACCTTTGAGAGTCAGTCACTCAATGTCACCAAAAGTATTTGCATACTTAGTCGTTATAACTACATAAATATATGGCTTCGATGGAAAATGCCTCTTTCAACTACACCTTTTCCAGTTTCAGAAAGCGTCAAGTTCATTTCAGAAAGTATCAATTTTATTTCAGAATTGTCAGTTCAGTTTTAGAAAGGTCAAATGTATTTCAGAATAGCGATATCAATTTCAGAAAGCATTATTTGAATTTCAGAAAGCATCAATTCTATTTCAGAACTGTGAGTTCAATTTCAGAGAGCGTCGATTGTATTTCAGAATGGTCGACTGAATTTCAGAATCTGTCATTTGAATTTCAGAAAATATCATTGGTATTTCAGAATAGTACGAAGGCGTAGAACGGACATGCGATATTTTTTTTCATAATTTCGAGTTCGAACTCGAAATTAGTACTAATTTCGTGTTACAACTTGAAATTAGTACTAATTTCGTGTTACAACTCGAAATTAGCTTAATTAATAAAAAAAATGTTGGATGTCCGTTCTACGCCTTCGTAGAATAGTCACTTGTATCCCAGAAAACAGAGGTTTATTGTGAACACCCCGTGTTTTATGGTCTTATTATCCATTTCTCTCTTAGAAATTATGTAGTTGCTAACGAGATTGAGAGGAGTAGGTCATAATATCATTGTTCATATGTTGTTCCCATGATGAACTATGTATAAAGTGGACCGAATCAGAAAATTTTGTAGTAAATTAATAACTATGGGGGCTATCCATCTAACATATTTCTAAGAATGTATAAGTAGCACTTCCGATTGCACCAGAAATGGACCCCTTACCTCGTTATTTTGAATGGGACCCTCTATATATTATTTTACGCAAAATTCTTGATATCTTTCATGCATTATGTCCTATGCCAAAGTGTAACTGTTGCGTATGCAGGCAGATTTTTTTATTTCTGCACAGGATCATTCATTTTCTATTAATTATCAATGTCTTCGTAGGAGGAGATCGAATTATGTTTCTGAAATTCAAATGACCGCTTCTGAAAAACATTTGATATTTTCTGATACACAAATGACGAATTCTGAAATTCAATTGACTATTCTAAAATTCAATTAACGCGTTCTGATATACAATTGACGCTTTCTGAAATTCAACTCACTATTCTGAAATACAATTGATACTTTCTGAAATACAAGTTACTATTCTGAAATTCAATTGAAGTTTTCTGAAATTAACCTGAAGTAGGTAACTAGGAAACACATATACATACTGTTCGACCTGGTAACATTTTTTAGTTACTCCTTGAAAGTGAATCCAGTGAAGTCAAATCCAGTGATCGCGGTTGCCAATCATTGCTTCCTAATTGTGTTAGCACATTTAGAAGAAAATTCGGAAAACTGGTCCTTGCATATGTATATAAATTGCAATATTCTGTCAGCTCGTGATCGCATGTGAATCAATTTCTGTTTTATAATAACCAACCTTTCTCGTGAATCAACAAAACAGAACGTATAGACAGTGAATAAAAGTGATACAAATTCTCTTTCGTCAGGTCTGGTATAGAGCCGGCCCGACGAATTAACATACATCAACCGGCTGGAATCAAAGACATGTAATAATAACAATGAAGATGAATATCTAATTCTGTTATCGACTGAGATGAATGAAAGTTCACGTCATGAATGAACATTCTGAATTTCAATTTCAAATTCATCATAATGAATATTTATTGGGTATCATTATAAAATTACAAGTTATGGAGCTTTTTATTTGTTTAATAGTAATTCGACTTCGTTTATTCAAAAGGAACTATTAGGCGCGCTCAATTATCGTGGCACGTGACGAAAATACAGTTACTAACTACAAAATTCATATTTGAATCGCATTGTCACGAGATATATTAACATTTTTATTAGCATAAGTATCTAGACATATTAAATGATTCATATTTTGTCTGCATTTTTGATGAAGGAAAGGATTCGACAAACTACATATTAATTATAATGCGATTAGACATATATAATGTGATTCATTGAGCAAAGAATGAATTAGCGTTATAAATGTTAGAGGAAACATCTCGGGTAATGGAATAGAATGATTGGATGAAAATCAGTCGGGTGCAGAATTATTTATATATTGTATGCAAAACACTGGATGATAACTGCATTAAGAATTGTTCTGAAGGATTAACCAGGATTTAATATTATAAAATAGGCACATGAACAACACATTCAAGGTGAATTAATGATGGTCACTCATCTGTCATCTTTGGCTGTCATTCCATTTGAACTAGTAGGTATGTGTAAAATATTCTGTTTATGATTGTTATTTTTGATACACCAATTACTCTCATCAGCCTTGAACCTTTGTCATTATTTATTGTAGTTCAACTATAGCTGCTGATCATCACTATCTATACAAATTTGGAATAGTTCCAAGAAAACATATATATGTATTATGATTTTACCATTAGTAATATAGGTTCCAAAAATTTTAGTTAGAACTTTCTTCCATTCAGTGTTTCAATCTAGATATTCAATAAAAAAAATCTATATACTAGAATTCGAACAAGAACATAACCCTCCAGCCCTAGGATACCTCTTTCGTTTGCAAGGATGCAGGATAATGAAAGCAAGAAAATCATCTATTTATCCAACAACGTATCAAGCTTGAGTTCAGAACATCCACTTTGATACTTGATGTATGTATTACATGCATTCTTTCTGAACTTCCAACGTATAACCTGAAAGTTTTTATGACGGTGGGCCAAAACAACAGTAAATTGGTTCATCTGCTGTTGATATTGCATCAGTATAGAATTCGAAGAGGAAATATATGGAGGGGATAGGACGATAGAAGCTGTGAAAACTGAAATGATCTTATCAGAATGTTGAAGATGTTCAGATATATTGATATATACAAAATATAAATGTGAACATAAAATAAATGTGAATATAAAGACAACAGGAAGAATGAACATAATCAAAAGTGGAAGATGCACAATGATTATGAATGTAGAGTGAAGATGAAAACTGATTCCCAAAATAAAAACTCAACTGTCACAACTCATCATTACCCAATAGTTGTGTGATTACTGGAAAATGAATGAAATTTTAAATACCTATAGGCAATCAAGTAGGCGTATGGAAGGAATTATTTGTGTAAACAATGGAAATTTAGTGATTCACATCTAGAATTTTCGAAGGAGTTTTCAATTATTACCTGAAATATGGAAATGGGCAGTAGGTAATATCGAATCTACACCACACAGTGAAAAAAAAATTACACCGTCTGGTGTCCTCTGAGGTTCTGATTGTTTAAGTGTCAGTAAACACCGGCATAATATTCACTACGGTAGGTGTTATGTGACCTTTCCCATAGGTGTTTTAATAATGCGATTTGACCACGCAGTGGTAATTTTTTTGAAACTGAATCTTATCTCCACGAAATTCTCTTCAGTGCGTTTCAGCACTGAGCGGGTACATGCAAATACTTTTCTGGTGTGAAGGAACACCATATCATGAGTGATGTGTTCATGCGAATCAGTACTTTTCTACACCACCTCCGGTATTTTTTACTAAGTTCGATCACCTATTGAAATATAATTCATATGATGATAAACTAGTCTCAGAATAATTAAGGGACAATTCGGATGATAACGAACTGTTTCGGCTTATTTATCCTAATCAGTGGTACTAGGAACTAGGCCATTTGATAATGATCTGTATCAAAATCATCTGAAATATCTAACCCAATACTTAAATCAGTTACGGTAGGAAGGACGTCAGTGCCACCTATTGGTTCTAAGGTTCTAAACGCTGGAAATTCACACCATTCAGATTCCCACATGCAATATTTTGATTAATTTATATCAAATCTGGTGTTCTCAAGATGCAATACCAAATGATTATTGCCACCAAAATAAGATGATTCATGCACCACCTCGATTCCATCGTGATATTACACGGTGTAACTTGGTGTTAATTTTATATAATAGGTGTTTTTCATGCGTTAACGTCAATGATAGCACCATTGAGAATATTAAATTTCAATCATTTGGTGTTTCTTATGATTTTATGTTTCAGAACCGTTTTACTTCACCACATTCGTGTCATTTTTCACTGCTAAGATCGGAATTAGCACCACTCAACACTCAATTGCGAAATGTATAATAAAAAGGACACAACTTTGATATTCAGGTGTTGTATTCGTCGGAGTTTGCTCTGAAATCCATTTGATTGAAATTACTGTGCATCTGAAACTATAGAGGCTGCTCAAAATATTTATGGAAAAAATAGTGCACGAAACTTGTTGCGCTATGCTGCATTGCAAAATATGTCATTTTCCACATCACTTGACGTTGCAGATGAATGATAGATCAATTTGAAGGCGAGCAAGATGAAAATCACCGAATAACACTTCAAACGAGCCATTTTCTCGAACAACTTCAGGCACGAAGTCGAGTCGAAGTTGAAGATGAACCGCACCGACAATAAAACCCCGTAAAAGTTTGCGACAGCGGAGTTTATGGCCCGTCTCATCGTCCTCTCAATCTCGATCCAGAAAACTCCCGGATCCGCTCATCGAGGCCAATTAATTAGCGAGTCACGCAGGAATCCCGCAGGAATTGGTGGGCACAACCCTTCCGAAAATTCGCAATGGCACGTCTCAAGTCGGCAGTTTCGGGTACTCAACGAGGCGACGAGCTACGTGAATCTCCCGATTGAGATGTAGAGGGCAGTAATCCGGAGTTATTCGGCTCCTGGACGGAGATTTCATTCGGTACGGCTCTCCCAGGACAAAGTTTTCCGGGTGGAAAACCATTTGATTCGCCAAGATGGCTCCCATTATCCTTTTCATTCATTCTATTCTTTCTTCGGATGACACTCATAAAGCTAAGGTCCGTATTTTTCTTACTCATGCAAGACCTAGACTAAGGCCAGGGCCATACTTGCGACCTGGTCGCCGCGACTCGAACGCAGCGACAAAAAAGCAATTGTTGTCGCGTGTCACAAGCTTGGCCGTCTACATAACAACCAATGCAACAGATTCCCGTGACCTGGTCGCAACGGTTTTGTCGCGGCGATCAAGACGCAAGCATGGCCTTGGTCTTAGGAGGGTTGCGTTGCAACTAAGTTGGCGGTTAAAAACACACTTTTTCCACAAAAGTCAGTTTAAATATAATTTTTTCCTACGACCCCGTATGAAAACGTCATATAGCACACTGTTTTGTTATTTGGAAAGTAGCTCATTTCACCATGGTGTTGTTATTTGAAAGAAAAAAGCACACGTGTTGAAATGGAAAATATCACACGCTCGCCTGAATTGATAGAAATAATTTGGTATATTAGTTGGTACTCACTGTCAATATAAAAGCGTTCTCAAATCAAATTCATATTATTTATTGAAATTTCTGTCTCGTTTCGAATTATACCGAGAATTCTTCAGGTAAATATCATCTATTATCTCTGAATTCACTTTGATAAAAATTAGGGTCAGTGACTGAAACTATTTCTATATGTCTGATGATGTTGATGACAGCGGGTGAGATCATTCAAAAGAGGACGGCTACAATTTTATGCGCGGCTTGCATCATATCACAGTATCACAGATGTTTGCACTATTTACATTTGACAAGGAGTCAAGGACGCACTTACTCGTACGCGCTTGCGCACTACGTACTTCTGTGGTTCTGTATTCCTGGTTGCGTGATTACTGGTGCTAGCAGGCGTATTATGATGTCAAATATCAATAATGTTGTTTGTCCAAACAAAACTAATTCAATCAGTCAGTAATTCACATAATAAGGAATTGTCGCAACAGTATTCAAATATCATCTTGGAAAGATTAGATTAGATTAGATTTTGAAAAGACTTCCCGCGAAATGAAAGTATTCGGAGTCGTAAGAAAAATGGTGAAGCTTGTACTAGGGCAAAGAGCAATGTTATCCGCAGAAGTTTTGGACAAAATTTGATCCGCAATGTTTGTAGAAAAAATAGTGCATATGATATACCTGCTAAAAGTGATTTTATTTTGTTTGAAGGAATGGAACACGACGCCGATCCCTTCTCATCACAAAATAAAATATCACTTTCAGCACTTATATCAAAAATAACTATTTCATGCAGACTTGATGTCATCATGTCACATAACATGTGAGGAAAATCACATATATTTCGCATGATCATTCATTCAGTAACGGAAACACACTTTCCAACGAATTTTTTACACTATTTCGTTCTGCTACGACTAAGTAAATATATTTTTCGTACTTCCGGGCCTAAAGTGACAACTTCACTCCCTTGTGACAGGTACTAAAGTGTCACATTTAATCCCTCCGGGATTAAATATTGACGAAACTCCCGGAACGATTAAATCACAAACAAACGAATTTAAGGGATATTTTATTGAAAAATATAATTGATTAAAATGGTAATTAACGTTAATATTCAAATTAATATTGTGATAGTTCGTCATATTGACCAGTCTCAGAGAGTTGAGGCACAAACCGCTTTTGATTTATCATCGAAGTAGACTAACAGCGCATTTTCAGTAGGTTGTCTCACATTTTTTAAGCGGCACCACTTTTTAAAAGCATCGTACTGCTGCTCGTATAGTTTTCTAGATTTCGGTGGTAACAATTCTTCACCTACTTCGGCTGCTCTTTTATCAATATCAGATACACCTTCTTCACTCATGATACCAATAATTATCAATAACAATGTTTCTTTACAATGACACTAGTAATGACAATGTTTCTAAATTATAACTGTCACAACGCAATGTTACTATGGTAACTTATTTTAAAGACAGTTTATTAAATGAGTTGAAGAGAGAAAAAACTGATTAAAATTCTTGAAATAATTAATAAAATCATACCGGAAGTACGAAAAGTATCGTATATACCTTGCTACTACTTCAGTCCCGCGGTATATAATGTACTATTTTCCTGCGACCACGTATATGATAACGTCATAAAGCACCCTGTTTTGTTGCTTATGGAAAGTAGTTCATATCACCATGCATGGCATTGTTATTTGAAAGGAAACATCACACGTGTTCAAATGAAAAAAAAATCGCACGGTCACATGTATGAACAATAATAATTAGGTACCTATAAGTATACTATTTGGTACCGGTACCGTTGGTTCTCACTGTCACCATAAGCGTTTTTTTTGTTACACCACATTCATATTTATTAGATTTTCTGCCTCTTTGGATTATTAGGAGTAACTAATTTCAATGTGTCAATGAAACATTACCTCTACATTCACTTGATAGTTGATGGCTGATGTATTTCTGGTTGCGTGATTCTTTCATATTCGTGACATTTGTGGAGGCTTTTGATTTTGAATATCAACGAAATTGTTTGTGCAAACGAAGAAAATTCAGTAATTCACATCTGGAATTGTCGAAAAAGTTTTCGATTATTACCTAAAATATGGAAATAGTATATCGAATCGACACCACCTTAAATTATAGAGACCGCTCAAATTACATATTTGACACGACTTTCTCTGAAATGAAAATATTTATGGCACATTGAAATTAGTTAAGAATTCTTCTCATAATCTGAAGAGAGGTAGAAAATCTAATAGAAACGAATGTGATGTGAGAAAGGCTTATATTAACAGTAGATAAGTGATGATATGAGCTACAGTGTGCTTTATGACGTTTATGATTTCGAATTTGTGAAATTTTCATGAGACAACTTGATATTTTCAAACATAAAGAACACTTGAACGAAACGATCGCCGTTAACCTTGATTTTTCGAGATCCCCGGTACGTTGTGAATTGAATTTGAGATACCCTGTAACTAGACTCATTGCTTCGAAAGTGATGTTTTTTATGTGTATTTATGTGTGGATTGTATCCATCAGGGTTGTCTGAGACCGTCACACGTGAATTATTTCTCCGATAGTCTATCTGGCAATAAAAATAGCGTGAGTTATATAATAAGCAGGATAAGATGGCAAGTAGAAGATGAATGTTGCAGGAAGGCCTTCGTCAGTCAAGGTCTACACGTTGTGCCGCAGGCCATAGAGAGCTGTTAATATTCACCTCTAGATATCCATCGCATAGATATAGCAATGGAAAATAACATGTTGTTGTGTCCTACATCGTTTCTGCATTTCTTGCGTGCTTGATTTTTAGAAAATATCCGCTGAAACCAGTCATTTGGACGTAAATATCCACAGAATCATACCCTATTCCATGATGTTCCCTAATATGGCATTCAACACAATAAAAGCGTACAAAATACACGGTTTGATGCGATTTAAGTTATTGGGTATTACAGTTTCTACATAGTAGCATGACGGTATATACAATACATTTCAGTGAAATACGGTTTCGTTAAAATAATTACATTATGACAAAATATTCAGACCCCAACTTTGTATAACATTTCATCATATACTAGTCCATTATTTTCTTGTATATAATTGTTTTGTGGTATCATATTTCCGAAATATTTTGAGTATTATCTATACCAATGTATCATATATCACATTTAAAACTTCAGTGCAAGATTTTGAATATTTCATATTATTTGTTGAAAAAACTAATATGCCATCTTTAATGACATTCAAGAAAAATGATATTGAACACACAAATTAACTTATTTATATAGAGCTTGTCGATGTTTTGACACCCCAACTATTTTTGCTCTGAAGAAAATTTGATTAAAATGTTTTCGAATTGCACCCATATTAGGAAATTACATACTTTTTAAAATCAACATATCACATTTTCTTCGAGATTTTTCTTTTCTGTTTCAATATGAGTGAGTGTGAGTTACTAGCTGCTAGTTGTCATAGCCTTTGACGTATTGAAGTTTGAAAAGGCCGTGAGGATCATTATTTTGGTGGTATAGGTAATAAAATTATGCTTTCATCTGGCTGTTCCACACTGTATACACATCTCATTATGAGTGTCGTGTATTCGCCTCTCATTGTCAAGTAGTCATCAACAAAATTGAAGACTATTCAACCGAGGACCATATGGAGGCTGATGCTAAAGTTTGTATATGGTGTCTAAAACATTGAAAACAACCGAAATCCACTTTCTGTACTGATAAATATTTACTTTGACAGTTACGTCATCAATATATCCACTCATCTCTTCAACATATTGATTATCTTCAGGCTGTCATACCTGATGTATAAACCAAAAGAAGTACTTTTTCTAGCTGATATTCGATCATTACAACGTGAATTATATTGGACCAAAACATCGAAGTAATATAAGTACAGTTATAGGAATGCGTTGGAGATTTTGATAATTGCTTTTTCAACGACCATTAATGAAAACGTCATAAAGCACACTGTTTTTTAATTTGAAATATGAAAGCACACGTGTTGAAATTTGCATTTTCCTACGACCACGTATGAAAACGTCAATAATCACACTGTTTTGTTATTCAGAAAGTAGCTCATATCACCATGGTATTGTTTATTTGAAAGAAAAAAAGCACTAGTGTTGATATGAGAAATATCACAACGGTCGCATGAATTGATAGAAATAATTAGGTATATTGTGAAGGTACTCACTGTCAATATAAGCGTTCTCAAATCAAATTCATATTATTTATTGAAATTTCTGTCTCGTTTTGAATTATAACGAGACCTATTTATCTATTAATTTCAATGTGTCTGATACATAACCTCTGAATTCACTTTAAAACTGGAACCTATACTCTTTGCTGGAACTATTTCGATGTTGATGACAGAGGGTTAGATCATTCAAAACAGTACGGCTACAGTTTTTTGCGCGGCTTGCTGCTTGCATCAGTTTGATATCACAGTATTACCAAAGAGAAGATTCTTTGGTATCACAGATGTTTGCAAAGAGTCAAGGACGCACTAACTCGAGTAACTCGTACGCGCTTGCGAACTACATACTTCTATGGTTCTGTATTCCTGGTTGCGTGATTACTGGCGCTAGCAGGTGAATGGTGTCAAGGTTGTTTTTATACGCTGGTGTCAATATCAATAAAATTTGCCCAAACTAAACTAACTCAATCAATCAGTAATTCACATAATGAGGAATTGTCGGAGAAGTATTCAAATATCATCTTGATGAATATGGAAATAAACAGTACTTGATATTGAATCAAAACCACCTGAAATTCCAGAGGCCGCTCAAGTTACATTTTTGACAAGACCTCCCGCGAAATAAAAGTTTTCGGAGTCGTAAGAAAAATAGTGTACAAAACTCGTTGGAAAGTGCATTTCCTTCACTCGTCACGTTTCCGCACTCACCGCTACGCGGCTCGTGCTAAACGACTACTCGTGTGAAATATGCCACTTTCCACACTTGTTGTGTAATATACTATTCTCAAACCATACTCTCATAGATTTATGTGTCAGATATAACCTGTTGATGTTTGCACATTTGAGATGAACGAAGTGTAACTTATATTTCTCGGTTAATGCCAATATCATTTTACCCCTGTATTGTGAGTTGCCTAATCACTGGCGTCAAAGGATGAATAGGTTCATATTCAAGTAATTCTGTGATGTCAAAATAAATATCAATCAAGATGTTTGTGCCTTTTGCCAACAAAAATAATTCAAAAATTCCCATCTGGAATTGTCGAAAAAGTTTTGAATCACTATACCGTTGAAGATACATCATTGAAATTGCAAAGGGCTAACACAGACGCAACCCTTTCTGGCAAAGTAACTCCAACCGAACCAAATAAATTCTGCATCAACGCTGACTGCTGGTGATTCCTTCATTATTCTCGAATCAGAGCAGGATGATAGTAAATCAAAGTAATTTAGTGACATGGCGACAGTTTTAACGATTCGATAAATAAGTGCGAGAAAGGGTGGCAATTCGGCTGTCTGGCTCGGAGCATCCGAACTGATTAAGGGCATGAAGGGTTTCTGGCTCTGAACTCCTCGACGGAATTTAATTGAGGGAAAAATTATCTCTTTCTCGCCATCTAGGAAAGGCTGCAGACATTCCGATGGTTTATGCGATTGGATATAGAAAGGTTCATCCATAGTCAGTCTTGAAGCTATATAGTTGTCAATTCTGTGGATATCCCAAATGTAAGACGGTAGGAAATAATCAACTTTCAGCCGCACTTTTTCAAATGAACGACATAACTGCATTTCTGAACCACTCTGTATAGAAGTAACCTATAATTCCTTACCAATATGGAAAGTCCTCAAGTTTCACCAAATTTCGATACCATGCATAATATTTCTGAACTCATTTCTGAAGACATCAGCATTTTTACTACATAGTAGTGATTGCCGAAAACAGAATAATATTTATTAAGAAAACAGAACGGGTGGGAATAGGGAAATATCGAGTTGTTATATGAACTCAATTCAAATTCCCAAAATAATAGTATAATGTAGAGTTTGAACCATTTAGTGGGACATTGATTATATAGTATAATTTCTACACCTTTTCCATCAGTTGTATTTCAGAAACCATCATCAAGTTAATTTCAGAAATCGTCAATTGAATTTCAGTTTATAGTCACTTGTATTTCGGAAAGTATCAATTGTATTTCAAAATAGTGACTTTAATTTCAGAAAGCCTCAAATGTATTTCAGATTAGTCAAATTAATATCAAAAAGTATCAATTGTATTTCAGAATAGTCAATTCAATATCAGAAAGCGTCAAATGAATTTCAGAATAGTCAATTGAATTTCAGAATTCGTCATTTGTATATCAGAAAATATCAAATGTATTTCAGAAAGTGTCATTTGTATTTCAGAAACAGAATTCGGGCTTCTTCTACGAAGAAATCGATAAATATTAGAAAATATATCATCCAGTGCAGAAATAAGAAAAAATCTACCTGCATACCCAATTTTTAATTTCAAAATAACGAAGTGGAGGTCCATTTCTGGTACAATCGGAAGTGCTACCTATACATTCTTGAGAATATTACTCGGAATATTATGTTAGATGGATAGTCCCCACATTAAGTATATCGATCGCTTTTTCAAAACCACTTTTTGGGGACAAAACATGATTTTTTCAATTCAATACTATCTGGTGTGGAGAAAATTATAATATCCGTTGTTCCTTGAACGTCTCAGCAGCTTCCTAATCATAAATAAAAATGTCCTCCAACGTTTTCCAATATCTATATATACTGAATCAATTATGTACATTTTACACTGTATACCTATTGATTGATTTGAGATATTCACCTATAATTTTCAAAAAAAGTAATGCATATTAAAGCTGAAATCCTAATATCAATGGTATTGAATATATTTGAAAATGGCATATCTTAATCTAAGACATACCAATCCGAGAAGATGGCACGCTGTCTAGTATTTTAATCACCTGGTAGAAGCAATATAAGCAACAGTAACGGTACATCTACAATTAATTTAAGAAATTGTTATCTACTCCCACTTACACTAACGTTTTATAAGACATTCGAAGCTATCCAGTTGTTGATTGTGGACAAAGATTAGAAGAAAAAATGTTACCTTCAACTCCCGTAGTGTTGAATAGAAACATTGTTGGCCATTAACCAAATATTATGTTCGATTGATTTGGACGATTATAATAATTACCATTGATGAAGTTATAGTAGTAGTGATAGACAAAAATCGTTGTTTGTTATAGAACTTTGTGACAAAAAACACTGATCTTCCATTTTTATAAAATCCGATACAGTCATAAGAAATCTTCTTGGAGATAATGAGAAAGATATACAATGCAATCATTTAGATATAGATGGTTAATTAGATAAACAAATAATGTCTTATTATCCAGAAGCACTCATTATGGAGGTAGGACCAGTTTGGGCATGAATGAAATGTGTGGGTCATGTTAAGCCCAAATAAATGCATTCACACAAACGTTATAAATTTTACAATGAAACGTTATAAATTTTAAATTGAAACGTTATACATTTTATAATGGACAGGGGGGACAGATAATAACAGGCTCACTATCAATGTTTTGATAAACTTTAAATTGAATAAGATCTGGATTTTATAGTCTCTAAAATGTGGAATAAGATAGATCTTCATACCATATTGAAGGCTGTGAATTGATATAACGAAGATGAAATAAATGAATGTGATGGATTGGTGTTATTCGTAACAAAAATGATTTCAAAACGATGGATTCGGAATAATTCAATTGAAAATCAATATCGAACAACACATATTCGTGATATATAATATAGAACATATAGATCATCCCCAATATTATATCCATCAATGATGACTTGAAGTAGGTATACTTATACAGGGTGTTTCCAGATGTCATGTTCACAGTGAAGGGGATAATACCTTGAATTATTTTACTGCTGAAAGTTTTGTCCTGATTTGATTCGCTTCTGATGTTTCATCAAAAATCGGTTTTCAGAATTTGAAGTCGGTACAGTTTTGAAGCATGTTGAACGAATTCCTTTTCAGGTCATTAAACAAGTTCTCAATTTTCGCCTACTTGATGACTGTCAACTCTGTTGTCGCTGGATTTGAAAAAAAAAGCAATCGAAAGGAAGATCACGCAAGTCATGAAATATTAGTACGGTTCCCAGAAAACCGACACATATTTGGAAAGAAACCATCCTTTATCCACCTAGTTTTGAAGCTACTGCCTGACTCAACTAACTAGTAAAAGTGATACTACAACATTTTACATCTTTTCAAATGTTCAATTTTTATAATGTGAAGTAAGCAAAATACTTCTTTTTCTAATCATGTTTCATCTGATATATCATGAAACAGGCGTTTGTTTTTCACTTATTGAGTTCCTATCATTTATATTTTCAAATACCTACTAACTACTAATTATTGTTAACTTATGCATACTTAAATATATTGGAGAAAATGAATGACATAATACAAAATATTGAAATTAGTAGCTATTAATTATAGGTAGAAATTCCAGAACATTCATTTGGATAGTCTAGAACTAGATAAATATCTCAGTTTTGACATCAGAATTGATACAGCATTTGACTGTTCATTTCGTCACAATTATGTCACTCTCACCTAAGAAATTACTGAGCCAGCATACTTATTGCTACTAATTTTATACAACGTTTTTTGCTGTTCAATGTAGAGTCTAACATGAAGCCATATAAGAATCAGTTGTATGTTAGGTATGAAGTAAATGAAGCAAATAAGAGATTGGATACTCATCAAGTAATTTTCTGTTCAGATAGTTAACCACTGATCATTACCCTTCCTATGCAAAAATCCTATTTATAAAGATGCAACGACCAGTAGATAATAATCAATTTGCGTCGTTCCACTGATACGATTTATCTTCGTCATCGTCAACATCATCATTACCTCCAACTGTATAAACACGTAATTGCATGAAATTTGATTTTCCCGACAGGCCGTCCGATCTCATTGTCCGCTGATACCCAATAATTCAATCTTATCAATTTGTTTCAATTTCATCTCGGATATCCACTCGGATCCACCGCCGCGAACTGACTTTATCTCTAAAATCTAATTAATGCGCGCCTACAGAAAAGTTAATGAGATTGAATGCCATTAAAGAAAAATCTCGAGACTAGAAGTAGAATTTGTCGCCAAAGGTGATGTAATCATGTATGGAGGACTGGGCATGGAAATGTCCGAGAGGGGAGAGAGGGGAAACGTCGTGTGCATGGGATGGGTGTGAGTCAACTGCCCAAGACAAAATCTACAAGGTATGCTTGAACTTGATCCGAAACTTTCGGAATGCCCCAGCGTTTATCTATTACCATTTAAAGATCGGATCTTTAATTACAGGCCGTAATAGTATTAGTAGCTCTATCCTTAATAAATATAGAAAATCTATTTAAATTCCAAGAACTAATTTGCACCTTTCAGTTTATAAATTATTTCAATTCATCGAAATGTTCACTTATAATACCACAAGCTTCAATTATACTGGAATTTTTTTCGACAACATGAATTTTCCACACAATACTCGTGTTGGAGAAAAAAATTCCTGTTTTTAATTGAGGCTAGAGTGGTATTCGGTAAGAAAATTTCAAACCGAAACATCATTCAAGTCTGTCCCAGTTGAAAATACAGAAGTTCTGTGAAATCCCCCGTTGAAGGAAAAGGGAAGGTTACACCTCGCTTCTCATTGTTCTGTGGTGAATGGAATTGGTTGGGGGTGGGCGAATTTATCGATATATCGATAATTATCGATAATATCGATAATTTTTTCAAATAAATTATCGATTAATCGATAATATCGATAATATTGACAATATCGATGATATCGATAAATTCTTATTATCGATAATCGATATTTCCAAACCGTTATCGCCCACCCCTGATTTTCTGAATCCTGTATCAATAGTTTTTACATTTCCACGTAAAAAATTTTTTTCGAATTTTTTGTCTCAATAGCTTGTGAAGAATTGAAAAACATGGATTTATCGATAATATCGATATATCAACTATCGATATTATCGATAATATCGATAAATTCTTATTATCGATAATCGATATTTCCAAATCATTATCGCCCACCCCTAGAATTGGTTAGTTGACCGGACGACTGGGTATAAAGAGTACAAAAAAAAGTTGACGAGATTGACTGTTAAAGTCTAATTTTTATTATATTCATCATGAGTTCCGTTAATCAAGATGTGAAATTTCAATAATCGCAGGACACAGTTTTCATAGTCAGCCGCTACCGGTCCACTATCTACCAAATCCGTATCGGCTATTTTGACAAGTTATGGTAAGTTGTTAATCAACAAATCAGTTCATAATTATTCACCGTCTGGATACATTGAATAATCATGGCAGAAAACTATGAACCAGGCCTTGCCCTGCAATCATGCATATGGTGCGAGAGCCTGGAAAACATGACTATATGAAATATGTTTATCAGACATGAAGAACAGGAAAACTCAAAGAATGTTGTTGAGTTAGCAGCAGCTGAGGTTTGGCTGAGGTGAAGTTGGTAAAAATATATATTTACACTGAGTGCGTACCAGTTTCACCAATGGAGATCGCTATCAATATATTTGAAGTTAGGTAAATGTGAATGTTATTCAACCTATAAACGTCAAAAAATTTCCAGTGTTATACCATGCTTTTCCCCAAAGAAAGAGAGAAAAATTTCCGGAAATCGTTCTAGTTGCTATAGTAACGATACAAAATTTAGGCTTTTGATTGGTCAAAAATGTTAGGTGTGAAATTTCCAGGATAAAAATCATGTATCAATAATTCTTTTGTGAAATGAACCATGAAGTTGGAGAAAATTGAAAAAAAAAAGAGTCTAATCCAATCAAAAATTTCTAACATAGTTTGAATTTGAATGCCTGGTAGACAAAGAGCAGAAAAACAACTACTCTCCTAATCTAATCAATGTGTTTTCCTGTGATAACCATTAGGAAACTCCTGAATGGAAATGATAATATTATTAAAGTTAACGACTCACATCTATCAAGACAAGACAGATATTCTCTGAATCACCTTATTTTTATATAGGTTTTTCCAATTAGGAATAACTGACACGATCATGTATTAATTGAATGCCAAGGTTGAAACTCAAGAACGAACTTGTTTTCTTGGAGACAAAAATCGTAATGAACTATTCTGTTTCACGGTCAAAAATCCATGACAGAAAAAACTTTTTAGAAAAATATTATTAGGATGTACAAATATGTGAGAATTGAGCAGCCCATAGACATGTTTCTATTCGATATAACCGATGAAAAAAAATCCAGATTCATATTGAAGAACAAAAAATGATGTGATGATATTACATCTGTTACTAAATTTCGACACAAGTGAGCAACTGATTGCCTTGAAGAAGTTTCAGGAATGTTCGAGATATGTATCACATCCAGGATTTTTTTTATGTTCTGGTTCTCATGAAAAGGGATATCCTGTAATGTTCAGAGAAAATCGAGAGAACCAAGGGAAAGACGGTAGGAGTTGGTGTTCTTCTTAAATTTATGGAGATCGTATGCCTTTGGGAACACCTCCCTAGACAATGAGTTCCAAAGTCTCGATGTTCGTCTCGAGTCTTTGGAAAGGGACGTCCTGCAGACCTCTAAAGTGACCACGAAGTGGTGTGAATACTGAACTTGACGGGTTAATCTCGAAGAGACTGCTAATGGAGGAACGATTGTTAATATTTCATAAGAGCATCGCCCATGAAAATATCTATAAAATAGAGATAAATCGCCAACTTTTCTACGGTATTCCATAGAGGTATGAGCGAGTTTGTAAGCGTGGCATCACCGACGAGACGAATTGCCCTTTTTTGGACAGAATCCAATAGTTTCAGGATATGTTTAGGTGCCGCACTCCAAATATGGGAACAGTATTCCAAGACAGGTCGGATCTGTGCCTTATAGATCATAAGCGAAATGTATGACTTCAATGGTATGGTTAATCCTGACTGAATTATGTTGGGCACAGTGAGATCGGCTTTACTAGAGAAAAGACATGCTTGTGTTTTGTTTGCATTTAATTCTACCTGGTTATTAGATCCCCACTCGAGAATTGTTGATAAATTCATATCAATTTTGTTAACATTTCTTCCTCGTTAATTTCTGGTTAAACGGGCCGATATAGGAGCCCTGATGGAAGAGAATGCGGTACTATCATCCGCGAAACTGTGTATAGGACATGAAGTTGCTTCCAACAATTCGTTGATGTGAAGTAGAAATAGTGTTGGTGCTAAAATTGATTCCTGCGGAACACCAGCATTTATGAGCAGAGTAGACAACAGTGGAAAACATCCAGAATATCCCAACATACACATCAGGAGTAAAGGAAAAAACTTCTATACCTATTTCACCGCAGCAACCGCGTCGTATATTGTTTGTGGCAGGTAGGTATATAAATAAAAATGTGGGAGTGTTTAAAGTAAACATTAACCAAGCTCGTATCATGAACAATCGAACCACAGACATGATTCCTTGGAATTTTCAATTGTGATTCACGAATGTGACCTTCGCGATAACAAATGCCTCGATACATCGAGAAACTCGTACAAGACTTTGTAATCAATTGAAATGTACGAAGGTGGTAATTAAATTTATTGTTCCACAAACTCCTATGCACATTATGTCATCACCGAACAAGAGTTGCCTCAGGGCCTGTCAATCTATTTTCACAATTGAAGGTTAGCAAAGTGGATGTTTGTCACCAAACAACGCAACGATAACATGAAACGAACAAATCCAATAAACGATCGATAGCAACTTGAAATTCATCTCCTACTCGCAACGTCACGCGGAGAGTAACAATTTAATTAATACGTAGGGAGTTATGAAGTCATCATTATACTCGTCATTATACCATTGCCTTTTTCGTGATTCTTCTGGACTGAATGCACATTGAAATATTTTTTAAGCATAAGTGTTTATAAGTCATGTCAATTGATGTTAGGGATCGCCAAGTTCTTGAAAATTTCCAGAAATAAAAAACTTCGAATGTAAAAGTTGTAGGGTTCGTTCTGAACCTCCAGAAAGTTAAACCAGATGGAACAAATGAATATCGCTGATATAAAATATGCATACCAACTTCGTTATTTTCAATAGAACACCCCATATATTTTTCGGAAAAATTGAAGATATTCTTTCTCCTGATTTCAGAAATATATTGATTATTGATAATTGCCTTAGCCATTTTCGAAATATCTATAATAATATAATTTATAATTTGATTTTTCCAAATCGCAATAATTGACATAAAGAAACAACAAGACATATCTAGATAGTTTGAATTTTGACACTATTGTCAAAGTCGATATGAAGTTTGATTGAAATTGTCAAGCATGACTCAAAATAACTGCTGATGTACGACTTTTTTATGCACTCAACTGTACCTACTGTGTCACCGGGAATTTTAAGATCTCGAAATTTCTTGAATCAAGACAAGATATAATTTGTGAAGAAAACGTAAATTTCTTGACTTTGTCTCAAGACAGGACAATAAGTTTTTATCAAGACAAAAATTCTTGTCTTGTCGACCTCTAATTGATATAACTGGATTTCATGAAAGAATATATTCAGATTTTCTTATTAACAAAATCATCACCATCTCTGCGTCAATGTGTTTTCCTTTGTGATCACGCGTTATTTTTATAGGTTTTTCCAGAATGTTCAAGAAGTTTTTGCTTTCGTTTTTCCTTACACATAGGTATTTTATATCGTAGATTTTTTAAATGTTCTCTGGAAGGTGATTGAAACCTTTTGCTCCTGCCAAAACTGTTTTCGATATATCTATTTTTCCCCATATTTTATTTTGCGGAATAGTCATTAGATTGTATCTTAATGACAGGGAAGTAAACTCCGAGAGCTTTTGATAACTAACTAAATATCCATCAGAAACAATGCCATAATTACTTTCCATTGAAAAATGTATGAAAAATCATCAGAAGTATGGAAAAATATCGATAAGTAACAATAATTTAAATCTAAGTTTTGAATAATTCATTCAATTCTTTATGTTCACCCCTACCAACTTCATCTCGTTTTTTTCAAACAAACATATCTAGAATCTAATCAGTGTTCATGCTTTGCTTCTCAGCCCTATATAATACAAAATCGAAAATAAGAAACATCCATTGGAGAGCTCAGATGGGTTTCACATATCCATATATCTCTGTGCACCCCACAAGCTATATTCTTGATACCTCCTTTGGGAATTCCGATAGCAGAGTAAGGAAATGGCTTAGAGGATAACTCGATTTGCGCACCTTGATAAAAATAATATCTTTCTTCCCCCGGTATGTTCATTATTCAACATACCGGGCTTGCCAGAAGAGTTTACCATAAAGAAGTATTGTAGCTGACAATGAAATATCTAATATCAATCAGCATGGAATGCAAAGCTTCCTCTTGTACTACAGTACCCAAAACCTCAGAATTTCTATATCATCTGGAGGGGTCGAATCGGGACTGCGAGCTGGTCAACCAAAAGTTCCATCATGTGTCCTTTTCGCCAAAGTAATGTAGGTATTCAAATGATTCGTTTTCAGATGGATCGGTGTGAAAAGTGTATCGTAGGACATTAGATTTCCACTCGCAATTTTCATGTTTTTTTACTTTTTTACCGAATTGTCATGGATTAGCTTCTCTTCAAACATTCAAAGTGACAAATCTAGACGTTTCGATAGAATGAGGTCGCACAAAATTTAATTTTTTTTTAACCACAAATGGTACTTCTTTAATCCATAAAATCAACAACTATTTCTCATTCTTCTTATAATTTGTGGATTCCCGTATTTGTTGCAACATTATTATCGTTTAAAATAAAGTTCGGAATGGAAATTTGTCTCCATTTCCATTTTTTTTATCATTGTATAAATGTGGTAATTTTTTGGTATAATAATAATTTGTATCAAATAAGTACATGTTCTCTCGTTTATCAATCAGATTGGCATCCAGAAATCGAGAAAATGAGAAATTGTTGATGATTCCATGGAAATATTGATGTTTCGACTAAAAACCTACTTTCAATTTTTTAAAGGCCGGACCTAGAATAATACTTTTCTTCATTATGTTGATCGACACCTCTGTGGACAAAGAACATACGTACCAAATATCACAAAAATGTATAGGGTGGTTCATAAGTTATAATCAATTGAAAAAATTGGAAAAAATCAACAAATCATCCTGTAAAGAACGATAGACCCATAAAATATGGGTTATTTGAAAGCACATCGGTGTCATTCATCTATACCCTTATACGGTATGCGCATTTCCCAATGAATTACCCTGTATAATAATACGTTTTGAAAAAATTCACCAATACACAATTCACGAAATATCTCACAAGAGTGTGGCATATTAATTGATTTTCTTCAACTTCAAAATTTTGATCCAAGCGCAATAAAAAATGTTCAGATAATCTGATCAGATTTGAGAAGTACACTATTGAATTCACGTATAATATCGATTGAAATTGTTACAGCAAAAAAAAACACCAACGGTGATTTCACCATCCGATACGACATAAAAAATACTGCCTGTATATATTAGACTACAACATTAGAATTGAGAAAGAAATAATCAACGTTTGAGGAATAATTACGTATGATTCCCATTATCTTTACATAATATACATATCTGCGGATCAACTTTCTCAATAATGTACCCTCTCGGAATCATTTCGATCTGATGAGCATAATTTAAAGAGGCAGGCGGGCGGTAAGAAATTTAATTTGGGGTCACGGAAACGAGAGGCCGTTAAATTAAACGGCTACGCGACTTTAAAAAAATATATCGCCGCTACAGCTACACCCACCCTCGCCTCGCAGGAATTAGATCCTGCGGGACTCCCTCCGAGCATCTCCTCCCACCCCCTGCGAGGGGTGCAGACGCATTGTCTTCGGCCGTGCTATCAGTTCAATAACGCACCGGAACATTACGTCTAAAAAACTACCCCGCATTTCAATGGAATTGGCCCGCGGCAATTACCCTTAATCTTTGGATTCCTTTGGACGTGCAGAGTTCGCAATTACCGGGGAACGCGGCTCAGCATCTCGGAATTGCAGCAGCAGCTTAGGCCATAAAATTAGGAGATTTCTGCGAAAAAATATCGCGCGGGAATATCTGTCAAACGTCAGCACCAATTTTTTATCTAACACTGAGGAATTATACTGCCACAATGGTCGAGTTCCGAAATCCCCAATCAGTACTGTCAAGTAAAGAACTCAACACCAATAAATTCCATAACAAATCAAAATACAATATTTGCTGATGATACTTGTTATATTTAATATCAATTAATAGTTTCTAATATGTAGCTTCATAAGCTTCATGTACCGGGTGATTCAGTAAGGGCAAATTTTATCTTCTTTCCGAATATGATGAGATAATTATACCAATGCATTTGAGATTCCGGAGAAAAATTGAAAAAACGATTAACCTCACAAAATACCGTCAAGTCAACTTAAGTTATTGTAGACATTAACAGTCCAAAAAGTTTAGGATTCCCTCCCGCCTTTATTTTACGTCCTACAATGAAACTTCATGTTTCAAAAAGATGGACAATTATGTTGGCATTAACGTGAGAGTATTCATTTCTGAACTTATATAGGAACATTTCCGAAAAAATTAAATTTTTTATACGATCGAAACTATTACGCCCCCAAGCGGTAGACGTATCAATTTTAAAAACATTTCCAGCAATTTTTCTTGGTCGATTTCCCCTGAAGAATTTTTTCCCCAAACTTCTACGACTGTTAGTTACTGAGATCCTTATCCTTACTGAATCACCCGGTACAAGACTCTGCAACTCCCACACTACCAAGAAGTGTCCAAGAGGATTTTCCCAACCTTCAAAAAAATAGTACCTATCTGATGTGTCATTATGTGTATGATGAAAAAAAAGATTTGTTTTTGTTTATCAATAAACCTTATGGCGATCAAAACGTTTCTTTTTGAATACCGAAAGGTTGGACTGGCTAACAGTTTATCCAGCGCTCCCTAACACTCAATGAAACCTTCATTAGTTACACTTTTTCCTCTTCTCCTTAAGCTACAGCTAGACTAATGATTTCTTTTTGTCCCCCGACATGGAGAAAAAGCCTCTACGATGTAAATCAATAGGAAGACGGACCGGACGAATAATCTGTCTTATTTGTCGGGGCCAAGTAGGATGGGGAAGAGGAAGAATTGACCCGATGGGAAGTTAGGGTTTGACTTCTGTCTCACCGAACGACAGTTATTTGCTGTTTACAAAGTGTTGAACTATTTATTTTCCCTGGGTCTTCAGTATCGCATAAGATCACGACAAGGCGGTTTATCTGATGTCGCTACCCTCTTTTCTATCGGCTTTCTTCAAGGTCCGCGAGAAATCGACGAGTTGGCCACATTGGAATTTCATCACTGTCGTGGAAGATTGGGGAAAACAAAAGCGAAACTCTGATGCAACGGTACTTCACTTTACAATACCGGAATTTGTTTTGTAGATCGAGACAAGCTGCTTTTAATAAATTACTATGACAAGTCGAAACTATGCGTTGTTAATTATGAGGAATTGTTGAGGTGTGAAGAAGCTCTTGGTAGGAAACAGATGATCTTTTTTCGTGGAACAGATTTTTCAATTGGCCTCACATGAGCATCCCATCCTGATCTAGGGAATTGTTGATGGTGATACCAAGCATGAATCTGATCTTGCCAAATAACACTCGATTATTTTTTAATGGATAAATTTGTCTTCTAAACTCAGAATTCTTCTATTGGTGACTTCACTAGACAAAAATCAACTGGACAATAATATTTACGATAGTTTTTCTCGTAAAATTATTTTTGTTAGAAAGATATAAAAACCTCACTGTGAGAATCTATTTGTTTCTTTTCAATGTTGAATTAAAGGTTCGATAGATCTGTACAATTTTTGAATATCGGTCTACTTTTTCTATTTTTTTCTTTTCTTTCTTTTCTCGTATCTGATACGTAACTACCTAATCAGAATGTTGTCTATTATTTCCTTTCTTATACATATTTGTGCCCAGAATCCATGTGATATAATGAAATATAGATAAATAATTACTGTATCACCATAAATATCAAATTGTTATAGCTATTCACTTGAAAACTTTGGGATTCAGAAGTGAACAAGATACTCCCATATCAAGGAAACTTCGTGGGACCTGTTGAGTTCATTCTTAATCCGAAGAAGTTATCTGTTGTAATATTGCTATTATTACTATTATAATATGGTGTTTGTCTGGTCTGAGTTCCTGTATTTTTTGTTCTAGTAGTTATATCGGTTTTGTGATTGGTGTATTGGTTCTTATTCAATTGAAAAGTAAAAATGATGATGAATCACTTGAGTCCATAGATATTGAAATAAGGCAATGTTTCGTGAGGACACGAAACTTCTCTTAAAGCTCTGGATTCACTTTTCAATCTTATTATAAGCCTATTCGAAATTTATTGAAAGTAGATATTTTCTTATTATATGTGCTCAGCTGTTTGCTCAAAGCAAATATAATTTGCACTATTAAGTCATGACAATTATCTTCGAGCTCTTAATGATTCCTCGTTGCAATCATATTTTTAGCCTATATTCGAAATTCATAGAAAGTACATGGATTCTTCCTGTTTGTGCTCAGCTATTTGCTCAAAGCAAATATAATGTGTACTATACATTCTCTGATGATTTCTCGAATAACCTAATCATATCGCATTAAACAGGTATGAAAACAAACTAAATATTGGTTGATCTTTTTGTGCAGATTTTCAAAGCACTATTTACACCTCATGAGTTCTTAGGTTATTTAAGACGAATGAAGACCTCACTAAATAAATTATCTTCTCACGACCCATTAGCGAATTAGTGAAGTAGAACTTGGTAACATCTCAATTTAGCTATCGTCCAACCCTTTCGAGTCTTAATTTGAATACAACCCTTCGCTTTACCCTCCTAATAAAACCTCCTGCCGAAAATTCACTATTTTCAGCAATTAAGAAAAACGGGCACAGCTGTGCCGATGAGTTTAAAAAATTTATTATCCAGATATTAAAGAAAGCAGAGCTCATTCTCAAATTTTTCTTGTATTTCTGAATGATATATGTGTTATAAGATACATTAATTATGAATCAAACATGAAGGGGTAACCCTGTCGTCTCACTCTTAACTAATCTCGATAAAAATGTTTCCTACACTGTGAAAAATAATCCGTAATGAATACCGAAAGATGACTATATTATACTAAGCGTTGTGGTCAAATAGGCGCCAATCACTACATTTATTAAAAATTACCACTACGAAATAGTACGATTCAAACAATAACAAATACTGAAGCTTCAAGTATGAAGTACTTTTCCTGTTTGGTTATTATTTAACAAGTAACACCCACTTGTCGATTTGTTTCTATTTATTGGTGGCATACCGAAATCAGAATATTACCTAGCATTCACATGACAATGTATAATACTACCTATCCTTTTTGGTTAATGAATCTATGAATATTGTTTACCTATACTGATGTAATATTAGGGGTTTTAGGAGGTTAATTATAACTTCACTATATGAGTATTCCATAACTATATATTGTTTTTTGGTAATATAATCAATTGTTATTATGCTTCAGAGCCAAAGAGCCTTGAATTCCATGGACCTTCTAAAGATGTCCTTCTGTCTCAATATTTTTGCTTCTGGATCCTGAAAATGTACAATTGAAAAAATGAAAAAATTCGAGAATATCATGATGAAATAAGCTGTCACCGAGGAAATCGTGAAAAAATAACACGTTTATTCATTGAGATAATCATTCGAATCACCCTTTCATTATATCATTATCAATGTCAGAAAGGCTCCAACAAAAACGAATAATGTAATAATAAATCACCAATAACTTCCATGACAACAAATTAATACATAATATTCATAACAAAGTTTCAAAGTTATGATTTCCTTTCATTTCACGACATTTAGGCTATAAAAAGTATTCATGTCAAAAATCCACTCTGAAGGCCAATAAGCCTTATATTAGTGAGTTTTGAAAAAATCATGGACACTTTTGGCAATGTAATAGAATCACCCTCTTCATTTTTAAGGCACAATTTTCGGACATCAGGTATTTCTAAAGCAAGAAATTCGTGTACATAAGTTGTTAGATCATTCAGGAAGAAATAATTGATCACTTTTGAATGTTGATGAAAAAAAAACAAAAAAGACATACCTACATGCGATTCTGGAGTCTGCCATTACTGTGCCATTCCAAATTCGCTATTACACTCAAAACAGAATTCAACTTGAATACTGGTATTGATTGATCCAAATTCCACTGAATCAGTATTTTTTCCAATCTAGGTATATGTTCGTTCTCATTAAACTACAACTTCAAACAGCTTAAGTGCAAAACTAAAGTGACAAAACAATGAGAATGAGTACACAAACCACCAACGGCAAATAACAGCACAACAAATGGCGTCGCAATTCGCATCCCCGATTCACCACTGCGCTGGTGCATCTTTCGCGTGCTTATTGATCCGGAAATCAATAATTAATACTTTTCGTAGTAGTAAATCTTGACAACACGGAAAGTACTCTCATACGTGCTACCATTTGTAGTGGTAAATATAAATATTAGTTAAGTTATGTCCACCCTGAACCTAATACCTCTACAGGAAATGTATTCGATGATTTCGTGTTATAGAACATTTCAATTGATGAGGTAGTCAATAATAATTCGAATTATTACTATTCTGATGTGGTATGCAATAGATTTGTCGAGATATTGAGCACTTATAAAAGTAATATCACTAACATGTAATTTGTTCAATGAAACTTATTCGACATTACCATTCTTTTAGTAAAATAAAAATCTATTTATTTTTTCAGTGTAGTAGCATGCAGGGGGGGGGGTTAAAAAGTTAAAATTTTCATGAAGGTATGATTTTTTTGACATGTTCCACTCATGTTGTCACTCATTTTCCAGTGTTACTAATTAATAACAACAGCTTAGCTGATGAAGGTATCACGAGTCTTTAGTTTGTCATCACATCAGCAGTGGTTATGAGAGTATATCATTGGACCTACCTAAACGTAGGCATAACATTACAAGTAACTATATACATGATACTGGTGACAAAATATTGTGGCATCGAAGACTAAGTAGAAAAATTGATGAACTAGACAGAAGGGGTTGATCAAAACCCATTATTAATCCAATATTTTTACTTGGTTCACTTCAGCTGCCGTTAAAAAGGTACGAGGTTGAAATAACAATAGGTCTCCTTATTGGTCATGGACCAATCTCCTTTAGTAATTAAAGTGTTGTTGTGTCTGCCTCCACAAGTTATATGGCTACCAGAATATTGTTACATAAAGGGAAAAGAGAAAGTTGATGAACTAGCTAATAGGGTCTGACCAGAATCCTTACTCGCTGATAGAATAGGTAGATGAAACTGGATGAAACAACAAAATTAAAGAAAAGAACTAAAGAACTGCTAAACATAGGGCTACTGTGATAAACCAACAGGTGAAAAATCTGTTGACAAGTATTTTTACTAGCACACTAAGCTGTAAAGAACACTACAGGATATTCTCTAATTGATGGTAACAAACCACGATACATTTATAGCTATACTATATAGCTTCTTCAGGTGGAGTATTAAACTAACTACTATTGCAAACTAATCAAATATATATACAAGTGTCGTGATTTGTAACCCTCAATCAGTGGATATCTTGTAGCATTCTATAGGTGCATTAGTGTTATGTTCAAAAATGGATTTTCATCAAGTAACGGCCTCATATATTCAAAATTTTCAATGAACTCGTAATAAACACTACCATCAGCAGTGGCCAGTTGATGTTCTGGTACGATAGATTTCAAGGAAAGTAGTAGTAAAAATTGAGACTTTCGGATGATTTAGATTAGGTGCACCCTTTCAGGTTGATGAATGATATGCCTGGGGTTACTGTAATTGCAGAAAGAATCGTTCAACTTTCGTTACTCTCACTCACACTCATCGGCTCCCTTGTACATTCTCCTGCAATCAGAGTGGAGTTCTTCGGCCTGGCCCAGTGTCGACGTACTCTCAAGGATTCACGAGTTTTTTCGCAACTTTTTCTCGGTGCTCACAACGCCATTCAGAAAAATGAAGGCGACCGAGGATTTTCATGGAAATAGACTTAATTGTTAATTAGCGAGGCTTAAGAGCATAGAGATGTAACTGAGTCGTGGCAAAGTGGCATAAATCGACTTCAATTGGGAGTAGATTATTCTTAGTGGTTTTATCTGCGAGCGCGAGAACACGAGTGTTCAGTGAACGGCCATGTAGAGCGACGATTACAGCGGACTCAACGATGTGCGTAGGCAAACCTGATTTCTTTCTGAGCAACCAGAGATCCAATCGAAGGGTTCGGTTTTCGGTTTTCGGTACTCGGTGACATAGCAAGAAGTTTGTGTCGGAATCATAGTCATATTAGACAACATTAGTAAGGTTAGAATCACTCCCTCGTTTTTTTATCATCATGGGAATCTTATATGGAGGTTCAATATATCCTTAGCACATCAAAATTAGGTTCAAAACCGGTGGTGTCCGAAATATTCCCGAGTGTAGATGACTTATGCTGTACTATCCGAATAATGTTATGATATTGTTATGGTATCAACTATGATTGTGATATCAAGTTTAGTTGATACGAATCAATAATAGCTTCGAGAGTTATCAAGCTATCAGTGATAAATGAATACTTTCTCGATAATATTCAATCAAGTGAAAACAGTCATTTGAAAATGTGCAGTTTTGGTCCTGGATTACGAATTATCAAGGGAAAATTGAAAGCTGGAATTGTTCATTTTGTTTCATCAACATTCAGTTTTCTACTTTCGAGCTACAAAACAAATTGATTTAAGTTTTTGTGATCTCCTGTATGTCTAAAACATTGAATTTTCCGCCAAACTCTGCTCCCACCAATCAAGAATAGATGAAAGGATTTTAATTCTCTCAGACTCCGCCCAATATTGCCTAAGCGTGCAGTCATCGGTCCGACCAAGAAGTTTCATGCATATAAAGTCCGTGTCTCACGGTCAAACTATTCGATCAAACTATGGAAGTGTGATGTCATCAATGACGTCACACATCAAACAGCAGCTGAAATTAGAACATGTTCTAAATATTTTACCTGTTTGATGAAAAACTAAGGTTAGAGTTTTTTGTTGACACCGAAAATCTAAACTTCAGAATACTATTAATACTAATAGAATTGAGTTTTGGACTGTTGGAAATGTCTGCTGCTTGCAATTGGACGGAGGATCAAGTAACGTATCTTTTAACTTCTGTATAACATCAGACAAAAAGATTACCACAAGAGTGATAAGATATCAGATGCATTGAATGATATTGCTAGTCATTCTCACGGCCAAATAACTGGTAGATGTTATGAATCACTCGTCATCCTTTCAATTGATACCTACATATATTTTCCATAGAATCAGGAGTTAGACATTGTTCAACGTTTTGCAAACACAGTTCAATAGGGAACTGAGGTAGTTTCGTTTCTACTTCACAAATCTCTGAAGGGACGCGCAACTTACCATGAAATAAACGTTTAGAGATTTTTGTGTATTATTTCTATTCATATATATTGTTGAAAAAGCGAGATTCCATCTTGAATGTAGATTTCTCTTTCGTTATGATCAATCAATTTTTGAACTGTTTGAACAAACTTCTTCAAATCGTGTGAGCAGGATTTCTGCACATTTCGAATATTTGAATCAAATAGACAGAAATGACGTCACGTCAAACAGATATAGTAATGTGAGTTAGCAAACTAGCAAGAGTTTAGTCTTCGGTCCGACTATGCGATTTTCTATACTAATAATGGGAATAAGAAGTGAGGTGCCGTTTTATGAAGGATGTTAGGTGTTCCTCGAGCTATGAAGGAAACGCGAGTCAGTTGATCAAACGGACTTACAACGTCAAATCAATTGCGGCGAACGTTTTCAACTCTTCGGCTGGATTAATAACACAGTAGTGGAGTGCCACGACACTCAATCCGACAATCACAAATAATGACAATAATTCATGCGGAGACAGTTAGAACAATGGCCTTAATAGGGCCGTTATTACTCGCTATCAAATCGAGATCGAAATAACGCAACCTGCGATCGTGGTGGAACAGCTTATAATGTGCACCCTGCAGCCACGCTCACTTATTACTTTAACTGCAAATCAAGTATCCGCAGATCGGACATCTCGAGGCACCATTATTAGTAGACTTATACATGTTAACGATAAGATCGGCGATTTTTTATTTGGTATGTTTGAATTACAGTTCCCACACATTACACAGCAGCTCCGTGCAGACACGACATCGATATCAACAATCGGCGATCTTAATTCAATAGCACGCCCGCGATCCGGATTGCCCGTCGATCATGAAAAATCGTCGACGATATTCGACCATCGAAATGAGTTAATAAACAGTTGCGACAGCTATTGCAGAAACGAGGGATCACGTCTATGTCGACAACGGTCGTCTTTCGTCTAGTCTATAGTTGCTGCGCAATCATTTCCACGAAAGATCATTATACCGCTTGGCCAAGCGTCTGCTAAAGAAGCCAACACAAGAGACTCCTCATGTCTATGCTGAATATATAACCTCAAGAATACCCTACAGCTAACATATTCGACACATAATTTGAATTTCCCGCCAATAATAGTGATTGGTCTGGCGAGTATAGTCTATGACGCATTGTGTTTTCATGCCCTCTATCTAACTTAATCAGCAGCGACATAAAACACTTATCAAATGATAGATGACATGACAGATGACATTCGACATATGACAGTTGACAGTTGATAGTTGACAGTTGACAGTTGACAGTTGACAGTTGACAGTTGACAGTTGACAGTTGACAGTTGACAATTGACAGTTGACAGTTGACAGTTGACAGTCGACATATGACAGTTAACAGTCGACAGATGACAATAATTGATATGTAACTGCTGTCATCTGTCACGTGTCCCAACGGCTATCTTGGGTATCGTTATAGATGCCTTATATTTGAATGGATGGCTCATGCCGCTGATGCCCGTCTATAGCTCGTCTACTCACAATCTGTGTTTGGGAGTCGATTATTGAAATCGTCTATCGAAAATCACGTTTAAATTATGACTCTTTTCACTGCGTTCTGTTATATTTTGATTTTTCAAGAGACTTTATTTGACAACCATGATATTCTCCTGGGTTAACTCGCGATGGTAATAGAAAAAGTGTTTTTATATAAATATGAGCTCCACTCAAGCTCAGCCAATGTTCATCAGTGCATAGGTTTGAATATAAGAACCCATTGACATCATATATAATTCTCCTGGAACTACGTTTTTCGTCCCAATGGATTCGATTCAAGACCCAAATTAATTCCGAAACTCATATTACATATAATTCTGCGGTTTGTGGAGACCGTTTGTTATAGGCGGGTTACAGCTATTATCTTATTGATAACGACCAGATAACAGTTAAGTTACTCCAGTTTAGTTACGCCGCTGTATTATTAGGAAGCAATAAAAACGAACGCTGTCAAATTCACGTACCAGCCTTAGGTGGATGGTATAGAGGGTAGATACGAGCTGATATATAACATATAATCCAGTCGTCTGAATTCAACCCAGTAGATAAAAAAAGATGTTCCTGGAGAAAACTGGACTATGAATATGTGAACAATCCTCCAAGGCAGATCGGATCTATGCTTTGTAGATCATGAGAAGCTGGTGAGGTGTGAAGCAAAAAGAGAGATTCTGTGACCCAGCTCTTTCATTTCAACAACAAAATCATTAAAACCATCTGCATAAGTATGTTATCTTATTCAGATTGGTGGAAAAAAGTGCGGCAAATATTAGATTATTCTACTATTGACTCTACATAGAAATATTATCAATTAATAGGCATCATCTCCAAGCATTGTTCCATCCTTTAGGAAAACTCAAACACAACATTTGAAGTTGTCCAACCAGTCATCCTATATAACAAAGTTTGTAACTATTGTTTTTTTTTTAGAAAAGTACTCGTATTGCAATAAAAATTATTCATAATGGGTACATTCACTTCCTTGAACCCATACGGGCCATGACAGCGTGTTCTTAGCTTCTTCAACATCAGTAGCAACGATTACCTCTATAAACATACCATGCAGTGGAGACAGAGGGGTCCCTAATATGTATCCCATACACCTCCCATAAATAATGAGCTTGACCAGCATTCTGCAATATTTCTAATAATGTCGAGTAGACCTCGATCATTTCTATGCCCATTGGTCACCCTCATGCAGTCTACGCGTGTTCTAAGACTTCTTCGATTAGAAGTTTCCGCACCTGCTGAAAAAAATCGCTTACATGATACGCATTAGATAGGTACCGGTGCGGTAAACAAGACGAGTATGACTATAGATGGCAATTATTTATTATTTCCATAGGGGTTGCAAATGTGCATTATGAGGCGAATGGTTCGGAGTCATTCTCGTATCTGTATGGTGGCTCTCCTAATGAGGTTTCTGGTTATTGGCACCGTGAAGAAGTCGAAATGACAATTCACCGAAGCCGTTATTGATTTTTATACGGGGTTTTTATAACACCGTAGGGGCCGTTGAATTTTTTTGACTTGCTGCCTTTCACTCGTGGAGAACCTGACTATGATATATTGTTTTTCTTCAACCAGTGAAGTGGCCTAAAGCAGTGTCCAGTACAGGGTGTCCCCTCTCAATTGGAAAAAACTTCTGGGGCATATTGAGGAACCATAGACAAGCAGTTTGAGATAAGAGACTGATGTCTGGAAGTGCATGGTTTTCAAAATACAGGATGTGAAAGTTTTTTTTTTTAACTTTTTTTTATTAATATTTCAAAGACACGTTAACCGATTTTCTTGAAATTTGCTAGTGATGTAAGCTTCAATAAGACGCTCAGTTAGCACTAATTAAATGTTAATTATGACTTCCAGTGGCGCCCCGGGGGACAGTGTCACGAATAAAAATGACAAAAAATGTACGCTGCTGACTTTTTAAAAAATTTATATATTTTTCAGAAAGCTCAGTTAAAAATACAACTTTTTTGTCACTTGATATTTTTTCGTATCTCTCTCCGTTTTCGAGAAATTTTTTTTATTAAAAACTTTATTGAAAGGTTCATTATTATTAGAAAGAAAAACAAGGAGGCTTTTTTACAAATAATTTATTATTAATTAGTGGAGCAAATGCTCAAAGTGTCCACCATGCATTTCGATGCATTTTCTGCACCTGTCGAGCCAGGATTCGCGCACCCGAGCAAACACGCCTGGATTGTTCGCGATAAATTCCGCTGCCACCACAACTCTAGCAACTAGGTCCTCCATGGTCGGCACAGGAGTTGCATAGATCAACCGTTCCATTTCGCCCCAAAGAAAAAAGTCCAGGAGGGCCAAGTCCGGCGACCTTGCTGGCCAAGGGACGGGACCACCTCTACCAATCCACCTGTTGTTGTAGGTTTGGTCGAGGTAACCTCTCACGGTGCGCGCAAAATGCGCTGGACAACCATCGTGTTGGAACCAGGCCTCTCTACGCAACTGGAGGGGTACATCTTCCAGCAGCTCGGGCAGAATATCTCGCAAAAAACTAGATAGTTATTCCCGTTGAGGTGATCAGGTAGAACGTACGGCCCAATCAAATGGTCGCCAAGAATACCTGCCCAAACATTAACACCAAACTTCTGCTGATATCCTCTGATGTGCGTAGCATGGGGATTTTGTTCGCTCCACTCGTGGTTATTACGAGGATTGAATGTCCCCTCGCGCGAAAATCCTTTTTCATCGCTCGTGAAGATTATACTTAAAAAATCAGTGTTTTCATCCGCTTGACGGAGCAACCACTCGCAGAACTCGAGCCGCCGAGGAGCGTCGTCAGGCAGTAGATGCTGCACCTTTTGCAGTTTAAATGGATAGAGATCGTGGATTTTCAATACTCGATGGACAGTATTTTTGCTGCAATCAAGTTGCGACGCAATCAGACGAGTGCTAGTGTTGGGCTCATTCTGAATGCGTGCCATGACTTCATCCTCAACGGCATCTCTGATCGGAAACTGCCTTGCAAATTCTCGAATAGGCTGCAAAGATAACAAAGCCTCTTAGATTGGCTGTAAAACAGAAACGCGCAAGAAAAAAAACACAGAAAGTTGCCATTTCTGCAATACTTACCACGAATGAGCCGGTCTCCCGTAGATTTTGATGAATTTTGATAAAAATCTTATGGTTTGGCAATTCACGATTTGGGAACCGCTGCCCGTACAACCGTTGTGCTAACAAAGAATTACCCCGCGCTTCCCCATACAAGAGATGCATATCTGCAAGCTCGGCTTATTCAAACCAGTCAGCAGCGTACATTTTTTGTCATTTTTATTCGTGACACTGTCCCCCGGGGCGCCACTGGAAGTCATAATTAACATTTAATTAGTGCTAACTGAGCGTCTCATTGAAGCTTACATCACTAGCAAATTTCAAGAAAATCGGTTAACGTGTCTTTGAAATATTAATGAAAAAAAGTGTTTTGAAAAAAACTTTGACACCCTGTATTTTGAAAACCATGCACTTCCGGACATCAGTCTCTTATCTCAAACTGCTTGTCTATGGTTCCTCAATATGCCCCAGAAGTTTTTTCCAATTGAGAGGGGACACCCTGTATATAAATTGGCGTCTGGTGAATTCAGAAACACACTTGCTGATTGGAGTAGGTACCTACCTTCCAAACTGATCTGAAGTATTAACAGCATTGTCAGCTTTTGAATTTCGTAATATTTAAGTTATTGAGAATTATCAAGATTTTCAACAAATTGGTAACACTCCCGTACTACGTTAGATTACGGAATTGTTATCATCATGTATCTTCCGCAGCAACAGCATCCATTTTAATTTCCAGAATTCATCTGTTCTCAACAGTCAAAAACGAAACAAAAGAAGAATTCACTTTCTCCCACGAATAATAAAAAGCCTTGATTAGAAGATGAGTTACATTTGCAGCGTTTTCTATATGAGATGTATAATTTCTTCTCTTGCTAAAATACTAATGACTTTCGACCTTGAAGCTTCCGCTCCTTGGGATTTTTTTTTTCATTGTTGTTTCAAACAGCTCCGTTTTCTCCAAAATATATGAGGCAACAAATTTTGACACTGCATGATGACACTTTTTTAATACCCATTGTATAGGATGTTTGCATGTATGTCATAAACTAGTTGTGTTCGGTAATCTAGATACGATTCACTATTAGACATTTCCTGAATTAGATACCTACACATAGATATTTATACTGGTGAATTCACTTCCTATCCTGGGCCTGGTCCCAAATCTCTTTATTTCGCCTACTTCGATGAAATGTGTATAACGTGACATTTTCAAATGTATCGAACATGATTGAAACAAAATTTGTCAAATATATATCCCACATTGAGCTGAAATTGAATTGTTTTATATAAATCAAGGATTTTTCTACTGAAACAAAAGTATTTAGTGTATACATAATAACATACATAAAATTACAAGGTACATTTCACACTTTCCATAAGTTTGTGCTTTGAAAATCATTTCATTATTTTAATTAATAATAGATCCTTCTGAAGTGATTTGAAATAAATGCTGTTCTTTGTAAATGCTATCCTAATATGAATAGCGCCTTTTAACCATTCAGGTTCCTCAAATTCACGTATCCACTAATTCACCAATGACTCTTCGTGACAAACGTCTATTTTTTCGACAAAACCCATAAAACTAGGGAGCTCCTTGCATCGCCAAAATAATAACAGGTTTTGAGGCTCTTGGGCGTAGAGCAGAACGGAGCTCCTTTTCGAAATTGTTTCTTAGAAACAATAAGCAGAAATCGATTTGGCTATAAAATATCGAAAGGGTTTAATTAAGGTACCCACACATATGGCTGCAGGACACGCAGGATTCGTTTCGATAGAAAACGAAAAGAACAAGAGATGGGGGCATCACTTTGCACTGTGTGGAATGCGGTATCAAATTACAGGTTGATGTGTTTTGAGGGTAATGACTTTTCTGAATCAGCGCGAAAATCATATCTCTTTGATGAAATTCAACAATTAAATGAAAGCTGCAAAATATTTTTTTTGTGCAACCGATTAAAAAGTTGTCCATTTTTGTTCTGAAATTAGCTCTAGAAGTTGACGTTTCTCGTACTGACGCAACAAAATGATTAGCTAGGCCACACTTTTAGTGCCTAGGAGATAAAGTTTATGTTTTAAATCCTGATGGAATTTCAAAATGAGATACATAGTAGCATTGTTATATGATTATGATTATTATTTCAGAAATAAATAGCTCACTATGAACGAACATCAGCATTGTATTCATTATAGTTTCAACAAGAAATTCAGATACAAATTCATATAGGTGAGTACATAATTATATAATATTCAATCGATTTGTGATATTGATATTGGAACATAGAATAAACCATATTCGAATCATTTGTCAAATGTTTCTTTATATGGCCACTGCTTCTGGGGCAATTATTGGCCAGCACATTCTTTTTGACTTCTTATAGAGCAACATTTGTGGTGAATCTGAGATAAACACATGTCCATTTCATTTAAGTTTGCATAAAATGATGAACCTCCAATATATGGATTTCATTATCTCAAACAAATATAAAATTAACAAGGAACTCTACATAAAAAATGAGAGATAAGGTTAGTTCTTCCTCTTCTTTTTTGTCTAATTGGCCTCTTCCTGCCAGAAAATTGGTCGAGGTTAGATTAACTGGACTGCTTGGAGAATGAATTTGGAATTCAATTTATGAGTGGAAGGTCTCCATCTGAAGAGGATAGCGGACCTGTGTCAAAAATTTAAGAGTTCTGGTTTCTTCATAAGGAGAGAAGCCAATTTAGAACTATATTTGGGTCAAATGGATGCGAAAAGGTTCCTTTAATCTAAAAGAAAAAGTGTTTGAAAAGTGTGTTTCACCGCCAACTTAGTTGCAAAATATTCCCCGATGTCTCATGAGTAGAAAGACGGGGACCTTAGTTTTTTATGTGTCATCCGAAGCACTACTCGTCTGGCTATCGTTGAGAACTTTGGAGATATTGTGTGTAGCAAATACAAATCCACCTAGTCTAAGCAGGGACATTAGAAATTGTTTATTCATGAAAATCATTCTGGATACTTGTCTCCATCTATCCAACATTTTTCTCCTTTGCCTATCAATAGGACCAAAATGCTTACGTCCAGTAGCAGGAGAAGTTGTGTGGCATTTTAAACAATGTTTTAATGTTTAGGGCACAATAACCTCGATACATAACGGAATGCTCAAAATTTCTCTCGTTGTCAGAGTAACACCAAGTTTATTGGGGATGCCCAGCGCTCTTCTACAAGAGACTCAAGTTCCTGGAAGGAACCTATAGCTCCAAGGAAACTGATAAACTTTGCACGCGAAGTCTCGGAATCCCGGGCCTCGAATAGATTGGGGGTTATGCACAAAAGATCTAATAGTTCGAGGTGCTTGAGAGGCTGCACAGCATTAACGATCCCCCTACAATCTATAACCCCCAGTTTACGGTACGAAATGCAAAAAACTCTCTCTCTCTCTCTTTGGTTTTAGTAGAGATTTGTTTGGCTCTAGGTGTTGCCGCTCTTGTATTTCCCAACAGGGATCAGAAGGTGGCCATAGGGCAAGAAATATGTCTGGTATGGCCTGTATGGCGTGTTGTTCGATATGAAAAACGGCTCGCTGCGTAGGCATCTCTCGGCGACCGAAACAGCCCAATAAATTCGAGCATACAAAATGATATAACATGATTCCAGTGATACAGTTCTCATCACACTACACGGTTGCGTCCGATCCTCGCATATAAAATGCATTAAATATTGTTTTAAGTGAGTCTTCCTCCAGCAGCGCGGCCCATAAAATCGAGGGGTTTATCTGCAGCATTGATTTTGACAGAGGCGACAAATTTCGGTACAAACAGGCCGCCATGTTTATGGGACGGGGCCCATAAACAATCGCTGGGGTCGCGTGACGCTTTGCCGTCCACGCAGCTTAAATATCTTTACGAAAGGAATTACATCGACAATGACTTGTCGCATGTCGACATGCCTTCGATGGGCCTGCGATGTCGGAATAAACCATCCGCCGATTTGCTTCGATTCGCGTTCGATGGGCGCAAAATACTTTTTTTCTACAAACGGTTCACCAAGTAGCCTTTGACGCTTTCAAATCTCAACACACAGTTGACGTTTTCCGGGGACTGTCATTAGGTGACAGCATTGCCGCTCGTGCGCGGAAATAATGCCGTTAAGTGACAGCACTGCTGCTCGTGCGCGTAAATGACAACATATTTGCGCTCGCATCCATCATTGTTGAAAACGAACTCATCATTCTGCTGCATGATGGAAAATAATAGTGCGAACAATGTAAATTTGAATCATCTTCCATCAGAGAAATAGTGGAAATGTATGAATTATGATATGATAGATTCAAGACATGGTACATGCCATGAAATCTCAAATGAAATGCTTGAATGCTAAAGATATCAAAGTAAGTACCATAAACTGGTCGTATTTCTCAAAGAAACACCAGTCCGTTGAATATAAAGCAAAATTAAGTTTGACTATATCTTTAGTTTTTGGTTCATAAAGATAACTGTGGGATTGACATAACTTTTCGAGTAGCCTCAATAGCCAACGGGCACAAAGCGCAACATCTAAAGCCGCCAGCCCGGGTTCGATCCCTGGGCAGGGTAATTTTTTTTTAGATATATGTCATATGGTTCACCTCCACAAATACAAACTTGTTACTGCCATACACCACGACGATCTAGTAGAGGTGATCTTCTGTTATATCCTCAGCTATGAGGATCAATTGAATCCCAAGAAGGCGGACCTCACTTATCCATGTTTGATCATTAACACCGTCATCAATCATGGGACGGCCCCTTCCAGAACTGCTTCACTGAATCTAGGTTTTCTCTTGCGAACCAAGAGCTTCTTCATAACCCCAACAGCTTTTCATAATCACAGAGCACGTGATCTTTCATGAAGTATACTTCACATGTTCGGAATTCATCTATACTGAAGCTCTCCTACATGACGTATAGAGAAGTAGGCGATCTCTTACTTTTCTATAGATATTTCCATAGTCAAAGCTCATCAGAGATTATGACCATTTTTCCACCAGTTACAATGATTTGGCTTCTAATCTTAAAGAAGAAGTACCAGCAATTACGAGTTTATTATATAAGGTATAAAAACTAGCAATACAATATCCTTTTCTACTAAAGAAATCGTAATGAATTATGACAGCTGATCTCTCTGACAAATAAACAAGGTCGCATTCTGTGAGCTGAGCTTGAATCATCTGACGGTACAAATTCAAGATTAAGGAAGAAAGCAGGGACAGGCAGACGGTATGAAAGATCTAATCAAAATGGAAAAACTAGAGCTATAGCTTATTATAAGATCATTCGCAATTTGTCCAAAGGCAATCAAGTTTAATGATGATGACAATAATACTAGGCAATACAATATCAAGGAGTTCCGCTCTCATCCTCAACATGGCCAAAGCAGTCTCACAAAATCTGGAATCTTGTTTTTATGCCATCAGCAAGCGTTTCACCTCACAAGAGACTACTGTTTACATGTTTGATTTTCTACTCCGAAATATTTCCTGAACTTGCTGAATTTAGTTCAGGAGGAAATCCATTCGAATTATTACCAATTTTACGATACTTTCGAACTCATCTTATGCTCTGACGAATCATCCGTTCACTCGGAATGTTCTACCTACACATAATTCCTGAGGATCATGATTCGAAAGAGGAACCCAGCATTTCCTCATCAGTATACATATAGGTACGAATTTTCCAATTCCCTAGTGATTCATCTCCTCCCCACATCCAAAAATCCACCACAATCTCTTGCAACCACCTCGTCGAGGAGGCGAATGGGCACATCATCCGACTTCCCTCGACACCCCCATTTATCTTTCGGTCTCACGTTGTGTAATTTTTTTTTTGCTCGACCGTCCCAGACCACGTCGCAGTCGCTATAGCGATGCCTCGTCTCGAGATCGTGTCAGCTCCTTGGCGTCTTAATGAGACCGAGCAGTGCGCATGTTGGTCCATCAAGCGATATCAGCAGAGATAAGCGTGGCCCGGCACAAATAGGTGGCCACGTTAATTAGCGACTGATCGCTTGGTGCGCGAAGCCAGCCGTGTCGCTCGTTCTAATCACTCTCGCGCAGATTGAATTGTACACAGCCGAGAGTACTCCAGCGGGAAAGGTTAATTGGAAACGAGGGGCCGTTGGCCTTCGAGATGGGGACCCATTTCGATATCCAACTTTTTTTTTCGATCAAATTCACTGAGAGATCCACCTCTGGGACATGGGGACTCATTCCGATGGCCGAATTTTTTTTCGACTTAATACACTGAAAGTTCCACCTTGGATGTATAGGCTTGACTTATCATCAACAGAGCGGTCTCCGACTATCCTCAATCCATTTGGTCGTCTGACCTTTCTTTTGAAATCGAATCGACACTCACCAATGTTTCTAAGATACTGGAACAGGCTATGCAATTTTTATAATGAAATTCTTATTCAATGAGGTACCGCGGGTATATCTTCTGTGCCAGTAAGTTCGACATAGGGACAAATCCCGATGTCCGACTTCTTTTTCGACAGAATTCACTTAGAGATCGACCTCAGATGTAGGCTTGACCTGCCATCAACAGAGCGGTCTCCGAATACCATCAAGCCATTTGGCTATGAAATTCTTATAATGACATTCTTATTCGAAAGCAACGGTTATATATTCTGTGCTAGTTAGAGTTCACAGAATATACAAAATGCAATTGAAGTTGGATGGGAACTGAACAGCATCTCTCTGGTAATATTTCAGATTCAGCCAGGTAGATTATGGGAAATATGGGGAGGCTGGTTGAAAAATAAATATCGTATTTCTGTGGTGTAGATTCCTGTCTTCCAAGAGCAAAATTCCTGTCCATTGTTTCCAGTTGTTTGGCATCGTGAATGCAAAACTCCTCCACCAAAATCTGTCTTGTGCTAAATTTCTCCCACTCTAATGATTGACGCACTTGACATCAACCTTGATGTTTTTTTAGTAGCTAGGCTAACTAAACTCTCTCATAACGCTCCAGTTAACTATATACTGCTGACCAATACTGGACCTCAGGTTATACGATGATGAATTCATCTAACAGGGTTAAAGATTGATACTCTATACCACAGCAAGCGAAAACACCAGTTTATCATAGCTTTCTGCAGGAGGTACAACTTCAATAAGGTAGGTATACATATAATTACAATGCTACTATATTATCAGTTGTCCAGCATCCATAGAAATATTTCAGATTCTTCGAACTGAATTCTGGAAAATATGAGGGGGATGGTTGATAAATGAAGATAGTAATTTTGCCATCATGATTTAGGCATTTTTTTACGAGAAACTGTTCTGAAACTATTTGAAAAAGTTTTCAAACACTTCATTTTCTTGAACCATTTGTGACGTCACACTTGAAAATGGTTCAAAACGTTTCAATATGGCGAACTGTCATTGTCTTATTTCCTGAGGTTAAATAAATGTGACACGTGGCGTTATGTAGAGTTGCATTTTTTCTGCTCATAAAATGAGAGACGTTAAGGTTGCAAAAAAAATGCCTTATATTGTAAGATTTTTATGTTGATAAATCAACTCCTCCATAGAAAACACCATTTGACGATGACGTGAGTCATTTTGACATCGATAAAAAAGGTGCATCCTTTTTTATCGCTGTAAAAATGCCTGTTCCTCGAAACCTTCTCCATCTAGTATGCGCCCGTCACTTCAATTTCTGTCGTGTCAAGTTTGATTGTTGGGTATTATTCACACGAAAAATTGCAGGATGAGCCGTTTTGGGGAAATTTCGTCTGTAGAAATCACAAATAATATAAAAAAATCAATTCCGCAAACTACAAGAAACACGAAATCGTCGATTTGGAGACAATTCATGGAGTTTTGTAAAGCCAGAAATTACGAATTGGGAGAAGAAACACCGGTACAACATATAGCAGATATATTGAAAGACTGGGCTTATAACATGAAAAAGCGAAATGGAGAAGATTACAAGGAATATGCTCTGAAAACAATCTGGAATTCGACTGCAAAGATGATTCAAGAAAAATATTTCAGTGAGTACAATATTAAAGTTGATCCTTTTGCCGATATAACTTTCAAAGAAGCTCGTGATGCGAGAAATAGTAAACGGAAAGAATTGCAAGCTATTCCGGATAAAAGAAAGTTAGGTTCTGTTGCAATAGATAAGAAAGATATTATAAAAATGGCAAAACTATGGAATATAAATGAACCAGATGGATTGCAAAGAAGATTTTTTCATATAGCTTCTTATGAATTAGCTTGGAGGGGAGGAGAAGCTGTAAACTGTAGAATATACTATTTCAAAGAAGAGAAAAATCAAGATGGAACTCCTACAGGAAGAATAGAATATAATACAATATTTTCCAAGACGGCACAAGGTGGGTCAAAAAGATTGGCAGACAGCAAATGGATAACAAAAAATTATATTGATGAAAATATATGTCCAGTGAGATTATTAAAACTACTCTTAGAAAGAAGAAATGGAAACATAACGTCTGAACGACTTTTTTTAACTCCAAACCCTTTTTGGAAGCTCGAAAATTCTAAAGGATGGTTTAAAAATGTTCCACTGGGAATTAACATGATTTCTTCTTGGACCAAAATTTCAGCAACGAAAATTGGCCTCGACACCACAAATAATAAAATAACCAATCATTCAAACCGTGCTAGTACAGTTACACAGTTAGCCAAAGCAGGAATAAGTGACCAACAGCTTATAAAAATAACTGGACATTCTTCGTCGGCATCGATCAAACCCTATCTATAAATTGACCCTGAACATCACGAAAATCTTGTTAGTAACTTGCGATCTTCGGATATAAAGAAGTGTTCGAACGAATATTCGACATGTGTCGAAACCATCAGAGAAGAAAATATCGAAATTTCGACACCGAACCAAAACATTTTCAAAAATTGTATTTTTAATAACTGCTCCTTTAAATAGTTATTTCAATAAAGTTAATTATAATTACTGTTCATATATATATTGTCGTTGATTTATCTTGCCAAAAAACACTCGAACTTTTTTTTATTGGATAAATTTCTTTACTAACTCAAAAATTTTCCATCAGTAATTTCACTCGAAAATCTGACATTAGACAAAATTGCTCGACCTACGGTCTCGCAATTTTTTCATGTCAGTTTTTCTCGTAAAATTACTGATTGGCAAATTTTATTCGTTAGAAAGAGAAATTTATCCGATAAAAAAAAAGCTCTTGTGTTTTTACTGTTGACAAAAAGCTCATTCAACAAAAACTTTCTTGTGCTCACTCACCCACTCTGAGGATTGACGCGATTGACTTCAACCTTGATGTTTTTTAGTAGCTATAGTAGACTAAATTAACTCTTAACGCTCCAGTTAACTATGCGTACTGCTCTTCCATACTGGACCTCAGTCTTTACGATAATGAATTAATCTCAAGGTTGAAGGTTGAAACTCTACCACAGCAAGCGATAGCTCAAGCTCATCCTCATAGCTTTCTGCAGAAGGTACCACTTCAATGAAATAGGTACCTATCTAACACACTGCTACTAATATCAGCTATCCAGCATCTATAGAAATATTTCAGATTCACCGGGCTGGATGCTGGAAAATATGAGGAGGCTGGTTGAGAAATAAATAAAGTAATTTTGCCATCGCGCTTGGTTCTTTGAGATTTCTACCTTCCAGCAGCGAAATTATTTTCCGTCGTTTCCAATTGCTCGGTGTCGTGGCAAAAAAAACTCATCTACCAAAATCTGTCTTGTGCTCACTCCACCTTCTCTGAAGATTGACGCACTCGAAATCAACCTTGATGTTTTTCAGTAGCATGGCTGTAAATTCTACAATATTCTTCCTGGAGATATCAAGGTTTCTCCCAGTTCTCATGTTTTCAAATATAGGCTGAAGAAACTGCTGCTTCAAATGAACTGCTATACCTTTCAGGAATTTATCGAATTATAGACAATTATATCCATAATATTGACTTATCATCTTCTATGCTATGATATACTTTATTACTTGTTAGTTCTGTCCGACTTTACAATTTAAATTTATACTTATAGCCGACATATGCTTTTGACGACTCTTCTCCAATTATTGTACATTGTAACAGTATTGCAACAACTGTACTTTTCAATTTGAGAAATAAAGATTATTATTATTATAACTTAACTCTCTCTTAACACTCCGATTAAGTATGCATACTGCTGACCCATAATGGACCTCGGGCTTTACGATAATAGATTCATCTCAATGTTGAAGATCGAAACTCTACCATGCACAGCTACTATTATCAGTTTTGCAAGAACTAAGTTATTTGCTTCGAAGTTCTCCTTGTTCCATTTCTCTACAAACTCTATAATCCATTTTATTGGAGCATTTTTCATTCGATCCATCATCATCAGTGTGGAAAATAAACAGCAAACTAAACGAACTATCGTCATAATTGTGAAGAGTTATAAGACTAGATTAAAATCAAACACATAATCGTTTCATAATAACGGTGTTTGAAATAATCCATCAATGACTGGAATGAGAACGATTAAAAGTTGGCCGCGGGATCATCAGGGAAATGAACGACCGGTGAACGAATCGACATGGGTTGCGTGAAACTGTTCATGCTGGTGCTTTCCAAACGCATTGGGCAGGTGTTTTCCACGGTCGTCTCAATAAATATATGCTTCGTACGGCACTGATACGAGTACGAGATAACCGGCAGGTTCGTCAGTGACAGCCAACTGCTTTGCCGCACCGAGCAAACAACTTTTTTTCCGAAAGTCACACCAAATCGAATGAGAGTACTGTATTAGATCAATGGATATCATTGATTGATCTATGTGGAAAAATCAGGATTCCAAAGCAAATACTGCAGCCGCTGTTTAATTGTCGAGTTATTAACTTTTGTGGTTTGATTTGTTATGCTCCTCATGCTTAACAGCTTCTTTCGTATAAGTTGTTTTCTTCCAGTAGGTTGCATATGAAAATGAACTGATTCCTGTAAAACATTTCCCATAATAACCATCAGGAACCCCATATTACTCCCGTCATCTGCTTAATCTGACTTTTGCTGAAATTCATTATATGTATAGTAATTGAAGAGATAGTTAAATCGATAGTTTGTTTTTTGTTCCAAAACTTTATCATAAGGCGCTAGAAATATACCAAAATGACCTTGACATTTGAGTAACCAGGTGAGTTCGTCTTAAAATACCTGATAAAAGCTAAAATGGGTGAAACGGTTAAATTTATCAAGAGTTTTAGGTGAGTATTTTGACAAAATAGAACCCAAATTTGGTTATACCACTATATAGAACGCACTTTTGAAGAACTTTCCAATGATGAAAGTTTGCTATTCTAACTTTTGAATTGCTTGGGTGTTAATGAGACAGAGAAGGTTTTCCCGATTTTCATGACAAAATCAATATTATTCGAGGAGAATCCTGAATATTGTCCTCGATGATCTTGCTTGAGGTTCATATAAAGTGACGAATGTTGCGTTTCTAATCCGTGAGATGTCGCTGGCGCCCTAGTATGTCTTCTGTAATCTATGCAACCATAGTTGCTACTGAATAATTGCAGTTTCCTGCTTCAATATTCCGAAAAATTACATATAACTATAACTTTTATATTGCAATTTCTTTTGAACGGATCAATATTTTTTCAACCAAATTTGCCACACTTCTATATGGGACCATAAATTACAACTCTTTAATATACTTGTATTCGTTATGACGTCTTTGCGAGATAAATTTCACCACAAAGAAATGTATCCTTACTTACTGTACTATACTCACTACACGGTGGATATTTTGAGAATATACTAGACACTCACTTATCTGCAAAGTGGGCGAAAACCACGTTGATAATACAGGTGTTGCGGTAGTTTATATAGAGTTTTGACAAACTAAACTCGCCAATGGATATTTCTATATTCTAATATACCCAAAGTTTCTACATCCTACTCAATTCACTTTCTGGAGGAACTGAAGTTATCATTCGTCTTTCCTTCCACTATAAGTATATGGATAATAAGTATAATAAGACTAGAAGTGATATCGCTATAATTTTGGAGTTGCAGAAACGTGAAACAAAAAATGGTCCATTTGACGGCATACTAAGAGCAATAAGATAGAGGACCCGAAAGAAAAAACGGTTCAGCATCGGCCAACGGAAGTCGACAACTGTCCACGTTATTTCTCCTTCTCGGAACGGAAGAAATAAAACAAAAGAGCAGAATTCGATCGAACTTCGATCGAAGAGTCTTTTGTTCCGAACAAAGATTCATTATTTTTTTTGTGAGCTGAGCGTCAATTTATCTTATAAAGATGGTATAAGATGCATTTCGGATGGGCTATAAATATCGAACGGTAGCATTCCTGAATGAACAACGGGGCTGTTCCTGCATGTCGCTTGTCGAACGCTCATAATGGATGAGGACCTGATTCCGAAACACGAATACCGCCAAAAGATCTCTCTACCAGACCGATAACACGGTAGCTACGGAGGAAGATTTTCTCTCGATTCGTATACGCAGATAAAGCATGAATGAAGATCACTTATCTATAAAAACTCATGTGGCCTTGGCTGTAGATGCAGCAGGAACGGAGATTTGTATCATATCTTATTCCAAAGAGCAAAGATGGAAAAATACCACAATCAATGGCGCTATAAGGGCTGAGACTGGTGAATTTCTCAACTAGGAATAGTATTTTGTAAACTGGCCTCATCAGATATGCAACAAAAATTGCATCATCTTCATCATCAGAGTGACAGAATTTCCGGCCAGTGTTGAAGATCCGATAAAATTTAATTATATACCTACAACAGTTCTGGGTGTAGATCTTCACAGTCAAATAACATCAATATTCTTCACATCCAACCTATACCATAATTACATGCTTCCAGTTAACATCAACGCTACTTCATTAGAAAATGAATCGAGCCAAAATGTCTCTGTAATCTTACATCAATCATATAATTTGTTTTGATAGACAGACGAGAACGTAAATATTAACAGGATTCACTTCATGGTGGGTTTATTTTCTTTTATTTGTGTGTTCTGGGAAATTTTTTACTCCAGCGAACTGATTAGCGATGGTTGTTGTTACAGAACATCAAATTTAAAAGCATTGTTTCATACAATTTAGAATTCCATTACGAGTAGTGTTGAGATCTACTTTGAGATAAAATTCTCATCAATGCGAAACTGGTCATATATGTACTAAGAAAACTATTTTTCTATTTGTTTGGTTACTTGGACACTCCTTGAAATCGACCATCAGTCGTCTGCTCTGTGTTAAGTTGAAGAAGTGATACCAAATTATAGACTATTAGTTATTCATTGTTGGTGGAATTACTTGACATGAAATTTGAAACAGTTTAAATGGCTACTTCTTTGAGGAAAGTTGGTAATTATTTTGGATAATTCGGCACCGGATGAACATTGTCTGAAGGTGAAAAGATTTGAAGAAATAATTTATTGTCAGCATACTCTAGAGAATGGAAGTCTAAAACTCTATTATACAACTCAACTCGAGACATTGTTTGTCACTCTTGAACCAAAGAGCTTGGTCAATCTTTCGCTTGGTTGAATAGAAAAAATTATCTCTGCAGTTGAAGATTTTGAAGTATACAACCTCGATATGTCCAATGGAAAAGCTTGCTCAAAACATTCCGTGAGTCCGAATGAGTAGCTTATTCAAAAAGCTTCAAGATCTAATTAGATTTGTATGGTTCTTGTGAGCTAAGAGCCTCTTCACTGCGACTCTGCAGATATATTTGTGTATGCGCTTATGTTAGATTGGAATTCTCTATCTAGACCCATCCTAGATTCCATAGGCCATACCTTAGGTCCTCCATATGGACCTAACCTTGACAAATCATTGAAATGACACAGTTTGTGCGCTGAGGTTTTTTAATCTCTTGGCAATACCATCATGTTCCTGATGGTTAATCCTTTATTCTGACTTAGTCGGTACTCCGTGAATTCTGGCGATAGTTCTTTGTCGAACCATGAACTCTCTGGCCTGTCTCATACATGGCGCATTTTCCACCATTCTCGAGATTGCTTTTTCATATGCACCTACTTCTTCTCGGGCTTTCGGATCAGCCTCTTCATTACCCTTGTCTTGTGTAGCTTAGACTGCCAATCTTGTGGAGTTTCCCATACAAGTTTGGAGTAAACTTACATGGAGATGATTGCTTTCATAGCCGCTTTTGGCTTCAAAAGTATATGTCGATGGTATTTGCTGTAGCAGTCTTCTGCACAGTTTCTGTCAGAAACATCCTCAAAAGCTTAGCAAGAACTGACGTTTCTCTTGTTAACCTATGCCATACAATGTCTGCATTTGCAAACAAGACTGATAGTTTATTGTTTCCCTCCTAGAAGGGTTATTTGGACAATGGGATCAGCTGAAAGAGTCGGAGTAAATTATTTCGAGGTTCAAATTATCCGAAGAAATGACCCCGCTCGATCGTAGCAATCGTGTCAGTGTCCTGCCCAGCTAATTTATGAACAGGAGTGCACCTTTCGGTTCCAAAAGCGAGTCATTTCGAGTGGCCATTAAGATATGGTGGCGATAGGAAGTGGCCGTGTGGACCGGAAATACGGACTTGAACGCCGTGAAGATTCCCTATACGATATTTCGGGTCGCTAATGGCATTATAAAACACCTGTCCGGTAACCACTACTTGGTCGCTACGGAAACATGTTTCGCCGTGAAAGTGTCTTTATTTTAATTGAAAGCCACTAATGCCAAGACGGATGATTGCGGACGTTATTCGTTCTGGAACTTTTTATTCCTGCTTATCGCCGCTGTTTGATCAGGAGTTTGGGTTTGAGTTACGGTGAATGTCACATGGTTTTTTGAACAGCTGTATAGCATGACGTTTTTGCTTGTTTAGACAAAAACTAACCAAGCTGTTTTCGGTAGGCGATCCTCCATATTGTCTCATTTGCATTTTCGATCATTCAATGTCGAGGTATTGTTGAAATTTTCATCCTCTCTAACGAGACAACTGTGGATTTGGATTTGTTGAATGTAGATGAAAATTCAATATTGGTCCAGCTTGAATAAACGAGAACAACCGTTACCTCAAAGGACATCATCAGAACATACATTATTTTGTGAATTCAGCATCAACTTTCGGAAATATTTCCAGATTGTTATCAAATCCATTTTCCGATGAACACCTGACACTGGCCATCATCATTCGCAGAGAACATGTTAACCAAAAGAAAGGTATAGACACAAACCCACTATCAGGTGATTAATGATCGAAATTCTATTTAAAATGTTATATGAATACAAACAAATCTGACAGCTCAATTTGAGAAACTTAATTATTTTCCTCGGTCAGTCCAGTGGGGGTGCTAGCAGTACCTAAAATTGCCAAGAAATTCTTCCTAGCTCCGAAAGGTACCTGGCGTTTTCAAATAATCTTTCGTTCATATATTATTAATTGTTATAACGGACACAAAAGTTTGTTATTGGTCATTGGATTGATTAAAGTATCACTACACACATTGAAAGATTTGACAATAAAACAACGCATTGATAAACAAAGTGCCAGACTCTGAATAGAAGTTATAGTTTTCAATGTTTCGGCCAGATTTCAATTCAAGTTGAATTAATTATTGTTTTATGAGATGATAAAAAACCGCACGGTCGCTTGTATATGGATATATAGAAATAATTAGGTATATTAGTACTCACTGTGTCACCATAAACGCTATAATTACACCAAATTCATATTTCCTGGATTTCCTGTCCCTACATTCACTTCGATGAGAATTGGTCTAGAACTATTTCTACTTAGGTATATATTCGATTATGCTGATGGTAGCGAGTGACATAATCCACAACTTGCTACAAAAGTTTCTACTTTTTACATTCGATATAACGCACCAACTTATATTTCCCGGTAAATGTCAATATGCGCTGCTGTATTCCTGGTTGCGTGCTCCCCTTGAGATTTCCTTCCACCCATGTTTTTTTTTTCTTTTTAAATCTTTCAACAATTGTACTAAGAGTGGAATGTGGAAATAAAGACATTTATTATTATTATTATTATTATTATTTACTGGCGACAAAGGCAAATATTTCAAATGACTTTCATATTCGTGACATTACTGTAGGTATGTGGCTTCAAATGTCATTGGAATATCCTGAAATTTGGACATACGAATCGCCACCATGCACCTGAAATTATAGAGGCCGCTCAAAGTCACATCTTTGACATGACATCCCGCGTAATAAAATTGTATATTATGATAAAAGTTTTGAAAGACGCTATTTAGTCGCACGATAGGTGGATATATAGACTGGTGAATTCACTTCCTATTCTGTGACTGGTCCCAAATTTCTTGAATTCGCCTACTTTGATAAAACGAGTCTAACGTGACATTGCGTGATGGGTGAATCTCGCTAAGTGAAGCCGCGATTTCAACCAAATTTAAAGGTTACTGCAGGCGTCGATACGAAAGTATGAATATTTAATTCTGAATGACTTCTAATCGTTTCTAACAATTCCATGGAGCCATTTTCCAATGAGTTTGATGCGAATATGTATCGAACATGGTTGAAAGAAAATTCTTCAAATATCTTTCGACAGTATCGCCATCTATTGTTGTACATGAGAACCCCACGTAATGAGCTGAAATTCAATTGTTTCAACTCAAGGATTTGTCTGCTGAAACAATTGAAGGTCTTATTTCCATCATTGTCGCACGCGTTGTTTGCAGTACGACGAGTGAGGCGAGGAGGAATTGAAATTTATCAATAAAAACAATGTGAAAAACATCAAATTAAAAGCTTCTTAGACAAAGTGAGCTGTCGGTTGAAAAATGAAGATCAGAATGTTCTCTTTCTCAGCTTCGTACTAGAACTCAGCCTGTCATAGTGTAGAACCCATTATTAGAACGAGAGATGAATATGAAATTCTTCAGATAGGTACCAAATCAAAATGATTTAACCATTCCACAGGTGCTCGGTGCCAAGCAGTTTGGGACGGCTTCAAGCTAGAATGTTTTCGTCAATGGCCCAGAATGGAAGATTAAATGACGATAATTAGAAATCGAAGTTCAGGAGCATCTACCTGAAAGGAAACTTGGTACCTACGATGGAAATTCCTCTTGGGCACCAAAAGTTGTGGAATGCAAATGAGCTGGGACGCCGCCCATTAACATTACGGCACACATTTTAATTTAAAGTGGACAGAGAGGAGAGTTGTATCTAGATTAAGGGGTACGTAGGTAGCAATAACAAGCCGGACCACTCGATGCAACCAGGACCGGAATGACATATTTGAAACCTACAATTGTATTTTTCTATTTTGTTTCGATACGCATCTTTTATTATTCGGAGGTTGGTATAATCGAACTGTCAAATGAAAGTCGGAAGAGCTAGGCCCACAGTGTTGCCAATATGAAATGTGAAATTCACTCACATTGAGCAGCTGTAATCCTCACATTATTCCCGCCTAAATTTGAAAATCCTCACATTTATTAAATAGCGAAAAATCAATAAAATATATGTTTTCTGACAACAATATAATAATAGTAATAATAATGATATTCATTCATTAAATGCAATTTATAAGAATATATAACATGCATTGATGAAGGGCGGTTCAGCCTAAGCTATTCTTCAACAAGAGTAGGGAGATAAAATACGAAATCATTCCTAATTTTTCAATTCACTTCTCAAGAACTCTTTTTTTCCTTATTACGGTTTTTATATCTCGTTTATATAATCTCGTTTGATTCATTTGTTTTTTTCATTTATTGAATTGTTTGACAATTTTGACATTTCAGGAACGTTGCTTGTCAGTTGTCAATGGTCAAACTGTAATTCGAACTGAAATTCATGGATTAGGTAGTTAGGTACCACAGATCACACATGTGAAACAGTTACCAGAGTAGGATACAACTTTCCTATGTAGGCAATGGTGGATTTTTTGCGACGGACGTCTCAATCCTCAATCCTCACAAAATCCTCATATTTGCATGGATCCTCACAAATCACTCACATTGACGTAAAACCCTCACAATGTGAGGTATTACCATGGTATTACACACATGTTGGCAACGCTGTAGGCCCAGCTTACTTGTGAGCGATTTTGGATTTGGTGATACTATTTCAGTGAAAAACTCTATATTTTTATTTGTAGATTTCAATTCAGAGTGTGATTTGATTTAAACATTGCATTTTTCACCGCTGGTATCGCAAAAATCAAAATCGCTCAACAGTAAACTGGGCTTAAAGCTCAATTTATAAACTCCGCTGCCGTAGCTACAGTTGACGCTGCAGTTACTGTTTGTAGATGGAATATGCTAACAATAAATATCTGTTCATAAACTACGCAGCTGACGCAGGTGCCGTCGCATATCTCCTCAATACATTTTGGAAAGGCAGCTTCAACTGTAGCTACGGCAACGGAGTTTATAAATTGAGCTTAACGCTTGTGCATCAGATTTTAAATATTTCAATGTCATCATTGTTACCAATCAAAGATGTTCCTGTTAATTATCGATATTCAATCAGTTATTTTCAATACATGACTTAATATACCATTTTTTGCAACCGACTCAAAAGTCGTACATTTTTTTTTAAATAAGCTCCTAAAGTTGACATTTCTCTTACTGACACAACAAGATGATTAATATGTATGTTGCTAATCAACACTGTTAGTGTCTAGGAGATAAAGTTCATTTTCAACTCTCAATTGAGTTTGTATGAAACGATGAACTTCCAATACTTTCACTCCAGGTTTGATTACTTCTTTTTTTTTCTTTTTTTCGCCTCTTCCTGCCATTAAGTTGGTCAAGGTTGGATTTGCGTGATGGTTATTTCTCTTAATTTCAATTGAGTAAATATGTTTGGTTTCAGAAAAACTAGCATGTTACAGTCGGATCAAGATTTTCTCTTCTAATGGGCCAAGAAAATTTCGTAAAAAAACATATATTTCGTTGGAACTAATTAATCTTTGAATCAATGTTGATTTTTATAGATTGAAGGATTAGGGTAGTTTACGAATTTCAGGTTTTTATTCCACGGTATAGTTTTTGAAAATTTATCGAATATGTATTTTTTAGTTTTCTCGTGGAATCAAATTTGACTTTGAAAAAAATTCACAAGTAAATTTAGTATCTGCTCCTCCACCATTCTGATGACGTACTACTCAGAAAAGCCTTGAACGCACGGTTGAAATGTTTATATGCTCCTGCACACAGTTGTTGGAAGAATCGATATATCTAAAAAGGCGGATATTCTGCATTATCATCTTGGTATTGCTATAATATCAAATGTATCAACCATTATTATTTAAATGATTTGAGTCGGAATCGAATAAGTCCGAAATTTTATCTCGGTGCCCAATGAAATGTTAATTATTATTATAGACGAGTCGTCATATTAAATATCGATATTATATGGCCTGGTACAAAATAATTTTGACACTGTCAATTTTTATCATCAATGATAATGCTACTCGAATATATTCCATGTTTCAATAAATATTTCAATTAATCCAAGAAATTAGTGACTTCAACCTGACCAGAGCAAGCAACATCTTCCTAATTCTTCTTTTTACGGTCCGTGGGCTCAAACGAATTAAATCCAGAAACTTATGACCAACAAATATCCCTAAATGTATTTGCTGTACTTTGAAAATTGAAATTATTTGTATAATTTCAGTAGGTATTCATTCTACGCTCCCTCATTCGTGTGTTCGATGTTCCCATTAAAAATTCGAGCGGGCCCCCCCCCGCCCCCTGCGGCCGGCCCTGGCCTCGTTCAGGACCGCGTGGAAGAGCGGCTGGAGCAGAAACCAGCATCACCGGTGGTAATAAGTGATATCAGTAGCCGGTGCGTCTAATGACCAGTCGCGGGATATCCAAAACGACCAAACGAACCGAACACTGCATTTATCGGATCATAGTAGGCGGAGTGCACAGTAGCCACGGCGGTAGTCGGTAGCTGCGACGTTGCGTATGCGGTCGGAATTTGAATTTTCGAACGGCTGGACCGTCTTCTCTGATGGGCCCCCCGTTCCTCACCGGAAGCCCTGATGGGCTGCACGTGACCTGGAATCTGGAAACCGCCACCGATAGCTAAACAATGACCGACGTACTAGGTGAATATGTAATGACGCGTCACTCGCAGTTCTCGTGGATGGTCATGCTTTCCCAGGCTCGACTAAGAAATCACGGTGAAACAGAGAAGAATGGTGCTCAAAATAGGGCTGAGACAAGATAGCGTGTAGCCGTGGTGGCGCAGAGCGCAAAGGCGCCATGCTTGGAAGCAGTAGTTGATCGCAGTTGTGGGTTCAATCCCTGCGACCGTCAAATATAATTAAAAAAAAGCTGCAGAATAAATACTTGTCCATGCTCAATGCGCTGGTGGCTGACACCAAAAATGTGATTATCATTCTCTGAATAGTAAATGACTTCGATCATAAAACAGACCTGATGAATAACGCCCGATCCTTACAACAGTAGTTGTTTGAAGTTAACATCTAAATCAGTTACTAGGGTTACCTCATTCTAAAACAAGGATAGCAACAACAGATTCCCCAAATACCAGTATCTTACTATATCAAAGTATTCTGAAAATATACATCTTTGATTTATTACCATAATAATAATAGATTCAATACATTGTCACAATTATATTGTTTATTTTCTGGCAATATAAAGTTAGTTTCAAAGTGTTGAACTTGAGAAATATAACATCAAACATGTTGTTATTACTTTTCAATTCCACTAAATAAAGGCTTATCTAATGCTCTGAGCATTTTCTTACCACTTAGGCCAACCATTTTATCATTTGTAGTGAAATGATGCGAGGAAACTCTAGCGTCCCGATCATATTTTTCCATATATCCACTAACTTTTCATCTCGGGGAAACCCATGTTTTCAAATTAACTCAAATTGTTTTGCATATTAGGATGGGTGAATAATATTTATGCAACGAATGATACGACACTGAGTAGCTCACCAGTGAAATGATGTGTTCTGGTCACCACTTTCAAATCGTTTCTCACACATTTAACAGCGTTTCCTAATATCCTATTCAAATTTTTTCATAAAACTGGAAATATGACGTTTAATGAAATATCAAACAAAATTTGATTTGAAAACGATACGTTTCGCGCTGTCACTGTCAGCGTTAGGTCGATTATCGGTTGAACGATATTAGCTGCGTTGGCGCCTTCGCCAAAAATGCCGACGTGATATCTATAAACCACTTATATATAAATGAGGCACTGTATTATATGACGAACATGGAATACATAGCTTTGATGCACTCATATGACTCATATAAGTACCAACAGAAGGATATGGGAACCTTGAAAAAATGGGGTCTCGAGATGATTATCACTTTCAAATGTTACGATGTGGCAACCTCTGTTGGAAAAAAAACATATGAATATGAATTTTTTCTGTGGCAAATGAACTAAGTTTCGATGCCAGGGTGAGTGAAATGAATGAGTGAATGAATGAGGGTGAGTGAAAGGTGAGAGCGAATCTTTGAAAAAATATATGAATTTCATGTTGGCTTCAGGTAATTTGGGGTGTTCCTATTCTAGTGAGTTTGTTGTTCTGAGGTAAATGACGATGTTACCATACAAACTTACAAGGCCTAACAAATTCGGTAGGTATCACTGAAACAAAATATCATAAATATCACAAACACTGAGAACATTTAGCGCTTTGCCAAACAGCGTTAACCAAATAGATAGAACAGTTCGTGAATAAAAAGACACTGGATAAATAGCATAAGAAAACCTCAATACCTAATGAAATTTCAAATACCTCTACCAAATGGAAACTTATTGCAGAGGCAAATGAGTCGCCAAAGAGCGCTGAAAAAAAACGCGTTCTAACTTGACGATGCTGAGATAAAATAACTTGTAGTTCATGATAAAATCGCGTTGATACCAAAATAAAAGTTACAAAATATCGCTGAATGCGTACTATATTCTGAGATAGAAGATATTATAGAATGCGCAAAATCATGAATTCTGATATCCACTAATTGGTTGGTTTCATAAATTATCTCTCTCGTGTTTATGGAATAAAAATATTGTAAATATCTTTAGAAAACATGGACAACTCAACAAATAACCGAGCATTGCACAAGAATCAATTAAGTACCTACTCATGTAGTAGTAAATGCAAGGATATTTTTCCTGTTTAACCCTGTATATTCATGTTTTTAATTGTGCCAGTAATGCGTATTATCCATTTTTGGTAACTGGAAATCTGAATATCTTTCGATTTTCGATATCCCTAGATGGCCATCAGGCAAATGATCAGAGATAAGTTTTGAGGCCATTAAAAACTTGATACAAGATAGTTCTGGTCACGTGTCCATTAACTTGAACGACATGTAGATTTAAGTTTCCGAAATAGTGGGTCAGCAACAGGTGAACAGATAAAAAAACAATACCTATTATCGCAAACATATTCAAATCTTACTAAATGATGTGAGGAAAGTATCTAATATACCAAAGTGTCACATTGACAGGAAACATCAGTGGATAGTTGGTTGGGATCGTTGAAACACAAATAATTCTTCAATTTGTAACTCATTCCTGGTGAACATATGTGGAATAAAAGGAATTGAAATTCGAAAATAATAAGAACTGACGTGTTAATATGAACAAAATAACAACCTGTATGTAATATCAGTCATAAGAAGTTCAACAAATGGGAACTTTGGAAATGATTTATAGAAGTTATAGGGTGAAAACTAAAGAAATCTTCTTCGCACCATAAATTGTCAAACAGTATATATGAAGACCTCGTCTAATGATAATAAATAATGTTTTTTTCTTTGCAACTGTCGAATTTAAAATCGAAAATATATTACCTTCGGAAGAAACAGATAGATAAGGCCATCCACATCCCAGTTTATTTTGTAACAAAAACAAAGTGAATTTTGACATAAATCAATCTTTGCGCGTTTTGAGCAATTCTCCTTGAGTAACAATCTCTGTTCTTGTTGGTGTATATATTTCGTATTATGTAAGCGCGCTAAAATAACGATATAATCATAAATTCCCACCCACGCGCGTTCTTTACCTCGAGTCGCTTAAATGGGCTATAATTTGTCGTCGAAGTCTTCAGTGAAGAAATTGAATCCGAAGGATTATCATAACTGTGTATAAACCGAAGTACTATATAAAAAGTGAGTTATCATCCTAACGAACGACATAAAATTATCGGTGAAGTCAATGACAAAAGTGAACGTATTCTTTCATTTTTGTGATACTGTTAATTCGTGGCTATTCGTTTTGTTACTTATTAGATCATCTGAATAATATCAATTGTTGATATAATATAGAATTATAAAGTCGAATAATCTAGTCATCATTGTTTGGAGAAAACAGGACATTGTGAAAGGCGCACGCACCATTTTATCAAAAAATTGCTTGGGGTTGGAAGCATCCCTGTGTTAGTTTAGTTATACCTACAGCTAGCCTGGTGCATCATGTACTTAAGTTGGTAGTTTCTCGGCACTGATTGCCATAATAAATCAGTTTGAATTGTGAGTTGTGATGATATTGAACAAACAACAAAAATTTCACCTTCACGTTTTGGGACGACTAAAGGGTCACAAATTCCTTCGCCAATTTTGTTAAGATGAAATCTGTACCAATCAGGAAATATGAGGAACATTTCGGAACCAACATTATTATTGAAAACATTTCCTTATCAAGAAACTATCAAGTTCATTAAATATATCAATATCAATTGCACTCCAGAAATATACAGGGTGTCAGGAGATTGTGCGCAGAAAGTCAAGGGGGTGATTATATTTGGAAAAAATGGCCAAAAATGGCCAGTAAATTTTCTTCGATAACTCATTGATAAGAGAGTTGAAAAAATTAATATTTGATAAATTTCAATATTTTCTATATTGTTAAGATCTCGAATCAAATTTGGCATGCATAGTATGTACTGAGGTTCTTTTACGTCCAAAAATGGCCAGTAAATTTTCTTCGATAACTCATTGATAAGAGAGTTGAAAAAAATAATATTTGCTAAATTTCAATATTTTCTATATTGTTCAGATCTCGAATCAAATTTGGCATGCATAGTATGTACTGAGGTTCTTTTACGTCCTTGTTCTAATTTAGACTTGAACTTTTTTCTTGATATTTTTTTGTGAATTTCGAAGATGTATCTATACTATGTATAATTGAAGGACATATTATATAGCATATGAAAAACATTCGAGGAAGGTTCTCTTGAAACTCAGCAATGATGTTTGTTATTCGTCCAGTTGGACATTTAAATAATTTTTCTCAATAGTGTATACTATGGTCAAATCTGTTAGATGTCCTTCTAGAAAATATATCTGCAATTGTGTGAAAGTGAAAGCATCATAAAATGCCGGAAAATAGATTTGCGTCGGTAGACCCATCCTTTGCCGCAGTCCCATCCCAAGCATTGCCATAAAAAGAAGACACCTTGTGTGAAATAAACACCTCCGCAGAAACCAATCCCTTCGCTCTACGCCCCTGTGAGGTTGACTGAGAGCCCGAAAACCACTGTTGCCAATACTGATGGTATAAATGAAAAAAATACGCCTATATAGAAATATAAATGAGCACTTATAACTGTGCTTATACTTTGGTTCAGGATGTATCTCGGTGATGTCGAAGTTTTTCCTAAGAAGTCTTTACTCTTTTGATACTAACTATACTATTGATATTATATTCTTGCTTTCCAGGTTTTGGAAACGGAGACGGACAGGTCGTATATAATCCCCAAACTGTCAACATTTACAAGTTGTACTCGAAGGATTATTATGTGCATGTAATTTATTGAAGTAGATAGATGATCATGGGTGATACAATATTGTTGTTTCCAACTATTTATCTCTAGAGTTCAGAAAACAAAATTATTCTGGTTGTTTTTTTATCCTACTGTTTATGTGTCCTACTCGTTATTGACATTTTCTACCAAGCTTACTTACTCAACAACTAAGGTTTGACATGATGTTCATTCCTAAGGACAGTTAGAAGTTTTTTCTCCGCAAAACAAAACAAAATTATTGATAACCTAACAAAGTTATGAAATATTTTTTAATAATATTTTACCATTCACTTTGAGACACAATTATTACACTCGTTATTTTTCTCAGCTCATCAATATAATCGAAGGATGGGTGCAATTTTAAGGAATCTTTCTTCATTTCCCATGAATAATAATTTCTAAGATTTGATTCTTAGAATCATACCCATCGATCGAACTATTCAGAACTTGGGGAAATGAGTAAAATTGATGTGTTTATTGAGATATGGTGCGGAGCATATATTTCATGACTTTGTTTTGTTTTGCGAAAAATGAATACTTTCTTTATAGCTATAAATGTCGTCCCTAATTCAAAACCCTAGTTTTAATGTTAGTAGGCTTCCAAAGTCATTTGAACTGTCATAATTTTTTTATAAGAAATCATTGGCAGTGTGTCCAAATCACTCTTATCAAAAACAATTTTTGTCAAGTATATCTTGTGATAGGTACATCAATGATTGTAATCAGGAATAAACAATTTTGAAAAATGCAGAAATCCAAATGGCGCCCATAAGAAAAACCAAAGTTGAGTGTTGAATCTCTGACATTAAAAATTCCATGAAAAATACGACAGATTTAGGTTCCTTGTGAAAAAGAATGTTTTCAGATTACCAAAAATCGTTTTGCATATGAGGGTGGGTGAACAATGTTTATACAACGAATGATACGACACTGAGTAACTCACCAGTGGAATGATGTGTTCTGGTCACCACTTTCAAATCGTCTCATACACATTCAACAGCGTTTAACCACCTTTAAATTCGATTTGAACAGAATAAACAAGGGTTTTCAGTAGAATCCTATTCACATAACACTGACAAAATTTGATTTGAAAACGAGAAGTTTCGCGCTGTCACTGTCAGTGTTCGGTCGATTATCGTGCTATCTATAAACCACCTATATATAAATGAGGCACTGTATTATATGACGAACATTGAATACATAGCTTTTGATACACTCATTTGACTCATATAAGTAACATCAGAAGGATATATATATTTCATATATTTGGGAACATTGAAAAATGTGGTCTTGGGATGATTATCACTTTCATGTTGGCTTCAAGCAATTTAGGGTGTTACTATTCTATTTGTTTTGTTGTTCGGAGATCTGGTATTATAATTGTGAATATCTCTCCTGAAGCGAATATTTTCACTCAAATAAATCTGATCAAATGATTTGAAATCTTATACATAAAAACTATTGTGATTAATAAAAAAACACCCCTTCGTGGTCACTTCAGATCGTCCCTTTCCAAGGACTCGTTCATCTAGCGAACATCGAGACTTTGGAACTCATTGCCTTGGGAGGTGTTCCCCGAGGCATACCATCCCCAGAAATTTAAGAAGAACACCAACTCCTACCTCCTTTTCCTTGGTTCTCTAGAAATTATACAGGATATCCCTTTTCATGAGAACCAGAACATAAAAAAATAGCAAAAAGTGCACCCTCTCGTATGTGAAAGCAAAGGACAGACTCCACGCAGAGCTGCCTCAGGTCTTCCCAATCGGAAAACGCCATTAGAAATTCGGCCGGCCAAGCGGCACGGTTCATCGTCCTTGGCAGGGCCGGCTCTAGGGTACTAAGCGCCCCCATGCAAGATTTCATTTGCGCCCTAGCCCTTGTTACGTATTCCACTGCATATCATATGATTATAACAAGTTCGGATATTTTATAGTTTTTATTTATAAACATATATAAATATTCACATTTTTTTCATGAAATGAAACAGTATTTTCAAAATAAAAAAAACACATCCTGAAGAATGTTGATGTGAAAAGCTGAATACACCTTTGTAGAATTAATCTTCAGTGCTTCCTGAAAGTAAATACTCTGATTGGAGATTCCAATTGGAATTTTTGAAGTTGTGAAATTTGGTTATTTTTCTAATGGAGAGTACTTACAAGTCAGGTAACAGGAAGTTTACAATTTGAAGACATCTCAATTGTAGCTGGCATAATAAATCTCATACAATTCAACGAAATAACAAATTAAAAATGTTAAAAAGTTTACAGGAAATCACATCATGTGGATATGTCAAGTAGATTGATAGACAAATTATTCACTTCATCTGTCAATGTCAATTATAAAATTAAGTACCAACTTGTGGTGATTTAAAGTGGACAACATAATGAAAATAAAATTTGTTGTTGAAAAATGTGAATCTAATTTTAATGTATGATCCTTTGGTGAAGAGGAAGGAAATCTCTGCATATAGGTTCACTTGAGTGTTTAAACAGTAATCATTGTTGGAGAGTTCTTTTGAAATTTCCAATTCTTCGAACAAATCTAGTCTCAAGTAATTCTTATTATCAATTTGATGTAAAATTTTTGAATTTCTATTAGGGCTAAAATTATGATTATTAAATTTCAAATGGTGTCCAAATGCTGACTTATCAAGCCTTTTCAGGTGTTCATTGATACGAGTTATGAGGGGTCTACAAGTTCGACCTATGTAAGAAGCTGGGCAATCAGAACATTCAAGTTTATAAACTCCACTTCTATTTAACTTGTCAATTCTATCTTTAGAGTTAACTAACGAGTTACTCAACTTGTTGCAGGGTTTAAAGGAGATTTTTGTACCAGGTATGGTTTCTTGGATAAATTTGGAAATATCGTTGCACAATTTAGAATCTAAAAAAGGAATAGAAAAATATTTGAAGGAAGGAGATATATCGAGAGTGGCATTAAAGGCGCGTCTTTTATATTGAAATTTGTGAATTAATTTGTTGATCATGGAAGGTTGATAGGTAACCATTGTTGAAAGCAATCTGTTTTATTATGTTAACTTCTTCATTTTATTCAACTGTTGTTAAAGGGATATTCAATAATCTATTAACATAACAGTCAAAGACTTGTAAGTACTCTCCATTAGAAAAATATCCAAATTTCACAACTTTAAAAATTCCAATTGGAATCTCCAATCAGAGTATTTACTTTCAGGAAGCACTGAAGATGACTCAAGTCGAAAGCGCTTTGCAAATTTAAATATATACAATACACTTAATACAAAAAATCCTCTCTTCATTAACTGAAGAATGCTGTTCAAAACAATAGAAACACTATATTCAAGTATATTCAGAAAATAAATAAACGATTCAATTGATCGAATATTCTACTGTCAACTATTCACCGCAAAAATTGTCTCTAACTTTGTATCAAAGAATTATACCATACAAAATGATTATTTCTTGCGGTTCGCGTCTCGCGGTTTCTTCATTTTTGATTCTAAAAGTCCAATGGACTATTCGAAAAATAAAACAGAGATCACTAATCTCTGAAAAAAAAACACAACTTCTAGGAAGATTAGATAAGATTTTTTTTCAATTTTCCGTGGTTTTTCCAAAATAAATTCCCTAAGATAAGTTTTTGTTTGTATAGAAATCATGCCGAGATGTGACGTAACAAGTTCTGAATTATATCACCGAGCGCGTTAGAGAATAATGTTCACAGCGTTGCCGAGAGTAATTGATAATATTTTTTTACAATATGAGTAGTAGGCCGAAGAACTAATGACATAGCATGAACTCATCATACATATACATGTCATTCAAGATTAATTAAATAAACAGCTATCAAACACGATGTCTCCATTTCAATGTGCTAAATGCTGAAACGTGTCGTTTCATTCATGGGATGAGATTAGATAACATTTCCTAAGGATAGTGAAACTGGCAACACTGAATATGCCTATAAGAGGACTTGTAACGTCACGAAAAGAGGCCATGGTGCTTTTGTTAGAATGTCTCGCTGAATTTGGAAAGATTTACATCGGCGATTATTCGAACATCTAGAAAAAAACTTTGAATACATGATAATTCACCACTAATTTTAACTACAATCCGAGACACTCCGAGAACGATTCGATATTGAAAACTATATTCTTTTCTATATTTAGCTGACTTTTTGCTTCGATGCATGGACCGGTCGTTGTTTACAAAAATTTTGAAATTAGTATCTTTTACTCAAATATTTGAACTCATTTTGGCGCCCCTGGGCATGTGCGCCCCCATGCTGTGCATTATCTGCATGGTGCCTTCGTCCGGCCCTGGTCCTTGGCGCAGTTTCCGCGGACTGAGAGCCCCCCGTCAACCTGCCCTCAGTGTTGCCAATTGGCGGGAAATTTCCCGCATTGCGGGAAATTTGATCGCCCGCGGGAATTTTGACGGGATAAGTCATTTTGCGGGAAATATGCGGGTAATCATGAAGTTTCAATAAAAGGTATTTATGCTCATGCGCAGAAATATTTATTTTTGCTTCCTTCACTTGTCCATCACGTCCATGATGAAATCAACATTGCCGTTTCATGACCTTTATGACACCCATTGTCATCCCCTCAAACATCTTGATGCCGTCACTTGTCAAGTATCACCACGTCGTACCTATGAACCAGAACCAGGACAGATTCTAGGAGTACCCAAGCGTGCAGCACGAGCGTCTGTAACAGACTGGATTCGGGAAAAACATAAGAACTACTGGAAAAACATTCCAGGAAATATACATGGGAAACAATACATCAAGGAACCATGCCACAGACGAACTGCAGATCTGCTAAACATGAACAGAGAGCAGAAGAACAGAAACAGTATCACATATACTATGTAAATGCGAGGCATTGGATCGCAGAAGGCAGACAATTTTTGGGCGACCAGTTGGCGAACCAGAAATATACAACTCACATCCAGTGAAGGACTTGTACAAACTTGTACAAGGCACTGAGATAATAAAGTGGGTACAATGATGATAAAAAATAGGCAAGATACAATGGGCCATTAGGCCTAAGTGTCATCGGAGACTTCGGTCAGACGAGCCTACGAAGGGGGTGGAGTTTTTAGTGGGTAAACCTGGCTGAGATCAGGGAGTCCCACACTATCATATGGGGAATTTGACCCATATGATGTCCATAAAGGATTTCAACCACCTCTGAAGAAAAAAAAAAAAAAAAAAAAAAAAAAAAAAAACTAGCACTGGTTGAAAATGATTTCAACAATAAAAACAAAACCAGGATTCGCAGTGATGAATCGGATACCTACTGCTGATTCAGAAGTGGGAATTTTTGAATTATTAAAAAATGGTTACATTATCTTCCTTTAGCGAACTGAATCAAGGATTTCAAATACTTTAATACTTCGAAATGGACACAAAAATACTGAAATTACTAAACAAACTGATACAAAAAAGAAATGAATATTTTGATTAAGTTTTCGTTTCTTCGAAATAACTCGCAACATTTCACCTAATTTCAAGAAGAATATTTCAAAATTCCTGAATGGTAGGTATTATTTTGAATATGTCGGAAAATGGCGGGAAATTCTGTCAAGATCTGAGGGATAATGACAGATTTCAGATTGGCAACACTGGCCTAGTGCCTAGTGCCTAGTGCCGGGCCCGTTACCGTGTCGTCAGCGCCGGGCACCCAGGAGTCGGCCCACGCGCTTCGCGGTTCACACCCGTCCAACAGGTTTGGACGCCTTCACTTTGCTTCACTTCTTCTACCAGCCTGCACTGCGCTGCGAGCGTCCGGCCGTCGGGACCTTCGAGTATAGAGGCCGGTGGAGGTGAGCCAGTGTTGCCGACAGGCGAAATTTTAAATCACCAAAAATCACCAGATTCAAAAATAAAATCACCACTATGTGAAAAAAATTGGAATTTTGGTTTGTTTAACAATTTTGTTGACAAAAAACATAATGATAACCTAAAAAATCCACCTCAAAAAAAATAATACATAATAATGGAATATTGATGCTTGTAGAATGCATTTTGTTTCAAAATTATCCAATATCTCCTCAGATTGTAGAGACGGGGGGGGGGGGGGGGAAAGGGACTGATGATGAATCTGTGAATCCACTTTTACAAATCAACAGTCAATATGATTTAAAATTGCTCTACTTATGATGCTACATAGTTTATTCGTATCATTCGTGTGAACAATCATCTACGTTTGCATCAATCACTCTCCATCGTATCGTTATAATTATTTAGAATTTGATACTCCGAGTTCGAGAAATCTGGTGATAAATCAACAAAATCGGCAACCCTAAGGTGAGGCGTTCTCTCGTGCCGCCGAAGTGTTTGGGTTGCCTAGCTCTCGACCGGGGTCCGAGCATTTTTCAAATAAAACACAATGTACCTATGTATTTTCTCAACATTCGGGATATTTGGATGAAAAGCCAGGGAATTAGTTGTTTTGTATTCGTTGGCTACTTTTTTTGAACATCTTAGATGTTTATTGGTGAATTGTTAAGAAGATTGTTGTCTCATTTTTTTTTAATTTCGAAGCCCATCATTTTCATGAACATCATGTGATATAAATGATATGAGATTAATGAAGCTTTATTTTGATCAACTTTGATCGTCAATATCTCGATCATTTTTCATCCGAATATGCAAATTGTTGATATCAATGAATTCTATGAACCTGTCAGAGTCAGAATATATACATATAGTTTCATTTAAAAACCAAAATTGATGCCCATTTCACGAAAATGAAAGACCCTTTATATCAAAAAACATACTTATATTTCAAAATTAAATTTCATTGAAATTTTTCATTTGGCATTTTTTTATATCAAAAACAGAAAGGTTTCAGGACACGTATCCTTTTAGGATTGCATTTTGATTTTTAATGATTAGTAACTGAAATATGCATCCTATTGAGATAAGTCAGGAGATATCAATAAAAAACTTGATTTTGTACAAGATAACAATTAAATACGAAAAATGGTTTTTTAACGTTTCACTCGTTAATTTTGGGGAAAGGTTGGAAAATGATCGATAGGAAAGTATTGGATTTTATAATTATCTACAATTTTTATTATCAACTTTCCTCGAAAGGATGTATATTTCAGCCACGAATCGTGGAAAACCAATATCCAATGCTGAAAATGTATATTTAGCTACCTACCCCCACCCTCCTTCCGGCACTTTCACTGAGTCTTTATAGTTTTTGTTGATTGACTTATGATTCTTAACCCTAATATTCCGACCACCAACATACTGCTGAGAATTTTTCATGGATTCTGACATAGTTCTGTCGGTTTGTTCTTTCTATTCGTTAAAGGAATTCTAGTTGTCTCAACTGCAAAAACATTCACCTATACTTTTTCTAATTAGGTAGTAACACCAGCCTGGAATTATTCCATAGTAAAAACTACTATACTGGTTTAGTAACGAAACATCCGATGAATTATGCACATTTTTTTACTTTGAATAAGTACAACTATTGGAGTCCAGCGTATAGTTTAACTTAAAATAACTTACGCACATATTTGTATCTTCACATCTCTATTTCCTTACACCCCTTGGGTACTTTTGAATTGACTTCGGCCATGTTATGAATTTGGAAATCCGTAACTCAACAATCAAAACTTCTCCTTCAGTCACTTTTCATGGTGGTCACTATCCGTTTAACTTATCCTGATAACACTCAGTTCCAGTACCTATGTCTGAATGTCTTCTTCATCATGATCTTCAGGTCCAAAGATCCTGGCCTCTTTTTACAAAATCGTGCCAACTTCCTCGGTTGCTTCAAAACCAAGTACGATTAATTTGGAATATTTCTCTCAAGTTAATGTTTACGAGCCACTGGCATCTTCAAACCGCAGCCCAGGGCTTGTGAAACTTGAACGTTTGCACCATCTTTCACCTTGATATCTAATGGTCATACCTATACCTATCCCACGTTCTCCTCCATAGCTGTTTTCATCGAGGTTCCCGGCGATGTTGCCTGCTTGACCATTTTTCCGCCAGATCAGGCGTGTATTCCGTTATCTCTTGTTTTTTGAGAGACGTCGAAGTCGAAGATCAAATGGAACGGAATGGGGGGAAGCTGTGACATAATAGATACCTACTGGCCGCAACTGGTGAAAGAGTTTTTATTTTGAAACTGCATTGATGAGAGAAAAACATCATATCGGAACCAGGACCGGATTTGAAGGTGTGGAGGCCCCGGGCAAGAGTGGATGCCCGAATTAATTTATAGCTTCTAGAATCGGCAGAAAAAGATTGGAATACGGATGCGCTCCTATAAATGATTTGTTACAATCGTGTTCATTTCTCCTTTTTTTATGATTATCGAATTTCATGAGATACAATATATCGACAGGTGATTTTTCATTTGATTGAAACAGAAAATATGTTGAAATTCAATAATTGTTTCTTGTTTCAGTCAACTAATTTCAATGCGATATGATTTGTTTTCCTTCAGTTTAGTATGATGATTTATTTTGGGAATAAAGATTGACATTAACCATTATTTTTTACAAAACCAATAAATGCTTTTCGGAATATATGCTAGAAATATCAAACATGCCAGACAAAGTTTTATCATCTACCATATATGTAATTCCATTTTTTTAATAGAAGAGTGCTTTTCTAGTTATCATGCAATCAGAAAAAAATAGATAAATCTTGTACCTCTTAATGAAGAATAAGAAAAAACTGAATTGATATCTTTGAGATCGCTTTAAGAGCTTCTCAACTTTATTTCGAAAAAAAATAGGTGCAATCTGCAGATATACTGAAGGAATTCTTCCTGAAACCAAACTTTGGTGATACATCTCAGAGGTCGTTATGAAAAATTTTCCGTGATAGCCACAAGATGTAGTTTTGTTTCTTTAATGAGAAAAATGAAAGTTGATGATGATTTCTCTAAGACGAAACGTTGGACTCGAAGTTTTTTAATACCATATTTCAAAGCTCATAAAGATGCAATGAAAAAGAGTAGGTACACGTTATTTTTCGATAACTTCCTATACCAAGAAACTTCCACGAATAAAATAAAGAAGAATTTTGAGAAATTAGATATCTCAAATAATTTGATAATCAACTTCTGCAATGCAATGAATTCAAAACCATGACAAAACGTGGTCCTTGATGACTTTGGGAGGTAAATAATATGAGCGCCAGGGGCGTAACACTAGAGAATTCCAAGGGATCGGCAGATGCGGAGGAGTTTTGTATATGCAATCGTACAGTCATCATCGTGTGAACGTTATGATTTCGTGTTCATAGGTGTGCCACCACACACGATACAATAAATTTATTTAACGAATCAAAGCGAAGATACGTGAGAATATAGATCTGATGAAAATTGCTTTCCTCCAAAAGATAAATTTTTATTTCTCCCATGAAAGGCATAACACCAATTTAGAGAACACAACCAGTGACTAACTCACAGTCACTGAAAAGTAGTAAGAATGTGTATTGACACTATTAATTCCCACCTAATGTAATGGAACTGATACCTGTATATATTAACTGTATCACATAACAATAAATTGGTACTCACCCTTATAGACAATGATGCACGATAAAATATACACAATACACCTCATCGAATATATTATATACCAAAACCTGACTGACTGTTTTTATCATTGATGCTACATGAATTAACCGTTATATATGGCTAAAAAAACGGTGTGATACATTTTGAATCATAGGTCAGTATCACCGATAGAAAGGGCAGGAATGGGAGTTACAGTATGCCAAATTTCAGGCAGAAGTAAGTTCATGCTATAGAGATATGTCCCCAGGAGTGCCTCGAAAGGGACACTCGATTTTCTATCAGATAGCCAAGCAGCACTTAGAGCTATGAAGTCATACACTTGTGAGTCTAAGCTGATCTGGGACTGTACACAATCCCTGAGACAGCTGACAGCGAACAACCAGGTCACATTGATGTGGGTGCCAGGTCATAAAGGAGTTGAAGGCAATGAGGAAGAAGACTGCCTTGCCAAAGAAGGGGCAAATACACAATGTCTCGGCCCAGAATCCTTCTGTGGACTCTCCAAGGCCCACTTGAAAGAAGAAGTTCGACGTTGGGAAACGGATGAAATAAAATCTCACTGGAATGAAGTGCCAGGACAAAGACAAGACTCCTCACTGGACACTACCCTCTGAGGATCACCGCAAAAAGATGGGTGAAACATCAGAGAGTATGATAATTGCCACTACTGCGAGAGCTTCGCTGAAACTGCAGAAAGTTTGCTTTGCGAATGCCCAGCACTCTTCTGCAACAGGCTCAAGTTCCTGGAAAGGGCCTTCCGATATCAGGAAACTAGCTCCCAGGAAACTGATAATTTTCGCAAGAAGCCTCGGAATCCCGGGCCTCGAATAGATTGAGGGTTATGCACAAAAGATCTAATAGGTCGAGATGCTTGAGAGGCTGCACAGCCTTAACAACCCCCCTACAATCTACAAAGCTACAATAAGCGATAGTACAGATAGCATAAAATCATAAAATGCAGTAACTGAATCCAGTAATTCACGATGATATTTATACGTTTATTGATAAAATATAAAATGGTAACATTCACGATATAGCTAACCTTTTACATTACGGAGTAAAGTAAATGTGACTTGTTACACAACTCCACTGAGATACTATCTATCATGCGACAAACATATCGTCCTTTATATAACAAAAATTTTACTCAATATCGTGTTACACAACACGTGGTTTTTTTACTATTTGTGGAAACGAAGAAATCCGTGAAATGATACACCATTATTCATATTATAACAAGATTTGAAGATTCTCGAATTGGGTAGGTAGTAGTAGATATTTCTTTATCACAGTTATTATAGGTACGCAAGGAGTTGATTATATACTTAGTTGGAATAATAAATATTTACTTTTCTGAAAATAAGTCGGCTCTGAATATGGTAGCTGGTATTTATGCTTGTAGCAATTTTGAATTTTTCCAACTGATTGCTGATTTATAATACTAGGACAGCCAATATTGTTCATCTTATCAGTGAATGTGGGCAACATTTAGAGGGTGACTTCGCATAATTTAAGAGAGATATGGGACAAAGGATGTCCAATGCAATATTGCTACAGAGCAGATTTTACAAAAAAAACTGCAGAACATTCATTGCTACCTACAGCAAATATTGAATCTGCTGATGCAGCAAAGTTGTGGTAGAAAAAAAAATTGGAAGTAGTAAGATTTTTCTTACATTAGGTTATATACCAGTACCAGATAATAGTAGATATATTTAATTGAATATTAGTTGCGATAGTGAATAATTCTAATAATAATGAAAATGTACGAGAGAAAGTATACTTGAGTAGGTATACAATATTTTGATTCATTTACTGTGTAGGTATACTGCTTCAAATCAAATAGATATCGATAGAATACGTTTAAGAAATGTCTATTTGATATAATGAGATATCGATAAATCAAATGTGAGCGCAAAAATATTTTTGCCATTATCGACAATAACTAGTTGAAACAAGGAAAGCACAACCGACTTATATAGTAGATTAAGAATTGCGGTGACATTGAATCAACGATAATTAGCAGTTTGATTTCTAACAGTCAATTATAACACAAGTGAACAATCAATTGTTAATCAGAATCTAGTTCTGATTAGATATTGCCCAAGGGCAATCCATACTCTGTATATGCAATTTGAAATCCAGCAACTAGTAGGAAGCTATTGATGCCAATTAATTCCCAACAAAAACTTGTTAATTTACTGACCAAAGCGAGAGCAGGAATTGGATTTTTACTATTATTAATCTTGTACTGCAGACAAGGTGGTATAATTTACTTTTCAATATAGATATACAGTCATAAAAATAATAAAAAATTAATTTGAACAGTTAATTTGCTACGATACAAATTACAAGTGGCTGCAAAGATGTCTGTCTGGTAAATTATCGAGAACTATTTAGTAAATTATCCTTCATTGCATTAAATTTAACACATCCTCAGAAATAAAGAAAACCCCAATTTGAATATTCTTGTAACACAAACTATCCATTAGTGTGATATGATTTTTCACTTATATTTGTGGATATTGAAACATAGTTAATAAATTATTTATGGCCTATTTCCTAAATTGAAATTTCCAATAAATCTAAAAAAATTTAAAAAAAAATTAAATATGACCCATTCAGAAAATTTCAAATCTCTTTGAACCAAATTTTTCTCCCCCTTTTCTTCTTTTTATGGGAGTTTTCACCTATATTGTCATCGTTTATCTATTGCTATATTTTGTTACATTCTTGAATTCTCCATGAAGAGCTGATTTCGTCAATACGTCTTACTTGGGGTATAGGGTGAATGATTACAGAGATATAAGGTGTGGAAAATCGAGATTTTTCAACTTTAGGATTTTTTTGTGCCGAAACTATCCATTATTGCTCAAAACGGCTTACATGTTCCTATCTCAACTTTCCATTTACCATCAATTAATATTCAATTGAAACAAATACAGGGTGGTTCAGAATTTTGAGTTTTGCACCACCCTGTATTTTTTTCCATTTAATGTCAGTAGATATTAAATGAAAAGTTAGGATAGGGACACGCGAGCCTATTTGAGCAAAAATGAATAGTTTCGACAACAAAAATTCCTATAGTTGAAAAATCTCGATTTTTCACACCCTATATCTCTGTAACCTTTCTCGCTATACCCCAAGTATGATGAATCGACGAAATCAGCTCTTCAGGAAGAATCTAAAAATGAAATGAAATACAGGGTGTTCCATTTGGAATAACAAAGTTTTCGCTACTTTTCGATAGAAGCGGCAACGCCGCAACGCTGAAAATATTTAAGATCGATAGAACAAAACTGATTACCTGAGAAACCAAATTTTCAGAATAATCCTATACGTCCTGTTCTTCAGAAACGTCTAACCTACCATCGACAGTGAGTGACCCTGTATATAGGAAAACGGCTGGATGGGAAAATTGTATTATTTTTGTGGGTAATTTTGCACTTATCATGCGATCTATATTTTGATGGAAATTTTTGTTGGAACCTACGTATTTTGACCTGAAAAACACGAATTTCATAATATTATTGTGAACATATCTCTAGTTTTCGAGATGATCGATACCAAAGTTCGAAATTTCACCTTCTTCAACTGATAACCATCTTTCTTTTTGACATGTATTGAAGAGAGAGGACACTTATCACTGACTCGTGTTGCTCAAGATTCGCACTGAGGTTTTCAAAATGGCCGTTGTTTATGTAGCCTAGTTTAAGAAATAATAGGAAAAATACGGAAAAATTACATATTTATGATGTTTTTCTCACACAAAAATAATAATTAACCATGGTAAATGCATGTAATATGTCCTGGGATCTTAGAAGATACAATACTTGCCCAAAAGTTGCCATACGAAGAAGGTGAAATTTCGAACTTTGGCATCGATTATCTCGAAAACTAGAGATATGTTCACGATAATATCATGAAATTCGTGTTTTCAGGTCAAAATACGTAAGTTCCAACAAAAATTTCCATCAAAATATAGAACGCATGATAAGTGCAAAATTACCTTTTTGTGACTATAGATGTCCTTTGAATATCGATACTAGCTGAAAAAACGTGAGAATATTTCAAAATGAGATAAAATACCTACTATAGTAGTAAAAAGCTTATTTTCAGCAACTATTCATATATGAAATCGCTGTTTGAACAAATTTTGAACTACACTCTATCAAAACATTTTTATCGAACGGCTAAATGGTGGAACCCACTTCCTAGAGAAGTTTTTCCTGATACCAATATCTCCAAACTTTCGAGAAAAAATACAGTATTTACTCTCCCAATATCCTTCTGCTGGCTTGGACGATGTTTCTTCACAAACATTATAGGTACCTAAGTAAGTATTCTTCTCGTGCAGTCGAAAGATAAAAAAACTCCATTTTCATGAGTAATAGCGATCATTACACGCTCGTTGAGTAATATACTATTCCATTTTGCATTTTTATTTGTCCGAAATAGGACAAGTAATAACTTGCGATGATTTTTATTAGACTGAGCCATACTGAGCCTTTATATTATGTGGAACATCCTGTAAATGAACGACGGATGAATGGGTAGATACTGGGCGAGATCGCAATGCAGATGTTACGGAGGAAGTGTCGAAATACGAAGCCAGCGATAGATTTGTCTCGAGAGATGATTCACACTCCTATCCAGGTCGACGACAATTAATTGTCCCCGTGTTTATAGACACCGCCATCTTCGCTATTGTTGTTGAAGAACTCACAAACGCACACCAGACCGTAATTATAGTGGAGGATTGGTATGAAAAATTACACACCCATACGCCTCGCTCTTTAGCAGTTACATACCCTTCATCGGTTTGTTCTTCGGACCATTTTATTAGGTGTGTTCGGAAGACAGGTCCGTCTCCAGGGGGAAACATCCATGATCCAGGACCACCCATACAGAATCAGACTCAAAGACAATGCGATCTTTGCAGTGAGTTCAGTTTTCAACATCTTGGAGCCACAAATATGATATTTCTCTTAATATGAAGGCCAGGGACGAACCGCAGTTTTATGTTCAGTTGTTAACTAAACACTATCTTCAGCAAAACAAATTTATGATGTCGACAATTTGGATAAAACGATAGTAACTTGCAAGAAATGGTCACCATACAAGCTGACATTGTTACGTACTAGCAGAGAGGGTTAGATATTGACTGGTGAATGCACTTCCTATCCTGTGACTGGTCCCAAATCTCTTGATTTCGCCTACTTCGATAAAACTTGTCTAACGTGACATTGCGTGGGTAAATCTTGCTAAGCTTCGCCGCATTTTCAACCAAATTTACAGGTTACTGCATCAGGTGTCATTACAAAAGTATTAATATTCGATACTGAGGGACATCTTATTGTTACTAACAATTTCATTAAGCTATTTTTCAATGATTGAGGTATATCGAACATGATTGGAACAAAATTTTTCAAATATATTTCGACGGTAGCCTCTATTGTTGTATATTAGGACCCCACGTATTGAGCTATATAGATCAATTGTTTCAAATCAAGGTTTTTCTGCTGAAACAATTGAAAAGTAGCGCCACCAGGTCTCATTTTTATCATTGTACTAGATGAACTCGTCATAAAAGAGCAGAACAAAATATAATATTAATGAAAAACTATACATTATATAGGGTTACTAAGCAACAGAACATAATTCATCGGAAAAGTGAACAATGGCTCATCTCATTCAAATGTAATATTCGAAATGTTCTCTCTCCGTTTTTTCAACTATATTTTATAATTATTCGATGGTTGTTACAAAAAATTGTCTGTAGCATTTCTGTTCCAATAGAGGGCTGCAGCTCTACTAGGTTATTTTTCTCTCTTCTGAATAGTTCATCTTATTCCGAATATCCAAAAAAATTTAAAACCGAAGGAAATCAATTTAAGTAGTGCGAATTCCCAGATTCCTTGAATCTAATATTTTGCGTGTTAATCTACATACCCCATGTACATGAGGAACAATTCTATTGGAGAACAATAACCAGAAGAGATATGGTACCAGCATATTAGTCAAAGATTACCAACTTTTAAGAGGACATTGACCAGGCAACTTCATCGGGAAGCTCAGATTGATAGAGGAAGAACAAGAGAAAGAAATATATCTTTCCACATTCATCTATAGCATAAAAAACAAGAGTACTGAGTGAGGAACTCACTTCAGGTATATTTTCAGTAGTAGTAAGTACTATTAGAAATAGTATTCTCTATCGTTTCTCAGAAAATTCTATTGAAATACTCATCAGGTATCATTTCACAGCATGTATTCCAACACATCAAACAAACTGTACAAACGAAGTGGAAGAGAAAAAGCACCTGCCAACCGACCTTTTTATTTTTTTCGAACACACTTGGAAGAGAAGGAGATGCCATAACACCATGTCCATGTAATTAAAGAGTAAAATATAACCTCAGCATCATCTAGATTTCGCAACTGAAATTACATCCATGAATTCGCCTTCAGCAACCGAAGCTAATGCAAAATCGCTCAAATTGATTTTCAGCATGTTGATTAAGCGACTCAACTAATCCTCCTAGATAATCTCCGCACCCAAAAACATGTTCGAATGTCAATTGGATATGTTTATTAAAGTGGAAGGCCATGGTGAATGTTATTATCCCACAATATTCAGGTTACTCATGGTATAAAAATTATTGATCTTCATCCTTAGGCAAATTTAACCAAACTTCAATATACATCTACCTTATCAAATAACATTTTTTTACCACGAGTTATAAAGCCGACTATTATTCACACGTTTTCACTTTATTGAATATTAGTTTATCAAACCTTAGCCGCCTACTCACTTTCGCAATGCAAAATTTACATAAGCGAAATATTCGAACCTTCTTCACAATAAAACAATATTCTGGAATCGAATCAATAGACACGTTGACTACAAATAACGGGAATTTTAAAAAAATTAAAAAATGGATTAGCCATAAATTGGACAAAAAAACCAATTAAAAATATCAAACAAAGTTTGAAATGAATGTCTGGTAGACTACGAGCAGAAAACAACTACTTTCCTGGTAAATACCACGCAGAACTTGAATTATATCTGTTCGTAGTCCATGCAACGATTCACATCGAGACAGGCACGCCTAACAACCTACAGACCGGTTTCGGGCTTATTGGCCCTCATCAGTGCATTCACAGTGTGAATCGTTGCATGGACTACGAACAGATATAATTCAATGTTCTGCGTGGTATTTACCAGGAAAGTAGTTGTTTTCTGCTCGTAGTCTACCAGACATTCATTTCAAACTATGTTTGATATTTTTATTTGGATAGACTATTTTTCTCTTCCAAAAAAGTTTTTTGTCCAATTTATGGCTAATCCATTTTTTCATTTATTAAGCTTAGTCGAGCTCTTAGCCACTTCCAAGTTCTGTAAAACTTGGGAGATTCGTTTCTGGAGTCTTTCTTTCTTCTGCCGCATGATGTCGCCACTTCCAATTGTCTGTTGGAACGCGGCTCTGTGCGGTCAAATAGACGCGACGAAAATGCATTGGGACAGGCAACGCTTCGAGTGGAGATCTTACGGTCTCTACTCGGATAACTACCCTGCACTGATGAGGGCCAATAAGCCCGAAACCTGTCTGTAGGTTGTTAGGCGTGCCTGTCTCGATGTGAATTTGTCACGTCTTAGGAAGAAATAAACATTTGCGATCTGCATTCACAGTGTGAATCGTTGCATGGACTACGAACAGATATAATTCAATGTTCTGCGTGGTATTTACCATGAAAGTAGTTGTTTTCTGCTCGTAGTCTACCAGACATTCATTTCAAAATTTGTTTGATATTTTTAATTGGATAGACTATTTTTCTCTTTCAAAAAACGGGAATTTAGTAAATCAAGGATTGATTACTCACCACCAAGGCCGTTGTAAGGGGGAGGGTTATTAGGAGGTTAAAACCCTCCTTTCCGTAACACTGTATAAGAAACGTAACATACATTTTTATAAAAATGAATTTGTAGACTAACTACTCCAATACAGTAGGTTTCAACATTATTGCTTTCCTATTTCGTTTTCCTTTAAGCATATCAAAGATCATAGATTGTATCTTTGACCATATGAAATTGAATGTTTCGAAATTATTTTTTTTTTCGGAATCAGGCTTATTACAATTACGATATTATAATTGATAGATAATATTTACTCATATAAGGAATCCTGAAGCCTGAGTTCAATCAAAATCTCATTGATTTAATTTTTGTTTTAAATTTTTCATAATATCTAATAGAAACCTGAAACAATAAGAAACGATATAAGGAATTGACATTCTTGAATCTTTTGCAAAATGAATCTTTTAATCAGACAAAGAGAGTAGGTAACCCTATCGGGGCCCCTAGGCAATGCAATTCTCGGGGCCCCTTTCCATTACCGTTTTCTTACTTTTCAAAATATATTTTTTCTATTACAAAAGTCGAGTCTATCAGATCGACTTCTGCTTTTTGCTTTCATTGAATGAAATGATTTTGATCACAAAAATTTTTTCACAACCAAAGAAAATATTTTTGTGAAGTAGGTGCAATAAAAGTTTGAATAGTAATTCTTGTAACTTATTAGATACAAAATCGTTAAAATCATCTGGGAAGTTGACCTTTTTCAACAAATCATTATCAATCGCCGTTATCGACAATGAATTTAAACGGTTCTGTGATATTGTTGACCGAAGACAAGTTTATTAATTTTATTTCGAAAAATCAATCCAAACGATGTTAGGTTCCCGCATCCATTATTTTTTCTATGGTGATATTACCGGATGTTAATAATCGGAAATGTCACGAATGAAACCAAATGAAACGTTTTTTTCTTGGTGCGTTCAACATCAATTATGCCCCCGTGGGCCGTGCGCCTTATGGATAATCCGGCCCTGGGTACCCATAATCAGGAAGGAGATCTTTTTTATTATGGTTCTATAATGAAGTCATTATGAAACGCAAATACATATCGAAATAGCCTCAGTTTCGATACGCATTTTCTATTATTTGGAGGTTGGTACAATCGAACTGTCAATGGATTTGGTGATACTAGCAGTGAAAAACTAAATTTTTTTATTGGTAAATTTTAATTCAGAGTGTGATTTGATTTAAATCGACAGTAAACTGGGCTTTACGCTTGTTCGTCAGATTTCAAATATTTCAATGTCATCATTGTTACCAATCGAAGATGTTTCTGTTATTTATCGATATTAAATCCATTTTTTCCTTCAAATCAATTCAAAATAGAAAAAATTGTATATGACACACGTTTTATAAGACACGTTATCGCACTTGTTCCCTTAGAGCACTCGTTGCTTCGCTCGTCGTACTCCAAACAACGCGTGCGACGAAATATGATCTTATAAAACTTATATCACAATAAACTATAAGTCAGCATTATCTGTGTAGAACTTTTTTGAGTATTGAAACTAAAATGAAAGAGTTCTGATTTTTTGTTCAATACATCAAAAGACCACCCCATTTCCTTTAGCGATAAGTCCCATTCAACTAGATTGTCCCACAAAAACGAATCGATCACATAATGAGGCCAAGGTCCCTTCTGAAAGAAGACTTTCCATGAACAGGATATCAGTGCCACGATCCCATTCAAGATTAGGTATAATCCCCGTCTCCATTCTCAAAACTAGTTTTTCTCTGCCAGGTTTTACCACTCAGTTCTGTGGGTTCCACACATCTCTCCACTACACTCATAGAGACGTTCGCTCGAATAATAAAATCCCTGCAATCAATTGACAAACGTATTCCACTATTTCCACTCGATAAAACCACATTCATAATAACAAGAACCATATACACATTATATAAACACTCCGACACATTAAAATTCAAATTAAAAAACAAACATAAATAAATAATCTCTGTGGACAGATGTTGAGGTCGTTGAGTATCCGATTAAAAAGATTTGAAAGTAAAATTGTGTAAATTTATACGAGGAGTTTCCTGGTACGGTATTATTTATTTTGTAGAACACCTCTGCTACCACGAACACCGATTTGTTTTCATTATGAAAATTTTGGGACGATATCGGAGATATTTATCGGCTCTGAGTTGATTTAGTTCCACGGTTAGTGTCGATTTGTGGCACTGATGACTGTTAAATTGTCTGCAGATATCTTTTTATTTCAGGTTGAACTGGCATCTGGCCATGTTTTCAAAAACCGATGAGAAGTAGTAGAGCATGATACTGTATTTTAAAACCCAGACTACATGATGAAAAATAAAATAAAAAACTGATTATCAACAACTATAAATTGATTCACAAGAGTCTGAATTGGATATTTATCATTTATTGTAATTTCCCTAAGTTTGAGCAAACGGATGTACCTATATTTCTATTTCGGTTCTATAATGAATAAGTCATTATGAAACACAAATGTAAAATTTGGAAAATTCTTTCAAACAATTCAATTCATTTCGGGAATTGTTTGAAAAGTTTTTCCAAATTTTCATGTTTATTTTTTGTAAGGATCTGTGACAAGTGAGTTTTTTCAATTATTTAAATTTTTTCAATTTTTTTATATTCACAACTTAGTTTCAAAATCAACCTAAAATTCTTTAACAAATAACATGTTTTCATTATCAAATCTCTCTTTTCAGAGACTCGCTCCTGATGATGGCAAATTGCCGAAAACGTTCGAGTTGATTTTATTATATGGTGTACTATAGCATACTTCGTTTTCTTTCTTGAAATTATCAAGTACACATTACCAATTTTACTTTCAAACTACTAGTTATAAACATGGCCAACACTTTGATCTCAACTTTCGAGTTCAAAGATGATGAAGAAATTACTAGGAATATTTGGTTTCAAATTCCTTCTGACTGATTATTCTGTAAGTTTTCATTCCCACATGTCATATAATGTGGTAAAATCATTCGTTTTGAGTAAACCAAACAAGGGTTGGTAAAACCCACCAAACATTTCATGTCTTCAGTGAATATCAGATGGAACAAACAGTATCGTTATCATTAAGTCCCTGTGCCACAGTCTGCAAGGGTTTCTGTTCTATAAAAAAAACTTCTACCTGCCGTTCTTCAAATCGAACAAAAGTATTTGCGATTGTGTTGAAATATATAGAATCGATACACGTTTGATGACTTATTTATCCCGATTGAACAACTCGAGGGAGGACAACAATGAATGCGAAGTACGTGGTGTATGTTACACTTTGGCAAAACGTAGTCGACTACTTTGAAGATTACTGTTGACAGATTCCAAGGGTGTTTTGGGCCACATTCGACTAGAGAATAGTCAGGATTTATTGGTGAATCCTTAAGCGAATTAATGCATATACATATAATGTGTGCAGTGATGGAAGAATAAAAAATAATTGCCGAAAACTTTGAAATTTAGAATTTTGACATGGGTTACCCGGAAAAGTAAAAAATAAACGTGCATAATTACCACTCATACTGTAACTGTTTCGTATACACTTATACAGATTGGACCATATAAAACAAATCTGAGCTATATATAGACGACAGTGTGTAAATTTTTGGCTTTCAATGGCATTGTTTCACGTCATGTTCAGTTTTTATGGAAAAGGTATTATTTAGCCTGTTTGCAAGGGTGACATAACTAGCTGAAAGATGAAAACACCAAAATTATTTTTTGCTGTCTAAAATAAGGACAACCGCCTAAAAGTGACAACATATAAGCTCAATTCATAAACTCCACTGCCGAAGCTACAGTTGACACTGCCGTTCCAAAATGTATTGAGGAGATATCCGACGGCACCTGCGTAGTTTATGAACAGATGTTTATTATTAGCATATTCCATCTACAAACAGTTAACTGCAGCGTCAACTGTATCTATGGCAGTGGAGTTTATAAATTGAGCTTTATTGTTATATCAATAGATTCGTTGAGTGCGAGCCGCATAGCGAAAACGTAACGAGTGCAGGAAAATCAATTCCCAACGAGTTTTGTACACTGTATTTCATAAGTCCATCAATATTCTTATCTGATTTCGCAGGAAGTAATTTTAATGATATAACTTGGGTAGCCTCTTTCAATTTCGATAGGTGTCGATTCAATATCATTTTCTATTTCTATAAGTATTGGTAATAATTGAAAAAAATACTGAAATCAATTCGTTTGCACAAACAATTCCATTGATATTCAGTAATCAGGCAACCAGAAATACAGGTGTGGATCTTGACATTAACCCAGAAATATAGGTATGTTTCAGTGCGTTATTTTTTTCTCAAATATAAGCCGTACTCTTTGGTACTTTGGTGAATAGAAATAGATCCAGTCACGATATACGTCCCTAATTTTCATCAAAGTGTTATCAAAGGTTATGTCTCATTGACACATTGAAATAATATACGAATTATCATCCTTATAATCCTAAAAGAGGCAGAAAATCCAATAGAATATGAATAGGGTGTAACAAAAGCTGTTATAGAGATATTCTGATGAGTACCAAACACTACCAACTATTGACTAATACAATACCTTATTAATTTTATCCATACATGAGCGTGCGATTTTTTTTTCATTTCTATGAGCTTATTTTCAAATAACAATTTTAAGGTTATATGAGCTACTTTCCAAATAACAAAACAGTGTGCTTTATAATGTTTTCACGTGGTCGAAAAAAAAATGCAAGCTCATTTCGAATAACTGTGAAAATGCATAAAGAAATATTATAAAATAGTATGAAACTCCTAACTCAATGAATGAAACTGTGTTCGAGATGTTCCACAAACAAAATTTCAGGGTTTTACCTAGACTTTGGAGTCAAAAGAAGACGTTCTTAAATTTCGATGAAGGTAAAGATAAATGGGCCAACATCAGATCTGCTCGAATTTCCAACATATCCAACGATTCCATACCACCCTATAATTTATTCCTAACGACAATCCAACCCCATCGAAACCAAACGATGATCGAACTCTTCAATCCATGAGAATCTGTATCATGTCCTTCCCAGATCTCATCCCAGCAAACGAAATCGAAATTATCCCACGAAACCCATCCCATAAACATGCAAGCCCAGCAGCCCAGACGAAGCGTGGACCCATCCGTGGGGTGCCACAGGGTGCGTGCTGGCGCCGTGCCGCTGCACCTAATCTACATTTCTGCATAAAGCCTTTCATCCATCGGTATTCAAATACGAAATCGAAGGTGCCTAATAGCCATCGAACATTGATTGAAAAGAAAAAAAGGTAGCAGATCGTCCTCTTCTTCCGCTATAGCTGCAGGTACGATAAGGGTTGTTCTACCCCCCTGCGTCGGAAGCGAGCGATTTCAACCCTTCGCGGTGAGGGATAAACGGATCTGTCATGAGGAAGTGCACCGATACATTAAGGAACGTTTTTTTTTTGTTTGCGCGATGGGTTCAGGTTGTGGGGTAAATCAAGAGTGTTTGAATAGGTGTCCTTTTCACTGAATATGCAGGCAGGTATTCTGCATAAATTCGCATATATTAGGCAGGTAGGTAAAAAACGCTTCCTACTAGCCTCACGTTTCCACATTCGATTACATCTCGGGAGCGTCAGCTTGACATGATTTCCTGTTGGTTCCCAGGGAAATTATATTTTGGTGGGTATGTTAATGGCTGGGGCCTTGCATATGCTTGGAGTGACCTGGATGTTCCCTGTGTATACCTGGAAGAGTGTTTTATGGTTTATTAAGATTCCCAAAGATGCAAATTTGTTCTCAGCCCTTTTGGCAACACCAGTAATTTGAATAGCGAACGATTTTTTCCCAGGAAGGGTTGCTTGGTAATGGAAAGAAACGGTTTTTTTCTTCCGATAGGATATTGAATGGAAATTCGGTTTGATTTGATTAATTGACAAGTAGGTAACAAATGTAAATTTTATGCGAGAGGATATAAGAGAAGGGTATATATTTTTGGTTTAACGGATATTCGTTGATATTGTAACAGTAAAAGGGTGAAAATTTCACGTTAGGAATTCCAGATGGATACGTTATGTAAGCTTTATGAAATAAGCCTGATGGTCAACTGATATTCTCATGAATATCAAGAGTTTAACAATTCCAACGGAAATTCAATATATTATTCGAATATTTTTCAACACACTCGAAGCTTCGTTTTCTCTAATACGTATTCGAATGATGAAATTTTGTTTCTCTTCCCATATTTCATATAATTATTAGCATCGATTATGTTAATTACAACAATGATTTCGAGGATTTGAAGTCAAAGATATGTTCGATCCAAATAATCTGACTTATATTATTCAATTCGTCACCAAACAATCCAAATTACAGGCAAATTGAGAAAACCGAGGTCAGAGATTTAAATAAATAGAAAAGGGCAGAACTGGGTGATATTGTGAATTATATCTGTAAATTTATCAAAAGCATCGAATTCTGGATTTTCTTTTCCAAATCTATATGCCGTTCTCAGAACATATTATATACTTACTATAATTTTTCTCATGCAGTGTTACTCGAACAAATACACCATGTATACAAATTAAAACTGCTCTAGGTATATAATTATTCGAATCGTTAGATAATGTTAATTCATTTATTCATTGAGCATTTCAATATTGGTTTGGAAACTCAAGAGATATAGAATTGGCTGCTGTAAACGATACTTCGTTGTTCAAAATGGTATAATAATAATATCATCCACTTTATAATATACGATCAACAAAACATTCATTCAAGTCCTGACTTCACAACCACCTGTTTGTCCAAATTCTTAGTGAGCCTTCAAGTCACCTGTTTCAAAAAAGTAAATATATTACAATAACAATATACTGACCTCCAGAATGATTTGAATAATGTGAGAGAGGAGACGTTGATCATTAACATGTTTGGGCCGGGGTATCCCAATTCAGTTCACTTAGCCGGTGAGTAATGCAGATGGTCCCAAAATGTTATACCGTGTGTTCAAAATCTAGACGCCAATAATCCATATGGATATCGATTGTTCGAAATAAATGTTTCGACAAAGTAATTTTTCTTCTTTTGATAAATCAACCATGACAGTCTATAATCTGTATAGATTCTATATCAATTCTTCTAATTATGTCTCCATAATATAAATTCGCAAATATTATGTTGTTTGCTACATAAGCTAGTCCGAACTACGAGGCTTGAGCTTAAGCAATCTCCTTCATTGGAGAACGAAGCTAGATCCTGATAATATTTGGTATGTCAATGTAACGAAAATCTGCATTATTGGAGATTACTGAGCTCTGCTAACTGAGCTATGAAAATGTGAACTTTGTCTAGTCTGGTGGTGAATAAACTATCACTGATGGGCCAAGAGATTTTGCATCATCTTCAAAGCATCTCTTGGTGGGGTGAATATTTTGGTGAGATTCACATGAGTTTTTCCAGATTTCCATATGAACACTTGATGAAACAATGTCTGCATTATTTGTAACCGGAGTCAGTTATTATTTCAAATCTAGCACAAGTTCAGCTCACTGTCAGATAAAATAAACAGCTAAAGCAAGCGAGCGAATTCATTATAGTCCTGGAGTGTCATGTGGCTCATCAGCGTATTTTCTAATATCGAGATGTGTGAGAATGCCAAAGTAACTGTGAATTCAATGTGAGAACTCTGTGTGCGTCACTCGTAGTTTTTTCAGCGGTTTCTCTTATTATTATGCAAAGTATCGGTAACAAGTTTTCAACAAAGCTAATCGGCCGTCAAATTGTCGAGGTACCTGTAGCAAACCAAAGTAATTACAATAATAATACTGACCTCCGGTATCATTTAAATAACGAAAGATACAAGTTATTGAGTATTAACATAATTTTTATTTGGGGTGCATCACTTAGCAGTCCACACTTTCGAGAGCTATTAATCTCTGAGTCAGATTTCTGTGTAGAACAGTAAAGTACCTGCTGCCAGTGTCTGCCTTATTAACATAGTTTTACATAAGTGTGCTCTAGAGTGTTAATATATTCTCCCATTGAATAATACATAATACTGATTGTTTATACAGTATGTTGCCGTGATTATTGTGGTCTGGATGCAATTATGGTAGTGATTACTACTTATACAGGCAATATTGCAAATAAGATACCAACCAACAATGTATTGAATTGTGGATTAACAACAGAAATGTTCATTAAATGAGATAATAGGAGAAAAAATGCCTACAGGGGAACAACTCAGTTCAGTTATGAAATTTACGTTTAAATGTAATGACAATATTGTATAATCGATATCAAATAATATTCTTGCAGCCGAATCCAAAATCCTGATGTTCAGGGGATCCTCTTATTCGTTCTAAACGAGTGACAGACTGTATTTTCTTCACGATCAGGAAGTATGAATCATCAACAATTAGATTAAATATGAAAATGAAAATAAATGCCAAAAAAATAAGCAACAAAAGTGTTTTTGCCACAGCCTTCATTATCATAAATTATAGCCCCGAACTATACCTACCTTACTGATAAAAAATAAATCAATATGAAAAGTTGAATACACTAAACTTGTGGAATGTATAGAGTAGAATCGAGGGATTTTTATTTAGGGTATAATTAATTATTGATGAAGCAATTATAAAGAGCTTTTCAAACGGTGTATATATATATATATATATATATATGCAGTTGATGATAAATTTCAACATGGCCTCATCAAGCTAAGACCTCGTCTATTTCAGCATAGTTCTAGGTTGGCCACATCAAAATTCCACTTATCGAATCGAATAACAGTCTAGAAGTCCTATAAATCCTGGTAAACCAGTTTGTCCATATATCTATTACGTGCAGAATATTTTCCAAATCAAGTACAAAGCTATCTTAATAAATTAAGGAACACTCAAACATCCTCTTTCACCAGAATTTTAGAAGTGCCATAAATTTCGATGTTGTGTACAGAAGAATTTTAGAAACTCATCTATAACATACTCGTTTCGTTATACGAGGGAACTAATAGTGAAAGTCAACATTGACCTCGAAAATGTAAGAATATGAATCCAAATCCCAGGATAATCATTTCATTTGTTAATACTAATGAGATATGTATTCTGTGGGAATGTTTATATACCAAGGGTTCAAGAAAAACTGCGAATAGTACGCTTTCATGCATCAGATAATATTTATCAATCATGTCAATGAACATCTGAATTGCAAAATGTTGTCCAACTGTTTCATTTTCTGAAAGTCGTGGTAGTAAGCTGCATATATAATCACACTTTTGCGTTTTCTTGAAGTCAATTGATGATATTATTCATAGCCAATTGGGGTTGGCTTTTGCCTCTATAACTGGAAATATAAACCGCATTGCTTGGATGTACCTACCCCATGTGTTATGATTCATAAAAAGCGTATCCCGTGTTGAGGTCTTGATCATTCAACTTCAGCAAAACGTTTGTCTTACGGAAACTTCTGAAGACTATAGCCTTCTTCTTCTTTTTCTTTCTTGCACTGGTGACCGGGTGTATAAACTCTTGATGCGCTTAGGCCTCTCTAGGTACATCCTTTGGACGTATGAAGATGTTCCAAGAGGCAGGCTTTCGTCTGGTAGTCCAGTACCATCTGCATCTGATGCAGATTAGCCTATTGAAATCTCGACCGTTATGATGAGTGATCTCTTTCGTGGGCTTTTTATATCTAGCATCGCATATGGAGACGGGGCTAAACAAACTCACAATGCTATTTTTGCACCCTTTCCACAGCACACCATGATCGTTGTCCTCAGTTGTCACGGTGATAATATTTGTTTATTCGCATTGTTGTCTGCCTCGAACATTCGATATCGGTCGATATATTATTTTGTACAGTTGGAATCTAATTGTGGTATGTGAGGAGTGTCCATCACGTACGTATTCGGTGACATTGCGGGGACGTGAAGCTTCACACCATGCATGACAAGTGAGACACGCGCAAAGGTGCTGCGCTGAATTCCAAGGTCGACGGTAAAAAGAAATCTTCTGCTTGCCGGAACGGATCCCATGGCAAGGGAAAATCGATTAATTGGGCTGTATGTCGACTTCTAGACCAAAATTGGAGGTCTATCGGTCAGATCGGGTCAATCAATGTCCAATCAACTATCGCTTTATTGTTCGGCAAAACAGTTTCCTAACAGAGATATAAACAAGAGGAAACTTGGCTGTGGAGTAAACTAAATATTATCATAAGAAAGAAAAAAAAATAGTTTGATCTCAAATGTAATTTGAATGTGCGAAAAAGGGTTTTGAAATTCTTGGAAATATGCTGAAAATGCACGTGCATCCAACTTGTTTTTCCCATCCATTTGAAAATTTTTAATTTTGTTGCATCCATATGCGTTAGTATAGAAACGAATAACGCAAATAAATACGCAACGGTATGACTATTCTAATTGGAAATAGTTACGACCACGTATAGGAAAACGTCATAAAACACACTGTTTTGTTATTTGGAAAGTAGCCAATATCACCATAGAATTGTTAGTTGAGAAAAAAGCACAAGTGTTGAAATGAAAAAAAAAAATCGCTCGCTCACATGAATGGATAGAAACAGTTGGAACTGACTTTCACCAAGAGCGCTTTTGTTACACCAAATTCATTAATATTCTTTTTGGATTACAAGCAGAGAAATACTTCTACATTAATTTTGATGAAAATTAAGAACAAATCAGTACTCTAGAACTATCTTCACATGGAATATGATGTTGATATTGTTGATGGCAGCAGATGACATTATCCCGAGCATTATCCATTATCTATACAACTACACAACTTTCTACCACTCTTTCTAACACTCACACTTTTTATGTTAATGTCAATATCCAATGTTGATTTACTGCTGTATTCCTGGTTGCGTGATTATACTGGCGACAACTGACATTTGAAATAACTCTCATGTTAGTGTATAGGCATGCAGTTTCAAATATCAATGAAATTATTTGTGCAAGCGAAAATAATTCAGAAATTCACATTTGGAATTTTTGAATAAATGTTCAATTATCGCCTAAATTATGGAAATATATATAGTGATATCGAATCGATACCATCGAAGTTATAGAAGCCGCTCGAACTACCATCATATTGAAATTACTGAAAAAAAATATTTATGGTCGAATAGGAGAAAGTCATCTTTTTAAAGTTGACTTCAAGCATGCTGAAATTCTTTTTCAAATTGAGGTTGCAGAAAACACGTTGAAAAATGAGGAATGTGAAACAGAGCTTCCTAAGAGATATTCAGTTCGACCCATTAGAGATTCTTCACCGAACGCCATTGGTTGGAATAAGAAAAATAAAAATACCACGAAGAGTCAATCCATTTTTTTAAAGCGAATGAGCCTAGAGGATAGAAATGGCATGTCGTGAAACGGACAGCGAGCCAGGTATAAGTGGAGAAATAATGTGGATAGAAGAATTTCGAGTGTATAGGGTGGCCCCACCATATTTTCCACACATGTTTCATCAACCTTAAAGGAATAATAATCCGACCGTTTGAAAGAAATTATCATAATTTTTTAAGACTATTTGGCACTGTATTCCCTTTTTCCCTTAATTTAGAAACCACAACATGTTTGTAATGTTTTGAAAAAATTGAAATGATCATACCTATACATATTGGAAATTCTAGAAATATATCAGTATAGGTGACTAGATAAAAATCAACACTAAGATTTCCAGATAATATGCATCTGTTATATCCAACTGTATTTTTTTTAATCATAAAATGTAATTGTAGCACCGACATCACTTAGGTATACTGAATTTTACTTCAGAATCGAAAAAACATATGTATATACAGTGGCCGCGATAAAGTTGGCTACATGGGTCAAATTGACGGGATATCAAAAAATTTCAACGGAAAAATGTGCTTGAAATCCAACGAAGACCCCATATATTGATTTTTAACCAGATTGAAAAAAAATCTAAAATACAATTTTTATTCCTCATTTACCCTTATCTACTGAGAAACATTATACATTTTTGTTTTATCTGAAACCATCAGCTTCAATAACCTAAATCACATGAAGTTGTGTCAAAACGTATCAAATATTTGTGGAACAGACATTTTCTGGGAGGTTATATAATTATGAAAACACGATTTATTCTTGTCACTAGGTGTAGCCAACTTTATGACGGACACTGTACATAAATATATCAACAAATGAAAAAGTAAGGTTGTTATTCGGTGATCAAATCATGAATCTGACATGAATAAAAATAGTCAATAAGTCACGGAAAAGAAACCATAATGATTAGTCATTACGAGTTTTCACGTCTTCACTAGTACTGTTTTTCGTGAAATTTGCTCATTACAGGATATGAATATCAGAAACCGAATCGGCGATAAATACAATGGTCGATAAAATCATAATGGAAGCTATAAGCATCCGCTTCTATATAAATATTGAAATAGTCCAGTAACAGAAAATCATTATTTGCCGGATATGTATACATAACTACTCCCTGCCTTTTAAACTGAAAATCGTCGATTTATAGTAATCGATAACTTCCCAACTATTGCTTCTAGGTTTCTGAAATTAGGTATAGTGACTGAATTTTGCATGCTGAATTCAATGGAGATATGATAAAAATTCAAGGCACACTAAATTCGAAGAAATTGAAGCCAACTTTGATATTTCAAATGGTAGCCATATTGCATTTTCACACCATCGAATAGATCATGAAATTGCCAGTTTATCGATGTATCACGCTTGTGTGTTCAATTATGGAAAAGTCGAAATAATAGGAGAAATAGAAAATACCATCAAGTTAATAAGAGATCTGCCAGGCTTACAAATCCATAAAATTTCACTCATAGTGAAAAAAATTACATGAGAGCTGGATATTGATGTGACTAGCCGCTACTTGGATGGCAATATTCGAATTTCGAAAGCAACGATGTATATACATTGTAGGTATACGTACATATCACTCACTCTTTTTTTCGACATTAGATGAGATCGAAATAACAGTGGAATTATCCATTTCATCATTCAAACAATAGGTGGTATTTCTGACATCAGCCTACTTGACTCTGATGATAAGATTTCCACAATGAAATAGGAATAACACATCAGCTCGCGAATTCAATGTGAAGATAGACTTACATCTTCTGTCTAGTGTATTGTTTTACTATGACATAAAAACAATGAATAATCTAGAGGCATTGATGCTTCATCATAGATTTTACCTATAATATTTTCTATTTTTCATGTTATTTCGACTTCTCCTTCATTAAACATACAAGTATGATATTGGTAATCATATCATCTATCTCATGGTGTGAGAATCCAAAATGGCTGCCATTGAAACATCAATGTTGGCTTCAATATCTTCGAATCTAGTGTGCCTAGATTTTTTTCCATATCACCGTTAAATTTAGAATGCGAACTTTAGTAATTGTTTGTGTAGTTTTCACAGGATAATTCAGGAACTACGTAAGATATCCTCTATATTTCTTTTGATATTCAAGATTGCCATGAAATTGCGCATCTTTTTCGTAATTCAATCTAGTTCGTATCTCGATATGACAATATTGTACCATGAAATTTGCATTACCCTGTATATAACATAATCACCTATATAACGAAAAACTATGGTTGACGTTTTAAGCTCACTTCATTTATGAAAATAGCAAAAGAAATAACAATAGTGTTGTTCTTCTGTCTACCTACTCTTATCCATCAAAGGTTAGGCGGAAGTACCAAAAATCTAAGCGAAGAGTGGCGAAAATATTCAATCAAAAGAGACCAATCCAGGAATGGATCCTCGGCACGGGACACCCTGTATGCATCGGACCTTTTTCGTTTCTTACCACGAAGAAACATTCGCCGAAGGCATCTTTCAGTGCATTTCGTGGTGTGAGTGGTTTCATTGAAATTATGACGTCTTTTGTTGCGGATAAGTTTGGGAAAAAGTCGTGGAATTCTGTGCTTATAGCTGCCAAATTCGAGATTCCTTTTGGGACCTTGCAGAGTGTGACCATACAAGGGGAAAGGTTATCGAATTTTCACTTGTAATCTCCCTAGCAGCAGAATTATTACCGATAATTTTTTTCAAGGTCACGAATGTTTTTGTTGTTGATAGAAAATTATCCCGAGTCGAAGACGAGGGAAATTTTCTATGAACAAAAACATGAGAGATACCGAGAAAAAAATTATAGGGAATAAATTCTGCTGCGTGGGAGATTCGGTAAGAAAATTTCATAGATTAGAGTTGCTGTTAATATGATGAGAAGATGATCCCTATACGACCTATTAATTCTGCGTGGATACTGTAGAATGTAGATAGTAACTGATGTTTATTACTGATATTTCAGGAACATTCAAAACAGTGATCCGTTTTCAATCATAACATCTAATATCACATGTCTACCCAGATTTTATTCTTAGTAGACGTTTGTCAATAAATATAAGGCGCTTCATTTTTGACAGAAAAATTATCATTTATGTTAGAGAGATATTATTATTAAGATATCCAAGTGATAGTATTATCACTGAATTACCCTGTATTCGAGTATTTCGATAGCCGTTAGAATTATTAAGTAACTATATCGGTTGATCATGAATCATATTGTTAATCATGCACAGATACAAAATGTCCAGAGAGGGGCAGTTATTGTTAAGACTATAACAATTCAGAAGTGGGATATTTTCACGTGTCTTCAGTGGAGAAAGTGTTGAATCAACAATAACTGATGATAGTGACAATTTCGTCACTTATATATTGAAAATATTACATGCAAAGGTTATTTTGATACAGGTAGTCGAATAATTCCGTCATGCAATATGAACTAACAAAATTATCTCGGTAATCGCCCGCTGCTATGAGTAACGTATACAAAAAGGAGCCTTCCAATTGGTTGAAAATGAATTTATGAAATTTTCTTTGAAACAGTGATTTCCTGAAGGTGTGGTCCAAGTGACCCAGGATAGTAAATACCAACGTTGAATTTCCAATTCCTGAGATTTTTGAAACATCCAATTTGAATTTCGATTCCAAAAATCTTGTTCCCAAATTCTCAGTGAATATTTGTAATAAATGATGATTTACTTTACAATTGTTAAATCTATATTTATTGGGAATAAATTTGAATTTGGTAATAATGAGGTATATATTTGAATAGTTTGAATGAATCATTTGTTCTTGAAAAATAGTGACTATATATGAATAAATTGTTTTTTGAGTGTAGGATGTTGAAATTTACAAATTTTGTTTCTGATGATACATGCGGAGGTATGCCTTATAACCCCTAGATAATTCCTAGTCACTATTAACAATCATGCAAGAAACAATATACATATGGTACAGGCGAGCGATTTTTCAATATATCTGCTCATGAGCGCAAATGCTGTCACCAAATGACATTCCCTGGAAAACGTCAATTTTAGATTTGGAAGCGTCAAAAGCTACTTTGTTGATCCAGGTTGTAGAGAAATGTATAAAACATTCTCTCAATTTCTTCTAATGGCAATCCGTGACAATTTTTTTTTTCTCAGAGGCTATAGGGTATACTCACCTCACTGTTTAGGGGGATCTGTCCTATATAATTTGTGAAAGTTCTATCTATGTTATATATCTATGGACGATAATGCTTATGCCTAGAATGAAAAGTTTTTCCTCATATGGCGGCGTGCTTGGTTTTTACATTTTATATAGTGATCACTATCATTCATCAGTATAGAGCTGGAGATTTTTACGATTTCTTGAAGAATTTATAGACACTTTCACTAACATGTGAATAATAATAATTATAATACACCTCGGTTGAGTTATCTCTACGTTTTATGAGCTCTGAGATTCCTCAAGGACATTTGGCCAAACTACTTTTTGTTTCGTTTTTTCCAAGGGAATATATACGGTATAAGTATCTTCGCAGCTCTGGCAATAAACAATGCTTTTCATATTGTTCATTACTTTCAGATGATAACCGTAAACATGAATGTATTTTTTTGTGAAAATCGCTAAATGCTAATTACCTTCATAACGAATGCGTTACTAACGCTAAATTTCTTCAGAAAATGTAACTTCACATTCATTACTATTTCGTTAGTATTTCTTGTTCTTGTAGGAAGAGTTTCGGAAAATGAACTCTCCGACAAGTTATACGACAAAAAATAAACAGGGTGTATATAGGTGTTCCAGACCTTTTCTTGAATCCCCAATAAAAATCAACATAATACTCGTCATGGTATTCTGCTGCTAAATTCTATAAATTTCAATTAATATCATTGTTTTTATTGCAACTATACTCACTATTTAATTTTGTTATTCGTTTAATTATTATCTGTTAATAATTACCTACTTACTTTCAATTTCGAATTGAAATGGACCATAATCACAAAACTCATCAACTTCAACAAATTATTTTCAATAGGTTCGGACCATATTCACAAAATTCGTCCCCCATTTCTGAATTTTGACCAAAAATACATAAAATATCCGACCGTGAAAATCCTACATACCAATTTGGAATCGAATTAGACCATAATCACAAATTTCCTCCGCCATCTTGAAGCTGCCATTTTGAATTTTTGAATTCTGAAAAAAAACTCAATTATATCTTCAACCCCTAAAATCTCCACAAATTTAAAAAAAAAAATGGACAAATAATCATTACCTATACATGAAAATTTCTTCATTCTAATGTGTGTATATAGGTAAACGTAGAAACTATAGGATATATATAGGTACTCTTCTAGTTGAAAAAATAAATTCGAATCGGTTGGAAAACGTATAGATTTTATAATGTTGCTCGTTGAAGATTTTTACTAATTGGAAATAGTTTTTGATTCCCGGTTGACTAGTTTTCCTAGTATACTACACCTTTTCCAATTGTTCTTCAAAAAGCGTCATCAAGTTGATTTCAAAAAGTATTAATTGTATTTCAAATTAGTTAATTTTGTTTCAAAAAGTTTCAAATGTATTTCAAAATTATCAATTCAACTTCGAAATGCATCAATTGTATTTCAAATTAATCAATTTAATTTCAAAAATTCCATTTCAATTTAAAAATGTATCATTTCAATTTCAAATCTAATCAATTTTTCAGTCTATTACAATCTAATATGTGATATATGACAGAAACCCTAAGTTTTCCAATATCACCAACACCCATCTAACTTTTGCCTGTGTGCTTTTTCTGATTTGAAATTCAAATGATGCATTACGAAAAACATTTGATAATTTTGGAAATACAAATGACCATTTTTGAATGAAGTGTTGGTTTTTGAAATTGAATAAGTAGATGAATCTCAAATTCAGTTGATGCTTTTTGAAATCCAAATGACTTATTTGAAATACAGTTGTCGCATTTTGAAATTGAATTGATAATTTTCAAATACATTTGATGCTTTTTGAAATTAAATTGACTAATTTGAAAAACAATTGATAACTTGCTCAAATCCAAATGTAATTTAAAAATACAATTGACCATTTTTAACCAACTAAAATTGGAAAAGGTGTAGTAAGAGTGCAATGTCGTAGAAAGTAAAACATTCACATCGATATCTCCTGACTCCGCAATGTACAGGAAAACCGAGATATTTCCAAGAACACCATAAAAACCGGGCGTACACCTTGTACGTTAGCATCAATCAAAAATGTCTCTGCTCAGCTTAGCAATCCTTCGATGATGAATAGAAAAAGGACGAACACCGATGTTTCTGCAGCGAGACAAGAACGACCACTGCTCGATTTCACATTCCGAACACGTCTACTTTATTTATCCTATAAGGCCCGATAGTTCTATCAAAGACAAGATTTTGAATGTTCAACTCGTTCCCAGCGTCGTATGTGGCAGCATCGTAACTCTTAGCTTGGTTGCATCCTCCCATTTCCAGTAGCAATAGCTCTTAGCAAATAAAACTGGTTGACCAAGGGACTATTTATATGATATAATACCCCGAGGTGACCGTCGTTTTTTTTCTTTGTAAACTGGATACAGATCTACGGTAATGTTGAAAATATTTTTCCCTAAAGCTCATACCAATCAGTAATCAGTGTCGGTAATTTTGTTCAAATTATTGCAGAAGATATATAGCATATAATTTAATATTTTGTCGACGTAGCTTCTTGCAAGATACGAGCCCACGACCCATTATTATTAATAATACAAATTTGAATAATATTCCGTTCTATGGGCACTACACTTATTATCGATTTTTTGTGCTCAACTGAATCTTCGACATTGTCGTATTGGGACATTTATTTTTTGATAATTAATACTGATAGTTGGTTGTGGTGAGCTTCTATCAATTTGTTTCATCTGTTTACTTATAAGTACCGTTATTTGGGAACGACATTTATGTCCGTATAATCAAGATTTAATTCTCTCTATATAGCAGCTTCTGTGTGTATAGATAACGTTTATATTGATGGATATTGGTTCAACCTCCTTCATTCAACTTCTCTAATGATTTTCCTTATAAGAGCAAAATATTGGCAAACATTACCACCTGATAATGTTCCTATAATTTCAATAACTTTTCTGAACTAGAGAAAAACATTTTGGATAAGGAAATATAAACTTTATGCAACCAAAAGGTTAACATATTTACTCGGAGATAAATTAGTGTATAGTTAGTTTATTACTTGGTATTTAATTGCCTATAAACATCAGATAAAATCTTGTTAGATTTTTTGATAATAAATCCCACACACTGACCATCAAACTAATATCAATACTTCGAGGCCAGCTGCTTCAAACATGAACCAAACACACGGCTGGACCATCAACGCAAAATCAGCCAATATAATCTACATATACCTTGTAGACATAAAGATTTTTGTTATATCGCCCTGTATAGATACCAGGAAGAATCTGCTGCGTATCGTTAAATCAGTATTCTTGAAATAAACGATGAACAAGGAGAAAAAACAGGTTAGAAATTGCATCAACATTCTGGAGATGAAAAAATGTCACCTTGCCGTATAGAAGACCGCAAAGGTCACACACGTGTTATTGAAGAAGAGTTTCGTCTTTGATTTTAGAGAATGCTTGTTCTACCGTCGTCTACCCATAAATATTTGGTGAGATATCCGAAGATTTTGTCACAGATCTTAGTTATAAAAATGCCGACGCTAGAATAGCCGGTGTGTTGCTTCATATTATACGTCATTGAGAAACGGTAAAAGTGGAGATATCAACGGGTGATCTCAACAGAAACCTACATTATTCGATTTCTTGCTCGAATCGTACCGCTTTTTACTCTCATACATCACAAGATTTTCTTCTATTATAGTAGGAAGATTCGCGATTGACTGAATATCGAATTTATGTGTACCATATATCAGTGTTATTTCAATTTTTGAAATATTATAATCGAGATTCTCTGAGAACGGCAGATGATGATGACGTACACTGAGAAATTTTTTTCATCGTCAGAGCATGTTTTTCCGCTGCTATGGCCAAAAATTTTGGCTACATAGGGGACATGAAATATCTTTACCACTAAAAAAGAGAACACTTAACTGCCAACGTCTAACTGTGGTAGCACAGCTACTTTAGGAAGTAACTCTGCTGTCGTAATAAATATACTCTCCTGTTATGGAAAAGTAACTCTGCTATGGTAGAAAAGAGGTTTCATTCCATTATTTTGTTGTTGAAAAGTAGATTACTTATACAGGATATATATTTGTTGTTGTTAAAATGAATGCTTACTGATACAGAAAAGAGTCATTACTAGAAAAGCAAAGTCCTTGCCATCAAGAACAGCATGAGTGTTTTTTTAGTCAGTGGAAGTTGATTCTCTCACAATAGCAAAGCTATTTGCTATAGAGATATATCCTTGAAAGTGCATTCAACAAAACTAGGATAAACAAAGTCTATAACCAAACCTCTGAATGTTCATCATCAATTGATATTCAAATTATTGCCAGCACTTTCTGAAAATTTAGAGATTCAATTAAAGTTCGTTTATTCTAGTTTTATTGTTGCACGCGCACTATATGATGGTCCACTTTCGAAGAGTTTTCCCGAAAACATAATGCTATTCTAAGATAATTAACTTCCACTTGCTAATGAATTCCTTTCAGACTACCTCAGCATAACATCATGATTTAAACATACCAATCACAAAGGTATCACTAAAAAAATGTACACCGAACAATCGTTAAGGGTTTTACCCAAACCACGCAAATAATTTAATGAACAGTGAACAAAACACCTAAGCACTAAGTAGGTATTATATAGAAGAACACGAATATTTCGTTAATACGGTGAAATACCTACTGTTACTCCGTGAAAACAGAAAATCACCGGAATAGTGGACGGGACGGACGACAGATGAGATTATTTTGCACGATTGATCATTTTTGACTGTTTACCGTGACAGATTTTACGTCAGTAGGTGACATTTACATTAAGTACTCCAACTCGATGGTAAGTAATTCACTTACCGTCGAGTTGAAAAATCTCTTAATTTTAATTTATTTTTATAATTTATAATGGTACACGGAAAAAAATCACTTGCTACTCATAACAAAAACAGAATTGCTGGTGAGATATTTGCTCTCACAACAACATTTCTAGGTGTAGATGAAACATTTATGCCATCATTACGAATATGCATTTGTCACAGATGATAATTGAAAATGCTATAATCAATCTGCTGTAGGGACTGGAATTATATTTATATCCAGCTATAATAATTTGTTGGCTCGAATCTCTCACCAACAATGCTGCGATAGCATATTAGTTCTGTAACATTGGACAGTTTTATTTGCAAAGACTACCTACTTGAAGTTTGGATTCGGGTGAACTATTATTTTTGCTGGGTATATATCCATATGTTCAAGTGGAAATAGTTAATGAAATCACCTATTTTCCAATCATGCATGGTTTTGAAAATGAACACAGCAAACATTTTTACCCAATTATCTATTTGCTGTCAATGATCCGTCACCACGCAAAGTCATTAACATAATAATAATTATTATTATTTACTAAGTATCGAACCTAAACAACGTCAATCAATGTATTGAACTTTGGTATGCGCAACCGCAAACATCTCAGGACTCGAATGGAGCAAATTCAATTTGCTAAGAGCGCCTGGGTAACTTTGTGGTGGTGCAAATAAAATTTGCTAAAATTCACATGGCAACAAGAAAGAAGCGTCCTGATTGGCTACATGGAATGGCGTGACCTACTTTTGTGCGAATTCTTAATAACGACGCATCGATCTTTGTCTTCAGTTGAGTTGAGACTGTTGAGAGTATTAACACGTGGATCAGCTAGTGTCCTGCTTGCTATTGTTCTTCTTCTGCATGCAAATAATAATGTATAGTTTAGAACTGTCAGAAACAATATATGTGAAAAATGGAAAAATTTGATGTCTGTCGAAGAGCTCTTGGAATCGTGGGGTTTCGGACACCTGAGGCAAAAATTTGAAGGTATGATTTCAAAATTTCACTGAGGGTACTATACATTTATATTGTAATCACTGATGAGGTGAAAAACCCTATATAGATGTGACAAAGTATATTCTAGGTTTATTATTCTCATTTACGTTTTTTTTTTTCAGATCATCATACAAATTTTGAGGGATTATCATTACATCAATCGTCTATGAAAAAAATAGTATACCACTTCTCGGAGATAAACTGCAAATTGAGAGTTTACCAGAAATTGTTGTTCTAGTGGACCTACCTGAAGTAATGTTTCTATATTATACCGGGTTTAACATTATTCCAGCTCTCAGAGTTTCGTCTTTTATTACAACTGATGCATTTGCAATAATACCTAGAAAACCTCACTACTGGTGCAAAATTAGTATGCTGTTAATATTCAATACATCGTTACCTACAGCACTAATATTTGCCACTAGTGCAAACACATCTGGCTGAGAGTGTCAACTACAATGTTTCTTACAGCAATTGCATTCATAATGATACCTGAAAATACTTGCTACTAACGCAGTAGTATTTGCTACGAGAACAAAAATATTTGGCTGGAAGTATTTGGTATAGTGTTTCTTATAGCAAGAGCATTATGTAATCATACCTGAAAATATTTGCTACTGCTGCGAAATATATTAGTAATAACAGCTTAGGAATGTTCTTACATGCAGCCAAAATGTCGGAAGTTTGGTTTGCTTCCGACACCAGTTGGATTAGTTGATACTGCAAAGAATTATTAGGAGGAAATATTTGTTGCTTTCACATAGTTTTTTGTTGTCTCTATAGGTACTATTTTTTTTGTTGCGTTGACCTATATTTTAGTACCTGTAGCGAATCATTTTTTTCCGTGTAGCATTCGTGCAAAAAACGTTATAAGCATGTCGAACGTTAAGGGTAACCGATCTCAGACAATAATTGGAGTCTTCGCTCCGCTCCTCCTCCAAACAATTGTCTTCGATCGGTATAAAACCCTTACCGTTCTCCATACTTAATATACTATTGTGGAATAGTCCATTCCCGAAAAGCGTCCATTTACGTCGACTGAGGAAATGTTTTTATCGCTCATCCTCGGCCTATTAAAACCGTCACAAATAACTGTCACCTTTCCGTCGATAGTAATGTATGCCGGCTCACGTATTCGCGACGCCTATCTATACCTACCTACGGCCCCTACGGGGATCATACCCGTTCGTACAGATGATCGATGTATAGTAGGGGAGGTAATGTAACATTTTTGCGAGGAATTTCACTCCGAATTTTTTTTAAAACAAGTTTATACCTATATCAGAAGATTAAATCTAACAATATCACAGCAATATTTTTCGAAAATTTGGATTATAGTGGTACCTATACCTAGAGAAAATATCTCGAAAAAAATCAATAGTCAGGTCCGTATTCAAAAATACCAAGTTGTTGATGTTTCTAAAAGAATAAATCTGAATCTATATATATTGATACAATTATATGTCAAAGCCAATACCTATATCATCTCTTACCCCTCCTTGTTTACGATAATTTATATTGTGAAATTTAAAAAAAATATACACACAATACAAAATAAAATGACATATGCCGTGATCATAACAATGTTCGATATTCTTCAGGAAAACCATTCGATTTCCATAATTTGATTTTGTATCACATTAAGGCTAATATTCAGTACCTACTATTACGTTTCATCAGAAATTTATCAAAAAACCATATTTTTTATATGCTCTAGAAAATCAAAATCAAAAATAATTATTTGACAGCACTTTATTTTTGTTAACGTCACCTGGTAATTTGGGACGGTACCGTAAAAATATTGAAAATAATAGGAACGAAGAATTTTGTGACATAGGACAGGCAGATGAGTCAGATGACAATTCGTCAATTTTTAATTCATAGATATTGTAAACCAATCCAAAATATTTGAAAGGGCGCTTTTGATCGTTTTATCATTTTTAGAATGCGAAACAGATATTTTATATGAGTCCATATAATGTTTTATGGGCTTTTTAATACCACCTCTGCAAAGTCAATGAGGAGATGAAATTCAAGAACATGAAGAAACGAATCAAGTCTTCAAATGCTTCATACGATGAATAATGAAACATACAACAGTAACATATCGTAACTATAACAGAATAGTATATCATGATACAAGTTTTATAAGACGCTATTTTGTCGCACGCGTTGTTTGGAGTACGACGAGCGAAGCTATATAAGAGTGCTCCAAGTGAACAAGTGCGACAACATGTCTTATAAAACGTGTGTCATATGCAATTTTTTCTATTTTGAATTGATTTGAAGAAAAAAATGGATTTAATATCGATAAATCAACTCCTCCATAGAAAACACCATTTGACGATGACGTGAGTCATTTTGACATCGATAAAAAAGGTGCATCCTTTTTTATCGCTGTAAAAATGCCTGTTCCTCGAAACCTTCTCCATCTAGTATGCGCCCGTCACTTCAATTTCTGTCGTGTCAAGTTTGATTGTTGGGTATTATTCACACGAAAAATCGCAGGATGAGCCGTTTTGGGGAAATTTCGTCTGTAGAAATCACAAATAATATAAAAAAATCAATTCCGCAAACTACAAGAAACACGAAATCGTCGATTTGGAGACAATTCATGGAGTTTTGTAAAGCCAGAAATTACGAATTGGGAGAAGAAACACCGGTACAACATATAGCAGATATATTGAAAGACTGGGCTTATAACATGAAAAAGCGAAATGGAGAAGATTACAAGGAATATGCTCTGAAAACAATCTGGAATTCGACTGCAAAGATGATTCAAGAAAAATATTTCAGTGAGTACAATATTAAAGTTGATCCTTTTGCCGATATAACTTTCAAAGAAGCTCGTGATGCGAGAAATAGTAAACGGAAAGAATTGCAAGCTATTCCGGATAAAAGAAAGTTAGGTTCTGTTGCAATAGATAAGAAAGATATTATAAAAATGGCAAAACTATGGAATATAAATGAACCAGATGGATTGCAAAGAAGATTTTTTCATATAGCTTCTTATGAATTAGCTTGGAGGGGAGGAGAAGCTGTAAACTGTAGAATATACTATTTCAAAGAAGAGAAAAATCAAGATGGAACTCCTACAGGAAGAATAGAATATAATACAATATTTTCCAAGACGGCACAAGGTGGGTCAAAAAGATTGGCAGACAGCAAATGGATAACAAAAATTATATTGATGAAAATATATGTCCAGTGAGATTATTAAAACTACTCTTAGAAAGAAGAAATGGAAACATAACGTCTGAACGACTTTTTTTAACTCCAAACCCTTTTTGGAAGCTCGAAAATTCTAAAGGATGGTTTAAAAATGTTCCACTGGGAATTAACATGATTTCTTCTTGGACCAAAATTTCAGCAACGAAAATTGGCCTCGACACCACAAATAATAAAATAACCAATCATTCAAACCGTGCTAGTACAGTTACACAGTTAGCCAAAGCAGGAATAAGTGACCAACAGCTTATAAAAATAACTGGACATTCTTCGTCGGCATCGATCAAACCCTATCTACAAATTGACCCTGAACACCACGAAAATCTTGTTAGTAACTTGCGATCTTCGGATATAAAGAAGTGTTCGAACGAATATTCGACATGTGTCGAAACCATCAGAGAAGAAAATATCGAAATTTCGACACCGAACCAAAACATTTTCAAAAATTGTATTTTTAATAACTGCTCCTTTAAATAGTTATTTCAATAAAGTTAATTATAATTACTGTTCATTTATATATTGTCGTTGATTTATCTTGCCAAAAAACACTCGATTTTTTTTTTATTGGATAAATTTCTTTACTAACTCAAAAATTTTCCATCAGTAATTTCACTCGAAAATCTGACATTAGACAAAATTGCTCGACCTACGGTCTCGCAATTTTTTCATGTCAGTTTTTCTCGTAAAATTACTGATTGCCAAATTTTATTCGTTAGAAAGAGAAATTTATCCGATAAAAAAAAAGCTCTTGTGTTTTTACTGTTGATAATTTTTGAATGTTAGCTAATTTTATGTCAGATAGCTGTCAGTCGTTATTTTGCTGCTATGGTAATGATCAACTGCATTTATCAAAACCATACTACCAAGATTTTCATATTTACAATGACAACAACGATGTGATTCTTCCCGGCCTAGTCTGGGAAGTACGTACTTCCCGGACTAGGCCGGAAAAATGCCACTTTCTCAAAAAAAAAATCGTCTGGAAAGTACGTACTTTCCGGACGGTTGCCGAAAAAAGATCTTTCTCCTGATGGGACTTTTCTCAGTGTAGGTCGAAATGCGACGCCAGCGGAGTGAAGGGAAAGCGACGGGGCAGCGTTTTCCGCCGCACCATCGCCTTTAGCGCGATGCCAGCGCACGTTCGACTCTCGCCCATCATCATTGTTTGTCGCGGGCCACTTCCGGTGCTCGGCCGGATCGAAACTCGAAACGAATAGAACTAGAAGAATGTCGTGGCCGATTCGCACCTGTGCGGCCACTCGTTCGCTCGCTCTTTCCACTCTTTATGCGCCATTGTTTATTGTTTCGTTGGAAATGTCATTTTTTCGCGCCCCAAGCAGGGGCGCCCTCAGGTTGTCTGCGGGAACGAGGTTCTTTCCATCGTCTGGAGACGGGTTTCCACCACTGAACTCAAACAAGAAATGGAACGATAATGCAATTCAGCAGTTTTACGCTAAATTGAATTCGCGTATACCACGTGATCATATAGCAAAATTGAATGTGGAACATGCGCAGAAACCTTTTGCACAGGACCGGCACTACCAAAGATGACAAACTCAATAACACAGCTTTTTGAACAACAGATAATTCAACAAGAACACAAAAACACAATATGAAGCCGAAAACAGCTTGCTGTAAATCGAAATGGACAAGATTCGAGAACAAAGAGCAATCAAATACAATGTAAACAAACCTTATAGGCTGACGAGTGGGCTGACGCCAACTCTTGGTTCTGTGGCTGACATATGTAATTTCAGACATACGTTCACATAACACATCAAAAACGTAATCTCAGACGTGCCCAGCTAACCCTGGCACATATTGCCCATGTGCTCGATTCAAGGTTTATGATTCGCCTGTTGGCCGTAAATAATCCTCGCGCATCCTGCTATATTGTCGTTCCATTTCTTGTTTGAGTTCAGTGGTTTCCACTAGGCGTAAGTGAACCAAAGTTTTCACTGTAAGCAGATTTTCGGCAACAATTTCTTGGGTTGTTTGATGGTTTGCTCATGAAGTTGGTGAAACGTCTGTGGATCACCTGTTTTCAATTCCCGTATCAAACATTGAAAATGACCATTTGCCTTTCTATTCTTGAAAATATCCCTCCACCCAAAATCTATATTGTTGCTTCCTTTTTCTCATATGAAATACGCATAAGATGATTAATTTTCTCCAATAGTGATATCGTAGTATCTAATTGTGATAATCATTCAAATAATTATCCAAATCAGCTCCTCCATAATATAAGCCTTTAACACCATAAACATATACAGGGCTATTCAAATTCGAGTCTATGCATGGGGATTTCGATAACGGTAAGAGATAGAGGGTTGGTTAAATGGGGGCAAAGTAGCATTTTTCAGCGGTTAATCATATGGATGGAAAAAATCTGACCTAGCTTCTTCAGTTCTGGAGTTATACAGGAAAAATTAAAAAAATGTTGAAATTTTTTCTGGTAATAGTTCAATAATCCCAAAACACTCTGTAATTCAGATGGAAATACTGCGTCAATATGATACATGACTCTTGGCATTCAAAAAAATGCAATAAAAAATACAAGTCCGTATTTGAAAATTAAAAGATGAGGATGGCCCAATTTATACGTAACCCTGTATATAATTTTTATTCAGATATTTGGAAAGGCTACAAGAAGTTGCTGGGGCAAAGTGGCAAAATTTTGAAAAAATCTTTGTAGAATAAAAAGATATAGGCAAAAGAAGAATTTCGAAATTTTCGATTTTTCCTGTATAACTCCAGAACTGAAGAAGCTAGGTCAGATTTTTTTCATCCATATAATTAACCTCTAAAATACGCTACTTTGCCCCCATTTAACCAACCCTCTATCTCATACCGTTATCGAAATCCCCATGCATAGACTCGAATTTGAATAGCCCTGTATAAGGTATTTTGAGGTTATATACCTATTTAGTGGAATCCGCAAAAAGTTGACCCATCAATGTCGACTTTTATGCGCATCCGCAATAAATTTGGCGGTAAAATTATTTGAAATTACAACATCCAATAAAATTGTCGGACTGAAAATCCGCAACGATTTTCCGCCTAGTGGAAAACCGTCTTGAGAAGATTGACATTGACATATTTCGCACGAGTAGTCATTTAGCCGCATAGCGGCTAGTGCGGAAAATTCTTTCATTTAGCGGGAAGTCGATTCGATATTACTGTCAATTTCCATATTTGAGGTATAATAGAAAACTTTTTTAAAATTTCCAGATGTGAATTACTGAATTTTCTTCGTTTGCACAAACAATTTCATTGACATTTAATACCACATGCCTACACGAATGTCACAAATATGAAAGTTATATCAAATGTCAGATTTTATGCGTTGTCACCAGTGCGTCACCAGTAATCACGCAACCAGGAATACATCACTGCATACTGACATCAACCGGGAAATATAAGTTGGTGCGCTATCTCAAACGTAAAAACTGTAAAATTCTCGATGATATCACCCGCTGTTATTTGATCAAAGTGAATTTAGAGGTTCTGTCTCATTTACACAATGAAATTAGTGACAAATTCTTATGTTTCTTTATTCTTTGGATTAGTGAAGAATTCCCATTGGAAAAGTTTGTTAAATCTCCAATAATCATGATTCAAAAAAGAGAAAAACAAGCTATTAATTCAGCAGAGAAAATTTCACTATAAGTATTGGTTTAGGTTTCTTATTTTAGATTTTAGTAGAACTTTTACTTCATTTCCACTATGGAAAATTTCAAGAAATCCCAATTCTCCATGAAAATTTTGAAAGAAAAAACATTTTCATGTTATTCGTATATCCCAAGTCCAAATTCGACACCCCTCAGGACCTATTCATAAGTACGCCACTGGTGGTTCGACCTCTCGCGTTTCTCTACATGCGGGCCTCGATTGTTTCTTTGAAAAACTTTTCTATGACGTATGAAAAAATGATTGTTCACGCATCGCGACGACAATGACGTTGATGTAGCGACACCTTCATAGGTTTCGCCCGCCAACTTTTTTTTCACATAAAAAAAAAACTTAAAACGGGTAGCATTAGTCCAGTCAATAAATCTCAGAATGATATCTTCCATAATTTCATTAAACTAAGCAAGGTAGAATAGAGGGACACAATTATTTGTCTACGCGGATAATGGTACATATAACAAGTGCGGAAAGTGACATTTATCGCACGAGTGCAGGAAATGCACTTCCCAGTGAATTTTGTGTACTATATTTTTCCCACACGACTATAATTTTTTTTTCGATTTCCCTAGAAGTGTAGGTAATTTCAATGATGTAGCATGAACGGCCTGGCCTGTATCGATTCGATATCACTGTATATTTATATACTTTAGGTTTTAACACTTCTTTGAAAATTCCAGATGTGAATCACTATATATGGTTTATTGTCGTTGCTACAAACAATTTTATTGAAATTTGAAACCACGTGTCTGCATGAATAAAGGTGTCAAACGGTATAATGCTGTGAAAAATTATCGCATGTAATACAACAAGTATGTGTTGATGATTATCGAAACAAAGCAACATGATTTGTTTCTCAAAATCGAAGGAATTTTCGATGATCATCAATAACACAAGTTGTATTTGTTCAGATTATTTCATGAATAAAATCAAAGCCATTTTGATAATTTCCTATTTTAAACGTACAGTTTATGGAATTAGTTATTTCGATTATGCATTGTAGTCCGACACAACAAGATTCGTTATGCAACCAACAATACATTTATGCCATTATATGATGTAGGCAAGATTACCTATGCACTAGGTACTACTCACCTAAATTCATTATGATAGTTGTCACAATTTGTGTGGTTAGGTTACATTAGATTAATTCTATTGATGCTGAAATTGTCTAGAATTTGTGGAAAATGAAGTGGATACATATTGATAGTGTGTGTTTATCGACCAGGGAATCGGAAAATAATATGACAGATTGCAACTGGTAAGTCGTTGTTTAATTAAACTACCCTACTGCCTACGAATCAGAAAGCGAAATACAGAAACGAAAACACAGCATGTAGGTATCCAATAGCCAATCAGGAGCCGAAATACAAAATACAAAAAAATGGTGTTATTGCTTATCAACACAATCATTTCAATCAATCAAAAACGTGTATTTTAGCATATATGAAATAATCACGGTAATCGCCCTTTGCTATAAGCAACGTATACAAAAAAGGGCCTTCTAATTGGTTGAAAATAAATTTATGAAATTTTCCACATTATTCAATAGATGATGATTTATCACTATTTTCATCATTGATTCGATTCGAATTGATGTCAGTCAAGATTCTGTCACCTAGGACACCAGGCAGATTCGTGCTGCAAAGAGAACAGTGATCAAGTATATCAATTCCTCACGTTTTATGGTAAGTGATCAGTGAGAGCCGATATTATTATCATCATTACAAGTATCATTGAGTTGTCACTCTTAATTACTGAATCCTGTGCCTTTCTAAGCCATTTATGACATGGTGACAGTATGCAGTTTCATCCTTGATGGGTGCAGTGAAAGAGCCTATTCACTTGATGACTACTAGTCAAGATACAGCATCCGTCACATTATAAGTACCTAAGCATCAACAATGATATACAGGATGTGTTCGTTAGCCTCTCAATGAGACAGGTTATCAAAATACTGCCGAGTTCTTTACGCGAGAATATTGAATCTCGATTTATTGTGGTTTTTACTGGATGTTTAATTTTCTCTTATTTTTAATTTTAATGAGAATAATTTTTTTCATAACTTATTTCATATTAATGTCAATATTTTGAGTGGTACCAGAAAAAATTTATCTCGATTCGATATACTTGTTCAAATTGTATATAAGGTGGTCAATATTTATGCTGCTGTTTTACAACAACTTTTTCAGTGACTCTAAATTAAACATTTCTATATGTTCTGGTTCTTACCCTTCTAACATACGGGTAGATAATTAATTTCCGATGTGATATAATATCACATTTATTATTCACAAAATACCTAATAATGCATATGATATATATGAATCAATTAATGAATAAAAAACTACAATAATTGGTTCATTTGCAGATGAGCATACTTCACCTCATAACAATGCCAGAGTTTCAGTAAAACTCCCCAAAAAATACATTTTAATGGAGTCAATTCCTGCAAATCTGTGAAGATTTCCGAAAATTATTAATCCGCAGGTGTTGCTGCACTTCATTTCTGTATTGTTCGATTTTGTATTCATTTTGATGTGCAAAACTTTCAACTCCTTCGCCAATGGTGTGATTATATTGTATACCTATCTCAGTTTCATTATTCCCCACCATTTTTTTTGAGAATTCCTCATCTTAGCTGTATTGAATTCTTTATGGTGGAGTTAGACTTCTCAATATCATAAATCAATTAATTATTGATCTGATTATTTCCTTATATTTTTAATTGGTATACCTATACTGAACTCGTTATTTTATAATAGTAGGTACATTTTCATTGCATGAGAATACATTCGCTTGATTTCCATATACACTTACCAACCTGAAATTTCAACTTTTGAACGTTGTAATCAATTTTTATTTCATACATTTACGATTATACATATAATATATTTTATCTATCAACTATCAAGCAGGTACCTATATCATCCATTGATTACTCGATTTTCAACAGTTAATGACAGTTATTGAATAGAGTAATAATGACAGTACGATTGAGTAATATTGTGACATCCCATTGATGTATTGTCAAATACAAATAGCAATGGCATTGTTGAAGTCTCGATTTTCTGAGATTCTGCAATAACTGGACATTACGCGAAGTCGCTTAGATACTGTCTTTCTGAAATTTATATTCTGCAATAATCTTATACATTTTTATTTAAATTTACATAATACCTGAATGAGGTTGCTTGATGCGTATGTGTGCACGACTTTTTGAACTTTCGAAGTTGTTCAGTATATATTCAGGTAGTTGTAGATAAAGTACACTATTCTACTCGGTGAATGGTAGCTTTTGGCTTCCCCTGGATTATTTTTTAATTTATTAAAGGTGCTAACAGTTATTTTGTCATCCCTGCGATATCAGAAAGTTGCGAAGCCATAAAACGCCAGCTCTTGGTTCAAACTCCACCCTGTATATACCCACACCGTGAAATCGAATTGTATCAAAACTTTGCCCGGACAGGGTGACACACCCATCTCCGCCGAGCGATTTGGTAAAAACGGGCCGAATCTCCGCTATCGCCTAGGTAAATCGCATTGTCCCAGATGAAAACGCAGACACCACACACACACATGTGTCAAAGGGATGGACAGACCGAACGACTGCGGCGGAGGGATTTCTGACCTGGAGCACAGAATAACTCCCCAACGGGATGGTATCTCGCTGCGAACTTGTTTCAGTGACATCTGATGCCAACTAGATTTGAAGGTCTCTGGAACAAGCGCGTTTTTAGAAAAAAAAAAAAAGGAGGAAGTGTTTTGTGGATCAATCATCTACGAGTACTTTAAGCTATTTTTGTTATCGATTAGAATTATTATATCTGACATTATACAAGGTGCTTCTGTCAGATCAATAATCAATAAAGCATAGATCTTATAACGCTAGATCCGGCATCATGATAGTATTTGTTTGGTATCAGAGGGGTCTGCAAGAAATTAGGTACTATGATCACGTGGTACAACACATTTGTATGGTCAACAATTAAATGACCAATCAATAGCTTAGTACTTTCAACCCCCCCGGACTCAAAAAAAAACGCGCGTTCTAGAAAGTTAAATTTGAACACGCTGACTCGCTGAGGCGTGATAGTTTGGGGCACCGTTAAAAAAATACATAATTCATGATTTGTCATAATTCAAGAGATATATTATCGATACAAGATCAATCAATTTTCCACACGGACATGGTACATAAACAAGGTAATATCATCAGCAAAAGTAATTGAAGTATTCAAGAATTCATCGATGAAACAAGTGTTCGAAAAATTATTTTTCACCTTTTAGAAAATGTTGAAAATTCTTGACAATCAATCGGCGTTGCCAAATGTATCCACGAAAATTCTTTCTGAGAAAAAGCATTCGATTTTCCATGAGATTGGTCTTCACAGGTTATTATGAGGAGCTCAATCAAAATTATTATTCCCGCGTTTATGATCGAAATTTAATGAATTTTAATATTTTTATAAAAAACCGACGAAGCTCTTGGGAAAAAACCTTAGGTAAATATAACGAAATATTTTTTTCTGAATTAATATCAGCACTTTTTCAAGAATTCAACGCATCATCAACAAAAAATTATCCAAAAGATCAAAACGATTTTTTGTCCAAGCCATTTGTCAAATATGGTCGTTTTTTTTACATCAAGTAATTTTTTCCAAAATGTTTGTACCTGTACTAACTGTATTCCGATAGAGATATTTTTCTACGAATACCGGGTGTTATACACTGTGTCCAAGATGTCTTGGGGACCTTGGAAACCATAAGAGATGCGAAGGTGGTTAAATTAGCAAAAAGTTGCCTAACAATATGCCGTTCAGGGCTTCATTTTGGAAAAATTCCGGAGGTATGCCTAAAAACCCAACCAAAAACCGAAATTCGCCGATTCCGTTTCTTTTTTTTGACGTTATTTAAAGAATATTAGTTATAGAAAAACAGAAGACACTTTCTCGTTGTCACTTTCTAAGCTCTACATAACAATATTGAGAGATTTTTCATACGACGTTTCGTAAAAAATAAATTAAAAATAAAAGTAACAGCTGCAATAATAATAATTTACCTCTTTTTCACTTAGCTAATTGAAATGGGGTAAACATTGTAACATAATATCATACTGTATTAACATCCAGGCAACAAGCATTCATTGTCAACATAATTCTTATTGATTGTCCACAGTTTCATGCAATGAGACAACAATATGATATCCCGAACAATTTGAATTTGTGTCTGAGAGATTGGCCCACTATATTGACGAAAGTCATAGAATATCTTAAATCTATTGGGGTATTCAAAAAAATTTGATCGGTTTCCGTTATAGAAGAATAATCTGTGATAATTCAAAGTGACAGTCTGTGATATTTTTATTTTTCTAGTTAACTTTGATATTCAAGAGCAATATTTTCGTTTATTAACATTCTTGAATTATTCAACTACTACGATTCAATAAAAAATAAACCACCATATATTAAATTAAGGCTAATGACCATCAGCAGTCGATGCCTTTGAAGCAAAAAAAAAATTGAATAAAGAGTTGTCGAAAATATCTTGATATATTTCTATATAATGTTAGATATTACAAACATAAATGTTAATAATAATATTATAAATCAAGTTGTTTTTATAGTTTAATATTGTTCTGAACACTAACGTATTTTTGTTGCATCCATATGTTATATTTCCAATGAAATTATTGAAAATTAATTTCTGAATTCAGCTAGGGATTTAAAGGACCACTTTTTTCCCCGAAAATAGGGATTCAAAGTACACTTTAAATCCCTGAAGCGCATTAAAGTATCTTAGATACCAAGAGTTTTTTGATGAAACCAAGGTGGATATAGGATGGTGAAACAGCTTCCTATTAACAAGCACTAGAATAAACTGTAGACCTTTACCTACTTGATTCCATACCGTAGTAATATTTCCTGAAATTAACAGAGATGGCGACATACCTTGTGTCGGTAAAACAGAAACTGTGCATCTGTCATCTTTTTATCAGTTTCATCTGTTCTAGATGAAAAATGATTGAGAAGAGTCAAAATATCAATATTCATTCAAGATTTATCGAAAATTTATTGTTTTAATGTCGTTTCAAGTCACGTCTGTCAGATGTGAACCACAGAAATACATGAGCAACATAAATCTTCTTCGATAATCGATCTCACCGCCATCTTCATTCAAGTAGGTGGAAATATTAGTACCTTCTCAAACGGTCTACAAGTTTTTCGTAGAAACAATTGAAGAGCTGTTTCACCATCCTATATCCACCTTGGATGAAACTTTGTTTTAATTGCAGTTGTTGTCATCAACAACAACTTGTCAAAAACTTGTCAGTTCGTTTTACTGAATGAATGTGAAAAATCCGTTTCCTCCATCGATTTGAGCTTGGTTTTCTCACATTGGTTCTAAAAATGTGGAGATGTAGGCCTGTCAAGACAAAATAAGGAGGGATGCGATAACGTGGTGTGGATGGTGATGTGTACGATAAGGTGGATCACCAAGTTCATCCCGTCTTGATGAGGGTTAGCTTTCTGACGTCCGGCTATTCTGTACCCGAATCTCCCTAGGTAGAAATTGTAAAGAGCACAACTGTATCACAGTCGGGGCATCTCCTTTCTCACACAAAAGAAAGCTCTCGGTGTACCCCAAACGCACGTACCATCTTTGTCGTTATTATTATTTTTGTCATTTTTTAATCTACCCAGGAAGTCGATTTTTATATCGGACGTGTTCAGTGTGAACACACACACAAAGTCTCACAGACAATATTCGAGAAGACATGTTCGATCATACCAAGTGATGTGATTCAGAAGATCCACTTGTATATTTTCTACTCACCACACATCAAACTGGTCAAATCATAAGTTTCGCTGATGATACTGCTATATTGTATACCGCAGAAAACTGGGAAGACCTGAAATCGAAAATGGAAAATGATATGGAAAACATGACTAATTGGTTCAATCACAAACTACTCACGATAAATTACGAAAAAACGTTCTTCCTACCCTTCTCAAGCTACAAAAATAACTTACCTACATATACACAACTCAACATTAGAAATAACCAAGATACTATTACCATCAACTCCACTAACCGAATTGAATATCTAGGTGTAACAATTGATTGCCATATGCGATGGGACGCACATGTTGATAGAGTCACGAAAAGCCTTAGATATATATTGTATAAATTCAAATATCTAAGAACGATAATTAGTGAGAAATATCTTAAAATTATTTACTTTGCACTGGTCGAGTCTCGCCTCCAATATGGAATACTGAGTTGGGGAGGAGTAGCTGACAGTCATCTGAAGAAGTTAGATACATTACAAAAAAAAATACTCAAAATAATGTTCAACAAAAAATTTACTTACCCATCGGATGAACTATTCAAATACGCTCAAGTATTAGACATTAGGCAATTATACATATACAAAAATAAAACTTGTATCACAAAACTGAATCACTCATACTCCACCAGAAATAAAACTAGATCATATGTACAAGTCAACAACTCAAGGAAAACCATTGGTCAGCGTTACTTTGTCTTTCTCTCGGGTAGAGTTTATAATTCACTGAATGATGATTATAAAATGTATTTAATGACTATTAACTCGTCAACAATGGTGAAAAAAATTCTCAAAACTTACATCAGAAATATGGATAGAAAAACTGTAGAAAATATTATATTGAATTACTAAAACCACAATTTATTGTCAATGTCATATTGTGTAAATAATTATGAATATTGTATTATAGGAAACTTCAGAATATGATAACTATATATAATATTGTTAAAGCATATCGTTACTGATACTATTAGCACAAATAATTATAAGTGTGCCCATGCTCAACCTTAGGGTTTTATGGGTGTTTCAATATTTATTTGTCATTGGTAGTGTATAAATTGTGCTAAATTGTAATTATACTTATTTATTGTTACTATTTGGACAAATAAATATTATTATTATAGGTTTTCTCGATACTAATCCTGAATTTGATTGGAAAATTGCAGAAACGTCAAAATAACTGAAGAAATAACTTCATCGTTGTTCTATTATTTTTTAGCTTTCGAAAAATTTTTATTTTATGATTCCTATAAATACTTGTACAGGCTGTCCCATTTTCGATTTTCTTACGAGATATCTCGCTTATTTTTGAAGATAGACATTTGCGGTCTTCGCGAACATTGGCTAATACGTTTTCGTGAAACTCACCATACCGTATACACCATTTTTATAGCCCGTTTCGTTTCTGAGATATACAGCTCGAAAATGTATTGAAGATAAATTAAATGATAATTTCAAATGAATATTGATACGAGTCGAAATTTCGACATCACAGGACATTTTTTTATCCATAATTTTTTTGTCTGGAAAGTATAAAGATTTGAAAAGTTATGAAAAATATTGAAAGAGGTTCAAAATGAGAAAATGTATAACCTAAAAAAATAAAGTTGAGTGAACCAAATGAGTAGAATTGAATAATTTTGCCATTGAACAATTTTGACAAAAGTTACTCACGTTAAGTAACACTTTTGATGTCCTGAAGGTTATGGCAAATAAAGGTTTTTGAAACTGAACTTCGAAGGACTGTATCTCTAGAAAGCGTTTTGAAAAAAAATCACTTATTTTTCAATGGACCATTGATTGGTTGCTATACATAACCTGGACCATCCTGTTAATTTTGAGATATATCTGATCATCCTTTGCTGTCATATTTATCTGGTGGTGTTATTTTGATATATATAGGTAATAGCCATAGAGAGCAATGATTATTCTGTTAAGAATCAATTATCTCGTAAACGAAGCCTCTTCAGATCAAAATATCACAGGATTGATTTTTTGTGTCAATAAGGGGTGAATTAAAAAAATGTCAGTCTGAAAAAACATTCAGTGATGGTGTCTTGGAGTGCAGATATACAAATCGCAAGTTCAGATGGTTTAAATCATGTTTCGATATTTATTTGTAAAATTGAGAAAATCTGTCAATTTTTTATGATTCTTCCATCAGAAAAATTTACAAATAATTCTATATAAATGAATATCAATATTTTAATTTTCATATTTTTTTTTTATATGAATCGTCGTCGTATAAGAAATTGTATATTCAATACCGACTGCGCTAAGACTGTCAAAATTTCCTATCATTTACCGATAGGTAGGTACGTTTTTTCCAAAACGATTATACCGATCAAAAATATTTCTTGTCGGCATAACGAATGGGTTTCCTCAGCATAATTTCGGGATAAATTCAATGAATGGGTAGTTCCAGTCAGTGCGAGTAAAATACCTGATGTAACCCGCCAAGACCGTTCAAACAAATTCAAATAATGATGCTATTTTCAAAACAAATTATCATAAATTGTGAGTTCATTCAAACAGTGATATCCCGTTGAAGTATAAGAGAACCGGCCCACTTAATGGTCGCATTAATATAAGTTAGTGATGTTAGGCCCATGGGCCCCGAAAATATAATCTTTAGTTGCGCCTGACCAGAATATTACCAGTCACGAAAACGTATTATTTACGGAAATGTTGATATATCTCTATGTGCAGACATTCACTTAGAGAAAACTGATACTTTGGTTATCTTTTGATTTCCATTTCAAACGAAATGGATATTCCTATTCTGTTTCTAATTTCGCTATAGTTTTCCACCGATTTTCTACCTGCTTCTGAAATATGCAAACAAATTGTGCGGAGTATTAGATAATTTGATAAAATTAAGAACCATCAATTGGTTCTATAAAACAATATCATAATTCATATAATGTATTGAATATACGCTAAAAGGATCTATTAGGTTGGTATTCGAAATTGAAAAACTGATATTTTTGCTATTTCTTAAATATGAATTAACTAAAATTCTACCTTTAATATCCTATTTGATCCTCATTAGAAATATTTTATTGAAGCAAGTTGCCACAAATCTTAAATTTTTAATGTGAGGAATCTAGCATACTTCTATCTGCAATTATTACTTGAAGACCATCCTTTATATATTTTCACATTTTGGTTTACCCGAGAAGCTTTGCCAAGTCATAATCATTTGGTAGGGCAAATCGGAGAGTCTAATTAATTTTTATTTTTATCTTCAATATATTATTATTTTATTTCTCTTTCCAAATAAGTCCTTTTCTGAATTTATAATGGAGGTCCCCAAAAAATCCTGATTAGTAACAAGGACGTTCGTTGAACTGTAGAAATATGTCTTTCTATTTTGGTTCTATAATTAAGTCATTATGAAACACAAATGCGTATCGAAATAGCCTTTGTTTCGATACGCATTTTTTATTATTGGGAGGTTGGTACAATCGAACTGTCAAATGAAAGTCAGAAATGAATGTTAGGCTTTCCTGATATGTAAATATGATTCCCTAATAAGAACTTTTTCTATTTTGATTCCTTAATGAAGTCATTATGGAACGCAAATGCGTATCGATACGCAATCGAACTGTCAAATGAAAGTCAGAAGGTAAGGCACAGCTTACTTCAGAGCGATTTTAGATTTAGTGATACTATCAGTGAAAAACTCAATGTTTTTATTGGTGGATTTTGATTCAGAGTGTGATTTGATTTGAATTGATCAATTAAAACAATAACAACATTGCATTTTCCATCGATGGTATCGCAAAAATTAAAATCGCTCAACAGTAAACTGGGCTTTACACTTGTACGTTAGATTTCAAATATTCCACATACATCATTGTTACCGATCGAAGATCTTTAAGTTATTTATCGATCCAAACAACGCGTGCGACAGAATACTCAAAATAGCGTCTTATAAAACTTGTACCATAATAAACTATTTCAATGCACTTGCGCAACTAGTAAACTCCGTGTCAAAAGTTCGATATCGCCTGGTATATGCTGGTATGAAGAAGAAGAACAGTTGAAGCCCGGCGCCTAAGGGAATTTTGGTGTTAGATCAGATGTTGCCGATAAACGAGAGTTAATCTTCGGATTGCGTTAAATAAGTGGTGTAGTCAGTGGAAAGGGTATAAAAAATTATCGAAAATAATACTACTGTAAATGTTTCCTTTGATTTTTTCCCGCTTCATTCGATAACTCGGGAGTGTCAAATTGAATTCAGAGGAGATGATACGATTCGATTTAAATATACTGAACGTTTTTAACAAATTTGGGCCATACAACATAAATTTCAAAAAAATTATCAAGTTCAACACTAATCAACAGACCTCTATCAAACAAAAACACGATGGTGGGCACTGAAATCACAGCTGTTGTCACAGAGATACTGTCAAATTGAGGCTTTTGATTGGTTTAAAAAGTGGTTAAAATGTTGTTCAGTAAATATTAACAAGTTTCTTCAGTCTTCTAACAAATAAAATATGTTGACATAACACATTCAAGAATACTCACTAACAACACAACAATGATCGTCTTCCTTCAATAGTAGGTAATACATTATAGATAAACTGCAATAATGAAGGAAATTAGACACCCTGTACTTATTGGTTAAGTTTGTTATTGACAACTCTTGTGTAATAGACTCGCATTCTTCTTAGACAACCAAACAATTAAAAAACAATTATTTATATAAATCAATCCCCATCACACGATGCTATTGATGTAATGGAGACTCGATATACGTATATGTGTGTATATACCTACAAGTCGCACAAAGTATGACGTCGGATGTTTCCCAGATCCAACACTGAGAAAACTCGGCCAAGTAAATCGTTTAATAGAAAAAAATTCGATTGTGACGGGTATATTTTCACCTACTGTAGGAATATGAGATACCAACCGCAGGAAAAAAAGTTTTTCTGAAAGTTTGTTTCTGCAGTAATCGATCAGGACACTTATTGATAGTCATCAGTATTTATGTTCGAAAGTTATAAGTATTCAATAAACTCGTGGTAGCTATACAAATACCTACTATCATTGAATTATGTTCCTGAAACAAAATCACTTGCTATAAGCGAGCTCATCGATATCAACAATCGATCAAGTCGAGTGGGGTAGTCTACAACTCACCAATGACTATTAACTATTTTTTTGTTCGGGCATATTCGGCGTTATTCGGGTGCCGAATCAGTCGATAGCACAAATCGATCACGGCCGTAGCGTCATTGAGTATGATCGAGTTGAGGTGTTCTGACGTGTGAAATAGCGGCTCATGGACCATGGTTGCACCAATTATGATTAATTCTCGTTGTTGATGGTTGATGAAGTTTTGAAAGTACATATACCTACCTCATTGTTTCCACAGATAATCATTCGATTGGACGCAGATCAGCAGGAAGAGATCGATCGACAATCCCAATATAGATTCAAATTACTTTTCGAATTTTTCAGTAAAGGTATGCCTGCCCTTCATGACTAACATATTATTTCGAATGAGATATTTGTTGGTAAATTTCTATAAATTTTGAAGTAAGTTCAAGAAATAACATATATTACTAATCACTATATTGGAATTTCTGGTTGGTTTCTTTACGCGAACATTCCTCAAAAGTAAAAAAAAAATTGAAATGGATCATGAATGACGAGTAAATAAATCGCTAATATTGAGTGAATAACCCACTTGGGGCTATTCATCAGTATAATTATGGCAATTTACGTGTATTATACTGATAGAAAAACAGTTCACTTGCTATAAGTGAGTTTTAAATGATACTCAGCAAGTGATGTATTCAATAATGAGTATCGATATATTATATAATGAAACAGAACAATAGTGGTAAGTGTTCATTTTCAAGAACACAAATGTTCTTGGGGTTATCAACTTGTTTCCTTGTCCCATATAGTATTCAAGTTTTCACTAGCCTTTATTGAATATTCACTTATGGTTAGTGACTTTTTCTCTCCGTGAAGATGAGTTGGTTGTTTTATTTGCGGTTTTTCTTGTTGAGTCACTTTATAATAACAATTCGATGGGATAAACAAATGAAAAATGTAACTGTTTTTATAGTCGCAGCTTATAGCATCAGTTCATTTAGGTACCCAATCACTCATTTCGAATGGTTTATTATAATCGAACGTAATGTCAATACAAATATCAATATTTCCGTCTTGAAGAATGCTTCATAGGAATGTGACACAAATTAGATTGTGGAAATGAATAGTCTACCTCAGTAATATTATATAATAAAATCTCAATATGTTTTTGTACATAACAGTGGCTAACTGGTTACTACATGGATAATATCTGCAAAATCTGCACATGGCGATAAAGTATGGATCCTAAAAGAACTAAACTTGAACTGATGATAATTGATGGAATTATTGAACAGATGTGAAATTGTGGCAAAGAGAATACATCATCAGCATAAAATCTATAGTTACAAGAAAAAGGGGTTGGTATATCTTCTTTCCATACTATATAAAAGATTTACTATGGATTTATTGTATACAGGTTTTTTCAAAATTTGATTACAAAAAAAAAGGTGGTGAATTAAAACTCTCACATCAGGTTACAGAAATCAACAATGCTTGATTCTAATACTATATATCTACTACAGTTTCCAGATTCTGATGAGAAATCTTCAGAAGGATACTTCATCCACCGTAAATCACCCTGTATACTAATAGAACTATTTGCATACGTACGAACTCATCTCGTAAGGATTTTTTCTTCCGACCTCACGGTAGATCTGAATTTCCGATTTGCGTGAATAATAGCAGATTCAAACGGCAATTACCGAAATATTCGATGTTTGATTGACGCCTCTCCATACCAGAGGGACCCCAAGGGCTAGTTTCCATGAAAAGATACATGAAGAATGGTAGTATAATTTCCCTACGCCATTCCATGCCGACATGGAACATTCCAAAATGCAATTAGAAATTTGAATTTGCGGAATGAGTCGAAATAATAAGACTGGGCTGATTGTCTATCGGTTTCGTGTGGCCCTAAGGGGGTACTTTATACGCGGCTGCTGAATTTTTGGGATGAAAAAATCGCAGATCATGAAATAATCTGTCGACTAGACGGAATTAATTGCTAACGTTTTTGTTACTGCATGAATAATTCAGATACTTGCATTTTTCGAACGCAATTTTGGAGCCACCATGTGCATGTGCTTGATTTTTTTCAGCATTAAATTTGACTACTGATTCTTGCTTCTATCTTCATATCACTAAGTTCGAAGCAATTCACAATTATCAATAACAGTACTGAAAACTACTGAATTATTGTAAATTCTGTGAAACTTACCTTAATCTTTTACAATCACTCCATATACAATTAAACATATCCCAAAAAGATCACATTATTTTCTGTATTTTTTCAGTGCCCTGATGATGATGACAGAATAAACTGTCAAAATGTTGGCTTATAAATAATAGAGTTCATATTACTGAAAATCTAATACCCACAAAACTACAAGTCACCGAAATTATTGTGTAATATTGTGTATACAGTAACCAACAAATTTAATTATAGTACCTACCTAATCTATATAATATATAAATAAGAATAAGCAGTTCAATTCAGAATTTAGAATATACAGGATATTTCATGAATACTTGTTTCCTAGAGATTAAGAAGAAATTAGAAAAAATTAGAATAGAAAGAATGCGAATGCCACTAAAACGGGAATTTTGGAAAATTCGATGTGGTTCCAAGAAAAAAAATTCAGAATATTGAGTTTTCTATTATCCTCTGACCATCATCCTCTCGATATAACAAAACTTGAGGGCATCCTTTGATGAATTTTTTCATGAAGTGATATGAATGCTGAATACTGAATAATTATTCGTCACAATATGCAAAATATTTTTATTTCTTTCAATTATAGAAAATCATGAGTGATATGGATTTTCTCACATTCACCATGACGTGACAAATCAGTTTTCATGAATGACAATCAATGCATAAATCACTAACCCATAGTATACGGGAATGATAAATATAGATAAAATATGAATGAAGGTGGTTATAATCTAAAGTGAATGATTCACCGACCACACATTATTTCTCTGATTTAGGCGGTTTTCTGCTGCTACTGTCGTAGTGTTTGTTGTTATTTTTATACGCTATTTGAATCATCACAAAGATACGAAAACTTAGAGCGGACATGTGATAGTTTTTTCTCAATTTCAAGTTATACACGTAACTATAGGGTTCAACCAAGGTGGATATAGGATGGTGAAACAGCTTCCTATTAACAAGCACTAGAATAAACTGTAGACCTTTGCCTACTTGATTTCATACCGTAGTAATATTTCCTGAAGTTATCAGAGATGGCGACATACCTTGTGTCGGTAAAACAGAAACTCTGCATCTGTCATCTTTTTATCAGTTTCATCTATTCTAGATGAAAAATGACTGAGAAGAGTCAAAATATCGATAATTATTCCAGATTCACTGAAAATATTGTGTTTTGATGTCGTTTCAACTCACGCCTGTCAGATGCAAACCACAGAAATACATGAGCAACCAAAATCTTCTTCGATAATCGATCTTACCGCCATCTTCATTCAAGTCGTGGAAATATTAGTACCTTCTCAAACGGTCTACAAGTTTTTGGCAGAAACAATTGAAGAACTGTTTCACCATCCTATATCCACCTTGGGTTCAACCAACTACAAAATATACAAGAAGATCACTCCTTGGTTACTAAAGACCTCTGCAGCCCCAACTATAGACTGCATAGGCCAGACCTTAGCTCCTACATATATTGGGACGGCTGTGATTTTTCATCCCCTATAATCAAACCTTAAAACGTTAACAAACCTTTGCAGTCTGATGTTGTAGGTTGTTGAGTTTAATTTGCCCTGCCAGAAGCTCAACCATGATCCTGGTTGATTGTCTATTCTGGCTCACAGAAGAACAACAAATTCAAACAAAAGAACAAGATTGTTTATGTAGGTATATATAGGAGAAAAGTATCAACTCAACTAGGTATGTTTTAGCCACATTGATTTAGTTTTAAGCGGTCCTCGTCCATTGAGCATAAAAGCAAAAAGTTTTGTTATTTCACACTTTCACCGAAAAAATAGTGTAGCTGCGCAACATGTCCAAGAAGTGTTTTTTTTTAGCGTATTGCAAGTATACCCTTCACTTCAGAAGCAGGGTAGGCGATTGTTCTTGTCAGAAAACTCGGCTAATCATAAGACAATTCCCTTCCAGGGAAAGTGTAACTTTCAAGTATGATGTAAAATTACTCTCGACACTGAAGAGTCAATGCGTGACGACCCATAATTAAGTGTTCATGATTTCGACTCAAATTCGGAACTTGGATCATGCGATATATTTGACTGCAGGCGAGAGACATTGCAAAGGGAATTATCTGTGACCACACAGTTTCCTCGAGGCATTGTTCTGAAAACGTAGAAACCCTTTTGTTCGGATGGTTTCGAGAACCTATGTGTTAGTAATCAGCAATTCCTGCAATAACTGCAGTATACAGGGGCAGTCAAAGCTGGTTCAGTGTTCGGGAAAAATTAGCAACTCTTTAGACTCATAAAATCATATACCTAATCATCTCAATTCATTAAATTGCGATATCACTTGAAGGGTTCATCATTAGATTAATATAATATACAAAACAAGACTATGTAGATGTATAGATATAGATTACCAACATATATAGGTGATCAATTACTCACAGTGGAGGTGAGTATTATAGGTCCATCGGTGAAAATGAGCAACTAGAAATAGCCACAGGCATGATCATAGGAAACATATCTACTTCATCATTATTCATTAGATTATGATCGAGAAATATATATAATAACTAGAAAAAATTCAGATCAAGAAGTTTCGAATTTTAAATATTGAAATATTGAAAAAATATTACAGTTTTTCGTTATATCACCTATAAAATAGTCATAGTATATTGTTGGGCTTATTCATTTCCATCTTCCCACAATGGCCACCCTCGAATAAAGCCTCAAATAGCGCACTGCCCACTATTTTTTAGAAAATTATACATAAATGGTATCCTAAAAAAGGGTTCGAAAACCACTCGGCTCCAATGAACTCAATTAAAACTCCATCACTGTTATTTTTCTAAAAACCCCAAACATTTCGTTCCTCGATAATTTGTCATCGAAAATAACTGGTTTTTATTCGTGACGATTATAAGCATGTCATTTTCGAAATTAAATCATCTCTCGACATTCTTGAAGGCTTCTAAAGGACCTGTGTCAAATTGAATACCGACTTTTCGAAATAAATCATAATTTGCGGCTCCAGTGACGGGTGCGAAATAAAAATATTTAGGGTCACAAGGATTAGAAACAATACGAAAATGATCGATACAAAGCAATTTTTTTATTGGACTCACTATCCAAATCAGCAGACCAGCTTTTAAAGGTACTTAAACGAGTTTTTAAAAATATAATAACCAATTATCAATTAATCAAAAACTTATTGGCTGATTACAATAAAACTTGGAATGCCATTTCGCTTATTTTCTATGTAATCAGTATACGAAATCATTAATATCATCGACGATCCAAACGGTGTTCAAATAAAGGATATCTATAGCCGGGAAATATATCGTTTTGTTTGCATGTTTAAATGCATCCAAGATTCCAATCATTGTATTATAACTGATGGTTGCTGGAAAATTGTTGTGCCTGGTCGCTGGAAAATTGTTGTGCCTTTTTGGCCGGTTGTGTATTTGATGAAATCTTTAGGCACGGTATGAAAGGTTCAGGTAATTCAATTAACTTAGCTTGGCGTGCGTCTTTGGTAGTAATAAAGTCGGTGAAATGATTACTATACTTACACTTTCTTCCATAGAAGGCTGCTTGTTCATCTTCTGCATCTCGATTGACGAGTCTCAAAAATAATAAAACATAATTTAACAAAAACCCCTCAACTGGTTACCAAAAACTACGAGATGGTAAATGTGCCAATAGTCGGCCATTTAACAGCTTTCTCAAATAAAATGTATCACTATTTCTTTCAGTTTCATATTTTCGAGTTGTTATTTGAACAAGCTCATGCTTAATTGATTTCTTGACAACCTTCTATAAAGATGCATTATGTGGCGTGGTATGAATTCATTATATTCATCAATGAAGCTGAGATATTCAAAATTTCTATAGTCAGCCGCTTTTGTCGGCCAAAACTATACCAATAGTCGGCAGTACTTTTTTCATTCGATATGACCCGAGTTTTTCATCATAAAATATTTATTTATTCAAAGTTGAAATAAATATTAAAAAAAAATTGATTTCAAATAAGAACAAAAACATTGCGTATCGTTTAAGAGCATTTCAACATAACCTACCTACCTAAATGAAATGAATAAAAAAAGCGAGAGAAAAAAAGGAAAACATGGCTTTTCATCCATTCAGATTCGGATTTTGTAATGATCCATATGGATCACTATAGGTACTGTCTAAGATTGCCTTAGCTCTTACTGCCTTAGGTACTCGAACATATTTGAAAACTACACATGAAATAGCTGTTCAGACACTTGCTGTAAAAACAAGAAGTGTGGTGATGTTTTCTTTATCATTTCCCTTTTTAATATATCCGCAATATTCCTGGCACATTATCCAAAAGATTAGATTTTCTCTGAGAAAAGCCACATCTAGATGTGTTCGAAGAGAACTTAGTTGCAAAGCAACCCTCGTAACTCTAGGACTTGTATGAGTTAGGAAGACGGGGACCTTAGTTTTTTTAAGTGTCATCCGAAGCATCAAATATGGATAAATCTAACAACCATTTTACAATTTTTTGTTCTTTATTATTTTTGTCAAGTACAGAGGATCCCTACCCAATTGTCTGAGACTCTAAAAGACCTTCTACCCTTTTATTCTATCCTGTATTGTTGCCCTTGGTACCTCAAACAGTCTACTCGCTTATCTAACACTTCTGTTGTTTTCTCTTATTAGGTATACTTTTTAGTGCCCGATTCAAAATTGGTGCATTTAAAAAAAGTTCGCTTTTCTTACATCATTTCTATTTTGATTGTGGTAATAGAATCTGTAACAAAAGTTCATATTTCAGAAATGGCAGAGGCAATAGAAATGAGAAATCCGAAGTGTCGGCCGAGGAAATACCAAAAGTCGGCCGCCAAATTTTCAAACAATAAACGTTTCTATGGTTACTATTTCAGCGGCCGACTAAAGGATAGTTCCTTGTATTCAGATTATGATACCTCAACAGAATAAGTGAATCCGTTCTTTATCAGAGGAAGTGAATGCAATTGAGGTTTAAATAAATACATAAATGTCCTTCATCTCATTTGATGGTCTGCCTATGTTCGGCCGGCTCAAAATCAAATTCAAATGCGTATTTTTAGGATATTTTGAGGTTTAAATAGGTAAATCAAAGTCAACTAGTATAGGAAAAAGTGATTGAGAAGCACTCATTCGATTGTGAGATATTCTACAATTATTTCTGTCAGCATGTGTCCTTAACCATTAGTAGAAACTGGACCTTACCTTTGATATCTACTGAAACAGCGTATGTGTCAAACTTCCACTACGGGCATAAAATGAAGGTTAGGTTCAAAATTCTGAATTGATATTGTGCGGAAAGGACGGCCGACTATTTTGGAATTATATTATTTCTCGCATATATAGCATCAGTTTCTTATTTTCAAACGAATAATGCTTTGGTGGCCGATTTATGGGGGGTGATGGCTGGAGATAGGCGCATTTACTATTTCGCTTCGATAGGTATTGAAAACATATTCAGATTATTCATCTAGCACCACGTGATACATTTTTACAAGCTTTTTTTTAAGAGATATGTCCTGTAGTGCGTGGTCTTTAGACAATTATTGTTATTTGGGCGTTCATAGTGACTATTGACTAGTGAGTCTGTCTGTCACAATAGTGAGTCCAGTTCTGCACACCTAACATTAAACGAAATTCTCCACGCAACGACCCACACGTATCCATTGTCTTTTTTTATGGACACAGTCGTTCTAAGAAGTGTCGTTGTTTCCTTCTCATTCATCAACATACAATTTCTTGGTGCGTCCATAAGTCTGAAGGGAGTTGTGTGTGGAATATGACGTCAACTCGGTTTGTACAGGCTGTCCCGGAGACACAGTGGTGGATCAGGAATTTGCCCCAGGAAGGGAAGAAATAGAAAATTCACAGGGTAATATCAGGGAGATGGGGATCGAGTCATTTTTGATAACAGAAAAATGTTGCTCAATGATATGAATATCCACAAGAGTGCGTTCATCTATCGATATTCTATACATGGAAAACTAGAAATAGTATCCTTTATATATAGATTGTTCAACTAACTTAAACTATCTGGAAAAACTTGAAATTAGTAGACTTTATAGAATCCAAACCTGTTACTTAATGACCAACTAAATTTAAATAATTCTTCTTATTTGTTGAATTTGTTTTTCTATAAATAGATCAACTGAATAATCCTTTTATTTTATTTTTGTTATTGTTGTATTCATCGCCAGATAGACGATAAACATTCTTTAATACCTACAGGTATACAAATATTGTTATAGCTTTGCGAATAGGTATAAATATGGTTGTTATTGTAGTAGTTAGTTCAGTGTACTGATACCTGATGAAGCTATACAGTATTAGCGAAACATGTCGTGAACATATATTATATAAAAATAAACTACGCAGCACTAATTACGTCGCACCCCGAAATTTTGCCCCTGTTAAGATTTGAATAACTTTTTTCTTCTTTGAACAATTTGAATTCTGTTAGCACTGTTCGCTAGCTCAGTCCTTCAGCTATAATCTCGTACTTCTTCGATACATAAGGTTATTTCCATAAAATTGCTACAGGATGTTTTTTGGAACTGTGCAAAATTTCGAAATTTTCAAAAGGATCCCAAATGAAGAAAGACAGTTTTTTTCAACTTTGACAGCAGAGGCATGAAGATTATCTCATTACCTTTGGCCATTTCCAAAATTGTCTTCCTATCACTTTTCTTTACAGAGTGATCTCAAAAAATCAATTTTTTGGTTTTGCAGTCATAACTTTTTCCTCTTCAACCGATTTTCAAAATCTCACGATCATTTTGAAGCTGAAACGTTAGATGAACAGACATGAAGATTAGAATTGACTAAAAATAAATATTAAAGATCAAGGGTTTCTGCAAAGGTGACCCAAATCTAAATCCCCCTCGAAATCCCTATTAAAAAAGAAAAATATCCAAAACGTTGTTTGATCGAAACGAAAATATCACCACCAAAAATACTGATAAAAAACTTTTCACCCCCTTCCCCCCAAAATTTCTTTTTGCGGGTAAAATTTTTGCTGGTCAAACGGTTAGATATATCGGTAAACATATTTCACCTGACCCCCACATCGGGATCGGATATTAAAAAAAAATAAAAATTTTCGCCCCCCTTGCCCCCTTGGGGTACTTTGGGTACGAATGAAGGGGAAGAAGATTTTTGTGATTTTTTTACATATAATTTTCGTGAGTTTCGTACAAAACTACTAAGAATCGCCCAAACTCGAGTTCTCCAAGTATCATAGTTTGATGTACAGGGCGAAAAAAAATTATTTTTCAGAATCGAGACAAGTGTTCAACGGAAAAAGTTGATCAAAGAGATAAAAAAATTTGTTTCATAGGCGTACGTATTACATTTTTTTGGTGGGTCTAAAAAATTAAATTCTTTGAAAAAATCCAAAACATGATGGAAGACTTTGTATAGGGGTCAGAAGGTTACCCTGAAATTTTTTTGTATTCAGAATTTTTTTTTTATTTTGAATTTTTTAATGAAGTCTTATATCTTCAGAAAAGAAAGACCTACGAATAGTTTTTTCTGTCCTGATCTTTATTTTCACGAGAACGTAATTTTCAACCTGTCTTGTCAGTCACTCATTATGATTTTTGTTACGTAGGTTACGGACCATGCATTTTTTTTTGGCTGATTTTTTTTCTAGAACATGGCGTTTTATTTCGGTTTTCTTACGCACAATTTTAACTACTGAAAGAAAAAAAGATCTGGATGTGTCCAGAATGGAAGATCCTTCCGAAAACAAGAAGATTTTCATTTAATTCAGATTTGGGTCACCTTTGAGGAAACCCTCGATTCTGAATGTGCATCTTGAGTTGATTCTGATCTTTACATCTTCTCATATGAGGTTTCAGCTTCAAAATGAGCCTTTTTGAAATTTTCAAAATCGGTTGAAGAGGAAAAAAGTTATGACTGCAAAACCAAAAAATTGATTTTTTGAGATCACTCTGTAAAGAAAAGTGATAAGAAGACAATTTTGGAAATGGCCAAAGGTAATGAGATAATCTTCATGCCTCTGCTGTTAAAGTTGAAAAAAAACTGTTTTTCTTCATTTGGGATCCTTTTGAAAATTTCGAAATTTTGCACAGTTCCAAAAAACATCCTGTAGCAATTTTATGGAAATAACCTCATGTATCGAAGAAGTACGAGATTATAGCTGAAGGACTGAGCTAGCGAACAGTGCAAACAGAATTCAAATTGTTCAAAGAAGAAAAAAGTTATTCAAATTTAAACAGGGGCAAAATTTCGGGGTGCGACGTAATTAGTGTTGCGTAGTTTATTTTATCGTGAAAATCTTATCGTTTTTTGTTTGTCTACGATAATGTATTATGAGCAACTAAGGTTTTGGTACATTCATGATGTTGATAATCATTAATAGAAATTTAATAAAATGTCTTAATCTTCAATGATTCGATCAAATATATAATAAAATAATATCATTTGGCCCAATGTCCGTCACATCAACACCAATAGTTATATAATAAGAGTGTCTGAATTTCCGTCAATCGGTCTGATTCTCTAAGGAAGTGGTTATATCAACAACTGTCATTTGGGTGGCAAATAGGAAGGTCAGTTGTTATTTGAATCACTTTCCGAATCTTCAATTCTCTAACGTCAGAATGGATAAAAATTTAACAACTTGTCGTTGGTTTACCACTGATAAAGTGACTAATTTATCCACCAGATTTTACTGGTGGAAATGAAAAAATAATTCATCATAAAGGTGATATATATTTGAAGAGGCAGTTATGAAGGATATTTGTTACAGTTATTAGTATTAGAGTCACTCAGGAAATAATTATATGGTAGGATAATCGATATTATTGAGAACCTATACCTTCCTACTGAATAAAATATCATAAAAATATCTACATATATATGCTCAAGAAACAGATAGCATCCAATTATATAGAGCCTTATGAAATTATACAAACCAAGAATATTAATGTTAATGATGTCTCTGATAGAACCAATGATGTTCAACATGGTAGAATGTATTGCTATACTGAAAAAATAAATGCCTAGCTGAATAAATGAGCAATGATCCTGTGTAACGAAATGCATTCCAGGATATATTTATATGGCAGTCCCTGACACAGAAGACCAAAAAGTTATCTGTATGCCGATATTTTCTCTGTGCTAATACTATATCGAATCCAAAAAATGAGGTTAAATTGACGTTGAAATCGCAGAAAAACAGCAAACTATAATAAAAAAGAAGATGAGTTACTAACTTTTCCTCATTTATTTACCACTGAGTGGAAATGTAAGAAATTAGCAACCTTGATAAATTTCGTATTTGAAGAATACCTGCCACATATGAATAGTGGAAAATCTGAAGTGGTTAAAAAAGTAGTTGTTAACAACGTTACTAATTTATCCACTGTGTTAACCACTTTTTAAAGAATCGAATTCCATTTAGGCATTCAAAACATTTTTATTTTTTCGCTCAAAGGATGAGCAATACAATTTTTTGACCATTCGATGCGTTTGCACAAATTGCACATATTAAATATTTAGGCTAGGCATTGCATCATATCATGTTCGAATTCATCTTCAGAAATTTTGCAGTAATCTGAGGGTTGCTTAGCAACTATAAGTGCATATAATGGGCGGTTAAAAACACTTTTCAAACACACGTTTCTCTCATCTCCTTACATAATGTCCTATTTTTTCTCACAATTTCTTCTGCTTTTTGTTTTCTCCCTATCTATTTAAGCTTTGTCCTGTTCCGTTTTCGAAATTCGTATAGTAAAAGTATAGATATAGACGTTCAAAATAAATATTTTTTCAAAGGTTATCGGAAACTCCTTCATTATTTTAGTAAACAATATCGTGTATAGTAGTTTACTCATTGTGGTTATGATTGAACATTTTGTTCGATTCTCAACTCAAATGCATTCGTCCCAGATACCGTCAGTGATGGTGACAAATGCGTAACGCGCAGTTTTCTTATCCCAATGTTTCTCATATCCGAAATATGATGATTTTCAACGAATGACCTCACATTTTCATAAGATATACACCTTAAGGACTTACCACCACCCCAATAAAATCGTTATTATTTGATCGATTTTGAAAAACTTTTTATTGTTGGATATAGGTATTTAAAATGTCTATCCGACAATGAATTGATTGTGATGATTTTTTTTTCACATAGAATCTGTAAATGTATATGTGCAAGTTAAAGAATTTCACTCCTCTTAACAAATTCTCTAAGAAACCATGTGAAATCTTCAACCCCCTGTGACCGCTGTCTCACAGCTCAACATACGACAGTGCTGCCACTATTTAGCTGATTATTATAGTAGTTGAAATGAAATGTAATGATGTACAGCATTAGTTATTTATAATTGATGACTGTTACGGTAGATGCTTAATAATAGATATACTTTTCGAATGTGAGGAATACTGGGTCATTGACGATTACTGGTACTTTTACCTAAATTTTAGTCAATATTGCAAATAATCACCTTGTTCAGGGCACTTATTTTATTTCTGCCCAAATACCGTGAACACCCCATGTAGGTATAAGGTTCAGAACTTAATTCATTCACATATTATCGTAGGCACATCGTCCGATACACGAAATTGAACCCCATTTAGTATATGACAGACGTATATATGTGTGTTTGGCCGCTCGTTGTGGAATGTTTTATTAGTCGGTTTCCCAGTCAGTTTCCATCAGATCAGAAATTAACACCGTAGGGGTCAAAACTCCGAATATTGTTCACGAAATATCACGTCGACCCAATAACCCATAAAAAAGATCTCTCAGGTATGCCACACTGTTGGTTGGGCACAGGTAGAAAAATGATTCTTGTCGTTTTCGAATTAAAGCGGTTTGATTCTGTTTTTGACTGGATTTCGGTCAAGATCACTACTTGATGTTAAGTAAATATCACCAGTGGAAATTGATTATTTATTATGAATTATTAAGAACCTATACCACCAAAAAAGCGTGTTGAGGAGAAAAACCTTAGAATGGGTCCTGATTGTGGGTCTAGTGGCAATTTATTGATAATTCTTATTGAAATCGAGCAAGTCTTGTTGAAAGAATGAAAATGTGTGGCTGTATATGTTTCCTAGGATATGCACTCTGAAACAATTTTATTATGGGTTAAATCAGAGTGATTTGATGGTTGTGTAAGGAATTGCATATATTTATACATAATACATGTTTCAATGCAAGCTGTTGAAAATTGCTTTCTATAGTAGTACCTTAGTACCCATTTTTATAGATCAGGAGAATGCGAGTTTTTCAAGGTTTGATCATATGGATACTTACTGTTATGGTTCCGACAGTGAAGACAGTGTCTTAAAACGGGCTGATTTTGCACTTATCTTGCGATCTATTGTTCAGTTAACATTTTTTTGTATATCCATGTTCGAAATTTTCTTATCTCTTTGACACGTTTTGAGTCGTTGTACCTAAAAAATGGCCATTGTTTATGTAGCCAAGTTGGTGAAATATTATTAATTATACACTGTCACACATAAAGCGACATAAGGAAGTTTTTTTTATTAATAGGTATAAAGAGAATTTGACTTCGCAGTTGGTTTGTGCTTGAAAAATGAGTAAAATACAACATCTTTCCTTTTTTTATGTGCTACTCTAAACCTGTCAAAAAATCAATTTTTTTTTCGAAATTTCGAAAAATGCCAAAGAAAAAAATTGCCCAGTTTCCAATTTTATACAATTTTATATCTACTTTCACTTCGACATTTTTCCATTTTTTTTAATTTTTCGAATCTTTTGCTCTATCGATTCGAACGAAACATGATTCAAATTTCATAATTTTGATGAATATGAGACTTCAATATCATATCTTGCCCAGAAAATACGCACATTGGCCTGTTACCAGAAAAAAAATGCATCTCCAGAAATTCGACTTTGTTGTTGCAAAGTTCATCTGATTTTTTCATTTCATTGTTAAACTGATGTGGATTTTCAATGTATGGACGTTAACATGTCAGTAATCGAATAAACTAACTTCTCTTCATTCTTATTACACTCGTATTTCTTTTTCTAATAGTTTTTTATCCAGTTTGATTATTTTTCTGACCAAAAATTCAGTTACAAACAAACCCCGGAATATCATACTTTTCTCTAAACTAAACAATGACTTACAGTTTCATAACTATTCAAGACTAGCGATTTGTACTAGACATGATATAAAACTTCGTGATTTTAAACAATACAAGACTAATGCAATATCTCGGGATGAAAGATGCTGTATTTTACTCATTTTTCAAGCAAAAACTAACTGCGAAGTCAAATTTTCTTTATACCTATTAATAAAAAAAACTTCCATATGTCGCGAACTTCATGTCTGACACTGTACTATATATAATTATATTATTATGGAAAATGCCTTTTAAATGATGTTTTTCTCAGTCAAAAATCATAATTAACCATGGCACATGAATGTGATAGGTCCTGGGATCTAAGGAGATCTGCACAAACGATGGGAACACAAAATCACTTCAAATAGGAAGCAATAATTACTAGAAATGATGCATTCATGCAACACCTCTTGAGATATAATGACGTCAAGCCAAGTGCAATGCAGTGCAAATAGTTGTTAGTGTATTGATAGATTTCATTGTACAAGTTAGGAATGTTTTGACACTCTACTTAAATGCATTAGGAGACTTGAAACTGGTAACGGGACTTCTTACTGGACACTGCCCTCTGAGGTATCACCTCAAAAATTTGGGCAAAACAGAGAGTGATAGTTGCCGCTACTGCGAGAACTTCGCTGAAACTGCAGAACAGTTGCTTTGCGAATGCCCAGCGCTCTTCTGCAAGAGGCTCCAGTTCCTGAAAGGGGCCTTTTCAGAGCCCTGCGATATCAGGAACCTAGCTCCCAGGAAACTGATAAACTTCGCACGAAGTCTCGTAATCCCGGGCTTATTCGAATAGATTAAGGGTTATGCACAAAAGATCTTATAGGTCGAGGTGCTTGAGAGGCTGCAGAGCCTTAACGACCCCCCCCCCTACAATCTACAATCTAGATTTTATTTTACAAGCCAAACTGGATCATACTATCAACTTCTGTAACTAGTGTAAATAGTTGTTAGTGTATTGATAGATTTCATTGTTCAAGTTTGAGATGTTTTGACACTCTACTTATTCGAAGAAATATTACAAGTACACATGTACATGAGTTAAATGCATATGATATGAACCTCTATTTGTGATCCATTATAGTTTTCGAATCTCACAAGTCATGAAGTAATAAATTGTGAAGACTACTTAAGGAGACTATTTTTTCCTCAATTAATTCACTCCACTTTGAGCCATGGACTTTTTCCTGTACCTATACAACATAAATGGAATATAAAGCGATCAATAAACGATCAATTCATCTTGCGCCAGGTCCCTGATGCTGATGATAATTGATCTGTATACTAAATTCAACGCATCGTCAAGATTTCTTCAGCCCTCAATATCGACTTTAGGAAACCCGATACCTGGAATTTTGATTCCTTGCCCCAGATTCGGGGTCTGTCCAGACAGTGGTCCAGAGGGGCGACGAGGAAGACAATAAACACGAAATAAAGGCATCTGCCCCGGGGCAATGACTGGCTACGAAAGGTGTCTCGAGCATATACCAGTTTATCAAAGTGACTGAAATAATATATTGTGGACAGTTATTATCTTCCTACATTTTTATATTAATTTTGTTTACGGTTTTTTATGGATCAATTTAGGAATGTATACCTAACGAAATTCGGTTTTTGTTTTTAATAGTCCATAAATTACATAGGAAAAATTTGGTTATTGCGTATGCATTTGGTATTTATAATGGATGGGCGTCTCATCATTGAAAACAATAAACGGGACAACTGATGATATTTAGTGAATTGTAACTGGCATATGTCATTCTATACTTGTATTTTATGAGTGGATATTTTTCAAACCAATCTGATGCATTTCGTGAAAAACTGTAGCAGTGATTTAAGAAGAAATATTCAGAAAGTCTATAATTGGCTCGGATTCAAATATTTCTTACTACATCAATTTATGCTACTCATTATTTCAGTATAAACTATTTTCAAATATGATTTTTATGAACCAATAAATGATGGTGTATATATAGGTTATCATTTTGATTCTTGACAACAGGTCTATTATACATTACACTTAAGATTAAATTATAAATAGTTTTCCTTATTTTTTTAGTTTGGAATTATTCGATAAAAACTCTAGTCCATATTGATGAGAATTGAAATTGTTTTTGTGTGATCCATTGGAATTGTGAGAAATGTTATGAATTGATAGTAGTACAGAGATATCTCCTATTATATGCTTTGCAAACTATTCAAGTTATATAAAGTTCGATTGGACTCGATTTGCGATTCATTCATAAAAGCACGAAAATAGACGAATAAATCATCAAGGCATGTCAGAATTTTTATAAAACCATACCAAAATCAATTTTGTGTGTCTCAAGAGCAAGGAACCCGAATTTCAATCTACAGGTTGCCGTTTAAAACAAAACAAAACACCAAATGCTTCCAGGCAGATTTCGGATACAAAATATCCAACATCCAAAGAGGTAACTCTCAACTTTCGAAATCCAAATGATTTGATCTGTCATTCATCCACCATTATCCTTTCAACAGAAAGGAGTTCTCATGAAAGTGTGAAGCAAAAACATTTTCAGAGAAAAAACTTTCGAATAAGATAATTTACAACTCTTCTTACACCCTGTAGATCCATTCAAATTGTTCGGCAATAATTATTTCTTCACATTTTTCTCCAGATTGACTTGTTTTAAAAATTTCAAAGGTGATACACGCATACCCTACACCACCCTTATGACATAAGTACGCGGGGGTGGTTGGTCCCAGATCCAGCAATCATATTATCTTGAGTTTCAGTTGATAATTACTTCTGACTCAACAAAATATCGAACATAAATAAATGAAGATATTTTATTGGAATTTTTTTTACAATAATAAGCAGCGCCACTATACCCTATACGTTCGGCAATGTCTTCCAGTACCCAAACTTTTTTTCAATTACAGTCACTTTCGACATAGGCCGAACAGTAACAAATGATTCGATATACCAGGTTTTTTAATACAAACTTGACCCACGCGGCCTCCACTCTTTGGTCCACGATTTTTGTTCGGCGATCTCATATCATTGTAGAGGAAGGTGAAAATAGGTGGATTTCAATACTGCTGAGTGTGAACAAATGAGACAGAAAAAATCCGTTGTGGGCTCCCGGTCTATACAGGGTCACTCACGGTCGATGGTACCTTACACTGTATAAAATGCCTTTGAGTGACTGCATATTTAATAGTGAGTTAAAGTTTTGAGTGAAATTTTTGATTGAATTCGTGATCAAAATTGAGTGTATTCTCTATATTTTCCATTATTGACAATATTTATGACAAATTTGAGTAAATCTACTCAAATGAGGAATAAAATGAAGTGAATAACCCTTCCCAGGTGAGTCCTACTCTATCATATGAGTGAATGTGTATAGAATAAGGGAAATCACTCACTTTCAAGCGCTTTTACCGAATATTGGGTTAAACCAAAAAAAGAGGGGGTATACCAATTCAACCACGCCATTGCAGGCGCACAGACGCACTGCGCACTGCGGAAAGAACACAGTGACTAGGTCCATAGTGAAACAAAAAATGCTTCATATCCTGCTGATTTATTTTACTTTAGTGGTGTCAGTTTATAATTATTTCTGAATATAGAATCTGTTCAGTAGTGCAAGTTGCAAGTTCGACCAGGGTCATATGGATATGAGTAAATTGGGTAAGTTGGATCTTCGAATTTGATGGTCACCATACTTGTTCGATTTGTTTAATGTTGTAATAATGCCGGTAAAATAGTTCAATTTCGTTTCTTGTTTCGAGTAAGTACCTACCCATATTTCTAGAGAAGGAACTGTATATATTTACCTAGAGATCTATTTACTTGCCTATAACCTACCATCACGATCAAATTGTATCATACCGTCCATTATAAAGCTAGCTCACCCGATATCGAGTGAAATCAATCTAAGTTTTCTCTTACAAGTGTTTTTCAAATTAATATTGAGTTTAATGAAACAATATTGTCCCAATACTATCTGAATTTGGTTTAACAAATCTGAATTAATGAATTACATTCAATGGTGATGAAAATAGCTCTGAGGGCCGGTTTATCAATGCAGGGTAAGGTTAATATAACCCAAGGTTAACAGCTAACTCTGGGATAAAATGTTTATTCACTTCGAGGTGGAGTTAAACGCTATCAAAATCAAACGGGAAATTAGCTCTAGGATGAAGTTAACCCTGGGTCAGCGTACCCCTCGGGATAACCCTGCATTGATAAACCGGCCCTGAAAGAGGCTATTCCTTCACCTTTAGGTATATTCTAATTAATTATCTCGAGATTAAAAATGTGTTTCAGCTGAAAATATCTTAGCTCAATTGGATGAATTTCCAGATATGATGTGAATATTTCTTTAGCTACAGATTTGCAAGTCATCAACTGAACAGTATACAAGCATCAGCAAAAGCCAACCACATCAGCCATACTTGAATGCAGAAGACGAGAATATGGGCCTGATGATGTATGAAGGATATCGAATCGCTGTTCATGATACACCTTGTATTTGAATTGAACTATAATTATAATCACCATTTATGTATGAAAACTCAATATTGAATAAAAGTTTTGATAATTCTGGGCGAGTTTACTCAAAAAGGACTTGAAATTCAATCATTGATGATGAATATAACCTCAAAAATGATTGGAATCACTCATGAATGAAAATATTAATGCTCAATTAATATTCTAACTATTCCGCAATGAGTTGAATGTTACTCAAAAAGAACTCAAAAATGAGTCAATACTCAATCGAAACTGGAAAAAATAAATTAATTCTGATCTCCAATTTGACTCACCGAATCACCATTTCACTCACTGAAATGGAGTGAAATTTCAACTCAATCGGGTGTGGACCGAAATTGAGACATTATTGAGTGAGATTTGAGTGAAATTTCACTCATTATTTTTTTCAGTGTAAACGTTCACGAAGAACGGGACATAGGATCATTCTGAAAATTTGGTTTCTCAAGTAGTTGCTCTTGGTCTATCGATCTAAAATATTTTCAGCGTTGCGGCATTGCCGCTTCTATCAAAAAGTAGCAACAACTTTGTTATTTCAAATGGAACACCCTGTATTTCATTTCATTTTTAGATTCTTCCTGAAGAGCTGATTTCGTCGATCTATCATACTTGGGGTATAGCGAGGAAGATTACAGAGATAAAGGGTGTGAAAAATCGATATTTTTCAAATTTAGGAATTTTTTGCGCCGAAACTATCCATTCTCGCTCAAAACGGCTCACATGTCCCTATCTCAACTTTCCATTTACTATCGATTGATATTTAATTGAAACAAATACGGTGGTTCAAAATTTGCATCACCCTCTATTTGTTTCTATTAAATGTCAGTAGATAGTAAATGAAAATTAAAGATAGGGACATGTAAGCCGTATTGATCAGAAATGATTAGTTTCGACACAAAAAATTCCTAAAGTGGAAAAATATCGATTTTTCACACCCTATATCTCTGTAATCTTTCTCGCTATACCCCAATTATGATGTATCGACGAAATCAGCTCTTCAGGAAGAATCTAAAAATGAAATAAAATACAGGGTGTTTCATTTGAAATAACAAAGTTGTTGCTACTTTTTGAGCCTGTATAAGGATACAATGATACGTAAAACTTATTTGAAACATTTTATCTGAAGATGACACCGTGTCAAATCAAGATCTCATATGTGAAGACCTCTCAAGATCTATTTAGCATACAGGGTGCTTCATTATTTCAATCGTAGAATCCTATATCACCTATAGATAAAAGACTGATTCTACTTAATGAGAGTGTTTTATTTGAAATTAAGTTTTTTATCTTCACCATCTAACAGGACAACGAACGAAATATGCAGAGACAACTGTGTCATGTGGAGACTCATCTACGAAGCCGTTGAGCGCAGAAGAAGACGAAAATATGGCGACCGGCGAGAGCGCAGAAAAATTGACGGCATATCAGCCAGCAGCAGCAGAAGAAGAAGAAGAGGAGAGTGAGCGGCAGGTGCGTGGCTGTGGCGTTTTGAGAGCCACCCGGGGGGCAAATGACGGAGGAACTACGCCCTTCGACTAGACACCTTGGTCTGCTCTGCTGGTCCCGACCGCGCATTCCTCTTGGCGTTTGTTGAATCCCGATTAAAAAATAATCGAATCGTTCGTATACCTACTTGGTAGGATGATAAAATAATCGCCTATATGTCACATCCACTTCGATGCCATGCTCTTTCAACTCATCCTGTATATGATTTGTCTAATCAAGCCGAGCTGCCAAATATAAATAGATAGAATTCGTTCAATTATTTTGCGTGGTGAAGCTTTGTATCTTCACAGCTCTGGAAGAGAGAAGAAGAAGAAACTACTAATCCATTACTATATTACCATAATAAGAAGAAACAATAATTATTAATATACAGGAATTACAAGATGTTTCTATATGGGTAATAGAGCGTCTCAAGAAATTTATAATTTTGGCCAAATCCTTTCGTTTCCGATATACAGGGTGTTGAAATTTCAAGATTTTTTATGTTTGTTTCTTCATAGGTTCTACAGTTCTTAGTTCAACTATGGTTTACTCGTCTTGTTTAGTGAAAAGTCTTCCTTGAAACCAATGAGATTTGGACACATGTTTATGAGGACGGTTTTAATTTTCTTCTTTCATGTGTAGCAATAACAGAAAACCATTTTCCCCTGGTAAAAAATATCTGTACCTATATAAATATAATCTCAAAACCATTCAGCATGCACAATGATTTGAACCAAACAGCGTAACCTGTATTCCAAATTTGGGCTGCACATTTATTGCAATTGGAACTTTCAAACATGTTACAACAAGAATACAAGAAAGATTATGGATATTTATTGAAATTTCTTAAAACGAATATATTATACAAGATGATGCATTCATATCTCAGTAAAGAGTCACATTTTATGTAAGTGCAGATTTGAACTGAATATTAATATTTTGGCCCAAGATTCTACAGTTGTAATACTTCCAATCTTTAATGAAATACCCTATATATTTATACTTATATATATTATTTCAGATTTTAACACGTTGAAACAATTCGTTGGCAACAGAAATGTTACGAAGACTCTTCTCCAGCCTAGCTAGCCTCTCATTTTTTTTTTACTTTTTTTCGGATTCGTTTTTATCTTGGTCTGATCTTGACGTTCGAATTCTGCCTGGAAGCGTTAGGCGTTCTCTTTTTATACTCACCGGATACCTGTAGTTTCGGTTCATAAGAGGCGACTCTCGGCATGCTTTGGTATCAACTTATAAACAGAAAACACAAACGGATTTTGAAGATCGACGCAGATTGTATTCAATCGTGCTCTTGGCACCAAAACTCCTCGAATTTTTTTTACTTTGCTGCTGACTTACACCGCTCATCTACCTCCAAATTGGATGAAATGAAAGATAAAAATGATAATGATTTTATTGATAAGTAGCTAGTAATTGAGTTGGTACCTATCAAAAAGTTTTTGATTCAATTCATGTATACATCGTGAATAACTCATATTCAGAGCTCCCATGCATTTAACCCTGAAGTGATTACAACACAAAAAGTATACACTGTGTCCAAGATAAGAATGAACAGCATGGGGATATCGGAAACGGTAAGTGATACGGGGTCGATTAAATTAGAGAAAAGTAGCGCATTCATGTGCCTAATAATATGACATTTAGAAAGTTTTAATATTCCAAGTAGTTTCCGAGATATCCGAGAAAAACCGAAATTTGAGAATTTCGTTTTTATTTCCTCCTAGCTTTATTTTCAAAGGAAATGTAAAACAAATAGCACTTCGCCATGGCCACTTTTCAAGGACTAGACGATAACATAAGCAGAATTTTTCTGCGACGTTTCGTCTTTTAGAAAACATCGTCAACTTTGTATTTTTATATGGGCCGAAACTAAAGTATACCCTGTATACGACTCCATTTTTCATTGTGAATACTGCAATGTATCACACAATATGATTTCGGAACCATTTCTCGCGCAAAATGTAATTTAGTGATTATATATATATGAAACTGAAGGTGCTATAAAAATAGTCAGCTATATAGCCGGACCAAAATTCTTTTTCCTTTGACAGTTTTCGCCGTATATTTTGGAAACAGTTCGTAATAGGTGCTCCTGAGATCATTCGTAAATTTTCATAGTATTGTCACGTATGTAACTTTTATCATTGGTTTGTTGAGATTCTGCTGAGGGTTTCTACACAATTGAAATGACTTATTCAGGAAACAAGAAATAAATACAAATTTATTTTATATGAAAAATACAATTTAGATAATCCTTGAAGAGGCATTTGGATTTTTTGGAATGAATAAAAAATAAGAAAGTACTTACAAGCAATTATCACATATTATACACTATATCATGGGGATGTCCCAATTGGGACATCCCATGTTGCCTACGCAACCGTCCACTTAGAGGATCAAAAACCAAGTCCCTCTTGGTACGTGGATTTCGAACGAAGTCACTGTTTGTTTTATAAAAATGTTTTGTCACGAGCGAGGACAGTTTGATTATGAAATAAAACTATATTCATTTCTGAACCAGATCAATATATTCAAAGAAGAATTTGGAAAGTGTCCTTTCGTGACAGTATTATCTGATGCATATTTTTCAAATATCAACTAAATATATAGGAAACAGTCAAGTCAACACAACATTCACTATAGTTTATGTGATGTACATGACGTTCATCAATGAAACACTATCAAAGATGTCGAGAAATATTCATCTTAATTTGTCACATGATTAGGTATCTGAGTATGGTAGATTAAAATCTGCATATGATTACCTATCTTGCTTCACGGTGAATTAGTGATGGTGATCTATTTGCTATTTATGAATTGTGTCAATTCAAAAAAAAATGTAAAGATTTTATTATTGATTCAGCCAATGAAATTATGTGGAAATTGGGCTTCTTTCTATTAACGTTTCTCCTTATAAAATTTTCCTTAGTCAAGATACATACTTATAAATAAATATACACAATGAGCACTTTTATATTGAAATAAAGTCTTCATCTGCCATTCTCTTCTTTTAGTATAATCTTCTTCTTTGCTCTTCAAGTCATCATTCTCTTGACAACCTGGCAAAATTGCGAGCAGTCATCGTCAATCACTTTTTGGTCTATCATTAGCTATCGCGAGGTATTCAATGCATCCAGCATCTGTACTGTACCATTTTCATCCAAAGTTTTTTTATATGAAATCGTTCATTCTCATTCGTTAGCCACTGACAGGCGTGTAAAACCGGATCAGGGAACCTTAATATTGAGAACAAATATTTGAACATCTGTGTGTTACCGGGGTACGCTGTGTATACTTCGTAGGCACCACACGATTTTGGTCGCATCGTATATATACGAGGCGAGTTCACAGTGCAAAGTGCCACTTCTAGATTCTAGAACAGCTTTTAAACTCTTGCAATACACGGGCGTTTTAAGGTGCATTTAGTCAAAATGATTTTGAAATTGTGCTTGTGTAAATGTTAGGGTAAATAGTTGAATCTGTAATATCAAAAGGCACCATTTTTACAACAATATTGATGAGTTTATACGAGACCTTGAAATTCCCAATTTTAAGAATATTATGATTGTGATAAAAACATGGCATGCTCCAAAGTTTCATGTCAGCTGTCAAGAATGATAGTTTCTATTGTTTTTTTCTTCTAAATAAGTTTGTGCATGACTGTCATTTAGCTCGTAGGTTTCGAGTCGAAACAACATCCTGTACATCAATATTTTGAAATTTCATCTACAGATTTGAAAAAAGCAGACAAAACCTAGTGAGACCGAATGCATTTTGTGTTTCCGCATACAACCTTTCCACTTATTAACTTAATGAGTCAAATCTAGATTTTTTGATAAAATGACAATAACAGAACTCTAAATGAGGCGCAGCTATGCTATTATATAATAATATTTTGGTGCCTGTCGTTAGATGTTTTCCAATTCTAGAAATGAAGCCTATTTTTTTAGAAAATTTACTCATTTTCATTGCATTATTATTTTTATCAAATAATTACATCAACTACAGCAACTATAGAGTCGTAACGAAAAATTGTGTCACCTAGTGAAGAAATACAAAATATATCCATCAAAACATCGTGGGTATACAAACGATGCCATTGTGTCACTTCATCCCTAAAATACAAAGGCCACGGGGAAAATAACATTATTTTCGCCACAAAGAATCGACATACATCAAGGACATTACGACCCTTTCTAATCGATTTTAAACTCATTTATCATCGATAGCTGCTATTCGTTGAATATATGAAAATCAACAGATTACTGATTCATTCAAATTGACTGTAGAAGATATCTTCATTCATACCAGACGAATTGAGAGAAGCCCTCGGGAACTAGTGTTGATGAGATATTATAAGAAACCATATTTGTGAAAATCTTCAAATATTGTAAAACAATTGTTGAAAGTCAGGTAGAGGGTTTTTGAAAATTATTATCAAAACATCATAAATGCCGTCGAATTGCAATGTATTCAAATGTTCGTACTGTAAACAGCAGGGTTGGTTCCTATATTTGAAATAAAATTAGTTGGTATATACCGACTTTGATACACATTGTTCAAAAAGGAGACTGAAAAGAACAGGTTAAACGAAAATAAATCGATAGGTATATAGAAGTATAGTTTCAGACTACCGTCTTCAAAAACTTAGAAGCCGCCTATTGTAATTCCAGGGCAATAAACGCATTTACGTATCTGTTATTTATGGTATTCATAACAATAATTCCTCTATACCTGTCGTAAGTATCCAATTCACTAGCCAATTTTGAACTGGTAATCCATAAATATGTAATAAAACCCTGTTACATCGTCCGCATAGTTTTCCATTGTTATCAGTGAAAATGGTCTATCACAACAATGAGATGAATGTGAAATTAGCATAATAGGTATAGACGCCAAGCTAATCTGAAAGAAAGGTGAAGAATAGATTTGAATACTTCAAAACGATGCCGACTCACAGAAATGCAGGTTAGCGAAATTCAGAAACGGCAACATCAATAAAAGTAAAATTGTTGAAATTGATTTTGGTACCTCTTGGTGGTTGAGTGCGTTGAGGCGCTGACCTTTGAGCCCAGGGGGTCCAGGGTTCCAGGTTCGAATCCCGGCGCGGCTACTGGAAATTTTATTTATTTTTGTAGCATCGTGTAGCGTTTAACTGAACATTCTTGGTATGAGAATTTTCGGTTTTTTGCGTCACTTTGATTCCAGATTCTGCTTCACGAATCAGAAGCCGAAACGCAAAAAGCAGAACACAAAAAGTTTGGTTGTGAATCCCGCTTTACTCATACAAGTCTTAATGAGACGTCGAGGGTTGCTTTGCAACTAAGTTGGCGGTCATAAACACTTTTCACCTAAAACACAACACTTTCAAATACTTCTTCACGCTGAAAACGGAATAGTTATGTCACCATCATCATTACGTGTCAGATATCGACAACAATACAAAATACTGTATGAACTTTTAATATTGTTCTTAACAAAACCCTGAAGTAGCTTATAGTTATTTTTGTTAATATACGCAAATCTACAAATATATAGTATTAGTTTTTGGATTCTATCACTTAGCCTTATCCAAAATCCATATATAGTTTTTTAGATTTTCTATTACATCACTCGATTTTGATTTTTCTAGTAAGCCGTGCATTATAATATGTATATCGGGGTGAAAGAATTAATTTATTATTGATTTATGGAGAGTGTAAAAAGGTTTTCACCAGAACATGTGATACTTCTGCTACATTCCAACCAGGAAAACCAAAACCATACCCAGACATCATTAGCAGATCAATATTTAATTTCACGAACTATGGACCCTTCAAGAGCAAGGTTAGTAAAACCAAAACGTTGGTGGAAACGAAGGAAATGAAATAACATTGCTTGATGGGTACTACGCAGCTTTTCCAGGAACATCGTTGAAATATTCTTAGCGAGATCATGCACGAGATTTGGGGTTGCATAAAATGTCAATGCAAAACACAAATGACATTCTTATTTTCATAATTCAGTGACGATTTGCCATAAATTTCTGGAAAATTAACGCAAATCATCAATTTTTACAAAATCTCAGAACCATGCTGCTTTTAGTTCGTTAGATCGCGTTTACTGAAGGATTGATCGAAGCAAAAAAACTGGGATTCCCTTCGTTTCTATTACAAATACTTAGTCTAGCTCAGCTTCCAACAAGAAAAGAACGTTTTCTCTGGTCTAAGAAAAACTAGACCGGTCTAACGTAACGGCCAGTTGGATCATGTGTCCGTGCCAAGTACACGGCGTATAAAATAAATGATCTGGACCAAGCATCACAGAGGAGAGACAGACGGTTATTTTATCTCCCGTATCTATTGTCCACTTTCCCCTAACATCTTGCTACCGGCCAACAGCCTCTGAATAGAACTCGAACTATAACCGAATTTCTTTAGAATTCTTACAAATAACTTGTTGATGCGAGCGGTCGATCACTTCTCGAGAAACAAGGGCTAGCCTAGCGCCCTTTCCGTTATTTGGATATTTATTGCGTGGGAAATTGGGGCTCGAAATTAAAGATCGACTGGTCAGTTGATCATTAGGTATATTTTCTATGTATACGCCTCCAAGTAGATCAGCTGATCATCATATGTTTATAGATAAACTCAGTAGGGTCTAGGGTCTAGATATGTTCCTTGAGGAACTCAGCTATATATACAGGGTGTTCCGGTGATCATGTTACAAACTTCTAGGTTAGATAAAACACACGAAAATAAGAAAAAAAGTTCATGTGAACATGGGTCCGGAAACGCTTCTTCAGGGAGCTAGGGCCCTTCGAAGATGACCTTCAAAAACTACTCTTCGTTTTATAGCTTCGGTACTATTGCAGCTATCACCACCAATTTTGGGACATGAAATCTAGTTGGTAGGTTTATCAATTTGAGCCTTCCGGATTTTGTCACCTTTAACCAGGGGCGTACAAACCAGGGGGGTATTTGGGTAAATTTGACCCTTCTCCTCTAAGATGTCAATTTCTTGCCATTTTTATATCCGATTATGATTCTCCAATGCCTTTTACATAAAAAAGGTACTCTTAGTAATAGTCGCTATCTGTCACCGTTTCCTCGGAAAATGGCTATATCCAATCGATAATAAATTATTGGTCTTAAACAAATTATTACGTTGAAATATGAAAATGAGGTTCAGTACAGATAGTGAGCATTAAAAGTTAGTCAAATCTTCTTCTTTAATGAAAATAAATTAGATTAGAGAGATTTATTGTCTTTTCGAAATTGGGGGTATAAAAAGTAAAAGGGAACGTCTACAAAATATTCCAAAAAAAACAATTAAACCTACACAATCAAAACTAATAATAAATTTGCAATAAATCATTCAAAATAAAAATTGCTGAAAATGCCTGCCACCACGTTCAATACATTTATTGCACCAACGTAGCATATTTAAATTGACGTCAGTGAAAATATCAGGCATGGTTTGGATCAAGGGTCAAATTTACCCAAATACCCCCCTGGTTTGTACGCCCCTGGTTAAAGGTGACAAAATCCGGAAGGCTCAAATTGATAAACCTACCAACTAGATTTCATGTCCCAAAATTGGTGGCGATAGCTGCAATACCGAAGCTATAAAACGAAGAGTAGTTTTTGAAAATCATCTTCGAAGGGCCCCAGCTCCCTGAAGAAGCGTTTCCGGACCCATGTTCACATGAACTTTTTTTCTTATTTTCGTGTGTTTTATCTACCCTAGAAGTTTGTAACATGATCACCGGAACACCCTGTATAAACTTGTCAAGTTTACGTTTTTTTCGAGAACAGCTTTTTTGATCACGATATATCAGGAGGTCCTTACTCGAATATTTTCCTATGTTCTTCGATTTTACATCCACAAAGTTCATCAGAAAGGAAAAGTCATGGGCCTCTTTTGAAGGTCGAGGGCAAAAAAGGCTCTTTGGCGCTTTGGGTGTGCCAAATTTGATGGAAATCCGTTCCTTCGTTAAGAAAAATGTACAAAAAACTGATTTTATACAATGAACTTCCTAATAGTTCCCTACAAAATGTTTTTCAAAAACTTTGACGATGTTTTCTCATATAGAATCACACCCTCAATTTTTTGCGCACATTTTTCGGACACCCTGTATGTAAACAAATATCCTTATACAGACAATTGGTACAGCAAAATCACCCCCTAGGGAGTTGCTATGCCAACAAAACTACTCATCTATAAGAGCTGAGGAAATAATATAAAATGTGTGAGTTGTTCGTTTGTAGTGAATATCTATACGAATTTCAATCACTTCATCACTTCACTAGTGTGTGTTGGGTAACTATATCAAGCTAGCAAGGAAAATATCTAGCCTAAAAACGTTAGAGTAAAAAAAATATCTCAGAGTCTATTTCACGGCACTAGTTGTAGTAAAAAAAGAGGAACAAATGCATATCTGTGTTTGTAAAGAAATAGTTGAAGATTACAAACATCCAATTCAAAATATCAGTGGCAATGGAAAGCTTTTTCGGTTTTGGTGTATAAAGTCACATAACAAAACAGAATATTTTGTATTTGTAACTTCTGACGAATCAGGTTTATTCCATTTCTATTTTTTGTTTCAATATCAATATCACAAATCGATTGAAAATTATATACAGAGGTGTGCACAAAAAACGGCCAAAGCTGTAACTTCTGAATCATTCGAGATTGGTGGGTAGCAATTATATGATATTGTTCATTTTTTGACGAGAATAATTGTATTCCATCACTTCCGGTCTAACCGGAAGTGACCCCAACTTTTGATTTTCAAATGGAACTGTATATTTTTCCATTTTCAGATTCAGGGTATCATTAATTTACATACACCAGTAGTTTTACCGGATCATTTTTTGTGAAACAGAAAGAACAACAAAATGAACTCCACATCAATCTTTATTATTTTCAGTAGCATAGAAAGAGGGGCGATAAAAAATTAATTACAACAAATACTCAAATTGACCCCCATTTTGTGCAATGCACTGCTGACACCTTATTGGATGTTACTGTCACATTGAAATTGACTTTCAAGGCTACCTCGATCTTGATTACTATTACCAATTAATGGGCACACTGTTCAAACATTAAAACATATTGGGAAATTTTTTTGACATTCTGATCCGGAAAAACTATTGGTGCATGTAAAATGATACCCTGAATCTAAAAATGGAAAAATATACAGGGGGTTCCATTTGGAAATCAAAAGTTGGGGTCACTTCCGGTTAGACCGGAAGTGATGGAATACAATTTTTCTCTTCAAAAAATGAACAAAATCACTACCCACCAAATTTCAAATTTCGATCTCGAATGATTCAGAAGTTACAGCTCTGGCCGATGTTTGTGCACACCTCTGTATGTAGCTATGTATTTGTATCAGAGTTTCTTTTTTAATATAAAAAATACTATCCTGTTCGTTCTATTTCTCTCTAAAATAATAGTCGTAAGCATATCACAATGCTACTAGCTAAAGGTACTTCATTTTCAAATCCTTGGATTAAAAAAAATTACATATTTGTTGTGTCAGTAAAGGAAACTTCAAGAGCTAATTTCAGAACAAAGATGGACGACTTTCGAGTCGGTTGCAGAAATATAATCTTTAGTTGTTACTTGTAACGAAATTTCTCACGTCTTTAAATTTCGTTCCTTTTTAATGATATCTTTCATCTCCCTCGTATATTGTGGTTTCACAAATTCAATTAGTGCTTTTTGATTGGTTGATTAGTTGATCGTTGACAGGTAAGTATATCAAATGGGTATTTCGCTTTGCATATTGTTGTCGCTTGACCACTATTTCGGTTATTGCGATTTTGTTTTCTTTTCTTTCAACTAATTCGACCACTTCCTGCTTTCTTCGCACAAATGAAGTATTTAAATATCACTATGAGATATCTAAGAGGTATTTTATATTGAATAAATTCAAATTTACTTCATCCAACTTGAATATAAGAATGCAAATTACAAAGTAATGCATAATTAAAGGAATTTAAATAAATATGGCAACAACTGTTTACACGCTATCTGTTAGATCAGTCGATAGATAAAATTTTTATGAAGAAGGGATAAAAAGACGGGTACTCGCTCTCTTTCGACGGTCAAGCTTCCTAGAGATAAGACGTCTAGTGGTTGCAGTTTTTTTTCTTGAGAGCAAGGGCTTTGAGCAAATACCTTGGAATCTGAAATTGAAAGGAGGTATCCTGTGTTCCTGATCTGAGAAAAGAGGTATCCTGTGTTCCTGTTTCTAGTTCCTGATCTACTACTGAGCAACTCCAATTCTGCTAGAGACTCCAAGTATGGATGCAGTCTGATGAACTGAGTAGTTGGACTCTCATACTTGAAATCAAAGTCTGCTAGAGTTGCCAAGTGTAGGGAAATCCAGGTACCTCATATTCTAGACCAGAGTAAGTGTTGTTTCTCTATTTGAGATCCAGAGATACTCAAAGTTTCAGCCACAGGTCATTGACTACTTTTAGATATCAATTGTTTTTTCTTTCTGGAGAACATTTATAAAGTTAATGAATTATTGCACCGGATTTTCATTGTAATGATTTTCAATATTATTGCTGAAATTAAAATTGTATTAGTATCAATTTCATAGATATTTTTATAGATATTTTTCCTTGTAAAAATATTAGTAGTTTTCTTTGCTAGGATTCCAAAATTGTTCTCATTCACAATCCATAGATATATTGTAGAAAATATATTTTGTTAACTGTATCTAGTAGTTTTACTGTTCAAAGGATTGCATAGATCACAGGTTTTTGTATTTTAACCTGAATAAAATACATGGCGCTCAATTTTTGATGACATATTTGTATCATTCTTGTATCTTGAATTTACATTTCTACCTAAAAGCAATTCAACAATTTTTCCTTATCCACGACCCACCGAATCTAGAGCAGCTGACAGGTTGAAATAAAGATAAGTTGTACCATATTTGGTTACATACTAGAGAACAATAAGGTTCGGGGTTGGTTATCTTTCGATCCTGAGTCGCCTCTCGTACCATGTCACTGAGCGCTATAAACATGCGACTGGACAAATTCAGTGCTCGTTTTTTCAGTTACTCACACACATAATACAGTCAGACTGCGACTACGCGCCGTAAATCATGGCCTGCTGCTCGAGAAATAAACCATATTATAAAGCAATTATGTTTTTCTAATGAAATAATATTCTTCGGTAATTGTCTTTAGCGCTGTTAATTTGAAAACCAAACGTACGATCTCTGCTTTTTTGCTTCGCGGTCCATATATCATCGTCGAAAAGCAATAAGCAATCCTGGTGTTTGGTATACCCGCACCACTGCAACAGGCAGAGTGCTCTGCTAAGGCTAAGACCTCCAGTGGCTCCAGTAGACTGTTGGGCGATCAAGTGAGTGTCTCATTTCCAGGGACGTTCGAAGGTTAGGCGGGATTTTCGAATTACGATCCATTTGTAGATCCCACTTCTGAATTCCCTATGCATTTCTTATGGGTCTGAAAACTACTCGTATTCATCGCCTGTTTTCAGATGCTTTGGCGAATTTCTTAAGCTTCATTTCTGTTGAAATAGATGAAAGTTTCCCAACATGCTATATTCAAAAAAATCACCATGGAATTTTATATTATGAGAATAATCGTTGAATCTGAAATTTGCGGGAAAATTCGATGGGAGGTTGTCTTAGCTTCATTTCATTATTCTTTGATTGGGGACTTGATGGAGACAAAGTTTGGTGGAAGATTCAATTTCATAAACATACATGACATCACATAAAAACGAATTATATTGTTTCGAAAATACCTTCCTATATTACTGAGGTTATGACAATACGCAGTGTAGGTAATCAAAGAAGTTGTCAATGCCCATTAAGGTAGTCATCACCTTAAATTTTTAAGCCAAAAATTATACGTCCAACCTTGTAAAATTGTTTGTGCCTTTATAATTTGGAGTTCGCTGTTGATCATTTAAATAAAAACAAAATGTGTCTTCCTTTTCCGTGTTATTGTCCGTGTTATTGTCAAAATACAATATATAAGTTCGTTCATTAGTATACCTACTTCAGTGCCTATCGAATTTTTTTTCGTGTACTATCTTTATTTTTAGCGTATACATGTTAATCATTTCTGAATATACAACATTTGTTTATTCAATAAGTTATCGATATGATTACTATTTTATAGTATCACCGTAGCCACAGCAACATCTTTATTTTCTAAATAACACATTGAAGTTTTGAGCAATGAGCATTGACAAAATGTACAAAATCAATTGACGAATATCCTCAGGTAATAGCCATATTGTAATTTTTCACATATCACCGACAAACCATTGAACCATTGTTATCAGCTTTATGGAAACCGATAGGAATTCGCTATAAAGATAACTGTGAAATATTTCTCCAGACTTATTTTCTACTCTGAATGGAAAATTTATGTAAATAAGATACTCGGATAGTTATATCAGTAGAATTTTTACAGTAATTATGTAAACGAACTTGGCTTTGCCAAAATTTCGATAAGAATGGATAACATCTCAAAGCCCTAAATCACACAGTTGGAAACTAATTGCTATAAAAATGATAATTGCTGATTCAAACAAGGTCAGTCGGGACATTGGTGCAATTGTTCGAATCTTATTTTACAGGACGTTACAGCTCCGCTAGCACTAAGGAAGGATTTAATATCGGTATCCTCATCACTCATCAACTTTCTTTGCTAAGTTGGCCAGGAATGTGGAGGAAAGTTTGTGGATACGAAAGCAATCAAGTTTTACATTCAAATGACAAGCGTCAGAACATCATTATAGTTTTGTAGAACTTCTTCACTTTGAAATTCTCTTCACCTGATGCTGATGCCTTCCCAGAGAGACAGCTGGACCAATCCTTTGCTGCTCGCACAGCATTATAAGTTTATCTTTTGGATAATGAAAGTATATTTTATCTTGAAAAAATCCTGATGTGTATATCTTGTTATTTTTAGATTTCTCGCAATTCTATAATGTGCATGGTATACCTAGATGGTGTGTGGGATGTTATTACCATAAATAATCAGTAAATGACGATTAATCATTGATAATGAACTATTTGAATTGCAAGTGTTGAAGATGCATGTCTAATGTTTATTTCGTCGAAGTACTATATGAAATCAAATTGATTCAACACTTCAGTCACAAGTAGGTAATATGCATAAGAAAATGATCATATTTTCACAATAATTATCAACGACATATTATTGTGTTAATGAAATAAATGGCAAATTGTTCAATCACAATAATGAATCAGTTGAAAATCAACAACTTACCTAAATAATTACTATCATCACAATCAGTGATATCATTTGTTATTGAGTCTAAAAATATCTTGACAAGGAATTTGAAGAATTCAGGCCCCAAAGTATTTTTTTGTATATTTCAAACAGTGTAATTTGATCCAAAAATTTGGCATTTACTTACATAAAAATTTATTCAAAATGAATTTGGAAATTTGAACATATCTGTAAATATTGAAATCATTCTGTGGTTATGCCTGATTCTGAAATGTATTCTATTAAACTTTTCACATTCAGACAAACTGGAATAAAATGCAAGATTTTCAAAGTAATTCTCCATATCAAACAGTGTGTACATTTTGAGGATTTATTCGATTGATTTTGATAAAATTTTTTTTCTGTATGAATTCGAATTAGGTACCCATTGAAAAATATGTTTAAGTATATAGTTTTTGGGCTGTTATCATGGCCGACTATGCGATCTGTTTGTGTGGACCCAAATTAAAAACAATATTTACCTAGAACTTATTTTCTATCATAGGCATTGATGAAAGATTTTGCATAAGAAAAACGTGTGGAAACACTCTAAAAAATATCCACAAATTTCGAATTGATAAATATTCATTTCGATTCATATTCATTCAACCATTGATCGTTATAGGTACCAGTTCCAGTATCATTTCACTAAAAAGCCATTCAATTTGAATTTTTAATCATATCAAACTCGTTTGAGAATTTTGATCCCAAGCCGAAAGGTCATGTCATGTCATGAGAATGATTTCGCTTTGGAGTTTTGGAAAGTCGCCAGGAATTCAAATATCATCTGTAGCAGATGAGGTAATCCTATAATGAGATTTATGAGATACGATGAAATGGCTGTGACAAAAGTATTGACGGTTATTCCTATCTCGAGAACAGCACTTTTCAGGAGAGCCAAAAATAATTTATTATGGTACAAGTTTTATAAGCCGCTATTTTGTCGAACGCTTTGTACAAGTGCGACAACGTATCTTATAAAACGTGTCACCAAATCGAAAATCTCTTAGAAATAAGCTGCATGGGCCTAACTCTTCTGACTTTCATTTGACAGTTCCATTGTACCGCACTCTCGGAATAATAACGTATCGAAACAGACACTTTGTCAATGCACATTTGCGTTTCATAATGACTTCATTATAGAACCAAAATAGAATTACAATTTTTCGGTGTAACTTTCACAGTTATTCGTACAAGAACTACTGAGTTCCTCAAAACAAGGTTTCTGGTATATGCTTTCTTTTTAATTATCTGCTCAAATTCAATCTATTGAATATAACGTGAAATATCTTACATCATCAATATTAAGGAAAAGTAAAATTATCAACCTATGAGGATGATATTCATATAGTTATAGAATAGCCGAAATTTTGGTTTTTTCATTTGGAAATTCACTACCAAACATCTTCAGAGATATGAAAAAAAAAATTTGGAGGGGGTGGATGGACGATCGGTTAGGATAGGTACTCATCGTTGGAACTGTCGATATATTTTGCAGAAACGGAAAGATTCAGACAACATATTGCCACAGATCCTGATTTGCCTTCATACAAAAAATGTTGCCAAACTTTTTTTCTCTTTATCTACATTGATAAAAATGTTTCTCGTTCGACAAGATCATACTTACTTTCTGTACGCACTGGTAACGCGCTCTGCTTTGGTTTTTGAGAATCAAATTTGCATGGAATACGAATCTGGTTTTTTTTAATTACATTTCAAACATGAAGAATTTGAAACATCAGATATCGCTTACTATATGCGCTTTTGAGACAAGTCTTCTAATTAAAAAAATAACTGATCATCACATCACAAACTCAAACAATCTATTCCGAAAGTTATTTGTTCTATTTTGATTATATAATGAAGTCATTATGAAACGCAAATGCGTATATCGAAATATCCGCTGTTTCGATACGCTTCGATTCATTTTTTATTATTCGGAGGTTGGTACTGAGCCATTTTGGATTTGGTGATACTATAGCAGAGCAGTGAAAAACTCAATGATTTTGTTGGTAAATTTTTATTCAGAGTGTGATTTGATTTAAATTGACCAATGAAAACAATAATATCATTGCATTTTTCACCGCTGGTATCGCAAGAAACAAAATCGCTCAACAGTAAACTGGGCTTTTACGCTTGTCCGTCAAATTTCAAATATTTCAATATCATCATTGTTACCAATCTAAGATGTCGATATTAAATCGGTTATACTTTCAATGAAAGAACATACGTTTTATAAGACACATTGTCGCACTTGTTCACTTGGAGCACTCCTCGCTTCGCTCGTCGTACTCCAAACAACGCGTGCGACAAAATAGTGTCTTATAAAACTGTATCATAATATAATATTTTGACTTGTAGAATATCCGGAAAGAAACTAGGATTAATCAGTTAATTTTCTATTTTCTTCTCTGATCAAATATAGATAATATGTTTATGGTCCATGCTCATCGAAGAAAATTTGCTGGCCACCCTTTTATTGTCAACTCGAGACCTGCAGAACATAGGTTTTCCCTCGGTTTTTCCCGAAGGTTTTCTTTTCGTGCGATGAAGTCAATAGATAAAAAGCCTACTGGATATGTTCTGATATTAGCTCGGATATTAGATACATGTTACTACTTCCAAATTGATATATTTTATTGTATTTCATGTAATCATTATCTTGCAAATTCAATTCTCTTTCGAACTGTATCAGGTATACAACGGTTCACCCTTTAGATATTGCAGGGCAGCCAAAACGTGGCAATTTTTATTTACTTTCCTTTTTATAATCAATGATCATCCTGTATAGATATCGATTGTGGATAATCATTGCTGCTGACTACTTCATGTTAAATTATGTAGATGAAAGTGAAGTTTGTTTAATAGAGATGGTCTCATTTCTTGAATCCACAAAGGCTGATGTGATCGCATGTAACATCCATTGATGTGTAAAAAGAAAATAATAATACAGGCACCGGTGAACTTACCTGGCTATTCAGTATTCAGTGAACACGCCAGTTTTTTGTTGGGGTCAACTTTAATTTCCTCCCATATATTACACTAAAGGCATGTTATTACTCATAAATGAATGAGTATTTCCACGAGAAACTAATTATTCTTATGTTTTATAACTCAACAAGATGGAATCATTGGCATTGTTGAATATATCATCAGGAATATCGTTGATATTTCAAAACACAAATATACAGTAGGTATGTTGTGGGTTGAAATAAGTCGAGATGAAGTTTCTTCTATATAACAAAATAATTATGTTGATATTTAATTTTTATGAAATTTCTATTCGAAATTCTGATTCATTCCCTTTGAAAAATAATTTTTGCTACGCCCATGATGTTCCCCTTGAAAAAACATTACATGAGAGTGTTTTTACTTTTTTCTATGACTGTTGAAAAATGGACCCTATTCATGTAACATTTTTTTTGGGTAACTGGATGCATTACACAAAACAAGCCACGCCCCGTGATGTGTAAGAGAGCCTTTACACATCAACAGGCTATGGCCAATCAGCGACAAAGTAGATTCATTACCTACAAAACAATTGACACCAGTTGTACAAAATTGAAACGGAATATGGGGCATGCAGTGCAATGTTTGAATCAGACTTGCCATGAAATGTCATAATTTGACAATACCCAAGTACCTACTTGGAGTGATTTAACTAACTGTTTGTAAAAATGGAGTCAGAAAGCGAAAACGAATTCGGTAAAACTTCGTTTATCGCACTCCTATGAGTTCGGAAAAATTTTTTGGTGGAACTTACGTATTTTGACCTCCTGATCACGAATCTGAAGTCAAAACGCGGCGGTCTCAAGTATTTTCGGAGATACGGCCCCATTTTGTCTCAAAAATGTACCATTTGACATCTCAAATTTCTGCTAATAAAAACACACAAAATTAATCCTTCTTTGAGCCAAAACATCACTCATGCTCACATTCACTTGTTTCCAACACTTTTTTTGCATAAAAAACAGTTATTTTCACAAAAAATCGCCCTTCTTCAAAACGTAAACAAAACATCTTTTTTCACTGATTTTCTGGTTATTTTTATTTGAGATGTTGGCAACGTCTTACCATGAGCCAAACAATCACGTTGCCAACATCATAAATACAAATTACCAGAAAATCAGTGTAAAAAGGTTGTTTTGTTTACATTTCAAAGAAGAGTGAATTTTTTGAAAAATAATCGTTTTTCTGCTGAGAAGTGTTGGAAACAAGTAAATATATGCGTGTATAGTGTTTTGGTTCAAAGAAGGATGAATTTTGTGTATTCCTAATAGCAGAAATTTGACAAGTCAAATGGTGCATTTTTGAGACAAAATGGGGCCGTATCTCCGAAAATACTTGAGACCGCCACGTTTTGACTTCAGATTCGTGATCAGGAGGTCAAAATACGTAAGTTCCACCAAAAATTTTTTCCGAACTCATAGGAGTGCGACAAACGAAGTTTTACCACGAATTCAACTGCACTCCATTAGAAGTACTAGCTGCCAGTTTGAGGACAATCTATAAAATTTCTATTAGAAAATTAGAAATTTATCCACCAAAAATGTTCCGGTAATGTTAAATTCTCCTTATTTAACGAAAGGGTTCGTAGCTCAGTTGACTAAGTGCTTGCGCGCGCATACAGCACCAGATATGTTGTAGGTTCGAATCTCAGATGCCCATCAAGTAGGTACTTTTTATTTTCTCTCGTTTGTTTTTTCAATATTCACTTTCCATTAGCTTTCAAAATTAATTTATTTGACAAAAACCATTGAAATGTGTTCTTTCAACAAAATATTCTCTAAATATGCAGTCCGTTTGAATTGAATGGTGAACACTCACAGTCATAGAAGAAGTATAGTATTCTACTTTCGTGTACCCGCTAACTTCATTCTCATGAGTAATAGCTTCATTACACGCTCGTTGAATAATATACTATTTCTCTATCTCTTATAATAAGGAAGTCATTAAGGGGATTACAATTTGCTCATGTTCCATAGTGATGGGTGAATAAATAGGCTAGTAGCCATATTTGCTGTCAATACAGACAATAATAGTCATTATGACATGCATTCCAGTGACGAAGAAAGTGTGAATTGTACTATCAGAAATCAGTGAAGCAGCTGAGGATGCGAATAATTAATAATTCATTGTCCGGCGGGCGGTAAAGTAGTCCGAGGGCGGTAAAGTGCTATTTTACGCTCGCACAACCGGGCGATAAAGTGCCATTTTACGCCTGGTCGTGCATAAAGAAAAAAACGCATGAAAAAATTGCAAATTTCACGAAAAATCATGAGGGGTATTTGTTATTTTGTATCTTTCGACAGCATTGTGCAAGCCAGTCAAAGGACATTAAAAAAAGAAATAGGCAGTGGAATTTCTTTTGAATATTTCGAGGTTATAGATATATATACTTATCAGAAAAAACCTCTCTGGGAAGTGAGTTCCACAATTTCGCGGTTTGATGAAAAAAAGAATTTTGATAGAGTGTAATTCGGAAGTTCCGCTAATATTATAGTTTTTTCAGGTGGAGTTAAACTCTCATCTTCTGTGCCTTCCAGATTCATAAGGCATAAAGGCATTTATTATTATCATCATTATTATTAAAATACCTCTCTGCACCCTATCAAATTTAGGTAGGTAGGTATAAACGTAACATGATACTTGACCTGGCGTTTTTTAAGTATAATATATTCCGGGAATTAAAAATCACCTAATCTCGGAGAACCAACAATATAACTTCGTACTCATGATTCCGTTATGGTCCAAAACCATAAAACCAGGCGATAAAATGGACCATGGCGGCGCGTGTAAAGATCCGCTGATACATGCTATACAGGATGTTGCATAGAATATGGCAACATCGAATATTTTAGCTTTTTCCTACACTTTTCAACCAAACAAATATTGATCATTCGAAATCTTCATAGATCAAGATAGCGTGCATGAAGCAGATTAGAGAAAAGGTTCTAGATAATTCCAAAGTGGAGGTTCAGTAAAAAATGGGAATTCGAAAAAATATTTGAAAAATTTGAACCAACACAATTTGATGATTATTTTTGATTCCATAAATGGATATGCATTACCATGAATTCTTACCTATAGCGTAGGTATACGTACTTATAACTCATATATATGATAAAAAATGTGAAGTCACCCGACTTTTAATGTATTTGATGTTTTCCTCGGAATTTCCAATATATACCTATATTGTCCGGATATCACTTGTATATTCATGTAATTTCAACGATTGTTCCATCAGATTTATTGATGATTATATTAAACATATTTATTTAAACATCTACAACTTTGTGTTCTTAATTATTTTACATAGCTCTGCATGTATAATTACTTATGCGTTCTCTCTCGAGTATTTTTGAGAAAAATATTTCCTTATATCATGCAACCAACAATAATGACAAAATGAGCAAGGTAATATCATGTTATCTATTGATTGAACATTATTATTAGCTCGATTATTACCGACTATACATACCTATACTAACTTACTAATTTTAAGTTGATGGCTTTTGGCACAAGAAAATTGGTGATACCGCAATCTATCAAGAAAAACGCAAATTACGATTGTCAAACAAAGAGTCACATCATTTGATCAGAATGAACCAAAAGATCTGATATCTAATCAATAAAACAAAAGTGAAGTCCCCACAATTTTGGCTCACGTCACGTCAATCTTACCTTGGCCAAATTTTTAACAGAAAGAGGCCAATGAGAAGAAAAAAGAAGAACTCTAACCTCTATATTGGCTTTATTTGTATTGTGTTTGTATTTGTATTCAGTTTGGTATAGTACCCATAGCTCTTTACAAATAATATGTACCTACGTAGGTATATGCATTTGGATCATAGTTTATATTACTGAATAATATATGGTGGTCTTTCATGAATACTCTTCTTCTTTCTAAAATAATTATCACGTCATATTCAGTTCTTTACTTCTCCCAGTTCTTCATTAAAGGTGTTTGATATAGGTGAGAGTGCTGGTTGCTTGGTTTAGTTTATTTCATTAGTAAAAAATTTGTGAAGTCCTTCATCAGGAATTCTTGGATGGTCTATTAAAATCATCAAATAATACTTATTCCTAGTTATAAACTATACATCTCCTTGTTTCCAGTTTCCTAATATAATTCCCGGTATAGTTCAAAGTCTGTTCACATTCTCATTTGTCTCGTGAAAGAAAGTCAACTATATACGCTCCTCACTAGGAAGACCGAAGGTACAGAGATGGGGACTCACTTGACAAAGGGGTTGGCAAAGCTGATCTCTCAGATCTCTTCTTGTATGAAAACAGTGGCGCATCAAATAAAAACGCGAGGGGCTGAATATTCCAGTGGCGATTTCCGATGTATTGAAATGAAAGGATTCTTTTCAATTTCAGAATCACTGTTCGGTGATTATAATTTCAGAGGTGATGTATATTTTACCAGAAATGATGAAAGTTACTATATTGAATAATTTTGAATACTTCTACCGCCTGGTATTTCAAAACGTGATTGAAAAATCTGCGTTTTGTGTATATGGTACTCGATATGGTAGGAGTTTTTCGAGAGTTTTTAAGTCAAATATTGAAGTAGGTAAACAAATGGAATATATACATATACTTACATATTTTTTGATGTGAATTGTAAACAATTTGTATAGCTAAGTAGTCTGAAATGTTTGCAAAAACTTGCACTATAAGACTATAACTACCTGAAATAGTTATTTTTGTATTTGTAGTGCATGAATCCTAGCAGTAAGTCTTTGATTTTCGAGTTGATTTTATTGTCCTACTGAAATAATTTGATTCAAAGTCGTATTCAAATAATTAAATCATTTATTCAATTGAGAAAGTTGTTCCATGCTTTGATAATAATTTGTACCTGTTATATATAAACATACTCAGTTTCCATATTAGAAACGTTACATCAAACGTCTTAAACTTATGTGGGTTCCAAGAAACCATGTCTTTCGAACAAAAAGTTAGGTTTTGGGATCTTCTTATATTCGTCTCTATAACAGCCTAAAATAATTGAAGAAATTGAACAAAAAGATTAATTTGGACAAGAAAGGAATGAGAGTCATTTATTTTGATTTGAAAAATTGTTCACCAGATTCCGTGGCAACTGTATATAGATCTTGGTATAGATACATTAAAATAAATTTATTTAGTGTATTAAAAAACTTCAAGCATCATTTGATTTGAACCATTTTCTATTCTGGAGTGCTAAGAAATATTGTTTCGTTTGTACATTCATCCAAAAACACTTTTCAAACACCATAAGGAGATTCACTAATTGAAAATTTTTTCAGTGTACCTATACTGTATATTTATTTTCGTCTGTACCAGTTCCACATAAAACTGAATTTAATTTCAACTCCTAGTGTACGCCCCTGTATATTTAACCCCCAACTCCCTAACCATCACGTTTTTTACCAACTTCTAAAGAAACATCCCATTCTCATCCAGTTATTCACAGTCGGTCGAACCCGTAGACAGCTGTTGGAAATACTTCTATCTGGTCCTGCATCGTCCTTTTCATCCTCCTTGTCCTACAAATACCAAGCGGGATTCACAAAGGTGCTGGTGTTGGGTGGATTTCCATCGAGGGCTTTGTATATTTTTCGATCGAAATTGTTCCATAACTGATTGTGATCAAATGAGGCATTTACCAATGAGAATTTACTAAAACAACAGCTCTAGAGTTACTTTTGTTTACCACATCAGAAAGTCAACCTTTCATTATCACCATTTGCTGGTGATAATTTCAATTTATAGGTTATGGTTATAGTATAATATATGCTGAGTACCATCTTCAGTAACAACCCACTTCTGATGTTATCATTGTTTGGTAAAAAAAATTTACCACTACCTACACAAAGAATTTTTCATTGAGAATTTACTTCGTAAGTAGGTATAAGCAATATGACATTATCTTCCTATGATTATTTTAGAAAATTAGGAGTACCTATGCATGATTTTCTCATATCAAATCAATAACTTTCACTATCACAGCCTTTTTAAGTGATAAATATTATCATCAGAATTATTTCCTGTAAAAAGTAACGTAAAAAGTATAGGTACCTATACCATTCAATATAAATAGAATTGGTTTCGAGAGAATCGTGATTGATGAAGACTTTTAAATGCTGCTGTTATTCAAAAGTAGGTATATCCGAGGGGATAATCAAGCAAGTGATTCACCAATTAGTTAATTTAAAATTATGCCAGCAACTCGGCTTACAATAAGCAATATCATTCATTTCATCAATTCGATATAATTCTTCATTTAGGTATATCAAGAAAAAGGTGGATCGACTTGAATCGAAATCTCGATCAGAATTTTTAATCAAATTGGATGAATATTGTTCAAAAAGGTTAGTAGGTATAATATGAACTAGGAACATTTATAGTTAAAATCCGAATGAATATTTTTGATGATATTTTCGAAATAAATTACCTGCCTTTGATAATATTTTTGTGAACCGTAAAAAACAACGGACTTATTTCCATTGAAATTTCAATTTTGTCTTATCACACAGTACTCACAGACGTACTCATAATGAGGAAAAATAAGAGTCAAGATAGTAAATTACCGCGACAAACATATTATATTTGCATTGAAAACTGAAAAACTGAAAAAGAATATCACGATAACAAAAAAGGTTGCCCTGGAAGTGTTCCTGATATTTTCAATAGAATTTCAATTAGCTATTTTTAATATTTTTTTTAGTCTTTCGTTCCATCTTTATATTATTCCCCGTATTATACCTTTTTTTTCATTTTTATATTGGTAGATTGTATTAAACCCATTGAATTAACAAATGGTATTTTTCGCAAACAATTTTTAACGTTTTATTATTCTATATGGGAATGAACTGATATTTTCACTCGAGATTTCACTAACTCTGAGTTATGCCCTTAAAAGTGATCAGTTCGTATATTATAGGTATTTAGATTGATGACTATATATTCATGTTATTATATTGATAATTATATAATAATCACTTCATATACATACTTAACTGAAATGAAGTTGAAGGAGCAATTCTAGCAAGAATTAAAGCTGATACCATAATTGTTTATATTTAATTTTTTAACGATGAACCAAAAGTGTTAGATTCTTATAATTATTATGTATACTTATATACAATAAAAAAATTATTAAAATTTGAAACATATTTTTCCAATAGATTGATTGTTTTTTCTGATGACGAAAGTACAATAATAAAACCTATATGTTTCATAATGAATTTACTCGTGAATCTATCTGTAATGTGCCAATGAAAGTATTACTACCCACAATTATTCCGCTCATCAATTGAAAGATATAGTTACTACCTATTGATATTAATTAATTGTTCTAATTGCAATCTTCTTCTATTATTAAATTTACCCAAAAAGTTGAGACCTCGGTTGAGAATCATGAAACTATCTACACCTATAATTATAATAGGTGGAATAAGTAGGTGAAAACTTGTGGTATTATTAGTATTATTCATGAGAAATAATATATTTACTTCACTTAGGTATATACCTCCATTAAGCTAGCAGAACCACCTTGGATTCTTTGACTTTTTATTCAGCCATAATTTAAGGCTAATTTAAGGCTAATTTATTACCCTATTGCCGAATTTTTTGCTCTTCGTTTAACACGAAAAATCTTGGGTTCTGCTAGCTTAACGTTAAGCTGGCAAAACCACTTCTACTACAAAAAGTTTTCGAAGGATCTGATTACATCATGATTTAAGGCTCATTTAAGGCTCCAATCCTAGCCTATTGCCGATTGTCTTGCTCTCCGTTTTAAAAAAAAAACCGTGGGTTTTGCTAGCTTAACCGTTAAGCTAGCAAAACCAAACATAAAAGAAATAGTTTATGAAAAATCTTAACACACCATAATTTAAGGCCCATTTAAGGCTCTCATTGTAGCCTATTGCCGAATTTTTTGCTCTTTGTTTCTGGAACAAAAAATCGGACTTCGGTTCAGGTATGCAATTGTCTGAGCTAAATGAATCGAACATTAAGGACAATGTTAATGGAAAAACTGAATATACCATAATTTGAGGCTCATTTTGAGCTCTTATTCTAGATCATAGGCGAATTTTTTGCTCTTCGTTTTTTCCAAAAAATCGAGGGTTTTGCTAGGCTTAACCGTTAAGCTATCAAAACCAAACTTAAAAGATGAAGTTTATGAAAAATCTAAACACACTATAATTTAAGGCCCATTTGAGGCACTCATTGTAGCCTATCGCCGAATTTTTTTGTTTTTTCGCTTTGGGGAAAAAATACGGACTTTGGTTCAGGCTCCGGTTCAGGTATGCAGATGTGTGAACTAAATGAATCGAACATTAAGGAAAATATTTATGGAAAATCTGAATATACCATAATTTAAGGCTCATTTAAGGCTCTAATCCTAGCCTGATGCCGATTTTCTTGCTCTCCGTTTTTAAAAAAAAAAACGTGGGTTTTGCTAGCTTAACCGTTAAGCTAGCAAAACCAGACATAAAAGAAATAGTTTATGAAAAATCTTAACACACCATAATTTAAGGCCCTTTCAAGGCTCTCATTGTAGCCTATTGCCGAATTTTTTGCTCTTTGTTTCTGGAACAAAAAATCGGACTTCGGTTCAGGTATGCAAGTGTCTGAGCTAAATGAATCGAACATTAAGGACAATATTTATGGAAAATCTGAATATACCATAATTTAAGGCTCATTTAAGGCTCATTCAAGGCTCTCATTGTAGCCTATTGCCGAATTTTTTGCTCTTGCATACCTGAACCAAAGTCCGATTTTTTGTTCCAAAAAGAAAGAGCAAAAAATTCGGCAAAAGGCTACAATGACAGCCTTAAATGGGCCTTAAATCATGGTGTGTTAAGATTTTTCATAAACTATTTCTTTTATGTTTGGTTTTGCTAGCTTAACGGTTAAGCTAGCAAAACCCACGAATTTTTTTAAAAAACGGAGAGCAAGAAAATCGGCATCAGACTAGGATTAGAGCCTTAAATGAGCCTTAAATTATGGTATATTCAGATTTTCCATAAATATTGTCCTTAATGTTCGATTCATTTAGCTCAGCGACACGTCTTGCATACCTGAACCAAAGTCCGATTTTTTGTTCCAAAAAGAAAGAGCAAAAAATTCGTCAATAGGCTACAATGACAGCCTTAAATGGGCCTTAAATTATGGTGTATTAAGATTTTTCATAAACTATTTCTTTTATGTTTGGTTTTGCTAGCTTAACGGTTAAGCTAGCAAAACCCACGGTTTTTTTTTTAAAAACGGAGAGCAAGAAAATCGGCAATAGGCTAGGATTGGAGCCTTAAATGAGCCTTAAATTATGATGTAATCAGATCCTTCGAAAACTTTTTGTAGTAGAAGTGGTTTTGCCAGCTTAACGTTAAGCTAGCAGAACCCAAGATTTTTCGTGTTAAACGAAGAGCAAAAAATTCGGCAATAGGGTAATAAATTAGCCTTAAATTAGCCTTAAATTATGGCTGAATAAAAAGTCAAAAAATCCAAGGTGGTTCTGTTAGCTTAATGGAGGTTAGGTATATTGGATTTCAAATCGACAGCGAGTATTCGATAATGGATAGAATAAATCTTGGAATGAATTGAATAGGTATGAATATAAAATAATTGAATACTGAGTGGGATACTATAAACACCTGTATGTCAAACAGATGTGAATGATTGAAATTCAATATAAATTATATGCTATCCTATGAACTGGCCATAACTTGCAAATAGGTAAAACATATTTTGAACGTGAGTTTTCGAAAATGTACCAAAAAATGTATCGAATAAAACATTTTTTATTGAAATAAAGACGAAATTGAATTTTATGTTGCTGAAAGTTGTCGATTTTTGATTACTTCGTATTTATTCAATTAACTTCGATTTTTCAATATTATAGCCTAACAAGAAAAATTTTTTATATTTTTGGATCCAGTTGGGATTTGCTAAGAAAATCTTCAGAAACCTACTAATAAATAATTAATCTTATTTAATCGATAAATATACTGTTTACTGAATTTTCCAATTTTTAGTAAATCCTAATCAAGCGGCAAAAAAAAAAAACCTTTGACATACCTGAAGAGCGGTCGTTCCTTTTTCCCATCGATATACACCTCACAAATATAGCTTATACACCTTTTTCATACCATTTCTTTTATTGTAAGAGACAGTCTTTATAGGAAATGGATGATCTTCAAATGAAACTATTTAATTTTTCAGAAACGAAATCGATTTAATGTCACACCGTACAAGGACATAGAAATTAATAAAATAATAAATATACACATTGAAACAAAATCACTGATGAGGAATTTTCAATAATTGCAGTACGGATTTGTATGAGAATTTGAAATGTTCAACTGCAACACGATACTTGAACAAAAAAATAATAATAATAATAACAACATAGGGACAACTTTCATATATACGACATTCTGTACATTAAAAACTTATAGTTAATTTGTTTTATTGACAACCGTTCCGGCGTATAAGTAGTTTAGTATAAATCACGGTTTTGTTTGCTACTATTGGACCGGTACTGGAATCATCTTCATCTATGTACAAACGGATCGGCTCTAAATTAGTCTAGACCGTCCCATCTTTTTTTATACAAGAGCCGCCCCTGTCGAAAGGCGCGACCTCTATATCATTTATCACTCTTCCTCTATTTACAAACAATGTATGTATGTACATCCCGGTGAGGTGCGCGCACCATCATCCCTGCCGAACTCCAATCAATCCAAGCTTCCCACCCGCACTCGTCATCATGCAGTCATCATCGTTCGCAACAAGAGTCTGTCAGCCCCACGGGGCCCCCCAACGGCCTTAAAGGGCGTACGCCTCGGGAGAAATCACCTCCCGGCCTATTCCTGAGGTAGAGTTTCTTCCCGACGGCCGCCCACTAGCCGTCATCGCTGTGGTGCAAAAGGGAGGCCCAGTGGGCGGGATGCTAGTGGGCAGCCAACTGATGACCCATGCTCTGCGGCGACAGCATGGGCGGGCTGTGCGAGTGCGAATGCTGCCCCATGGGCGAGCCGTGCATGTCTGGGTGGTGGCCGTAACCGGGATGCATGTGACCGGGCGGCATGCCGTCCATCATCTCGCCGCCCAGCGTATTGGGCGGCGTCATGCGCTTCTCCTTCTGCCGCCGGTTGCAGAACCACACGCGCACCACCTCCTTCTCCAGCTGCAGGCTGTCCGCCAGCGAGGTGATCTCCTGCGCCGACGGCTTCGGCTGCTTGTGGAAGTGCTGCTCGAGAGCCCCCTTCACCGACACCTCGATGCTGGTGCGCTTCTTCCGCTTGCGCCCCTGCGCCGCTATCTTGTCTATCGACGTGGGCGACCCCGTCGTAGAGTCGGCCTCCTCCAGCCACTTTTGCAGCAGCGGCTTCAGCTTGCACATGTTCTTGAAGCTGAGCTGGAGCGCCTCGAACCTGCAGATGGTCGTCTGCGAGAAGACGTTGCCGTAGAGGGTGCCCAAAGCGAGGCCGACATCGGCCTGGGTGAAGCCGAGCTTGATGCGGCGCTGCTTGAACTGCTTGGCGAACGCCTCCAGGTCATCGCTGGTGGGTGTCTCATCCTCGCCGCCGCTGATGACGTCGCGATCCCCGTGCTGGGGGTGGTGCGGGCTCTGCATGTCCCGGTGCAGCGGGTGGTGCAGCTGGGGCGCTTGGTGATGCGCCAGCATGCCGTTCATGGCGGCGTGGTACTGCTGCAGGGGGGAACCTGCGCCCCCCGGGTTGTAGTGGGCAGCGGGGCCGTGCCACGCGTGCGGCGAGCCCATGCCCTGCTGCTGCTGCCGCTGGTGGTGCATCATGTCGGTGGTTTGCTGCGCCAGCGGCTTCACGTCCTGGTGCGGGTGGTGGTGGTGCGCGTGGTGCATGCCCGCCATCGAGGCCGCCCAAGGGTCGGCGCCCGGTTGGAGGCTAACCCAGGGGTTGGCCGAGAGGGAGACCGCGTGGCCACCCGGTGAGGGCGAACTGGCCAGGTGGTGGTGGTGGTTGTGGTGGTGCTGCGGCAGGTACTTCATCTCGTTGGCGTCGGCTGCCGACCTGGGGGACGCACTCGAGTGATAGCCGCCGACGATGTTCATGCCGACCACGTTGCCGTCCAAATCGGTGCTAGCTGGCAGGTAGGTGGTGGCCGCCATGCCCTGCGAGGGCCGCTCGTCCACACTGTCCTCGTGTTCGAACACTTTGCGCACTTTTTCACACCGCACTCGATGTTGATAATAATCCTCGGAGCACTCGGTGTCTGTCTATCGCGTAGCCGCGCTTCGCCCAGGTGTTGGTGACAAACCAGGGTACACGTTATGCATATCAGTTTACACGTACGGCGTCTCTGTTTGTATTACCGACTGAATGTGTAGATTCCGAGACTGGGGACCACAACATCCAACTGCCCCCACTCTCCCTCTCTGCCGATGGCGTGCGCGCGCATTGGGCACTCCTCGTCGGCGTGCGGGTCGTGACGTCACGCGGCTGGCCTGACGTATTGGCGGTCGAGGCGTCTGGCCCCGCCCAGGTCACTCCCCTCTCTTCAGGGGAAGTGTTTACACTCGGATGGGCATGGTAGCTAGGCAACGGGGTACGCGGACGCTCGCACACTGCTCCGGACTCTCGGCTACTGGCTGATTCCTACTGATTTGGCGAGTTTTTGTCCCGTACTCGGCGAACATGTTGTGCCAGACTATCGGCGGACTCGTAGCCACCGTAATAAGCTGTCGGATCGAATTCGTTGATGTTCTCGCCAAATTCTGGCATCGCGAAAAGGCGGCCGTGTTATCATCATTGTTGTCGGCTTGACGTTGGAAATTCCTGTCTTCCGGGAAAACAACTATAAAATGCGTCGGATGTATGCCGGCATGTTTCAATCATGATTTCTAGAAACATTGAAAGAAAATAACCTACTTATTTGTTCATGGTTTTCAGTTTTTCACTAGAAAATGTCTAAAGAAGCTAATTCGGTATTTCCTAATGGAAAATAAAATTCTACAACAATTCGCAGATACCTATGCGTATGAAATTATTCAATCTCACCTATTGAAAATATCACTTAATTATTCATATACCTACCTATAGGTATAGAAACCCATTTTCCGTATAGTGATATCATGAATAATACTTCATATTGATTAATTTGCTGAATTTGTATCGATTGGTTTTGACTCCTCATCATATGATTATTCAATCAACAGTCATCCAACCTTTTTCAATCAGCATCTTTCATATTATATAATGAAGACTTATAATAATAGAATGAACGAATGATGATAATCATCGATTGATCCACATGTTTTTATACATGCCCAAATCTTCTATCAGAATGAATTGGCTTTTCGAAAAAATCACCACCCTCCCTGAATACAAACACACACCTGTTCGGTTGGCTTTTTTTCAGTGAGCGCGTGTTCATTTGTGTGGACATATTTGATTTTGAATGGAAGTATGTAAATGCGAACACGAATTCTAAATCTAGGTGCGAGAGAGAACGAGAGATGCATATAGAGGCAACAACACGTGCCGCGAGAGAGGGTCTTTATACTTTTACTAATTTTGATACCTGTGGCATCGGAATAAAGGGGAATTATTCATGCAAAATATATGCGGCAGTTGTTGGGGATGGGGAATACAATAATTACCAGCGATCCATTGAGATTCAGATATACGTAGGTATATATATCGGCGTGGTTTATTATATATATCTAGTATATATATTATTCAACGAGCGCATATAATGATGGCTATAATAGCCCACGAAGATGAAAATTGCATCATCTGAGTGGGTAATGGCCATTATGCGCGAGTAGAATACTATGCTTTATCTACAACTATCTTAATATTCAAACAACTTTGAAATTTAAAAATATATATATATATAGTTTTATAGTCAAATTGAACATTGCTAAAGTGAATTCAATGCATGTAAAATAAAACAAACAACAACCATAAGGAATGTGTAACAAATATTGCCAGGCCTAACTTTTATTTTCATAATAATTGATATAGCAACATTATTGACATCACTACTGTTGAAATTGATTCCTGGAGTTGCATTGTCCGACATAACATTGAGCTATTTATATATTGTTGGAGCTGGTTTTACTGAATGTCTTATCATTTTTCGTTATATTTCTTTTAAAATATGGTTTCCTCTTTCCAACTTATTGTTTATATTATCGTCTATAGGTATAGCTTTCAGCGACTTATACCTCAGTCGCTGATTTCCATCCGCCAATTTTTTTAAGATGACACAAATGATAGCAGAGGACCTTCGGAGGCAATGGCCTGTGTATAATTCAGGGTTCTAAAATCTCTAAACTGAGCAACTTATTTTCCTATAGGAGCTAGTTTAATTTGAGAATTTTGAATCTCATCTGATGCCTTAGCGAATAAAGAAGTCGTGCACTCGCATCATCAATCAACCAGTGTTTTATAAAAATAGTTTATTTTTCACTTGATCGTTACTGCTTTATAATACCTTGGCAACGGTTGCTATTAACAGACCCATAACGCCCGGGGCGTTATGGAGGGCATTATGAATCATAACGCCCGCTAAATGTTTTTTTCTGTAGTTCAATTTCCTAACGCTTTTTCAGCTTTGAGCGTCACATTCTGTGGGATCTCCATAATTAGGTATTATGAACACAACAGTTTTTAGTATCCTCCACTAACAAGCTTGTCAATTCTTACAAAAATGCAGCGTCGTTTTATTAAATAAACAACCCTTAGCAACCTCTTCAATGTTTCCATGGCAATTGCATAGAAGCTCACTTGTGCTCAGTTGCCGACCAGAACGCAGTAAATACTATGAGAAAAAATTTATGAAGTAAACAACGTCGTTTAAGATAATTTTTTCGTGAAAAATAAAATCTTGTATGCACCACGAGCGTTACTAGATCCTAACGCCCATCGGGCAACATTCATCCCTCGGGCCAAAGGCCCTCGGGTGAATGTTACCCTCCGGGCGTTAGGATCTATATATAACGCACTTGGTACATAAATAGCTAATATATGCATATTATTACTGTACTACTAAGATGTCTTATGCAACCAACAATATATACCTACACTTGCATGTTGTTCTGATTGGTCTGACCAATCAGTTTTTGCATCCCTAACCTTAGTTTCAGCGTTTCAAGAAAGAAACAACTCATTTTATACTTACGCGGAAGAATGAATTCTCGTTTTTCTTATGCATAGTATAGGCAGAACTCCTATTTGAATTTGACAATACGATGGGATGTCACAATCACAATACCTATTACCCCATCGTACTGTCATTATATTACTATAGATTCATCACCAGTAGATATAATGACTGACTGACTGTCATCAATTGTTGAAAATCGAGTAAGCAATGGATGATTTACTTGATAGTTGTAGATTAAAATACTCACCTCATATTTCGAAGACTAATGAATAATATTAGGTAACTATATGTTCTAATATATATATACTTACCTGAGTAAGCGTCTAATATACCTACTTACCTATACTTTGAACTCAGTTGAAAGAACTGAATTTCCCTCGGAATTTCCTTATGCTGGGTTTATATATAGATTTCAACTAAACAACTAAGAATTAATAATTACAGTACGCGCAAAACGATTAGAATGTCATCATTGCCGTTTTAAAACTTTTGGCGGGCATATGGAACCTATAATAGTATCGATATTAATCGTTCCTAATAGTGTTACAGGTTTCAGGTTCATCAGGAGTTTTTTTGGTGTTTTGCTCATTTGATTAATATTATTTAATTTAATGACATTGAGCATTCAATCATGTAACATTCAACTTATTCTGATTCTCAATTATTAATTGTATTGTAAGTATATAAACACCTTTCTAATTGTTAATTTCTATATATAATCATTAATTGTCAATTCTTGGTTGTTAGTTTAGTTGAATCTATAAACCCAGCATCAACCAACTTCGTAATTCTTAATTATTAATTTAAGTGACAGATGTAAAATGTTATAAACGCTCATAGACGTTCTCGTGTATTCAACAGTCTCAATTCTTAATATATATCAATTCAATATTCAGTTTAGTTGAATCTATAAACTCATCAGCATTATTTGAAACTATACTTATTAAAAAAGATATGATATACATAATTATGCAGGCCGCTTTTTATCATGTGGTTACATTGCTATACATATATAGGTATTCCAAACCGTAATAGATATACAAAGACGATTAAATAGGGTAAAAGGTAACTATTGTAGTGAGCAGTAAGTTGGTCAGAAAAAATCTACAGGGACTCTCACCCTTCCCGAGTTATACAGGGAAAACTAAAAATGCTGTTTTTGTATTGTTATTTCAGAAAATATAACTCGCGGTATAATTGCGAGAGTCCCTGAGGGTTATAAATATAGGTACCTACATATAGGAAGATACTAAGCAATATGATTTCACTATATATTTTTTCAAGTCCTAAGTTTTAAGTAAGTAAGTAATGTCCTTCTGAGTTCAGATTCAGACTTGATATTCGTGAACATCATAGCATAAATACATAACTAAAAAAACATTATACCTTAACCATCCTAAACATCACTTATATTTTGAGCCCTCTAATATAGGTTTACCTATATAGGCAAATCGTTGTTCTAAGTTTTAATGATGCATAAGATTATCAGTTATAGGGAAATGAATATAGATGAATAGATGTGCTGTCAGCTATATAAGTATATAGGTATATATCTATCTGAAAATGATGAGTATATATATATATATATATATATATATATATATATATATAGGATAGATCAATTGTTTATATTTCATTTCATGGCAATCTGTCCAATTATCCAAAAATATCTGTTGAGCACAAATTCGCAAAAAATCTTATTTTCATTTAAACGGTTTCTCTTATATTGTTCTCAGATACGAAAATATATCGACAGGGCACAGAGTTAGGTATATATCCAGAAAAGCTTAGCAACTCAAATGATTGTTTTTTTTTAATAGAACACTGATGTATTCTATCACGAGTTCGATTCAGGTTTATCATTCAGAATCCAACGATACTTATCAAGTACATTATAAGTAGAGGGCAAGTAGAAGGTGACAAATGACAATGAAAACATCAATATGCTTATTTCACCCATCACTTGTGATGGGTATTTCATATCATCAAACTTCGAGAAAACATTATATGCATATATATATAGGAATCTCGATCAACTATTATAATTGCTTCTTATATATTCACAAATGATGCATAATTGAAATACCTATACCGGGTGTTTCACAGTGGATGGAACATTAGAAGTATTTGGAGAACAGAAAGACAGATCATTTCGAAAATTTGTGAGCGTCGATAATCAAACCTGCTCTATCCGTCTAAAATATTTTCATCAATACAGTGTTGCCGCTTCTATCGAAAAGTAGCAACAACTTTGTAATTTCAAATGGAACACCCTGTATTTTATTCTATTTTTAAATTCTTCCTGAAGAGCTGATTTCGTCGATATATCATACTTGGGGTATAGCGAGAAAGATTACAGAGATATAGGGTGCGAAAAATCGAGATTTTTCAAGCTTAGGAATTTTTTGTGTCGAAACTATTCATTTCTGCTCAAAACGGCTCACATGTCCCTATCTCAACATTCCATTTCCTATCGATTGATATTTAATTGAAACAAATACAGGTGGTTCAAAATTTTGAGTTTTGCATCACCCTCTATTTGTTTTTATTAAATGTCAGTAGATAGTAAATGAAAAGTTGAGATAGGGACATGTAAGCCGTTTTGAGCAGAAATGATTAGTTTTGACACAAAAAATTCCTAAACTTGAAAAATCTCGATTTTTCGCACCCTATATCTCTGTAATCTTTCTCGCTATACCCCAAGTATAATGTATCGACGAAATCAGCTCTTCAGGAAGAATCTAAAAATGAAATAAAATACAGGGTGACCCATTTGAAATAACAAAGATGCTGCTACTTTCTGGTATAAGCGGCAATGCTGCATTGCTGAAAATATTTTAGATCGATAGACCAAGAGCAACTACTTGAGAAACCAAATTTTCAGAATGATTCTATGTCCCGTTCTTCGTAAACGTCTAAGGTACCATCGACCGTGAGTGACCCTGTATTATAGGTACCTATACATTATTCATTATTTTCAACTTAGCATTTCTTGATAAGAATGAAGCTCAAAGTTATACTTAGTACGTACTTATACATATATCGAATTTTACGTAAACTTTGCCTTTATACCTATTATTGTCGAAAAAATTGAATTACTGCCCGATATTGAGTTATTTTGTTTTTTTTCTGTGAATACCTATAGATATTAATTATTGTTATACATGATAGCATGAAATTATGATGAAATATCATTAGAGAATTTGTTATAGCCGAGGTTACAGCACCCTGTGTAACATCGGGAATATTCCAAGTTATTAATCAAATAATATCAGAAATTACATCATCATTAATCACAATAGTAGGTACCGAATTCACATCAATATCCCAATTATTCCTTCATATCTAGGAGTGGTTGAATGACAGACATTTGATGAGATGGAACTCTCAAATAACGAAAATACTATAAAGGCTCCATAGATTGGAGTATCTACAAAATGTTTTAGACTTACACACCCATCATCAACAAAAAATGATAGGCATATCAATTTATCACGTCTGGTATATGTACAGGCTTATCAAACTCGAGTCGGCAATATTGCCAAATTTTTATCTTATTGAAGATACGAGGTCGATTCGAATCAGAGAACTATGTACTTAGTATGTATAATATTTTTTCCTTTGATAACCGCGTAGTGCTAACAGAATAACAATTAAATATCCCGTTTTCCATATATTTCAATGGGACATCCAGTATATTTTGATTTGAATCGATTGCCAACTCCTTTCGGAATATAAATAGTGATTATATAAATTTCATCCTAAAACCACAAACAAAGTTGTGCAATTTTGGGTTTTCGACAAGTCTCATAAAATTGAAATTTGATGAAAACAAAATATGTTGATTAAATTAAAAACGTTTTAATTGTGGGTTTATATAGGGTGAAATTTATGATAACCATTTATGTTCCGGAAGCAGTTGACAATTGATTGGAATTGAAATATACAGGGTGTCCCATTGAAGAAAAGATGATTTCGAATAAATCGGAAAAGCGATGTTCAATTGTTTTTTTGTTAGCACCATGTTCATCAGCAGAAAAAATACTACTAGATCTCCTCTCCAATTCAACCGACCTCGTATCTTAAATAATAATAAGTTATATAGAAGAAGTAGTAAATGGGAAGGGAAAGGTTCAGGGACATGTTTCAAGCGCATATACGCCCATCTTCAGCATGAATGAGAAGTTATGTAGATGAAAAAATTATGATTTGCAACATATTAAATTTTTAGAAGGGCCCTGTGAATTAATAATTTCAAATTCTAATTCATCTTGATTTTCTCTGTACTCATGATTAATAATCACTTCGAATTTAAATGAGATGTATATTTGTTTACTCAAAAAACTTCATAATTTTCACCTCATTTCAGTGTATATTATCTTTGCCTGGAACGAATACAGTTTTCCAGTGTAGTGTAATATAATCTTTGATCAAGTAGGCTACAGCCATCTACCGTAGAGCAGTGAAAGTGATAATGATATATAGACATCGAAGAACGCTGTAATAAAATACACTTTAACTTGTCCTATTCGGCAGCTAATATTTGAGCTATGATATTGATAGATGGCACGGCAAAGCAACAGTGATTACAGTGACGAAAGAGTCACTGTAACAGTGATTTGTATAGAGTCACTGTAACAGTGATGACGTTGTCATATCCTCGGCATCCTGTAGTATTCTGCAAGAAAGTAGGTTCTATGATCACGTGGTACAGTCAGTAGTATATTCATTTCAATGGTATGGATAAAAATAAAATAGTGAATAACCCATCAATGGCTTATAGTACTTTCAACAGTTACAATGTTACAACCCCCCGGACCACCCTGGACCTACAAAACAAATAACCTGGATACCGGATCTAGCGTTATAAGATCTACATTTATTATCGTATATTTACCACTGATATCATATTTACTTCAAATTTGTTTGAGTTCGTCCGTATACATTGTTTAGGCTCGGTTTGAATGTACGGAAATCTACCACCGAGGCATGACAACGCTGTACGCTGTATTTTGATTTTAATACGGTCGCCTGTGGCCATATCAATCTAGCGAGCATTCTATTTTTGTATCTCGACGAACGAGACAATTATATTGTTAATTGTCGATATCAAAACTTTTATTATATCAAACGTTTTAATAAAGAAATACAGTCCACTAGACTAGATATATCATTTTAGCATCATTAAGAGATAAAACGGGGCTAGTAAACCCCACAACAAAACATACATCTTAGATCTATAAGATCTATGGTATACATATACATGGTGCTGAAATTATTTCATCCTCTGCTAGTCTGCTACCTGTTTTCGATTTATTCATTGATTGATTGTCTGTCAGAGATTGGTCGTCAAATCTCATTGTTTTATTGTGGTTTATTATGATGATTTTAATTTTACGTTTCGTGTAATTTCGTTATATTTCGGTCATATTTCGGTTTCTTCGCCAGCATGTGTAGTGGGTTGCCTACAGGGTTGCCGAAGGTACTCCATTCGGAGTAGATCTACTCCATCCAGATGCTCAACTCCAAAAAAATGATTTCTACTCCGGTTGAATGCACATTGTACGAATGAATATATAGTACCGAAATAAAAACTAAGAAGTAACTAATCGAAAAAAGGTAGACACCAGTATATTGTATTACAGGTTAACCACTGGTTATTGTTAATCTGTGATTCTACCAGCATGAATTCATGTGATCATGTCAAGAGACTTTGTTTCCTCTCAGAACCGTTCTAGTTCTAGAACTATACTGCTCATGCGCATTGTCTTCAAATTGTTCACTTGAAGAAAAAGCGCAATAGCAGAACCGTTCTATGACGGTTCTGACGAATATCAAAACAAAGCTTAGACGTCAAGTCAAGTTTCAACAATTCAACCATCACAGTCACAATGTCACTTGTCAAGAATGTCGAAATTGAACGAGCAATAAAAAATTATTCTGAACAAATTCATTTTTTTTTTCATTTCATTTCATTATTCAGGTCATTCAGGCAAGTAATAAGATAAGTGCAGTATTTGCTTTCCCACAGTAGTTTCAATTCATTACAGGATAGGATTCATCCATGTTTTGTAGTATCCAAAAACGTTATTTCTGTGAGGTAGGTACTTGAAGAAATTTTAATTTAACGTGTACTGGAAAGAATTTTGATTTAACATTTTTGGTCTCATAATGTGGATAGTATTTTTTTCAACACCTCATATGAATATATAACCTATATAAAGAATTAAAATAAAAGACACATTCCGGTTTTGAATCTAGTTGCATACATAATTTTTACTTTAATGGAAAGACCTTGAAAATGGAACTCTGAAGGGGCATGCGTGTCTGTGGTGTCTGAACACGAAAGTAGGTACTACTCCGCTTTGGTACGAATCTACTCCACTGTCAATCTCCAATCTACTACTATTTTTTGGTCTGGTGCGGCAACACTGGTTGCCTACTTACAAGTCGCCTTGCGATTTTGATAGACTATAAAATATAAATGAATATTTTTTGTTATATTTCTTGATATATTTCTTTCACATGAACTTGCACTTTCCGTTATTACGGCGTTCATAAAAAATCCTGTGATATATATTACTTATTTACAAAAATACGAGTTATAGTGATCAGTTGTGAATTTGACATTTCCCGTACTCTTGTATAAAAAATGTTCCATTCGTCTCTCAAATTCTGCACTTGAAGTCGCTGATTCCTGATTATCGAAGAACAGTAATAATTCATCGTCAGGCTGTCTCGCCAAGTAGTCATCGTGGAGAAGATGGCAGATTCAGCTAGTGAATCGGATTCGAGTAGCATAGATGGGGGCCCCATCATGATGCCGCCAAGTCCGGTCACTAGAGAACAACTGCAGAAACGCATCGAGAGTCTCCAGCAGCAGAATCGGGTGCTCAAGTGTGAATTGGAGACATACAGACTCAGAGTAAAGGCTTTGCAGGAAGAGAATAGGGATCTTCGTAAAGCATCTGTTATAATAGTAAGCAGAGTTTTTATCAAACAAGAAGATAATCCAAAATATTATATATATAAATGTGTCTCTAGTTGAGAAGAGTAGCTGTCACAATTATTGGTTGGCTTATCCTGTTGGCTTCTTATAAAGATTATTTGACAAACCCAAAAAACAGCCTGTGTAAAAATGAAACCATAATTCTATACTTAGGTAGAAATAGTAAATTGAGTAAATGAAAATGTCTGTTGGGGAATTATCTCAGGTTTATAGTATTTTAGGAAAAATCCAATTCAATCCAATTGGTTGTACAATTGGTTTATTAATGAATTGCTATTCAAACAACTTATTGGAAACAGTTCATAGATCAAGAACAGTAGCTGGAGCTGGTGAAAGAATCTTATTTGGTGCTGTCATATTTTTTGTTGTCTTCCTCATAATTTTGATCCAATCTGAATGTATGTTGATTGTAATTAGGTTGTACTTGAGTAGCTCAATTGTGCAACCTGAATATTTGATAATAACCATATATACATATAATTATCATGATTGTTATCTCACCATTGAGAGACAATAATATTTCTTGTTGTCTGTAGGCTGAGAAAGTTCAGGAATTATTATTGATTGTAGGCATTGTGAGCTTCAACCTTGCCATACAAACTTCTTGAAATAATGATTAATGACTTATAGATGGTTGCATGAAACATAATGTATGCTTTCCAGCAAGCAAAGGCTGAACAAGAAGAAGAGTTTATATCCAACACCCTTTTGAAGAAGATCCAGGCATTAAAAAAAGAGAAGGAATCACTGGCCCATCACTATGAGAGAGAAGAAGAATGTCTTACCAATGATCTATCCAGGAAGCTGACTCAGCTGCGCCAGGAGAAGTGCCGCCTAGAGCAGACTCTGGAGCAGGAACAAGAGTGCCTTGTGAACCGGCTGATGAGGAAAATAGAAAAACTGGAAGCAGAAACACTTGCAAAGCAGAGCAATCTTGAACAACTCAGAAGGGAGAAGGTATATTTTTTGATTCTGAATGATTCTAGGTTTGAAAACTTTGAATTTTTGGAAAAGTGATAGCATTGTCATATGTTATTACAGTTCCTTCTATAACAGCATGCTCATATCAACTGCATTAGGCCAGTAGTTGGTAGATCATTCTGTAGGAACTACTCATGAGATTGTGTGATTCAGTACATAAATATAATGTTATAATGAGCAACCAATTCATGATGAAAATTTTGAAGAATATGACTGATAAAACAATAATTGAGTACTTCACTATCCCCAATGAGAAAGTGTCATTTATGCATCATTATCAAACACAAAATTTAAGTACCCTAGGAAACAGTTGATTACAAATCAAATTCAACTTTATTTGAATGATTTTTTGAATGCAAATTATGATTTCTGTTGAGCCCAAAAATTCTAATAATTTCTTATATTGTGTATGCTACAGGATTCAGCGATATTATGGATAAATCAATAATTTATTTTTTGTAAAATTTTGATTTTTAATGATTTACCTTCATTGGATGCTGTGGGGAAGGTAAGTGAAAAATGGGATGTTATTCTCTTACATATTAAGTTCTTTTCACATTAGCAATTGTTTTTTTTTTCTCCTATAAACCGATTTTTTAGTTAGTCTTCTAGGGTTGCAGTGAATTATAGGACAATTTTGCCCGTTTTGGCAGCTCGACCATGGGGATTATAAGAGAAACGAAGTCGCTCAAATTGGGGCAAAGTTGAGCATTTTCATGATGAACAATTATCTGATTTTATGTCATTTTTAGTATTTGAATTATTGAAAAAAAAACGAAAATTTGTAAATTTCGTTTTAATTTTTTCCCTCTTTTTTTCACTTATAGTACCACTAGAGCTCCAATTATTGCTGGAAATTTTTTCGAGAACACGAATATTTTGAAAATTTTCTAAAAAATATTCGTGTTTGAGAAAGAATTTCAATGCTAAAGAGTTATTTGGCCATTAAAGCTGATTTTCAATGTTCTTACTCTATTAAAGTTTTTTCATTCCTACAACTGTGAAAATAAAAATGTTATAAGTTTCTTTTGTGTCTCATGTCTTCATTTTCAACGAAGTATAATAAAAAATATCGCCCAGAAATGATTTTTTCGTGCTTGTATAACTTCCCGAATTTGTCACACGCGCAAGGAAAAATCCCTATTTCCAGACTTGTAATGCAATATACTATTGCAGCTAGGTCACGTCCACAAAAATTTCCGGATAATTCAGATTGTTGATGTAGCGATAATTTGTTCAAATCGAGGCATTTGATTTGCTTGAAACAACAGGTCTAAAATGTTCAATAAAATCTTATTACTTTTTGTGTAACGAATAAAATACATGAATATTCAGTAGGAAGATGACTTTTTTATCTAGTGTATATTTTTAATTTTCAAGATGTCATTATATTCTCCTCATTGAACGACTGGAATAAAAAATTCAAATCAACATAAACTATGCTATGCATTTAGGGTAGTCAGCATATTTTGATGATGAAACAAAGAGAACCATTTACTTCGCCAACTTCCACTCAGTGATGCGTTTTGGCATAATCTTCTGGGGAGGAAGTAGCCTGGCAGAAAGTATTTTTAAACTACAAAAAAAAGCCATCAGGATTTTGCTACGCCTCGACTACAAAAAATCATGTAGAGTTAAATTCAAAAAATTGAATATAATGACCATGTCAGGGACCTATATATATATGAGTGCATAATGTTTCTTTTTAAAAATCGCAATAAATTTGAGTCACACAAAATACAACATAGTTTAAACACAAGAAACCATAACACCGACTATAATATCCCAATTCACAGACTGTTTTCAACAGAAAAAACACCGGAGTATGCATGTATTAGATTTTTCAATAAACTGCCAGCAACAGTAAAACAACAAGTTGACTCAAAAGTCTTCAAGAGGCTAATAAACAATATTATAGTGGATCTAGAACCATACTCTATTAGGGAATATTTGGGAATATTTGCATTGAAAATGAGACATGAATGTAACAAAAATATCTATCAATTTTTAAATTACCTATCTATTTCAATATTCACTTTATTTCTTTCAATATTTACTTGATAAATTTTAATATCTACTTATTTTAATATTTTACTTATTTTAATGTTTTAATCATTTACTAAGATACAAGTTCTTAATGTATTGTACCTATAATTGTACCTATAATTGACACTATTTTCTTTAATGTTGGTTATTGTGATAATGTATATTCAGATGTAATGTCACTGTGATTGTCATTCTTGAAAATAAAGTCGTGTTCTATTCTATTGGCCTTGAAGTGGATGGAATCGTATCTGACAGGAAGAAACCAACTAGTTAAAACCGACCATACATCTAGTTTATTGAACATCACTTGGGGAGTACCTCAAGGGTCAGTATTAGGTCCGTACCTTTTCCTACTATATATAAATGATCTATCTCCTAGATATATCTGGCTCCTTCACTTTATTTGCCGACGATACTACAATTCCAAGGTGGATATAGAATGGTGAAACAGCTTCCTATTAACAAGCACTAGAATAAACTGTAGACCTTTGCCTACTTGATTTCATACCGTAGTAATATTTCCTGAAATTTAACAGAGATGGCGACATACCTTGTGTCGGTAAAACAGAATCTGTGCATCTGTCATCTTTTTATCAGTTTCATCTGTTCTAGATGAAAAATGACTGAGAAGAGTCAAAATATCAATATTCATTCAAGATTTATCGAAAATTTATTGTTTTAATGTCGTTTTAAGTCACGTCTGTCAGATGTGAACCACAGAAATACGTAAGCAACAGAAATCTTCTTCGATAATCGATCTCACCGCCATCTTCTTTCAAGTCGTGGAAATATTAGTACCTTCTCAAACGGTCTACAAGTTTTTCGCAGAAACAATTGAAGAGCTGTTTCACCATCCTATATCCACCTTGTACAATTCTATGGCACTCTGAAGATGTAAATTTGCTTCGTACGAATGTTACAAAGGACCTATATAAAATAAAATCATGGTGCGACGCAAATTTTCTATGTTTGAATTTTAATAAAACGAAACTTCTAACATTCAGATGTTTTCATCCGGATATAGAATTGGGGACTGACTCTGTACTATTTGACAACAATATAAAATTCTTGGGACTGAACATAGATACTGATTTGAAATTCACAAGTCACATAGATATACTGAACAAAAAAATATCGTCAGGATGCTTTGCTCTCATATCTACAGCTAGAGAGTTAGGTTATACTGCGGCAAAAAATGTTTATTTTGCTCTCATTGAGTCAAACTTGAGATACGCAATTCAGTTCTGGGGATCATGTTGTAAAGAACTATTTGACGGTGTATTTTTGTTGCAAAAGCGGGCGATGCGTTACTTGTGCCAAGTGAATAGTTCGACTTCTTGTAAACCTCTCTTTTTGAGACATGAAATACTAACACTAACTTCAATTTACGTGTTAGAAGTTACATGTCTCATTCACAAGAATAAATCCTTATACAGGAATAACAACCGCACCGCACGTAATGCAATGAATCTATCACTGATCATTCCCAAATCCACACTGATTAAAGACTCGATAATTTACAATGGTGTCAAAATGTATAATAAGTTACCTGCAGACATAAAGATCTTGGATTCTCTCAAAACATTTCGTAAAAAGTTACATGAAAGACTGATAAGTAAAGCATATTACAATTTGATGGAATATTTTAATGACGAAGCGATATGATACTGTTTGTGTCTATATGTAATTTTTTGAATGTATATTTATTTATTTGAATGTGATTATTTATATGTAATGTTTGTGTTTTAACCCGTGTTCGTCAATAAGGTTTCTGTATCTTGGACAATAAACACATACTCTCTCTCTCTCTCTATTCTAAACCTGCAAAAAAATGCTTCTAAAACTTGATCATCGCATGCCAATCCCTTCAACCCTACTGCCGGGGGCACGACCCAACCTACAACCAACCCAACCAGACCCTCTCCATGCCCTCAGGTCGAACTGGAGAACACGCTCGAGCAGGAGCAGGAGGCGCTGGTGAACAAGCTGTGGAAGCGCATGGACAAGCTCGAGGCGGAGAAGCGCACGTTGCAGATCAAGCTGGACCAGCCGGTGTCGGATCCGGCTAGTCCGCGTGAGATCAGCAACGGCGACGCCGCCGCCAATCTGAGCGCGCACATCCAGACGCTGCGCAGCGAGGTGGCGCGCCTGCGCTCCAGCCTGGCCATCAGCCAGCAGGAGCACTCGCAGAAGATGCAGCGGTACGTGCAGGAGGAGCGCAACATCAAGGAGGAGAATTTGAGGTAATTTTCTTTTCCGCAAATCGCTAGGAAATTTTGACATTCCTGTCAAAATTTCTTGAAGAAAAAGTCAGGACTTCCTTACTGTGAGGAAATGTCATTTCCTTACTGTAAGGAAATGATATTTCCGTGCAGTTGTTAGTGAAAAATTGATTGAAAACACATTGCTTATAAGGAATTAATTTATATTTTGAAAACATCAAGTCATTGCTGAATACATTTTTAAGATCAATTTGTTATATTTACAGTAATTTGACAGTTAGTACAATTATTGAACATTGGAGGAACACTGTTAGAACTATGAGAAACATTTTGGACAACATGCGGGGTGGTAGGGTTATTTTGTTGAATATTTTGTACTGTGAAAATTTTATTTGCCACCTCAACCTTATTGTTAAGCGATTCTTCGATATATCCTTCAGCAACGTTTGATGACTTCCATCTGCCATGCCTCTTTAAACTAGTTATGTCGGCACCAGAGTCAACCAATATTGTTGCAGAAGACCGACGAAAGCAGTGACCAGTGCATTTTTTGTCGGATTTACCAAGTTCAAATAAGTAGCAACTATTTTGGGCATTTTTCTAAATTGATGAATTCCTACCACTTGTCTACAACCCTTTCCGCTTTGATATTTAAAGAAAAATCGGTCACTGTTCATATTTTCTGGTCTTAACGAAACATACTTTCGATAAACATTCAAGTAGATCTGATTAATTACAAATGATCTTGGTTTGTTGGTTTTCGAATCAGGTATGCTGATTAAAAGCTTAGATTCTAGGTCTTCTATATCGTGTACAGTCATTCGGACTAACTCATCCATTCTACAGGCCCCAGAAATACCAAATATTACAGCCACCTAAAAAATAAATAAAGGTACAATCTAAATAGAAATTAAAACCTTGTAAATTACCTTAATCATTAAATTTTCTTTATCTGGAGCTTCCTGGATAAATTTTTCAATTTCTTCCTTCGTTAAAATCTTAGATTTCTTTGCCCTATAACCTTGAGCTTGCCGTTTCAATAAAGAACGAAGTTTTGAGTATGTAGATATATCTACATTGTGTTTAATTGGAAGGGTTGACTTCAGCATTGAATAATTGGCCCATAATGTTGAAGATTTCATCTTTAAACAAAGGTCTAGGAAGTATGCCATTACAACATTTTCTGAGAAAGAACTGGTATTTTTACTCATGCTATAATCCATAAAACGTCTGTATGCATTTTCATACTTTTCTCTTGATTTCTTTGGCAATAATTATAATGAAGCAGTATTCACTGCCTCAACCAGCTCTGGAAGAGTCCCAGGAATGGGAATTTCATCATCACTTATCATTTTACTTTCGAGAACACCAGCAATTAAATTTATAAGCGTCAAGTTTGACAATTCAACCTCAATACGTTTCCATAGTAGCCCAAGTAATTTTATTAGGAATTTCAAAGCACCATTTATTTGGGAATAAAATTATCGCGTTTTTTTTTAAATCAATCAATATCTGTCGAATTTTAAACGATTTGCGGAAAAATAGTATGTTTACCTCGTAGGAAAAGCCACATTCCTGGACTCTGTGTTGCTAAGTCTCGGCTTGCGCCTCGACTTAGCAATCTTCACAGTCGCCCAGGAATGTTAAGCTTTTCCTACCCGGTAAACAATGTACTATTTATCCATCTATTCATGTCGGCGCGCCCTGATGAATAGGCATTTTTGGTATTCATCGGCGCGTTCCACGCATGCTCATATTCCGCCCCGACCAATAGAATCTCTGACTAAACATTTGTAATACCCACAAGACGGTAGTGGACAGCGCATTTGCCCCACAAGCTAGGCGCACCAAGTTCGGATCCCTCGATTCCTTTTTTTTTAACTTTCAATCAATTTATTTATCTATTTATTTACGGGAAACCCCATTACAAAAAAACTACACAATCCAAATATGTGGTGAATATTATAAAAACTAATGAAATCCTGTTAATAAAATGAATATACGTTTATAATAAATTCTAATGAATAAACATCAAACCATAGATTTAACAAGTTTTTTGAAACTATCAATTGATCCATAGAAAATGTCTAACTCGCTTTCATTTATAATTTTTAATGTTCTCTCGATAGGTGTGTGTTGGCCATAATTTGTAGAATGATGTGATATTCGAAAGATGTTATTATTTCTCAATGTTCTGTTTGGTATATTGAAATCGATCAACTCTAACAAATTAGGACACACAATCATTCCCTTTATCAATTTGAAAATGAAGCATATATCATTTGTTGTTTGTCGATTTTTCAAACTTTGCATTCTCGTATCATTTAGAATCAAAGAATAATCATGGTTCTCTATTACAACGTTGAGTTTATAGGCACAAAACCTCAGGAATTTATTTTGAACACGTTCGAGAGTATAGTTGTGGCTTTGGTAAAGTGGTGACCACACAATAGAGGCATAATCCAATTGAGAAACCACCAATGACATACAGGGTGACTCACGGTTGATGGTAGGTTAAACGTTTCTGGAGAACAGGACTTAGGATTATTATGAAAATTTGATTTCGTGAGTAATCAGTTTTGTTCTATCGATCTAAAATACTTTCAGCGTTGCGGCGTTGCCGCTTCTATCAAAAAGTAGCAACAACTTTGTTACTTCAAATGGAACACCCTGTATTTTATTTCATTTTTAGATTCTTCTTGAAGAGCTGATTTCGTCGATCTATCATACTTGGGGTATAGCGAGAAAGATTACAGAGATATAGGGTGTGAAAAATCGAGATTTTCCAAATTTACGAATTTTTTGTGGCGAAACTATCCATTCTTGCTCAAAACTGCTTACATGTCCCTATCTCAACTTTACATTTACTATCGATTGATATTTAATTGAAACAAATACGGGTGGTTCAGAATTTTGAGTTTTGCATCACCCTCTATTTGTTTCTATTAAATGTCAGTAGATAGTGAATGAAAAGTTGAGATAGGGACATGTAAGCCGTTTTGAGCAGAAATGAATAGTTTCGACACAAAAGATTCCTAAACTTGAAAAATCACGATTTTTCACACCCTATATCTCTGTAATCTTTCTCGCTATTCCCCAAGTATGATATATCGACGAAATCAGCTCTTCAGGAAAAATCTAAAAATGAAATAAAATACAGGGTGTTCCATTTGAAATAACAAAGTTGTTGCTACTTTTCAATAGAAGCGGCAACACTGTATTGATGAAAGTATTTTAGACATATAGAGCAAGTTTGATTATCGACGCCCACAAATTTTCGAAATGATCTGTCTTTCTGTTCTCCAGATACTTCTAATGTTCCATCCACTGTGAAACACCCGGTATATAACAACCTCACTGTATGGATTGAGAAAGTGCTTCAATGTCTAATAATGTACCCTAGCATCTTTGATGACTTGTTTGCGATGTTGTTAATGTGTTCAATGAAAGTCATATTTTCTCCGAACACTATGCCCAAATCTCGAACAGATGATACTGATGAAAGTTTTTTACTATAATTATAATAAGATGAATCATATTTTTTTTAATCTTATTAAAACTTATGAGAGAACATTTATAAATATTAAGAAATAATTTATTTCGACTACACCAGTCGGTCAGATTATTTAGATCTCTTTGAAGATTACATTCATCATCAAATGAGTTTACAGGGTGATACATTTTCAAGTCATCAGCAAACATTAGATATTTACTGAAAGTGAAGCTATCATTAATAAAAAGATTGAATAACAATGGTGCACATTGTGATCCTTGTGGGACACCTGATGAGACATTAATCTCATTTGATTGATAAGACCCCACTTTAACTCTGTTTGCGACCCCTCAAAAAACTACCAACCCAATTCAATAAGATTTCGCTAAAACCAATATTTTTTAATTTCAACAATAATAAATTATGATCAACCCTGTCGAAAGCCTTGCTAAAATCTGTATAGATAGAATCCAATTGTTTTTTTTTTCTTCTAAAGCTGTTATAATGTCATTGCTGTAAATCAATAGATTCGTTACTGTGGATCGTTTAGGCAATTGTTCTTTCTTGAAAAATTTACGAAAATAGGGATCCGAACCCTCACTGATAGGTTAGTTAGTTTAGTTCAGGCAGACTCATTGAATAATATAGCGCGACACCGCGTTGATTGAGCCGGGATTTCAAAGTTATATTTTTCATTTACTTCATTCATTAGTTTGCGTCTTCGCTCACAATCATGAGATTTTTTGGAAAGAACAATTTTTTTATACAATTTTCCAGGCTGCAGCGAAAATTGCAATTGGAGGTAGAGAGGCGTGAGGCACTGTGCCGCCATCTATCCGAGAGCGAGAGTTCCTTGGAAATGGAAGAGGAGCGGCACTACAACGAACAAGTGCTGGGAGTTAGGCAGCACACAGTCTCGCCAGTTCCGGCTTATAATCCTTCTCCTAGTCATAGCAGACCTTTGAGCCCAGGTAGTTTACATGTGATCATAATACATTGACTTTCTTATGCTGGTTGTTGTGGTATGACAAGTTTTCGTGCTGGATCCTTTGCCGTTTAAAAGTGACAGTTGTCATACTTAGCAGAAAAGAAAAGTTGCGACAATTCGCCTCCTGAAAACAGTTCTGCCAGTGAGTCACTATTCAAAAATTTTGTCGCTTTTCTCACTATTTTCGAAAGTTGTTATTTCTGGGCTCAGAAGTTCCTGTCAGAATACATTTTTCATACGGATTGCAAGGTTTAATTGATTTATCACGTTCCGAGACATTGCCGTTCTTGTCTATTCCGGTTCCTCTTACTAAACCGTTTAATATTGTAGCATTTGTCTTGTTCTTCAGTTACTTACCATGTTCTTCAAATTTCCCATGAAAATACTGCAAATGAGCAAATGAATCACTATCTGAAGCTATTTCTTCAACGTTAACCTTAACCTATACTGGAGAATCACCATTCAAAATAGTCTCTCAAAGAGTATGTTTGCATATTGCCAACAGCTTCCAAGACAAGACTGCCTTGGAGGTTTTCTACACATCTATCAACTACGAATATTGATAATAAGGACAGTCTATCTGAATCCGTATCAAAAGAGCGTCATTGGAAAGACTAAATGCCTGCGCATGCGCCAAAATCAAGTGAATTTGATTTTGAAATTATTACATAGTCGCAATTGGACCTGTATCGGAAGTTTTTAAAGCAAGTAATATTTAGGTTCTTTAGAAAATGTATAGTTGTCATAAAGGGAAAAAATGTTAGACATAATATTTAGCCAATAGAACCTTTTTTTTTTCAAGTCTGCCATGAAGAACAACACTATTCCATAAGTCTTCGGCCCCGGCAAAAACAAAAAGAAATCGATTGTTATTCGATTGTTATTCATCATGATCTTAATAGTAAATTTTACTCGCCCAGTTTTCAAGCGCACCACATAGTCTGGTGAATTATTAAGAACGAGAGAAATATTGCCAGAGAAAAAATTTTGCGTGGCATCATCACAGGTCGTTCCTTGCAGGTCTCTCCGCGATCCAAGTCCCGGCGGCGCGCGACTCCCTCTCCGCCTGCCCGCCGCGCTGCCACTCGTGCGGGCAGCCGCTCGTGCCGCCCAGCGCAGTCGCGTCGGCCGCCCTGCTGGCGGGCGGGCCCGCGGGCAGTCCGCCCGCCCCGCCGCGCCGCCCCTCGGAGCGGTTCGTTAAGCCGGCCGCGCCCGCCCCACAGCCGGCCAGTCCGATGGACACGTCCGGCGGCAAGGACTGATGAGGGGGCGGGGTGTGAGGGGAGGGGGCTGTGGGCGGGGTTTTTGGTTGGTTCTTGCCCGTTCGAAGGGAGGTGGCTGCCGCTGAGGCGGCCTAGGGTGGATGTGTACTTGTTGTTTGTTTTTTTTTTTTGATGAATGTTTCTGTTTGTACTCATGTTCACTTCTCAAAGGAGTTGACTGTGCAGCAAAAGGTACATGAACGTTTGAAGTTGAATTTTGTCAAAACCACTTATAATAATTTCATAACGCATTTAATACAAGTAATAGGTGAAATAACTCATACTCGATGAGTGATGAAACCCTCGTTTCAAAAAAAGAGAGAAGTTGTTGTGAATGATGAACATAAACAGATAGATATCAGTAAAGGAAGGTGGAATTTCGAAATCTGGGATGGATTTTCTCGAAAAGTAGTGGTGTTTGTTCTCTATAGTTTCAAAATTCATTTTTCTGAGGTCAAAATACATAAGTACAAACAAAATATTTCTTCAAAAATGTTATCGTATAAGTGCATATTTACCCGATTCAGTTGGATTTCTGGAACTTTCCTTAATAACTGAGCATTCATCAAGAAAATCTGCAAACAGGATCCTGATGTAACATGTCAACCATTGATCGATTTTATCTGGTTATACAATCCGGTTTTCAGTAAAGCTATATTATATTTGTTTCATGAGACTTCACTTTAGATTTATGCATAAATTTTCAGTCTTGGGTTTCAAGTTGCAAAACTGATAGAATTCAAGTAGACAAAATAATGACAACACAATGGAGCAACCAAGACTTCATTGCAGTAACATAAATTTTCAAAATGAACTGACAGATCTTTCAAACGCTTGCGCAAATCGATTGTGTCAAGTCGTAGGAGATGAATGTTCCTAAGTTTCTCAGGACTTTGAACTTCTGACAAATGGTTACATTGGTAACCGAAGGATCCACGTGTTGACCACACACTAACGCCAGAATAACGTCCAAGAAAATGAACTAAGACAGAAAACACAAAGGAATCTGAACAAGACAGGATCACGAATAACACCAGAAAATTGTATACGATATTTCTCCGAGAAAGACTTTGTAGCCAACAGACGAACCTTCAATTTCGAAAGTTACGTAATTAAAGAAGAGTCATATGAAAATTACATCCAAGAAGAGAAGAAAAAAAAGTAGTTGAGTTTCTTAGACTTGATACTTAAAACTGCTGCATAAATCCATGGTCAATCACCTTCAGTTAATCCCTATGAAATAAATATGTTGCTTATATAATGGCAGCTCTGAGCATGTTCTAATGCAGGCGTTTTAGGAAGGTGAAGTAGGCAATTAAATACCCGATATAAGTCTTAGCCCTTTCCACTAGTTTGTTATATATTCAAGGTATACTTCGCCTTTGGAGAACGCCTGGACTTGAGTTGTGAAATTCGATTCTAAAGGCTAATTTTTTCTTCGAATCGAGAACAGTTCCCTTGAGAGAAAAGTGGGTGTATGGTTATATGGCTGTGCACGGCTTCTATTGGTCGATCTGAGAGGAAGGGGGGTGGTTCAACTTTATCTCAGAATCGACCGTGGAAAGCAAAGGGGAACGATAGAATTTTTGTCCGGAATGAGGGACACGCTCATTTTTTTCTCACCGGATCTGTTGTTCCATCTAAAGTAACGTAATGTCGAACCCGGTCTATGGCTTGCGGATTTTCTCGGTGATAAAGTTGGGCTGGCTTTACAGGAACAATCCGCTGCATGAATATCAGAGGCAATGCAACATTACATTTGATTATTGGGGCCCAAGAAGTTGAAATGGAGATTGTATTGGCTTGGTATCCATGCTTGTTTCAAAAGCCACCCAAAAACCGAGGGCACTGTAACAGGAGATATATAATTTTCGTGTGAATTACCCGCCTAGTAATTGCACCTCGATACGTTACTTGTCATTTATTGGCTGGTAAAAGCTTCTTTTTCATGCTAGCTTCTCGTGCTATTCGTTTTGCGTTGTTTCGTTCAGATCATTATGAGATGTAGACAACAAAATGAAGAAACACACAACGCAAAGCTATTCGAGTACAATGTTTCGAGTTCTTTGAGCTGTTGGTGTCACTGTTTGGGACGATTCAAGTGTATCAGAGCGAAAAGCTTAAACTCCGAAATGGAAATATAATCAATGTGGTCCCAGAAAATATCGCGGCTAGAAATCCGTAGGATGCTCGATATTACCGATGTAACGTGGCCAAATTGATATTGTTAAAATTATTTTTTCTTCGTTAGTCCTGAAAGATTTCAACAAAGGAGCACTTTAGTCAAAATCACAGTTCAGCAGAGTAAGTAATCACAGGGCAGAATGGATTTGTTACAAGATGGGTCCGGTGGATTTTCTTTCATTAAATCCGATTTCCAAATTGCAATATATTCATTCCTGCGTTTTTTGTGCCAAATATTGCCATCTATGTACATGAACTTTATTTTATTGATGAAAATTGGAGATGCATAAAAATAAAATACGAACGACCATATGGGAATCTTTTTTGTTATTCATTTGTCAGAATGTTTTCTTCTTATTGATAAAAAGTATTATTTTTTGCGTTGGAGGCTGTGATTCAAAATTGATTAATTTAAGTTCCAAACAACTTTTCTAAATAAACATTTTTGATTATTAATTTCAATTAGTTTTTTCGGCATGATTCATGTATCTATTTTTATTGAGAATTCATAGCCTCTAATAGGTAGGAATAATTACATTTCAATCAACTTTTCCTTCTGTCCTCTTGTCAAATTCGCATGACTACCTACTTGATGAGACTTTATAATACATTGTGTAATCACACTAAAGTGATGCTTTGAAAGATCTTGTAAAGCAGATTTTGAAAAGTGATTCTCAAATTATCCTCCCAATCTCCCAGGAAAAGCAAATCCAGTGAAAACGTTATATAGGCACAATAAATTTCACTACAATAGTTAGTCATTGCTCAATCACAATAGGGGCACAAAATATTCTATCAGTAATGTTTGTATTGTAGCTAAATCTCAATGAAAAAACAAGGGCTTTCACTGGCATTCCTTTTCCATTTAATTTTCATTTTTGGAGGCGAATTTGTCATGATATAAAATTGCGTGAATGAGAATACTGTGTAACATTTAATTGTTCTACTTGACTGATTTTTCAATTTTATGTTCTTATGAAACAATATGAATCATGTGATTGTTAATTTTGTTATGAGTGCCGGAAAATGTACACGAACTTGGTCCCCGAATTCGATTTTGTAATCCTTATTATGCAACAAGTTGTCACTTCTATCTTGTAGATGGAAAATATATAGATAAAGAAAACTTAGGTGGAAGAGAGAAATATAACATATAGGTGTTGATAGCTTTTACATTTACTTATGTTCATATCTCATTTCATGGGATATTTTTCGTGAGGATTCCTATTATAAAAGAGAAAAATCTCCTCCTAGCTTCCACATGACTAAAAATTTTAATGTGGAAAAATTATCGCACATTGAAATTATGCATTAAATTACTTGAGGTAATGCAAGAAGTCAACTTGCAGTTGCATTTTTAAAATTTAGGAACATTTTAATATACCTATATAAATTTGTTTTGCTTTTATATACTCATCTCTATATGTATAACAGATGAAGTACTATTGTTGTTGAAACATTTATGAATACTATCCAATAGTTAACAGTTTTTTTCGAGCTTGCATGTATCAATTATATTTGCAGGAAGCTATAAAGCATGGGAGCTTATTTTCAAGGAAGAAACTTGTATTTTGAAATAAATAAAACCACCACTGTTAAAAAATGATTTATCTTTGATTTGATACCTGGATATGTTGACCCAAATCATAGGAGTATTTACTATGCCCAAATCAATCAAAAATCCAAATATTTCATTATTGTAAGTAGTTTCTTCAATACAATATAAATGTTACTTTTTCAGAACTACCTGTATGTGTAAGGATTTCTCTTAGAATTTCATCACCCCAAGTATTGAAATACTCATATAGTCCTATTCTGATTAACAAAAATACAAATTTCATTTGTAAGTAAAATTTGGCCAACATCGAATCTTCCAATATATTTGAAATTTAGCAGGTGTACTTAAAAAAACAATGGCGGATCGCATATATCGGACGAGTCTTTCAATCATCCCATACAAGGAAATTAATTGATTTTTCTTTTTTATTGTAATTTGAAAGCTTGTTCCTATTGCATACCTCCTTATTTTTCATTATTCTAAATAATTCATTACCATTTTTTTCTGTGCTTTGAGAATAATATTGACACTCAACATTTTCAGCATTGATCTTCACTAAATTCAGAAAAAATGTATATTAAGAACTATAAATATTCCAGTTGTGGCAAACTACAAGCTATCTAGAACTGTAATACCTTCACTGAAGGTTAGGAATCAGTTTTTAAATAAAATTGAAGTAACTTTAAATTTTTTATTGAAAATAATGTAATACTACATTATTAGTGGGTTTTTGCAGCTAACCTCTTATCTCTCTCCTCAGCAATGCTCAACTTGATACCCTTGCCTCTAGGAAGTGAAACAAATGCCTTTGCTCCTTTTCCAATAATGAATACATTGTGTAATCTGAAAGGGTGACCAATATTAGAACAATGTTGCACTAAAAGCCTGATGAATTCACTTACCTAGTAGCAAAAACATGACCATTAGCATCCTTCACATGTACAATATCAAACGAACCAGGGTGACGCTCCCGGTTCATAACAGTACCAACACGTCCCAAATTTCTTCCACCAGTAATCATACATAGATTACCAGATTCAAATTTGATGTAGTCCAAAATTTTTGATGTGGCAATCTCCATCTGAATGGTGTCATTGACTTTGATGTTGGGGTCAGGGTAACGAAGTGTTCTACCATCATGTGTCACTAGGAAGGGAATATTTTTAGGTCCAGTCTGAACTCTTCGTACTTTGCACAATTTGTACTAAAAAAGAATTGTTATGTAAATGGTCTTCAAAATTGAACAATTATTACATATTTGTAACAGCAATCAGATGAGTAAGAGAGCAATCATAATTATCAGATTTCAAATGCCTTTTATCTAGATATTCATCATAGAAAATTACAGAAGTCATTTCAAGACCAAATTAGGTAAATAACTCACTTTTGCTTCCTCAGCTGTAATACGATGTACAGCAAATCTTCCTTTAACATCATAGATAAGACGGAAAAATTCTCCAGTCTTCTCAATGGTAATAACATCTAAAAACATTATTATTCATCACATAAATATACCTTTGAAAACCCATTTAAAAACTCACCCATGAAACCAGCAGGGTAATTGGAATCAGTTCTAACTTTCCCATCAACTTTGATTAATCTCTGCATAACGATTTTAGTAACTTCACTGTTGGTCAGAGCATACTTGAGTCTGTTGCGGAGGAAGATGACCAATGGCAGGGATTCTCGCAACTTGTGCGGCCCAGTGGATGGACGAGGGGCGAATACACCCCCCAATTTGTCCAACATCCATGCCTTGGGAGCATTCAGACGTTTCAAATGCTTCTTTGGACCTCGAGCCTAGAATAGAAGAATTAAATTAGAATACTGTTGAAGACAATGGAATTGAGAACACAGTTAACAGTTGATGTAGCTTTAAAGAAAAACATTTCGACTAGAAAACGCATAACCTCACTTAATATTTTTCGTCAAAATATATCGGAAAAAAGCAAAAAAACAGAAAATACAAATCCCATCCGGAAATTCACATATTGCAATTGAGATTTGTGAAGTAAAATCCAATAAAATATAAGTGATGAAACCGAAAAATCCAATAATAACGTAAATATCTTGAACCTACCATATTTTTGGCGAAATTCTAAACTGAAAAGAAACAAGAATCTCTTGTTGACGTAAATGACACAACTGAACACAATGACACAAGACAAGAGACAAGACAGACACTCAGTTCAGGAACTTCAGATAGAAAGACAGAAATATCCCTGAGATCCCCACTCCCTCTCTAAAATCAAAATGTCCCTAAATTCATACACCACAGAGTACAGTAAAATCCAAAAATCAGGTGAAATCTTTGACAACACTGACTTCATGTCATGGACAGCATGGAAAGTACAATCATTTTTCATATATTTCCCTTTCTACTCAATGTCAAAAACAAAGACAGGTATATATACACTAGTTGCGTAAACATTCCCTTGAGGCCCCTAAGGACAAGGTTAGTATTTTCTACTAACTTTAGTAACCTTACCATTTCTAATTAAGAAGCTGGCAAGAGACTAAAAAAAAGACAGAATTACGAAATGTAGTTGTTGTGAGTGATGTGACACTTTTGACAGTGACTCATCAATTTTACGATGATGCCAAACCACCCAAATAATATTGTTTTGATCATCAAATTTCCTGTTGTAGATTCAAATGTTATGAAATTGTAAATGCGCTTCTCACTTCTCAGTTATAAAATATTTGAAACTAGATATAGGTGCCCGTTGAACATATATCTATTATCTATTTAGTTAAAAGATATATGCCGTTGAAATAATAAGAATCTACGACGAGCTCAGAGCTGTCAACACTGGCACCAATTTGCTGATGATTTATTTATTTTGGTATTTTATTAATTCTTTATAGATAAAACTTCAAATAATACCGAATAGTGAATTTGATAGTAAATATACCAAATGAGAATATCATTTTACAGCTAATAAAGTCTGCAAAATCGCGAAGTTGAAAAAACTTCGAAATTTGTATCCCAATCAAAGGAATCAACTGGGAAATAAAAATGGGCAATGAAATGTCATCTACAGCTATGGAAAGTATCCTTTTTATTTAAATTCACTGCTGAAATTATGAACTATATAAACCAGTATTTCCCTCAGCATTTCCTTTCCTCTGTCAACCGATTCATTAGTATTTTCATCATATATTTCCTTATTATATGCTAGAGCACTTATTCAACTTGAAATATGCTGTGAAGGAACTTGAGAGAAACTCCAAAAGATGTGAAAAAGAAGAAAAGCAGGAGAAAGCCAAGACCAAACAAGCCATTCAAAAAGGGAACATGGAAGTTGCGAGAATACATGCAGAAAATGCAATAAGACAGAAGAACCAGTCCCTAAACTACCTAAGGATGTCTGCAAGGGTAGATGCAGTGGCTAGCAAAATACAGTCAGCTGTTACTACCAGGAAAGTAACCAACTCCATGGCTGGAGTTGTGAAAGCAATGGATGCAGCCATGAAGAGTATGAATTTGGAAAAGATTTCAGGTATCATGGATAAGTTTGAATCCCAATTTGAAGACCTTGGTGTTCAAACTGAGGTGCTTGAGAATACTATGGGCCAAACAACTACCACTCTTGTTCCCCAGAATGATGTGGATTCACTTATGCAACAAGTTGCTGATGAAGCTGGGTATGTTTCTCATGATTTTCATATACCAGATTATATTTGAAAACATTCTTGAATAAGGTATGGTTTCTCCTCAAATATATTTAAAAAACCACATTCAAACCAGTTTGAATGTTATCTTTGATAAAACTCACAGAACCATAGAACATTTTTCAATAAATATATATTCAAGGAAGTCTCCCTTATCCCTTATGGTTTATAATTCAATATGAAATGAGAGTGATCATTGTAACTGGAAACTGTTGCCAATAAAGAGCAGTTTATTGATTGATTGTACCACAGTATAATGCTCTGAGTTGTCCTTTTGATTTAAATCCTCTTCAGTAAACCTCAACATTATTGAAAATTACATTTTTGTGTTTGATATACTGTTTCATATTTATTTTTTAGTTTGGAATTGAATATGGAACTTCCTGAAGGCCCTCAAGCTACTGCCATTGGAAATACCTCACAGGTATCACAGGAACAGGATGAACTCAGTCAAAGACTTGCCAGACTCAGGCAAGCAGAATGAGCTGAGATCTTACTTCCACACTATCCACAGTATAAGTATATAGTAAGAAATTTACCAATTTGTGATAGAGTGATAACAATATTCTTACCTTTGTTTTATTGGAATAAACAATTTTATTTCTCATGTACACTTTCACTCAGGTGGAACTGATTATATTTTGAATAACCTGCAGACATTATGTAGAACTTCGATTTAGTTCAGTTTTTCTTCAGAAGAATGAATTTGAAATTTTTCTTAAAATAAGTGTAATGTCAGCTTCTATATTTATAATAAATGTTATTTGAAAAATATCTTCATTTCTTTCATGTGCCTTGGAGAACATCAAAATGTTTATCTGTAAAGGATGGAATTCTTGAAAAATCTCGATTCTAGCTGAATGATGCGAAAATGTTATATGGGTCAATCTGCTGACAATAACACAAAAAATAATGAATTGGGTTACAGAATTTCAAAGGCAGATACGCTAGTTTTGTAATAGGGTCCCATTTAGAAATAATGGCACAGAAAGCCCAAAATTTCATAAAATTCAAAAAGAAATTAGCAGAATCCATCCTGGGCATATCGCTCGAAAATGGCATAAAAAAGTTCGAAAATGCATAAAAAATATACCGGAAAAATGTTCAGGGCAGACATGGGGTTCTTGTATATCAGCGTAGCAGAATCCAGAATTTCAAAAAATATCGAACATTCCCGATAGATTTCTAAAAACTGTCAGGTAACTAACAACTCAGGAAGTTTGCAAGTTATACTACTAAGGATTTACTCTTCTCATTCGAAATATGTGAGGAAAGTTCTCGGCATCTCCAAATCTGATAGTTCAAATTAGGGAAAAGTGGAATCGAAATAAAAATCGGTAATCAATAGGATCTTCTCTTTCATATTCAAGTTCTCACCAGATACATTTCATATAATCTAAGGGGCATTATTCACAAACTGCCAACACCCGAACGTTCAGCAGGGCGTCAAACAATCAAACAACTGAAATTGAATCCATCCCACGTCGAAAAAAAATTACATAAAAACCAAGACACCGGCAGTTCGGCAACGCCCGCGATTACAATATACAATAAAAGCACTAAAACTAATCAACCAACAGCCCCCCCCCCCCCCAAGGGGCCATCCATAAATTACGTCACAGGTTGAGTGGGAAGAAAGGATGTCGACGAAGTGTGACAAGGGGCGGGGAGGAGTGTCAAATTTTGTGATTTGTTTTTCGAAATATAATATTTTATATCTTAGTAATATAACATATAAAATAATTTCGGAACACTGCTGATTTAATTTCATAAATTTCTAAATTTAAAATAGCAAAATATGTGACATCACACTAAGTAGGGCCGGTAGGGGGGATGTCACAAATGTGACCAGTTGTGACAAGGACAAGGAGGGGCAATTTTTCTTATTTTTCCGTTAGGTGGCGATATCGGATTTTTTCAAAATTTTTGGCTCTACCCACGTACTTAGGCCTCTTGAACTCGAATCTGGAAACCAAATAGTGCGGAAACAAATATTTTTTGAGATATGCGCAAAATGAACCACCAACCCTTCTTTTTCTAGTGTTTACCATCATTGGCTTGTTCGTTGTACTCATGCTCGCAGAAAATATATACCAAAATCACCTTATTTCTGTTATCAGAAAAACAAAACGAGATTTCTGAAATTTGATATTAGGTTGAATATGTATGTAGTTTTTTTAAACAACCATTGATTATCAATCAACGCAACAACCATAATAGCTGTCAGATAAAGACGATGGCAATGTTGCCAGTGGTCGTCCGTTCATACAAGGGATTTCTCATTTAATATATATATATGTCCTTTTTTTCGACACGAAGTAGAGATAGATAGAAACACTAAATGCTCCATGAAAAAATTTCTACCGTGGTGTTAATATAAGCTTTCAACGATATTGATAGAATGCCGTTTCTCGTCAAACAACAATGAAAGAAGGATGACAATGACTTCATTCTGAGAATATCTCGAAAAGTATTAGTTTCCGCACTATTTGGCTTTCAGATTCGAGTTCAGGAGGCCAAAATACGTAAGTCCAGCAAAAAATGGCAATTTTGCCCTCATCATGCGATCTATTTCTATATTCAGTGAAAACTTTTGTTCATACACATGTATTTTCACCTTAGGGATCGTGGACATACCTCTACTTTTCGAGATAACCCATGACAAAGTTCAAAATTTCACCTCCTGTGCGAATTTTGAGCGAATAAGGGTGGATTCATCACAGCTGCCTTATAGCAGAACGACTCAGTGATAGTTTTCTCTCTTCAATACATGTCTAAAAGAAAGATAGATATCAGTAAAAGAAGGTCGAATTCCGAACTTTGGCATATGAACTATCTCGAAAAGTAGAGGTATGTTCACGAATTAATTAACAAATTCGGATTCCAGAGGTCAAGATACATGGGTACAAACATTTTCACTGAAAAATATAAATCACAAAATTACCACAAAAATTTTGAAAAAAATCGACATCGCCCCCCAACGGAAAAATTACCGGAGTACGAGGTCAAAAAATCATGGAAATCACGTGCCATAATTTATTAATATCAAATTTTTGAAATTTCGTTTTGTTTTTTTTTTGATAACAGAATTAAGGTGATCTTGATATATATTTTCTTCGAGCATTAGCACCGACTTTTCGTATACAACGAACAAGCCAATGATGAATAAACAATAGAAAAAGAAGGGTGGTGGTTCATTTTGCGAATATCTCGAGAAATATTTGTTTCCGCACTATTTGGTTTCCAGATTCGAGTTCAGAAGCCAAAAATGTTGGCAAAAAACTAAACATCGCCCGGGGGGGGGAGGGGTCAAAGAATCACGAAAATCGCGCCCAATCCCAACAGCTCAATCCCCGCGCGGCTTCTTCGACATTGGCTCCTCGGCCGTCTTGTGCCTGTTGATCCTCTTGGCCTTGAGGATGGACAGCGTGTCCTTGCTGGACAGCCGCGGCAGCTCGCTGAGGTCGGGCCGCGCATCGATCACCGCCTGCGCGGAGAAGTCGCCGGGTCGACCGTCGTTGGAAGGTTTGAGCGGCGACGCGCAGTCGTCGCTGGCAGCGTCCGAGCGGGCGCCGCTCGAGATGGGCGAGGCGCCGCCTTCGCCGGCCGACGGCTCCTCCTCCTCCTCCTCTTCCTCCACCTCCTCCTCGGCTGGGTCGCGCTCGATGAGCTTGCCTGCGGGAGGGAACGGGAATCGATTACAAGGAATCGAGTAGAATTCGCGAGGGGAAATAACTTAAATAACTCGTAGAGGGGAGTTCATTTTTGGCCGCCTTGCGAAGAAGATGGACTCCAAGTTTTATAATTCAATAATTTATTAATAATTCAGTGTAACGAGCGATTGTAGTTTGGGGAGTTAGGACAGAGAGCACAAACAAAATGAAATTATTTAATGGTGGATATTGTTGTAGTGGCAGTACCATTGTTTTTTTTTTCGTGTTTTTTTCACTTGTTTTTTGTTCAAGTTATTGAAGATGTCTGCCTTTGTCAGTTGATATATGTGAACAAGGGTATGATCAAGACTCAGACTCACTTAATTGTGATCCTTGGATAATTGCCAAAATAATGAGCTGGCCAATTTCCACATAGGAACATGCCAAAACCAACAAGAATAAAGGTGAACTCATGCACGACCTAATTTAACCCGAGTTTAGCCCTGATTTAATTTTGCCCTAAAGAATCATAATGGAGTGGTTCATGCTCGACCTAATTTTAGTATAATACGCATGCGCACTTATGTGATGTCAAGTGACACACATCAAATGTCACAATTGAAAAATAATTTATTTGTTTGGATATAAGCCTGTAGTTTCACCCACTAATCTTTGGTATTGGTAGTATGTTTATGGATATAATTCTTTCTTCTTCGTTTTTAAGACATTTCTTAATTGGGAACTTTCATTTTATTCCTACATTTTGTTGGTTGGCAATATCTATTGACACCGATAACCTTGATTTGCTTTAAGATTTAAGGAAAAAGTTGAAAGTTGGGCAACTTCTTAAATCCCTAAATTATGCTTAAATTCGTATAAATCCTTATTGAAAAGGTATTATCCAACTTCTAAAGCTTAAGCTTAAATTAAATTCGGGTTAAATTAGGTCGTGCATGAATTCACCTTAAGAATAAGAACTCGTAGAGCTGTCTCATGATCATATATATAATAAGAACTATATGAAGAACACCTATTCTTCTCTTCACGCGGAAGTGAAGATAATTTTGGAAAAATAAAATACTGTCTGGCTTGCTAATGATGAATTGTGCGCATGCGCGGGTTTTGACGAGTTGAGATCCACTGAAGTTTTAAGAATTTCATAAGTTAGGTATATTTGTTAACCCAAATTATGTAAAAGAGCGTTAATATAGTTATTAATTCACTTACTGATTGTTAACAGAAGTGATTAGTGAGTGATAACAGTGATTGATCAAAAATTAGCGCACGAATCTTGTTCCGATGACTTTATCGTCACAGGTTTCTATGCAAATCGCAAGTATCGCTTTGTAGATCACATCCATTTCTGCATTTATCATCAACTATCATGTGGTACAACACATATGTGTGGTCAGAATTTTGAAACGACCAATCAATGGCTTAGTACGTTAAGCCCCCTGGACCTACCAAAAAAATAACATAGATACCGTATCTAGCGTAAGCATATATGATCTAAGGATTTACCAATCGGCTGAGGGCTGACTAGGCTGTAGTCTAGGGCGGCAGATTTTAGGGACGGCAAATTAGGGTTGATTGGGTTGAGAAATCAAAATATTATACAAATGTTATCCAATCTTCTTGAACAATTGACCATATCAAACAACTTTCAGTTGCAGCTTTTTGAGGATTCTTGAATTGGGATGAATCAACATAATAGTCATAAATGTCAGTTGTGCAGATGATAATTCAAATAAGCCCAAGGATAGTAGAATTTTCTATTTATAATAAATTTTAATAAAACCAGGATATGAAAACAATCGAACTAAATGTCAGTTGACATCTATGACAGATTGGTACCAACTCTAGAATGCTAAGAAGCTGCCACCAATAGCTATTGGATATGGTCAATTCATTTCACCACTGGATATATTTTTTTACAATTCGCGTTTTATAAGTAGTACATATTATTGAACCTTTATCAACAGATTCTAATGTAGCTTCATTTGTGAATCAACTGAAAACGTAATAAAAACCGTAAAATTTGGCAGGTGTACAGGTAACTGAGTAACACATGAAAAGCGACTTTTTTGATTATAACATAGTTGATATTGAATATCCATAATTTGATGAAACGCTAAATCAACGAAAAAAACAATAATAAACGTTATCTCCAGCCAACCTCTCAGACTTTTCACCTCTTTTTTTGAATGAATATTTAAATGGTTTAGGAAAGTTCTTTTTCAAGTTTGCTATGAAGACATTTGGAACTTTTTTAATACTATAGAATATAATAAATAATGATTGAAGAAAAATTGTATCTAATTTTTCAATTATCATTTGGAATAATCGAAATAGTATGATCCATTTTCATCATTTTCGTTCATAAAATTTGATATTTATATGGGTAGAGTTACCAATGTTACCATACATTCAAATACCGTGAAAATAATGTCCATTGTTGAAATCTCACTGCAACTCACCATTTAGAGTGGGAAATGTTATTTCAGGGAGCAACCTCGTGTCCTTCCCGTACTCCTCCATCAAACTTCTTAACAAATCTGCTATCTCCTCTCTCTTCCTTGTCACCACAGCCTCTTCGAACCAATTCTGAATTTCCCTGATGGGTATACTATAATCTTTGATAGGATCCTACAAGAAACAAATCATTTTCATCTCGAGTACGAATATAATCCTAAAGCTCAATTTATAAACTCCGTTGCCGTAGCTACACGCTGCCGTTCCAAAATGTATTGAGGAGATATCCGACGGCACTTGCGTCAGCTGCAGGGTGCATGAAAAGTAGCTACGGCAGCGGAGTTTATGAATCGGACGAATATTCAATAATAATAATAATAATAAATTTATTTGCCAATAAAATACAATAACATTCACATTAGGAAGAAATACGAATCCGAGCAAATATTCGAGAGACCCAAAAAGGTTTTTTACAAAACCTGACTATGGGGAAAATTCTCCTTTCAATTTGGCACAATATATCTATCTATTCTCTATATTTGAACATACCTAACTACACAAATACACAAATTGAAGACAATAAAATGGAAAATAAAAATACAAAAAATAAACTGTACATCATGTCATCAAGTACTACATAAGGATGCATGATGAGGGCATTTATGGAACATAATTTCATTTAATTATTAATTTTCACTATTATTTCGACTGCCACACAATAATTTCTAATTAAAATTAAAATTAAAAGGGAGGATCAATTATATTCTTAATGATGTTTCTGTCCTGTGATAATATCCAATTTTTCAGATGTTTTTTGAAGCTGTGCATATTTTTCATGTTTTTAATCATTGTTGGTAAGATATTCGAAAATCTTGGTGCGAGATAAACGAAACATCTTTGACCAATTGACTTGTTTGCTCGTGGTAAAAATTCTCGTCCGGAACTAATGGCTCTAGTATTGAGATTATGAGTCAATTTCATTGTATATTTTCGTTTCATCTTAATGTAAGTAAGGACTGATTTTGCAAACAACTGGCGAATGTCCAGTATCTTCAGTTCTACATATAACTGATCAGAAGGAAATCTACTTGGTTTAAAATAAATGATTTTCAAAATACGTTTTTGGGTTTTTTCAAGGGTGTCCAGAAGGCATTTTTTAGCCCCGCCCCATCCAATAATGCCATACTGCAAAATAGACTCTACAAATGCATGATAAAGTATTTTGAGTTGATGTAGGGATAATAGAGCTGGAAAACCGGCATCACCTTAAAGAACTGCTCGACGTATTGCAGCACGTACAGCCCGCAGTCCGTGAAATTGTTCTGCTGCGGAACTTTGGGGTTGGCGCCCTTTATCACGTCCTTGTTGTAGACGCGTTCCTTACCCATCTTCATCTTGTACTCGCACGTCAGATAGTCCCTGAGCGTTGCGACGACGCGGCTTCTGTTGGCGCCGGCCAAAGAGTCGAAAATCAGGATGCAGGGCCTGGAAAAATCGCGAAAACCACATGATAATTATTGCTATTTGTGTATTTAGAGCGCCTTACAGTCACTAATTTCAATTGTGCAAGAGGAGAATATGACTTCGTTTTCAACAATATACCTATGGTAGAGGCGAGCGATTTTTCAAAATATCCGCTCACGAGCGCAAATGCTGTCACAATGACATTCCTCGGAGATTTGAATGCGTCAAAGGCATGTTCACCGTTTTAGAAAAACGTCAATTTTGTGTTGAGATTCGAAAGGCTGGAAAGATTTTTTTTCTGCAACCGACTCAAAAGTCGTCCATTTTTGTTCTGAAATAAGCTCTGGAAATTTCATACCGACACAACAAAATGATTCATATGTATGATAGATATAGATAGATAGATTGTGATTATTATTTCAGAAAGAAATAGCTCATTCAGAAAAAACTGAATAGTATTCATTAGGTTCAACAAGAAAATCTTACACATTTGAGGTGAATCTGAGATTATCTCATATCCATTCAGTTGAGCTTGTATAAAATGATGAACCTCCAATACTTCCTCTCCAATGGATTTCATTATCTCTAATAAATATCAAATTACCAATAAAACTCTTCTTTTTTATCTAATTGGCCTCTTCCTGTCAAAAAATTGGTCAAGGTTGGATTGATGTGAGCCACAATAGTATTTATTTCACTTACATTTCATTGATTAGATATCATTTAATTTGGTTGCAAAAAATAGCATGTTTCATTCGGATCAAAAGTGTCTTTGTTTGACTCGCAAATTTTCGTTTGTCAAACAAAGTGTCACTTTTGATGCTAATAAAACGGTGTACTTTTTCTATTTTGATTCTATAGTAAAGACATATTATGAAACGCAAATGTGTATCAAAATAGCCTCTGAGCCTATGAGCAGTAGTTATATGAACTGAGAGCATCTGTTAAATTCTGATATTGAAATCTCATCAGATTTACCAATCGAAGATGTTTCTGTTATTTAGGGATATTGTATCAATTTTTTCCATAAAGTATCTCAAATTAATGCAAAATTGACATCAATAATACATGATACATATTTCATAGACACGTTGTCACATGCGACAAAATAGCTTCCTATAAATCTTGTACCATAACATACTATTTTCACACACAAACATGTCAGATTATCGAACCAACATCTTTTAAACTCACTGTTTGATTGGGGGCCTCTCTCTATATGCTCTGGGTGACTGAGTGACAGCAAGCATTGGTGGCAGCACAGGCTGTTGGGTAGCTGGCACCTCCTCAGAATCATCAGATTCCAACTCACTATCATCCCCTTCAGCTTCATCTTTATCACTCAACTCTGGGTCATCACACAATATGGGTTTGGACTTCTCCTGCTTCACAGCTGTCACTGATACCGCCCCTATTGTTCCTATTGATAACCTTTCTGTGAAGAAAAACATTATTTATTATTCATATATTGATCACTTTCCATGATTTGAACTTACTTTTGGCCCTTGATCTGGTTTCAAGCTTATAGGGCTTCCCATCCCAAGTCTGGCACCCGTCCATGCCAGGAAAACAAATGATGGCCAGGAACCAATGTGCATTTTCATTGATGGGTACCACTACAAAATCTTTCTCAAATAGATTCACATTTTTCGTCCAAGTTTTCACCCGGGCATGTCTCTTTTCAGCTTGTGTGAGAGTTGCATCCAATTCTGCTGGTTGAGATTTCCTGGAAATGGGAAATGGATGAATACCTAGTTAATTCAAGGTGGAAATACAAGACAATAGTTGCTTTGCAATTGATGAAAAAATGGGTAGAATCATAGTTTCACTTACCGCGAAGCTTTTGTTGTGAGTCTTTTGTAGAAGAATGTTGAGAATACATGGACCTTACGTTTCTGATCTTCAGGCAAATTGGCGACGAGATATTTCAAGTAGAAGTCTATAATCACATCATTTAGGAACTGATCTTGTCCCAAGCAAATGTAATCTTCAGTGTTGATGGCAATCCTTCCTTTACCTTCTGGAGGATAGGTTAGTAACTGCTTTATTTCCGTGAACGTCCTAGAAGAAAAAACGGAATAACATTGAATAAGGTAGGGTACCATTTTTTCAACACAAAAACATACATGTATATTATGATAACTCTGGTATTCAACAAGGGGGTTGAACCCAAAAAATTTGGCCGATGTAAACATATTTCTATGTGAAACTGAACCTAACCTCGCTTTCGCTTTCCCTCGGCATCTTCTCGTGCGCATCTTTCGACTTGTCCTTATTTTCGACCTCATTTTTTGTCGACATTTCATACAAGAAAAGATTAATAAACTATTGTATTTGACAAAATGATCCTTAACGAGTTTCGTAGTTGCTTCTCTTCTCTATGATGATCCCAATGATAGATAGCATCAAGCATTCAAGCTTCATCAAGAATATCAAGATATTTTCTGATCTGATAGGTATTATGCAAAATTGCACAATTTATTTGTTCGTACAGCAACAATGGTCGTCATAAAAAATCTCTCCATTGACGCATAATTATTAGAGAGGAAATCCATGATCACACTACGAGTTTCATTTAGTCATGGGTATTTCATAAATCTAAGAAAAAATCGACTATTTGTCATAAATAATTTTTTGTCAAAACTCGACGGCAATGTGGTTGTATTTTGATTAATAAGTAGGGAATCATTTATTTTCCCAACATGTTATATTTTCTACAGTTGGCAACACTTCGAAAACACTATAATTTAGCGTTTTCCATGGTTGGGAATATTGTAATATATATCGCAAGATTTCTGTAATCCGTGTAGTAAGGTAATTGCCCAAAAGATGTCGCTAAACAATAAACACACCTAATCTATGAAAAAACGAATAAAACTTCAATATAAACAATGCAAGGATATGAGAAAACGCACCTAATGTTATGAAACGAATGAAAAAGAAGCTAACCAAACACATCAGTCAATATCACTACTCTGAAATTCTAGATATTTCCATCTAGTGGTCAACCATTTTAACGAATAATATCAGTTTCTGTAAATCGCTTGAAATCGCCATTAGAATATTTCACAATAGATGGCGTAACCGTCGAGGGTAAGATAGAGTTCCTGTATTACTCAATTGAATACAGGAACTTCAGCCTGTGCTTCAGCCACACAGATTAAAGTGCCTTTGGCTGAAATATGGAAAACTGAACAAATCCTACGACGAGAAAAGTGGAAAATCACACAATAATGAGAAGCGATTTCTTTCGATGTTATGTCGTATGTACTGAATCAATCATAACCGACTCATTTGAATAGTCGACATTTCTTTAAAAAAACCACCCAGAAAATAAATCGATGAGATTATAATAATAACTCAAGTTTATGTTTCAAAATGAGAATACATTATCCTGGTAAGCATTTTCAAAATCTAGATGGCTCTGTAGTAGTCAATGTTGCCAACATTATATGTATTCATAATAATATCTCAATCGTATGCGTATTATACGTGAATAAAAATTATTAAACCACTACAACCTCAAAATAATAAACAATAATACTAAGCTTTGTGTTAACACCAATATAATTTCTCAGTTTGCCGCCAAAACACTATAATTTGGTGTTTTCTACAGTTGGCAACACTGACAAACAATGATCAAAAAAAATATATATAACATGCAGATCGTTTGATCCATGTGCGTTGTGCGTCCTCAAATTATATGATTCTGCTGAACATATTTACAGGGCGGAGAAAAAGTTCACATCTGTCAATGAATTAGCTTCCCATACCTGGAAACACCCGAGACATAACACATTTTACATTTGTTGGGATATTTCGAAATCGGGAACGAAACAGGTTCGGTTTTCATATTCTATACGTCTTTGGCAATCTTTGGATTTTATACAGTCGCTACATTAAAATATCCCCATCCCAAGCGATGTTATTTTTCACTGTAGCGGAGATGATATTAATTAACGCAGTGTGGCCAACTGTAGAACACTCGAGAAAATAGTGGGGCGAACAACGCAACAGAAATGTGTATCATTGGACAACTCGAAAACAAAGAGTCAGCACTAGTCAGCAGGTAATGAGAGAACACGGAACTGGGTTCAATGAACAGCAGCGAGCAACAGGGGCGGACTCGATGTTTATTTTAGTCCTGAAATATGATTTCAGTTATTGAATATTGCAGACCATAATATTATTCAATTTTCTGAATCCAAACCTTGGAATTCACACAGGACGATCCAGTTTTTCAAGCACAGTTTAGTTAATTTATCATCTAGAAGGAATACTTCGTTCATGTAAAGATTTATATTAATTCATTTATTGATAACATATAATGATCGAAATATGGGCGGAAATAATCAGAATCATAAATATAATTTTGATTTTAACAATTTTAGTATTGAATTGGTTCAAATTCGAGTCTATGCATGGGGATTTCGATAACGTTAAGAGATAGAGGGTTGGTTAAATGGGAACAAAGTAGCGTATTTCATAGGTTAATTATATGGATGAAGAAAATCTGACCTATCTTCTTCAGTTCTGGAGTTATACAGGAAAAATCGAAAATGTCGAAATTCTTCTTTTGCCTATATCTTTTTACTTTACGTTTTGCCACTTTGCCATAGCAACTTTTTGTAGCCTTTCCAAATATCTGAATAAAAATTATATACAGGGTAACGTATAAATTGGGACACCCTCAACTTTTAATTTTTAAATACGGACCATTATTTTTTATTGCATTTTTTTGAATGCCAAGAGTCATGTTTCATATTGACGTAGTATTTTCATCTGCATTCCAGAGTGTTTTGGAAATATTGAACTATTACCAGTAAAATTAATTTTTTTTTAAATTTTTCCTGTATAACTCCAGAACTGAAGAAACTAGGTAAGATTTTTTCATCCATATAATTAACCTCTGAAATACGCTACTTTACCCCCATTTAACCAACCCTCTATCTCTTACCGCTATCGAAATCCCTATGCATAGACTCGAATTTGAATAGCCCTGTATATTTCTTGCATATTATTGGTGTCGGTTACTCATTTGTCCAGATATATTATGTATGTCAAAACAACAGAAGTTGCCAAATTTAGTGAACTATAATGGCGCGTTCACATGCTGGCTTTTCGCGTTTTGGCTTATGGCGTATTGTGACTCCATTGGCCAATCTTTGTGAGCGCGCATCAAGGTCATCTGCTAGAAAGTCGATTACGTTCCGACTTTTGCCCAAAAGGAGCTCAGATTTTCCGAATCTTCACTTTTCAGGTTAAAATCACCATCATCATTATACATTATTACGTGGGAATGTTTTATTCTAGCTTTCCGCGATAGGCTAAAGCTGGCATGTGAACGCGATGCCGTAACTATGCTTCCAAATCGGAAATATCGCGAACAGTTTTTTTTTAGTATATGGAGAAAACCGAAATAACTCGTTTTATTTCCTTTGTGATATATAGAGTCCCCATTCTAATGAAAAAAGTGTTTATAGAAACGTTCTACTCTGTTTGCTCTTCAATACAAGTTTTATTATTCAAAGGCCACTCTCAAGAAAATTTTTTCAAACACGTACTTAATTTTTTATAAATGAATTTCTGTTCAAACGGACCATCTCGGTTTTCCCTGTGTATTCTGATACGGTTCGTGGTATTTTCGATTTGGAAATATCGTTTTTTTAATTGTTCACAAAATGGACAACTTTTGTCTAATAATTAAGTAAATTAACTTCATATAATTTAAATAACAATATAATCTAAGCTTTTGTAAACAATTAGTAAATTTATTTCTAAATTTTCACTGTACTGAGTACGACCCTGAATTCTGTAGGAATCTTGTTTTTGTCCAATGAGTTTCAATTCAAGTATAATATGATTGTATATACTCAACTATTTATATAACTATACCTTGACCTCGATCAAGGAATAGGTATATTTATCAAAAACTCCGTTCAATTAAAGGAATATTACTAAACACTTATCGGTAATCAATCGGTACACCTGTTGAGAAATCAAGAAAATTTAGTGAGGAAAAGCAAACTAATCTAGAGAGGGTCAGAACGACATCATCTCTATTCTATTTCAAACATACCATACTCCCTATTTATATATCATTCGAATTTATATGATGAAAACATCCCCACCTATTTCAGGTAGAAAGCCTTTGTGATATCGATCGGCCTCACGCGTTCCGATTAGTCATCTATGACGACGAGGCTAATGACGTCAGAGCCACACCCATTCGTACACGATTACACGAATAACGTTTTAACAGCGTTCAACACCATAATTTCGTGTTTTCTACAGTTGGGAACACTGATTTCGGGCGGAAACGAACGAACCCCCACCTATGGCGGGTTTGCAATTTCAGTGGCGTGCTGTAGGAGGTAAAACGTGTTCACGAATGCCTATGGATTTTCAAAACATAAGGTTTGAGAACTAAATCCATAAGCATTTCATGCTACGGATTGAGGTGACCAAATTTAAATAGAAATGGGATGAAGCATGGCATGAACAGTGGTTGAAAAGTTTCACCATGTTTTTTTATACATACCACACAGGGTGTTTTATATTCTGCAGGAATATATTATATGGGATGTGAAATTGAAAGTTTCAAGCCTGATACAATGGACTGATAATAGGTTAAAATGTAATTCAGGGGCGTATCAGGGAGGTATAATGCCTTCAATATTCTTACTTTTATATGTGCACAGAATTCTCTGTACAATAAGATTATTTAAACAAAAATTATTCACGCGTATTATATACAACTATACTTATATTTGAAATAAAAAAAACTTTATCAACTTGTTTAACAAACGACATACAGGCTATTCTGAAAATTGGTACATTTTGATAATGGAACATAGAACATAGAAATGAGAAGGAATCGAAAAAATATAATTGCGAATTTTGAGTTAGAAATTTCAAGTTCAAATCCGGGAGATGAAATTCCCATCCCATTTCGAACTCAAACTTATGAATCGAACAATCTAGATAGTTGGAGTTTATAGTTGGTTTATATATTTATTTAAATATTTCCATTTTTTTATTCAGTTTTATATTTTTGAACATTTTGAACATTTCATAATGACATGAAATAATATGAAATAACCTAGATTCAAAAAAATAAAAAAACACCCGGTGTTCCATTTGAAAAATCAAATTTTGTTCTCGTTTCTGATACAAGTGTAATGACGATGATTATTTTAGAGGATGTATGATTATCACCCTAACCATTTTCCAGATACTCCTAATACGCCATCAACCGTTACACTCTCCATTGAAATATTCCGAAAAATGTTAAAAATAGAGTAAAAATGTTAAAATTAGAGTAGTATTTCATTTGAAGTAATCACTTCCATAATATTTCTTCTCTGATATGCAACTTTCAAAAAGGAAATTTAGAATATGTACAATATGTAGTCGTTAAAAAAAATCAATTTCCATGAACGGTATAGGCAAAGTTAAAAAAAGTGAAACCGGTATCACTTCCGGTCAAATCGGAATCTCTAAATTGTTGATAACATTAAAAACAAATGATGCAATACACAGGGTGGACAAGATAAGAATGCACTTGATAGGTTTATTGGATATTGTAAAGGCTTGTTAGCTTTTCTTCTGCTTGAAATATGATCAATTTAAGGCTATACCGTTTATTATGAAACCATGAACCTTATTTAAATACCTGTTAGAGTTAAGTACTATTATATCACCTACCTTTACTGGGAACAAAATGATATCCCACTTTTGGAATAGGTCTTGAAATCTCCGTTGTTGTCATATTCATGTTATACTGGGTATGAATTCAAACTATACAGTTTTTTATTTCTAGGTACATTACAGATTAATTGCGCAAATAGAGTATATGCTATTCAAATGTAATTGAGGAAAATCGAGTTTTGGCAAACACTGATGCAGAACCGGACAATAAACAAGCACAGTAGGTACACAATAGAAATCGAACAGAGCCGTATTTCACGAGTTGCCTATTCGCTTTCAGAAAAACGCTTGCCTTTGGATCACATCTAGTTGTTTTAACGAAAATTGCGTATATTTGACATAAGCTTAGTTTCCTACTCAAGCTTTTACTTTGTGAGTATCCTAAAAGAAGATTTGGTTATTCAGTATTTGATATCAAATCCCCCAAAAAATAATCAAATGTTGAGTACGTTTGTCCACCACTGAAGACATTGATTAATATTCTGTAGATGCAGATCATTTCAAATTATTACATCGATGAGACAGGGTGATTTGCCAATACTATCACAAACTATTTAAGATATTTGTATTCTTCTTGAGAAAAAAATCCGGCAGGTTTTCGAAATGGGGAAGACCACTAATTTTTTTTTACAGCGGAATCGTGTTCTGTATGTCCAAAAACTACCATATATATATTTTTTTATTTTTTATTCGTTATATATTATGAATAAAATGATCAAATATACGGTTTTGATTTGAAACATAAAATTTTATGCGCCATGTTCAATAGTTGCTCTCATTGGTGTGACGTACATAACCCTACACGCCCATCGACCTTGAGATGACCAATCATAGATAACTGTTTCATGATGTAAATCCGTGGCACTGTCGTTCCGTTCCGTGTCTGTAAGTCTACAGAAGTTGAGGTTAAGTTTAACTTAACCTATCGTCATTGTTATTCTTATTGTTTTGCAGAGTTTTATTATTTCTCTCGAGCAATACTTTCGATTCCGGTTTGAGTAACCCTTAGAAAATGTCTTTTAAAAAGTGCTTCGTGTCAACGTGTCCAAATACCAGCGAAAACTCTGAAAATAAAAACTATTTATTTCACTCCCAAGCAACAAAGACATTCGGGCAAGATGGTTTTCTGCTATCAATAGACCTTTCACAACTACCAAGGATATTTATTGCTGTGAAGATCATTTTGATGTAAGTGTTGAAGTTAATTAGTTGAAAAGGTAACCATTACTGTATATTTCGTTTCAGTTGGAGTTAGATATGGAAAACTGGATGCATTTCAAGTTGATAGGATCTCGGGTCCACATGAAAAAAGATGTTGTTCCTCACAAATTCATTAATCAAAGGAAACCTGAGGAACAAACTCCATCACAACTGACATCTTCATCAAGAAAGAGGAGGTTGGAAACTCTACAGCTCATAAGAGATGGAGTGAAAAGAAGAGTATGCTTTGATGATCCATCTACCTCTCGTGAAATACCTTCAACAAGTCACAACAGTCCTACTAATAAGGAAGCATATCTTGCATACACTGTTGATTCTCCTTCTGGTACATTCATATCGAAATCAAGCCAGGGGTTGAAAGACCTAACCACAACAGAAGATGGAGTTAGTGGAAACATGCCTTCTGATTCTCATTCAGTAGTTATTTATTTATAATTAATTCTCTGGACTATTATTGAAAATGTTTCTAATAATAAAGATATTTTCAAAAATGATTATTTGTGCATTCTTCTTGACAGATTTCCTAGGTTGATTATTATTTCAACTTTCAATCAAATAGTATGAATTATTTTCAACACTGTTGAGCCATAATTTAGAACTTAAATTATTTTCAAGAAAACCAGAAATGATCTTATCAAATTTTGATTCGTGGCTTTCTCAAATCCTGTTTCCATTTTATTGGATTTTTCGAAGTGATACAACTACTCAACTAGTGAAGTACAACACAAAATAAACAACTCAAATAACGGTGTGCCTAAATACTTACAATCAAATTCAAAGGAAAATAACCTCAAAACAAAAACGAGATCATACACAGGTCACGGATCACGGACATTGCATAGAGCATAGAATGCATGAATGCATAGAATTTCTGTCACATAACGCTTTTCATGTTTCACCAAAAGCAGTGTTGCCGAACCAAAATAGACAAACCCATTTCCGACATAATATATAGAGATTAACACAAAAGAAATAATGTTTATTTCACAAATTATCATGAAATAATATAATGGTAATTTTGCACTTATCATGCGATCTATATTTTGATGGAAATTTTTGTTGGTACTTACGTATTTTGACCTGAAAAACACGAATTTCATAATATTATCGTGAACATATCTCTAGTTTTCGATATAATCGATGCCAAAGTTCGACATTTCACCTTCTTTAACTGATAACCATCTTTCTTTTTGACATGTATTGAAGAGAGAGAACACTTATCACTGACTGGTGTTGCTATAAGGCAGCTGTGAATCCACCTTTAGTCGCTCAAGATTCGCATTGATGTTTTCAAAATGGCCGTTGTTTATGTAGCCTAGTTTAAGAAATAATAGGAAAAATACGGAAAAATTACATATTTGTGATGTTTTTCTTACACAAAAATAATAATTAACCATGGTAAATGCATGTAATATGTCCTGGGATCTAAGAAGATACAATACTTGCCCAAAAGTTGCCATACAAAGAAGGTGAAATTTCGAACTTTCGCATCGATTATCTCGAAAACTAGAGATATGTTCACGATAATATTATGAAATTCGCGTTTTTCAGGTCAAAATACGTAAGTACCAACAAAAATTTTCATCAAAATATAGATCGCATGATAAGTGCAAAATTACCAATATAATTATCACTAATCGATAGATTTTTGAGAAAATATAGCAGAGACATAAAGAGTCATCGGCTAGTAAATTTGACAACGCTTCAATGGTGTTAAAAAAGGAAATATGATGGAAACAAACAGAGATAGACTCAAGGGGTAGTACGTCACAGCCTTATAGCACCGCCCACTTATTTCTGGCGTTTTTTAATTTTGAATGAAAATGCTGATTTCAAAACGCTGTAGAATCTATTTGCTTTGATTTTGATCCATAATATTGTATATACACTGAATAAATATCATTATTCGTCGATTAAAAGAGGTTTGGAAGGATTTCATCACTTAGTGGTCTTCCCCATTACTAATGATTATATACTTTTCATTCATCAAACTTCAACGACTTCATTTTAGGAGGAAACATCATTCAGTTCAATAAAAAGCAACATTTTTTACATTCTCCCTACATATGAGATGATTCACTATATAAAAATGATGAGCTATAACAAGAATTAATACCAGAATTAGATTTTTCGATATAGCATGATCACAAAACAAAAAAAGTAAGAAGTGAACCGAAGATAAAAACCTTACGAAATTGATTTTATTCTTCCATCAATATTTATTTCGAAATAAAATTACACATTTTTTCATCCATAGGAAATGTATAACAAACTAAATATTGCAACTATTGTATTTTTTACTCGATCCAACACGATGGAAATATTACATGAACAATAGTTTTCCTCTTTTCATGAAAATCTAACTATGGATTCAAACATTTTTATGAGTTAAAAATTTCTACTTTCAAGAAGTACATCATTTAAACGAAACTGGTCATGTCAGATTCATCAAAGGTAGGCCAAATCACCCCATGGATTGCCAAATTGTTCACACCTGATCGGCGTTCCAGTATTTATTATAATACTTTTGTGATTGAGAGCGATAAGGCGACATCTATTAGCAGGATATGGAACTGAAACCACACATCCGCCATTTCACCTCACTCTCCGTTGTTTGCTCATCCGTTGAGACGCATTTCGACGAGAGAAAAAAAAATCACTCACCCGAATCCCATGGCGGCCTTGGCCAAGTCCTTCGGACATGTCTTGATCAGGATGTCGTTGGCCTCTTTGACGTTCAGCTCGTCTAGCATGTTCGCCGGTTTGTCGAAAATCAGCTGCATCAGATTCTTGTCGGCGTCATCGATGTCGTCGGGAAGTAGCGTAATGCGTCTGTGGACAAACGTGGTGAGGTTAGACGCTTCTCAACAAGTTGAGTTTTGAATTCCAAGAGGCATTTTTTTGCGACGAAACAGTTTCGAAGACCGTTTTGAAACAGTTCATACCTCTACGTCATCATTTATGAGCCGAAAAGATGCAACATTTCAAAACGTCACGTGTCATAGTTGTCATTCTAACCTCAGGAAATTCAAATTGATATTCGCGATAGATAATAACACGTAGCACTCATGGTAACAACTCGAACTTCTCGAAGTGGTATCGTTTTTGTTTTGTTTTCGTATTTTTGATATTTGTGTTATTGTGACATTACTGACATTTGTGTCTTTGCCACCAAACAATAACTGAAACGAGAAAAACGATATGATTTCACATGTATTTCACCAGAATATCTTTTGAAAAACTGCTGGAAGTACACCTTTCACATCAGAAGCGAGAGGTTTAGTTTGTAGAAAGTTCAGTGGTTATCCCACTTCGAGTGGTTCACGAGTCACCGCTAGGTAGCGTATCGCTTAGCACCTATCGCGAATACAGTACTATAGTCCATTTCAGTTTAGAATACAGCGTTGGAGAGATAGGGAAGGTCTAGAAGCAAGGCAAGTTAACACAATGTAAAATATTGCGCTATCGCAACAATGGAAGTGGTTAGTTGACCACACATGACCAAAAACAGTGAAATAAAAGAGACTGGACGTTAAAATCTTATTTCTATTATATTTACCGTGAGTTTTGTTGATCGAGGAGTATAATTTCAATAATCGTAGGACATAAATTTGATTCTCGTTAACACCTGGCAGTTTTCATAGTCAGCCGCTACGGTTCACCATTTCGATAATTATGGTAATAAATTGTGAGCAACAGATCAGTTCACCATTATTCTGGATACATTGAAAATTGGATAGTTATGGCAGAAAACCCTGAACCAGGCTGTGCATATGTTGGTGCCAGCGCTAGGAAGAGTCATTCTGGTCAACATGTATGAAGTGTGTTTATTAGATATATAGAACAGGAAAACTCAGTGTTAAGTTGAGAACATCTGAGGTAGCTTTTCGGAATCAACCATGTGGAAAGTTATCGCTGAGATGCAGTCTGAAGGCACTGTTGCATCCCAAGGAAGAAGCTAATCCAGAGGGATACTTCTGCAAGCATTGGATGAAGCTGAGTAACAAGCTATTCTTGCAACAGTTCACGCTTTCGTTCAAAGAAATGAAATACCAACATTGTTTGTGATTATCGTTATTATACAGTGTTCTTCATAAAGTCCGCATCATATAGGAAAAACTTTTATTAATGATTTATTTTGAAATTCGACCTACTGAAAAAATCCACTTAAATGAATTCTTATCCTACATGCTTGAAGATACGTCAACTTTGCATCAAAAATAACAGAAATGTTAACCAGTACTTCTCATTTTCTTGAGAAAAACATATTTTTTTGGATGATTCGTGATTGAAAGTTAGTCGCATATTAGAGCTACTGGTATAAAACAGTTTTGTCGAAGTTACGAATTTTTTAATGTTCCAGAAATTTTGTAATTATCAAAAAAATGGCAAAAAGTGAAAGTTGCAATAGAACGTTCAAATTTGAGATGTAGGTATAAAATCGAAAAAGAAATTCGAATAAATACGCCTATTTTCAGCGATTACTTTGAAAAAATATTACTTTTGACGGGTAGCGAAAGTCACGTGACCACATCCGAGTAGGTCATTTTTCATATTTTTAAAGCATAACTTAACGCCCAAGTCGAATTTCAAATTAAATCATTAATAAAAGTTTTTCCCATATGATGCGGATTTTATGAAGGACACTGTATATAATACAAGAAATACATGAATTCAACTGAATATTTTATTGTCATGGATAATCAATCAATCAATCAATCAATTCATTTATTGTTTAAGCAAAACATACAGTTTCATAAACAAGGAATTCGGCTATTAAGTGAAGTAAGTATTATAATATAAGATAGAAACAGAGAGAGAGAAAAAAGTCTGAACCAAATCAGATAACATAAGCAGCTATAAAAATAAGAAAAAAAAAACATTAACCATTTCTCTAGTTAAGTATAAATATTCCACCACCTACACATGTATTTTACCAGTTATATTTATATAATTTCTCTATAAATATGCAACAGACCAAATAACATCGATGTAATAAAAAAAATGAAAAAGAGACCCGTTACGAATTAACATACAGACCAAAAATATATAAAAGAAAGAGAACCCAGTGCCTAATGAAAATTACCTACTCATTCATAATGAATGATCTGATTTTCAAAATATTCCAGATATGTGTGGCTATTGATTTTGCTTCAGTGGGCGTAATACCATAATAATAATAATAATAATAATAATACCATAATGCTCAATACCATTCATTGGAAGAAGCATATCAAACTCAACCTGGAATAAATTAGATCATGGAATGGTCAAATTATAATTTTGTATAGTGGTTTCATAATTTTTTGTGTGTAATATTGAAAATACTATTGATTTATTATTTTGAGCAAAACATTTCCACCTACCATTCTCCCATTTTGCCCTTTGTTGTCCTATATTATTCATGAAATCTGCTGCAGACAATGTTGCCAAATGGTGAAATAGAAACAAGGTGCTTCAAATTTCAAATCTTCATTATCAAGTCTCTTTTCCAAGCACTTGAAATGTTTTTTTTTGCGGATGGTGAGTTTGAAATGCGACGTTTTGAAGATATTTACTGAGAATTACTTCAATATCGTCCGAAGGCGAATTCCCCAATCCTTCCAACGAAACCTTTTTTTTTCTGCACATACACGATACTTTTTCGGAAAAGGTGGATCCTTTCGATCAAAATCCGTCCAAACGAACCCCTACCTGTGGGACTCCTCGTCGAGAGCGAGCGGGTCCAGGTAGTACGGCCCTCCAGGGGTCATGTCGAGGTCAGCGCGGATTTTGGCGGCTGCGCTGGGGCTGAGGTAGTAGAAGACGACGGCCAGCGAGCTGTTGAAGCTGGCCAGCACTTTCACCACCTCGCCCTTCTCCACCCTGATGGTCTTCGCCTCCTTCTCCCTCGTCGGGTGCGGGACTTGGAGGACGGTCTGCGTCGAATCGATTTGAATCTGGAATGGAAGGGGGCGTTATCCGAAATTCGGATTTTTGTGCCACATACTAGGGAATGCAAATAAGCATCGTTAACCTGAAAATTTTACAACAACAGGTATTTTTTAATGACCCAATCGGTAGAACTCTTTTTCTGATTTCAAATATATACATACTTTATTGAGGTTATCTTTATCGGTTTTCGGAAAATATAGATTTTTCGTAAAGATCTAAGGCAGCTGTAAAACGCCAGACGACAATGCTGCGATTGGCTTATATCAAAGTAGCCATGGATAATAAAACAAATTTAATTTTAATGTTTGACATTGACATTTCTTTTTATTCATAGTTTAGGAGTTGTTATAGCAAAAATGATATATTCTGAGGTAGAAAAAGTTGATATTGTGTCAGTTTTCATAAAAAGTAATCATAACGAACGTTTGGCGCATCGTGAGTATAGACGACTATACCCTAACAGAAGATTTCCTAGTGAGAAAACATTTGTTAACTTTTATAAACGTTTACGAAATACTAGTTCATTGAAACGAAAACCCAGGATTATTCAAGGAAATGAAAAACTTTTTCTACCTCAGAATATATCATTTATGCTGTAACAACTCCCAATACAATTAAATTTGTTTTATCCATGGCTACTTTGATATAAGCCAATCGTAGCATTGTCGTTTGGCGTTTTACAGCTATATTTTCCGAAAATCGATAAAGATAACCTCAATACAGTATATATATTTGGAATCCGAAAAAAGAGTTCTACCGATTGGGTAAATAAAATACATTGAAAAAATACCAGTTGTTGTAAAATTTTCAGGTTAACGATGCTTATTTGCATTCCCTAGTACTGAATTCTGAATGGCCATAAAAAATGCTACATATTTGTCCATTTGAAAGTTTTTGTAGGACCAATATTAACTGGGATAGCTATTGAGTAAAATATAAACAATCACCCTGTACACATCACTATCTTTTTCAATAGAGATGTTGGAACTCAAGATATTCATTTCATCATTCAAGCACACACATTGACTTTGTTCTTTCCTTCACACATTCTTCGAAAGACAACCAACTGTCATCTTTCACCAACAAATAATGTAAAAATCAAACAGATAATGTCTTCTTGTTTTTTTTTTAGCAAAAACTTGGGGAAATTGATTTTTGTAATTATTAGAATTTAGGAGTTATTATTCTAAGAAGAATAATCATATTGTTACGCGCTGTGCTTCCAAGAAGACCGGAAGTCATTATCTCGGCAGATCGCGTCTAGGCCGTGATTTATGGCCTCGCGACGTATCAATTAGAGCGAATGACTTATTACCAGTAGACCTAACCTAACCAGTGAGTTTAAAATTACATAAACCCAATTTCGCCGAATTCATCAGATACGGAAATAGAGGGAGAAAAAATTCGTCAAATACGCATTTTTATTTCACTCGAGCGATCAAATTCGACTCAGAAAAAAAATTCCAAAAATGTAATTTCGGCTCTTTTCGCCTGTGCACAGTTGCCGGAAGTATCGTTATGTCTGAATATTCGGATATTTTGCAATATCTCGGTATTGCTATGATATCCAATGTATTATTCTTTAAATAGTTTGAATGGGAACCAAATTATATTTTGAAATTTTAACCCGGTGCATTACAGACGAGACATATTTATTGAAATAGAGTAAAGTAATATTTGATTAGAAAATGATGGCAAGGTACAACATATTTTGGACACTGGCAATTTTTCTTTGAAGTTGTTTATGCTGCTAAAATATTCCATGTATAAATGAATATCTCAATTCATCCAAGAAAGTAGTGACTTCAATCTGGCACCAGTGCAATCCACAGTTTTCTACTTCTATTTTCGATCCCTATAGGCTCAACTGAATTGAGACTTATAACCAAGAAATATCCCCAAATATCACCAAATTTAGGAGTACGTGATAGTGTTCCGCCATAAAAATTGTTAATTGCAGCATTTTGATAACCGTAATTATTTCATTCTAGACGGCAGAAATATAATATTTAAACAATAATTTCATGAGAATCCGCTCGAATGAAACTGCCTCATTTCACAGCTATAAAAAGATTGAAAAGGAACTATCAAGTAATAACATAGTTACCTCTTCAAGGGGAATGCATCTGTATGATCCAATTCTGACTGTGCGACACTTCAGTTTCATCCTGATAATGTCGTTGGGCTGGTCTGAAAAGGATGCTGAAATAAAGGAATATTTAATTCGTATGTTCATGAGCCCTCATAAATTATCTACCAACCTGTAGCATTTTGTATGGGATGACGTTGAATATCGTTCACAGACGGTTCTTTGGTTACCGGGCTTATGGTTACCGATGCACCCAGTTTCTGCAGGATATTCTCAGTCTGAAACGAGAAGGATGTCATATTATTATTAGCAGCGAAATATTTCAATTTTACAATAGATATTTGGTTCAAGAAGAAATGAAATTGAATTGTCTGTTGTGCAATTGTTGAAGATTTTCTTGAGATCACTGGGAATTCCGCAAAGTTGTTTTTCTGCTTCGAAATGAGGACACTCCACTAAAATGTGTTTTATTGTTAATGGTACTTTGCATGCAAAACATTCTGGTTGTATTTCAGTAAATTTTCGTGTGTTAGGCGTGTGTGTCCTAAGCGAAGTCGAGTGATGGTGATGTGTAGATGTCATATTTGTATTGCCATTTTTCCGTTTATTGTACACTCACCAATTTCGAAGGTTCCTCTTCTACTTCTTCATCAGAGCTGATGACGTGGACGCTTTCCTGTTCGGATTGCTTCTTCGTCGGTTTTTTCCTTACAAGGCTAGGTGGTTTTTGAACTGAAAAAAAATAGAAGTACTTTTACTCGTCTGAAATCAAATTCACAGATTCACATTTCAAAAAGAATATGTTTCGATAATATCCATAAAAGAAGGGACAACTGATAAAAAGTTATGTTACTCACCAGGACTGCTCTTGATGGGTAACTGTTTCTGTTGTAGAGCCTGTTGTCTAGCCAACATTTCCTTTTTCTGTCCATTGCTTGTCTTGATGGTTGCAGGAATAGACTTCACATTGTCAGGTAATTTTCTGTTGCATCTGAATGAAAAAAATGCAAAAAATCAAGACAAATGAATGCACTTTACTTTTTTCAATAGATTTTGTATTTAATTTTATAAATTATTATTTTAATACAGATTTAGGACAAGGACAATGTAATTAGCCATTAACATAAACCAAAAAACTAACAAGCTGATACTTTGAGATTGCGGACGGTTTTCAATGTATTATTAGTATGGTATTGGAAATGTTAAAAACAAGAGTTTATTTTTTAATTTTCGATCTGGCAACACTGTCAAGTGCTCAGGACATCATTCGTACAACCACAGATTAGAAAACCTTACATATGAGACAGACAGAGCGAATAAAATTAAAGAGAGATTTTGAAAGCGCAAAATTTAAAGGTCCAGTCATAGATATGCGCAGGCGCTAAAATATTGATCGAGTTTTGTTTACATCGTCATCATTTTGTTGGTTATGTTACTAATGTTTTCGTTTTACACGATTCACAATCCAATATTTCGGATGGGTTTATGTTCTTACAATGTAACATATAACATATTTTCCGCAATCTATGATTCAAAAGAAAAAGTAATAAAGGTTTTGAGGATTATCACACCTTCATTTTCTGGAATGTGAATCAGGTACAATAATATGTTTATTAGCAATAATTACTGTGTGTGTTGTGTGTGTGTATAATATCACATTTCAAGTTGAGGAATTCAGAGTCTGATCATTCATTTAGATAATTGAATCGTGTTTCATTTTTTCTGATGACAACGAATGGGCTACATTCGAAATATTCGAATTTCATCGTTAAATTCATTCAGAATATATCTTAGAAACCAATTTATGATGACAACTTATTCATAATAAATCACTCAGAAGTAGGTAACCTATTATTTATATTGGTGTTGATTATGCATTACTAAAATGGCAACATTGCATATCAGTATAGATCAAGCAGTGACAACGGCTATCCAGCAAATGCGATGCGTAAAATTTAAAGGTCCGAGGTAAATGAAAACGGATTTCGGTACATCAAACGAAATGGGCGGAGTGTCTCATCTGTAAGGTTTTCTACGAGTTACATGAGAATAAAAAATTTCGAAATACAATTCCCCTGAAAATCACTGGCTATAGCTGCACGTGATGCAGCTGATTTCGAAACAGTCGATGTCAAGATAGTAAGAATCAAAATTAATGGGAATATGGCAGCACGAATGAGATCAGGTGGATTGAAGAGAGTTAAAGAGGACTTGAAGAAACTTAAACCCTCCATCCAGCCATGGCGGCTTCCTGTGGCCTAGGGTAGGTCAGATAGGGTTAAAGTACAGAAATATGCGGCAACTTATGGATATTTCAGAAAATTTCAAGGATGATCACAAATTTGCTCAATTACGTGAAAGCTACTAACCTTTACAAGAATATTTAGTACAAAATAAAATTTATTGTTAACATGAATCGCATAATATAGGAAACAGCTAGGTGCTAATGATCTCAGCAATCGATGCACTTAATGCCATTAAAAAAAATCACTGATGGAAATGCTCTCATCACCTGATGCACTTGTTGAAGTCCTCGGATAGGTATCCGCACGCGCCGCACAGCGCCAGCATGCCCGCCACCAGCCGCGGCACATCTTTGGGCGGCTCCGGGGAGAGGGGGGCGGCCGCGCCGACCGCGCAGGCGCCGCCCTCGCCGGGAGGCGACAGATGGGTCAGCGGCGGCAACGGCCGCTGGGGCTGCGGCTGCCCCTGGGCGGCCGGGGAGGCGGCGGGAGTGATTGCGGGCGGCGGGGGCGGGCTGGGGTCTTGCTGGGGCGGCTGCTGGGAGTCGTCCTCCTGTGGGTGGGTGTTCGGTATGGGTTCGTTCGGTTACAAGGATATATTTTCGAACACACATCAGTCACAGATTAGAAAACCTTAGATGAGACAGTCAGACAGAGCGAATAAAATTAGAGAGATGTTGAAAGCGCAAAATTTAAAGTTTCACTCATAGATATGCGCAGGCGCTAAAATATTGATCGAGTTTTGTATACATCGTTGTCATCATTTTGTTGGTTATGTTACGAATGTTTTCGTTTAACACGATTCACGATCAAGTTTTTCGGATGGGTTTATGTTCTTAAAATGTTAAACAACTTTTGATCATAGGAATATATCGTCATTATCTGGAATGTGAATCAGGTACAATAATATGGTTATTGGCAATCATTACTGTGTATATATAGATTGTAAATTATCTTCAAATACATCGGAGAATATCAAATTACGATGTTTTCCAAAGGACAAAAAACTGTGAGTACCTATATTGAGTGATATAGTTGACTTTTCCATGTCATTAATTAGAGAATTGAATCGTGTTTTATTTTTACTGATGACAATGAATGGGCTACATTCAAAATATTCGAATTTCATCGTAAAATTCATTCAGAATCCATCTTATTGCTAATAGAAACTGATTTCTGATGACAACTTGTTCAGAAGTCAATGAAAACGGATGTCGGAACATCAAACAAAATGGGCGGAGTGTCGTTTCTAATCTGTGACACAGTATTCTGTTTTTTATTAGATAAGAAAATTCAATGGTTTCCATCATCACCCAAAATATCTTACCTCGTAACCCAGAGGTGGAACATTTCCGACAGTCACAATATAGTTGATGCCATTAGAATTCGCCTCGGTTACTTGAATGTTGGTGTGGCTTTGGAACGGTACATTGACCTGCTCGAGGATCTCCTGGATAGTACACGCTTCTTTAGGTAAAGTGAAGGTGATCAACCGCTGTTCGCCGTTTTCCAACAAAACCAACATTCTTATGGAGTCCGAGAACTCCTCACTGATGGGTGTACTCTCTACAAACCAAAAGAAAGTCCAAAAAACGTTCCTATTTCCTGTGTCAGGTAACAAAAAATATTTCCATCCCCTTTACTAGACCTGTTGACATTTGAAATGGAATATAACAAAGTAGCATACCGCAAACAATGTTAGCAAACAAGAATTTTTTTGATTGAATTTGTCATCAAACATACCTATGATTTTCTGTATTTGACTAGAGGGAATATAGGCGGGCAGAGGCCTCTGCTGTTGGGGCTTCTGATTAGCCCTCGGGGGCTGAATGACAAAGTTGGCTTGGGACTGCCTCAGTTGCTCCTGTGCCATTTGCTGCTGCAATTGTTGTTGCATTTGATGTTGCTGTTGTAGCTGCTGCTGTTGCTACATGGAAATTAATGGGTTGAAATGCTTATTGCTAAATCAGAAATATTAGCGAATATATACAATAGCTAACTGTCATTATTTTTTCATGCTGAATCACCCCTTGAAGTTTGTCATACTTATTTACTTACATACGTATATAATTATAGTTATCGACACCAGAATAAAGGTGGATATAGATATAGTGAAACGACTCTTCAAGTATTGTTTTTCATCAAAACCTGTAGATCTGGTTTAGCAAATATCATAACATATCATATTTCACTAATCGTTCGGGAGATGGCGTTATATTGCATTTGATATCACTATCGATAATTCAGTTCTCTATATTATCCGTATTTCATGTTGTGTCAAGTGACAGTGACAGATATTTCATAATTATTATGGTTTTAGATTAAAATATGAATATTGTTCGATTGTGAAAATCAATATTCATCATGCGGAATCAGCAGACGTGGCGCCATCCATAAGAAGTATTACCACCGTTTGATATTCGACATAATCAAGTAGGCAAAAGTCTACAAATTTTTATAGTGCCCTATTAATGGGACTCGTACCACCATATCTATACCCCTCTTGATCAGAACGAAACATAGAACAAAATTATTGTTATGTTGTGAGTTGTATATTGATGTTCTTTTATCGAAAAACACTAAAACTAAACAGACCCAATTGACACCAGAATTCGATTGAAAAGTTAAATGGCGGCTATTGATAGCTGTCACTTATTCTTGTGTTTTATGCTCCGTGATACACTTTTTAAATGACGGACAGCCGTCATCTGTCATTATACTTTGGGAATCCCAATACATTTTGATTTTTTATTCCATTTTCATGTTATGAATGATAGTTATTCAGATATATTACAGGATGAGATTAAAATAATTATATGTTCTTGAAGAATTTTTTTCCTAGAGTTTATTTTATCACAGGATAATTGCAAGAGATAAATTACCTTCTTTATGTAGGTTTGTCATTATGTAAAGATTAATGAAATATATTAGATCTATAAACTTACAATTCAAACATAACATGAAAATGAAATAATCAATTTAAATGGACCGGAATTCCCGCAATAAAATAACACATGAAAGCTGTTAGAAAGTACGGAGCATAAAACACAAGAATTAGTGACATCTGTCAAATGCCGCCATTTAATTTTTCACCAAACTTTTTTCCGTGGGATTGGTCAATTATCATTTGTGTCAAACTGACGCGTTTATCGTCAAAATTTTAAAACGACCAATCAATGCCTTGGCACAAATCGAACAAATAACCTAGATCCCTTATCTAGCGTAAGCATATATGATCTAATAGCTTTCCATTGGAAAAACCCTCGGAAAAAACAGTGCGCACTCAGTGTATACCTTCCCCATTCATTACATTTCTGAAAGAGAGACAGAGATATACTGAGTGCTTAAAAATTCGGCAAGTTCTTGACATAAGATTCAACTTCCCACACCGACCTGCTGGAACTGCTGCTGTTGTTGCTGCTGCAGCAGCTGACTCTGCTGCTGGATCTGCTGCTGCAGACTCTGGTAGACGGCCGGCGGCTTGTTGCCCGCGGGCGGCGGCTGGCCCATCATGGCGAATTGGGCGGGGTCCTTGGGCGGGCGCGGGCCGGGCGGCGGGGGCGGCAAGAACTGGCCGGGCGGCCTGACGAGGGGGCGGGCGGCGGCGCCCCGTGTCGGCAGCCGAGGCGGGCGGGGCGCGGGCGGCCGCCGCTTGGCGGCGGGCGTGCCCACCGACAGCAGGGACGGCTGATGGGGCGGCAGCGGGGACGGGGTCATCCTGCAAGGCGTGAGGTGCGGTGAATTAGGGCTCGGGGTTCGCTAAGGGGGCTGAGTTGGTTATGGTCGATTCGGAAACCGACAGATGGCGCTCCAGAAAGGTCAAATTCTGACATACAGAATATTCGAAAGGGAAAGTCCATAAAGACTTATTATATCAAATCGAAATAAGAACCCAAAGCCGGTCGACTCAATAAATTGTTACTAGATTCGAAAGTGGGTCGAGGAACTTCATAATAGATGGTTGTCTAACATTCAACTCATTATTATATTTAAGTAGGCTTTTTGACACCTCCTCTGCATTGTCCATAAGGTCACTAATGAATTTGTATTTCCATACTTTGCTCCTTTAGACAGTGTGCCCAAGGATAAATAGCATGGGGATCCACAGCATATTTATCTCAGACCAATAAAATACATAGACTGGCCCTTCCTATCTCTAATGCATTACATTGTTTGAAAGCAAGATCTAACTATTTCTCTTGGTATAGGGGAGAGAGGAGAAGAGGGGGAGGTAATGTTGACCCTTCTTGTTAGTAGTCGTGCGAAATGAAATTTATAGAGGCAAATATTCAGACGGATAAAACCACAGAAATATAACACAAATTGATTCTTTGAAACGTATTATATTCATCATTGTTCATTTAAATTATATTCTACATGAAGGAAATCTGTAAAATACAATTTTGATCAACTGAAAATATGCATTATCTTGAATAGAATAAATATCCATGCATTATTTCACATTATTCCATTTCCGAACGTACGACTATAGCACTCACCAAAGACACTACTGAAACTTCAATCCCAGAAACCTGCTTTTAACCACAAATTAAACAATTTTTTACCATTTTAACTGGAGAGGAGTACATTTAATACACGAATACGTGAATTAATCGATAAAAAATTTACAAATCGACGCTTTGAGAACCATAATACGACAACGCGAATGAACACGTCATGAAGCGAGTTGGTCCGACGAGGTCCGAACGATAGATTCTTATCGTGGAAACGAGAAAGTTTGACAGTCGTGTTGGTATCATGAAAAGGATGGAAAGTCTATGTTTTTTATCCGTCTGAGATACTTATGGTATAGCACTTACTATTTACAATGGTTTACAATAATTCTTGCCTTATTAGTTCTTATAAGTTTAGTTTCCGTTAGTTTAAATTTCATATTATATTCAAATAACTCCAGAAAAAATTAAAAACCAAACCGGAAAATTTCGTTTTTTTCGAATATCTTCGGAAGTAAACCACATTTTCGGGAATTCAACAAATTTATTCATTGACCCCATAATTGCCGCACTTATTTGACGTACTGTGTAACTCTTGGCACATTGTATAGTTTATTTCCAGAATGACCAGGTGATAAGAAAACCTTAAGAGGGATGAGCAGTAATCAAAGCTGATTTTATGAATGATCTGCTTATATTGAGGTATCTTGAATAGGTAATAAGTTGTTATTATTTTCATATATTCTCCATATAATGAGGGAAACCCACAAAAACTCATGAATCCACTATAAGAGGATAATATCAATTATTTCTTCGAAAATTCTAACAAAGATATCATCATGTCTGATCATAGACATAATTATGTATGAACAATTAAGCACCAAATTATTTACAGTAGATTGTGAAGCTGAAAATATTGTGGAGGATCGATGATATAGTCATTCGAAATAACATTCACTTACTTTTGAACCATATTATTTTTAATTTTCTGTTCAGATAACATCTTTTTATAGGCTCCCACTGTAACTATTGAACCATCCGGCATACTGATGGTGTCTTGTTCAAGTGCTGATTTCTGAAAAAAAAAAGTTAACATTGTGACAGCAATAAAGAACATAAAAAACAACACTAGAAACCATATCTATTCAAAATGATGTTGAATTGTTTATTCTGACCCTTCATTTTTTGTTTGAAGGTTGCTGACAATTTTCTGGTTTGGATGGTAAAAATTCTTTCTTATTTCAGCAAAAATAAGTAACTACATTACTTTTTGCTTTTTTTATGTATCAAAAGTGTACCAGACATATGATGCATTGTTAGAAAGGGAAACAAAAACTTCAGGCAATTACTTAAAATTGAAGTTATTATCTCACAACTTCACAAACAATCATCATATTCACATGTGTTTCACTTTTGTTTATAACTCGAAACAAAAGACGATAGCAAATTCTTGTATTCGCCAATGAATTTGTCTCGAAAAAAAGTTGGAGGATGCGACCCAAATATTTTTGTACACATTCTATAGTCATAAGTTACCGAGTCACCCAATACAATATCAGCGCACTCACATTCTCCGAATCCTCCGCATCGTCCTGTCCCTTGGCCTTCTGCGGCTGCCCCACCTGGAACCTCTGCTGCCCCACGAGGGCGGGGCTAGCCCTGGGCGGCGGCTGCTGCCTCAGCTGCCCCGACAGCGTCGTCAGCCGTATCTGCTGGCCCGCCGCCGGCTGTCGCACCACGCCCACGCCCAGGTGGCGCGCGTGCAGGGCCGCGGGCGGCTGCTGCCTCACGGGCGTCGGTGGGCGGGGCGTCGGCGGCTGCCCGACGTTGGGCGGCCGCACAGCGGGCTGCGCCTGGCCGGGGGCGGCCTGCGGGTGGGGAGTGGTGGGGGTGGCGAGGCGCATCACCTGCTTGATTTGCTGTCTGGGCTGCGGACACACGGCAAGGGTTTAGCATGCAGAGTGTATCACTCAGACCATTGTCGTTCTAAATGGAAACCTAGTAGGCTGGAACTATAATATTGTCTGTTCACTCAAGGCCCCAACGTCTGCCAAGTTGAGGTCGCTACTTTATAGAAGTCGTTCGATGCTCATTTGTTTCAGTTTTTTCTCTGTCAGCAACCCAATTTTAGGTTGAAGTTATGTTCTTCTTTTTTTTTACTTCAGCACATATTGTATGTAACCTTCATAATCTGACTTTTTATACGAAAAGGTCCAATACCAGATTTTAGGAATGATGAGGCATTCCAAGGAAAATTTTTGGAGGTACTCACGTATTTTGGCCTCCAGAACAAGAATCCAGGGTTCGTGATTATCAAGATAATTATTTTTTTGATAATTATCGGATAATTATCTGATAATTATCCATACTGACAGACAACTTATTTTCTTTACAAATTATTTTTTCAGTTCAAATATGTTGTGTATAAAAATAAGAAAGGCATTTATATCAACTTTTTTATTATTGGAAACTAGAAAAATAAAAATAATTGCATAAAAAAATAAATAAATTCAAAATTTCTTTTTCTTAGTAGTATAAAATTAAAATAATAATATGTTTAACAAAATAATATTCCAAACTTCTTAAACAAAAAACAAAATAAATACCTAATAGTATCACATTCTAACCATGTTAGGGAAATTATTCATTATTTTAAATTAAGTCTTTGTTTGAATCTTTAATTCTCGGCATTTTCGAATATTATTGTTAAATTTGTTTGTTTTGACACAAATTTTGAGGTTATTTGTGTTCGGTGAGTTCGGTCGGATACGAGGGTGCGTTCCGAACTTACGCTCAAGTGCACTGGAGTGCGAAAGGGCAGTCCAGTGCAAAACATGTATCGTTCTTCGAAAACACGAGACTTTGATCTGTCATCTTGACACTGTCACAAAGTTCAGCTCCCGTCGCTCGGTTCGCGATGGGTTCGGTAAAATTTTTTGAATTTTTTTCAAATATACTAGTTTATTCTGCTGAAAATTATTGAATATAAGTAAATATACGTGTGTGGTGTTAGTTCAAAGAAGGACTAAGTTTTTTGTGCTTTCTTCAGTTGGTATTATGAAATATGCGTGGAGCAAATATACAACTCAACGTAAGTTACTAAAATTGTATTAACTATCGTACAATCGATATGCCAATACTATCACTTGCCTCGCATTTTTAGTTTTTCAATTTTGAACACATTGAGAACTCTCTACTTTGAGACATTACACATTTTTCACAGTCACATCACTGACACTGACTGACTATGCTTTTTTCTATTTCCTGACTTTCTGATCAATGAATCAATGATATCGAATAATTCTGTGCTTGAAACAGAACAGAAGCTAAAAAGAGCGGGTTATTAAAAATGTAAATAAAAACGTTAGGTTATGCACAGTATGACATTTCAAGTTCAAAATAGTTCACGGTTATTATGAGAAGATGTCTCTGCCTCACGGAGAAAGTGACGTCATTTTTTTCAGTGAACAGACAATATTATACCTTCTACTAGGTGTTCATTCAGATCGACAATGCTCAGACCAATAAAATACATTGACTGGCGCTTCCTATCTCCAAAGGCTGGTTCATGCCCATACCAATTTGGCAAAATTTACGCGAATAAAATGGCCGCTGATGAGAAATATCGCAATAAAGTTGAAATATTTGAACTTTTGAAATTATACAGGCAAATATTCAGACGGATGAAACCACAGAAATATAACACGAATCTCGACACGATTTGATTCTTCATTATATTATATTCATCATTGTTGATTTGTATTATATTCTACATGAAAGATATCTGTAAAATACAATTTCCACATTATTCCATTCCCGAACGTACGACTATGGCACTCACCAATGAAATAACACTATTGGCACTTTAATCCCAGAAACCTGCTTTTAACCACGAATAAAACAATTTTTAACAAAATTAAGTGAAGACCAGTATATTCAATACACTAATAAGTGAATTAATCGATAAAAAATGCACAAATCAACGCTTTGAGAACGATGAACGACATAATACGACAACACGAATGACCACGTCATGAATCGTAAACAATCTGAGAAATTCGTTCGAAATACGAAAACGACGAGTTAGTCCGACGAGGCACGAACGATAGATTCTTATCGTGGAAACAAGAAGTTTTGACAGTCGTGTAGGCATCATGAAAAGGATGGAAAATACCAGTCTAAGTCTTTTATTAGTCTGAATTGTTTCGTAATATATGCGCAGGACTTCAGGACGTGATAACTGGATTAACTGGTCCAAAACTATGAAGAAATTTTTTTAATAACTCACCCTCTGAAATGCACCATTCTAATAGAGATACATTGAAATTGAAAAATAAGTTAGTTTTCTGTGAAAATCTCTGGAACCGTTTACCGCACAGAAAACATATTTTTTCTATTTTGGTTCTATAATGAAATTATTATGAAACGCAAATGTGTATCGAAATAGCCTCTGTTTCGATACGCATTTTTTATTATTCGGAGGTTGGTACAATCGAACTGTCAAATGAAAGTCAGAAGAGTTAGACCCATCTTACTTCTGAACGATTTTGGATTGGGTGATACTAGCAGTGAAAAACTGTTTTTATTGTTAAATTTCAATTCGCAGTATTTTTTTACTTATATTGACCAATCAAAACCATAACAATATTGTATTTTTAACCGCTGGTATTGCAAAAATCAAAATCGCTCTCAACAGTATACTGATGGGCTTTACGCTTCTGCGTCAGATTTCAAATATTTCAATGTCATCATTGTTACCATTCGAAGATGTTTCTGTTATTTATCGATGTAAAATCAATGTTTTTCAATGAAATACTTCGAATTAATGCACAATAAAAAAATTGTATATGCCACACCTTTTATAAGACACGTTATCGCACTTGTTCACGCGTGCGACAAGAAAGCGTATTATAAAACTTGTATCATATTGTGAGCATCCTCTACTCATGAGAGGCTATCTTTAGTGGGTCATAATTGGTGAAGATTTCGAAGGGTTAGTGGGTGTTTTATCCCCAATTTCTACGCCATTGGAAAATGTACAATTTTGATCCGCCCATTTGAACCGCCAATGTTTTCTACACAAAAAAGTTACTCTTGGTCATAGGATCTGAAGTTGACTGTTTTCAAGAAATATCGCCTTTTATGTTGAAAAACATCGGCGGACATTTCCAACAATTAATTTAAGAGAATTATTTGTTATTGTTTTTTGTTGTTACTTGTTCTAACGTTCAAATACATTTTGTTTAATCAGGAAAAAATATTACAAAAAATTGACAACTCAAAATTTGTTTTTACTTGAAAACGGTCAACTTTAGAGCTTATGACCAGGAGTACCTTTTTTATGTAGAAAACATTGGCGGTCCGAATAGGCGGCTCAAAATTGTACATTTTCCAGAGGCGTAGAAGTTGGAGAGAAAAACACGCAGTACCCCTGATTAAATATACAATAACTTAAAATAACATAAATTTCGCACAAAACATAGCTTTATTGAGTAAAAAATGCTTACAGAAGCTGTTTTCTGTGCGATAAACGGTTATAGTGATATTCGCAAAAAACGAACTTCAACACCCTGTATCTTTTTCGAAACTTTTTTATATTTCTGCATGAGCTATCACATCCTGAAGTCCTGCACATATATTATGAAACACCCGGTATATCTGTTGTTTTTCTTCATGTGAACGTGAAGTCAGTTTTGGATAAATAAAATATATAGTGTCTAGTTTGCTAATGATGCATTATGCACATGCGCGAAGTTTGACAAGTTGAAATTCACTTCACTGATGTTTCTAGAATTTCATGGGCTAAGGACAATTGTTTTGATTGATTCAATTTGAACCAAATAATTAGTTCTGATTGGTTATTTTATTCCATAAATTGATTATTACAATTATAATTTGCCACTACAGGAACAACTTCACTAACTTCAGTCATGATTGTAACAAACAAAACCATGCAATCAATCGATATGTGGGGGTATTTTTGTAGTTTTATTATAACAAAATTTGTAGCACTTATTGGATATTCCTTTTCATTACAAATTAATGTGCTCCAGTGAAAATCTATAACAGGAAACCAAAAAAAACAGGACTGCCCCTCTCAAGTTCGTGAGATTATAATCAATAAAAATTGTGAAAAGAAAGTAATATACATGGTGAATCAGTTTTTAAGGACAAAGTTCAATAATTCATTTTCAAAATTAGAAAGGTCTCTTTGAAAATAAATTGATTTCATTAGTTTCTAAGGATTAATCTCCATTTACAAGATCAAAATAACATACTATCTACAGTCTAAACTACTGAAACTAATCAAATCAATCACTAGTTGATTTAAACTATTTGAATTTCAAATAGTGATGAATTTATGATATGCCTTAATGAACAGAATATCATGTTTCCTTAACCACTTGTATACTACCAATTCAGATACAAGACAAATAAAAAAACCCTAATTTCAACACCTCAAATGGGTAAATTTATTGAAAATTGTCAGCCATAATTCTAAGCAAAGTTCCACTGTAAGCATAAGCATAAAGGAATAAAAAGATATCTGCATTCTTACATTTTTATGTTTGGAATACAGATTTCGCCAAAATATTCAATGTTATATGCTTCTTAATGATAAAAAAATAATGGCATTAGAAAATTGTGAGGAAAATTGTCAACATTAACATTATGAAGTGAATAATCTTAATTTGAACCAGTTCATCAAGCAAAAGTGTTTCTACTAATTCACTATGTGATTAGAATATCATAAGCATAACAATGGTTCAAAATAAGATTCACATTTCAGAATTCATTATTTGCTTCACTACTTCAACATATGAAAAAATATGTCCACTTCTTGAGATGACATCTGTTGGAATCATATTCTCTAAATTATATCAAATTCAAAATTATTACATCTGTCATCCATAAAATTTAGGAGGTGATTCACCATACCACCAATAGTATGGGCAATAATACAATATTTGATATTGGTAATAGGAGCTTTTATCAAAGATCAATTACTGGAATTCTAGTATACCTACAGTTGAAGTCCAGATGTTACTTATTCTACCTCAATCAGCACATGCTGAAATATGCATACTGTAGGGATGAGAAAACACTAGCTAGGGTTAGTATACATTAAACACAGCATAACATAATGCAGATCTGAAAAAGGTTCATCACAAATACCTGTGCCTGTAGTTGTATTTCTTGTGCCTGATAAGGAATCACAGATTGATCAATAAATATTTGTTGTGGTTGACCATTCAATAGCATCAATTGATCTCCTCTAGCGACAACAATCTAATGGATTAAAATCATTGTTCATTTTCATTGGGAATGAGGAAAAGTTAAAGAAGATGCAATCATGAAGTGTATGATCTCAGGTAACTGTGGATGTAATGAATGTATGGTATGGAATGCCTGATATCTAATTATCTCACCTGTTGAGTTGGAAACTGAGTTTGAGTCTTATTGGGTGTAATCACATACTGCACAGTTTGGTCCTCAACATTTGAGAAATATTGCTGATCAGAATTTTTTTCTTCTTGCTTCAGAATTTCATAGTATTCGGATTCGGCCATTATATTCCTATCATGAGCCTCAAGTGAATAGTACTACATTTTCCATTTCACTGTAAATATGTATCATTCATACATTATAAGATTGCATTATTTTGCATTTCTGAATGTTTCTAATTTAAAACAATATCACACTTTAGATGATGGGCACTGTACTACTACACCAAAGTGGACACTTCACAATGTAATTTTTAACGGCAAAGCATGTCACATTTTGTAAACATTTTATCTGCTTTCATATTGATTGAATTGCACTAGTCTAAACTGTGTTTCAAATTAAACCTTCAGAAAAACCAGATAATTTGAAATCGTATCAATGAATTAAAAAAATATAAAAATTATTAATGCAACAATCCAAAATGTCCAAGATAAAGTCATAAAATTCATAAAACCATTAAACCGAAATCCTAATCCTGAGTATTGTCAATTGTCAATTATGTCACTCCTATCCTATGTGAAATGGGTTGCTAAAGGTAGCTGCCTTAATTTCCGAACATACCCGATGGCCAGTGGCGCGCAATTCCACTTTTCTTGGGTCACAAAATGCATTTTCTGTACAGGATTTCTAGAATCGAGCTAATGTAATAACAGTGGAATTTTCGAAATTTAAGGAACAAACAGTACAGTCGAGTGCACGCACTTGCACAGTGCACTGCATGTGTCGTTGGTACGAGTACCCTTCGAGCAAGGATATTAAACTATAGGATGGTCCATTCCCTATGATGCCCACACTAGCCAGTTTTATGACGTCACCCGGCTACCTTCTGGTCTTGGATTTTTCCATGATCGAATAATGACGGCTCTTTGTTTATTTTTTCGATTTTGATGTTAACATTTCATTGGTGAAAATATTGAATTATCTGAATTTCAATAGCTTCAGTAACCAGTAATAGACAAAATCTCAAAAATAAAGACAACGTAAGTAGGTACATTCCATACGAAATGTTAGTTACATAATATATTTTCATATATGTATAAGTTTCATGTAAGCAAGGAATGTAATGTAACCATTTGATTGCAGGTTTTCTTATGCTATACCTGGATGGAGATTCTACAATTGGTATTAAAATGTTTGAGGAATACATGTTTCTTGCATTTCCGGAGCCAAAAGACTCAATATATATTCAAAAAGGGAATGAATTGTTTTAAAAGATACCTCTCTGCATGGCTGCTACTTAAATTTTGGATCCCAGAAAATGTATTTGTTCACAACATTCCACAACTGAAGAAGACAGCGGAAAATGAATCAAGTAAGAAATATATACTCTTGTGAACTAATATCCTGATATTGGTATTTTTTTAGGTTCACCATTGAGGAGATATCTCACACAAAGTGCAATTGCACAGAATTTGTTCAGCCTGGTATCACAAATATCAATTCTTTTTGTCAATTTATAACTATAAGAAACAATTTCTTGAAGAAAAAGAGGTGAACCAATATAGACAAAAAGGGGATTTAATGAGCATTACATGAATTTGATTCAAGTGGAAAGAATAGAACTGAATACATTGAAATAATTGTTAATCATAAATTTCATTGGAATCTTGTGAATATATTTTCAAAATCAGCAAAACTGTGTTCTTATCTTTATGTAGAATATACCTGCTCCTTAACCATTTTTGAAGTAAGCATTGATGATTAGCTCATTGTTTCATTTAATATAGCTGAAACTGAAAAAATATAAACTGGAAGATAATGATGTGATGATAATGTGTATTGTCTAATTAATGATTGAACACATCATATTCATAACAGCTACCTATTATAACTTCAAAATAATAGAGGCCTACCTCTTGTTTTGGAATTATTTATTATCAATTCTTAGAGTTTACAGTACATATAGCTTCTAATATATATTATATAAATGTTCAATGTTTCATAGTTACATCCAGCATTTTTTATTCTGTTGTACCCTGAAAACAAGTAATACTATTAGTGAAAAAACCTGTATTTCACCACTCTAATGTAAACCCACCTCTGGTATGAAATATCTTTGATCATCACGTTTTTAGTTGAATTTTGTTGATGCTAGTCAGCAACTGCCTTCACTATATTTACTCCTTATTCCTATGCATATCCACTTTCTGACCACTGTAGACTGTAGTACTTTGTCAAAGAACTTTGTATTTAGTACTGTAGTGTAGACTGTTCATGTAACATGATTGTAATCCTATCAACTATCACACTGTCACCCTGCAGATCTTCAAGAAAGTGATGTCTTCCTATTCCCAACCAAATTTGTGTTCATATTGAAAATGAAATCATTGAATCAAAGAAAGATAAAATATTCCTTCATACTGAATTTACTAACTGAAATAGTGATCTGAGATGACAAAAATAATAAGGTGAACATTTCTCAAATGTTGATGAGGTTATTGTTTATGTTTTTTATTTCATAAAAATCAATAAATCAGTCAGAGCGGAAGTGACGTTTCACTCCCGGGTACGTCACATCCGTGCTAAAAATTTCTGCGGAATGGACTATCCTTATAGTTTAATATCCTTGCCCTTCGAGTACCAGTAAGGTTCACGTAAGGTTACAGTCTTGACAGTCGACACCCGATAGTTGACACTCGACTCGAATCTATCCAAGATATTTTCAGAACTGTCAAAACATCAAAACAACGTAAAAGTTAAAAGTAAACATCCAAAAACCAAGAACAATCTTTAAAGATGCCGGCTGTTGTGAGAATAAAAAGGCCTCTGAATGAGGAACCTGTAGACACTCTGATTCTTAATTGCAAACGGAGGAAGCTAGAATGTGAAAGCGCTCAGGATGACCCACAACTTTCACCTGCTGTACTAAAATTTGCTGGAACAATACAGAAAGTGAGACGGTTTCCTAACCTGTTAACACACATCTTCACCATTCAAAATATTTATTTTAGGAGGAGGACATTCTACCCCATTTGAAAATAAAATATATTGAAGGAGTAAATGAACTGAAAGCTAAATTCAAGAAACATACAGTGAGCCTAAATGAAAAACTGAGAAATGAGCATCAGGATAATTCAAAAAGAAATCGTCTGAAGATAGTGAATAGTTTTCGGTCCTCTGTTGGTCCCTCAGACACTTCAGAAACAGGCGAATCCGAATATGCAATAACAGTCCTTGATGTTGAAACAGACATCAACAAAAATGAAGCTAGTGAAGCAGATCAGAATATTCAGCAAAACAAATATGTTTATGATTTATATTACACTTGTTCAGATGACTTATCTGAATCTGAGGATTATGACAGTGTTCAACTCCTCACAGAATTCTTGCCCACTGGGTCAGTTGTTGACAGAGGTTTTCATGATTCAGATCATGATAGTGAAGATTCTAATGCAGAATGCAATTGGAGAAATGATTATCCTGATGAGTCAGATTTGGAGTCTGTCAATGAAAATGATATGATTGAAGCAATGGAAACTATGGGAATGAAGGATGATCTGCTCTCTAGTGATGAAAGTGATGGTTTTGTTTACAACCATGATATAGACAATAACTGTTCTGGTTCAGATGCTGAATTTGATGATGAGTCTGATATTTGTCTATATGGTGAGAGGTATGCTAAGTTCAAGGCTAAGTATAGTAAATCTGTTGGGAAACCTATGGTAGAAAATGAACTTTACTGTGGAGATATAGAAGATGATGAACAAAGTGATTAGTATGTGAATAGTTTATTTGCATAATTATTATTATTAGGTGAAGACTTGTTAATCACAATTTAATAGATTGGATTTGATGGAGTTTCATCAATTGAATCCCAGAAGATTATCTAGCTGTCTACTTAATGCTATCAAATGATGTGTGTAGGAAAATGTTTAAACAAAATTTTAACTTTGATATCAATAAGTTCCTATAGAAAATTACATACATTTCCTCATACCCACTGTTCAATTTTTTCTTCTTCAAATTCAGTAAACTCATCAATAATTTGCTCAAGTATTCTTGTTGGTTATTGATGGAAGTTATCTATTATTGTCTTAATCAACAAACAGTTTTTAACTTGTAATTTTCTTCAAAAATATGTAGGAACTTATTTTAATTTTAGTCTTTTTTTTCTCATGATTAACCACATACTCTGTGGATTATAATTAGTAATGTTTTCACTAGTATTAAATAGACAAGAATTTTAAACAAGTGCAGTTTTTGACCTTTGATTGTATGATATTGAAAACTGCAAGATTTGAGATAGTTGCTTTAATCTGCCATACTTCAATTTCCTATTAGATACTGTATGGTAAACTACAAAACCTCAGTTTTCAGTTGTATTGAATAGACATGCGTGAATTTGGTTCAAATGTGCTTATAGTTGAAATATAGTAGTGAAATATGTATTTATAGTTTTTCCTAGAAAATATGTGATGTTTGAACGATTTTGAACCCTCCACTTCAGCAAGTTACTGATGGGCATATTCCTGTGTTGCCAGTTCAACTTTTTTCGGAACTTCCGCGGAAACAAATTGTTTCATATGGAAACTTTGTGTTTGATAGCTGTTGCATAACATGTATGTGTTCTGAGTGATGTGTCATTCCTTTTTCTGTCTACTCATATTGTATATAAATATTATGAATAACGCTCGACAATGCTGTTAAACATTCTCTAACTTGCTCGATGATAGTTCAAAACTTATTACATCACATCTCGGCACGGCAATAACCCTTCTCAGGAAATTGAATAGCAGAATATTTGTTAGCCATTATTAAAAAAAATTGAATGATATTTGAATAATATAGTTGACATTTATTTTTCATGTTGATTAAAATAAACATTTTTGGAAATAAAATCATTTATTGTCTCCAAGAACATTAACCAATGTATTTTACCATGGGTGGATGTTTTTACAACTACACAGCTATAGTATAAACATGACTTTAGATGCATAATAATACATAGTTGAAGATTCCAAAAATGTATAATGTAAAACAAAAAGTACGGTGGTGGACTCATTATTTGTATCAAAATATTCATCTGAATATGATATCTGGTACACCAGTGAAAAATATATTAATTTTTTGATATAGTACATTTTTTGTGTTGAATTTTCAGTGGCATGCCAGATTTCAAACATGTATCAACATGTCTATTTCAGTTTAGAAAACATATCACATATTAGAGGGAAACATAAATTTCTATAAAGAAATGTATAATTTAATAAAATGCTTTGGCATTACATATTTTCAACATATACTACAAAATAATGAACAAATTATAAATCTACAAACTTTATACACAACAAAGTCATTAGGTATTATTCAACATATTGCATTATATTCAAAGATTGAAAGAACAATCTACATTTATTTATAACAAAAACATTGATACCCCCAATCATATAATTTACAATCAGAATATGGCATTTTGTTGCACCCAAAAATCAATTCACTAATATTAACATAGTGATAGAACATTTTCAGCTGCGTTACAATTCCAAAATATCATTAAAATAGTTGTAGTCAAGTCATCAGAAACTTGTGACTGCCATTCTCAAAAGCCTCTGTTTCATTATCTATGATATTCTGAGCAACTGACTCACCATCCAGATATTTTGAACATTACAGTACAAGAACAGTACTTGGCTTCAACAAAATATCAACCATGGAGGCATCAATCATATATCTATCAACTACAATATTGACCATACGCCCATAAGAGGCAGTGTTAGCAAATCGAAGCCAAATTTCATATATCTTGCCGTCTAATTGGCAAGGTTAATGAAGGGCGCATGCGCAAAATCGAGCGCGAAATTCAAATCATAAAAAATCCAATGTGTCAATGTTTTATTCATGCCTCATCTATTTCATACTTAAATAAATATTTTCATTCGGAACATATCCTAGTTCTTCAGTATGTGTATATTGATAGTAGAATACATGAAATATACTTGATTTTGACAGAGTAGTCAGATATATTCTAATGCAGGACCACTCCTTCCAGATTCGAAAGAATTAAGTATTCAAGATTGAAACACTGGTAGGCATATAAATTATCCTGAACTTTCAAATATTTTGTTAGACATTCCTTCCTGTCTTGGTTTCTGGAATCAGAAGATATCTTGGATATGAACTGGTCACCAACTCTGGACATATTCACGAGTCTTGAACTTGAATTTCGAATAGTACTATATGGACAATTATAAACTAACAAAACACAAACCCAATTAGGAATGATAACAAGAAACGACCAAAACATATTCGCTTGTTTGGAAAATTGCGCAAAAGTGATACCCAACATACGATCATCTTCAATTTGAGTAGCGACGAGGACGTAAGAGTGAAACAACTCTAAGAGAGTCGCTATTAACTTTCATCTTCTACTTGTATTTTGGCTTCAATCTTCCTCTATCAATATTCGTAGTCGATAGATACATGGCATCAATTCATGTCGACCGTATACGAGAAGAGGACTGGCCCAAACGTCAACACACACCCGACCTAACCCCAAATTTGTTTCAAGATCTAACAACGTCACAGCACGGAAGTCTCTTCGGCTGCCCTAGCCGTCTGATTGTTGTTGGTAACCTCGCCGGCATGACTTGAGCAGTAGAACTTCTTGTGCGCTATGAACGTCGAGTAGTAGTTGAAGTAGATGTCGCACGACTTGCAGTACTTGGCGCCCGACCTCGGAGCAGGCGCGTCTTCTTCTTCCTTCAAAATAATTAGAAAAACTCAGATTTGTATTACATGCAATTATATTTTCAAAAATCGTAGCAAAGCGCCTTCGACTGTTAATTAAGTCATCATCAGTGCATACCTGAAAGTGAGTATGATTTCGTAAAATAAGAAAACATTCTTATCAATGTTGGTAAAGATAAAAAAGAAAATATTGATAACATTTTTTTATGAAGGTAAATCAATACTCACTTGTCAGCTATTACATAAATTTTTCCATAAATTCAAAAACGTACATCTGGTATAGAATGCTTCTTACATTAATAAAATATATTTGGTTTTGAGATAAACCTGTTGAAAAAATATCAAAAATTTAAAATTTTAAACGTGTCTACGAATTTTACCTGTTCATTGTTCAAAATTCCATAGAGAAGTGATGAGGAGAGTGAAGCAACATATAAATTAAATATCCTTTATGATTATTTCAATCTTCTATGTAAAGGCCTATTCGGATTCATGCGTGCTCACCCTGCATTTTTGACCCTGCATGAAAAATGCATGCCTGTCATCGTTCACATCTATGCCTGTCGGCGTGTTTGTAAAATGCGTGGTGGGCATGCAAGGAATAAGGACAAGTTCTTATTTTCCACCGACTTGCATGCGTTTTTACCGGAATATTCCTAAGAGCCTCTGAATAATTGACAATCTTGTATTTGAGTTTGGCATTCGATATATTTTGAATTTGATGATCATTTTGTAAAGTTTGTAACATTCCCGCCTTTCTCTGAGTGTTGTAATTTCAATCTAGAGAAAATGAGCGAGATGAAATTTTCAATTCACTAGTGAAAAAACTAAATAAAATATGACCTTGGGTAAGAAATGGGATGGAAATGCACATATGTGAAATGTCATGCCTTTTTCAGGCACAAGCGTCAGAAATGCATGTGCCTGTAAATCGCACGTGCTTCAAAAACCCTGCATGGAAATGCATGTATCTGAATCGGCCTTAAGGGATTTGTGAGTTCAGACAAAGATCATTGTTGAGCAACTCCTTTTCAATATACAAATCTTCTAGAAAATCTAGTCTGTTGTAATTTGTAATGACGACTTCATGACACATTAGTGACAAACTGTCAAACTTTCCTTTTTGTTCGTGATAGTGAAATGATAACATTGGTGTAAGACGACCACAGGATACACAGAACATCACGAAGAAGAAACTAAGAAACAAAAATGTGTCCCTGTGTCATGTATCTTGATGCAGGCAGTTCAACTGAAATAACCTCAAAATCAATCGAAATATTTTTTTTTTATTTCTGAGATTTGTAAGCCTGGGACTCTCTGGATATTATAAAAATCGATAAGAAAATGGCATCGATATATATTATAAAAATAATGTGTTTCCAGAGGAAGAACTTTTAGCTATCTTCAAGATTGGCAATGAATTGCTGAACTCGTTCATTTGTAAATGCAACTTTTTTGGAGTTTTCAGATTTCATCTTCCGAACCTACCAGGTGCCTGCTAAGGTTATCCTCCTCCTTGACCACCTGCTCGATGATGACCTCCGGCTCGATGGCCTCCTTCTTCACGAGCACCTCCTCGACCTCCTCCTCTTGCGCGCCGTTGGTCGCCGTCTCGCCCTCTGGCGGCTCGTGCACGAGCTTGACGTGCCGCAGCACGTTGGCCTTGAAGGGGGAGCTGTAGGGGCAGCGCGGGCAGCGGTGGGCGGCCTCGGGTGGGTCGGCGGGCGGCGAGCGCGGGCGGTCGTCTGATGTTGGGGCGGGCGGTAGGGCGTTCACCTCGATCGTGTTCGAGCTGTCGTCCTCGATGATGTACGTGATGTATTTCTCCTCCTACAACGGAGTCGGATTGAAATTAAGTGGAAGAGATAGTGAGGCGCACTAGACCAAATGAAATGTTTAAATGGACCCAACACGTATTTACTTTTCCCAAAAAATATCGTATATCTGTTGAAAATTAAAGTTTTGTTGGAGAAAATTGCAACTTTATGGGGTATTTCAGTATAATTCTCGCCCAAAAACCGCTAGCCAGGTCATGGCGGCTACTCGTGAGGTCATTTCTATCTTCGTCAACAGTGAATATTAGGTGTCAATGCAATACTTTACTGATTCTGTATGTTTTATATGAATTCTGAAGTGTATAAAAGGCGTGCGGTCCCCCAGTTCAATCGAAAAAACTTCAAACAAGTTACACGCAAGAAACAGAGCGAAATATATGTGGCTCAAGAAAAGATTAAAAATGAGCAATCGATGGCTTACGCCCGTATTCGCCGTATACTTTTAAGCTAAGCTAAGGATTTAAACGACCTTGAAATCAAGCTTAGCTTAAAAGTATACGGCGAATACGGCCGTAAGTACTTTAATTAAACTCCCCCGAACCACAGAGTACAAATAACTTGAACACCGTATCTAGCTTGGACTAAATTTAATAATAAATTGAGGTTAGCTGTCATATCTGTAATCAACTTGTTATGAGAACGAAGTGACTGAGTGCACTTTGATGTACGCGTAATAATTTACAAGACATATTTGAGCTAAGGTTTTATTATTCTAAAGATTTGAGTTATTTGCTTTGGAAAATCCTTGCTCCACGGCTAACGTTTCTTGATTTTTGTATTTTCGAGGTATTTTCAATGATCGGTGGGATTCACAAAATACTAAATAAACGCTGATACACGCAGTTAAACGTTAAACAGTGCAGAAATTGTCGAAACGAAATTACTTACGTTTTCATAGTGACGTAATTCGCTCTAATTGGTGTTGAACCTTTTATGTCGGATTGATGTATTGATTGATTGATGATATAATAAATTATCATATGTTCTATAAGAAGCCATGAATGAATCATAATTCATTAGATAAATAAATACATGATTTTAGTGATTCTTGGTTACTATCATCGTGCCTACCAGATAATTTTTCTTATTCATTAGAGTTTGGTCACAGATTGTTTGGTAGTTGAAAACGGATTTAACGGTTCAACTGATCAAATTATAGTAATTCAAATCACTTGAAAATAATATAATAATATAATCTACATCACGCGCTCGGAATGGCATATTCTAATATTTGTTGAATAGAATATAATTCGGAATATATCTTGTATTATAATAATTAAGTTACATTATAGAACAAGAGCATTTTTATGAGTATTACGGATAAGTATACGGAATGCCAAAGGGCACCAACAGCCAACGAAAATACGAGGTTATGAAATTATTATTTGAACAAGAAAATTTCTAATGATTCCAAATGAATGACTTGTACCTACTAGAACAAACTAACAAATTATAGATAATTACCTGCAGATCTGGAGATCTCTTGTCGAAATGCATCCTGATATGAGTCCTCATCCCCCTCAAGGTGTTCCCCTTGTACCTACAAATCGTGCACCTGTACGCCTTCACCCCCGTATGGGTGTCCATGTGCCTCTGAGCCGCACTAGCCGTCGGGCTGATGACGTCACAGCAGGGACACTTCCAAAACGCCGTGTTCTGTACGCACTGGTGGCCCGGATCCATCACCCCCTTGCACTTGCCGCATTTCCTAGCCTCCCCCTCACCCCTCTTCAGGCAGTAGTAGGCCTGGTGGGCGTTGAGATTGTCCAGCGAGGTGAACTTGATGCCGCAAGCCAGGCAGATCAGCTGCTGGTACTGAGCCGCCGGGCTAGTCGTGCCCGTGCTCTTGGGGCTAACCGGAGGGCTGCTCGACGCTTTGGAGGCGTCTTCCTCCTGGCTCCTAGCCGAGCAGTAGTGTTTCTTGTGGATGACGTAGTTCTCCAGCTTGCAGAACACTATGTTGCAGTCCTTGCACTTGGAGACCCCCTGTTTGACCAGAACTTGCGGCATTACTGGCGGTAGCCCGGGAATTTCAGACAGCCTCATCTGAATCTCTGGGGGGAACAACGGTAAAGAACCCCTCATTAACAGGGGATGGAGGGAGCTGGCCACATCGAAGGCCTCCGGGCTGTTCCTGGGCTTTTCACCACCCGTGGATTTGGTTATGGACCGCGATCGCTTGGGGCTAGTGCCCCCGGAATGTTCCTCCAGCTTCCTCTTTGGCGGAGAGATGAGCCTGGGGGAAGAGTTGCTAAGGGACACGGGGGTGGTAGGGGGTGAGCCGTGCAGGGACGGCACACACTCGATTTTCTCGGGACTAGGGGTGCGTTTGAGGTTCTCTTTTTCTTGCTCGTCGCCTAGGTCAATCACCAGATCGTTGCAGTCGAGGGATTTGCGCAAGCTCAGATCTAGAGGCGCTGAGGATTCTTTAGTCAGAGTGTTCTCCTTTGGCCGGCTGGCCAGCTTGGTTGTTTCTGGTTGCTGGTTCTGTTGGTTGGCGCTCAGGGCGTTGGTCATGGGCTGGAGGGTGCCGTTTGGAAGGAGGAAACAAGGGGCATCGGGAGCTGGAAGCCCTGCAGCTCCTGAAAGCCCTGGTAAGACGCTAGCGCCACGGAAGAGCGAGTACGGGACTATTATGATTGGATTCGTAGGTAGGGCTAGGAATGGTTGGTTGGGAGCATTCGAGACTGAAGGGGATGGAGGTGTTTTGCAGGAGGATATCTCGACCGGAGAAGTAGGGGAAGACCCCGAAGTGCTGGACGTGGCTTTAGCGGTCGCGGCCGATTTGATCATGTGCCTGGAGTTGCAGTAGTGCATCTTGTGGGCGCGGAACGTCTTCTGCGAGCTGAACCTTATGTCGCACTCGGCGCAATACCTGTCCTGGCTGTCCACAGGTATTTCCCCGTTGGGTGTGACACTGTTGCCAGGGCTGGGTGATATCGTGTGCATGCGCATATGCCTGTTCAGGCTGACCTTCTTGTCGGCGCTGTACGAGCACTGCGTGCACGTGTACTGCTTGTTGGCACGCAGATTCTTGGAAGAGCTTTCCGGAGCATCCACGTCCGACTGGCTGCCGCTGGGGTCACCGCCTGTCGATTTGGCCTCGTCGTCGTTGGCTTTGTTGTTGGCTCGGTGCGAGCAGTAGTAGGTTTGGTGGGCCTCAAGGGTGCTGAGAGAGGAGAATCGGATGCCACAGGGCGGACATTGGAAGATGGGGACAGCAGGCTGTCGAGCTTCGGAGGTTTCGGCTGGGCGCGGTTCGGAGCTGGCTGTGAGGTTCGGCAGATAGAAGCCTCGGGAGACTAGAGCGCTTTGGAGGTTGGCGAGATACTCGCTGGGAGATTCGTTCGATTCAAGTTCGGGTTTTGGCAGCGCCGGGTCAGTGGCTAGGTTGGCTTTGAGCCTTATCCTCGGCGGTTTGTCTTCGACTTCTAGCTTCGGCGAGACCGAGTGCTCCTTGTCCTTTGGCGGTGGGGTGGAAGGTGTTTCCTTGCCGTCTGGGGCCTCATTGCTCCAGTCTTCGCCTGCAACAAAAATGCGAGTGTACCGTGACTGTCGCGGTGCGGGAAATATGAGAGGTCCGCGTCCGTTCGACGATAGTGACGGGCGATAGCGGATAAAATAGTGGTGAGAGTCCGTGAGTAATGTCCGAGATGGGAACAGGAACAGGTTAGTACAAATGCATCGGTGATAAGAGTCGAGCAATACACGGCTCGGGCATGTCGGAGCTGGGCTCTAATGAAGCAGTCTATCAGGCCGGCCCACGCCGACACTCAACGAGGCTTTCTACGGGCGTATATCACATCGACGATTGATATAGGGCTATCACCGGAGAAGCGCGATCAATAATCGTGAAAGGCTTCTGCCCGAAGAATACCTACGAGACGGTTTTTTCCTAAACTACTTACTAAAACTATTACGTGCCGAGAAGAATTTCGCATACATTTTGAAGCAATGCCATACATTTTTTCAATATGTCATCCGATCAGATATGCCTCATGATGTTCCAACTTAAAGAATAAGTACAATGGATTCCATAGTCACAAATTTCTAAATAAGTATTATAATTTTGCCCTCGCAAGTGAAAATTATTACAACACATTTGCAAGTGTCAATCAAACATGATATTTATCTCTAACTGAGGACTGAGAATGAGAAATTTTTTGAATCACTTCAGTTATTTATTTCAGTGTTTCGTCATGGGAAGTCGAAGTATTCAATTCGTAATTTTTTTACATGTAGAAGAGTTAAGTCGTTTACATAAAGCAAAAATAGTTGTTGGACCCAGTATTGATCCTTGAGGATCACCACATCTGAAAGATTGCTAAGAAGAGTAATTACTGGTTTTGACGATATTGGTTACGATTCGATGAATAATGTTGAAACCATTTGAATGTTTTTCCCAAAACCAAAAACGTTTAAGCTGTTAAAATGCGAATTACACAGTCAAAGAGACTTTTGGTGGGTCGCAGAAATTTGCAGTAACTGACTGTTTATTCAGCATTGGTCTCGGAGAATATACACTAAAACCTGGACATAGCATTCCTGGGTACTTTTGTTGGCTTGAAAGCCGAATTGTATAGTTGTAAATCGTTATGACGGTAACTATTATGTTTTTTACTAGTTTTTCGATAATTTTTGTCAATATTACAATAAGAGAAATAGGTCGAAAGTTGCAAGGATTATTAAAACCTCCACCCTTGTAAGGGGGAACAAGTGTAGTGCAGTTTACTGGTCATAGTCATTGTCATTGTATTCAGTGGCCACGTTTATACCGTCTCTTGGTAGGCAGACTTATGACTTTTTACAAACCTTTGGTCATGTTGGTGTAAACGGAACAGTTGGTCAGGTACTCAGCTTGGTTTGGTACCGTAAATTGTTGCGTACCAGACTAAAATAGTTAGGTAATCAAGATGGTGTAAACACCTTCTGGCGTTCTGATCCAACAGTGCCCTAGCATCCATTTGAGCCATTTGATGATTTCTTCAAAGAAATATAATATATATATATATATATATATATATATATATATATATATATATATATATATATATATATATACAAACTGAGAAATATAGTGGGGAATTGCAGCAAGTAAAAAGTGTACTCTTTGAAATTTATCCAAGCTTTCGGAATCTGATTTATTCCATCATCAGGGAAACTAGAATATAGTGACATGTAATCATTGTAAAAATAAAAACAACATAACACTTACATCTTCAGTGAGATTGTTTACATAAATGAAGTTAACAAATTGTGAAATTGACATGGACATTATTAAATTGAAACATTTAAAAAGGAATCATATTATAAAACAAATGTTACACAACCACTTGTTGTACCAACGCGCACCACGTGCACCTAATTGCCCTTGAGGTTAGAATTGGAAATGATGTGGTAGACCTGACTGTAAGTTCAAGGTGGTAAAACTGGAAGGTCAAATTCAGATGGAAATGATGCACAATGGAACACAAGCATTACAGTGGTACCAACAGTTATAAATTTGAAATGTCATTTTGAAAATTGGCGGGAGAATATGAATTATCTAAAGACAATAAAAAGGAATATATTTCACTCAGGTGATTTATGTCTGATTTTTTATTTATACAATTATTTTGTTGGAAGATGAAAGCCATTTCTAAGAAGACTCTTTTGCTAAGCAAAGATTCAGTCATGAGGATACTTACACCATCATAATTCATCCGGTGATCTCTATTGTTTACATGTTCTGCTAGAGCACATCTTTCAGGATGTAGTCTAGCATCACTTTTATGAGACTAGACTACATCCTGAAAGATGTGCTCTAGCAGAACATGTAAACAATAGAGATCACCGGATGAATTATGATGGTGTAAGTATCCTCATGACTGAATCTTTGCTTAGCAAAAGAGTCTTCTTAGAAATGGCTTTCATCTTCCAACAAAATAATTGTATAAATAAAAAATCAGACATAAATCACCTGAGTGAAATATATTCCTTTTTATTGTCTTTAGATAATTCATATTCTCCCGCCAATTTTCAAAATGACATTTCAAATTTATAACTGTTGGTACCACTGTAATGCTTGTGTTCCATTGTGCATCATTTCCATCTGAATTTGACCTTCCAGTTTTACCACCTTGAACTTACAGTCAGGTCTACCACATCATTTCCAATTCTAACCTCAAGGGCAATTAGGTGCACGTGGTGCGCGTTGGTACAACAAGTGGTTGTGTAACATTTGTTTTATAATATGATTCCTTTTTAAATGTTTCAATTTAATAATGTCCATGTCAATTTCACAATTTGTTAACTTCATTTATGTAAACAATCTCACTGAAGATGTAAGTGTTATGTTGTTTTTATTTTTACAATGATTACATGTCACTATATTCTAGTTTCCCTGATGATGGAATAAATCAGATTCCGAAAGCTTGGATAAATTTCAAAGAGTACACTTTTTACTTGCTGCAATTCCCCACTATATTTCTCAGTTTGTATCCTAACAAGCCAGCAACGACTTCCTCTTCCACTATATATATATATATATATATATATATTTGAGATTGATGTTCGACAATGAACGTTTTCTCGCCAGTTAGTAGAATTACAAAACTGTTCCACGGACCCCAACTCAAATAGTTCAGTGGTACTGAATAACCATAAGATTACCAAACGATCCAAACATACCAATTCAGAACCAAGCTGTTTACTGATGGAATATGGTGTAAATAGGCATAAACTTATTCCGTTGGTATGAATTTGGTATGATCAATTTGGTCAGAGTACCAAAATTGCGCGCGATATAAACGTGGCCAGTCTAATGCCGTAGTAAGTAGGTGACGACCAATTTGTGTTCGCAAAAACTCAAGACATAGAAAGATAATCTGTGACATAGACGTCTGATCGTATTAGGTGCGGGTGGATTGTTGAAGATACATACGACCTCGCCTCTCTAGAATAGCTACGTCAATACGAAAACAATGGCAATACCACACAAGATGGGGGCGCGATACGGTGTATTAGAAATTAATAAGAATGCCGATGGGATTTCTCGCGAGCGATAACGATCTTTAATTAGCCCGGAGAATGCATAGTCACCGTTAGATTAGATCTGTGTACACTGGTACACGCATTCGTGTGTCGTGTGTGTATTCTTGCGAGGATATTGTCGGATATTGTGGATGTGCCCGGTTGGTTGGATTTTTTTAAGTGCACTGGAGATTCGCAACTCAGTACCTACCCACCTGGCTACAAGCAACGGCGGAGTTATGAATGGGCTAGCTAGGCCTCGAGCTAGGCTATAGTCTTGGCGGACAATTTTACTTCCGTATCCAATCATTTCAAGATATTGTAAGAGCATACTTTCCTAAGACGCAATTCATTTTGTTGCTGAATTGATAGTGGAAAAACCATTATCATTAACGTAACCTAGAATACTTGAGACCGCCGCGTTTTGACTTCAGATTCATGATCAGGAGGTATCAAGTAAGTACCTACCACAAAAATGTTTTTCTCAACTCATATTAGGAGTGCGATAAACGAAGATTTACCCAACAATCCTCAAAAAAGGGCTCCAGAATGGTGAAGATTCAAACAAACAGGTAATCTATTCTAAAACAATTAAAACACTTGTACTCAAGTATGATTCGAAAGCATATCAGTTTGATCAGTTGAATCTGATATAAATTCGAACAGAAAATGGTACTGTGGAAGGAATGGAATTGGTTGAAATGAAGATGTATCTCTTTCATTTTCCAATTTCCAGCGCATATTCTTATAGTTTACTGAGACAGATAGCGATTTAGGTAATTCAGCCCATTCGCATTCATAAATTTGCTTCTGACTAGGATCACCAATTATTTTCGAGGGTGTATTGTTTCTTTTCAAAATGTATCGATCTTTTCAGAACCCTATCAGTAGCGAGTGGATGGCTGTACGATCGATTTTCGAATGACAGTTGTGACCATCAAGTAGGCTATCTACTTAATCATATACATCGGTCCCAATATCATTCTCACCCATGACTACCCATGACGTATTTTCCTAACGAGGGCAGATGTTCCAAAATAATATACGCAAATGAATATTTGAGCATGTCTGAGACCACATTACATCTCCAAGTTGAACCTCTGGACCGAGGTGCGCCATTTATTTCCACTGATGCGTTGCTCTGATCAAGATTCCGCTACTCTACACTGCTGAGGCGGACATAATCTTGTGGTGTAGTGGCACTGAAAAATACACACAGGGTTGGTGATTCAACGGTGATTTCTCAGAGAGCAGTCAAGATTCGAATGTGATAAGCAGTTACACGTACTCGTTAGCTGGACGAACTTATCACATATATATACATACCATTTGGAATACGATTGACCGCGGATAAAATAGCTCGAGTGTGTTTTCCACAAAAATTAAATGCAGGTTTCTTTATTCTGAAGGGATCTCGATAAAACTATATAGGCTTCGATAGTATAGGTATATCAAATTATCAAATAGGTACCTACCCACTGATTATGACATTCTGATTGATTTCCAAATTTTCCATAACCTTACTATATCCACATTGCTTCCAATAATGATGAAAATGTGGCATGGTAGCGTTACTCTTCAATTGTTTCAGCAGACAAATCATTGATTTGAAACAATTGAATTTCAGCTCATTACGTGGGATTCTCATATACAACAATAGAGGCGCTACCGTCGAAAGATATTTGAAAAATTTTGTTTCAATCATGTCCGATACATATTCGCATCAAATTCATAGGAAATGGCTCCATGGAATTGTTAAAAACAATTAGATGTCATTCAAAATCGAATATTGCAATGTCACGTTATACACTTTTATCGAAGTAGACGAAATCAAGAGATTTGGGACTAATAGTCAATATCTATCCATCTCTTTTTCAATACATCCAACTTATTCTTCTTTTTTCTACTCAATTGAATGGACTTAGCTGCCTGGGGCTATCTGATCATAATATATCTCTTCTTATTTTAAAAAATTTCAATACACCCGAACATAATGACGCCAATGTGTATAGTCAATTTGGCGAATAAAAAAATTCTATCCAATAATCAATTTTCAAATAGTATTATCGCAAAAAAAAAGTCAAAAAATACGCACGCACGATTTGACCGATGATATTTGTCTCGGATTAGGACAAAGTGTATCGCTTATACATAATTTATTATAACGAAAAACATCGGAAATTTACTGTAATCAAAGAAAAGATATCTATTAGTGAAAGGTATTATCCTTGCAATTTATTTATTAATATCCAATATCGGTTTTATGTTAATTTACATTTTATCATCATAGATATAGGTGTAGCCGTGCAACTGGTATGGGCCGTATAAATAAACAGCTCCTACCCAGCAAAAAACAGTGTCAAAACGCAGTTTTATATTTTTGTTTGGCCCATAAAACTCAAATTACAATGATTGTATTCTACTGAAAAGCGTATAGCACGTTGGCTGGATTGCAATAATGGTTGCATACCTACCCTTCAGTGAGCAAACTGTTATATTATCCAATAAGCGATCTTGAGTGTATGGAAGTTATGGAACATTTTTGGAGTCATTTGGTATTTTCAAGAACAAATGTTGCAAAAACAACGTTAACATTGCATTCCTCGGGCAACTGTTTTGTCAAGTTTTAAATAGGTATACTCAAAAGAATGCCTTTCGCCTGTGAAAGTATGACACTCTGTAGGAACCTAGACATAAACAACAAAGATCGTGAAATTCTGTGAAATGTCCACGAGCAATTTCATAATGTAAACAGCACTCTGTGACATTCCCAGATATATCTTTAACGGCCGAGCGATAAGTTGCATTTATTTAGTAAATACACAATTTTCCTTATCTGATTTAAAACGCAACAGTTATTATTATCATTATACGTGCAGCAACAGCGATAATCGATACATCAAAATCGTTTCACAAATTGAGCCGAAGTCGAACCTGAGGGGAACATAAACAACCATAAATCACGGACGCTCATAACGTTTCAGCAGCTTTTTAAAATATGAGTTTGTTATCGAGCTCTGTGCTTTGTGGGTGACTGGCTTTAGGCGGTTTGTTCGGTATTGTACACCAAGTGCAACCGCGAACGGTACTAGATACTTTTACCAATTTCCTAAAAGAATATCGAATAATAATTGAATACATTCTTATATTGACAGTCATTTATCGGATTACTTTATGGCACCTAATTTGGTGCATTGATATGAAGAAATATATTCTAAGGGCGGATTTATGTACATCGCTTTGCAGAATTTCAATCAGTAATGGGAGCAAAGGTTGATATTACCATTATTACCTAACATAGATCGAAAAAGGGTTCAATACGGGAGATTCTGCTCTTTGAAGTATTATTACAGGATACTGTAGTATAATACCCATTTTTCGAAAATGTTTAATCTATACCGTTCTCACGTTTTTCACAATTCGTGCAAATAATCTCGCTCATTTTAGGGTGGGAAAAGCCAAATTCATAAGCGCAACAACGATTCGTTGTTGAGATAACTGCACGAATGCAGCCATGTGCAATTTTTGATTATTCCTGATAGCGTGTGCCAGCACAATCAGATGTTTTTCCGATGCATTTTTCCAACATTAATCGCCAGATAAACTGCCGCAATTTTACTCTGACGAAAAAGTTTAGTAGAGTTATATGATATAATCGATATATTATCGACAGAAAACGGGAAATATTCCATTACGCTCATTTTGTTTTACGTTCGAACGTTCTGGATTTCGTTGTCATTTGACGTCATCAGTAACCTGAATGATTCGTCTGCCATATGTATTTTTATCGTTTTCCAAAACTGTTTTTCTTCGTGTTTGTACATTTTCTCCGTGTTTTTTAAACCATTCAGGTTTTCAGTGCCAAAAGTTTCTTAGTTTGTCGTCAATAAGTGGAAATTGAATCGAATGTTGAGTGCTCGTTGACGCTTGTTTTTCAACTGTTTTTATGATAAAGATCGCAAACATTTGTTTTGTTTGTAGTAACCGTGCTTTCAAAGCAACAAAACAAATTGGTAGATGATTGGAAAATTCAATGGAAACATATGAACCAGAGGTGTTTTCATTAAATTAAATTTATATGTAAATCACCAAGTTTTGTCGACAATTATTCTCTTCAAAATGGAATACTTATATGTCGTGGTACTAAAATCAATTAATTTTGCTCGCGGCATGCATTGAATGGGTCACTTCAGTCACAAATTATAAACCATTATATGTAGGTTTTCAAAAAAAAACCTGTCTCATCTTTTACATCCAATCTCGCATCCAACGTCCAAATGAACGAGAGTTGGCAAATGAAATGCATTACCAGTGTGTTGGTATATCTTGATGTAACTGCTCGAAAACACGGAGATATGATACGAGATATGCCTGGATGAATGTCGGTATCAGCGCACAAACAGTTATAAAGCGATAAGAGATCATATTTTCGAGAAGACTCGGTACTTTTGTGTCTCTGCGATAGCCATCGTGAATAATATGGGTAAATTATTATCTCTTGTCAGTCTGTAGATGCTGGATACCGATTAGGAATAGAAAGAGAACGAGGAAAAATGTATTGTGATGGTGAAGATCGCAGTGGTGTGTTCTAGGAGTACTGCGAAAACTAAATGGCTAAATGAATTCTTAATTTTGGTATCTGATATTCGCTGCCTCTACAGTGATAATGATAATATCATCACTTATTTCCAGAATGTTGCCTCTAAAACCCCGTACAAACAAATTTGGAATATAATCTTGATCGTTTTTTCTCAACGAACTGGTGCTTTTATGACCTGATGTGAGCAGTAAATAGTTTTTCTAACTGAACTCGGCGAAGATCATCCCAATTGGCGGAGTTGTGATGCCAAACTTTGAGTAAAGAAGTTGGATTTGTTTGTATAAATATAGATATATAGGCGAGGATATAGGAAAAGGTCGCGATAATGAGTAAATATATGATCAGAGTGATGGATTCATCAGTTGCTCAAGACCGTGATTGATGGTGAAGCCGGTGAAGGCCTCAGCCTACGTCTTTCAAAGTGAAATCACTTCCAACTCCTCTCATGGATAAATAAGACCAGGAAGCGACCAGACAAAGAAACACGCCCTGTAGACCGCTTAGGGCGTTCGGAATTTTCATGCAGTCTCTCGCAGATAAGGATGAAAAATGCATCTAGCAAGGAGAGTCTGATTAAATGCGATAGAGGCGACAGCGAACGTTCGATTTGGCCAACACTCACGGTCTTCCCTCTTCTTGTTTTTCTCCAGCTCCGTTCACATATCTTGAATGCTCTCAATCATTCCAGATTCCGGGCCGCTCCAGATTACTAATCACCTGGTCCTAATGTTCTTTATCTCGCCAGGCAGCCATTCGCGATAAGGATACGGCGCAGTTACTAATGGAGCTTATATACGGTTTTTTATCGAACATGATTTGAAATCTACAATCCGTGATTTTCTCATCTATTGTTATTTTTCACCGGATGATTAGTCACAGAATAAACCCTTATTTACACTGAACTTACATGCGTCCAAATTTCTTACTTATGGACATTGGTAACCATCAGTACCTATTCAGTCGATTCAATCATGAGTTTAACTAACGCCTTCAGAATGTGTACAGTACTGTCATAGCCAAGGTGGGTATAGGATGGTCAAACAGCTCTTCAATTGTTTCTGTTAAAAACTTGTAGACAATGATGATAATAAGACCTGGTGCGGCGCAATTCTGCTTCAGCAGAAAAATCCTTGAATTGCAACAACTGAATTTCAGCTCGTTACGTGGGGTTCTCTTATAGAACAATGGAGGTGCTAGCGTCGAAAAATATTTGAAAAATTCTGTTTCAATCATGTTCGATACATATTCACATCAAATTCATTAGAAAATGGCTCCATGGAATTGTTGGGAACAATTATAGATGTCCCTCAGAATCGAATATTCATGATACTTTTGTAGTAACCTGTAGATTTGGTTGAAATCACAACTAAACTTAGCAAGATTAACCCACGCAATGTCACGTTTGACCAAAGTAGGCGATATCAAGAGATTTGGGACCAGTCACAGGATAGGAAGTGAATTCATCAGTCAATATCTATCCATCTCTTTGTAGACCAGTAATTTGAAAAGCGTAGTAATATTTCCACGACTTTAATGAAGATGGCGGAAATATCGATTATCAATGAAGATTTCTGTTGCTTATGTATATTTCTGTGGTTAGTATCTGACAGAAATGAATTGAAACTACATTGATACGCTATATTTTCAGTAAATCTGGAATGATTATTGAAATTTTGAGCCTTCTCAGTCTGTTTTCTTCTAGAACATATGACACGAATGAAGATATGACAGATGCACAGTTTCTTTGTTTACCAACACGAGGTATGACGCCATCTCTGGTAACTTCAGGAAATATTAATACGGTTTGAAATCAAGTAGGCAAAAGAATACAGATTTTTCTAGGGCTTGTTAATAGGAAGCTGGGTTCACCATCTTATATCCACCTTGGTCATGGCCAAACCAATTTCCGGTGATTTGGAGTTTCTTGCATCTCCTTTGTTAGTTCCCAAAAATCACCAAGCCATAGAGATATCAAACATTCCAATATGAGTTGCTATAGTCAAAAAAAGGCATTACTTAGTAGCCATCCTGAATAAAAAGAGGTATTTTCAAAGATTGATTTGGTGAGAGCATCAATTAGATATAATCTATCTCTCTCCTTTTGGCCTGTACGAATTTCCATTTTTGAGTTTGGGACTGTGGAATGCAGCGTTTTATGCTCGGTTTTATGGATGAAGTGATACGTGAATATTTGTGATGTTAGATGATATGATCATAGCATAATCATTAGAAGACACCAGGAACATATAGAAATATAATCCAAAGATAGAGTTATGGCGAAGTGATAAATTTTAGTGAATGACAGCGATTCCAAAACTGTCATTCAAACTTCTACAGTAATATATCAGACTTTTTTCTCTTTTGGAATGATCCAATATCATATCATCTAGACCGAATAAAAGACAGTCCTTAACAAATACGCTGCTCTGTATTCCATCTCCACTGGAGATTACTAATCACCTGGTGGTTGGTTCAATCCTCTTAATGTCCTTTATCGGCCTGATGATAGATACGACGTTTCGGGCGGAATTAATGTCTTCATACTTAATAACTTGAAGTCAGAAGTCGTAAACTTTCACATTGATTGTAAAGATTCCCTCAGTCGGAGACAAAAAAGTCTCTAGGGTGGTAACTAATTGTATTACAGAAGATAGTAACAATACCAATTTGGAATATTCGAAGTTGATGATACTACATTGGGGGTGTATTTTTATTTGAAAATGTACATCACATTGAAAATTGGGGAGTTTCACGTATAGGAAAATATAGGAAATCATCCCAATTAAATTGATCATGTCTTCAGTTTTCCTTGTATTATTTTGCTACGTCATGAATAATACAACAAATTTGCTTCGCTAATCATGATTCATGAGGGTCTATATGATTCAATATCACAATGTTTATTTCTGGGAACAGAGTATTTTCCAAATGTTATCACTATCAGACTAATATTATCGAGAATATTATTCACGCAGTGATTGAACATTTTATCTCATTTGAGATGTGATTAAGTAAGTATTTGGCTCTTTCAGAATTGCATATTTCAAAACAATATCAAAAATGCCCAAACTTATCTGATGAAGCCCTGAAAGTCAATTTCGGAATTGCCTTCAATGCACTCGTCGCGTTCGCTTCAATTGTTTTTATGACGTCGACCGGTGTCCTTGGGCAAATTTTTCAATTTTGGCAACACCCTGAAGTTGCAAGCGGCTGCATCTGGACTGTAGGGAGGCTGTTAGCCAGTCGCCGCTTGCCCAAAAATGCAACAAATCCGAAACAAAAGTTTTCGAAATGAAACCTTGGTAACACCATATCTCAATTTTGGAATGATTGCATGAGGCGGAATACTGGAAATGTATACTCAAACGATTCTTCAAAATTATAGCAAGTGAACCCTACACTTATTCTTTTGAAAAATTATTTCATGAAACCAAGGTCTTCAATCCAAGACGAAAATATTTATATAATGTTGTCAACCACCTACCTTTATAAAAACAAACACACTCTTGAGAGAGTTTGAATTAATAAAGGTTCCAAAATTATACACGCACTTCCTTTAATATATCATAGATACATTGCGCAAAGAAATCCAAGAAAAAAATTGTACTTGAAAATAGAACAGCAATGGAAAAATTATTGACACTGAAAATAACTGAGAAAAAAAATTATCCTAGATTATGGAAACTTCATTCTCTGTTACTCTCATTGATTTCTAGATTCAACATTTCATATTGTATATTTTTATGTTTTATATTTTATATTGTATACCTATCCTGTATTTCGTTTTCGTAATACCATTTTATTATGTACTTATATTTGATATTTATAACTTGTATTGTATTCTTATATTTGTTCCTTGTAACTTGTATATTATATATTTCTTTCATTTTTAAATTTCGTGAAATCAAAACTGTATTTGATGCTTCTTACCAACCACTAACCTCATTATTGTTATTATCATCACGTCTTGAGTCTGAACAAAATTCACAGGATGGTAAACATGTAACACTGAAACATCACCACCAATAAAGACTATCATCGTATGGACAATATTTTCAGGCGTGAGATGACTAAGGTGTGTTAACGTGGCATTAATGGAAATAGAATTCGAGATCAATTTCTGATTTCGAACGATTTATTACGTCCTCTTTCACACCGCCCATTGCCGATAAAATCTATCGATCACAAAACGCATTAGCATAAAGATTTCATTCCTAATGCAGATTCGAAAAGCAGATACGAAGTGTTCGAAGATAACATTGTCTTCTATATAACTGAATCTTCGTCGGTATGTCCTCAATATTAACATAAAGTGATATATTTGGAAACTTCTCACAACACGCTTTCGTTTTCAATTATCGCTCATATTTTATTAATTAATGAAATTTACATATCATTCTAATTTACATTATAGAAATAATATATCCAAAGAGGATAGCAAATATAGATGAACACACTATTATCAAAGTTGTAAACTTTGCTATTATAGAGAACAGTAAAATGTATATAAAAATCTTTAAAAAATACAATTTCATTCATAACTATTATTGGTATCACAGGTATTTTGAGGGTTGTTTCTGAAAGGATATAACAGTGTAAGGGGCTTTAATTTAATTAGACTTCGTGTGCATAATGAGTTCATATCCTTTCTGAAATGTAACCCACGAATTTCGATACAATTCATGTAGGTATTTACTAAATTAATAATAATCAACAGACATATATGAGCAATAAATTAATATAGACATTCACTTGGTGAGCTAACTCCTTCATTGTTACGTCTGAACAATTTTTGGTATGAAATATATGAATTTCAGATCGGAATGTTGAAGAACTCAACGATAGATGGAGCTGGTGTCGAAACAGAAGTAAACATTTTTGTTCAATGATTCATATCAAACTTATGTATGGAAATGGTTTCCACAAAAAATTAGCAACAATTAGAATCTAATTAAAACCCTTCGACCATAAAACAGACTAGATGAGTAACGCACAATCCGTACCACAGTAATTGTTTGAAGCCAACATCTGAATCAGTTCCTAGGGTTACCTCATTCGAATACAAGGATAGCATTACTATTGTTATCCATATATTTCTTGAATAAGAGTTATTATTATTATTATTATTCTTCCCAAGACTGAATGAAATCAATGTAATATCAAAGTTTTCTGAAATTATACATCTTTGATTTATTACCCGAATGATAATAGATTAAATTTGCTGTCACAACTATACCTATTGTTTATTTTCTGGCATTATAAAGTTTCAATGTGTCAAACTTGAGAAATATAACATCGAACATGTTGTTATTACTTCTCAATTCCACTAAATATCGGCTTATCTACTACTCTGAGCATTTTCTTACCACTTGGGCCAACCATTTTATCACTTGTAGTGAAATGATGAGAGCAAACTCTAGCGTATCTTGAAATATTCTCTTTCTTGATCATATTTTAATATATATCCACTAACTATTCATCGCGGGGAAACCCGAGAATGTTTTCAAATCATATTGCATATGAGGGTGGGTGAATAATGTTAAAACAACGAATGATACGACACTGAGTAACTCACCAGTGGAATATTGTGTTCAAGTCACCAATTTTAAATCGTCTCTTATACATTTAACAGCGTTTCACCATCCTTTAAATTCGATGTAAACATAATAAACAAGTTTTTCAAATAAAATCTTCAAAAAGATGCCGTTTGATGGATCATCAAACAAAATTTCATTTGAAAATGAGACGTTTCGCGCTGTCACTGTCAGCGTTCGGTCGATTATCGGATGAACGAAATTAGCGGCGTTGGCGCATTCACCAAAAATGTCGCAATCTCCAGAAATACGTATTATCTATAAATCAGTTATACATAAATGAGGCACAGTATTATATGATGAACATTGAATACATATCATTTGATACACTCTTATGACTCATATAAGTACAACAGAAGAAAAAATGTGGTCTTGGGATGATTATCACTTTCAAATGTTACGATGTGGCAACCTCTGCGGGGAAAAAACATATGAATATGAATTTCATGTTGGCTTCAGGCAATTTGGGGTGTTACTATTCTAGTGGGTTTGTTGTTCGGAGTAAAAACCAAATATTGATGCTTTCGTATATTATAAATTCCTGTAAATTCAGTTGGAAACCCCGGTCTTTATCGTGCTTATCATAGCTGTAAATTTTATTCATCACAATGATGACATCTTATTATTTTTTCTCTGAATTCTTCAATATCAATATTTGTCTCTTCAATGTGATTGTGATCATGCATATGCATTATGAGTGAAACAATACTATGGATTGACACATAATGATAGTGACAAACGATAGGTTGGCCGGCTAGATCACCAGATCTCACACTATTAGACTATTTTCTGCTGAGATGTCCCAAAAATCAAGTTTATCCGACATAATTGGTACATGTGGTAGGTATAGTAACTTGCGACTTGTGAAATAAACTTTTTTCTCAAGCGAACGAACACACATCAAGTATTCCGTGAAAGAAGCAAATATGCGAATAACGGTGGATCCCACTCCATCCTGCACGGAGTCATTGTCATGTTGGATGCAATTTCACACCATTTGCAATTGAACGGAGATGATAGATTAGAACAGTTAATGAAGCTCGAGCTGAAGAAGTTGTACTGCTTTTTTCTCCGATTCAAGATTTACCGGTCCGGAATCCTCTATCTCCTCGCCCATCTTCCACGACTGCGCTCTCGTCTTCTTCCTTTTCTTCGTTCAATCATCAGATCTGATTCCCTGGAACTGGTAGTGTAAATGTTGAGGCCCGGATTTCAAGAGAGCATCTAGGCATCTCCTGGTTAATCGAAAAAACATTTTCCCACGATCACTTAGAAGACTGACCATCATCGCATCGGTAGTAGGTGCGAGAATGGGCACTATTTGAAACAAAAGTTAAATTTCTGCTTCATTTGAGAAACCGATAAGGGTTGACTATAATGAAAACAATGATTATTTCGTTATGCTATATATAGGACTGCACAAAATTCAAATATTCATTTTATCACTTCCAGTTTTATCGGAAGCAACCTCAACTCTCGATTTTCAAGTAGGACCCTCGTATTTATTCATTTTTGGATTCAAAAGATTGTCAATTCAATTTTAATAAATGTCAAATCGAATTTCACATGAAACTGACGTCTCAATATAGCATTTTAGCATATATATAATAACAACTATATGGATAACACCTATTCTTCTCTTCACGCGAAAATGAAGACATTTTTTAAAAAACAAGACTGTCTAGCTTGCTAATGATGAATTGTGCGCATGCGCGGGTTTTGTCGAATTGAAATCCACTGACGTTTTCAGAATTTCATAGGTTAGGGATATTTGTTAACACAAATTATGTAAAAGAGCGTTAATATAGTTATTAATGTAGTTACTGATTGTTTACAGAAGTGATTGGTGAGTGATATCAGTGATTGATATCAGTGATTGATCAAAAATTAGCCCACGAATCTTGTTCCGATGACTTTATCGTCACAGGTTTCTCTGCAAATCGCAAGAATCGCTTGTAGATCACATCCATTTCTGCATCTATCATCAACTATTATCCAAAATCGTCCAACAATCCATCGATAAATGAATATTTGAAAAATATATGTCATGATGAAATAAAAACATCGAATTGAAGGTTATCTGACACATTTGATTGAGTTTGTCGCTCACTAGAAAGCTACTGTCCTCCATGATGAAAACGAATGTCGATTCTTAATTCAAGCTTGCGCATGCGCATTTCCGCGATTTGTCCTGCAGACTGTCATTTGTTTTATTTTCCGGCTTCAGCACTGGTATCCATGTTGCCTAAATGGTTATTATTAGATATATGCATTCTAGAACATGCGACCTTGATGGAACATAATGACGCTTAATGTCAATGAAGTTGATGATTTAGAAAATATTCACCGATTATTTCGATTATACTACTGTTGATTACCTGGATCCATGCTAGCGTATAAGGCGATACCTAACTCAACAAATTTTCAAAAATCTATGCCTGTTTCATCATTATTCATTTATAATACAGTATTAGAGGTACATAAGAACAAAAAATTATTCTTGGCCAATGCTGATTTTCATGATTACCAAACTCGCGGTGCGACCGATTTGAGACCTCCTCGTTTCAGACTCCATAAAACTCAAATGAATTCACTGGATGTCAGACTTTATAACTTTCTACCTGATGAGCTCAAGACTCTGACTTGGAACTGTCTTAAATCGAAACTAAAACGACATATTCTCAATCACTGTTTTTATTCCGTTGACGAATATTTGAGTACGCCTCTGTGTCTCAGCAATATGGCCTCTTGATATCCTAAAATTTATGATACTACTTTTTAAAATGTTTTAAAAATGTTTTTGTATGTTTTGTCGTTTTTATAATTTTATATTTTTTTTGTTACCTATGACTATTTTACCCTTTACTCTTTTAATGTCGATTTTAAACATTTTTAAACCTGTATTACTGACTTGCCAAAAACATAATTGTAACTTGGTCAAATAAATCTATTCTATTCTATTAAGATGTATGTACAAGTGTAAATCTGAAATATCTGAGGTCCAAGCTGAGTCGTCATGAGTTCGTTTATAGCTTGACAGCTTATATATAATGCAACAGATTGACACCTCACTAAAGTAGTTCATTTAAACATTGAATATAATATATCGAGAACAGATTTTCAACACTACTCAACAAAGGTAATTGAAATTACAACAAATATTTTGTTAGCAGGTCTAATTTGACAGCATTTTAAAAAGGTATTCAATATCTTGATCAGGAAAAGCTGCTAGTGTCTGCTGCTAGTGTCTGTAACGATTAACGATTAACAATCCGACCTTGAATGATTAAGAAATTATAGCACTGGCCAGTTTTTGTGTTGTTCTCTGTGTATGAAACTATAGGGATCACCAAAATCGCAATTATTAAATTTCTCCCAACGAACCTAAAAAACCTCACAACACAAAGATAAAAACCAACTGAAATAATTTATTAGTGTAATCTGGGTAATGTATTTTCCATAAGTCGAAACCTGAGCGAGACCTACAGCTTATGTGGATTCCGAACCACTTTTGAGGGGAACCAATGAAGATGTGCATGTTTTCCAATTGAATAGTTTTGGGCGAATGCATGAAGATACCATATCAACCACTTCTGATTAAGACTATTATATTGCAGACAAATGTTTGAAAATCATGTATGATAATCTTGGGCACGCCAATGGTAAAAGGAGTATAAGTGGGTATCTAGAAGTAATCTGGCCAATGATCAGTGACAGCAGTTCGGAATAGAAGCTGCTCATTATACAAGTGAACCAGTAACATATCAAGATATGATCGAGAATGCTAAATGAGCAGATATCAGTGTTTTGTCACTCGTCGTTATCAGACCAACGAGTTGAATTTTGCGCCAATTAAAAAGTTCAAACAGCCACACAGTGACTGCATTTTTCCACTCGTCAGGTACTTTGATCGAGAAAACTCAGCTCAAATACCGTTTCCAAGTTCCATTTAATGAAATGAGCAAGCAATACTCATATAGGAAATCAAGCCATGAAGACCTTTGCCGAATCGAGAGATCTTCAGAACACTTCCAGACCAGATAACAACATCAGAAACTTGCACCAAGAGCAGATGAAAGCGTAATCGGTGTATATGTTTATCTCTTCAATGCGTATGAACTCTAGCAGTTCCTGCTTCCAAACAAAAACATGGCTAGTGGTACCTCGATAAAAAGGCAACCTAATCTGTTGGTATGCGCTTTGGAACAACAACCATGGAGCCGTTGATACACGTAATAGTCAACGAGTAGTTGAATAGGAGGCATCCAAAAGTCTTATCAACATTTCCAACAGGTGTTCTCCTGGCCGTAGCGCGAATAAAACAAAACGCAAAAGGTGTGTGCAGCTGGACAGAGATACATATTAGCGCTGCATTTGGCAGGATTAAGCGAGACCCGTAGCACTGCGACTCTAATTGTCCTGCCGGCTTTAGCATACAATGCTCGGCCACCGCCATATATCGACATTGATTTTTTAATGTGGCCTGCACCAACGAGATTAGCTATCGCCGCTGCCATCTCTGACCAGTCCCCATTTACAAATAGCTATTGTACCAATGTTGTGTATGTGTTCTCCACTCTTTTATCGTTTGCCCGGATCGCCAACGTTTCTCCGACAATTCGTTTAAGGATGAAAATATACGCTGACTGATAGTATACCGGTGGCCGGGGAACCTGAACTATCCTCATAACTTATTGCAGGCCCCCATAGACAGTTCCACGGAACGATGAGCAAATATTCCGATACTGACGATATGTAGAGGAGACAGAATATATTCGGCCAGGGGACTCAGATCTCTGGCTCGTCATCCGAAATCTGGAATCCGAAGGAACAACATCAGGGGAAAGTGACCACAAAACGAACCACAACAAGCTTTATATCTGCGAATAATTCAGTAGCATAAGCTGTCACATCATTGCTATGCGACTAGACTAGAACTAGTTTTATCTAGACTCTAGAGGATAAGAAGCTGAAAGCAGAACTAAGAACATAGTATGGAGCCAGCCAGAGGTACTAACATCCTTAACATAGATCGGATTGAGTCTATAGACCTTCTGACAGGTCTGTAAAGGAAGTTTTCTCTCATTAATACTGTATGCTTTTCGAATTCCCCTTCACGAACAAGTAAACAGCTGCAATTTGTAATTGTCTATATTTCTCATGTCTTCAGCTAACAAGTTAAGGACCTGATGGGTCAGTGGAAGAAGCCGAAGAAGCGTCAGTCTTCTAAGCGCTGTTCACCAGTCGACGGAAAAAAAAATGTCCAACGCAATTAGAATAGTGGTTAGAAAACAAAAACCAAGCAAACTAAAGAAACGTGTTGTGGATCTTAAGACTATTCTAGTCTCTGACTAGAAAATCCAGTACCTCTTACGAAGGCCATGGTTTTCTTCAAAATCATTTGGCTCCCAATTTGTGTAGCCAAAAACGACAGTCCGTTTGGTGATTCAGACCTATATTTCTAAGATGCAAGACGACGAAGTCCTGTAAGTGTTTGTAAAGTGTATGAAAAGTGTTTATAACCGCCAACTTAGTTACGAAGCAATCCTCGAAGTCTTATTAAGACTTGTATGAGTTAGGAAGACGGATCGTTAGAATGCGTAGATCACTTATCCAGGATCTGTATTCTTTTTTTTCAAAGGTTGGTGTATCAACGCCTTCGAAAGCACTAAACCAGTCCTCCCAGTTGTTGTGGCAAGTCATTGATAGATATTGAGAATTCAAGGGGCCCAAGGTTAGACCCCTGGGGGACCCAAGAGTTTGCCGTTCGAAATCGCTGATGATGACTCTATTACATAGGCATAACTTCCTTTCTCATTAAGCAGCCCGTTGGTCATGCGATGGAATCTATCAATAAATAATTTCCACATGAGAAAAACGATTATCTCTTTAGAGTTGGTATAACCGCACCCTGAATAATGATCGCAAAAGAGCCGCCTTCAGGTGTTAGTTCTATGTTCAGCCAGCACGTGTGAGGTCGCGAGAGTTACACAGCCATAATAATGGTGCGGCAAATGAGACAGAATGCTAATAGTGGCTACTGTTGAACGCCTATGGCCTGCGGACAACTTCTTCGGCATGCGTGAGAAATTACTTTAACGCTCGATTACCTAGATATGCCACCAGAGGATCGGATGCAACACATTCGCAGTATTTCGGGATGTTTTCGTGATATATTAGAGGAGTACGATATGAAAACACCCTATAAAATAATTCTTAGACTTCAACAAAGGATAAGTAGGATTAGATGCAATTTTATTATATTATAGTGGGATGGGTCATCAGGAGAATGTGTGAGTTTAAATGATTGTGTATATTTGGTTGCACCTCGGGTAGGACTTCCAATGAGGAAACTGTTTTTTTTTTGTCTGAATGAGTCAAAGTAAGCAGGAAATGAATTGATCGGAACTCATGAACTTGTACAATTATAATCTTACAACTTACAGTGAACTATTGAGTTTTTCAAAAAAAAATTCCAGCACTATTCCAAAACCAGGTTATATTTTGGTGAAATATCATAGTTTCAATCGATTGTATCATAATGTGGAATAAGTGGATTCCTTCATGGGAAAGTCCAATAGTTCGTTGAATAAATTATTATCTATTTGTATAAATTATTATGTTCAATCATTCATCGATTAATTTAATCACCGTCAGAAATTGACTCTAAGCAAGCGTTCACTCATAAAAATTGTGTTAATTTTCTACCAGGAGGGTCCATATCATATACATGTACAAGGTGCAACAGCGTTTCCCAAAATGTTCTAATCGTCTATTACCAGCAGTGCTGAACTTTAATATTTGTATAACACTTTTCCGCAGGCATCTTCATGAACAAAGTCATTTTTTGTACATTAATCTAATTGTCTAATTGTCATCATGCACACCTCCACTTATGTGACAATGTTATTTACGAAAATGCGTTCAAAAATTTTATATTTGATAAATATTGTGTTACAATTTGTTTTTTCGATTGACTTCCTCTTGCGATAAGCAACATTAGTGAGGTTTGAATCACTCACTTTAGGAGGAGATCCATATCTTCAGGTTCAAAAAGTTGATGATGGTATGGAAATTCTACATCTATTCATTATGTCTAATTATTAGATATTTCTGCTGTGCGTCATACATAATCATTATACACATCCGATTAAGGCTATGAAATTGTTTAGATATTTTTTGTGATTGAGATATATTGATATCAATCAGTTATGATTTCGATAATTATCAAGTAATAAGTTATAAATAAATACTTTCAGGATGATACATCACATATAATAAAAACAGTCTTTCATCTGGACATTTGGAAATGATGTGTAATTTTGTCCCTGGCTTGCTAATTATCAATTGATTTTGTGTCATCAACATCGAATGGCCGTTACATGGATAGATTTCAGGCTCTCAAACCACTTGGTAACTAATCATATCATCTTTCACATATATTATCTATATTCTATGAGATAGCCAAGCAACACTGGAAGCTCTGGAAAAGAGTGCCAGGACAAAGACAAGCGAAAAGGCTATAGCTAGTAATCCCAGGAAAGGTAAACAGCTTCTTGAGTTGAACAAGAAAGGCTTGAAACTGAAAACCGGACACTTGACTCGAGTTATCAAGTTAGTCCAACCATAGAGTGATAGTTGCCACTATACTGCGAGAACTTAGCTGGAACTGCAGAACATTTGCTTTGCGAATGCCCTGATGCGCTTTTCTACAAGAGGCATAAGTTTCTGGAAAGGTTCTTCACATCGTCAGAAAACTGATAAACTTCGTACGAAGTCTCGGAATCCAAGGCCTCGAATAGATTGACGGTCATACGCAAAAGATCTGTTAAGTCGAGGCGCTTGGGAGGCTTCATAGCTTTAACGAACCCCCTACAATCGTATCTTAACTAATCTAAGAACTTTACCAAAGCTTCTTAACTAATCTAAGAACTTTACCAAAGCTTCTGAAAACAGGCGAGAGAATTATCAGACCCATAAGAAATGCAGAGAGAATCAGAAGTGGGATACACAAATCAGACCTGAAATGCAAAGGGAATCAGAAGTGGGATACACAGATGGATCGTATTCAAAATTCCCGCCTCACAACTATTATGATTGTTGTTGAAATCGCAGGTAACATTTTGGGTAGCGCTGATGATTCTATGGTAGCATTCAGTTCGGGGATCATCGAAATCGTAAAAAACCTCTAATCGATCTGCAGCAGGCGCGCCTGTGAAGAGGATATCGCTAATAAAGTGCTGCGGCAGGATCCGGAAAAATAAGAGCGAAAATGTGTTCTATCTGTCATCTGGACCGAACGACATAATCAAAAAGTGAACGCGTTAACCACTCAAATCACTCAATAGCTGGCAAAAGGTAGATTCGACATGGCGGCTCTTAAGGAGCATTATCGATGCCTGCTCAGGAGTCTTCTGTCGGCTGTTTTTCCAGAGAGAAAATGAAGTTGAAGAGACTTTCCGAATTTCGAAGATACAAGAGTGTCGTGGATGAAGAGTGAGGTGATTATAATAAGATACAGGGTGGACAAGATAAGAATGAACAGCATGGGTATCTTGGTAACGATAGGAGATACTGAGTTGGTTGAGTGGGAGAAAAGTTGCGTCTAATAAATATTTGTATCGAAATGCAATTATTGAAGTGTTCTAATCATTTTACTACCTGTTTGTAATGGTATCACCAGATGGAGACACTTTCTGCTTGTTTGTATCTGAGCGTAGCTCGAGATAAGTCAAATTTTAATTGAAACAATGATCAATTCGTAGAGTACCTCTAATAGGAGTCGAGTATTATAGTTATTATTGTAGTACATCCGAAGAAACAAGGTATATTTGATAACTGATGAAATCCTTGAATCAATGAATACTGAAAAATCCGAAATAACCCAAAGCAATATAAAATATTTCAAAAAAGAAAAATTGTTTCTTGATTTAAGATATTGTTAGGATATTTCCTCTTCTTGGGTTCGTTAATTTAAAACACTCGAAATACAACTCAATAAACACGATATTCGCTTTACAAATCTCGGTGCGCTGCTTAATAATATAAAATACTCATCTAGCAAAATCTTGAATATTCAATAGGATTCTGAAAGAAATACCGTTCATTTTCGAGAAGCTACGACGGTTATGAGTCATCCGCTATTGTCCTCTAATTGATTCGTCGGTGACCGATATTATCGCGAGGCCATAAATCACAACTTTGACGCGAGCCTCCGAGATAATGACTTCCGGTGTTCTTGGAAGCACAGTTCGTAACAACGTCGCGTTTTCCACCCGTGTCGAATATTTTTCATTCCAATCTCGTTGCTCTCTCAACTATAGTTCGATTATGAGCTTGGAAACTGTCCAGATCTAGTGAAGAATATCTCGCTGCTATCTGCCCGTTCCCAATCTGGAATTTATTCCATCTGCGCCTATTATTTCTGCGGCCGGCGATATCCGACGTCGGTGGCGTCTTATCGCGCCGCCGAAACAGAACAGTGACGCGGGCGTCTTTATCGGCTGCAGACCTCTCGAGCGCCGCGACGCTTATCGCGCCGGGCCAGCGCTGCTAGCATGCACGTTATCAGCAGACTCCGCCACTATTAGAATATCTAAATATCCTTAGCTGCGCGGAGGGTCCACCGGGGGGGGGGAAGGGTGTAGGGGGTCAGGGGGGAGGGGGAGGCGCCCCCTTGCACCGTCGCGATAACGGCGTCGCCGTCGCCTTATTTATTCTATATTCATCAATGCCTTTCCTATCGGCTGGGAACATTCGTGTGGAGCGATCGCAGTGCCAGATATGGCACCTCCAGGGTGTGTTGATACGGGGAAGGAGCCGAAAGTTTCTGGGTGGTTATTTGCCACGGCTGATGGATGGCTTGGGGGAAGATATCGGGATTTTTTTGGTTTTGATCGACTTGAGGTCTCTTCTCGTCATCTTTCACTTATTTTTCAGTATTAGAGAAAACGTTCTAGAATGGTTCGAATGATGGTTTCCACAGAAATATATACTCTTTAAGCTTGAACAGCAACTATTGAAAGGATGCATGATATCTCTTATTGGAGTTTCCCAGAAATCTGCCTCAAAATCCTCCTCTTTCTTATTCCTAAACGATATTCTCGATCATAAAACTATAACCGTATATAGAAAAATGAATAGAAAATTAAGTGATCATCTTGTTACTTGGTACATGATTAAATTATCGTCAGCTTTCCTACATATAGATTATAATAATTGTAAACAGCTGATCAAAACATTTATGCGATTCGTTAGAATTAGTCGAAATCAATATTTGTTACCTATATCATATTATGCATTCGGGTATATTTGATGAACAGTATATTCGTCAACGAGCATATTATGATGGCTATTATTATCTAGGATGAAAATTTCGAATCGAGCCAGAGGCAAGTTTCGAAATCATCCGAGAGAATAACAACTATAGAACGCGAGTAAAAGACTATGCCTTCTCTAAGAGTATTTTTTATGTGTGAGGAAGGCTAGATTTGTTTCCTATGTAGCTTACATCGCCTCTAGTGAATATAAACATCGTATCATAATAGGTTTGTTCTAGCAACGATTTCGAATAGTTTGCAATCGTCCGGAGCATGCGCATACTGATTTATATTCGATAGATTTTGTGTTTTCGTTCCATTCGAACTAGGCCAGGATAGTTTCTAATCGGATCAAAATAGTCCGAGCATCTTAGCAAGGACAGTTTCCGACTGGTGTGTACTATTTTGGATAATTCTAACATATTTTTGTTGTGGTTTTGATTTGTTGAGGATTCAAACGAAAAAGGTGGATATTAGCTCCAGCTCATCGTCCTCTTCAAGTTCATGTGAAGAAGAAGTGTAGGTACTTAAATATCGTGTTGCCGGAAGTCCTCAAAACACATCCCAAAAATGTTGGATTTGTAGAAGACACCATTGAACTGTTCTCAGAAAAAGAATTCGAAGATCATTTTGGTTTAATATTTGCTATATTTATTTTCAATGTTATCTTAGGTTGCAAAATCTGTTTTAAATTCTATAGCTAATCAGTTCGAGCAGTCAGAATTTTATCATTTCAATTTTATCATTTGACATTTCCCTTGCAATCAGTTCCCATAACCATTCCATAGTTTTGATATGACCAGAAGCAACTTTGGGCTTGTTATGTTTATATAAATTATTAATCAACATCAATGTTTCTCTCTATCGAAGTAAATATTCTGTATTTCATCATCCTTTCATAATAATTCAGCCTGAAAGAAGAAATTAATGAAAATGCATAAAATCATGAATTCCACAGTCCCATGCGAACAAACCTATCATATCAAACGTTCAGGCAACTCTGAAAGCACTGAGCTTCAGCAAATAGTGACTTGGTGTGAACAATAACAAAGTCACTTTGATGTTATGGGTGCGGGAACACTATATGAGCTGACACACGACTTTCTCAAGCTTTATTGCAATGGTCGATATGTTGTAAATTGCAGCTCAAACAACTGCGGTAAGAATATGCCAAGAGTACTTGTGAACATATTTCATCCAGGTAGATTCCTGCGTCGTGGTTGTATTTGCCAGGAGATATTCATCCTTTTCCATTATTTCCTGCTTGGAACCTGAGGACAAACCTCCTATACTCCATCGCAACCTGCTGCCATGTACGCTCTCAACCCTCTGTTTCACACATCTTGCAGCACCACGTTCAAGCTTTCATTATTGCTATATACAGGTCATCCTTTGTACCATAAGAGTCATTGAACCAATCATTATTGTGTTTTCACACCACAGCTGACAATACCCAAAACCGATTTTAGGCTGACTTACGATAAAAGAAAAACACCCCAAGTCGTGGAATTCGTTGGTAAATGTCGGCATTCTTCTGCCTTTGGTATCGGAGCACTAGATGGTACTGGTCAAGATATCAATGTACCGTCCAGTTTGACGAACTTTCGTTTGATGACGAATTCATTTTGGCAGTCAAAGATGATGAACTGCTACCGATACAATAAACGTAAGCACCCACAGACAGACAGACAGACAGACAGACAGACAAAGTAGCGAGCACACCGATTGTTCTTGTTCTGTGAGGACGACTCGACTCGAATCCTTAATGATCTATTCGGGAATTGTTCTCTATACGTGTCTCTGACGTGTAATTCAATGCACGTTTACGGTTCTCCAGCGGCAGCTATAGATACACCCTATCGATTCACTTGTTCTTATATTGTCTGCATGTGCATCATGTAATGTTTTCTCAGGGATATCGTGGCTTTCCGGAAACGGAAAGATAACGCCATACCAAGTGAACAGTGTTATTTGGAGAGGGTTGAGATATAGATCGAGAGCTAGGTATTCGAAATTCTTCTAGCTATTTCTGATATCGATGTGACAACAACAAGAGTATTTGATTCGAAGGTACATATATACGAACTACAGTTAGGAAATTGACAGTAATATACAAATATCAGGATTTTCAGAACGCTCTGATGGATGTATGAACACTTTTCGAAACGATGTACAGTGTGACTGGAATTCGAGTCAAGATGTCATCAACAAAATGCTGTTCCAAAACTCCGAAAAAAATTGAAATTTCATAAAACGGCGTTATTTGGAGATCGATATGAATAACACTTTATTATGGCCACTGTTTCTTTCCTACAATATAGCGGTTGAGAATTTGAAATCCGACGTTTCGTCTTCTAAAAACCATCATAAACTTTGGAGATCCCAAAAACTATGAGAATTTTGATTTTCAAATGTTTCGACGACAAAAACTTACAGTTTCCCTATTTTTTTTTGATATTGAATCCGAAACTAAGTATTTTCAAAACATTATTATTCATCAGTATAACATAATAAAATAACGCTTATCACCACCTAAACACTGGCAAGATTCAATAAAAACTCTCCACCGTCTATAATTATTACGAAACTGAACTTCTGGAAAAATAATATCTATACTTAATGCTCAGTCAATTAATAAAAACTATGCCTGAGTTGTAAACAGAACAAAATGAAATTCTGAAGTGAATGCTCGAATGATCCCCCTTGCACATATAGGCATTTTCGTATGCGCGTCTTCGCAGGTTGTTATTTTAGTATTCAATTTTGGCGAAAGATATTTATGTCCCGTGATGCAATATTTTCCAATAAACGGTTTGTTTTCAATATCCCCATGAAAAATAATCCAGCAATGATAAATCCGGGCTCTTTGCAGGCCAGCGCACTACCCCTTAGTTTCCAATCCACTGATTGGGAAATGTTTCATTTACGCGTTTCTATTAAACAATTTGATACATTCAGACCATATCATGTTATTCTGAATTGGAAAACACCATTTTTGATCCCTAAAATATTTCGAAACATTAAACTGTCATACTTTGAAGAAAGGTTGCGACTTTTCATCTCTAAAATCGAGGTCACCTTTTCTAATTTCAGTAACCTCATTATTAATTTGAAAAAAATATAGAGAAACTTCAAATTTTTGCCATTGAAACATTTGGATATCAAAATTTGTGATTATTGGGCTATCCGTTGTAAAATAAAAATCCAGGTCCTTATTTAAAAAATATATGCTGATGATGGTTTCTGGAAGACGAAACGTCGGATTTCAAATTTGAATACGCTATCTTGTAGGTAAGAAACAGTTGCCATGGTGAAGTGTTATTCATATCGATTAATTTCCCCAAATAACGCTAGAAAAAAATATGAAATTTCGATTTTTGTCGGATATCTCCGAAAGTATTCGGAATTTTACAAGTTTCAGAACGTCATATTGTTAGGCATCAAATCGCGCAACTTTGCCATAATTCAACCGACCCTGTTTTACGGTTTGCGAAATTCCATTGATGAGGCCAAAATAAAGAATTCCAGCCACGCTGTAGGTACTACAGTAGACAATGAGAAACTCCATAATGTTATATTTTTCAGAAGCCCCCAGGTAGAATATTGCATCGGTACTACTGGGGTCAGGTGTCATTAATTTTCAATTTCCACTCACCACTAATCTCGATCCACATAATATATAGATATAGTGTCATCTTACCTGAAACAGAGAATAATAATTAGGACTTGATTTTACCTATATTCCAAAGATTTGACATATGCCAATATTATTGGAACACCCAGCAGTATATCTTAAACAGATCGGCATATTGTTTTTCTTAATGATCTGAAGCAAAAAACTTCTGACCCAAATAAGCTAATGAATTGATATGGCAGCACTGGGACTTTATAGCCCCCTTTACAATTCAGATCTGAGTCTTGATAGTAGCGTCTGTTTCAGAGATTCCATCTGGATCCCCATATCAGCATTCGAGCTATATACAACTATTATTTAATTCCGGAGATATCAGAGAAGTTTTAATGGATTCAAGTACCGCATTAGCATATATTTATTTTGGCTGGGAATAATCAAATAACTTCGACTGCCGATAACATCACTCTCTGCCAGCGAACTTGAATCATAAATTTTCAATATCTACGAGGTTTTTTGTTGTCGTTTCAGAACACGGAGCTGTCACTATCTCGATGGTTATCTGATGGAAAAATTTTTAAGTTCATGAACTTCGACTCGTTTGAATCCACGCGTTACCAATATAATACAGGGTGTTAGAAAATTGCTGCTCCAAAATTAAATGGATTTTGATGAACTATTTGTTTTAAACTAAATGGCAAAACCAACAGTTCATTTTGTTAGTTTCAAGTTCAAGGAACAAGCTGCTTAAAATATAATTGTTGTGTTCAAACCAAACAGGGTGTAAAATATTAGCGTGATTATATTCCCTTATATCAAGTCCAATTAACCACCTCCACTAAAATATGTGACATATAAACAATGCTATTTGAATACATATACAATATCACCGATTTTAATCATCTGAATGACAATCGAAACTTTCATCATCCTGAAACGGACGTCGGTGTATTATCTAGACTCCTCAAATGATAGGGTTTAATAGCATGAAATGAACGAGGTATAAATGAAGCACTTTTTAGTCGATCTTCCTCACTGATAAAATGACATTTACAAATTTATTCCACGCCGAGGAAGAGTAAAAACTCCTGCCATTAGCAGTACATATAATCAAGGGTGCTGAATACCTCCATCTTTGTCGCACGCGCTCAGTGTGTGAGATATCCTAATAACACCTCCCAGACAATGATAAGCTCGATCAGATAAAGCCGGGTTTATATATCATACCACAATGGCAGGGCAAAAATGATTACGAGAGACGTTCCTTCCTATATCTCGGTCGGTAATGTGAATCGCGCTTTGGCGGTTCTTACACCCGCTTCTTCACCGGCTGATTTATATATTATGCGGCAAATATCTCCATAAATCTCGTTGGGTATCCGTGATGTGGCTGTGTTTAATTCTGGTATGAATCCATACCCAAAAACCGAGTGGATGGTTTATTATCCTCTGTGGATTGAAAAACAAAACTGAACAGCATGGCACAAGTTCGGAGTCGTATTTGTGTTCTCCAAGTATCTCCATTACTAGCAATTATTCGAACAATTTCATTTGACAGACTCTTATGGCTTCCCCTGGCATTGTATTTTTCTTAAAACTTTTGAACAAGTCGTAAGAAATCCACAGCTTTGTTGGACCTTTTTTTTAGTACATGTCTTGAATTTGTGTATGTTTTGCACCCCTCTATGGACTTTTTATTAATCAAAAAAGAAAAATAAATAACTCAAAGTCATCTCCACAACATTATTAGAATAATCTAGCATAAGGTAGAAAACGAGCAGAAAACAACTACGTTCCTGGCAAATACCACGCAAAATATTGAATTATATCCACTCGTAGTCTATGCATCAATTCATATAAACGAATAAAAATACAAATATTTATTTCTTCGAACATGCGTTTATGCTCCCAACGAGACAGACACGCCTGACAACCTGTAGACCGGTTTCGGGCTTATTGGCCCTCATCAGTACAGGGTAGACAACCGAGTAGAGATCCTGAGATCTCCACACGAGGAGAGGTCTGAATCGATGGAAGCATCCACGCATATTTGATAGCAGTGAGCCGTTCCCCAAGCAGTGTATGAAGACGGCGACACCAAGCGGCGAAGAAAGAAACACTCCTTAATAAATTTCCCTTATAGAAGATATGAGAGTGGCTGGGTTGCTCGACTAGCCGATTGAATCAAAGGGAATAGCCAAAAACTCTAAGTGGAGTGGTGGTGTAAAAAAGGAAAATAAATAACTCAAAGTTTTTTATTAATCGTTGAAATTGCTGATGATGTTCTCTATGAAATTTGGTTTGATGAAAAACGTTTAGGAATCATATTGGCACAGTCATATGAACTTTCATTCTATATAAATTTCCGTTATCCAAGTTTGTTGTCATATTTCTCAAATCTATAATCATTGTATAATATCAATCTATAACATCGATATAGCCATACACGAGTTTTTTATAGGTATACTCTATCAATTCACCAAATACCAGCATATTTCTCAATTCTTGTGAAAATCATTTATCTCTGATGTTGAAATTTTTTTTTTCATAGATTGTGTGACTGATATTATTTCGTCTATTTTTCGCAACAAAATCCATTAATTCCACTTCCAATGTATGTGTTATGTATACCGAAATTCTCGGCGGAAACAGTGGAGTTTTTGAATGTTACCGGTGAATTGGGAAACCCAAATGGCACATCGTTAGGGAGTAGGTAATCTGTTCGAGTTTTTCTGTTCGAACAGATAAAAACAATAAATCATTGTGGTCCATGAACATTCTCTCTTTCATGCAATTTTGATTATGATTTATTACCGATAACTGATGGAATATATAGCTAGAGAAGGCGTTATCTTCTTTTGGATCGAACTAAGACATTATACTGGATGATTATTTATTAATGATTTAGACTCCTCACACAGTTATCTCATAGTTCTCACATTTTCCTAATTATTCTGGGAATATACGTATATATAGAGTTTAACATACCTGATTTCTTGACGCCATTATTCGAAAAGTATTTGACTTTTGGATGAGCCCTGAGGTAGGTGTATCCTATACCAACTTCCATCAGCATTTGCACCAAAAAAACAACTCCTTACCGTCACAATTATTATCAAAACTAGTCCATTCTCTTAACCACACTTGAGTTAAGAGTCTCTTCATTCACATCAAGCACAACCGTAATTATTGACGATAGCTGATAATATTTCAGCCTCATACTAAGCAATACAAGCTATCAGGTAAGAAAAAAATTGACAAATCAAACAGCGTTGTGAGGAATTCGGGGGAACTATAATCTTTTAACAACTCTTCCTTTATGTAATATTATGTTCTTATCTGTTGTTGATACGGTAGATAGTGTATCGCGATAAAGTGATAATATCAATATAGAGCTCATATACATCTGAGTGAAACGTAGATTCATTTCAAGAAATAATATCAAAATACGTTCAGAAATAAAAAAGAACATTTTAAACAGTTGAAAGCTTATACCTCTTGTGTTGAAAATTATAAAATAATAACGTTATGACTATGACAAAAAATAATATGAACGAAACAAATGAAAAGAGACCATTTATGAGAGCTTGAGCTGATTTAATAGAATTGGAAAATTTTCGGTGAATTCTTTCGATGACGTAAATAATCAAATTTAAGTTTTCGATTTCAAACCCAACCAAAACTGACAAAATAGTACCTTCCATTCGGAAACTATGGCGATTTCAAAGAAAAAATTAGTGATAATTTCACGATGTCGGTTATTTTTTTCGATCACAGAACGTGACTTGAATAGGCTATTCAAGTATAACGATTGAAAAATTTGGAAATGTTTCTATCAATACATAACTGTTTCGATTAGAATTCGTTGATGCTTGAGTGTAAAAATATCACATATTATCTGGAAAATATGTTATCAGTTACTCTCATAGAAAAAACTAGGTCATATCACTTCTGTTTAGGTCACCAATTTCATTAAAATTGGATTGATATTCTATTCTGTAAAAAAAAACGAATGAATGGACTGAATGGTAACAACAAGCATGAAAATACTACACTACCTGACATTAAAATACAAATTTTCAATTATATAACAAATGATTCTTTTCATGTGGGTAGGTAATTTGCTTAAGACCTGAATGTTGTTTCAATTGGTATTTCCTATCTATCATATGTGCTATATATTTTTACTTCTCATTCCTCTAGAGATTGAATACCAATCTTTGAAAACACAACCAGCTATAATTATACTAATTCTAGCTCATTCTAGGAGGAAACCGTTCACCAAAATAATTTCATTTCAGTGTCAAAACATGAACGATCTCCAGAGTATCGCACTCAAACAAATTTCGTCTGGAGATGAATATCAACCTAAGATCAAACAGTCTGATTAACTGAATCCTGATAAGTTATGTACACTGATTTTCAGATATCAGTAGAATATATCCCACACTCAATGCTCGGATGACATTTCAATCGATATAATTTTGATTCCATCGATGGTATACTGATTGCTCATTGGGATCAATGTCCGATGATCACCGAACACTCAGATATGATCAACGTAGCAACCGACTGATTTGAGATATGAAATTCAACCTGATAAAGAAATCTACTTGAACCACGATATCTTGGAAAACCCTTTGTCATCATCGTAACGCATACCTTTGGTCAAACCTAATCATTTGGATGAAACAGGCACCTATCGGCGGTATGTTTCTTTCTTTCGCCGCATGGTGTCACTGTTTCAAGTTACTCTCAAACGATGTCTCCTATAGCGCTTAAATACGTTGGTCGTGCTTTCATTGGGAGTATTGGAAGTATTGGGACAGGTATCGCTTCGGGTGGAGCTCTCAGGAGCGCTAATAGGTGAATACCCTGCACTGATGAGTACCAATAAGCCCAAAACCCGTCAGCAGGTGGCCAGGCGTGCCTATCTCAGTGTGAGCATAATCACTTGTTAGGAAGAATGAGAAATGTCCATACTGTCTCCCCTAAGTGAATTTGGTAGATATAATCAAATTTTCTGCGCGGAATTAGCCAGGAAAGTAGTATTTCTGCTAGTTGTCTTCCTTTTCAGGTTAACTCTGCTTACTCTCATACGATCTACAATCTAAATACACACACTGAAGGGACAATACCACCCACACACACACCCACAAAAAACACTTTTTTGCGTATGAAATTATAGATAGTTATTGTCGATTATATGCACCCCGTTGACTGCGGATGTGAGGCGAGTTATTCAAATCGGCATCTCCACCTAGAGTGCCTTATTTTAGCACGTGCGCAATGCTCGGGTGGCCCTTGATGTACGAGTCGTATCCACTTGAAATAGTAGGGGAGCACTAAAATATTTAGTTAAAAACACGTGATCAGTACGACAAATTGAAAGACCTATCAAAACCGATCTCGGAAAAGGCATTGTGGAATGAAAGACTGTAGAATGTTGATGATAAAAGGACCTAGCTAAAGAATTTGAAACTGAATGAGTTGATTGAGTGAGGACATTTAAAAAACGGTAGTAAATGTATTGGAATCTTATTTCTTTCTTGATGAAGTTATAGACAAATAGACAATGGATGGCATGAAAGTAGTGTGGCATATTTTTTCTCACATGTAATGACAATAGAAAACACCATACGTGCCCACTCACTATAATCAAAGGGAACGCCTTCATAATTATTGATATATAAAACCGGATGTCGTGAAGATATGGTCGAGTGATCTGAAGGTTTTTGACATTTGAGACGCTATACAATTTTGGGTGGCTGCAGTCGAGAGCCTGCCCAACAATAAGATATTCTGTTACCTTCCTTGATTCCGATAAAAAAATCTTGAGATCCAAGGTTAGTTCAAATATCATGATTATACGACGGGATATTTACAGAGCATGATTCAATATTCCGGTATCTAGGTTAACTAACCGCTAATTCTTATCATAGCAATAAGAAGAATCACAAATGATGTTGAAACATCAGTGTTTCGATTTCAAGCCGCAAAAGTGTTAAGGCTAGAACTCTGTCTCATATCAAAATTCTTCTCCATAAAATCGATAATGGACTGAATGATTAGCAGATACTATTCGTTACTACTCACTTTTGATTCTGTAAACTTTGCTTTTGACGAATTTTGACGAACATTATCTTCGAACAGGCAGGGGTAGGGTAGGTAGAAGAAGCAAGGTGCACCTGTATCGTGAAAAAATTGAGCGTCAGATGCGTGGTTTCTTGGAAATCCATTTACATGGAAGACGCTTATCGGGAATCTATCTCTCGATCTCGAGTAAATTATATGTATAGAAGCTTTTCGAGAATTTTGTCCGTTTACTCATACCATTCGAGTTCGGATTCTTTCACTTCTTTGTGAATCATATCTGAATTCCGATCTCCCACACAGGATGTTATGTGAAAATGTTGTATATTCCTCTTCATGAGTTCATCTGAGTCAGCAAGGCTATGGGCTATTAGCTCCAAGGTGGTCTGTAAACCAAATAAACTGAACGACAGCAATACGTTGGTTATTCTTCAATTAGATTATGGGACACTTTATCTCGGACAAAAATGAGAAAGCACAAAAAATTGTCTGAAATATCGATAAAATCGCATCATAACCAAACACGGAAATAGAAATCGGGACTACAAATGAATATGGTGAAGACAGATTCATATCAAAGGCTTCATGAAACTCACCCTGGGCCAGTAAGTCATGATGAAATTATTTTGGAACTTCTCAACGTTTTCCTGACCCAAAATGAACGTAGATTTAGTGAATGCAGCCAACATAAAGAGTGTCTAAACAAAAGAATCAATTTCCTCGGAGGGGCTAAAATATCCCGTTATGGAAATACTTCACCATGTCTATACTGGCCAGTCATATAAGGGGTTTCACCTCGGAATGAGGGATGATAAGCTGATAACTCAGTATACACTTTCATATTGGCTTTCTAAAAGTTTTGTCAAGAGTTCCAAAAGAACTCGTGTCTGTGTCTTGAGTTATTCAAGGTCAAAGGTCACAAACATCGTATTTTCGCGATTATCTCGGTTTCTATAGTTCCAATGATGTTAACATCTATAATGAAAATTGTAGAGCATAACATTTGCGAAAAATTTTGTCCCAAACATTTTTTCATGCGCTCAATCGTTTTTGAGATAGAGGGCTGAGAACGCGCAGGCTGGTCTGTGAAGACCTCGAAATGCAAACAGCGTGTAGACTGATCAGACTCGAATCGAACAGCGTCTTCAAAATTAAACCAGATCCGAGCAGAACAGATGATTATGCGGCGACGATCCTTCCATTCCGCCAGCTACGCCGCCGACTCCGATTCATTTTCTATAATCCCAATTAATTATGAAAACTTTCACGGCGAAAGAGAACATAGGGTGGGTTGTGATCGGCCATCGATAACCATCTGGTCAACTGCGACTCTGATGTTAATGGCAGTGCCGGATTAGCTGCATAGCATTGGGACCTTTCGGGGAACTCGTTTTTGTGCGCAAAAAATCTATCAAATGGGATATTTGTACAGGGTGGCCAAGATAACATTCTTATCTTAACTGGATTGGTATCTTGAATATTGTAGCTTTTCTACTGCATAATAGTTATTTATGTATTAAGGGAATTATGAGGGCCTTAATTACCGATGGCAAAGTTTGCGTCCAGAGGGCCTCTGGCCCGAGGGACAGCAATTGCCAGAGGTTATTAAGGCTCTATAATTCCCGTGGTACATAGATAATTTTATTTTTGACCGATTTTCATAACAATATGTCCATATTTAGAACGCAATAAATGTTTAAATTCATAACCTTTCTGGTATATTTGAATTAGGTAGCGTTGATTGTAGCATTGTTGGTTGTTGCTAGGTTGTCGCTATGTTACATGTTTATAAGCAAACTTTCTTTATCAATCAATGTTTTTCCGTTAAAAACGTGTTTATTTTTTACCACAAATCGACGATCTTTTTCTGATATAATGGAGGATATTATAAAAAAAGCGGAAAAAGCAAGACAATCATTCTTCCATCGAAAAGTGAAGCCCTATATCAAAAAGAATACAACTTATATCTGAAGTGGCTGACACAGAGAAATGTTATGTCAAAAGATGCCAACGAAACTGTCTTTCTGGCATATTTTCAAGAACTGGTAAAGTATTTTCAGTATTTTCTGGTAGATTTGGTAATAATTGTATTTATTCTTTGCAGTCAGAAACGTTTAGCCCAAATTCGTTATGGACTAAATGGTCAATGCTCAAATCGATGGTGACCATATATGAGAAAAGAGATATCACCAAGTTCAACGAACTAGAGGCTTTTTTGAAACGGAAAAGTAAGGGGTATAAGCCGAAAAAGTCTGCTGTCTTATCTCCTAAAGATGTCATCAAATTTCTAAAGGACGCCCCTAATGAAATTCATTTATTGCATAAGGTAATTTTTTTCTCATAATTTTCTTTTTCGTTTGTTTATTTCGTTTTATTTGTTATAGGTTGTTCTAATTATGGGTTATTTTGGAGGATGCAGAACTCAGGAACTTCTAAATATGAGCATAGCAGATATAGAGGACCGGGATACTGTTATATGGTAGTGAACGTACCGGAAAGTAAAACTGGTGTATCGAAGAAATTTACAGTTGTGGATGAAAAAGAGTTCTCTGCTTTGCCTTTATTGAGACTTTATATGTCCTTGCGTCCTGAAAGTACAAAACGATTTTTTTTGAGCTTCCGACAAAATAAATGTACAACTCAGCCAATTGGAAAGAATATGTTTGGCAAAATTCCCAGCAAAATCGCAATGTATTTAGGATTGCCAAACCCACTAACCTATACGGGACATTGCCTTCGTCGCACTTCTGCTATACTGCCCTAGCCAATGCAGGAGCAACTATGACTAACTTAAAAAGACACGGAGGTTGGAGAAGTTCCACGGTGGCAGAGGGGTATCTGGAGGACACAGTATTGAATTGAGAAATAAAACGGCGCGTATGCTGTCTACTTTGCCATCAGAAGAGGCAGGCACCTCGACTGTAGTGAACAGCAACAGCACCACCCATAAAAAAGAAGAAATTGTTTCCAGCGGCGGAAGTAATTTTCAGGGAACATTTGAAAATTGTACATTTATTATTTGTAATGACGTGAATAAGGAAAATATGTCTTAGTTTTCATTACATATAAACGTTTATAAGCATTTCTTGTATCATTTTCACCTGTAAAAGGTAAGAGGGAGTTTTTGAACCTTAATATCCCAAGGGAGTTATGACCCTCATTATAGATATCGTAACTATGACGATATAAGCTTATAATGTCACTGTCAGAAATAAAATAATTAAAATAAGATCGATTTGAAGATAAACTAGAGGAAATCTTCTTGAAACCAAACTTTATGATTCATCTCAAAGGTCATTATGAAATATATTTCTCGTGATGAAAAGTATATTTTCTTTCCACCCATACCTATAAGAAAAATCGAAGTTGATGATATCTCGAGAACCAAACGTTGGATTCGAAATTCGACAAGGCCATTTTTTCAAGCTCAAGAAGTTCCATTGAGAAAGCAGACTTTACAAAGACAACCCCAGAAATGAATAAAATCGAAAATTGAGAAATTTGATTATTTTTCAAATATCCCGAAAACAAGAGAGGTTAGACAATTTCTGTGAGAGCCATGTGAAGGGTTCTCTTATATATGGTACATATACATATTAAGTATATTCAAAATATATTACGAAAATCCTATTTATTTCTCAGGAACATTACCTCGTAAGGTTTTTTCTGGTAACCATAACCTCCAAACTTTCAACGGAATAAAATCGTGTTTCCCACATGTAGGTAGATATGATGTTACACATTTACGCACATTAAAAATGAGTTTAGGAACCCGATCGGATAAGAACATGGACGTATATCCATGGACGTATGACTATAAACACAGATGGACACAGCACTCCTATACCTTCATCGCACATTGTTTTGAAGGCTAAGAGTTCGTAGGCAGTCGGGTTGAAGGGAAGAGAGTTGGAAACGATAGACTGTGATTGTTCCCTCCGCTACAGTGGCGTACGTGATTAACGTATCGAGAAGTTTTATTTCGTTGTCAATAAAATTCAATGGCCGATTCAAAACTAAATACACATTCAAATATAAGATAATCATTGAATTAGTAGCTATAGGTATATAGAATGAATAAAAATAAATAATATCAGTTATTTTGACAACCCTTATAATCTATCGAACATCTAACGGCAGAAGTATCCTAAGTTGAATAAATAACATGATATTAAACCCCTCTGTGATAATTTTATTGTTCTTTATAGATAGGTAACTCAAAGTTAATGTAGAAAGATGATATGATGTAATAAAACAAAGCTTTATATTAAGGTTACTTTATAAATTTTGTAGATACAGTGACTGACATAGAATTGCGATTTCTGAAACAGGTCCTCAATGTGACTATTGATTTCTGAACAGAATAGTCTTCGTGAAACACTCCGTAATCTGACAGTTGATGAATCTATTTATTCATCGTTTCGTGGTGTATTCTTATTTTAAAATATTTATGAAGGATTAGTTTCAAAAATTGTACAGGGTGGCCATTAATATTATCTCCATCATAGAAAGTGGTCACCAAAATGTTGATATAATTCCTTCGGAATATTTTGTAATGTTTTACTCACCAAAATATTCATAAGGTTATTAACTCTTTTATTATAAATATTCGTTGTTTTATTAAAAAATCTAAAATATTTCTCAGCCTCTTTACGAATTCCAATGACTAATTTGGATGCTTTTGTAAGGTTTTCATACACTTTCTGTAGCTTGGAAAGTTTCCTCATTTTCATCCGTCAATAACTTCTTACATCTGGAGCAAGTGACAATAGAATTCAAACTCCTTGATATGAAACCTGCTATATAACTAACAATATCATTGGAATACTATCATGATCATGAAATGATAAATAAACCCATTGTTACGCCTATGTTACTCAGATTCGATAATGTAAACATATAGTATTTACGAATGAAATGTCAGATCTGGGTGTAAAAACTTAGTTTTCCTGCATAACCAGCACTGCTTCACCATTTTTACTGTCTATGTTCAAACTATTTCACAAAATAACTCGACAAAACACTATTAATCACTCAAACGAAGTTTGGTGAACAAAGACTTGCTCCAAGCGAATGTCAAACGAGACTGATTTGAAGCAATGTTGCCAGTTGTACATAACCTCTGTTGGCTCTGCTACTTCCGCAGGAGTAATACCACGTAATACTACCTCGATTACGAGCAATTTTCATTTTATTGAGTTGATCCCATTTGTTTCAGGAACTTTCTGAATTTATTACGATAGGATTGGATAATTAAAATATCCCAAATGAACAGAATATATGATCTTAGACTAAAATTAGGATTTATCAATGACAAGACGTGACAACATCTAATTCAATGGCAGGTGTACAGAATGTGACCATGTAACTGAATTTCTCGGCTTCACATTATAACGTAAACAACTGAGTCCATCTGTGTTCATACGTCCATGGATAAGAACGTCTAAAAGACCACACTTTAATCAACAAAAATGATTCACTCGAAAATATCGATTTGCCTACAAGTCACAAAAGTAAATGTGTTGTTCCTTAACCAAAGAATATTTATACGATCTTTGCCTGAACTAAATTATACTCGATAGGTCAGTCACGTCCTTCTTTGGTCAGTCATAATCATTATTAGTGATAAACTTGCTTCATATGTTATTTAGGATCCACCTAGATAGTAGAAATCTAGATTTATAACCATCAACAAAACAAGGAAGGATAAAGAGAAAACCGTGAAATTTTTTCAGACGAAACAATCGGGTAACAAGTAACCACTGACTCATTCAAATCTCAACATAAAAATGACGTTTTCCCAAGAATGTCATTGAATGACATCATTGCCGCTCGTGCGCAGAAATAATGTCATTGAGTGACAGCACATTTGCGCTCGCATCCATCATTGTTGAAAACGAACTCATCATTCTGTTGCATGATGGAAAATAATAGTGACAGTGAAATATCTTACACATCTCCTGATGTAGCAGAAAATGCGAACATTGTAACTTCCTATCAAGGAAAAGTTTGAATTATGATTTGTTAGATTCATTCATGACATGGTGCCATGAAATGCTAGAATGCTAAAGATATCAAAGCAAATATCCTGAACTTTTCGTATTTCTCAAAAAACACCAGTCCGTTAAATATAAAGCAAAAATAATTTTGACCATATCTTTTTGATTCATAACGGATTATGGTATCAGAGGAATAGCTCAAAATTTCTTCAGATCCTATTCAAGTGGACGAAACCAAACTGTGTTTTTCAACGAAGGTACGTCCTCACCAAAACAAATCAATTATGGAGTCCCGCAAGGATCGGTACTTGGGCCCCTTCTATTCATTATTTATGTTAATGATATATTTGTGAATATGAATCCGTCGGGGTGCATACTATTTGCTGATGATGCAACAATTTATCACTCAGGTAAGGATATCCATAACCTTAGTATAAAAGATGACACAGCGCTCGTTAAATTGGATGAGTGGTTAATTAGCAATATGCTCAAACAAAATGGAAGCAAGTCTCAAAAATTATTATTTTCTTCAAATAATACTATCACGCAAGGTGATACTGCAAAATTACTCGGGATTACTCTCGATGATAAACTAAATTGGACATCCCATGTTGACTCTTTGTGTAAGAAACTATCAAGCCAACTTTTCCTTTTACGAAGATTGAAAAAATCAGTAAGCATTGATGTACTAAAAGTGTCATACTTTGCACTTTCTCATTCCCATATGAGTTATGGAACTCTACTATGGGGAAACTCCACTCAGGCTTCACGTGTTTTCATAATGCAGAAAAAAGCAGTTAGGGTAATTACTGGTGCAGGTCCTAGAGACTCATGTAAATTAATTTTCGTCAGTCAAAGAATAATGACCTTACCGTCCATATTTATATATCAAAACCTCCTTGATATACATAAACACCAAGAAAAGTACACGGCTCATAATGCCATACATCATTACAATACCAGAAATTAAAATCTCTTGATAAATCCTAGATATCGGTTAGCAGTATCTGCACGGAACTCCCCCGATCTGCGACTTTACAATAAAATACCAGCTCATATTAAAAAAATGAAGTACGACCAATTCAAACCAGCCATAAAAAATCTGTTACTGAGACATGGTTTCTACACAGTCGAAGAATATCTCACTGCTGAATTTTGATTTTGACTTTCATTTTATTTTGACTATGAAATCCCATGATTCATCTCACACTGTATATCCTACTCATGTTAGTTTATTCAAGTGCCTCAATTTAAACTGTCTGTTGTATACAAATTTGTATGTTATATGCATGTATACTTACTGTGACCTGCTATAAATGTGCTATGTACATAAAATAGTCAATAAACGTCTATCTATCTATCTATCTATCTATCTATCTATCTATCTATCTATCTATAACTGTGGGATAGACATAAGTTTTCAAGTATAGCCTCAATAGTTCAAAGTGCCAGGCCGGGCATGATCCCTGGGCAGGGCAATAATTTTTTAATCTATGAGTTATTTTCCTTTCTTTTCTGTTAGATGCATGAACCATTGAATTGAATTTCAATATGATAGTGAATAATTAATGAAACTAATGATATAGATGAAGAATATTATGAAATGTGAGCTAATTGAATGAAGTATCGAGTCTTATTCTTGTCTAGGAACGTGTTGGTGAAAAAATGTTGTGTGTAGAGCAGCCTCTAATATTCATAGAATATGTGATGGGGCTGAATTCCGTCCTTTTTTAGCAATTGTTGATATAAATATATTTATTTCTGACAGTGACATTATAAGCTTATATCGTCATAGTTACGATATCTATAATGAGGGTCATAACTCCCTTGGGATATTAATGTTCAAAAACTCCCTCTTACCTTTTACAGGTGAAAATGATACAAGAAATGCTTATAAACGTTTATATGTAATGAAAACTAAGACATATTTTCCTTATTCACGTCATAACAAATAATAAATGTACAATTTTCAAATGTTCCCTGAAAATTACTTCCGCCGCTGGAAACAATTTCTTCTTTTTTATAAACATGTAACATAGCGACAACCTAGCAACAACTAACAATGCTACAATCAACGCTACCTAATTCAAATATACCAGAAAGGTTATGAATTTAAACATTTATTGCGTTCTAAATATGGACATATTGTTATGAAAATCGGTCAAAAATAAAATTATCTATGTACCACGGGAATTATAGAGCCTTAATAACCTCTGGCAATTGCTGTCCCTCGAACCAGAGGCCCTCGGGACGCAAACTTTGCCATCGGTAATTAAGGCCCTCATAATTCCCTTAATACATAAATAACTATATTATTATTATTTCGAGTGAAAATAAGTATCTTGTCGCTCTCGAAAGATTATCTTTTTCGACTGTCTTTGTCGAGCGGCAATCCTCACTTTGCACTCTAAATACACAAATAGCTACTTTTCAAGTATGTAACATTTCAACAAAAATGGGAAATTTGTTCCAAAAAGTGAAATTTCGGTTGTTGAGGTTTGCTAATCCAGCCTGTCCCAATCCGGCACTGTGGATTAGTGGACAACGGCGAAGTGAGTGAGACCGTTCGTTCCCCATTCGTATGGCCGCTTGTTGCTCTCTGGATAGATGGCGGGTGCGAGATGCATTCGAAACACACACACACAGTTCGAGTTCGAGTTGTGCGACTAGAATGAGAGATCGGTATCAATCGACTCGGCGGCCGCGCCACCAATACAAATAAAAAGTCGAGTTGATGATGATGGCATGGTACCCGGCTCATCCGCCCATTCACATCACTTTGGCAAGGGCGGGATGCTCCTCCGCTAATATCATAAGGTGATTTTCACAAAATCCGATCAACAAATTCAACGTTGTACCGTAAGGTTAGTGAATTTATGTAAAATGAAGGGAAACGGATTTTTTACGAAAACATCGCTCTCAAAAAAACTTTTCGGAAGGTTTCTTTTTCGAAAACACTCATTTTTGAATGGTATTTTTTCAAAAAAATAAAAAAACAATACCAAAGGTTTCAAAATCTGTTTTTTCGAAAACAATCTACCTACCTTCCAGGGTCGTAGCCAGCGGAAGCCAGCGTAGCCAGCGGAAAAATATTTGCCTGCCCTAGAATAATCGGTAGATAGCAAAAAGAAGATGAATACAAAGCTCACACACTTCCTGATCTTATATAAAATTGGAGAGATATCAGAGGAAGTGGATTAAAATGACCAACATTTCAAAAGAATATTTTCTTGAAACTCTATAGATGAAATGAACCGAAGATCACAAATAATGGTGAACTACTGATTGCAGTTTCCTGTGCAGATGATGAAGGATGATTAGATTTGTCTGAAATTCAAGTTTTTCAAAACTTTGGGTAGAAAACTTCCATCATCACAGGAAGTAATTATGGTGAATAAATATATTCAGAACCAGATGGGAGGAAATCTTGAAAATTGCATTTTTGATGAAGTTTTCAAACATAGAGAAGCATTCCAAAATACCTACTTGCATCACAGGACCTTTGGATGCAGTACAGCGACGTATGAATCGAGTTTTTCTGTTTTGACAACGCCTGTATATGTGCCAACAAATAATGGCCAATTTAATTATTTTTGCGTTCGAAAGACGTCGCACCAAAGCACTAGACAGGAATATTTTTCTGCGAAAATTCAGTGAACGAAACAAGCGACAACTGCAACTATTTTGACTTTTTTTATATTGTAGAGTTTGTTTTTATTATAGGGTTTGTTGTTTTCAATTTTATCTAGAATTTGCTTCTTGTTAAATCATTCAATCAGAATTTATTTGTGATATTTGTTCACCAAACATTAATTTTTGAGTTGAGAAAAATTTTAGCCTGCCCAGAATTATTTTTGGCCTACCCTAAACATTCACGTATTCAATATGTGCGTGCACAACGAAAAATGCCATACCATGTGAGTGGATATTGACTTCCTATCCTAGACCTGGTCCCAAATCTTTTGATTCACTGAACTCTCTGGGGGATAACCCACAGACAAACCTAACCTCTGTTCTGTTTATGTTCGCTTCTGATGTGAAAGGTGTACTTCCAGCAGTTCCATGTTCTGGTGAGATCCAAATGAAATCTTATCGGTTTCCTCGTTTCAGTTATTGTTTGGTAGCAAAGACACAAATGTGAGTAATTTCACAATGACACAAATATCAAAAATACGAGTTGAGACAGTGCTACGTGTTATTTTCTATCGCAAATAATGAAAGTACACTCTCTCATCTAGAGTCCCTGTGTCGCGTCATCTCGGAAAGCCAGAGGTATATACAAGGCGGAGACAGGTCGATATTTTCAATGAAGAATCAACTGAAATTTTGAAATGAGGTCTTGTAAAGTTCAATGCAACCAAAGTCGAGCTTGTATTACAAGAAGGCTGACCTCAAAATACCGAAAATGATGATGTGGGTATATCACTATCATCAATGGGATGATCATGTGAGGTCCGTTGCTAAAACTGCTTCACTAAAACTCGTTTTCTTGTTCCTTGCCAAGAGATACTTCACAGCACAGAGTATTGTTCACATTTTTTGAGTTCAGCATCCAAACATACGCTGAGGCTCCTGGATTCTATTCAGAGGACAGATGTTCGTCTGGATGGTGATCCTTCATTGACGAACTTATTGACCTCTCTAGAACATCACAGAAAAGTGCGCGATCTGTTCCTTTTCTATAGATATTTTCATGATGGCCGATGATCATCGGAAATCATGTCAATCATTCATCCACGAGCTATTCCGAGAAGGCAGACCAGACGGACGCATGCTTCATTGTCAAGCCATAAATTAATTTTTTCATCGACCTGCAGAATTGTGGAACTCACTTCCTAGAGAGGTTTTTCCTTCGGTTGCCTGTTCCAATATCCTTTCACTGGCTTGCACGATGTTATTCCACGAACGATATAGCTTTTCTTTTCGTGCAGTCAAAATATATAAAAACAAAACACTTTCATTAGTTGACAGATTGAAACATTCAGGACTGTATCCATATTGGACAATTTTGTTCAAGTAAGACTGTAAGAAACGAGAAACCCGCCTGTCTATGGTAATGACGAATTCTTAGTTACAGTACCTAATGTTTGCAATCAATAATATAAAGATGAAGTATACCACCATACGGATGAAAGAGTGTCATGTATGAGAAAGTCATGATACACGATATATCCAAAGATGGAAAGTCTTTTGGAAAAGGTTAAAAAATCAACAGAATGGTTAGCTGACGGTTCATTGAAGAAAAAGTGAGTTCGCCAATTATACGCAATCAAAATTAATTGTTCATTATAAGAAATGATATTAGGGTCTTTTTTTAAATGAATTTTGACTAGGATATTTAATAAAAACCCCTGTTCTCGCATTAAGATATGAAAATCTCTAGAGTTTACTGAAAATAAAAGTGTTCAGATGAATTGGAGGATAGGAACTCTTACCTATTAGATCCACCCCACTTCTTTCTACAACCATTATACAAATTCGAAGGGGTTAATGGAGGTAACTTGTATTGAAGGGGGAATTTAAGGACAAAATGATTTTTACAAAACTTCTCATTATGAACCCAGGAATACGTCCTTGAAATATCTGTATTACATTTTGTAACACTCTGTATATATTTCCTAGGAATTCTATATAATAACGGATTATTCACATTTCCGGCAATATACAAGTATATTATATACAATGAAACGACAAATCAGAAGTATTCGGGTCATGACTGATAGATCTGTGGTTTACGAGCTCGATAAAACATTAATGGATTATCTGAAGGCTCTGCTTAAGGACTTGTGATTAACTTGTGAAGAAAACGAAAATTAAGCAGATTATGCGTTTTTCCCTCGCATCCTCAGGATTATTGTTTGCAACGTAGAGCTTTACCGGATGTTAATGATTTGATCAGGAAAATACATTTCGCCTGGATGGATGATGGTGAGAACACAAATGAAGGGTGACGAAATAACATAAATAATATAACGGAGAACTATGCATTGTCTTAAATCTAGAAGTGAACCTGAGTTGATCGTAATATGTACCCAAAGGCTCCAATTTGTGGCCTCTGATATATATTTACATGGATGGTTTCATGAACCCGACCTTACAAAGAAGCTTTCACAGGTTCGATTTTATGTTTTTACAAAATATTTAATCACCCGAAGCGTCTCCATAGAAATATTTTTTCCTGGTCATATTTTTCCAAATATCCACTAACTTTTTATCTCGAGAAAGCCTAAGAATGTTTTGAAATTACCACAAATTGTTTTGCATATTACGAATGATACGACACTGAGTACCTCACTAGTGGAATGTTGTGTTCTGGTCACCACTTTTAAATTGTGTTTTACACATTTAACAGCGTTTCACCATCCGTTAAATTCGATTTGAACAGAATAAACAAAGTTTTTAAGTAGAATCCTATTCAAATCTTCACACAAAAATGGAAATATGCCGTTTAATGAACCGTCAAACAGAATTTGATTTGAAAACGAGACGTTTCGCGCTGTCACTGTCAGCGTTCGGTCGATTATCGGTTGAACGAAATTAGCGGCGTTGGCGCATTCACCAAAAATGCCACAATCCCCAGAAATGCGTGCTATCTATAAATCACTCACTCAGGCACTGTATTATATGACGAACATTGAAAACTTAGCTTTTGATACACTCATATGAGTATCAACTGAAGTATATATATATTTGGGAACCTTGAAAAGATGTGGATGATTATCACTTTCAAAAATTACGATGTGGTAACCTCTGAGGGCGAAAAATATATGAATATGAATTTGGGGTGTTACTATTCTAGTGAGTTTGTTGTTCGGAAGAAATTGTTAATAAAATATAACAGGTCGAATCATTTGAAAGTTGGCATTCCCCGTTTTTTTAAGCGCACTACTCATTTTTTGCTTCAGGAAACAAGTAAACCCATACTTTTAAGGGAATTGGAAGGGGGTCCACACTTGCAATGGCCTCAATCAAGAATTTTCCCGCATTTTCAATGATTCTAAATATAGTGAATTTCAATAATTTTTTAAAAAAATCCACGAAGCTCTGAGAAAAAAATGTTTGTGGAACAAAATCATTGTTTGAATTATAAAGGTTACAAATTCCACTTCACTCCTATATCTATAAACTAGTCCAGTTATACAAGTCGAAATTAATCGATACAATTATCTTCATTCCTCCGATAAACTAATTATAATTGAAAACGGTATCGCATTCGAAGGAATGCGACACGCAAAAGCTATTACAGCCTTTAATTTGATTGATGAATATGACGTTTCCCAATCAACCGCCACATCCACCAACAAGTGTTGGTCTGTTCTGGAAATAGCACTTCTGTTTCGTCTCAGCTCTGCCCTTATCTCATCTTCGGATTTTATTTTTATTATAATAGGATGCTTGTGTTGATGCATCGCCATCTGAACAGATAAGTATCTGGCTAATGGTGAATGGACCCGAGAAAAAAATTATGAAAAAGGGAGCAACTGGAGCCAAATCACTTCATCTTGGTGGAACTGAAAAGTGCCTTGTTTGTGGGGGTATTGAGAGATTGATTCGACAGAGATCGGCGAAAGACAACAAGGAACAGTGAATTTTTCTTCAGCTGTCATCAACCAAAAAAATTTAATTGTGATGAAATGATGAAAATAATTATTGCGATGATGACGTTGAAGATATGGGTGAGCTATACTTAGTTGAGAGGTGGATAGATAGACTGGTGCAATCACTTCCTATCCTGTGACTGGTCCCAAATCTCTTGATTTCGCCTACTTCGATAAAACGTGTATAACGTGACATGGCGTGGGTGAATCTCGCTAAAGTGAAGCCGTGATTTCAACCAAATTTACAGGTTACTGCAGGTGTCAACATGAAAGTATGAATATTTGATTCTGAATGACTTCTAATCGTTTCTAACAATTTCATGGAGCCATTTTCCAACGAGTTTGATGCGAATATGTATCGAACATGATTGAAAGAACATTCTTCAAAAATCTTTCGACAGTATCGCCATCTATTGTAGTACATGAGAACCCCACGTAATGAGCTGAAATTCAATTGTTCCAAATCAAGGATTTGTCTGCTGAAACAATTGAAGAGTAGCGCCACCAGGTCTTATTTCCATCATTCTTAGTTGTATAATTAAAATGTTTACTGACACTGATGAAAGTATAGAACGAGTGCCCTTGTTGAGTATTTTCGCATGCAAATAATATGGGATTGATGGTTTCACTACAACCAGAAATTTTACGACGGTGACCGATGGAGCCAAATGAACAAGAAATTATGCAAATTTGCTCATCAAAAGGAAGTATTTTGGTATTTAATAATCAACCAAACTTTTTTTGGCATTCAACATTTTGAGAATTTACACATGATAGTGTTATGGATGTTATAAATATACTCAACATTCAAGACTGATTCAAGATTATTCCATCATGTTCTCGATTAGATTCAAATAAAAAAGGAACTGGAACAGATTTTTTCTACTTCCATTCATAGGTCTTATTTTGAATTACCTATACCTATTGTTGTTCCTTTTTGAAAAGATTTGAACAAACTATACAAGATCCGTAAGAGTTATAATACCCATAACAAAAACACAAATCCACTATCCGAATCGGTAACGATCAAATTGTCTTCATTATTTCCATGAAATCTTGCACAATAATTTCGAATAACTGCGGGGGAGAAAGGTGTCATTTTTTATCACTATCCATTTAAAACTCGCATTCTCAAGTCGGAAGTTGGTAATCTTTTAAAAGTGTAAAATCATAAATCTTGAATGTTTTCATAAATTAACAATGCTTTTCTGATATTCCATCTGTCTTAGGTGATAAGTCTTAGATCTCTGGTGCGTCAAATTTTCAAAACACTTTTCAAAAACCGTTAAATTATTTTATAAAGTCACCCTTACCACAGTATCTGTATAGTATATCATATTGCATATCGTAACTGAGAGACTTTTTAGAGGTGGCCAGTATGCTCGCCAGTATGTGGATGAAATAAACTCGAATAATGAGAAAATCGTGGTATCAGATGCTGTTCAAAATTCCAATATATTGAAAAACACTAGAATATTATCCGAACATTTTTATTTGTGTACTAAAGTATTGAAGCCAAAACATTCATTATCCCATAAAATTGAATCTCGATCTGGAACTTCAGTCGTTGACGACTTAATTGAATGCCACTTCAGGAAGAGGGCGATCGGTGAAAGAAATCGGGGGACCGTCTTCCGCTCTCATTTTGACGCGCCGCTCGCGTCAAACGTATACCTCGACCGGATCGAAGCGTTTTGATCGCTCCCACCTCCTTTTTGACACCTTCGGTCGTAGTTGGCCGCGTGAATGACATATCGCGCGGGGACACTCGCGTCAGCAAACAAGCCGGCCTGCTGGCATCTGACACCCCGCAGGCAGGCAGTGGCGCGTAAGATGAGATTGTCGAAAGTAAAAACACAAGAGCTAACAAACGGTTAACAAAGTAGCTTTTACGCTTTCGAATCTCAACACAAAGTTGACGTTTCTCGAGGAATGTCCCCGTAACGAATACAAGTCCTAGACTTACGAGGGTTGCTGTGCAACTAAGCTCGTTGAAGATAAAGCAAAAATTAGTTTTATTATATCTTTTTGGTTCATAACGTATTACAAGACGTATTATTACTGTGGGATAGACATTGGAATGATTTCTACCTAAGGATCTCGCAATAAGTACAGACTGGCAAAATTTATCGTTCACTAAGTTAAATAGCTAAGGCCTAAGTGTCATCGGAGACTTCGGTCAGACGAGTGTTTAGTGGGTAAACCTGACTGAGATTAGGGATTCCTACACTATCATATGGGGGATTAGATCCATATGATGTCCATAAAGGATTTCAACCACCTCCGAAAAAAAAAGTTAAATAGCTCGAAAAATACAGCGATCTTTCGAGAGCAGCAAGACACTTGCGCTCGAAAATAAACACACTATTTATTCTACAAACACAATTTCTAGACAAGAAAACTCGATACTTCATTCAATTAACTTACATTTCATAATATTTTTCATCTGAATCATTAGTTTCATTAATTATTCACTATTATATTGAAATTCAATCCAATAATTCATACATCTAACAGAAAAGAAGTGAAAATGACGCGCTTTGAACGCGTTGGCTATTGATGCTACTTGAAAACTATGTCTATATCCCACTATTATATATAATAGGTACGTTATGAACCAAAAATACATGGTCAAACTTATTTCTGCTTCAAATTGAACGGACGGACTGGTGTCTTTTGAGAAATACGACAAGTTTAGGATACTTTGATATCTTTAGCATTCAAGCATTTCATGGCATATTGTCATGAATCTATAATATCATAATTCACACTTTTTCTCATAGCGTCCATTATAAAGCTAGCTCACCCGATATCGAGTGAAATCAATCCAAGTTTTCTCTTAAAAGAGTTTTTCAAGTTTACATTGAGTTAAATGAAACAATATTGTCCCAATACTATCTAAATTTGGTTTAACAAATCTATATAAATGAATTACATTCAATGGTGATCAAATAATTCTGAAAGAGGCTATTCCTCTATCTTTAGGTCAATTATAATAAGTTATCTTGAGATGAAAAATGTTATTTTTGAAATTGTTTCGGTTGAAAATATATTAGCTCAATTGGATGAATTTCCAGATATGTGAATATTTCTTTATTTACAGATTTGCAAGTCATAAACTGAACAGAAAAAGCATCACCACATACATCAGCCATACTTGAATGCAAAATACGAGAATATGGCGCCTGATGATGTATAAAGGATATCGAATCACTGTTGATGACACACTTTGTATTTGAATTGAACTATAATTATTATCACCATGAAAACGCAATATTGAATACAAATTTTGACAATTCTAGGCGAGTTTACTCAAAAAGGAGATGAAATTCAATCATTGATGATGAATATAACTTCAGAAATGATTGAAATCACTCATGAATGAAAATATTAATACTCATTTAATATTTTAATTAATCCGCAATGAGTTGAATGTCACTCAAAAAGGACTCAAAAATGAGGTAATACTCAATCAAAACTGGAAAAAATAAATCAAATCTGATCTCCAATTTTGACTCACCTTATCACCATTTCACTGACTGAAATGGATTGAAATTTCAACTCAATCGGGTGTGGACCGAAATTGAGACGTTACTGAGTGAGATTTGAGTGAAATTTCACTCATTTTTTTTTCAGTGAATCTGTTCGCAATAATCTAGCCACCGCCGCCTCTCCTCCAGCGTCGGCCGAGAGATTTTGTTATCATTTTTCCACACGACTAGCCGGTCGTCGTCGCCCCCTCCCCGCTGCTCCCCCGATATAGAGACGCCCGTCGGCGTCGGGACGCCTTGCGTCCCGACGATAAGATCCGCCACCTACCGGCGTCCCACGGCCCGATGGGGAGTGAGGGGGGAAGGGGGTGCAAAGGTGCGCCGACGTGAGCTAATCATCCCCGAGCAGGGACAGGGGCGGTACGACAGGGGGGTAATCCGGGTGCATGATGGGGTCTGTTTAAGGTACAGGGTGATGCCACGATAACAATTAATTTCATCTGATTACATACTCTTTGAAAATATCGTGTAGATTGTAGGGGGGTCGTTAAGGTTGTGCAGCCTCTCAAGCACCTCGACCTATAAGATCTTTTGTGCATAACCCTCAATCTATTCGAGGCCCGGGATTACGAGACTTCGTGCAAAGTTTATCAGTTTCCTGGGAGCTAGGTTCCTGACATCGGAGGGCTCTAAGAAGGCCCCTTCCAGGAACTTGAGCCTCTTGCAGAAGAGTGCAAAGCAAATGTTCTGCAGTTTCAGCGAAGTTCTCGCAGTATCGGCAACTATTACTCTCTGTTTTACCCATCTTTGTGAGGTGATACCTCAGAGGGCATTGTCCAGTGAGGAGTCTCGTTACCAGTATAATTCTAGATGCCATTCAAATTAATTTTTAATAAAAACTTAGTCATTATTATTCATATTTTGTAACGAAGGTATAATTTAAAAATAATTTCTAGGTCGAGTTCTTTGTATTTTATAGTGGGACATACTTACTGCTCGCTATTACAAAATGCAGGATATAAATCCGAAAATATTTGTTGTTTATATCTCATGTACAATGGTTCAGATAGAAATCAAAATGACACGCTTGCATATAAAATAACATTGTCGATGTTCCACATAGATAAATTTAACTGCCGTCTGTTGGAAAAACAAAGTATTGAAAAACGTATGGTCATACTCATATATTCCGGTATATAAGGTATCGTATCACATGACACACAATCATAAAAATACTGAGAGTATAGATAGATAGATAGATAGATAGATAATTTTATTTAACTACGTACATATACAATGTATATTTGTAGCAGGTCCAGGAAAAAACATTTAAAATAGATCTGCACTCAACATTAAATCAGTCACATAAACATGTATAAGACATGAATCTACTACTACACCCTACATATATATATATATGAAAATAAAAGATAGTATTTGACTCTATCTTTACATATCACTGACCGGTGTATCCATATATTCTTGAATTGAATAGAACCCATTTTCTGAAAGATATCTTTTCAATATTTTTTTGAAGCAAGGCTTGTCTTCCAACTGGAGGGTAATTTATTATAAAGAGCAATATCTAGAGAATTATTTGCGGATTTATTTAATCTATATCTCTGTGGTCTGAGTTGCCCAGCACCGCGAGTGTTATAATCATGAAAATTAGAGTTTTTACTCAGTTCATTATTTTTAGTATGAATTTCTAGTATTTGATGGAATATATAAAGAGCAGGTAGTGTCAAAACTTTAAATTTCTGGAATAAAGGTTTACAATGGTCCCTGAAGGAAACATTTGCAATAATTCGGATAGCTTTCTTTTGAAGTCTAAATACTTTTACAGAGTCAGATGCCTTACCCCATAGGGTTATCCCATAAGTAATGTGCGAGTGAAAAAAAGCATAATAGATATTCATTAGTGTGTCAGAACTTAGTAAATTTTTTAGTTGTCTCAAAATGAAAATTGAGCTAGGAAGCTTAGTACAGAGCTTCTCGATGTGAAACGACCAATTCAGCGAGGGATCTAAAAAAATTCCTAACAGTTTTGTGGGTTCATTGATTCTTGCCGCCTGTGAAGAAAATATTATATGATTTGTTTTGCTTGCGTTGAGTTTCAAACTGTTTGCTGCAAACCAAGATTCGGCCTTTTTTTCAGTAGTTTCATTTTTTGTTTTCTCGTATATATTTTGATGAAAAATAGTGGTGTCATCTGCGAACATGATGCAGGTTGAATTTACTAGATGGTAAAATAAGTCGTTTACATATATAATAAACAGAAGGGGCCCCAGAACAGAGCCCTGCGGTACCCCATATTTCATTTCTACCGTTTCTGACGTAATACCATTGAAGCACACTGACTGACTGTCTTCTATCTTTGAGATATGAATCGAATAGAGCTAAGGGAATACCTCTTACACCGTAAAGGTTCAATTTTTCTAATAACAAATCGTGTTTTACGCAATCAAATGCCTTTGTTAAGTCAAATAGTGTCATTGCAGATTTCCTGCCGTCTTCAAAACCTTCTACTATGTTTTCGACTGCCTTTTCTATAGCTTTTATAGTGGACATGTTTTTCCGAAATCCAAAACTGATTTTCGTGTAGCAATTTGAATTTCTCGAAGTATATAGATAACCGATTTTTCAAAATTATTTCGAGTATTTTTCCTAAAAAAGGGATAAGAGATATAGGTCTGAAATTATTTGGCTGATTAAAATCACCAATTTTATGTATTGGAATAACTTTACTGCATTTGAAAATATCTGGAAAAACACCTGCACTAATACAGTTATTAAATAGATTAGTCAGTGCAACCACTATCAAATCTATAGTATTTTTTAATATTTTTGTATTTATTTCAAAGATATCCGTGGCACTGGTGTCCCTCAGAGACTTCACCGCCGCGAGTACTTCTTTCTCAACAACAGGTTCCAGGAAAAAATAGTCTGGGGTCGTAGGTATACTTACGAATAATTTTGAAAAATTTATATTGTTCATAGGCAAGGTTACTTGTAGATGTATCACTGATTTGATCACATTAATGTCCGAATTAATAAAGAAATAGAGTTGGCGGTACTGATATTTTTTTTCCAATGAATGATGACAATGGAAATATCCTCATTCAGCACCTGTACGTGGGCATGCTGTATATTTCATATCTGCCATTGTAAAAAACATTGAAGGTGTTGGAAAAAAATATCGGAATAAATAGATACAATAATTTTTCAATATGAAACAAATACATTTACCTATTATGATTTTTTCATGTCCTAGGCGTTCAGTGAAAATATTATTTTTCTTTTCAACAAATATATGTTTTCATATCATAATGATCATAATGTCTTTTTGGAGCCGTACTTTTGATTGAGGAACATGAACAATAATACAGAATACCTATAGATAATAGATATATGAGATGATATGTTGAATTATAGATGATTTAATTTTTTATACTACAATATAACAATAATGATAATTATGATGATTCTTTACGATAATCGATTGAAGTAGTAGATATAGGATAATGAAATGTTGGAAAAGTCGGATATAAATAAGATGCAAATGATGAGAGGTAATCAGGATGATAAGTTATTATTGAGATGAAAAGATAAACTCGTTTTATTAACATTTATAAAAAAAAACAAATATTGAAATAATAAATATAACGACGTTAGTGATGACTTGACGAGGCTAATGAACATAAAAGTATGTATGTAACAATCTCGATCACACATTACAGATACTTTTTACATTGGGACTCTTGTGAAAATATTGATATTCAGGTGGTAAATATTATTTCGTTACAAAGACAAATATGGTTACTGAGACCGAAGCCATAACTCAGCCAACGATTTCGAATTGTAAAAAAAAACATAATAGCTTTTACGATCTTATTTTCATGAAGCATGGTATACCACAGGTCTCTGTGCTTGAACATACTTATTCTGTTCTAGGAATTTATTTAGACAGGTAACTCAGTTTTCGAAATCATATTATTTGTTCTGAGTATAAAGCGTATTTGTGGAGTTAGACCTATGATTATTAGAATACATTTCAATCAAAAAGCAGAAGCTTCTCAACACATCATTTTCTCATTCTCAAAATGGTATGTCTGGTACATAAAATAAATCTAATTCTAATAAATCTAATTCTCTACTCACCAAAAAACATATTATCATTGTATAGGGACTCATACAATGGTATTATCTTACTAGCGTCAAAAATCATTGATTCTATCAATTTATGCAGGAATTCGTTGAACCATATTCTTATGGAAAACATATTTCACAACGAAAAACCTTTATCAGATATTTGCTGTGTAGCGAAAACGATGTTGGAGCGAAATCAAATCCTTGTGGAACATAGGCGTTGATAGCCAATTCATCAGAAAAAGATGATTCCGTCAACCACAACTCGAACTGATATATTCAAGAGAAAGCCTTATTCGCGAAAATCACGAACCAACAGATGGCGCTCGAGAAATGTCAAAAATTTTACATGAGGGTGATCAACAAACATTTGTTATATGTTTTCAATGGTAATAAGTCAATTTTCAATTCGAATTTTAGGACAGAAATAAATAATCCTGAGTATCCAAAAGGGGCGCTATTGATAGATTATCGTTTATAGAATTCAAAACAGGTATTTTATGTGAGTTTCGTGGATTGATTGTTTTTATAGGCTTTTCAAACCACCTCTGCAAAATCAATGGGGTCACTAAGGTATTTGTATTTCAATGATTTCTCTTTATTTCAAGAATTGCCAAGATTGAAATAAGTATCTAGAGTATATTGGAGATAAGAAGAAACCCTTAAAATAGTGAAAAGCATTATTCAAAGCTGGTTACATACTTTGTGGGATAGATGTCAAACACATACTCAACACATATAAATAAACTCCTGTTCACAAACTTCAGCTCTAATATGAAATTAAAATAGTACCATGGAAAAGTTAGCAGTGGAAGTGTGAATATATCTGTAAACCTGTAATAATTTCATCCTAACCAAAAAATAGATGATTAGGGAAACAAAAACAAAGAATTGTAGTCAATTAACTTTATTCTCTGATAGAAGTAAGTATAGGGGTGCTTATATTGAGATACCCACCTATCTTAAATAGGCAACACAAGTTATTATTTTCATTCATATAATAAAAATAATTATATAATATAGATGAGTGGGTATGTTCCAAGAATAACTTGAAAAGTTTGAGACCTTGTGGTCTACCAGTCATTCAAATTCATTTATTTCAATTGATACTTCATTCAATTCACAGCTTATTCATTTTGAATGAAGATTTGATTTCATTCAGCCCACATTTCCCTCACTCTCGAAGTTTGCATGTGATGACTTCCAGATGTTTATTGAAGGAATTGCATTCTTTTTGAGCCTATCTCTTGGTTTAATTCTCCTTGATGGTCCTAAAGTAAAATCAAGGTTTTCATTACAAACAACAAGAGACACAACTACAGTTATACCAGATCTTATTTGTTTGATTTAACCTGAAAGACATACCTTCGCATTCACTTGAGAAATCCAGTTCTATAGGAAGTGCTTACTACAAACGTAAATGTTTGTGGTGATAAGTTCTCCTTTTTTCAACGTGATAATCCATTTTTCATACAATCATGAAAGAAAATTCAGGATTTTGTGCCAAAGGAACGATGTCTGTACGGTAGGAGGAACGCTGAAATACTGAACAAATCTTTGTCGATTTCGTCTTTACGACCTTTTGAACTTGCTGCATGTTTCAATAATATTAGTAACTAGCTGATAAGCACGAAACAAGTCCGAAAACTATATTCAAAACAATTCAATTTCATTAAAAATAATACGAAAGCCTATGCTATACAATGCTAAATTGCTTTGTTTATCGCCCTCGGGAGGCTTAGAAAATTTGACACCAGAGGCCGCCCACTCCGTGATTTTCGCGAATAGAAAACGACATAGTTGTGGTGGTAAACCACATGACGGATGGGGTCAAATTCAGTAAAATGTCTTAGAGATATCCAAGCCATTGGTCGAACTCTCAAGTATTTCATTTCGAGGAAAACAAATCAATAATATACGAAAAATCGTTGTCGATTCTTTGTAGTCGTGTAACTAATATGTCACTAAGATGAACATTTTCACGATAAAGGTTATATTGATTGATTGATGTTGGTGAGGTCGTTCGATATCTACTTATGATGAAGTCAAGCAACGCCGAGGAAGTTCTTTCTTGATGGATGGTTGAATTGGAATATAGCTTGCATAATCTTCACAAAGAGATCAAAGAAGGAGACGATACAGCTGAGGAAGACAACGTCATCTTAGATATAATCACAAACGAATTTAATATAGGGATGATGTTTTTTTTCAATCAATGCAATGATAAATTCTGAGAATATGGTTATTTTGAGTAAATGCATATATTATTTTGAACCACGATCTTCATGTGAAATATTTTTTATTGTCATGGGTTATTTTCAATCATCAAGTATTTATTGATTCGAGGATATTATCCGGTATCGAATACACCTTTTTTTTTCGGAGATTTCAATAATTACTACTATAATCTACTTTACGTAGAGATACTTCGTCCTCAGCCAATGAATCATTTTTCAATTATTATTTGACTTCTCTCGAGCAACGCTCAGATACAAGCATCAGGAAGTGTCTCCATCTGGTGATACCATCACAGACTGGTTATGAAATTGTAGAATAAAGTGATAACTTCATACATATTTGAAACAATTATGTTGTCATTCTGAACTCATATAGTGGGTTCTTCCAAGAGAATGAATTTCTCTACACAACAACATGATCTTCTTGACTATAAAATACTGAAAAATCAAGTAAATATCCTGAGAAAAACATGTTGTATGTTGGGAAACTCCAATACATTCACTTTGAGAAAATGTTTTCAGAAGACTTAGACGAATACTCTGTTGAGCAATTCGAGTATTTAATCAAATGGAGAAATCGTTTCTGTGGGTATAATGTTTGTTTTCCGTCAAACAAAAACGTTTGTTTGGGTTTATTTATTGGTAAATGAGATTACACCAATAAAATTACGATTTTCGACAATTACTTTTGAGTCAATTGGCAATTTCGGTTTGATTATTTTATGATGAGCCAGAAACAAGAATAACCAAGAGAAAAATGGACCAGACCAACAAACAAAAGACAAATAAACAACAGTGACAGATATTACGTCACCTGTCAATTGTCAAAACATGAGCAGGGATGCCAACCCAACCGAAAGAGAATCCAAAGGTTGGCAACGCTGACGGCGGGCGGCGCGGCGGTTTCGTAATAGAGAGAGAGAGGCGAGATGGCGGGGCGATAAGATGATGGAAGATAGGGCCGAAACGGCGCACGAGATGGTTATCCGACGGCGACGCTGCCGGTCGCTGAAGAAGGAGTTGGCGGGGTCACGACGCGCCAGATAAGTATGAAATTCTCGTGCCGTACACGAAACTATGGCGGTCGCAGAGGTAACGTAACAGCCACGAAACAGATGTTTCGGACGCTTTGATATGCAAATGCGCCGGTGTGTGCACGCCTTGGTACTTGGTGCACCTTGGATGTCTCTTGATGATGGAAAAATATATCTCCTTCTGACGAAAGGATTTCGAAAAAATTATCGAGTTTTATGGTCCCTGCTCGGGCGCCAGAAATTATGTTCACATTTATGCAAGTTTTGAGAAAATGGATTGTTATTTGAGAAGAATTTTTATTTTAGAATGCTTTCGGCGAGACAAATCAGTGTAGCTAGGATTGTGCGTTATTCATCTAAAATGTCAAATGATGGAAAGGAAGCAACGAATTCAAACAGCATAATCCAGTTGGCTACAAAGAAATCGAAAAATTTGGCGTATCCATTATTTTGAAACATTTGCTAAAAAACCAGTATCAACGATAGGGGTGTAATTTCAGAATATCAAACTAAAAAAACTTAGCGGGCTGCAATATCTGAATTGAAGTTTGTATCATTGTTGATACTTATTGTTAAGGCCACGTAACAGATGTTTCGGACGCTTTGATATGCAAATGCGCCGGTGTGTGCACGCCTTGGTACTTGGTGCACCTTGGATGTCTCTCGATGGTGGAAAAAAATATTTCCTTCTTTTGGAAGGAATTTTCGGAAAAAAAATTATCGAGTTTTTATGGTCCCTGCTGGGGCGCCAGAAATTATGTTCAAATTTATGCAAGTTTTGAGAAAATTGATTGTTATTTTTGTTGGCTACAAATAAATCGAAAAATTTGCAGTCTCCAATTATTTCGAAACAGCCCACCATTTGCCAAAAAAACCAATATCAACGAAAGGGGTGTATTTTCAGAAGATCAGACTTACAAAACTTAGTCGGCTGCAATATCTGAATTGAAGTTTTTATCATTATTGATACTTATTCTGGTGAAAGGAATTTTCGTTCGAAAAAAATTTATCAATATTTCATGGTCCCTGCTCGGGCGCCAGAAATTATAAGGATAGAACTTACAATCTTACTCCACTACATTTTTTGTGTAGTTAGACTGTAATTTTAAATGACAGAAAGGATGTACTCATCGCAACGAATTCATGCAACAATATCCAAACTTTTCCAAAATTAACGCAGGAAGTTATTTCGATAGAAAATAAGAGCTTATAATTGAAAATTTCATGGACTTGCGACTTGCAGCACTCTTTTGTAGAAATTTTACTGTTATTGAAGAGGGGTCCACGCACTTTCAATGGCCCAAATTTCATGTTTGAAAAGATAAAGTTCTGAATTAAAATCTCTTAAATTTTTTTCAAACAACGAAAGGGGGTTGATACTTATTGTTACGGCCACGAAAAAGATGTTTCGGGCGCTTTGATATTGGTACTTGTTGGTAAATTTCAATTCAGAGTATGATTTGATTTATTGACCAATAAAATCCATAACAATATTGTAGTTTTTACTGCTGGTATCGCAAAAATCAAAATCGCTCAACAGTGAACTGTGCTTGTGCGTCAGATTTAAAATTTTTCAATGTCATCATTGTTACCAATCCAAGTTGTTTCTGTTATTATCGATATTACATTTGTTTTTAATAAACGACTCCAAATTAATGCAAAATAAAAAAATTGCATATGACACACGTTTTATAATGCAAGTTATCACACTTGTTCGCTTGGAGCTCTCCTCCCTAATCTATCTATCCACAGATATTCTCCATTTGCCATCATTTTTGTTTAATGATCTCAATAAAACAAACAACAACATTTGACTTGACTGTCCTCATAATTGTCTACAATGGATAAATCAATCAACTTCAACACCATACTCAAATTGAAGACACGAATAGGTAGACGACCCCCGGCGATTGTTTCTCTGGCAGTCCCAAAATCCTTCCCCTTCCCAATTTCCGTGAAGAGATTCATCTGTCGAAAAGGGTCGACCCAACAGGAAGTCCTCACGCTTGTCACACTTCCCTCTCTCACCAAGTTTACCGATTAACTTTCATCATAACATGGTCATTTCGGGGCCGGCCCGATTAAAATTCCAGTCGGGCTTCTCACAGGTCATTTGGTCGCGTTACACGAAGTCCGCGTGGCTTAACACCCGGTTAGAACACTAGGGAGGGTCGCGCGGGCCCTTTTAGACGTCCTAAAAGTTTGGAGAGTGTGTAAGAGAAGCCGAGCAGAACGATAAGTAAATAAGTTGGGAGCGATGCGATCGCGTTTGAACGAAGAGATAAGGCGGATTTCAATTCGTATATAGTTTGCGAGAGCGCTATTCACTTGATGTGATGATTCTGGAATTTCCTTTTGGATAAATAAGCCCTGTTTTGACTAGAGCGAGAAACCGGGATTTCCAGTTTTCATCACGCTCCTAATGTTGGGAAAGACGTATATTATGAAGGAATTCATCTGCAGCAAAACCGACTGGAATCATTAATCTCACCTATTGACAACAAAATGTTCAGAGCTAGTGTCGTGGAATAACATGATACTGAGTATCATACCAATAATGCAGTTCCAAAATGTATTGGATCAGCTTTGGCTGGAAAGGCCATAGACTCAACCATCACTGGCTGAATCTACACCGTACTCATAAACATAACAGCCACTACATCTCTTCATGATGTCTTCGAAAGAAGAGGAGTAAAACTGAAAGTCTATAAAAATGACCTAGATATTTTAGCAACGATAACGCAGGAGTAGCCAAGGGTAGCCCCAACATATATTGGACGATGTTCATTGATGTCTGGATCTGGATGATCTTGCTTCAATGGTGAGGTTAATCCATTTGCAGCAAAAATAAAAAATTATGTTGTACAACAAAGTTGCGTATTATGCATAAAAATATAGCATTGAAAGCTCTGGAGTCATCATAAACTTGTAAGTCGAAGCTGATTTTGGATTTAGAGGCAACGAGGAAGCAGACTGTCTTGCCAAAGACGTGGAAAACACAATTTTCTGGTTCGAAACCTTTCTCTTTGGTCTCTCCAAAGCCCACTTGAATGACCGATCCAAGCGCTGTTGTAACAGTCTAAATTTTCCTGTTCACATGTTATTAATTGTAACCTTGCATCATCATGGTTACCCACCTGGTATCCACTTCCTTTTGTAGAAAAACAAAAACTCGAACAACGAGTTCGACGAACTCTGTTACTGGTTTCTAATTTACTGAGGTTTTTTAATTGGTGCCTCCTCAATATAAATAAAGTCGAATATAAACCAATTACACATATCTTTACCGAGTCCCTTTCATACCATTCCAATCTATTATCATACTGATATTCTTAGTGAATTCTACATAACAATTTCGAATCAGAACATTGCAATGAAGGATGAAGGGTACTCGATGGGAAAATCAAGACCTCGATCAAGACAGCATCTATAACAACTTCACACAAGATGAAGCAGAAACACAGAAGCGAGTAAAGAATGTATTACTCTACACGGAAATAAAGTATAGTTTGTGAAAAAAAGCGTGGGTGCTTTTGGTAGGAAGTGTAAACCTTGCTAAATTATTCTTAATAAACATTTATGGCTACAACCAGAGGCGTATCACAGGGGTTGACCTTTCCCAAATTCTACACAACTGAGAGAATTGGAATTTTAGCAGATTTTTTCGATTCTCCAATGTTTTCTATGTGAATAAAATACTTGGTAAAGATAATTTTTTTATTATTTTTTCGAGATATTGAATGTGATACATAAAGCTGCACGCACTTATTTCAAGTTTAATGTGTATTAATTTCATTAATACAAATCATAGGATTGCATTCATTACGCTTTCTGTCAAATATAATACGTATCGTCAAATAGTTTTATGCACGACCGGGCGTAAAATAACACTTTATCGCCAGCGGTTGTGCGGGCGTAAAATAGCACTTTACCGCCCTCGGATTACTTTACCGCCCGCCGGACGCAAAATTGCACTTTACCGCCCGCTCAGCTGCTTTACTGATTTCTGGGAATACAATTCACACTTTCTTCGTCACTGGAATGTATTTCGTAATGACTATATTGTCTGTATTGACAGCATATATGGCTACTAGTCTATTTATTCAACAGTCTGGCACATGAGCAAATTGTAAACTCTTAATAACTCCCTTATCACGAGAGATAGAGAAAAAGTAAAAACACTCTTATGCTCTTTCGAGAGGAACATCATGGGCGTAGCAAACATTATTTTAAAGGGGTTGAACCGTTTTATGCTTGAGAGCTGAAGAGGTATTTACGATAAAATATACTGGTCGTGAATAAAATGTTGTATGTATTTCGGGCGTAACTTGGTTTCATGGACCTAGGCGTGTTAAATTACTTACACCATGCGGTCCATAAAAACCTATTTTACGCCCTTGATATATAAATAACTATTCGAGTAATGAGAAAAATAATTGTTGTGGCTTCCTGATGTATTTACATTTACAGTTCGGAGCTCAGAAATTCGCGATTAGTTTGAAAATAATGAGTAACGGGCACTGTCCAGTTTGGTTAAAGATCAGTGATCGCCTCCTCTACATCATCAGATAACAAATACTACATCGTCCGAGAGATTTTCATCGGATAATTCAGTCCGGCCGAGGCGTTACTATGATTTATCTTTCTTCGGAGAAGTGGGTGGCTCGAAAATAATAACAACAACCGAAAATCCCCAAAATAAACGATACAATCGACGTGGAATGGGGCCCGCCCGCCTGAGCTAGTTACTGCGATAGCATCTCTCTGCCATAGAGCATAGAAGGCCAAAATAGCCGATTCCTCGAGAGATAAGGAGCGATAGCGCGCAAGAGGAACCAGAGGCGTGCCATCCAATTCACCAGATGGGACACTAAAGACCGCGTCTCACGGTCATACCATCGTCCATATACTATTTGATCAAATTTGTTTACGTGACGTCATGTCTGTCTATATGATTCAAATTATTCGAAACCGAGTAGGAAACACGAAAAACACGAAAATGCGTGAATGTATATCAGCAGAAATGAGCTGATATACAGGGTATTTTCTGAAAAAATGTCGATATTTAAGGGGACGATTCTTGGGAACATTTCGAAAAGATAACTTCATTTGAACGTATTCCCAAAACGTCTTAACTTTTGAGATATAGGATAGGGTGTTTGATAGCTGTTTATTTGTCATTAGTTTTTTATCCTACTTATATTAGGAAATATAAGGAATAACGCTTGGCAACACTGTAAAACATTATTTTCTGAAACACAGAACGCAAAAAGTTTGATTGTGAATCGCGCTGAACGCGCTCGGTGATAGTTCAAAACTTGTTATCGACGCGGTTTCGACAGTGTTCGAAGCGAACAGAAACTATTCTTTGGGAATTTATTTTGCAAACAACTGCTGTGCAAAAAAGAAAAATATAAAAAAATCACCACTCATCTCGTAGTTCTGGAGGTTCTGGTATTTTCACTTATAATACCACTAGAGCATCAATTATTGTTGGAAATTTTTTCGAGAACACGAATTTTCTAGAAAATATTCGTGTCCGAGAAAGAATTCCCTGTATTTAATTGAAGCTAGTAGATTGGTATTCGGAAAGAGAATTTCACACCAAGACTCCAGTTCCCTAAAGGGAAAGAAAAATTTCCAGAAATTAGTCTAGTCGCTAGGGTTACGGTTCATAATATAGACTTTTGATCAATAGAAAATGTAAGGTGTGAAGTTTTCTTATGTAATCTCCTTAGAGCTTGAATAATTTCCGAAATATTTTTCGAGGTGTTGTGATCTTCTACCACCACGCTCATGTCAGATTCGACAGGTCCTCAAACGACTATAATTAGTAGAATAAGGTTTGAATCCTTCAATCAAGTTGATATTCTATCAAAATCGCGAAGTAATATGGTATAGAGGATAGATAAACATGCAGGTCTGTGTTATATTGGACGATAGGTACAGCTGTCAGGGAAATTATCACTGAATAATTTTTCACCTAGGTCACGTGACCGCAAAAATTTCCGGATAATTTTGGTTGTCGCCATAGCAACTTGTCAAGGCATCTGATTGGCTTAATACAGTATAGGTAAAAAAAATTCTCCATAATTTAGTGACTTCGCCTATTCAGCCACCCTATCAGAGCATCTCCACCCACGTGATCCGCGAGATCACCCTCCTCAACCCCCTAACCCGTCCCTCATCTGTGCCGCTGATCGGATAGAAGGGGGGGGGCGACCGGCAACGATGCATGCCCGTGATAAGGCGGCCGGGCCCGGGCCTTATCACGACTCATCAATCAGCCAGCAACTGATAAACAAACTCTGGTTGAACGCCAGGGCCGCTTATCGCACTCGACGGTTTCCATCTATAAAGGCACCAGACTTCCCCCCCCCCTCCCCCCTACCCCATGAAGGGGCACAGGCGGCGCTGACGGCGGTTTTTTATTGACGGGTATTTCTCCGCGAGTTGGTGTCAACCGATGGAGCGGGAAATATTCCTCAATTCTGCTTATTATAGCAAACGCAAGTATGAACTTGTTGATTATGAGGTCCATTCATATTTATCGAATTCGTCGCGGAAACTAACCAAATTAATTTTTCAAATATGAGGTTTCAAATTGTGAATTGTTTTTTTACTTCTCCACAAATTGGCAACAGCGCCTAGTAGGCTAGAAGAATAACTCATATTTGGCCAAACTTTATTATGTCCACTTGATATAAATACTTGATTCAGGAATCAATCTGCTAATAAAAAGAAATAATCAGTCAAAACATGAATTTCAGTCCAACAAAAACACCAATCCATCCACAAGTCAAATAGGAACATAACCTCCAAAACTGACTAGCATATTAACTTTTGAAGAGCATGGAACAGAAATAAGCAGAATGGCACATTTCTAACCCACAGAACTTATTGGTAGTATAAGTTATGTGTTCTAACCTGATCGAAATATGGCTATCTTTGTTCACCTAATCAATATGACGGATTTGTTGTTCTTTATTATTTATGAAATCTGCAGTCGATGTTGCCAAATGGTGAAATAGAAACAAGGTGCTTCAAATTTTAAATACCCATATCACGTTCAAGCGCGGGACACATTTGTTTTGATTGACATTCGGTTTATTTATCACACATAATTCAACAGATATCATCACAGTTCTGACTGGATATTGTACAAATTCATTATTACAAACCACAGACAACAATTGAACATATAACATATAAGCCATCAGAAAACCACAAAACTTAATGTTGTTTTTCTAGAATTTCTGTTTAGATTGAAGTTTGGTTTATTACATAGAATTCACCAGATAGCTCAACCATTGAAGAAATATTAGTATCAGAGTTCTGATTGGTTATTGAACAAATTTATTATTATACCCACAGAAAACAAATGAAAATATAACCTCAAAAAACCACAAAAGTATTTGAAAGATTAAATACGTCTTTCAGCCATATATATATAATAACAACTATATGGATAACATTCTACTCTTCACGCGAAAGTGAAGCCAGTTTGGAAAAACATAAGGCTGTTTAGCTTGCTGATGATGAATTGTGCGCATGCGCGGGTTTTGACGAGTTGAAAACGACTGACGTTTTTAGAATTTTATAGGTTAGGGATATTTGTTAACCCAAATTATGTAAAAGACCGCTAATATAATTATCAATGTCCTTACTGATTGTTATCGTCCAACAATCCATCGATGAATGAATGTTTGTAAAATATATGTTACGATAAAATAAAAACATCAAATTAAAGGTTACGTGACACTTTTGATTGAATTTCAATAATCATGATACGTTTGTCGTTCACTAGAGATCTACTTTTCGGCATCAGCTTTTGAGATCCTTGTTACCTATATAGTTATTATTAGACATATGATTTCAGCAAGTTAGTCTCTGTGCTATAACATAAAAAATTATGTTTCCATTGTTTTGTAGTCCTCAGTCAAAATCGAATATAAAAGTAATGAGGAGATTCGTGTCTTATCATTAGGTATGTCTAAAGCGCTCTTCTATGATATTAGAAACTAAAATTAGAACATAATGTAAATCTGGAATTTTATTGAATTGAATTGACACGTGCACACAGCCGATCAAATCGTTCCCTCGAATATGTCTGACCCTATTTCCTAATCACAAAATGCGTCCGCATCTTGATGTTGTGAATTTCGACAAAAAATCCATAATCTCCAACCTCAAATAACCCCACATACCAAATTTGAAAATAATCGGACCATAATCACAAAATGCATCCGCCATCTTGAATCAGCCATTTTGTTTCGTTTTTATTCCTAAACTCGAAAATTATGCAACTGTTGATTACAAAGATGACCACAATTATAACGAAGAAATCCAAAGCTATAGTAAGATAGATAGTTCAGGTGATCCATGGCCATCATACACAAAGTAGGTACCTATATTGTTCGGTGAAACCCGAATCGTTGAAGCGTGAACATGGCCGACAACTTGGCAGCACATAACCCCAAAAAACTCGACTCACCTGTTTCGACTTCTATGACGGCCATCTTCAGCCAGCGACGCGCGATCGGACCACCTCGAACACACTGTATATCATATATAGCTGCGCCCTCGGATGATTATAGTAGACTCCTCTCCAGCCGAGGCTGAACGAGCATTAAACTGTGGCTGAACTGTGACTGTGGCCCTTCCATACCCTCAAACAAAACTACGCACGACCGCCCTTCGCTGATAAACACGGAGGATCGGTAGGGGGTGGTGTGTGAATGTGTTCGCCTACTGGTGTGGTGCGAAATCGACCTGTTGATTTGTGCGAAAGGGTGCAATTGTGAGGGATGATGCGACACCATCACTGTCGGCTGGTCTGGTTCCCCAAGATAAACTATGATGATGGCATTGAATGTATTCGGAGAGGATCGGATTCGATTCCACGTGAAGGGTTCTTGAGAAGGACGAGAAAATGCTGATCAGAGTATTCGTTAGTTCGTTTGGTGAGGTTTTTTCTTTTCTTTTCTTTTCTTCAGAAGCTTTCATTTGGGAGATCACATTGGAGCCACCATTTAGTTTTTTTCTCCTCTGAAGAAAATGTCATAATGCATTGTCATACTGGAGTTAAGTATGTAAGCCTGCCAAATTTCTGAGATAAACTAATGGAACGATTATTTTATAACATTGTTTGAGTTGAAAGTGAGGCATTGAAAAATGCAATTTATTAAACAAGCTACATGAATTCAATAAAGTGATTTATATCTCCTTATGCGTTAAACTTATGTACAGGGTGGACGACCAAATTCGAGGCGTAACATGGGGATCTCGTAAACCGTAAGAGATACAGGGTCGGTTAAATTGTGGCAAAGTTGCGTAATTTTGTGCTCAGTGAAATGCTGTCGAGAAAATCGGAAATTTCCCACTACTTTTTTCCTGGTGTTATTTGAAGAAAACTATCAAAATGAATGGCAGTTCATCGTTGCCACTTTTTCTTTTCTACAAGATGACGTTGCAGTCCGACGTTTCGTCTTCAGCCCACCACCAACTTTATTTTTTCAAATACGGGCCTGGATTTTTTATTTTGGATTTGGGTATGCAAAATAAATCAGTATTTGATATATTGGTGGATTATTTGAAAAAAATCAACTTAGATATCTAACGATAAATATGATTTTCCATTGTTCAGATGGAGACCGTTTATTATAAAAGTCTGTGGTAAATGGATTATGTCAAATGCCAACCCTACTACAGCACATACACACACATCACACAGTTCTTGATAACAAGTTGACAACAGACAAAACCATTCAACGAAATCGGATCATCATAGCAACAATTTTGGAGATTCTCGAAAGATGTGCCTTTTATCATCAAGTATACCTTTTTCGGATACTTGGGTATAGAAATCTGAACTGATTTACTCACATTTACTTAAATTTACTTCAATGCAACGAGTGCAACGAGAACAAACCTATAACAAGAGCAATGTGTGAAAGAGAGATGGATTAGATGCATTATTTCAATAGGCAATTTTTCTCATATATTCCAATAGTTGTGATATGTCATTATCATCAGGCTACTAAAAGAAAACCAAATTCAAAATAAAAAATCCAGGTACGTATTTGAAAAAATAAAGTTGATGGTGGTGGGCCGAAGACGAAACGTCGGACTGCAAATGTGACAACGTCATCTTGTAGGGAAGAAAAAGTGGCGATGATGAACTGCAATTAATTTTGAAAATTTTCTTCAAAACGATTTCGGATATGTGATATTTCTGCGAATAGAGTGTCAAAACATCGTGTGATTACAATATGGAATGAATCCAACTTGATAATTTAGAAAGAAATGGAATCTTGAACAATGAAATGTATCAATCATCATCCAATCGGAAAACAATGTTTGTATTGATGTATTTTCTCACCTAGATAGCTTTACATCGCACTTGGCTTGGAGTCATTATATATATTATTGCTTCCTTGAAGTGATTTTGTGATTTCATCATTTGTGCAGAAAATACACTGTTTAAGCTGCGTCAAATTAAACAGAAGAAATTGGTTGAAAGTCATGAAATGTATATCGGAAATGAAATAACCCCGATACTCTTACTCTCCTCATTAACCCCCACTCCAAAAATTAGAATGAAAATTCCCAATTTTCAACACCTCCACATCCTCGAATTGGGTCGATGAAAAATTACACAATTATTTATAATTCATGATGTGATATTCCGTTCACAATCTATTGAAACATGTAACACATAAAAATATCGTTCATCTGGGTTACAAATCGATTTATTGAATTGTAAAACAATCTGTGGTAAAACTGTGTTTAGCCTTCACTGTTTACGTCAGCAACTCTTAGATTCTCATTGATTGACGATGATTCCAGTAATTGGTATCAACCGATTTTTCTGGCGCATCTAAGTTCTTCGTTAGCCGGACAAGGTAAATTATCTCCTCCCAGCAGCATCATCAATCCACAGTTAGAAACATCGCCCTTGTCCATATCTTCGTTTATTAATCGTATACGACTAAAGGTGGATTTATGCAGCAACATTTAACAATTATCAAGTAAGATTTATCAATTAACAATTATCGATTAAGAAGTGGTGAAAATACTGGCATTTATGAATGCCAAATTAACAATTCATGAAGAAATAGTATGCAGGCGTACTTGGCACAACTGTCCCTGCCAACACCTCATATTTTCATGTTCGTTGATCTTTCGGAAAGTAAATACAAAAACAGCTTGATTATGTTTCCTGATCTAGAAGAAACTGAGTCACTTTTCATCATAATGATGTTATTGACTGCGAGTTTTTTTATGTTAAAACAGAAAAGGCATAGGAGGTGGTCTATCAAGCCTGTGAATAGACAGAGGAAAGAAAAGGGGATTTTCAAATAACTTGATCAAATCAATGTACTTGCAAGATTCGGAACCTTATCTTCTGCTACCATATGTCAAAACAAAGTTCGGACCATTCTTATGCTTTCTCCTATGAATCATGGAGCCAATCAGCGATCATCTGCGTACTATTTGCGCAGTAGAAGGAAATTTGTTTCAATTAAAGTAACAAAGTTAAAAGTTGGCCATCTTCCTACTTGTTACTTCTAAATTGATAATTGTTAATTGTCTGCATAAACACAGTCATTGAAAACAGGGAGTTCAACTCATGATTGCTAATTGTTAATTGATAAATCTTACTCGATAATTGTTAAATGTTGCTGCATAAATCCACCTTTACTCTTCTAATGGCTCCCGTGTCCACAGTGGCAACAACCAAGCCACGTGATGCGATCAGATTGTCGATTGCATTCAAACATGGTCCTGATGGACGTTATAATGCTTGGTAAGTTAGCTGGCAGCAGAGATAAGGCTTCGATCGCTAATGTATCAACAAACTCATGTCACCGTGCCGTTTTCGATTTATAACTACTAATAAACGTACACGAGCAGTCGAACAAATTTCTGTTGAGATTCGCGATCAGCGATAAGTCGGTTCGAGTCAAAGTCTGATCTCCAGTACGTGCGGTCCATCAGAAATGGCATCCTATTCTCAGATGAGAAGAAAAAACATCTTGAATTATTCGTATAGAGATGCATATTTTCTTACATCGCAGTCAACATTTTGAAAAATGGTGGCAAGATCCTAATATCCAATAACAACTATATGTATGTATAACTAACAATGAACGAATCGCTGATATGCGCTTGCTCAGGTTTAGATTAAAAATAAACTTCGTTTGTATCAAAACAATGAGTAGCTTTCTAGTAAACGTCAAGCGTATGACGATTGTTGAAAATCAATCAAATGTGTTACATAACCTGCAAATCGATGTTTTTATTTTATAATGAAACTGCATTTCTTCATGTTTTCAGGAAGAATGGAATTATTTGCAGTTCAATCAGGGATACAGGATTCCTGGTCTGATTTTGCATTATATACTCATTATCATCACTCTACACTGTAAACAAACAATACTACAATTATTAAGTATATTGAAGCTTTTCTATGTCATTTGGGTTGTAATAATCAAACAAATATATGCAATAAAATAACCAGCCAGAACGGTAGACTATTTTTTGTTAAAATTTCAATCAGTCAAAACAAATGTCTCTAATTTATGAAATTCTATACATAATGCATCAGCAAGCTATACACAGCCTTTTGTTTCTCCAAAACTATATATAGCTTCACTTCCGCGCGAAGAAAATATTATGGTTATTTATATTATATCGTTGTTATTAAATATATGGCAAGATCGAAGAGAATAATGATAGTCAAGACAAAAATATCAAGAATGATCGTGTTCTTCCAAAGAGAATAAAATTTGAATCTTTAGTGAATGTGTGGTTCAAAGAAAATAACATAAACTTGATTCAAATTTCCATTTTATTTGTGGTTAATTGACATGGCTAATTGACAAACAAGAGTGCGATATTATAAGCTAATAGACATAAAAAATGAAGGTTGAACATCTTATCATATAGTTTAGATATGTAACTACATATATATATATATATATAGGGTGATACACTCTTCATGATAATCATGAAGAAAAACCAATGACTTATGACTTTGATTTGATCACCTATGAAAATCATAACAATTTAAGTCGATGGTTTTTATAAAAAATAATGATAGGTTATGTGATGTTAATGCCTAAACATCTTCTGATCATAAGATATTGTACGTACTTTCCAATATTTGGTATCTGACCCGTTGAGTAGTCTGAATCTGAATTAATGAATCCGTGTGGTTAACATTCGATATTGAGAAACAGTGCGTTGGCATAGAATTCTATTCTATAAAAAGACTTACGCAATAATCAATGTATCTACTATGTTAGCACTCCTCGAAACGCACGAAAAAATCTCAATCGGTGATAAAAATCTCAACACGCCACGACGCTGTATTAAAGTGCATCACGATTGGAAAACATGGTGAACATAAAATAAACTTCTCAATAGCAACAAGGGGTCCAATTAGTTTCCCATCATTCTCTTTATTGGATGGGCATAATTGGGGTTTTAACAGGTACTACGCATATAAATGGGCCCGATCTTCATGATAATCACTTTATTATGCAGGTGAGGCTGTAAAATTTGTTCATTCATTGTGTGGTACCAGGCATTCACTGTGAAAACCACAAAAATAGGGTAATTTCTGATGTACTGGTAATTTTCTGAAGGTAAATTAATTATAATGATGCATAAAATTAACACTGAATTAGTCAAGGAATTAGTATTTTCTCAATGACATTCAGATACCGAACTCTTATGATTCATTGATTAGCCAATACAACATGCAACATTGCTTAGTTTGATAGCGACAGATGATTCCAAATAGAAAAGACAAATGAAAATATTATTGGATTAACGTTTCCTTCATCATCGTCTCAAAGTGAAGGGTGCTCAACAGTAGACTTTTCGAAATCTTGGTAGTTCTTGAGATTTCTATGGTCCCACTTCTATGTGAAGCTGACGATGTTTCAACAACTGATTGACGTGCTATGCAGAATAAGCTTCTACTTATGCTTCTACGTTTCAACCACTGCATGAACCCTACTATCCCTTGAGGCTTTCATGGCATTTCATTGTGGTGTAATTATGAAGGATGCTAAAATGAGAAAACATGCCATTTTCGAAATTTTCTCGGGATTCTTTGCAAATCTCCTTTGCTGCGCATTAGCTTTTCCAGACTCCTAATTCCAGAATCACATAAATTCAATTTGTACTTTTTATCATTTCAATGTGTCCAAAATAGGTATCTACTCCAAATTCGTCACCAGCTACTGTAAAGTCTAAAACCAGGATCAACATGATATCGAAGTTATACTATAGAAATCAAAAAGATAGCAGACGCACATTTTAATGCGACTTAAAGTCAGTTCTATCATTTTGGGTCTAGGCCTGTCATGGCCAATGTATAGGAGAGGGATCCACATCAGCTGAATCTATGATCCTGGACGTGACGTCACAGATACATCACATAATAATCTTTCATCTCATCCTAATCCAAGTTGGATATAGGATGGATGGCTTCCTATTACCAAGCACTAGAAAAAACTGTAGCCTTTTGCCAACTTGATTTCAAATCGTAGTAATATTTTCTGAAGATATCACAGAGATGGCGACTGTGCATCTGTCATCTCTTCATCAGTGTCATCTGTTCTATGAGAAAAAATACTGATGAATTGAGTCGAAATATCAATAATTATTCCCGATTTAATGATCATAAAGTGTTTTAAGGTCAATTCAATTCACGTCTGTCAGATGCGAAACACAGAAATACATAAGCAACAGAAATCTTCATTCGAGTTGTGGAAATTTAACCACCCTTCTCAAATGGTCTACGAGATTTGTCGCAGAGGAAATTGATGAGCTGTTTTACCATCCTATATCCACCTTGATCTCATCATAGATTGAATTTTAATCTATGATCTTGAGCATAAACGCCAAGAAGGCAACCCGGTGACGTCTGAGGAAGAGCTGGGGATTGAGCCATCATCTATATAGGCAAACATCATTGAGAATTTGGTTCGATTTCTTCGAATGCTACCTTCTAGTACCACTTACTAGCGAGCACTGCTGCTTTGGCCTTTGGCCAACGTCCGATGTAGACAAACGTTTCGGCAACGTATGGTCCACGTGTGTGGAATAGTCATGATGGAAGTTCGCCAGGCATACCAATATTCGGTCCCAACCAGACACACAACAAATTCACCGACATTCTCTGATATGGCGATAAGGGCTGCATCCATCCAAGTGGCGATCGTTACTTTACATGCTAAACGTATTTTCGCGGCGATATTTTATTATATTCTCCGGATATCTCATTAATAAGCAATGGCGTTCGTAAGTATGTATGCGTGACATTGTATGGATATTACCAGAGATTGATAACGGGTGATAAAGCTGCTTACCGTGTGTATGTACCGAAGCCGTTGGAAAAGGTGAGCAAATATATACGAGCAGCAGGACGATAAAGGAATATTGGCCGATGTTCACTTGTTGGTTTATGCCTTCTGAGGAATGTGTATGGTGTGTATATACAGCCAAGTTTGGTTACGAACCAAATGTGCCAGTAGCGAGACTAGTAGCAGATATCGTGTGAACCGCGATTTTTCTATAACAAATGTGCTCAGTTGTTGAAACAATGTTGCTGATCATCGGTCAAACTCGTTGACCTTTGCCTCGAAATCCCTCTGAGCAAAATCTTGACCGTTTGGTTGATCCTATTACTTTGAACAATCCATAATAATAGAGAAAAATGTTGTATGAAATCACCCAAATGGGAAATATTCCTCGATTCTTCTTATTACAGCAAATGCAAGTAAGAACTTATTGAATATGAGTTTCAATCATGAATTTTTCGTTGCGAGAACTATCTAAATTTATTTTTCAAATATAATAATAATAATAATAATAATAATAATGTCGTATTTGCATAATAATAACAAAAAATAATATGTATGGTAATAGTGAGACATAAATGTAATCATGCAAAAAGGAGCTGAAAACAATCTAGGAAAGCTCAAGTCCAGCCCCTTGAAACATGAAGTGTCAGATTAAACTAATAAAAAATAAAAAAAGAATTCACACTTTCAATAAATTAATATCAATATGCTAGGTTTTGGTGAATGGAAGAATGAACATTGATTGCTGGAATTTGTAAACAGGAAGAAAAACTTTATTAAGTACCAAGAAGTTCCCGTTTAAAATTGACTCTGAAAGAGGAAAGTTTGAGAGATTTTAAGTTACAGTTGGTTGTATAGAAAATATATGTTATAGGTAAAGCATCTACGGAAAAAAACAGTTCTATGGAGTTTTAAATCCTAAATTGCTTTGTTTCTAGTTCAAAAATTGGCAACAGCGCCTAGTAGGCTATGATAACAACAACTCACATTTGGTCACACTTTTATTATATATACTTGATGTCAATTTGAAATTCAGGAATCAAATTGCTATTAAAAAAATTAATCAGTCAAATCATAAATTTCAAATATAAACATAACCTACAAAACGTAGGAAACTTATATATTGCACTGTTGGAAATTAGTTGTTACTTTCAACAACTTCTCATATCGTTAAAAAATTGTAGTCAAATTCAACAACAATTGTGTCCCAATTTCACTTTCACAATTTTCGATGTAGTTGTTAAATCAGTCAGTTATCGAATTCACTACTGATAATGTCAATACAACAGCAACAAGTTTGCATCAAATGAACAGATAAAATTTCTGTCCAAACAACTTGATATAATCTGTAACACAACAACAAATAATTGTAACTAGAACTTCAATAATGGTTATTGAAACATAGACAGTAGAACATCATCTAGTTGCTAATACATTAATATTAAATAGCGGTTTTGTCGCACTCTGTTGACAAATTGACATCACATAGTTTTACAATTTGCAACAGTTTGTGCTCGGTTACAAAGATTTTTTAGTTCCGATCTCTTCGGATATATTCGCTACTTTTCGTTTGTCTTCTCACGAAAACCGATTCCTTACAAGTCCCAACCCAAGCTTACTCAGTTATCTGCAGTCTGTTGCCGTTGTAGAGCATTAGAACGAATACATTATAGGTTTTCCTCTCGTGTAGTCAAGATATAAAAAATGTAAGTACCTACATGGAGTAGATTGATGTGGACTCGTACATACATTTTATTTACTCATGCCAATATTAATATTATTTTTGTTTTGTTTCAGTTAAGAATATTTTTCCTGATCTAGAGCAACAAATAACAATGTTTTGTCGGAATCTGCAAGCGTAATAATTTCACATGATTTGTTGAGAATTTTTCTTGGATTCTCTCTGTGATTATTGAAGTTTCGCTGCAAAAAGTTAGTATAATTATATCAGTTTTATATTCACATTTCGAAATTATAATTATGAAAGTTTTACTACTTTTCATACATATATTTCATATATTTTTTACTATACTAATGAAGATGACTGCAACATCTAGGTTAAAACTGTTGAAGTTGTGATGTGATTATTTGTACAACTCTTCATTTCAGGTATTTGTTCGATGGATCGATTTTCACTTCCTTCGGATTTTTTCAAGCTACTACCGGGTAACAAAAAAGATAACAAAAACTGGGTTGAGTTGAAGAGAAATTAATGTACTGGTAAGATTTGTTCTGAATTATATTTTGAATGATAATGTACTATTCAGTTAATAAATCCAAGTGATTTCAAGAGTTAATTGGATTGTTTTTTAATAATACAATTTTTCCTTTTCTGAAAAATTCATGACAAAATGATTCCAAAATGAATTATTGATATAATTTTTTTTTCAGCAATTGAACGAGAGATACTCAACACTCCAGGAGGATTGGAATAAGTTGTCTCGGATGACAAACACAGACAGAGGTTGACCAGCATTGTAGTGAATCACGTGCCGCGATGTTCTTTCGATTTACTGACAGCTTTTGATGTGTTTTTGTGCCAATAGTGGATTTTTTTCGTATTGTTGCTATGCAGAAAATAAAATGTCTTTCATGATATATGGTTATTTCAGTATTTTGAACTTTGAATTCTAGCAGTAGACTATTGTTGAAAATACACTGAGTTGTAGTACAATCGACAACTTTTTGTAGCTAGAACTACATTATGACGTAGGACTCATAACAAGAAATTAAAGTGAAAATGACAATTTGTAATTGCTCAATTGACTTCAGAGAATACTGCGAACAGCTATAAGGTGAAGTAGAATTATCAACTTACTGTAGTTAATTCACCAATAAGACGTAGCAGCCATACGAAGAGGCGGTTGTTGAGACGAGCAATAACCATTATGGTGAAAATTAACTTCAAATACTCTTGATATTTCAACTATAAAATGTTGTAGACCTACTGGGACTATATTTTTTTGCTGATTTAGCAACTAATTTCCAACAGTGTGAGGAGCATGGGACAGAAATAAGCAGAATGGCACCTGACCCACGGAACTTTTTGGTAGTATAAGTTCTGTGTTGTAACCTGATCAAAATACGGCTATATTTATTCACCTAATGAACGTAACGGATTGGTTGTCCATTATTATTTATGGAATCTGCAGTCGATGTTGCCAAATGGTGAAATATAAACAGGGTGCTTTACATTTTGAATCCCCATATCCAGTATCTTTTTTTAAGCACTTGAAATGATTTTTTCGGCAAAAGGTTGAAGTGGTAACTTTGAAGATATTTAATTAGAATTATTCCATTCGGAGATTATTATTTTTCATGCATAAATAGTTCACATCAGATTTTTTCATCATAGCATGTACTACCCACTGATTGTACTGGTGCCTTTGCTCCTATTTGTGATAGATTTCAAGTGCCAAATAGTTCCTACATGAGTTTTATATCTTCATCGTGATCTCATGTTTATTTTGGTTGGTACAAACCAGACGCTAGCCAATCCACTCACCTTTGATTGATTATTTGTTGTTGTGATATCGCTCCGAGATTTATATATAAGTTCGCATCAATTTAAAATAACCTTCTTGATAATTATATTCGATTTGATTGAATTTTAATTTATCTACACTTAATGGAGTGCAGCTGTTTTGCATTTTTGTTATCAAGACAAGCATTAAAAAGTCCTAGTTTTATATGAGATAGCGTTATCAGAAATGCTTGCATTCAGATAATTTACATGTAAAATTTCTTCAGCACTTAGGCCGACTATTTCTAAACGTCAAGAGAACGCAAATAAAAACGTAAATATCGTCTTATCAGCTCGGAGGAGATTACGAAGAGTGCTCAGACACAGGCTCAGGACTGCAAGTTCAATTTTTTATTGATAAGGTGTGATACTGATGGCTTTCATATTCAGTGAGTAACTGGCAGGTAGGTACTCCAATACACAGGTCAGTGGTTTAGTGGTACATAATAATGTACCTAATGCATGCTTTTTTAGGGTTAATAATCAAGCAGGTATACCCTGGTTCGTGAGTAATTCAATTTATTCACAATAAATACCAACAAACTATTAATGCATAAAAATGTTAATAAATTATATTATTATTATTATAGTATGGATTAATTTTCGAATAGTGTTAACCACAATATTCCTCCTATTTTTTTATTCCACAAGGTTTATAAGAATCAAACTCATCAATGGGGTGATATCTAGCAAACGACTTCCTTTTATGCTTTATTTGAAGAACACTTTCAGAACATTATATTCAGAGATAATTGATTTTTGGTCATTTCTGTTAATTCTGTTTCTATTATATCCCATATTGGCCCATGTTTTCGACTCTACGATCTTGGTCGTATTCTGTTAATTTCTAAAACTTGAAAAATCAAAGTCACCTATACTTATCTCACTTTTATCAGTGCCTCAAAATCAAGTATCTCAGCAAATATTTCTCGAGAAGTTGGAGAGATATAAGAAATCACAAGGACACTTATCCTAATCTCCTCTGACTATACTAACCGACAATAAACAACTTTTATGGAAATTCGATAGAAATCTATATTTTATTGCATCACAAACAGCGAAATTCCATAGTTTGGAGATTCCATCATCATCATCCGCACACTTGCCTAGCCATAATTGGGAACCATTAATAATAGGTTTCTATAGCGATTCTAATTATCAAAGAAGAAAATATCAAAGAAACATTCACCGAAAAACCAGATGTACAGGTGTGTTCAATAAAATAGTAACGTCTCTTGGGTGTAGACTGTAGAGGTGTGTAAAAGCTGGCCCTTTTTTACAGACTGACGTAGCCATCGATCCACTAGCTCAAACACCCTAATTTAATCAGTATATAGTGCCATATTCATTGTCATACTTCAAATCGCTGAAAAAATTTATATGAAAAGGAACCTGTGATGATGGCTTTTGGAGATTTCGCTAACTGATGCCTCTCATTATTGTCTCATCCTGTATCAAACTCTTATGTTTGAATGATTCCAGTACAGGGAGAAATTGTCTCATACTTCGATGATAAAATTTTCTTCAGAGCTGCCAATTCCGACCACCATTGTGATCATTGACATTTAAAACACCCATACCCAAAAATACGCCGCTTTGAGGATGATTGATACCCACTTTATATCTAAAACTCCTCATCATCCAATCGTCATCCAACAACAAAGTCAGAGGCACAAGACAGAGACTGATCGATACTGTAAACGAAGATCTAGTTAAAATTCTGATTTTATTCAGGAAGGCAGACCTCATAATGCCTACATAATGCCACACCACCCTTGGCATTTCCATCAACAATAACCTATCAGGGTTCATTATCATTATCAATTTGTAAAATGTGCTTCACAGAAACACGGTTTCCTATTTCGTGCCAAAAGCTATTTCTCGTTCCATCAGCTCCTTATATATTCTACATGTACATGTTATAGATTCAGCTGCCAAACATACGCTGAGGCTACTGAATTTCATCCAGAAAAAACTATTCGTATTTTCATGGTTGATGCTCATCCTACCAACCACAAGCGATTCCGGACAGTACAAGGCATGAGATGCTAGAACATGTAAGAAACTGGATTCGGGAAAAACATAAGAATCACTGGGAATCATGCCACAGACGAACTTCAGATCTGCTTAACATGAACAGAGAGCAGATAAAAACTGTCACAGGACTCATGACCGGCCACGCGCCACTCTGGAACCCCAATAAACCTAGCAGAACCATTTTCGAATTTCAAAATCTTAATAGTGTAGTAATGTATTACTAATTTATCACTAATTTATTACCACATTCCCGAATTTATTACCCTTCATTAAGGCAAAAAAACCAACGGTTCTGCTAGATTTATATAAACCTAGCAGAACCACACCTTCAAAAATATTTTTTTTCAACGTTGACATAGGGCATAAGTTGTTACTCTTTTATTACTAATTTATTACCATATTCCCGAATTTTTTACTTTCCATTTCAAGGAAAAAATCATCAACTCCAATATTTCGATCTAAACCTAGCAGATCCAAAACTCCAAGTATCCGTGTATAGAAATTTCATTCAGTTTTTTTTTTGCCTTAATAAAGGGTAATAAATTCGGGAATGTGGTAATAAATTAGTAATATATTAGTAATAAATTAGTAATAAATTAGTAATAAATTAGTAATAAATTAGTAATAAATTAGTAATAAATTAGTAATAAATTAGTAATAAATTAGTAATAAATTAGTAATAAATTAGTAATAAATTAGTAATAAATTAGTAATAAATTAGTAATAAATTAGTAATAAATTAGTAATAAATTAGTAATAAATTAGTAATAAATTAGTTATAAATTAGTAATAAATTAGTAATAAATTAGTAATAAATTACTACACTATTACGATTTTGAAATTCGAAAATGGTTCTGCTAGGTTTATTGGGGTCACTCTAGAAGCACCTTACCAGGATATGGGACTGTATAATGGCGACCCAAATTGCAGACTATGCGGAAAGGAACCAGAAACAGTATCAAACATATTATGCGACTGCGAGGCATTGGATCGCAGAAGACAACCAGTTGGCAAACCAGAAATATACAACTTACATCCAGTGAAGGACTTGTACAAGGCACTGAGATACTGAAGTGGGTATAATGACGATAGCTAGGCAAGATACAATGGGCCAGTAGGCCTTAGTGTCATCGGAGACTTCGATCAGACGAGCCTACGTAGGGGGTGGAGGGTTTAGTGGATAAACCTGACTGAGATTAGGGATTCCCACACTATTAGATTAGATCCATATGACGTCCGTAAAGGATTTCAACCACCTCTGAAAAAAAAAAGAGTTTTCCAACAGGGCAACCATGGGTAGGAAGGATTCCACGAGAGAAAAGACAATACGAGAGTGAAATGAAGAAATTGCCAAATGTCGAATGCAAAGGCCTCAGGTGCGAATGTCCCTGGATTCGCTTCTTTCTCTCGAATGGGCAGAACTGGAAGCGATGAAGGAGAAGTTGGTCATATACTTATCTTTCTGCCACGGCAGGCAATCGTGAATATGCTCGAACTCCAATCCCAGCATCGAGGGAATTAATCGAGATGACCGCGCAAGTGAAAATATCTTGTCGGCTAGCGGAGCCCCATTCAGGACCGATCAGCTGGACTGATGTGATTTATGATGATTCCAGTTCAACTGCTCAAACGGACCCTCCAGTGGTATATAAACACGGGGGGGACGAGGGTAGATCGCGATACCGAAACAAAGTTTTCCCTATGACCAAAAATGTCAGCGTCGGATGTAAATATCAAGATGCGGTGGTGCCTCAATAACACTGCTGATCGTAATGCGATGGGACTTTAGGGTTGGTCGTTGGGCTAGGACGGAATTTTCACTGACATGTGCATTGGATTAAAGTTTACTACGTTCAAATGTTATTTTAATACGAAGATCAGGTTCGTAGAAAAACTTCGAGAGGCGATTCTTCGCGGAAGTTTTCAGAAAGAAAAGTTCCAGAACGGCTTCGTTTTCGCGATACAGGGCGACCAAAATAGTTTTACCGAGATTTTTTGGAGTTTACTTCAACATATCCGGAAATATTTAGTTCAAATTTGACATCAAGTATAATCCATTCAGCTGTGCCTGAGTTTCATTTGGGAATGACGACTATTCAGTATTCAAATGTTATGTTATGCGATACTGCAAAAATGTATAAGTTCATTCAATTTTTCATCTTATAGTTTCTAAACCTCACAAGTAAAAGAAATCTCATATAACGATAGACAACTTCATATTCCATTTTCTCATTTGTTAATTATATTCTTTATAATATTAGATTATCTTCGATGAAATCATTATATAAGCAACTAACTATATGGAAATGATTCGATTCACTGATATTCAATCTTCAGCTTGAGCTTGAGAGATGCTATAGTTGATGCTGTTCTATTCACCTAAAAAATAAAAGGTGAGAGTAGAGAAACTGGTGTTTACGTCATGATGAAGATTGTGATTGTGCATGACTGCCTTTTCTTGGAGGCAAAGAATTCCATTATTTCGTGAATAATTAGTGAATATTGTAACGATCAGATATACATTTATTGATGTATTCGTATATACAGGCCATTTATTTTATCATGTGGTGACATTGCTACATTCCAAACCGTAATAGATACAAATACGATTAAATAGGGAAAAAGGTAGCTATTGTGGTGAGCAGTAAGTACTCTCGCCCCTGAAATAACAATTCTATTCGTGCGAAAAATCAAAAACAGCATTTTTAGTTTTCCCTGTATAATCATTTGATTATAATGATGATGTTATTATGGTAAATAACAGTGTGTAGCACTATTATCACTGCTTTTAAATAGCAGGCGGTAACTCAGAGGACTATAAATAGTAGGAGTTGGAGAGTGACGACAAATGACAAATAGCAAATTAGTAATCCACCCTTTCACCTCTCAATACTACGAAGGCGTAGAACTCGAAGTTAGTCCTAATTTCGAGTTCGAACTTGGAGTTAATAATTATTTCGAGTTCGAATTTGGAGTTAATAATTAATTCGAGTTCGAATTCGAAATTAACAAAAAAATGTTGCATGTCCGTTCTCCGCCTTCGTACGATACAGCCAAAGGCAACACCAAATTTTCAACCACTGGTGACGATGGATCAACCTACTGAATTCGGCAACAGAGTGTATGTTTTTGTGAATTGTGTGGAAGTAGATTTTTCACGTTTTTATTTTATAGCTCGAGTGGCCGCTTGTAATATCGGTACATTTTATGAAACGCAGTTATATGAAAAAACCATTAAGCAACAGTGGGAGCCCAAGGCGATATATGGGTATCAGCACAATGGCGTTATTATGTTCGTATACGATAAGAAATCTGCGCTGATAAGAAGCCAGCGGTCGTGTTTTGATAATGTTTTCCAGCTGGCTTGTCGCTCGGATGGCAGCGACATGAACTGGTTAAAAGCAATTCAAGAACTACAACAAAGTCAGGTATAGGATTTGATCACGCATGCACTGAAAGTACCAAGGTCGTAACTCTCAATTTGATTGGTTTTTAGTAATCACGAGAAATTGATATGATTTTTAATGATATTGTTTGTTGGATTCGTTGGTAAAAACATGTTAATGTACAGGGTGTCCCCTTTTTGGAATACATTCTAACATGATCGGGTGTCAATATTTCATTGACTCACTCAGATAGTCTGTACCTCGGTCTGTATCTTCATCATAGAGGCTATAACTTCTGTACACAAGAAATAATGACAGTTATTTATGTGTCAAGGGCATAAAATAGGCTTTTATGGACCGCATCGTGTAAGTAATAGCCTGAGCGATAGGTCCATAAAAGCAAGTTACGCCCGAAAAACATACAACATTTTATGCACGACCAGTATATTTTATTGTAAATACCTCTTCACCTCTCGAGCATGACAGGAATAAAACGGTTTACTTTTTCTGTATCTCATATAATAATAAGGGAGATATAAAGGGTTCACAATTTGCTCATGTTCCAGACTGGTGGATGGATAAATAGGCTAGTAGCCATATTTCCTGTCAATACAGACAATAGTCATTAAGAAATGCATTACAGTGACGAAGAAATGGTGAATTGTACTCCACCAGAACTTAGTAAACCAGCTGAGGATGCGAATAATTAATAAATTATTTTCCGGCGCGCGGAAATGTAGTCCGAGGGCGATAAAGTGCCATTTTACGCCTGGTCGTGCATAAAATGATTTTATAATATCTGCCATAGCTATAGAGGTTATTTGATTTTATTGAATTATAGGTACAGCAAAATCGTCACCTTCAGTTTTCTTGTGTAAACTGTTGCTTTTTAATCAAATTGCAACTGAGGTATTTCATTATGCCCGAATAAAATATCACCTGTTGACTTTTGAGCAGCTGATCAGGATTCCGCTGAGTTTGAATTTATCACACATAAAAACAAATTCTCAAATGAAAACGATATATTCGTTCAACGTCCAATTCTTGTTTTGAAAAAGCGCATTCTTCTTCTGAAATAATTTATTTGAAATGAATTTATTGAATATGTCAATTGTAGAAAATTATTTCACTGGAATATTCATTTGGTATAACAAAATGTTCTCAATTCAAGAAATTCAAAGTATCCAGGAAAAATAATTAAGTTCTTAAAAAATATATCACGGAATGTCTTCTTTCAAAATAACATTCAACATTTAATCTCTGAATAAGTAAATCTCTGAGAAAGTTTATTTGGATTGACCATAACATTTTCTTGAATATAATTGCGATCCCTTCGAGCCGAGAATGTTGCCAAACGGTGTGTGTTGTTTCGGTGCTCTTGTCGTGCATCCATCATTGTTCAACCAGTTCAACCTATTTTATTGGCATAGAAATATTGGCTTACCATGAAAGAAAAACTGAGGTCTTAGGAGATATCTGAGGATATAATTACCACTTTTAGAGGTAAGTTACATGCCTATATCTTATAGACGTTCATTCTTGGGTAGGTATTATTGTGTATCCAATCAATTAACGTAGCTATATCATCTCGAAAACTGATAATTCGTGAAAAACTTGAATAACCAAGATCGGCATAGTGAGTGAAAATTGAGGTTGGGTACCTAAGTGCGGATGAACGTTTAAATTTGTCCAAACACTGATTGAACAGTGGAAAAGAGCTTCTTGAACTTGTAGACATCTTAGGTATTTTGATACTGCATATTATACCTAACATATTTTTACATTTTTTTACCAAATTTCGATCCAAGGAAAATGAATTCAGTAGTAAGAATGTGAACCCAGATTTGAAGAAATATAATAACCATGCATTGTGCTAAGTCAGATTATCTCTCACATTGTACCTACATGGAGTTGTGAATGATATATTTTATATTTTTCAGTAGTTTGAAACCAGAGGAATACAACTTTATTGCGAGGTAAACTGGTGGACAAGTTCAGAAATAATCTCTACGAATAGGGAGAAAGGTTTTCGAGAAGAAGGTCTGTAAGTGATGATGTGATTGATGAGAGCCCCAATAAGAGAACGGAAGTTGAGGATGATTCTCATTTCAAGAAATCGATATAATTCCTCTAATTTGATGAAATTCTTGATACAAAACAATCTACAGCTAAAACTGAAAATCTGATTCTTTTAGTTCAAGAAAAATGCGAGTCATTGAGAGATTAGGATTGTCTTGATTTGAATATATTGTGTTCTCAATCTGAAATATTGTATTATTCTCACGGAGAACTCCATTCATTTACGATTCAAGAAATCTATAATATTGGTATGAGTGTATTTAGTTGGAAACATAATAGTCTTGAATTGAGCAGACATTTATTCCAGTATATATAAACGAGCCATACTCTTGAATCAAAGCATATCAAATCAAATCAAGTAATTATTTTTATGTGTGATATTATTAGCTGGAAACTCAACTTTGGAGTTGCTACATGGGTTTCTGAAATATGCTCGTTCTAATAAACAATATATCGAATCGTGGATATGATCACCAGAAAAAAATTAAGATGTAGATGTTTCATTGAAAAAGTGCCCAGTTATACATTTTAGCGTATCAAGTGAGGGATCCAGAGAAATAGAAAGTGATATTTCTCACATCTCGCGTTTTAGAAACCATCACGTCTATCGGGCGATAATGAATAATTAAGTTGTGCGTTGTGGGCACACAATCTTATCGGCATCATGATCGGACTTTCTGAGAATTTCATAATGAGAGAAATGTCAAGCGAGAAGAAGAACGAAGACAAATCATTATCGAATGCCGTCCAAGGTCTCACATATTTATTAATTTATCTCAGATTCCATCGAAAGATCATTTCAATTCAGTCGTTTATTAAAAAATGTATACTGAGCTTATAGCTCCTACACATTTTTCATTGAGATTAGTAACAACGAATGAGCGTATATTTTACATCAACATTTCCGACCGACCTTCGAAGAGTACCTGCAGTAGTTTAAATCTAATTGACATCTGAGAAAAATTGATTAAATGAACTACTACATAATATACTTACTATATAGATAAACCCTGGGTTATTTATGTTTTTGGGAAGACTTAGAATTATTCAGCCTCCTCAACGTGATAGCCACCCCCAAATTTTTTAATTGAATAGGGGGTCAAGTGATAGCTCATCTTGAAATCTATACCACAGTCTATACAGCCATATCTATTGTTTTTATTCATTCTGCTTCATAATAGTTATTTATGTATTAAGGGAATTATGAGGGCCTTAATTACCGATGGCAAAGTTTGCGTCTCGAGGCCCGAGGGACAGCAATTGCCAGAGGTTATTAAGGCTCTATAATTCCCGTGGTACATAGATGATTTTATTTTTGACCGATTTTCATAACAATATGTCCATATTTAGAACGCAATAAATGTTCAAATTCATAACCTTTCTGGTATATTTGAATTAGGTAGCGTTGATGGTAGCATTGTTGGTTGTTGCTAGGTTGTCGCTATGTTACATGTTTATAAGCAAACTTTCTTTATCAATCAATGTTTTTCCGTTAAAAACGTGTTTATTTTTTACCACAAATCGACGATCTTTTTCTGATATAATGGAGGATATTATAAAAAAAGCGGAAAAAGCAAGACAATAATTCTTCCATCGAAAAGTGAAGCCCTATATCAAAAAGAATACAACTTATATCTGAAGTGGCTGACACAGAGAAATGTTATGTCAAAAGATGCCAACAAAACTGTCTTTCTGGCATATTTTCAAGAACTGGTAAATTATTTTCAGTATTTTCTGGTAGATTTGGTAATAATTGTATTTATTCGTTGCAGTCAGAAACGTTTAGCCCAAATTCGTTATGGACTAAATGGTCAATGCTCAAATCGATGGTGACCATATATGAGAAAAGAGATATCACCAAGTTCAACGAACTAGAGACTTTTTTGAAAATTGTACATTTATTATTTGTAATGACGTGAATAAGAAAAATATGTCTTAGTTTTCATTACATATAAACTTTTATAAGCATTTCTTGTATCATTTTCACCTGTAAAAGGTAAGAGGGAGTTTTTGAACCTTAATATCCCAAGGGAGTTATGACCCTCATTATAGATATCGTAACTATGACGATATAAGCTTATAATGTCACTGTCAGAAATAAAAAAATTAATTAACCGTGTTATCCAAATGTTTTATTATATTAATTGAATGAGCTATTTCAGACCAAATCGAGGGGGTTTTTCTTCAAAATAACGAGGCGTCAGCCGAGTCCGAGTACCGAGTACGTTTATGATAATTAATAAAGTAAGTTAATAATTATTAATAAATATTTCATATAATAATGTCTTGATATTCAATGATACGATACATTTTTTCTTAACTCATGCTCAAAGAGTTCAAGCTCCTGATTGGTTATCAAGGAAACTCCATTATTTTTATCAAATGCTTTATGTAATTATGTGAAAGCTGACTTCACAAAAAATTCGCATAAATTGTCTCGAATTGATGCGAAGTCTGCTTGCCCATTTCATCTCAGCGAACGTAATAGGTGGCTTTGAGCCGTCTTTCTCACGAAAACACCTGAATGCTGGGCGATCCGACACAAGTCATCGCGTCGCATTTCAGACCGTAAACTGGACGCCGAATCCTTCTTTGATTGTAACGAATTCCTGAGATAGTCCTGGCTATCTGTGAGCCTGATTAGCTTTTAATGTACATACTTCGTTGGAGTGGCCCGTATCAGAGAAACCAGATAAATTGGCGTTACGGTCTCGGATGTGAGGAATTGGTGGTACTTTGGTGTTCGGTTGTCAGGAGTATTTTAGATGACGCGATTGTGATTCCTGGGGATTTTTCCTACTGGAATTTCCATCTCATACAGAGTTCTTCGTTGATTACTAAGAGTAGATGTGGTAGTAATGGTGGATGGCCTGTACAGATCATGTCGTTTCTTCTGGTTCTATGGCCTCTTGTCCTGACCTTAACCTCACACTTTGCTTTTTCTTCTTTTTTACCTTCACCTTATTGACGAATTATTGGCCCGAAGGTCGAGAAAATGTTTCTTTCTGCGACCGACTCAAAAGTCGTCAATTTTTATTCTGAAATTAGCTCTAGAAGTTGACGTTCCTCCAGTACTTCCGTTCCAAAGAATTTCATAATCTCTAATGAGAGTCAAATCAACAAGAAAACTCTACATGTGAAATCATACATAATATAGACTGAACTAAATAGAGTTGAGGTTAGGTTAGTTCTTCTTTTTTGTCGTATTGTCCTCTTGCTGCAAGAAAATTGGTCAAGGTTAGATTGATCATACTTTCACTTGCATATCAATATTTTGGATTGTACAAAAAATAGCAATCTGTTAACAAAGTAGCCATCGACACTTTCAAATCTCAACACAAATTTGATGTTTTCCGAGGAGTCTCATTAAGTGACTGCTTTTGCGCTCATGAGCGGAAATATTGAAAAAACACTCGTCTCTACCATAGGTATATTGTTGAAAACGAACTCACATTCTCTTGCATTATAGACTAAACTAAACCAAGACGCTGTCAAATCAAATTCAAGATGGATACCTTGGGGCATACAAACCGTTTGAGTGCATTAGCTATTTGAAATAAGTTTTAACGAATTTAAACATTAATTTGTGAATATTCTGATGTGTTTAGACCTCGGTTTAGACTATATTGTGATTTGTGGATTTTCTCATAAAATTGAAGATAGAGCTACAAAAACATGCCACGTTGTGTTGTTAAGTGTGGGAGTCGAGGAAATCGTGAAGATGTTAAGTTTTTCAATATACCCAGTGTACTACATTTTGCACCAAAAACAGAATTGAATGAACTCCCAAAAATTCGAAGAGAAAGATGGTTGAAAGCAATCAAAAGAGAAGATCTCACAGAAGTTAAACTAAAGTAGGTATGCGCTAAACATGTTTTGAAAGGTAAAAAGTTACATTGCGAAATGTGGTTTCAAATTTTAGGAAAACCTTAACTGATCCATCAGAGTGAAAGGATCGATGCCTTGAATGACTCTGATTTTTTCCTTATACCGTAATGCAATGTCTTTAACTTCAGTCTCTAACGATAGCAGATGATCACTTTTATTATCACAAGTCATTGTATTCACTTCTGAAACCTTCAAAAAGGAAATTCAAACTATAAACACAAAAACAAATGTAATCAAATAGACTAAACACTCCGTGTATGCCCCAAGGCATCCATTTTTGATCACGTGTTCTGGATAGGCTTATTGAAAATGATGACTGCGAATTATCTGAGGCAGTTCCTCATGTAGCAGAAAGAGCAAAAATCGAGGCAAAAATTGTAACTTTGAACCTCCTAACCCTTCGAATCCCTGAAATGCATAAACGTCATAAAGCACACTGTTTTGTTATTTGGAAAGTAGCATGGCTTCGTTATTTTTATAATGAAAAATATCACACGCTGGTATGTGAGGATAGAATGGTCTAATTAGTTGTTAAGTGTCACCATCATAATAGTTTCTCACAACACATTCATATATTTTAAAATAGAAAATAATCTATCCAATTAAAATATCAAACACAGTTTGAGATTGAATGTTTGGTAGACTACTAGCAGAAAACAACTACTTTCCTGGCAGAACATTCAATGCTCATAGTCCATTCAACGATTCACACTGTGAATGCAGATCGCAAATGTTTCTTCCTAAGACATGACAAAGTTCTCATCGGGACAGGCACGCTTAACAACCTACAGAGCGGTTTCGGGCTTATTGGAACTCATCAGTGCAGGGTAGTTACGCTGGTGTCAATATCAATAAAATTTGTCCAAACTAAACTAACTCAATCAGTAATTCACATAATGAGGAATTGTCGGAGAAGTATTTGAATATCATCTTGAATATGGAAATAAACAGTAATTGATATCGAATCAAAACCACCTTAAATTATAGAGACCGCTCAAGTTACATTTTTGACAAGACCTCCCGCGAAATAAAAGTATTCGGTGTCGTAGGAAAAATAGTGTACAAAACTCGTTGGAAAGTGCATTTCCTTCACTCGTTGCGTTTCCGCACTCACCGATACGCGGCTCGTGCTAAACGACTACTCGTGTGAAATATGTCACTTTCGACACTTGTTGTGTAATATAGGTACCATTTCCACATTTGTTACGTAATACACTATTACTGAAAAATGTATATTTCAATTATTATACTTCTAACTCTATGGTTGTTCGAGAAGCACCAGTAGTAGTCGTAATAAAGTATCGAGTTTTCTTGTCTAGGAAATGGGTTTGCATCAGGTCAGTATTTCGCTCTAAATACACAAATAGCATACTAAAGAAGCTAGCAAAGCCACACACAAATTTCGACTCGGGATAGATCACATAATTTTAGGCTCATTTTAGGCTGTTTTATAACCCTATTCCCAAATTTTTTGCTCTTCTCTTTGATAGAAAAATCTGTGGCCTTGCTAGCTTCGGTCGAACTCAGCAGAGCCATTTTTGAAAAACAATAATTTTGGTGTTTTGAAATCTACAAATTGTAGGGCTCATTTTAGGCTAATTTATTACCCTATTCCCAATTTTTTTGGTCCCTCCCTTGATAGAAAAACTTGTGGCTTTGCCCTGATTTCATTTTTAGAAAAAAAGAAGATTTTTCGATTTTCGCCAAGTCGATGATGCAATCATTTCAAATTATAAATGTTTGACGATTCAACTTGTCAAACCGATGATAGCCATCGCTGGATCAATAAAATGTCCCTGTTGGAATGTTTTATTCGACATTTTTTAAAAAAACCGTGGCTTTGCTTTGGGCGAACTCAGCCGAGCAATTTTTTCAAAAACATTATTTTTCTGTCTTTCGATTTAGCAATATTTCAAGACTAATTTTAGGCTAATTAATTACCCTAATTTAATTTCTTCTGCTCCACGCATTACAAAAAAAACAATATTTTTCGATATTCGCCAAGTCGATGATATAATCATTTCAAATTATAATTTTTTGACGATTCAACTCAGAGTATGTCATACCTACTCATGTAAAAAGTACGTCTCGGGTGTCATTGATATTATCGTGAGATAGAAACTTTTGAAACAAAACTTAATTGCATAAAACATATCTCGAATCCATAAAAAAATCCTCATTATATATTTATTTGTAATGCGTGGAGCAGAAGAAATTAAATTAGGGTAATTAATTAGCCTAAAATTAGTCTTGGAATATTGCTATATCGAAAGACAGAAAAATGTTGTTTCTGGAGAAATCGCAATCATAGGTTTGACAAGTTGAATCGTCAAAAATTTATGATTTGAATTGATTTGATTTGAAAATCGAAAAATCTTGTTTTTTTATGTAATGCGTGGAGCAGAAAAAAATAAATTAGGGTAATTAATAAGCCTTAAATTAGTACTAAAATATCGCTATATTGAATCGCAAAAAAAAGTGGATTTTCAAAAATGGCTCTGCTGAGTTCGCCCGAAGCTAGCAAAGCCACAAGTTTTTTTATTAAGGAAGAGAGCAAAAAAATGGGAATAGGGTAATAAAATAGCCTAAAATGAGCCTAAAATTATGTGATCTATCCCGAGTCGAAATTCGTGTGTGGATTTGCCATATATATAATAACAACTATATGGATAACACCTATTCTTCTCTTCATGCGAAAATGAAGCCAGTTTTGGAAAAACAAAAGACTGTCTGGCTTGCTAATGATGAATTGTGCGCAAGCGCGGGTTTTGACGAGTTGAAATCCACTGACGTTTTCAGAATTTCATAGGTTAGGTATGTTTGTTGACTCAAATTATGTAAAAGAGCGTTAATATAGTTATTAATGTACTTACTGATTGTTTACAGAAGTGATTAGTGTGTGATAACAGTGATTGGTCAAAAATTGGCCCACGAATCTTGTTCCGATGACTTTATCGTCACAGGTTTCTCAGCAAATCGCAAGTATCGCTTTGTAGATCACATCCATTTCTGCATTTATCATAAACTATTATTCAATATCGTCCAACAATTCATCAATGAATGAATATTTGAAAAATATATGTCATGATGAAATAAAAACATCGAATTGAAGGTTACGTGACACATTTGATTGATTTTTAATAATCATCATACGTTTGTGGGTCACTAGAAAGCTACTCTCCTCCATTATGAAAACGAATGTCGATTCTTAATTCAAACTTGCGCATGCGCATATTTGCGATTGGTCCCGCAGACTATTATTAGATATATGGGATTTGCTAGCTTCTTTAGTATACAAATAGCTATTTCCGAATGGTCCTTTTTGAGGCCTGTAGCTTATTCAGCATTTCCATGATTTTCGAAATAGGTGATAGAACGCTGGTTGATTGGGCACAGCGCCATCATAGCTCGATTCCCATCTGGAATAGCACCACAGCGATAATACTTTCGAAATGGAATATATTTGTGTTGTTTGCATGCTGCCTTATCGATGTGATATCAGTTGGCTGGATGACAAAATGTTTCGGCCGTATCGCCTGGATAACAGAGCCCGATAAAAAGTTCGAAACGACCACCGTACTCTGATAGCTTGATATTTGTGTGCATTTTTCCATGGGTATTCTTTTGTTTTTTGCGCTCGGCCCAGCGCATGTGATTCGTTGGAACCAAAAAATAAATAAATAAATAACCTAATTAATGTTGCAGGGTCCATTTGGGTGGTGTATACTTCCCTTAAACCAGCTCAGACACCTTGAATTTTTTTAATTTCAATTTGGCGATAGAATAGAATAGAATAGTGTTTATTTTGTAATCAAAAAAAAATTTCAAGTAGGTAATTACAAACAGAAATAGCAAAATAAGCACATTAAATGTCTCACTGAAGCTTTCACTTGTTAGTGAGATGGAACACATAAGTGTACCAATAAACAATATAACATAATATTATCTACTTCAATATAGATCATAGAGTGTCAAATATTCACTCATCATTGTATAATTTCAGATATCTAAATTGATTAAAATCTATATATAATACATGTACACACATTTCCACAGAAGAATGTATATATATAATAAATAATAAAACACCTGATTACATATATTAGAGCTATTAAATTATTTATAGTTAATCAACACTAAATAAGCTAATTTGAATTTACATTTATAAACTAGATATGGATTAAATAAAAAATATATATATAACGATAACAATCGATAATTTCATTTGAAAAAGATCAAATATAATGAATAACTATTTCAATCATATCAGGGTAAGTATGCATGAATAATTTCTGAGGCAGTATTGTTCAAGTGATTTGTCAATTTTTTCCTGAATGAGTACAATGTCTGGCATTCCATGATATTTTTTGGTAAGGTATTGTACAGTTTTGGACCTAGAAAATGATAATTTTTTTGCCCTATTGATCTGTGCGTTCGGGGACATTGAAATTGTACGTGTTGTCGTGTGTCATATTCATGGGTGAGTTTCTGTAAATTATTCTTGTTTTTGAATTGTCTAGTGGTACATTTTTTATAGTATAGTTTTCTAAGGTCTAGTATACCAGATTCATCATATAATCTATTACTTGGATATCTGGCATTTTTTAATAACATTAGTTTCAGAAAGCGTTTTTGGATAACTCCTAATGGGCGAATATAAGTTCCTGCCACTCCTCCCCAACCAAGCAAACCATAAGTAAGATGATTTTCAACTAGACTGTAATAAATCGTTTTTTTTTGTTGTAGGTCAAGGATTTCATTCAGTTGCCGAAATTTATGAAGAACAAAGCGAAGCTTTTTGAGGATGAAATTCACATGTTGATCCCATCGCATGTGGGTATCTATAATTATTCCTAGATATTTTATATATATTTTATATATACTTGGCCTGTTTGTCTCATATATAGTGAAGGGTAGGAAGTGTGTTTTATCAATGTTGATAGTTAATAATCTATAGTCAAAGAATGATTTTATTAAAGAGAAGTCGGTTTCTACATCGTTTTTCAGAATGTTCCATTCTTCACCTTTGTAAAATATAGCGGTATCGTCAGCAAAACTGATTATTTTTCCTTTACAATCGATTGAAAATAGGTCATTCACATAAATTGAGAATAGTACTGGACCTAACACTGTACCTTGAGGTACTCCACACTCTATTGTTTTAAACTCGCTGAACGTGTCATTTATTTTTACGCATTGTTTGCGTTTTTCAAGGTAACTTTTAAATAAATTGAGACAGTTATCTCTTATACCAATATTTCCGAGTATCGAGAGTAATATTACATGACTTACGGTATCAAATGCTTTGGCGAGGTCTACATAGATATACAAATTTCGATTCGATTTATTTATTATTATACATAATATTCAAGAATATTTTGTGGTTTTTGGGTTATATTTTCATTTGTTGTATCTCTACTTCATCACAATCTAGCCAAAAGTTTTGCTTCTTATTATGTCTTGAGAAAACATGCTAACTTAACGTTAGGTTAACAAAACCTTATCTTAAACAAATAATCCCCATAGTATCTTAGTACCTAAACCATATATTGATTCGATGTGAAGGCTATCATTCTAGCTAAATGCAAAGTTTTTATATTCGTTTTTTTAAATAATCATGAGTCTTGCTTAAGCTCAACTGTTGAGCTAGCAGTACCCCATACTGAAGAAAAACTTAATGGAAAAACTAAATATACTAGCTTTTTTCTTGTAGCTGCAGAATTTATTATTTTTATTTTTTAAAAACGAATGTGGGCCAAATGTTGTTGCATCCAATTTTTGAATCTCGAATAGGTATGACATACTACAGATACATGTCTAATCAGCCCTTCGAAGACGAAGTAGAAAATGTTTATACGCTATAAGCAAATAGAAAAAAAATTCCCTGTGTATGCAAATGTACCTGCTATATTCGAATCAAAAATGTAATAACCCTGGGAAATCCGAAACTGTACCATTATGTAATGATTCAATTATTACCAGCCAGTTTCCAGTTTTTTATTTTTTTAAATTTTGAAATGGGTAAACTACCCAAACTCGCGATTAAAAAAGAAACGAAGAGAAGGATATTTGACAGAAAAAGTGCCCTCAAATATCCTATATGATATGTTAATATTATTTTCACAAATTTTCTCTTCAGTATTAATAATGTTTATTCCGAGGTTTATTCATATCAAAATGATGATTATATCAGCATCCATATCTAATCAAAATTAAATATTCTGTTTTCCGATCTGAATTTTGAAATGAATAATCGAAAACTGATAGTATACCAATCGGCGTTCACTTTATCGATCGTTTTTCACCCCAAGACTTATCATTCGCAAACAGATGCAATAAACAGAGGGATATCCTTCATTAAGTCTACGCTGGTTTATAATAACGTTATCAGCAAATAACACCTATGCTTGTTCAGAGGCCAGTTTGGATACTCTCGAGGATACTCTAGTATATAACTCATATTTTGGACAATTCTGTAATTCCCGGAATTGGGTGTACAAACTATAGTAAGCAAAAACCAAGTATTTGTTGGAATAAAAATGTACCTATGTATGTATGTATTTTCTCATAATGACTAGAGGTTTTTTAATGGAACACACGTCTTGATATATCATATAGCAAACTGCAAAAACGAACAGTCTGATTCCAAGAAACAGAAACATTATGCTTTTATGTTTCAGAATCGTTCTACTTCACCACATTCGTGTTATTTTTCACTACTAAGATCGGAATTAATACCACTCAACACTCAATTGTGAAATGTTTAATAGAAAGGACAGAGCTTTGATATTTGTGTTGATTTCGTCGGAGATTTTTTTACTGTGTATATACACCTAATTGATTTCATTATTCAAAATATGTTTCGATATAGTTGAATGTCATGTATATCTCAGAATTAATTTCGGAATGAAACAGCCCATATCCCCCTAGACTTCACAATCAAATATGTGTTCACATTTGCGATAAGTTAATGTGATTTCTACGTTATCTGAGAACGAGATAGTGAAACAGAAAATCCGTATCGTTGTTAGAGGGTCGTGGAGGTACCAGCATCAGATAGTTGAAGCTTTATCGCAACTTTCGAATATTCTGGGAAATATCCAGGATCTCTAACCAGCTCATACTTCCCGGTGATATAGAAACTAGCAGGGGCGGAGTCATCATTATTTCACATCGAAATACACTGCTCGTACAATAATATGACCAAGTATAACTCATCGACATATTGTTCCCCATGCCATGGTGTTTCATTATAAACTACACAATTTCGTCGCACCTCAAAATTTTGACACAGTTAAAATCTGACTTACTTTTGTCTGCTTTGAACAATTTGAATTCTGTTTACTCTGTTCGCTAGCCCTGTTCTTCAGCTATAATCTCGTGCAAAATATCCGAAATTTCTAAAATGATCCCAAATATCTCAAGGTAATGAGATCATCTTTATGCCTCTGATGTCAACGTTGGAATTAAAACTGTTTTCATCCATTGAGGATCATTTTGAAAATACGAAATTTTGCACAGTTTCAAGAAACACCCTGTAGCAATTTTATATGAAGAAACTTATGTTTCAAAGAAGTTCGAGATCATAGCTGAAGGACTGGGCTAGCGAACAGTGTAAACAGAATTAAAATTGTGCAGAGCAGAAAAAAGGTATTCAAATTTAAACTGGGGCAAAATTTTAAGGTGCGACGAAATTAGTGCTGCGTAGTTCATTCATTATAAATTCTGATTTTTGGAATTTCAGGATTTATTTTCATGTTTGCTGGGCTCTTTAACAAGAAGAATTTATGCTCGAAAGTTATACTTTCGAAATGAAAGATACATGGTAATATTCAATCCAAGCCTGTATACCTACACCTATTCAGGCTGCAGGTACCAGAAACTGTAAATATTCATCGACGAAGATATAATTCCAAAATATCTAGTCGTTTTTGTTTTATACGCAAAAAACCAAACTTGCTTCATGAAGATATACGATTAGGGTTTCCACAAAGAATTAATTAAAATCAACTCTTCTAGATTTTGAGATTTTGAGAAAGATATTCGTGTTTTAGTTTTGCCAGCACAACGTTCAGCTATCAGAAACTGATTAATCGTATAAAACAAAGACCACGAAATTGGTCAATAGAGAAATAAATTAGCCTTCAAGATTTAAATCAATCGATGGTTCAATAAGATTGTTTTAAGGATCAGCAATATTTTTTGTATTGATCTAATATTATGTTGTACGCATCAGTCGAAAAAAGTATTACTTGCTACATTTCCACTCACCTTTTTCAATTTCCGGCGCTTCCTGCGCACCCTCGTGGGATTCACCTGAAACAACATCAAAAGTTCAAAAATCGAGACACAAATATGCACTTTGGTCTCTCTCATCCGAGAGCCGATGGACCAGATTAAAAAAATCCCCACCAAACTACCTGGTTTATATCTGAACCGGTTACTCCAATCGAGATTAGTCAGTCCCTTGTCATTCCATCACAATGCCAGGAGATAAGGGAAACGAAGATAAGGAATCCCCTCGAGATGGAGACTCAATCGAGCCAGGGAAAAACTCCCCTAAATCAGCTTTATCATCGGGGGTCAGCCCTGCATCTTCATTAAGAAACGCAACGTTGAAACGAGCGTGGAATAACGCTTATTTTTTTCGAAAATGTAATTACTTCGCCCATTTCTTTCTGTTTCAACCGCACATACCTGGAAGCTACTAGCTATATTTTATACTTATCGCCGTGATATAGAGTAGTGTAATTTTTAAATAAAATTTTCCAACAGTTCCCCATTAATCCGAGGTTTTTATCTTAACGATTCTTAGTTCAGAGTTCGTAATGATGATTGTATATCGCGACGTGTCTGCTTCAGTCTCAGTTGGGATTTTCAAATAATATCAAGGAAACATAGTACATACATATTACATGCACATGAATACTAATAAATATTGAGAATAGTTTATTTCACAAATAAAAGTAATTAATAGATTCATGCATGTTCCTAAAAAGCCTTTAGGCTGCATGTCATGTAAGCACACACGTGATTTTTTTAAAGAGTTTAAACACATTCATACGAAAGATTAGTGAGGAGTTAAGGTGGAACTACAATACAATGTACAATTATTTAAGACAGTTAACGAAATATTGGAGTAAATAAATTGAAACTCCCAAAACTGTAAGAGTACTCTGAAAAAAACTACCCGAGATTTTTTTCTTAAACTTTTTGGCTTGGTGCATTCATTATAATCTGAGTGATGTAATTAATAATCCTGAAATATATTCCAGAATATAATACTTGATAACTCCAAAAATATCAGTTGTGAGCAATTTGCCAGCTGCTTCATAACTGAGTTGTCACTGAAATAATCGATTAATAGCTATTTGTGTATTTAGAGTACAAAGTAATAGATTGCCGCACGAAAAAGACAGTTCGAGAGCTACAAGAAACTGTGCCTTCGAAATACACACAAGATTTTTTCGTATAAACACAGATCCTAGACAAGAAAACTCGATACTTGTAAAGTTAGAATTAGTAATAGAAGAAAGAATATAGTACTCAAGCTTTCTATAACATTCAAGTAATTGCATAAATTATTTTTCTCTCTTTAGTCCTCACCCAAGAATAGATTTTCACTGTTTTTGACTATATTTTTCCCTGGTGAATTCATACTGTCTCTGTGAAACTCCGGATGAGCCCTTTCCTCTTTATTGTTGAAATAATCCGAATCTTGTTGACCAACTGGCAACTTCATCGTGCTGGTGTCAGATCCAGCATTTTTCTCCGTACACCCACCATCTGTTTCTTCTCATAAACTTATTTGAGTGTGTACCACATTCGACAGGAGAGGAGATCTTATCGTGATACTCCGTAATAAGGAAACTTATAAAGGTTATATACGACGTATGGCAGAGCAGGCGAGATAACATTAATTTTCGATAAGCCATCGTGTTTTGGGATATCAGTCTAATCTAATTAAGTTCAGGACCTTGCACGGGGTGGATGCAGGTACCTGGTAAACCCACAAAAATTAGAACGTCTTAATATAGTGGGAGCGTTAATAGTTCCCCAAAGAACGAATAATCCACTGATACAGCACACGTGACGTCACATAATGGTTCTGGAAATGAAACAAACCAATGTCTCCATTTGTTGAAATTGGAGACCAATTGGAATAGTTCTTCAGTTTTATTAACCGAGCGTACTTGTTTCAGTGGAGTGGTGTGAGTCTGGTGCAGGCAGAACGAATGTTCATGAAGATCAGAGGAAGGGAAGAGAAGATAAGTTGGTGCAAATTATCGAGAAAACTGTTCGTTAAGACTGTGGATCAACAGTGGTTGATATTTCATAACAACTTCTCGGATCTCTCTACACGAGAAAATCACAGAAATGCTGATACTTCAGAAACTGTGCAAAATAGGTATCTCTTGTATTGATTTTTTTCAAGGTAATTTGGTCAACAAGGTCTACTTGGAAAGCGGCTTTCGTCATGTCAACTGTATCTTTTACTAAAAGCTCTCCCTTGAATAGGTATATTATGTCCAGTAGTGGTTGAAGAAATCTGCTCTGGTTTTATGGCTTTCAACACCGGTGTTCCACAAGGGTATATTTTGGCACCAACTGACTCTGTATAGTCTATTCGTTGTGTATCAGCCTTGGCGTTATGAAACATATATTCCTAAATTCATTAGATTTATCTCTATTTTATAGATAGAGGCGATGACTCCTCTGGAATATCAACAATCGTTCCTCCATTTGCAGTCTCTTCGAGATTAACCCGTCAAGTTCAGTCTTCACACCCCTTTGTGATCACTTTAGAGACCTGCAGAACGTCCCTTTCCAAAGACTCGTTCATCCAACGAACACATCGAGACTTTGGAACTAATTGCCTAGGGAGGTGTTCCCCGAAGCATACGATTTCCAGAAATTTAAGAAGAACACCAACTCCTACTTTCTTTCCCTTGGTTCTCACGATGTTCTCTGAACATTACAGGATATCCCTTTTCGTGAGAACAACAACATAAAAAAAAGATGGAGTATTGGGAGAATGGAATAGATTCAAGAGATTCCAATTGCTATTCTGGAAAGCATTAACAACTAAACAGCTTAGAACTTTGGTGGGAATTCATCTGAACGAAAATTCCTGATTACGGGCATGAATACTGTATATATAGTTTCATCATCAGACAAGGGATCCTCTGAACTGGAAGAATGAGGTAAAAATAGTTATTTGAAAGCTTTGCCATGAGCACCACCTGATGCAAAGGCATATGACGTTTATAGGCGACTACAACTGTGACATTCAAAACCCTGTAATTGTTGTTCAATACACTTAAAAAAAATCGAAAACCATTCTGGGCGTGCCTCTTATTATAACTTTGGTATCACTCCTCTTGATTCCCGCCCTTGCTTCTCTTACTGCCAGGACATTTTATTGTATTTCCATTCGACTGTTGGACACTTCCCATCGATGAATAATTGAAAGAAGGCGAACATGATTGAATCACAGCGGGGCCAAGCTGAAAATCATCAATATTTACACCTGCGGCGTCAGCGTATCATGTTCTTGGGGCTTTGAGTCCCGCGACCGCTGGTCTCATTGTTGCGTTCGACGGATCATTACCGAGATCATGACCAGCATCCGAGGTCGACTGTTACAGTTACAGATCTATTGTGTCGGCGAGATGGGGTCTTGTTTATATTAATTTTATTATTATCTGGTGCGTCCAATCGGAAGAATTCTCTTGGGCGATGGAGGGTATATGAAGGATGAACGCTCAACGTCAACTAAATCGTTGGAATTGATCATTCAAAGTATATAACTTTTGGGTGTTGAAAGAAAAATTATTGTTCGAATGTTTTTGAAACCGATAGATCAACTCATGTAGACAGTAAGAAGGTGAGGTCATGTCATATCAAGTTTGAATGTTCGTAGGAATTGTCAGACGAAAATTCACACGAAGAGCCATTTGGAGAGATTTGAATCAAGTTAGTTATTATGCCTATATTGTTGTTTGATAATATAATTTCATTGATATAACTTGAAGTTTTTTGGATGATTTTTTTTACCATCTCAAATATTTTTAGTAATTAGTAATTTCATTCGAATAACTGACATGTTAGATTTTCTCGTGAAATTAGAGAAATTTATCCGATAAAAAAAAGGTCTTTTATTTTTTGTTTTTACTGTCGACTAAAAGGTATACCTTATATGGTCTTGTTACCACCGGCGTGTTTTAATCTTGAGATTTCGCTGTTTTTTTTAGTTCATAGAACCAAGGATCATGCAGAAGGTATGATGAAAAATATAGATTGTATTGAAAATTCGTGATTATGAATTTTTGATGGCTATGTGAAAATATTTTCAATAATAGGTCTTAAGAAAAATACTAGTCAAAACTGCATAAACACGATGTTTTGCTAACATTATAGTTTTGCCTTTCGTGTAGTCAGGAGGTAAAAAAGAATTAATTCGGTATCATCATGAATTCATGATTTTCTGAACTGATTTTCCTCCCAAACCCAAAGTCTCTGTTGAGATATTTATAAGGAAAATGATGTTATCAATTCCAATTTCATCATTCAACATTGTATAGTGCATAAGCTTCTTTAAAAAGGGCTGTCTAATGATATAACAACATGGATAATTTTTTAGATACCCCACTAGCTACTTTTAAATTTTTTCTGATAAACTTTTCAGCATAGACCATTTTTCCTGGAGAGTTATTCTATTATATTATACCATTCTAGATATAAATTTACACTCATGTTTCGATGTTTGGTTTTAGTGCATTTGTAGACATTCAGATAGAGTATGATTCCTTACAACAAAATGATAGACCCTCATCATCTCATACTAGGTGAAAACAGCTCGAGAAGTAATAAATAATAGCTATAATAATTCCATCCCATTTACAAATAAGTATATGCACTTGCTAGTCGCTACATTGATGAAAGCTTTGTTTTCACTACTCACGAACTCATACTGACCTCTCTACAATAGAGTCTCTAGAACATCGAAAATAGTTCCCAGGGGTATTTTCGTGATGAATAACAACCGGTGCAAAACAGACTGTTTCGGCATTGGGTCGGTTATCAAGCGATATACGAAGTGTCTCACAATATCTACCTAAATATTGTATCAATACGTGGCGGGAAAAATAAGCAGTGAGATAATCGATACATTCACGAAAAGGATCGTCTCATGCGGGCTCTACGTATTTTCATCAATACAGGGTGTTATCAGATCTGTTCTTTTCTCGATATCCTTTAACCGAGCTTTAATTTCCGTAAATGTTTTGGCTTTGACGCTATCTGGGAGACTTTCTCCCATACCGAGAGAGATAAATATGAATACTATAAGAGGTGCGGTGCGATTGATGAGAGAACCCTCTCTGATCAAATTTTTCATACTCATCTAAATTTGGCGATCACATTCCCCACAAGAAAATTCATACGATGATTGGATGGTTATGCCTTATTCTATTCCATCGCCGATAAGAAGGCCGAACATCATAATCGAGTTCGAATCGAAGAAAATATAGACAAGCTTACCGAAATCTGATGAAGCGTTTGAATATGAGCAGAAAAAATCTACAATGAATATTTCAACCCTAAATCAACCTCATATGAGAACTTTTGTGTAAACATTCGCAAGATATTCATTTCATGATCTCGGGTTTCTTGTCTTTAGATACCTCAATCAATCAATCAATCAATTTTTATTCAATTCCGATACATATTCTTGCTACATGTCTTTAATATAATAATTACAGTAAATGAATATTAATTGCAGTAAATTAAAAAAATGTTTAACAATAAATAAGTGGTGGTGTTCAGTTCTTGGGAAACGCCTAAGCAAAGCTTGTGATGCGTATTTTCCCAGATCTGGACACAACCATGAATGTAAATAATAGAAAAAAAAACTATTCATTCCTTTCAGTATGAAATAAAAATTAATAGAAATTAATAGAAATCAATGGAAATCAAAGATCAACCCACCTGGACTAGACAATCAGGCGAAAGGGAGACAGGTCTAATAAAAAAATCATTCAGACATGATTCAGTAGACCGATTCGAATGTTACCTACTCTTTATATTTGGGTACTTCAATTTTTCCTACTCAATAACCATTCAAGATTTTTGAAAAGGTAGAGAACGAGCAGAAAACAACTGCTTTCCTGGATAATTATACGCAGAACATTGAATTATATCTACACGTAGTTTATGCAACGATCGCATTGGGTCGCTAGTTTCGCAAGTCTCTCTTGAAAATGTCAATATTTCTGATCGATTTTTGGAGAATCTAATTTAATCATTTGTTATTTGCTGAGAAAAATGCATACTTCAATCGAATGAAATACACTCACAGATTTGAAATAAAATAAATGATCTGATATTATCGCTTTGTTCACATCATTTTTACGAGAATAAATATTCAAATCGATCGAGGTTGCCTATTTTTCATCTACAGATAAAGCATATCACAGGTGTGTTTGAAACATGAAATATTCCATTTAGCACACAACGTTTCTATTAATGAATAACTGTATAAATAAATTTCCCGTATAGATTTGAAAAATGAAAAGTTGCATGTCCACGAGACTCATTACCATAAATTTGATAAGCGATAACTGATAAACTCCGTAAGTGTATCGTAATCCAAATATCTCCGGGCAAGTTTTTTTTCAGTACGTAAAAGCAAAATGGACGACGAGTCTGGCTTTGGAGATATGATTCGATAGTAGCAAGGACGGTCGGGTATTTAATCTTTTACCTTAATGGTATAAATTATTCATTTTGATAACTAAATAGGTAAAACTCATTTTATAATCGCATCTCGTGATAAAAGTTATACAGGTATGGGTTTATCAAAATGGACTTTTGTTATATACGGGCGCTGGCTTATTCACTTCTGGGAAATATGATCGAGAAATTCCAGGAATGATTGAGAATGGTATCGTATGGGTATCCTTATCGCTGCTCTAATGGGAGCAAATTGGTTTACAGATTTTAAAAGCATACGGAAATTATTTCCATGCATGTCACTATGTAGGTATATGCTATAATACGCAGTATAGACATGATATAAAGATTACCAACTTTATGAGTATAAGTATAGATGTACTAGTGAAGGAAAGTTTCGGACTTCCATTGTCTAAAGGTATGAAGATTTGAATCCTGAGAAAAGAAAAGATGAGTTATGCTGAAAAAACGAAATAAGTGATGAATAAAAAATTAACTATTTTATCGAATCAAGAAGATTCGAGTATCAATAAATCAGGTTAGTATTAGTGTTAGTATATATGAAGTCAAAAAATGTAGATTTAAATGGGAGTTTAACTAGTCGATGAGCCTGAAAATAAGAAAAAATTGAATTAGAAATCAATAGCCTGAAAAAGAAAGGTTGAATTAGAAATCAATAGCCTGAAAAAGAAAAAGTTGAATTGCCTGAAAAAAGAAAAGTTGAATTAAAAATTAAAATAAAATGAATGAATAAAGAATTAAAATTATGAGAAAGATTCAAATCGAGTTTGTCACGACGTTTCGATTGTGTGTGTGAGAACAGTTCTCACCTGAAGACGATTGTAGATACACACAATCGAAACGTCGTGACAAACTCGATTTGAATCTTTCTCATAATTTTAATTCTTTATTCATTCATTTTATTTTAATTTTTAATTCAACTTTTCTTTTTTCAGGCAATTCAACTTTTTCTTTTTTCAGGCTATTGATTTCTAATTCAACCTTTCTTTTTCAGGCTATTGATTTCTAATTCAATTTTTTCTTATTTTCAGGCTCATCGACTAGTTAAACTCCCATTTAAATCTACATTTTTTGACTTCATATATACTAACACTAATACTAACCTGATTTATTGATACTCGAATCTTCTTGATTCGATAAAATAGTTAATTTTTTATTCATCACTTATTTCGTTTTTTTAGCATAACTCATCTTTTCTTTTCTCAGGATTCAAATCTTCATACCTTTAGACAATGGAAGTCCGAAACTTTCCTTCACAACTCGAGACATTGTCAGCCACCTTCAAACAAAAATATAGATGTACTACTTTTCACGATGAGCGTTAATTAGACGTTTCTGGCTAACCAGACAATGGATCGACCTGAAAATTCGACAGCTCACATGAATCAATATGATTAACACATTTGAAATATTTTAGACGATGCGGCGTTGCCGCTTCTACTATAAAGTAGCAGCTACTTTGATTTTCCATATGCAACACCCTGTATTTTATTCTATTTTCAGATCCTCCTTGGGAAGCTGATTTCATTGATCTGTCATACTTGGGGTTTTTATCGAACGATTACAGAGTTATAGGGTGTGAAAAATCGAGATTTTTCAACTTTGGGAATTTTTTGTGTCGAAACTATCCATTATTACTCAGAACGGCTTACATATTCCTGTCTTAACTTTCCATTTACTATCGATTGATATTTAATTGAAACATGTACAGGGTGGTTTAGAATTCTAAATTTTGAACCACCCTGTATTTGTTCCAACTAAATATCAATCGATAGTGGATAAAAAGTTGAGATAGGGACATGTAAGCCATTTCAACCAATTATAAATAGTTTCGACGAAAACAATTCCCAAAGTTGAAAAATCTCGATTCACACCCTATATCTCTGTAATAGTTCGATAAAGACCCCAAGTATGAGATATCATTAAAACCAGCTTTCCAAGGAGAATCTAAAAATGCAATAAAATACAATGTTGTTCCATATGAAAAATCGGAGTAGCTTCTACTTCATATTAGAAGCGGCAACGCCGCATCGTTTAAAGTATTTTAGGATTGTAAATCATATTGATTTATGTATGCTGTTGAATTTTCAGGTCGATCCGTCGTCTGGTTAACCAGAAATGTCTAATTAACGATCATCGTGAAAAGCCCTGTAGACGTAGCAACATCTTAAAAAAAATGGTTACTTTGAAATTATTTCTCCATAATGCGAGATAATCTATTTTTTAATCTGAATCGTTTGATACAAGATGTTCCTTAATTCAATATATAATTCAAAACAGGTGAAATGATCGCTATAATGAAGCTATTCAGAAAGAACAGAAAGATATATCAAATAAAGTAAGAGCAAAAGTTGGCAAAATTAATAAATCAATAAAAGTATAGTTCAAACAAACTGGAAAACTGAAGAAACAAATAAAGGGAAAGGTGATTGCATTGAAATTTATTTCGTGAATGTATAAGATGGATATCATGTACCTAACCTATGTTTTTCCGTTCTTCAAATAGAATCCTGTTTTGTTGTTTTTAATTTTCGACTGCATGAAAGGAAAACCTACAATGTTCATGATTGAATATCGCGCAAGCCAGAGGTATTATATTTGTTTCGATAGAACAATTAATTTTGATAGAGGGAAGTTCGGCAGGTATCAAGCTTGAAAGAGAACCACATGTATGCCCGCTGAAGGTTGAGTTAGAAGGATTCAAGCAGGATATCTATGAACAACTTATTAACTACCCTAACGATTCAATATATTACCAGATATTGAATTTACGAGGAAAAATCCACAGCCATTGTATTAATTAACAATTAAATTAACAATTTTCATCATTCATAAAACATCATAATATGTTATTATGATCATATTTAGTAACCGAAATTATTATTCAATAAGCTGTTGATGCCTTTGAAGCCAATATTCTGTTTCAGAATGATAATAATATTATAGTAACAAGACATATGGAAATCCATACAGTGTGCTGAAACTATAATATTTTCAGGGATTAAACTAAACCTAGGCTAACCCATATAGTTCGATTGTTTGTTTCGAATAATCATCCCAATTATCTTAATAGATATAATGAAATGAAAGATATCTACTGACATGTAGAAAATTCACAGAACCATGGTTCAATAGACATTCCTGTCTTGAATACAGTTATATTAATTTGTAAATATCTAATCAAGAACAAATTAAATTCGAATATCAGGTTTTCTCGAATATTCCAACGAATAATGATGAATAGATTACGTTAATAGCCATGTGGAACCATTACCGGAATCCGCTCAACACTCACATCCAACCAACTAACCAGCCACAGTAAAACACATATTTACATCTACAATAAAAACAAACTCCGGATACGCCTGAGATTGAATTTCGATAAATTTTCGGTGATAACAGTTTCCTCTTGCTGATTCAAGATAAAAAAATTAATTCCTTGGTCTACTACAACAATTCTCACAATCGTGTATCTGAGATGCTTATACGTGTATCCCAATATTTTACCTCGCTTTGGGTGGATAATCTCGGTACCGAAGAAGATCCTTATCTTTGGAGGTATGTTGGTAAGTCGAAATGCAACAGCATATGCCATTATGATCCATTGTTGAACAATGCAAGGTTTTTGGTCGAAAAAGGATGTACCTATCTTTCGAGATATATATGATCGAAGATCAAGGAGATATGAACGACTGTGCTTAACGCATCAATTCCAAGTAAGTTATTCATTCTGCAAAGCGATTCGTAACTTGTACATTTTATCGATTTATATATAAATCAGAATGATAAATATCCAAGCAGTCATCAACATATATAATAAAATCGTAACTAAAATTTCGGCGAAAATGAGTGGGATGTAAAATGAGATTATACTTGTATTGTTTCAACATTCACTAATTATTATAATGATGATAATGCGAAAATCAGTATTATTTTCACTGATTTAAAATGAATATAGAGCTGACTCTGAATGAAGAAGTAGAGGCTGATGTAATTCAGTTTCGTAATATTAATATTACTTTTATTGAGCCAACATGAAATTCATATTCATATGTTTTCCCCACAGAGGTTGCAACATCGCAACATTTGAAAATAATCATATAACATTACTACATTTTTTGAGGTTCCCAAATATATCCTTCAGTAGGTACTTTTATGAGTCAGATAAGTGTATCAAAAGCTATATTTATTCAATCTTCGTCATATAAAACAATGCCTATTTTTGGTGAATACGGTTCAACCGATAATCAACCGAACACTGACAGTGACATCGCAAAACGTCTCGTTTTCAAATTAAATATTGCTTGATGATTCAACAAACGGTATATTTCCAGTTTTGTGTGAAAATTTGAAATAGATTCTACTTAAAAACTTCATTTACTCTGTTCAATTCGAGGTTCAATTCGAATTTTAAGGATGGTGAAAAGCTGTGAAATATTTAAAAATTAAAATACGATTTAGAAGTGGTCACCAGAACACAACATTTCACTAGTAAGTTACTCAGTGTCGTATCATTCGTTGTATAAACATTATTTACCCATCCTGATATGCAAAACAATTTGTGGCGATTTGAAATCATTCTCAGGTTTCCCCGAGATGAAAGGTTTGTGGATATATATTATCAGAAAAGACAATATTTCTAGTGACGCTAGACGCTAGAGTATGGTCGCATCATTTTACTACAAGTGATAAAATGGTTGGCCCTCAGGGTTTTTTCATCACGGTGAGAAAGCTCAGAGTAGTAGATAAGCCTATATTCATTGGAATTGAGGTTATAAGGTTATAATGTTGCCTAGGGAGGTGTTCCCAGAGACAAACGATCTCCAGAAATTTAAGAAGAACACCAACTCCTACCTTCTTTCCCTTGGTTCTCACGATGTTCTCTGAACATTACAGGATAACCCTTTCGTGAGAACCAGAACATAAAAAAAATGTTTGATGTTATATTTTCCAAGTTCGGAACTTGGGAACTTTATATTTCCAGAAAATAAACAATATAGTTCGACAGTAAAATAAATCTATTATCATTCGAGTAATGAATCTAAGATGTATGTTTTCAGAAAACTTTGATTTTGAATTGTTTATATCAACTTTTAGGAATAATGGACAGGATAATTTTGTTAGTAAGTCAATTTATTCAAATTCAGACCCTTCCAAGACACTGGTGCTGTGGGAATCTGTTGTCGCTATCCTTGTTTTAGAATGAGGTAACCCTAGTAACTGAATTAGATGTTGGCTTCAAACAACTACTGTGGCAAGGATTGTGCGTTATTCATCTAGTCTGTTATATGATCGAAGGGCGCATTACTAAAAGTCATAGGGAATGTTTTACTTCATCAATTTTTTTACTATTAAGTACCTATAAAACGTTGGACACCATTTTCAACGAGAATTGTGCAAACTCCTCAAATATTATAGTAGTTTTCAAGAGTATCGTTTCGAAAACAGTATCTGTAAGTCCAAAATAAAACTGATCACGTTGTTTTCATTTATATTGATATCTGGGAGATAGTGCAGGTTATCAAAAATATACCGATAATAGTCGATAAATCGCTTGCTATGAGAGGTTACTTTGCATCACCATCACGATACGGAGATGATAATCATCCGAAATTGGGAAATCGACATATTTGATTATAGTATTCCAGTCAGAGTAGACATAACTAAACATACTTATTAAAAGACCAAAGTTAAATTCATATTTGCATGGATACATACCTACGGCTTATCTTAATGATAAATATTTGATCAGCCACAGCTTGTTGCTATTATCGAACGATAAAATATCAGTTAACAATTATATTTTCAGTAGGTACAGCAGTAATTTTAACTATTACGAGGATCTTCTTACCGGAGTGGGCATGTTTTTATCATTTATTAATATCGTGAAATTTGAACACCCTATACAGGATGCCCGTTTTTCGAGCTTCACCATGGGGATCTCAGTTACTATAAGAGATACGAGACGTTTTCGAAGCACATTTTCACGGGAAATTTAAATATGTCATCGTATTACTCAAGGCGTACATTTTTTAAAAATCTGTTATTTTCTGAATAAATTGATATGTTGTAACCTAATGTAGCGTAAAAAGTAAAAAAAAAACTTCTTTGCGAAGAGTGCTCTGGGAAGAACACAAAAACTCAGTTTCACGAACTAAATTCGACAGTTTGATTGAGGATCTAGAACGTTAACATTTCTGTCAAGCGTACCTTAGGTAGGTAGGTTTTAAGACAGAAACGAAGATGATAGAAAAGCTAGAATTTTATTTTCGCAAAACAATGGAAAATTATTGAATCATAAAAAAGTTATGAAAGATGCTCGAATGCTCTACTATTCACTTCTAGAATAATCTAGAATAAAAAATTGTTGGCGTTGTTTTCTAAGCATTCTACACAAGGGTGATATTTTGTCAATTTTGACCACCATGTAGATTCGATCTTATCGTTTGATACGTCATAGTAATGAGAAAAAAATACACTCTTCAAAAATGCTTAAATCCAATATGGCGCCCTCAAGAAAAACCAAAGTTGAATGTTGTATCTCTGACATCAAGAAAGCCTTAGAAAATGCGAAAACAGATTGACGGTGGATTTATGGTGAGTCTTAAAGACTGTCAATAGTATCAATTAGCACATAATAGTAATTTACGTAACAAGTCCGGAAAATACTGTTTTTTTGGATGAGTGGACAAAATTCTAGGACGAGCGTAGCGAGTCCTGGAAGTCTGCGAGTCCAAAAAAACTGTTTTCGGGCGTGTTGCGTACACAATTTTTTCGGCAACCGTGTAGAATAACAAATCAAAGAAAAACATTTCTTTCAAAAATTGAAATGTTAGCTAATTTTATGTCAGATAGCTGTCAGTCGTTATTTTGCTGCTATGGTAATGATCAACTGCATTTATCAAAACTATACTACCAAGATTTTCATATTTACAATGACAATAACGATGTGATTCTTTCCGGCCTAGTCCGGGAAGTACGTACTTCCCGGACTAGGCCGGAAAAATGCCACTTTCTCAAAAAAAATCGTCTGGAAAGTACGTACTTTCCGGACGGTTGCCGAAAAAATAACATATGTGCTAATTGTTCTCATTTCCTTCGATTCAATTCAGATTTTGAAAGTATATCCTATTTGAATTTATTTTTACTTGCTTTACATGCATTCAACTTCTGCTGTTTGTTACGATAACCTTTTGCAAAATTATAAGCATGCGCAAATCGATTAAGTTTAGTTTTAAGTCGTGAGAGATAAATATTGGCCAACTTTTCTTAAAACTTATGACAACTGTATAAATGTTTACATTGAAAACCAATGGATGGAACTCAAAACTTGAGACTTATAATAACTGAGATATCCAGGGTGAAGCTCTGAAAATGGACACCCTGTATAGAGGAAAATAATATTATCACACAAACCACAAATGCGTACGATGATAATGTCTATATCGGCGTTCCACCCGAGGTATATGAAAGAGATCCAAGATAAATAAAAACGCGAAAACCACCCAATGTTGGTATTCGACTTGAGGATCTCCTCATGGAACCTCCTAGATTAGATCATCTCCCCGCATAACAGAGATGCTGTGCCGCCTCCACCTCCTATCCTATCAGCCTCTTGCCAGTCTTGCCACTCTTGCCTCTTGCCCCATCCTTTTCCGAGTTTATTTCAACCATCAGGTTCGATCTGCGAGTGCGCATGAATAATTCACCAGTTCCGTTTCATTATCGTTTTCCTCGAACCCAACAAACCATGTATTATTCAAAGAATGCATGTTAGAGATATAGAGACAAACGTTCTGGACGCATGTTTGTTCGGCTCTCGCACACCATCACGTGAAAGTCGGTCACGCCCAAACACCTATTTTTGCAAAAAAGGCAAAACGGGTATATCTCCGCGCCTACTTCGATTCGACAGTGATCTACCGTTTATCCGACAAGCCGACAGATGTATCGAATTCATTTACGGAATATTGCACGATCTGATTGCGGTAATATGCGAGTGTGAGGAGAGTTATTATGGTGTCGTGAAACACCCCTCTTGTCTTGTTCAATGTCGAATGATATGTCAATGTTGAGTAGGTACTCGATACTCGATGGTCGTGAAACCTGTACCAACAGAATTTTATATCTATAGTCCATTTCAGTTAAGAATACAGCGTTGAAGAGATAGGAAAGGTTTTTTCTCGCTTCTCATCGGTCTAGAATCCAGGCAAGTTTACACAATGTAAAATATTGCGATATCACAACAATGGAAGTGGTTAGTTGACCGGACGGCTGTGTATAAACAGTGAAATAAAATCCAAAATTGACGAGATTGAATGTTGAAAGAAAGAGAAACGACCCATGGATGCCGCATTCTCAATCTCGCCCGATTCAAATAAGCCCCGCTTGAGGTTTGGAAGTATGGATACTGGCGAGTATCGATACTTCAATACTAAAAGCAGAAAAACATCGATATATCGATACTTAGGATAGATACCTCGATACTTAGAATCGATACCTCGATACTCGACCCAGTATCGATATATCGATACTGTATGATAGTTTTTTTTATTACTTGACCTGCCTCCTTTACAAGGTTAGGTTATAGGTCTACTAACCTTGACAGTACACGATCAACATTGAAATGAATACCGAAATAGTAATTTACGTAACAAGTCCGGAAAATACTGTTATTTTGGATGAGTGGACAAAATTCTTGGACGAGCGTAGCGAGTCCTGGAAGTCTGCGAGTCCAAAAAAACTGTTTTCGGGCGTGTTGCGTACACAATTTTTTCGGCAACCGTGTAGAATAACAAATCAAAGAAACACATTTCTTTATTAGAACAAAATTTCGAACATTTCAATTCTTATTTATATTAATATTTATATTAAAATTAGAACAATTGTTAATATTGAATGGATTCAATTTGTTTGAAATGCTTGGTATATTTAAGTGTCTTTTGTTGAAGTCAGAACAAGAAGGTGAAGTTTCCGTTTCACATTGATTGTTTTCATCTGATAATTTTTGAATGTTAGCTAATTTAATGTCAGATAGCTGTCAGTCGTTATTTTGCTGCTATGGTAATGATCAACTGCATTTATCAAAACCATACTACCAAGATTTTCATATTTACAATGACAATAACGATGTGATTCTTCCCGGCCTAGTCCGGGAAGTACGTACTTCCCGGACTAGGCCGGAAAAATGCCACTTTCTCAAAAAAAATCGTCTGGAAAGTACGTACTTTCCGGACGGTTGCCGAAAAAAAAATTTGTATTCCTATCGAGTGAGGAATCATGGGTTCATGGGACCAAAAATTGAAAAAATTGATAATTTCTAACGACTTATTTGCTGCGTCCTTTTGATAGTTCTGATTTCAAAAATTTGAAATTTCAATTCACATATAATATGATCAAAATTCTTTGATTTAAGACGACTTATCTTGGAGGTAATGATTACTGTTTTGATCATTCTCTTTGAAGATACAGAAGTTTCAGTGTGCGTACAAATATTTGAAAGATATTATGGCACATTTTCTCATGTAAGAAAAAAACAACCATCAACAAAATGAAAATGAATGTTTCAATGGTGTGAATCGTCAACTACCAATGGTTATGTCATTTGTCAATGAGTATCGACGTAATCAGTATCGATATTTCGATACTCCGCATAGTATCGATATATCGACACTTAGTATCGATACTTTCCGACCTCTAGCCCATGCTCCAGAAATTCGCGAGAAAACATGCGCTAGCTACAACGTCCACTCGCCGCCTTGATTTACTATACGGCAACGTCGCCGATGTGCTTGAGTAATGCGCCGATACGGCCGTCAGGTCGACCAGATTCGGGCGCGGGGGATCGAGGGATGCTCCCTCAGACAGGAAATGAGACGCTGGACGCGATCCGATTCACTTATCTGCACGGAATATGAGCGGGCCGAAGCCATGCTTTCGATTTATTTTAATAAATCCCGAGGAAATAGATCGGCGCATCAAGCTATCCATGCACGAGGCGATAAGGCGGGTTGTGTATGGGTTTGTTCGCGAATATTCTTTTTCCTACGACCACGTTCGAGAACGGCATGAAACCCAGTGTCATGGGCGTAGCCGGAAAATTTTACCAAAGGGGGCGAATTTAATGAAACTATATAGTATTTCGAATTACAATTATTTGAAGTGCCTAACAAGTGATAAATTCAATAATAATATTATCGAAAAGATAATTATATTATTATTATCGATTTCTGTGAACACTCAGATTGCAGAAACCTGATGAACGATCGGAGGTAATCTATTTATTTTTGCCTTCTCAATTCTTATTATTTTAGTTTTCATTAGATAAATTTAAGATTATGTTGAGAAACTAGTGAAAAGCATTTTTTATGAATGACAATTTAATTCATGCACTAAAAATGCTATTATATGTCGCGGTGTTTTCTCATTATGACAGCGAAAAAAGATTGCCCTAACTTTTCCATGGACAAAACGGAACCTAACTTTTGAAAACATGACAACCAGCATTGTAAACAAATTGTTGATGACGTTATGTCAATTCTTCACAAAATTGCGTTGTCAGAAAATAATCTCATTTGTGGAAATGTTGCGATTTGGAGAGTCTTCGTGTGGAGAAATTGAAAAAGCCATCAATGATGTGCCTCGCAATACTGTGAATTCAACTACATCAATTTGGCGACAATTTGCGATGTTTTGTTTGGAAAAAAATGAACTCATTGCAGAAACTTCCACTGAAGAGTTAGCTTCTATTTTATGTGACTGGGCATTCAACATGAAGAAGAACAATGGATAGTGCAGTCAAGACAATTTGGAACAGTTCAGTAAGAAAGTTACAAGATAGGTACTTTAAAGACACAAAACGCAAAATTTTACAAGCAATCCCAGAAAAAAAGAAGCTGAGTTCTAATGCACTCAAAAAACGAGACATTTTTGAAATGGCACTGTCCTGGAGTGAAGAAGAACCTATAGGCCTCCAAAGAAAATTTTATCACATTGCTGCCTATGAATTGGCTTAGAGAGGTGGAGAAGCAGCAAATTGTAAGGTATTCCATTTTAAAATCGAGGCAGACAACCATAGATTTAATATGCTTACGTAAAGGCCGATTCAGATTCATGCATTTCCATGCAGGGTTTTTGAAGCACGTGCGATTTACAGGCACATGCATTTCTGACGCTTGTGCCTGAAAAAGGCATGACACTTCACATATGTGCATTTCCATTGCATTTCTCACCCTAGGTCATATTTTAATTAGTTTTTTCAGTATTGTCAGTTCAAGTAAATCGAAAATTTCATCTCATTCATTTTCTCGAGATTAAAATCACAACAGAGAAAGGCGGGAATGTATTAAAAACTTCACAAAATTATCATCAAATTCAAAATAAATCAAATGTCAAATTCAAATAAAAGATTGTCATATATTCACAGGCTTCTAGGGATGTTTCGGCAAAAACGCATGCAATACAGTGGAAAATAAGAACTTGTCCTTATTCCATGCATGCCCACCACGCATTTCACAAGCACGCCGACAGGCATAGATGTGAACGACGACAGGCATGCATTTTTCATGCAGGGTCAAACATGCAAGGTGGACACGCATGAATCTGAATCGGCCTTAAGATAGTATCCAGGTTATTTGTTTTGAGGTCCGGGGGGGTAGAAAGTACTAAGCCATTGATTGGTCGTTTTAATTATTGCCATACAAACGTGTTGTACCACGTGATAATAGTAGGTACCTACCTACTTTCTTGCAGATCCCTCTGATACCAAACAAATACTACATGATGCCGGATCTAGCGTTATAAAATCTATGGTTTTGTGCCCCATTAGATACAAAGCAAGAATTTGGTAAATCAGATCAAGTCCCCATGTCTATATCAGAAAAATGAACTGAATATGGTCTTGCTTTGTTTTGGAAGATCCACACCATGTGCTTATTGCATCCTTTGCTTCCTTCAGATTGTATTTTTGTCCATCCATTATTTGACACTTGATCTGCTATAGCCAATAATTTTTACGTGTTGAAAATGTATTAACAAGTTGACATTTTCTGTGTTGTAGACGCTTCGAACTATGAAAATGAGGATCATGAGGAATATAGGTCTATAGGTCATGAAAAAAAAATGAATACATCGATCATTACTTGATCCAAGAGGCATCAAGAACTAGGATTATTCTCCTTATACAGCTAGATAATGGATTAGTATATCGGACCCTGCTCGTATATTATCCATTCTGGATCAGATACTTTTACTATTATGTACTCATGACATGAATAACTGCAACATGTATAGCACACACCTATCATCAAAGATAGTCATAGTTATATTCTTGTTAAAATTAATGTCCTATCGCACGTGTTTATATATAGCGTTTCGTATTCGGCGCGACTATAATAAATTATGATCGATTTATAACTCGCTTGGTGTATTCAGAGTTGAGGAAATTAAATATCTGTACCGAATTCAATCTCGGTGGAAGAATAATGGCTCCTGATGACAAACTCCGTTTGCATAATGGTATATCAAATCGACCTGAATAGACGTGTTGTAGACGTCTCACAATATACCTAATCTGAAGGGAGGCTGGATAGAAGGTCTATATAGGTAGTTGTTCGGTGTCACCTGAATTGAATGAGTAGTGATGAACTATATAACGCAGAGATAACTATTGAGTACCGTGCAAGTACTTAGTCATCAAAGAAAGTTAGTTTATCAAATAATCAATGGGGCTTTCCATTTCCATTTCTGATTAATAAAGGTTTAAAGCTGACTCCAATGCCAGCGTTTCATTATCATTCTCAATACTTTTTTGTAGGATAAAAATTTGTGAGGACAAAATGAGGCCATTAGTGCATCTGTGCTCATGAAAATTGATTAAAATTGTTTTTAGTCAACTTAGTTGCAAAGCTACCCTCGGAAGTTTAAGTTTAAGACTTTTCTAATAGCCGCGCCGAGATTCAAACCCAGATCCTCTGGGTCCATATGCCAGCGCCTCAACGCACTCTGCCACCAACCAACTTTTCTTGAGAACCAGGGAAGAAAGCCCCATTTTCTGCTACCGTGGTTTCCAGAGTCAACTGTCGAACGTCTTGGTGTCGTCAGCGTATTGTAAACATTCTAGACTCTAGAGAGGTTGGATAGGGAAGTACAGGTCAACCATATCAATAAGGAAAGGGAGAGGGCCAAATACCGAACCCTGTGGTACACACACCGTATGTTACTATCAATAATATAAGCCAAGTTCAACCCAATTATTTTTCATCAACAAGCAGCAACACTCATTTTTCGATGATTCAAAGAGTATTTCAGTTTGTGTTTACTGTAGTCACTATAAAAATGCAATATTTTATTCGAGATTTTATTATACCTACATCAAGACCTATAATACAAGTAATATTTTGGAAGTGAAATTTCAGCAACTTCTAATCTTCCGTTCGATTTGAAATTTGGCAGGTGTACATAATTCCAGGAACAATGCATCAGGAAATGTTTGTTGAAGAAATAACAAAATGGCGCCTCCAAGATGGCGTATGACCTTTGGTAATTACGGTCCGATTGGATTCAAAATTGGTATATGAGGGTTTTTGGGGTCGGAGGTTATGAACGCATAGTTAAAATTGAAAAAATCAAGATGGCGGCTCCAAAATGCCAGACGAGATTTATGTTCATGATCTAATTCGATTCAAAATTGGTATATGGAGATTTTCGGGGTGGGAAATCATGAATATTCTGTCAAAATTCGAAAATTCTATGGTCCGATTCTATCGAAAATAATGTACCTATGTAGAGGTTTTCGGAGTTGCAGATTAAGAATGCTTCAGTCAAAATTCATTCAAATTGAAATGGAAGTTTTGAGACAGATAATCAATCGAACAAAGTGTGATGCTAAAGAGTTCAAAATGAAGCAATCGCAGAAGAATCAAAAGCAAAAATGGAAAAAGCCATGAATTGGACAAACATTTTTAAAAGGAAAATTGTTTATCCAATGAAAAATATCAAAACATAGTTTTAAATTGAATATCTGGTAGACTACGAGCAGAAAACAACTACTTTCCTGGCAACTACCACGTAGAAGAATATATTTGCATGGATAACGACATGCATTTGCGATCTGTTGAATCTGTTACTCAAAGAACAACACCTCTGGATCAAATAAGTACCTTTTCAGCGTTTCTATTTTCTTCAAAAGCTTGTTATCAACAACAAAAAAATCCGCATTTAATTTATTCCACAGAGAGACCCCGAAGCAGGGCCGGATTATCCATGAGGCGGATTAGGCAACTGCCTAGGGGCCCCGCACCGACTAGGGGCCCACGGGGGCATAGTCGATGTTGAAAGCACCAAGAAAAAAACGTTTCATTCGGTTTCATTCGTGACATTCCCGATTATTAACATCCGGTAATCACAACATAGGAAAAATGATGGATGCGGGGACAGATAACATCGTTAAGATTGATTTTTGATAATATGGTACAATCAACTTTTCCGAATGAATGATAGCATTGCAAATATATAGAAGTCTGATGATATCAAACACCACAGGTGAACGATATTTTTCGAAATGAAATTAATAAAAAACTGTCTTCGTTCTTCAATATCACAAAACCGTTTAAATTCATTGTCGATAATGGCGATAGAAAATGTGTTGAAAAAGGCCAACTTCCAAGATGATTTCAACGATTTTGTATCTAAAAAGTCACAAGAATTGCTATTTAAACTTATATTGTACCTACTTCACGAAAATATTTTCTTTGGTTGTGAAAATATTTCTGTGATCAAAATAATTTCATTCAATGAAAGCAAAAAGCAGGAGTCGATCTGATCGACTCGACCGAGGGGTTGACCACATGGGAATTCCGGTGTACAATTGATAGGAATTCCCCGGAATTCCTCGGAATTCCTTTCAACTTTAGGAATTTTTTGTGTCGAATCTATTCATTATTGATCAAAACGGCTAACATGTCTCTATCTTGACTTTTTATTCGCCACCAATTATTTATATTCGAATGAAAAAAATACAGGGTGGTTCATAATTCTGAGCCCCCCGATATGTGATTCAGTTAAATGTCATTAGATATTAGGTCAAGAGTTATTAGGATAGGGACATGTAAGCCGTTTTGACCGAGGTTTTGACCATTAATGAATAATTCTGACACAAAAAATTTATAAAGCTGAAGAATCTTGATTTTCCAAACCATTTATCTTCTTCCTATACCCCAAATGTGATATAAATCGATGAAATAAGGTTTTCAGGGAGGATATAAAAATGCAACCAATAACATGGACTTCCATAAGAAACAATATAATGCCACAATTTTTGGGAAATCCTGTATATTTCGAAATACTTTCAAAATTTACCCTTTCTACTGAAATGAGAAAAACTTTGAAAGTTTTGCAGTTTCGCTTTAAATCTCTGTCGCGCTAGTCGTGAACCACCCTGTATGTTCCTATGTAAATTGAATCATGTGTTCGATAGATATGATGATTTACAGTTGACAAAAATGTTTTTCTTGGATTTTCTTTCTTACGGATTCAGATCCTGAAAAAGGGTGGGATTAAAACAGAAAAAAGTGAAATCCGAGGAGAAATCAGACTGAATTAGTCCATGCGTTCCTCGGTATTTTCCGATGATAACATTGATACCATCAGATTATTTATTCTGTTTCCGACGAGGTTTTCGATGTAATATGTACAATACAGCCAATATAGCTTCACTGATGACAAATTTCAAAATTTTGATATCATAATAATCCGGTATTATTCGATCTGATCGGATTCTGCGTGATTTTCAAATGCTTCTTGTCGGAAAATCATAGCAGTAGCCGTTTTGTACTACGAAAAATCATGAATTGGACGAAGAATCATAATAATTGAATGAAAAATAGTCTTGTCCGATTAAAAATATCAATCACAGTTCGAATTTGAATGACTGGTAGACTACGAGCAGAAAACAACTTGGTACCTTCCTGGCAAATACCACGCAGAACATTGCATTGGAACAGGACCGCTTCGAGTGGAGTTCTCCAGATTTTTTTTCCTTGTCCTTGAAGCTACCGCGTTTTTATTTTTCTGAAGGTATATTCATTGTCTATCTGACGGTATACTATTAGGAAAATAAAGTAATACAGGGTATTAATAATTTTATATTTACAACAGAAATCGTTACAATAAATAATCAAATTCGTGACTTTCTGCAAGAATACAATGTAATAGACAGAAAACAAATCATTTTCGAACTCTGTTATTGTTTCTGAATATATTTGTGAAATATTCACTCGTATTCGTTCTTCAAATTATCTGATCTTTCCGGCTTCTTACAGAAACTTTGCTATTCAGATAACCTCAGAGGAAAAAATCGAGAGGAGTTGAATCAGGAGATCTAGTTGGCCATTCGATTTACCCTCTCCGACCTATTTAGGTAATTGTGTACATTGATAACATAATGAGGTTGTAAATATAAAATAATTTTTTCCCACCCTGTATCACTTTATTTTCCTAATATTAGTATATGGTCAGATAGACAATGGATATACCTTCCAGAAAAAAAAATTAAACAGGGTGTCTTCATATTTAAAAAATAATCGATGACGTCACCACAACTACGCGGATGACGTCACATACTCCGTATGTATATCAAGAGATGTCAATTTGAAAATAAAAAATCGACCTGTCTCAGGATTTCCCTTAAAATTCATATGCGTTAGAGATAATGAATTTATTCCATACATTTCCACCATACTGTATATTGTACTGTGTTATGGAGCTAAATAGAAGTAGATTACTTGATTTCTAATAAGGAATTTCGGGTATTTTCGAAAGCTGTCCGACCTTCCTCTACTTTTTGTTCTCTTATTTTGATACAACAACCAAGTACTTTTTTGCACGATTGATCATTTTTGACTGTTTACCGTGACAGATTTTACGTCAGTAGGTGACATTTACTAGCAACTCGACGGTAAGTAATCCAACTCGACGGTAAGTACCCCAACTCGACGGTAAGTACTCTAACTCGACGGTAAGTAATCCAACTCGACGGTAAGTAATTCACTTACCGTCGAGTAAGTAAGAAGTAAGAAAACCTTAAAGGAAAGGGGCCCCGAGAATTGCATTGCCTAGGGGCCCCGATATAGGGTTAATCCCTCCGCAGCTTGGCGGGCAAAAATCGCGTTGAAAACCGATTGGCCGGCAGAGGGCACCATTGTTCTTCGTGGCATGTCTGGCGCACCTTGGCCGAGGCAATCGGGCCGCGATCTCGTTCAAACAGCCGCCGGCAGGGTACGCGGACCTCACTCGGGTACGACCCGGCCGACGCGTTTCGTTCGACATTTTTATCAGATTCGCGAATTCTCACGTTCCACTCACGCGCGGATATACCAGATCTGATGGCTCCGCGGATACATTTTCGTATCTATCTTTGGCCGTTTGTTTGCTGAAATTAATTCGAGCCCGAGTCGCCGGATCGGTCATTAATCAGGCTCCGGTTGAATCAGGAGAAACAGATTGATTTCTATAGTATATTAAGTATGGAGAACGGTAAGGGTTTTATACCGATCGAAGACAATTGTTTGGAGGAGGAGCGGAGCGACGACTCCAATTATTTACTTCATCCACAATCTCATGAACTGATGAGTATACCTTCCATTAGTTTCATTCCATTCTAACAATAGTTATAATAATATAGGGTATGTTATTCGTTATTATATGTAAGTCTCATGCCCATCATTTGAAATCTTCAATTTTATAAAATGTATATGTACCTTTATTAGATATTAGTATTAGCTTATTAGGTGTTTTTTCAATATTCATTATACTCTTTATGTTTATGTACTACTATATCATCATTTATATATATACAGGGTGTCCCAATAAGGTCGGCGAGGTACGATATTATGGAAACCATAAACTTTAGGGCTCCTAGAAAAAAATTTTGAGGACTAAATCGGCCAAGAGAAATTGATGGAAAATATTTTCAAGTTCCTAAAATGACCGCTAGAGGGCACAACTACTATGACATAAATGAAAATTCGATTTTTCTCGGAAAATCACCATATCAAGGTACTGTATCAATGACGGAAATGAAGAGTTCAGCAAAATTTGCGTCAGTTTGTTCTTTTACTCTTTTTCATATCTCGAAAAATAATGGTGGATGAAGCTGTTGAAAAAATAATTTTTTAAATCGCTGTATCTCCTGAACCATTTCTCCAAATTCGATCAACTTGGGCTCGTTTGAAAGATAATTTCACAATCATTCGAATGCTCCATTTCATGTTGATCTCCAGTTCACACCACGTCTACTAGAGGGCGTTTTTCACCCAAGGTTAAGTTTTTTCTGATTTTCTCAAAAAATCCAAATGGAATGCTACAAATTTGTATCCTTACATTTGGAAAGAATGAAATTAGCTACATTTTGGTGAAAACCGCGATTCGATATCTTCATTCGTTTTTGAGTTATTTGCTAATTGCTAATTCAACCTGAAAAAATCAAGTTTATTATTGAAAAAAAATTCTACGATTTCCGTTATCTTCAGTTAGTCTGCATTGCATGCAAAATATGAGGTAATTTAATCCCATTTGCCTGTGCTAGTGATTAAATATTCACCATTTTGGTGCATTTGTGCGTTGATCTAATATTCCGTACTATACGCAAAATTACAATTGATGCAAACTATTCCTCTATTTTCATCGTGATATCTATGGAAATCGTTCTTCAATCATGCTAGTTGCATTGAAAATAATGGAATGCATTTTGAACATTTGTAGGGACATTTTTTTGTATCACGTTGTCGATAAAGATGTGTGATAGAAATGGCTTCAGAATGTAGAGGGTATTTGATATTCTTCTATTTGTTATTATTATATTATTGTCACTTTCCCTTATCGCAGTTTAGTTCTTGACTCTAGTAGGATCCACATTTTCATTCTCAGTAAGTGGCATTTGCATCAATTGTTATTTTGCGTATAGTACGGAATATTAGATCAACGCACAAATGCACCAAAAGGCTGAACATTTGTATAATAATAACCGTTTCAATCACTAGCACAGGTGAATTGGATTGAATTACCTCACATTTCGCTTGCAACGCAGACTCACTGAAGAAAACGGAAATCATAGAATATTTTTTTCAACAAAATACTTGATTTTTTTAGGTTAAATTAATTATTTGCGAATAACTGAAAAACGAATGAAGATATCGAATCGCAGTTTTCACCAAACTGTAGCTAATATTATTCTCTTCGAAAAAAATGTTAGAAATTTGTAGCATTCCATTTGATTTTTTTGAGAAAATCAGAAAAAACTGAACCTTTTGTGAACAACGCCCTCTAGTAGACGTGGTGTGAACTGGAGATCAACATCGAATGGGGCGTTCGAATTATTGTGAAATTATCTTTCAAACGAGCCCAAGTTGATCGAATTTGGAGCAAGGGTTCAGGAGATACAGCGATTTAAAAAATTATTTTTTCAACAGCTTCAACCACCATTATTTTTCGAGATTTGAAAAAAAGTTAAAGAACAAACTGACGCAAATTTTGCTGAACTCTTCATTTCCGTCATTGATACAGTACCTTGATATGGTGATTTTCCGAGGAAAATCGAATTTTCATTTATGTCATAGTAGTTGTGCCCTCTAGCGGTGATTTTAGGAACTTGAAAATATTTTCCATCAATTTCTCTTGGCCGATTTTTTTTTCTAGGAGCCCTAAGGTTTATGGTTTCCATAATATCGTACCTCGCCGACCTTAGTGGGACACCCTGTATATACATTGCATTATTGTAATCACTCACTAACAAGCATAGCTTCGGTGAGATAATTATGTGTATTTAGTCAAGCTAAAAGACTGTAAAGCTACTACTACTCTATAAACAATGCAAATAAATACACTATTCTATTCTATTGTCTGAGATCGGTTACCCTTAACGTTCGACATGCTTATAACGTTTTTTGCACGATTGATACCATTATAAATTATAAAAATAAATTAAAATTAAGAGATTCTTTAACTCGACGGTGAGTGAATTACTTACCGTCGAGTTGGAGTACTTACCGTCGAGTTGCTAGTAAATGTCACCTACTGACGTAAAATCTGTCACGGTAAACAGTCAAAAATGATCAATCGTGCAAAAAAGTACTTGGTTGTTGTATCAAAATAAGAGAACAAAAAGCAAAGGAAGGTCGGACAGCTTTCGAAAATACCCGAAATTCCTTATTAGAAATCAAGTAATCTACTTCTATTTAGCTCCATAACTCAGTACAATATACAGTATGGTGGAAATGTATGGAATAAATTCATTATCTCTAACGCATATGAATTCTAAGGGAAATCCAGAAACAGGTCGATTTTTTATTTTCAAATTGACATCTCTTGATATACATACGGAGTATGTGACGTCATCCGCGTAGTTGTGGTGACGTCATCGATTATTTTTTAAATATGAAGACACCCTGTTTAATTTTTTTTTCTGGAAGGTATATCCATTGTCTATCTGACCATATACTAATATTAGGAAAATAAAGTGATACAGGGTGGAAAAAATTATTTTATATTTACAACCTCATTATGTTATCAATGTACACAATTACCTAAATAGGTCGGAGAGGGTAAATCGAATGGCCAACTAGATCTCCTGATTCAACTCCTCTCGATTTTTTCCTCTGAGGTTATCTGAAGAGCAAAGTTTCTGTTAGAAGCCGGAAAGATCAGATAATTTGAAAGAACGAATACGAGTGAATATTTCACAAATATATTCAGAAACGATAGCAGAGTTCGAAAATGATTTGTTTTCTGTCTATTACATTGTATTCTTGCACAAGGTCACGAATTTGATTATTTATTGTAACGATTTCCGTTGTAAATATAAAATAATTAATACCCTGTATTACTTTATTTTCCTAATATTAGTATACCGTCAGATAGACAATGAATATACCTTCCGAAAAATAAAAATAAACGAGGTATGTTCCAATTTAAAAAAATAGTCGATGACGTCACCACAACTAAGTGGATGACGTCACATACTCCGTATGTATATCAAGAGATGTCAATTTGAAAATAAAAATCGACCTGTCTCAGGATGTTCCTTAAAATTCATATACGTTAGAGAATGAATTTATTGCATACATTTCCACCATACTGTATAATTACTCTATGAAAAATTGTCTCCTAATTTCGGATAGGATGATGTCCTTATTCCAGATATCTGAAATTGGATTTCAGGCCATGGTTAAAACCTTTCTTCTGTTTCATTTATGTGGTACTGGACCATTGGCGAGATTTTCTGATTCAGTTGGAGATTGTAGTGGTTATATATGGAGCATCATCAAGGCATAGGACTAAAATCCGTAACTCGAAAGTATCAAAAATCAGGATTTTTCACATTTTGGGTTAGTTTTCCAATAACATTCATTATTTGTGTTTATATCCTAAGTCCAACAAGTGAACATAATGCAATAGTAAACATACGTATGGTGAATTCGGTAGAGAATATTTCAATTACAAATAATACACGAAATAAACTATATGAATCACATCATGCACATATATTTTGTTATGGCCTCCTGGCGGAAGTTTTTCGAAATATCGAAACATACAAAGGAAGTAATCACCGACTTGGAAATAACGAAAACGTATGTGGTGAAGCGCGAATTTCAAATAGTTTGAGATAAACGTTACTATCCGAAATAAGGCACCTATTCGAAAATGAGCGACTTCCTCTATGCCTAGATGAAATCCACTGAAACTATTCGAAACTGAAATCAGGGGTGCCACAGGGTTCTATATTAGGTCCATTGTTATTCACAGTTTATGGTTTATGGATTCGCGAATTCCCACACTCCACTCGCGCGCGGTAGCTTCAAGGACAAGGAAAAAAAATCTGGAGAACTCCACTCGAAGCGGTCCTGTTCCAATGCAATGTTCTGCGTGGTATTTGCCAGGAAGGTACCAAGTTGTTTTCTGCTCGTAGTCTACCAGTCATTCAAATTCGAACTGTGATTGATATTTTTAATCGGACAAGATTATTTTTCATTCAATTATTATGATACTTCGTCCAATTCATGATTTTTCGTAGTACAAAACGGCTACTGCTATGATTTTCCGACAAGAAGCATATCAGATGTCTTTGAAAATCACGCAGAATCCCATCAGATCGAACCGAGTTTTTCGCGATGAATACACCCCCCGCTTACAAAGATCCCTTTCAATATGCTGGGCGCAGACCGTCAGAACCGAGCGGCCGTACATCTTCCATTCACCCGGCAGGCCATCATCATCTGCCCGGAGCCTGATTAATGAGCGATCCGGCGATTCCGGCTGGAATTAATTTCAGCAAACAAAAACGACGATAGATAACCGAATGTATCCGCGAAAATTCGCGTATCTGAGGCCCCTCTTAAGCTCAATTTATAAACTCCGCTGCCGTAGCTACACACTGTTGGAAATTAGTTGTTACTTTCAACAACTTCTCATATCGTTAAAAAATTGTAGTCAAATTCAACAACAATTGTGTCTCAATTTCACTTTCACAATTGTCGATGTAGTTGTTAAATCAGTCAGTTATCGAATTCACTACTGATAATGTCAATACAACAGCAACAAGTTTGCATCAAATGAACAGATGGAATTCCTGTCCAAACAACTTGATATAATCTGTAACACAACAACAAATAATTGTAACTAGAACTTCAATAATGGTTATTGAAACATAGACAGTAGAACATCATCTAGTTGCTAATAGATTAATATTAAATAGCGGTTTTGTCGCACTCTGTTGACAAATTAACATCACCTAGTTTTATAATTTGCAACAGTTTGTGCTCGGTTACAAAGATTTTTTAGTTCCGATCTCTTCGGATATATTCGATACTTTTCGTTTGTCTTCTCACGAATACCGATTCCTTACAAGTTCCAACCCAAGTTTACTCAGTTATCTGCTGTCTGTTGCCGTTGTAGAGCATTAGAACGAATACATTAGGTTTTCCTCTCGTGTAGTCAAGATATAAAAAAGGTAAGTACCTACATATAGTAGATTGATGTGGACTCGTACATAAATTTTATTTACTCATGCCAATATTAATATTATTTTTGTTTTGTTTCAGTTGAGAATATTTTTCCTGATCTAGAGCAACAAATAACAATGTTTCGTCGGAATCTGCAAGCGCAATAATTTCACATGATTTGTTGAGAATTTTTCTTGGATTCTCTCTGTGATTATTGAAGTTTCGCTGCAAAAAAGTGAGTATAATCATATCAGTTTTATATTCACATTTTGAAATTATTATTATGGAAGTTTTACTACTTCTCATGCATATTTCATATATTTTTTACTATACTAATGAAGATAACTGCAACATCTAGGTTAAAACTGTTGAAGTTGTGATGTGATTATTTGTACAACTCTTCATTTCAGGTATTTGTTCGATCTATCGATTTTCACTTTCTTCGGATTTTTTCAAGCTACTACTGGGTAACAAAAAAGATAACAAAAACTGAGTTAAGTTGAAGAGAAATTAATGTACTGGTAAGATTCGTTCTGAATTATATTTTGAATGATAATCTACTATTCAGTTAATAAATCCAAGTGATTTCAAGAGTTGATTGGATCGAAAAATTCATGACCAAATGAATCCAAAATGAATTATTAATATAATTTTTGTTTCAGCAATTGAACGAGAGATACTCAACACTCCAGGAGGATAGGAATAAGTTGTCTCGGATGACAAACACATACAGAGGTTGACCAGCATTGTAGTGAATCACGTGCCGCGATGTTCTTTCGATTTACTGACAGCTTTTGATGTGTTTTTGTGCCAATAGTGGATTTGTTTCGTATTGTTGCTATGCAGAAAATAAAATGTCTTTCATGATATATGGTTATTTCAGTATTTTGAACTTTGAATTCTAGCAGTAGAATATTGTTGAAAATACACTGGGTTGTAGTACAATTGACAACTTTTTGTAGCTAGAACTACATTATGACGTAGGACTCATAACAACAAATTAAAGTGAAAATGACAATTTGTAATTGCTCAATTAACTTCAGAGAATACTGCGAACAGCTATAAGGTAAAGTATAATTATTAACTTACTGTAGTTAATTCACCAATAAGACGTAGTAGCCATACAAAGAAGCGGTTGTTGAGACGAGCAATAACCATTATGGTGAAAATTAACTTCAAATACTCTTGATATTTCAACTATAAAATGTTGTAGACCTACTGGGACTATATTTTTTTGCTGATTTAGCAACTAATTTCCAACAGTGCAGTTGACGTTGCCGTTTCAAAATGTATTGAGAGGATATCCGACGGCACCTGCGTCAACTGCGTAGTTTATGAACAGATGTTTATTTTTGGCACATTCTATCTACGAACAGTAACTGCAGCGTCAACTGTAGCTATGGCAGCGGAGTTTATAAATTAAGCATTTTGCGTTCGAAATACACACAATATTTCTTCTACAAAAGCAGTTCCTAGACAATATTCTTAATATACTTTGTTAACCGTTTGTAGAAAAAGTACATTGATTTCAATTGGCGCTTTTATGCAGCGCGTTTATTATCGCTGTTGCCAAATATTTGTCGTGTTTATTTTACCACTTCAGTTTCAGTCAATTTGCAATTGGGTTGATGTATGAAGATGTGCTATATAAAGGCTAGACGTGGAATTTCTTATTGATACAATCAAAGAAGAACTATGTGAGATTCATCATCATCAGAAGAGTACAAAAATAGGCAGGTGAGAACACAACACTGATGCCGATGTGGACTGATGTCCACTTTCTCTCAAGAAAAAACCAGATATGTAGTATCAAATGTGATGAGTTAACCATATTTTTTGTTTTGGTGACTATAAGTACTTTCAAAACTAATCTGTTTCTCCAACACATACTAAGTTTTGAATATGGTCCATACTTATACTGACAGATATTGATCTATATGTATACAAAATACCAGAGTTTCATTGAATCCCGCAATCAACCAAATTCCCATGTATTCCGGTCGGGTTTCTTCACCTTGATTTTACCTAATATAGCTACAAAGACATAGAATGAGTGATCATACTAGAAAGAGTTTTATCCTGACGAGGTGAATTAATGGGAAGGATCATCAGAAGAAAGCGAATTAGGGAGAGGATTCTATCAGAATTAATATCCCTACTTTCAACGATATCCTTCTCCCAGATATGATCCGAAAAATCTGAATGAAATCTCGCGCCCGTCTAGCTCTGAGAAATCTCTTTCCGCGCTGAACTAGGTGAGTGCTAAATGTAAGGCGAAAAATGATAAGGCTTTCGACATAAAAGTTGATAACTCTCATAAATCCATTTAGTTCCAGCTTATTGAACACTCGGATCCCAACATAAATCGGCCGAAGTCGCCCGAAGATGTATCATATTCGTTCTATCTACGTTCTGCAGAACCTGACCCCTTTTGCCTCTGCCACATCGGATATGCCATATAAGTACAACATGAAGATATATAGGCGACACGTCGTGTGGGCGGCCGCCCAACTATCGAATGTGAGATATGCCAAGATAAAAAAATTGGAAACCGCCATAAAATGTGCCGTCGCTTATCTACGTTATCGTTAGGGCCCCAGCTGGATGTGTATGTTTGAATGAATAATATGAGAGCCGATATGATTTATGCTGGGACAAGTATAATTATTTAGTATCTTGGAAAACTATCTATTTGCAACAGTTTGTTTTGTTGCAGCAGTCGATTGCAGCTGCGCGATTTTTTGTGACCGCTCAGCCAATATTGTTTGCTGTTACTGCATTGTGTAGATCTGCAGCAGATATAGGATGTATTTTCAGTTGGTATTCCTTATCTTTTTCTCCATCTCTCGTGGAGTCGTATTCACGTGTATCTACATTTATTCATCAATTCGTTATAGTGCATTTTCGATTCGTTGACTTTAGTTGAGATCAAGACCTATATGTCCCAACACTCCCAACATCTTTCAAGTAATCGCTACCATCGATAGCCGTAAGCCCGAAAATGTCTTCAGTGCTTCCGAATGATTTTTGAAGAATCGTTGGAAGGATATAGGAAAATTCAACCTCGAAATCGAGTGTCAGCACAAATGAGTTTTTCCATGAAGCTAACTAGCGAAACAAATAAAAATGTTGCAGAGGTCAATTTGGTAGCAGGAACAGGAAGAAATGCATACGACATATGACCAATATATGCCCTATGAATGTTAACGGTTCACACATAACCATAGGCATTCTATCTCGCATTCTACATTATTTTAAAATTTTTTTAATGAGTCAATATTTATCTATGTATAGATAAACAATGGCTGATTTTTGAATAAATCTCCCCATGTAGTCATACTTCGAACATTATAAAAAAAATATTTCCAGTTATAACAGTTCTCATAGTTACTTTTACTTATATAAATCTTTCGTTAATAATCAATTCACGAAAACCCACCTCAATTCTATATAGGTATCTATATTATAACGAGTTCTTGTGATAAATTGGGACATCATTCACCAAGATATTTATTGTCTTGTTCTGAATGGGTGTGATGAGTTCATTAGAGGTCAACGTAGATCGCATTAGTCTGAAGATGTATAATTTAAATCAACTACCTATCTGCCTAATCAAATGGCTAAGTACTCGAATTATTTATGAGATTTATACGAGGATTTATAAGATACAGGCGTTGACATATTCCAACAGAAGTCCAAAACTTGAACTTGAAGCGACAGTACGTATAGGAAATTGCGGTAGGTAAATTGTGAAGGTATTAAATAATTTGAAATATCCAACACAGGGTAAGGATTGGAATAAATGGAAACAACTTGTTCGCCAACGATCAGGTCATCAAGAAAAATCCGGAGACCAATGGAAGAACAACTGAAAGCGCGAGAGCCCGACCAATCCAAGACCAATCATGTTCCAGAATGGATCATATCAGATTTTAGTTCAAGAGCTAACTAAGGAACGGCGTCACTTACGACATTAATCAAAAAAATTAATTTCAGCACTGATTCACTCGCTGATTTATCTGTTTTTGCATACTTTTCGTCGGATATAGGCTCCAACTGATCTATTCGTATAGCCTATTCGTTAGTAGGACATCTTCTGAATGTTCTCCGAACTAAACCCTTTCGCCATAATTTTCGCGCCTGGCTGATCGACTGATGTCTGCTTTTTTTACTCGAGAGACTCAAAGAGGATGATACTTACCTTACCTGTCCTCAACCATATATTCCTCAATGTAGTGCCCTATCAGTGAGGGCCTAGATTTGGGCTCAGATAGTACAGTTGGTTAATTAGAAGGGCGGAAGTTAAAGTAGCTCAGCCAGGAGTTCGAATCCTCGCAGGACTTTAATTTTATTTATTTTGTCCTTTTTCTATTCTCTGCACCGCGCTATATGTACAAATAGGAATTCAGTTATATCGTTAAGTTAGGTTCAGGTACTTTGATATTTTTCATAAGATACAGGGTGTACTAGTCTTAACTAGACATTTTTCATTTAATATAGTCGTAGAGAAAGCATATGTAGATTTTTAGATTGTTGGGAGGGTCGTTAAGGCTGTGCAGCCTCTCAAGCACATCGACCTATTAGATATTTTGTGCATAACCGTTAATCTATTCGAGGACCGGGATTCCGAGACTAGGTTCTAAGCTCTAAAATGGTCCCTTCCAGGAACTTGAGCCTCTTGTAGAAGAGTGCTGGGCATTCGCAAAGCAAATGTTCTGCAGTTTCTGCGAAGTTCTCTGTTTTACCCATCTTTTTGAGGTGATACCTCAGAGGGCAGTGTCCAGTGAGGAGTCCCGTTACCAGTTTCAAGTATTTTATGTCCAATTCGAGAAGCTGTTTAGCTTTCCTTGGCGAAAGGCTCACTAGCCTTTCCGCTTGTCTTTGTCCTGACACATTATTCCAGTTAGATTTCATTTCATCTGCGGCCCAGCGTCGGAACTGTTCTCTCAAGTGGGCCTTGGAGGGTCCATAGAAGGGTTCTGATGGGCCGAGAAATTGTGTATTTGCTCCTTTTCTGGCAAGGCAGTCTGCTTCCTCGTTGCCTTCAACTCCCTTATAATCTGGTACCACATCAAAGCGCTGCCAGTTGTCTCAGGGATTGTTAACAGTCCCAAGTCAGCTTAGACTCACAAGTGTATGACTTCAGAGCTTTTAGTGCTGCTTGGCCATCTGATAGAGTATATATTTTTGTCATTCGAGTGTCCCTTTCGAGGCACTCCTGGGCACATATCTCCATAGCATATACTTATAATCTGCTATAGAAAAAAACCGGTACACCTTGGAAAAGGGAAACAAAATGTATCATATGAATAAACTTTCAATCTTGCAAAACATAATCAGCTGCTTATGTTATCTGATTTGGTTCAGACTTTTTTCTCTCTCTCTGTTTCTATCTTATATTATAATACTTACTTCACTTAATAGCCGGATTCCTTGTTTATGAAACTGTATGTTTTGATTAAACAATAAATGAATTGATTGATTGATTGATTGATTGAACATAAACGTTTATTTCAAGTTGAAATAACAAAAAAATAAATTGGAACAAAACTCAACTGCGCACTCTTAGCACATAAGTGGTGAAAGAATGCTCACGGCGCTAATCTAAAAGTGTGCAGATTATCTAAGAATGCGCACTCGTTACATTTTGAGAAAAATTATTGTTTTTGCATTTATCACAATAAAAAAGCTAAATCCTTCATAGTCGGTACAAACTTCATGGAACCACTTTTTACACGTCGGGCATTCAATGAGGTCTAACTCCGGAGGGTCTGTATATGGTTCATCGTAGACTGGTCAAATCCCAGTGTTTTTTGGAAACCATTACTTTTTGAGTAGTTTCAGTTTTTTTCTGCCTCTCGCAGTTTTTTGGTGTTCTAGGCTTTGTTTAGTTGTTTCTTGTTTAACCAAGGAATCCTTGAAAGGCGTTATAATTTTAGATTTTTTTCCTAGTCTCTTCCGCTTTGTATCTCTGCCTGCTGATTCAGGAAAAGGACAGATTTTATCCAAAATCTTTGAATAATCTGCTGCAGAAATATCTTTTGTTAAGGAGGTGCCTGGAATGATACCAGAAGTAGGTACCCGAAACTTCTGTTAATGAAATGGCTGCAGCACGGCTTTCTTCTTGCACTTTTGGTAAGGTAGCCTCCACAAAAATTGATTGAATATCAATACGCAGTGCGCACACTTAGAACACTTCAAAATGCGCACTCTTGGAAACGGTCAATTTTCGCTTCAAACACGAAAAGTTCTAATTAATAATGGCAATAAAGTCCATATTGGCTTCTTTTCAGTATCCAAACACATGTCTAAATGCGCTGCCTTTGGGTTTCCGCGGGATAACCTCAAATACATGCACTTTCGTTCAAATGAAAATGTAGAAATATTACATCGTTACGTACCAAATTTTTGAACATTCGATAATTCAGTTCTTGCTTCTCCGATTCCCCTGAACTCTTCACAGGTTCGTTTGGTTTGTTGCAGCTATCGACAGAACACTGAACCGAGCACATCACTAACCCCTTGCCACTGTAAACAAGCTATGCGCATTCTTAGATTGTGCGCTATCTTAGGCGCCCTTACCCTACGCATCTCGGTTCGCATCGCCAACATCACGATCATCAGGTTTGATTTGGTTCTTCTCAGAACCGTTCTGCTCATGCGCATTGTATTCAAATTGTTCACTTGAAGAAAATGCGCATGAGCAGAACCGTTTTAGGACAGTTCTAGAACAGTTCTGACGAAAACCAAAACAAAGCTATCATCTGTATCATCACTCGATCTGTTTCGATCTTGACACGTGGGGTGCTTCACCCTGCGCCCTACACAGTAGCGTCGACAAATGGAGAATAACAAACGATATCCACAATTCCCGTCGGACGATAATTTCCTGTGCAGCGTTGTCGCAGAACGGAACGGCGTGGACCGGCATGCTGATCACGAAATCATCATCGTCATCGTCGCCATGCCGTCTCGTTAATCAGCCGGCGCAAAGACAGCCCGGGATATTGCGTTTCTTGCAGGAGCAGGGCCACTTCCGACGTTTTCGGGCTGCATGTTGATTTGGAATTATTCGCGGCCCGTTGCCGGCCAGGATCGTTTGTTTCGACATGGTTCTTTAATCTTTAGTCGTTCTGTGACAGCCGACTGACAGGGACGAATCGAAAGTATCCGCTCGGGGCGCTGATGACAGCCAAGTCAGTTGACGTGATCTACAGGGTTATCATAATGATGGAAATGAGACCTGGTGGCAAGGATGGTAAATAAACTAGAGAAGGATGGTTCATTCTACAGTGACTCTATACAAGACAGTGGCGACAATAGGCGTCAGCGTTTTGATTGGTGACGCCATTAAGAGGCAAATTTTCTGTTTGTTTACATTGGTTTATATGGCGTTTACTGACTAAATCTTCTTGTGCAGTTATATTTCCCAAAAATTTCGCAGTTTGATCACTACAATACACGTATAATATCAATAGGCAGTGATTTAGCAAAAAATTTGACTGGTATGTACCTATATATCCCATAAATTCCTCTATTGAAATAACCTAACATTCTGTTTGTGCGTATTACTATGTTTAATTTTGCATATTTCGTTTCAGTTTCAATATAAAATGCCTGGGAGTGCAGCTGTAGGCTGTTTCAATTCGGCAAAGAAAGGTTTTCTGATGAAAAAATTACTAAAAGACCCAAAACGCAGGAAAGAATGGGCAATCAAAACAACATGACAAGTGGATCCCTACATATTCATCAAATCTCTGCCAGGTAAAGTAACTAGTCATTCTGTTGAAATCATCCAGACTCACATACTTTTATAAATATACTGAAATACATTGTTTTTTTAGGCAAATTTTGAACCTGAAATATGGGAGAGAACTAGAGAAGATGAAAGCTGTAGACCTGTGAAGATTTTATTAGCTCCTTAGGAAACGAGAATCCTATTGAAATGGTATACCAAATTGTCAGTTTTGAAATGTTAGAGACAGAAAACATCATTTTTCTGTAGGGAACATGTAATGTATTTTTTTATCAATATGGAGAGTATTTCAGGCAATATTATTATGATATTGTCTCCCCAAAACATTGAAATTATTCACATCAATAAATTGTCATGATTTGAAGGATAAGATAATTATATACTTATCTAGCAAAAAGAAAGTAAGTAATTATTTTATTCTGTTCATTTTCTGTTGAAGTATGCTTTTTTGTTAATATACTTTTATGGTATTCCTTTGTTTATTATTTTTCTGATGCATGACAGATTATGTATAGGTATTCTTTCTAAAAACCAACTAATTAGATAAACACTGACAATAATTCATGTTCTACCTCAGATGTATTTCTAATCTCTAATTATATTACATTATTATAATATTAAGGTACATCATTTTCAAACTTCACTGAAAACTCCTATGTATAAATCTATGTTTCATAAGATGTCTCCATCACATATTTTTTTCCACAAGATTGAATCCTAATGAGATCCATTGCTTCCACTGCAAATCTTGATGAATATGTAGGGATCCACTTGTCATGTTTTGTTTTGATTGCCATTCTTTCCTGCGTTTTGGGTCATTTAGGAATTTTTTCTTCAAAAAACCTTTCTTTGCCTAATTGAAACAGCCTACAGCTGCACACCCAGGCATTTTGTATTGAAACTGAAACAAAATATGCAGAATTAAACATAGTAGTAATATGCACAAACAGAATGTTATGGTTATTTCAATAGAGGAATTAATGGATATAAAAGGTACATACCAGTCAAATTTTTGGATAAATCACTGCCTATTGATATCATACGTGTATTGTAGAGGTCAAACTGCGAAATTTTTGGGAAATATAACTGCACAAGAAGATTTAGTCAGTAAACACCATATAAACCAATGTAAACAAACAGAAAATTTGCCTCTTAATGGCGGGTGGGCGGAGCTTATAGGCCTATTGTCGCCACTGTCTTGTATAGAGTCACTGTAGTTCATTCAAGCGAATTCAAAATTATTAATGCTGAATATCACTAAATGGGCATTAAAAGTAATTTTACTGTGATGTACCTTTTTATAATCGATACATATTGATTATTGATGGTTATTGGTATCATACGGCTTCAAATATTAGTAATTTTTGTGAGCATGTAATATGTATTTGTGCATATATATTATTTAATGCACAGGTTATTGAAAGTTCATAGTTTGAAATTGATATACCTACCTATTTTATCAAGTTTAACAATTATCAGTGAATGGTGAAAATAAAATACATTCTTTGATTTGAATTATGGGTACCTTACATTATACATAATAGGTATATAAATATATTGACATCAACTTCGATTTTCTCATTAGCTGACTATTCTCTTCATTTATACATTGGACTCTACTATAGATGCAATCCAGGTTGTTTCTTTATTTGCAGGTTTTTATATCCTCATTATAGCTCGAAGTATACAAAATTCCTAAATCTGATTACATGGAACATCATAAAATAATGAGAATAGGTACTCCTTTTTCATAACACATTTTCATCTACCCATTTTGTAGATCTCTTTCTTAAATTTGGTTGGACAAATCACAGCTCTGATGTATGCGACTTGTATCAGGATTCACAACATCTGCATGTTCACAACTTATCCACCTTTTCAAATAAGTATCTCAAACAAAATCAGTGCCTTTTGGAAATATGTGGTAAATAATACTGGAATCCTCTTGGTTTTCGCCCAAAGATAGCAAATCTGCTACCTGGCATACTGGTTATCAGATGTATATGTATATGAAATTGAAATGATTTCATAAACACTACATCACACTTTTCAATGGAGGTGATGTAATAATTTATTAATATTTATCCACACTACTAAATCTTCTGAGTAATTTGATTATACCTACAATTATTGAAGAACTCTGTTTAAAAAAAAAACAATTTGTACAGCCACAATCCACAGTATGAATATCGAAACATAAATGTAAACAAAGCTTGAGGGCCGCCAGTGACGTCACGATCGCGTCGTTCGATGTGCCAACATTGCGTCTTATGGCAATGAACCATCCTTCTCTAGTTTACCATCCTTGACCTGATGGCACTACTCTGATTCAACTGTTTCAGCAGAAGAATCCTTGATTTGAACCAAGACGCTGTCAAATCAAATTCAAGATGGATACCTTGAGGCATACAAACCGTTTGAGTGCATTAGAACTCTATAGCTATTTGAACCTTGTGATTTTAATTTGAAATAAGTTTCAACTCCAGAATTTGTGAATATTCTGTGTTTAGACTATATTGTGATTTGTGAATTTTCTCATAAAATTGAAGATAGAGCTACAAAAACATGCCACATACTTGTTGTGTTGTTAAGTGTGGGAGTTGAGGAAATCGTGATAATGTGAAGTTTTTCAATATACCCAGTGTACTACATTTTGCACACGAAACAGAATTGAATGAACTCTCAAAAATCCCAAGAGAAAGATGGTTGAAAGCAATCAAAAGGGAAGATATCAGAAGTTGAACTAAAGTATGCCAAAGTATGTGCTAAACATGTTTTGAAAGGTAAAAAGTTACATAACTCTTCATGAAGGTATTTGTTGTGAAATGTGGTTTAAAATTTTAGGAAAACCAGCTGCTTTAACTGATCCATCAGAGTGAAAGGATCGATGCCTTGAATTACTCTGATTTTTTCCTTATACCGTAATGCAATGTCTTTATCTTCAGTCTCTAACGATAACAGATAATCACTTTTATTATCACAAGCCATTGTATTCACTTTTGAAACCTTCAAAAAGGAAATTCAAACTATAAACACAAAAATAATTTGTCAAAGTAATTCAAAAAGTTCTTCAAATAAAATAGCAATTTCCTGCACAGTTCAAACTGTTCTATCTGAAAGTTATATGTAATAAAATAGACTAAACACTCCATATATGCCTCAAGGCATCCATTTTCGATTGTGTTCTGGATTGGCTTATTGAATTTCAGCTCATTACGTGGGGTTCTCATGTTCAACAATAGATGGCGCTAATTTGGAAAGATATTTGAAGAATTGCAAAGAAGTGCAATGACGCACAACGCACTTGATGAGAATTTTTTTGATTTAACCGGAAAAACCCTCAACGTTCAACATTCAAATTAGAGCTAATCAATAATCATACGATAGCTGAAAGCTGAACAAACATTATTCTCTTGATGAGATGTATGATAATTCAGATCGTATCTAGAGTGTTACGAAAATTGAATTACGTTACCTCGATAGTCGAAACAGGCAACGTCATCACTTTTTTGTGACGCGTGGTTGTGAGACGTCAACTTGAATGGCTCTCAATCAGAAATATCTATAATTGGGTCAGTCGTAAATAGACATAAAACCAAAACGCGACTTTTATCTGTAACTTTATAATTACCACTAGCACCCACCTACGTGTTGCGAGGCAAAATATCTAATCAGGATCACAATAAAGTAATCAGAAAATGGGTGTTCCCACCCACCAAGTCGTGAAGTGGCTGATAAAAATTGTGCTCAATAATGATGCATTGAATATTAGAACGATGCCAATCTCTAAATTATTTTGTGATCGTTGCCTTCTCGGTTGCCTTTATTGCCGCATGGCGAGGTATAACTTTTCATTTCCGTTCGTTCCAGTGGGTTCTCACCGATTAATTTCCCGCTATTTACAAAACCAGGCAGAACCTCTTATTAGCGAGCTTATTAGTTTGAATAATTACTAGTGCAGGTCCAAGAGACTAGGACTGCGTGGATATTGGATTTTTGTCGATTTTTGTTATCGATATAGATAACAGCAGAGTTTTCTATAGAATCCAAAAAAGTGAAGCAAAAGGGGTACCCTTGGAAGTTTTTCGAATTTTTCAGATCGCCTTAACTTCCGAACGGATGGACCTATTTTCAACTTCGATCATACCAATCTGCTTTTTTTTCATAGAATACGATTCTCCAATTGAAAAAACCGAAATGAAAAAAAAAATTCTCGAATTCTTCAAATCGCCTCAACTTCCGAACAGATGGACCAATTTTCAATTTCGCTCACACCAATCCACTTGTTATTTTCTATAGAATCCCTTTCTTTAATCGAATGAATCGTAAAAAGAAAAAAATGTTTTCATTATAGACAAAAAGTGAAGCAAAGGGGGTACCCTTGGAAGTTTTTCGAATTCTTCAGATCGCCTTAACTTCCGAACGGATGGACCTATTTTCAACTTCGATCATACCAATCTGCTTTTTTTTCATAGAATACGATTCTCCAACTGAAAAAACCGAAATGAAAAAAAAAATTCTCGAATTCTTCAAATCGCCTTAACTTCCGAACAGATGGACCAATTTTCAATTTCGCTCACACCAATCCACTTGTTATTTTCTATAGAATCCCTTTATTTAATCGAATGAATCGTAATAAGGAAAAAAATGTTTTCATTATAGACAAAAAGTGAAGCAAAGGGGGTACCCTTGGAAGTTTTTCGAATTCTTCAGATCGCCTTAACTTCCAAACGGATGGACCAAATTTCAACTTCGATCATGCCAATCTGCTTATTTTTTCCATAAAATACGATTCTCCAATTGAAAAAACAGAAATGAAAAAAAAATTCTCGAATTTTTCATATCGCCTTAACTTCCGAACGGATGGACCTACTTTCAACTTTGATCATGCTAATCTGCTTATTTTTTTCCATAGAATACGATTCTCCGATTGAAAAAACCGAAATCAGAAAAAAATTTCTCGAATTCTTCAGATCGCCTTATCTTCCGAACGGATGGACCAATTTTCAACTTCGGTCATACCAATCTGCTTATTTTTTTCCATAGAATACGATTCTCCAATTGAAAAAACCGAAATAAAAAAAAATTCTCGAATTCTTCATATCGCCTTAACTTCCGAACGAATGGACCTATTTTCAACTTCGATCATGCCAATCTGCTTATTTTTTTCCATAGAATACGATTCTCCAATTGAAAAAACCGAAATAAAAAAAAATCTCGAATTCTTCAGATCGCTTTAACTTCCGAACGGATGGACCAATTTTCAACTTCGATCATGCCAATCTGCTTATTTTTTTCCATAGAATACGATTCTCCAATTGAAAAAACCGAAATAAAAAAAAATCTCGAATTTTTCAGATCGCCTTAACTTCCGAACGGATGGACCTATTTTCAACTTCGATCATGCCAATCTGCTTATTTTTTTCCATAGAATACGATTCTCCGATTGAAAAAACCGAAATCAGAAAAAAATTTCTCGAATTCTTCAGATCGCCTTAACTTCCGAACGGATGGACCAATTTTCAACTTCGGTCATACCAATCTGCTTATTTTTTTCCATAGAATACGATTCTCCAATTGAAAAAACCGAAATGGAAAAAAATTCTCGAATTCTTCAAATCGCCTTAACTTCCGAACAGATGAACCAATTTTCAACTTCGGTCACACCAATCCACTTGTTATTTTCTATAGAGTCCCTTTCTTCAATCGAATAAATCGTAATAAGGAAAACAATGTTTTCATTATAGACAAAAAGTGAAGCAAAGGGGGTACCCTTGGAAGTTTTTCGAATTCTTCAGATCGCCTTAACTTCCGAACGGATGGACCAATTTTCAACTTCGGTCATACCAATCTGCTTGTTTTTTTTTCATAGAATACGATTTCCCAATCGAAAAAACCGAAATAAATTTTTTTTTCTAGAATTCTTCAAATCGCCTTAACTTCCGAACAGATGGACACAAATTTTCAACTTCGATCCTACCAATCTGCTTGTTTTTTCTATGGAATCCATTTCTCCAATCGATGAAACAGAAAATGAAAATTTCTCATAATAGAGAAAATGTAGCAAAAGGGGTACCCTTGGAAGTTTTTAGAATTCTTCAAATCGCCATAACATCCGAACGGATGTACCAATTTTCAACTTCGTTCGCACCAATCCACTTGTTATTTTCTATAGAATCCCTTTCTTTAATCGAATAAATCGTAATAAGGAAAAAAATGTTTTCATTATAGACAACCAGCAGGCTATATTCAAAATTTATTGCGAGCAAATTGTCGAACGTCTTCGCCATCAAATTATCATCAGGAGAAATTTCTGAATGAAAGCAAATGTTAAAAAAATATTTGTTGGAATCTTGGAAAATAATTATTAATGAAGTGAAAATGTTTATGATTATACCTATACTACTAAAAAAACTGACAACTTGATGGCTTGATCCCAAACTGTATAAAGTTTTGAACGTACAAGAATGGTCGATCTCCACATATGAACAAGAACAATAATTTCCCAAATGGTTTAACTTCTGAGGGTTAGTAAGGTATCTAGAATAGTGGTTAAAAGAATTACTGAAGACAGATCTTGAATATTCTCCATCATGAGATTTTTATTAACTAGTAAGTAAGTAATGAGAATTGTCTGTATTATCAAAAAATGTAATTATTCATCATATTAAAAATTATGTTACTTTAGTGTATTACTTTCTTATAGTAGGTACAAGATCAAGAATATCAAGAATATAATCGGTGTAACAAGGCAATTTTTTTCATTACCAAATAACGCAGTTATGGAATTTTATCATCGGAAGAATATGATATTGTGAATTGCTGATGGGCATTTTTATTTGTCTAAACAATATTTAAGTAACGATATTATGGATAAACTTGAAAATTGAGATTATCAAAAGATCAGCAGTTACTCCCAGATATTATGAAACACTCTGTATATTATACATATTATTGGCGATTACCTCGGATGTTGTATATTTATCCAGGTTCGAGCCATCATTTACAAGCACTATCGACAACCTCCGATCACCCTGTAGGTATTTACGTTGTAATGGAATGGCGATGCGAGATTCCACTCGAAGATTGTCAGAGAGAGGGATTTCGAAAAATTTGACTCGGTATCAGATTTCGAAACTTGTTCGACGTTGTTACGCTTCACTTGATCACGCCTCATTTTCATCAGGGAAGTGTGCTATAAAAAGTTGTGCGAACGTTTTTAATGCTTTCCCAGTAGAATCGATCTGTGCATGGGCTAGTTCTCACGAGATATTATCCCATTGTTAGAAGGATGCCAATTACTATGATATAGGCGCGGAGATAGAACAAATCAATTTTCAATAACAATGTGGGATGCGTGCATGAGCGTAGCTAGGGAGGGGGCAAGGGTGTCCACCCTAGAAAAATCGTATCCCAAGCCATGCTGAGAAGAAACATGGCAACAATGTCCCGCGTTTCCATTTTTGTTATCCAATAGCCCCTTTCGTTTGTATGTAAAGTGTAGCACTCTCCTACACCTCGTGTATTTTGCACCGCTTTTGAGCATTCGTTTCGCGAGGTGTAGAATGAATAACATTAGGTTAACTGCACTGGAAATCATCTGGTGTAGATTACACGACACCGAAAAGCAGACGAAAGAACCTTATGTTAATCGTTGCTGTGTGACAGGGTGTAAATCTATAACACTATGTATTAACTAATCTTGAATTTTAGAATAATATAGAGAGCGAATACCTCGAAAATTTTGACCCCATCTCAGATTCTCGCCACATGGATCAATTCAAAGTAATTAACTATTGGATCTCTACAATTTGTAGAAACTGCAGTGGATATTACTGACATTCTCCTGATATTACATTCCTTGATATTACTGTCCTGAAATAGGAATTTCAGAATAATAACGACATTGGGCCGCTTCAGTGTGGAATATTGAATCTGACAAGAATGGTCACCATATGCACTTTTGTTACACCACATTCAATATCATTGGATTTTCTGCCTGTTTTCGGACTGTAAGGAGAATTCGTAACCAATGTGTCAATGAGACATAACCTCTACATTCACTCTGAATAAAATCAGTCTGGAACTATTTCTTCTACAATTCTGATGATGATGTTGATTGCAGCAGATGATATCTTCCACAACATGCTACCAAAGAGTATACGGCATCAAATCAGAAGTTTCCACTTTCTACATTTGAGATGACGCATCAACTTATATTTCCCGGTTAATGTCCTGTATTCCTGGTTGTGTGATTATACCTACTAACTGGCGACAACGCATAAAAGGCGACATTTAAAATAAATTTCAGATTCTGGACATTCGTGTAGGCATGTGTTTTCAAATACCAATAAAATTGTTTGTGCAAACGAAGACATTTCAGTAATTCACATCGGGAATCGTTGAAAAAGCTTTCAATTTCTACTTCGATGGTGATAGACAGTAATATCAAATCGACACCATCTGTGAGGCCGCTCAATTGTACTTTGACATGAAAGTGCATTTCCTGCAGTCGTCAGCTTTCTGCACTCGCCGCTATAAGTCACTTTCCATGTTATGTAATATACTATTTTTATTATACTATACAAAAATTAATTTAACTAAGTATGATTTGTTTTTTTTTTTATTTTGCAAATATGAAGTTAACGTTTGGTTTTGTTATTTGTTCTAACGTTTAAATAAATTTTGTATAATTATGAAAAAAATTATTTAAAAAAATTGACCATGTTTTTCAACATGAAAGTTGATTTTTCTTGAAAACGGTCAACTTTAGAGCTTATGAACAGAAGTACCTTTTTTGTGTAGAAAACATTGTCGGTTTAAATAGGTGGCTCAAAATTGTACTTTTTCCAGTGGCGTAAAAGTTGGAGGAAATAACACCCACTACCCCTTCAAAATCTTCACCAATCATGAATTTAAAAAAATAACAAATCAGCCCAAAACATAGCTTATTATGAGTAGAAAATGCCTACAAAATCTGTTTTCTGTGCGATAAACGGTTCCAGAAATATTCGCACATATGTCGAAAATGGTGCATTTTAGAGGGTAAGTCAATAGGAACTTTTTTTTCATATTCTTGAAAGAGCTATCATATCCTGAAGTCCTGCGCATTTATTATGAAACACCCTGTATATCCGATCACCTGACTAGCTGCCCCCCTAGAAAAAATCTATAGCTACGCTAATGGTTGTGTGAGGTGAATGTTCATTAGCCTATCTGGTTGGAACACCCACAACTTTTCTTATCGAAATCAAATTGTTTGTTCGCGAGAATTGGCATGACCAATGCGCATGTATATGCCAAGAGTCTGATGTAGATTTATTTATTATAACTGCGACCAGGTATGGAATGTGAAATGAAATAATATTAAAATTCTGCTTCTCTACTGGCTTCATGTTCTGATTTTGGTTGTGTATAAAGTATAGTCCAATCTTCAACATCACGAATTCAATAGCAAAAATCAGTGGTAGATTGCAGAAAAAATATGAAATTATTTTATATTTATACATAGTCTCCCACGAAGAGTAATTGCCTAAAAATCTGGGAGGAAACCGAAATAATGTACCTTACCTATCGAGGTACCTACTACCTATGATGATAATTCGTATTAGAAAATCTACAAAGGACGGCAATTATGATGAACACAGATCACGATTATCTTCTTTGAATAGAAAATAAACTTAAAAATAATGTTAACAACAAGCTGTTAAAGAAATTTTTCAAAAAGAGAAAATGATTTGTTTCGTTGTTTGATCAAGATTTCAAGTTATTCTATTCAAAAATAAATCTCAACGCGCAAGATTACCTATTTTGTATCTGCTCGAATCAAAAATGTTGATTTTCAAACACATTTGCGATGAAGTATTAGAATGATGAAAAATGGGACATGATAATTTGTTTCTCAATAATTAATATATTCTGAATTTTTGTTAGTTTTATTGAAACTATCAGTTTTAATAACTGATTTTGACTGATTTTTGACATTTGACAGCTACCAGAGAACATTTGCATTCTGTTCATCGACGCGTCGTCCAAAGCCTACTTTGTGTTTCAAAGTCTACATAAAAAAACCTAAAAGCTGTGCATTTCAAAGATAACGCAAAACATCAAGTGTGCTACATTTTTGGAATGGAAATTTTAAGTTCTATCGAAATATGCAGGAATATACAGGTTGTCCCATTTGAAAAAAAATATTTTTTCATTAATAACTATTGATATTAGATTTGAAAAAATAAATGACTTGAACCATTGAATGCTACTTTAAAAAGTGCTTTGGAATGTTTTTATAGAAACGAAGAATTTTTCACAGGAAAAGAGTTACAGCAAACATGCTGTAACTCAGAAACGGTGATAGTTATCGATATGCGGTTTTCACCATTGAGTTTGTCATAAAAATTGACCCTCGGACACAGCCATCAGTTTCCATATATCTCGTCTGGAAACAGGACTTTCCCTTTAAAAGTGTACTATTTGGCCTACCCTGTACAGGCAAACATCACCGAAGCCCATAAGGAACAATCAGTCTCCAAGTAATGAGTTGCTATTCCCCATAATGTCAAAGCGAGGGGTTGTTAACCACAGTCTGGAATGGTGTACGAAAAATTCCTTTTTTTGTTTCATTTCCTTATTTCCCATTCATTTTCCCAAAATTCCCTCAATTCCTTACATTTCCCCGAAATTCCTCCAAATGCCTTCAATTCCCATTAATTTCCCTCATTTCCTTCTAATTCCCCGCATTTCTCTGAAATGCCTCTATTTCCCATTCATTTCCCTAAAATTCCTTAAAGTTTACCGAAATTCCTTTATTATTTATTGGATTCCCTTCATTTTTCATTCGAAACCAAAGTCCATAGGCGTACTGTATTGAATTAATTCAAACCATTGCATTTCCAGAGGTGTTCCCAAATGTCAGAATTCAGGCAATTATTCGAAAATCAAATTCTTGAAGTTCGATAATTCAGTATTTCTTCCGAGATTTCTTCAATATATATCCGTATAATTATAGAATATCCGCATCTCCATTAACGTATCCTAAATATTAAAGAAGCTTCAATAATGCAAAATGTTGCACATTCGAGATTTTGTGTCGAAACTATACATATACTTATTCATTATTGGTCAAAACGGCTTAACGTGGGAATTTCCGAGAAAATAGAGGAATTTCGGAAAAATGGAGCAAATAGAAGAATTTCGAGGAAATAGAGGAATTGCGGGAAAATGGAGCAAATAGAGGAAGGTCGAGGAAATAGAGGAATTTCGGGCAATTTCCGAGGAAATAGAGGAATTTAGGGGAAATGGAGGAAATAGAGGAATTTCGAGAAAATGAAGGAAATAGAGGGACTTAGGGAAATTTCCGAGGAAATAGAGGAATTTCGGGGAAATAGAGGAATTTCGGGGAAATAGAGGAATTTCAGGGAAATGAAGGAAATAGAAGAAATTCGGGGAAATGGAGGAAATAGAGGAATTTCGGGAAAATGAAGGAAATAGAGGAATTTCGGGGAAATGAAGGAAATAGAGGAATTTCGGGAAATTTTCGAGGAATTTCGGGAAATTTTCGAGGAATTTCGGGGAATTTTCGAGGAAATAGAGGTAATTAGTGGAAATGGAAGAAATAGAGGAATTTCGGGAAATGAAGGAAATATAGGAATTTCGGGAAATTTTCGAGGAAATGAGGAAAATAATAGGCATCTTTTAAGGAATTTCCAGTGAGATTAAATAATTAGCCAAGGAATCGTCTCGGTAATCGTCATAGTACAAGTTAATGAATAGAGAAAAAATATACAGTGTGTGAGTCTGCTTAAGTTGACTAAATATGGGAAACTTTTTTATTATTGATGCCTATTATTTCCCTCATTCTCTCGAAATGCCCCCATTTTAATGAACTTCACCAAAAATTTCTCAATTTCCTGTGGTTAACCCCTCGTGTCAAAGTGTCGTTTGCACGAAACCCCCCACAGGACCAGTGCCGTGGGGCCGCAAAACAAAAGCTAGACCAGCCCATAAGCGCTCCAATTACCACAGATTCGATCTGCCGATATATAACAACCACGGCCATCTCAATTACCATCATGACCGGTAATGTCATATTTACCTGCCGGTTTTCACTAATCCCTGCCCGATGCGCGACCACAATCGCACGTAAATCTTCGACTTAACGAGACGGACAATCAATCTGGGCACATGAAGCGCAAGCCCCGCCCACAGATCACGAACTGCCCGGGCACCCGCCCATCGGGCCCCATGTGAGACGATAGCGCTGCTCTCAGATACGGGGCCTCCTCTTGTCGAGAGCCATTGTTGCAATAAAAATATTTACACAGCAATTATTGCACTATCTCGGCATCCTCTATGTACTTTAAATGGTACTAAATGAACCGACGCTCTTCTTCCACGATGGATCTTTATCGGATTTGGACGCAGAGCGAACGAGAAACAATACTGATGGGATGCTGTTGTCTCATCTAGTCATCTTGCATTTGCTCGACAATCTCTGGTACTGGTAGGGGTGATACTAAAGAAGCTAGCAAAGCCACACACGAATTTCGACTCGGGATAGATCACGTAATTTTAGGCTCATTTTAGTCTATTTTATTACCCTATTCCCAAATGTTTTCCTCTTCTCTTTGATAGAAAAATCTGTGGCTTTGCTAGCTTCGGCCGAACTCAGCAGAGCCATTTTTGAAAAACAATAATTTTGGTGTTTTGAAATAGCCAAATTGTAGAGCTCATTTTAGGCTAATTTATTACCCTAACTCCCATTTTTTTTTGCTCCCTCCCTTGGTAGAAAAACTTGTGGCTTTGCTAGCTTCAGGCGAACTCAGAAGAGCCGTTTTTGAAAATCCACTTTATTTTGCGATTCAATATAACGATATTTTAGGACTAATTTTAGGCTAATTAATTACCCTAATTTGTTTTTTTTTGCTCCACGCGTTACAGAAAAGAACAAGATGTTTAGATTTTCGCCAAGTCGATGATGCAATCATTTCAAATTATAAATTTCTGACGATTCAACTTGTCAAACCGATGATAACCATCGTTGGATCAATAAAATGTTCATGTTGGAATGTTTTATTCAACGTTTCTTAAAAAAAACCTGTGGCTTTGCTGGCTTCGGGCGAACTCAGCAGAGCGATTTTTTCAAAAACAACATTTTTCTGCCTTTTGATATAGCGATATTTCAAAACTGATTTTAGGCTAATCAATTACCCTATTTTCATTTCTTCTGCTCCACGGGTTACAAAAAAAAACATTTTTCGATATTCGCCAAGTCAATGATGTAATCATTTCAAATTATAATTTTTTGACGATTCAAATCAGAATATGTCATACCTACTCATGTAAAAACTACAGATGATCAATCCTTTTGAATAATCCAGGTTAGCTTGTTGAATTAGTTCATAGTAGACATTTCTCGACATTTTCCGAAGTTGGGCGCTTTTGAATTATCGAATATGAAGAGACATTTTAGGAAGGATCTTGTTCAAAAATACGTATGGTGTCATCTCGGATGTCATTGATATTTTCGTGAGGTAAAAACTTTCGAAATTCAAGAAATAAATGATCTTATACGTGAAATAAACAAGACTTAATTGCATAAAACATATAACATCCCAGTATACCTGTTCCAATGGATTATCTCAGTCATTTCAAAAGATAAGAATTTGGAAATTTTATGATCTCCAATTCTTTCAAGGAACCTTTAACTGAGAAAAAATTGAAGTCACTTTCAAATGTCAAATGGCAGAAAAATAATGTTTTTGAAAAATTTGCTCTGCTGAGTTCGACCGAAGCCAGCAAAGCCACAGGTTTTTTTTTTAAAAACGTCGAATAAAACATTCCAACATGAACATTTTATTGATCCAGCGATGGGTATCATCATCGGTTTGACAAGTTAAATCGTCAAAAAATTATTATTCGACTTGGCGAAAATCGAAAAAATCTTGTTTTTTTCGGTAATGCGTGGAGCAAAAAAAATAAATTAGGGTAATCAATTAGATCAAAATAAGTCCTAAAATATCGTTATAGTGAATCGCAAAAAAAATGGATTTTCAAAAATGGCTCTGCTGAGTTCTATCAAATAGAAGAGCAAAAAATTTGGGAATAGGGTAATAAAATAGGTGGGTTCAAAATTTTGAGTATTGCAACACCCTCTATTTGTTTCTATTAAATGTCAGTAGATAGTAAATAAAAAGTTAAGATAGGGACATGTAAGCCGTTTTGAGCAGAAATGATTAGTTTCGACACAAAAAATTCCTAAAGTTGAAAAATCTCGATTTTTCATACCCTATATCTCTGTAATATTTCGCGCTATACCCCAAGTATGATAGATCGACGAAATCAGCTCTTCAGGAAGAATCTAAAAATGAAATAAAATACAGGGTGTTCCATTTGAAATAACAAAGTTGTTGCTACTTTTTGATAGAAGCGGCAACTCCGCAACGCTGAGAGTATTTTAGATCGATACAACAAAACTGATTACCCAATAAACCGAATTTTCAGAATAATCCTACGTCCCGTTCTCCGTAAACGTCTAAGGTACCATCGACCGTGAGTGATCCTGTATAACTTGTACTGAGACGTACTGAGATATATCTTGGCGCTTTCAATTTCACCGGTATTACGTGAAAGATATATTTTTCTGAATTTAATTTTATTATTAGTAGGCCAAGGAATACCTCGAGGAATACCTACGCTATGCCAAAAACTTCTGGAGGCTCTCATGTTAACGAGCAGCGATCGATAGCAATAATAATGTTATGACTGACATCGTTGTGGAACATCCAATTCCTTGCTATTTGTATTTTGTAGTATTTGTATTCATCAAAAAAGTGTGTCGCTAGCAATTCAACCTCCGTCTAGCCAGAAAAAAAATCAATCTCCTACGATAATCCCGAGGATAATCCATAACTCTAGGAGTCTTGGTAGCGTTATTGAGTACCTATTTTAAGTTTTCCCTTCTTAGTACCTATTTTATTGAGTATTTTGTTCAACAATATTGAGCAATGAGTGCAAATGTTTTTTTTTCCTCTCCTTTCTTGATACATGCAGATTTCTATTTGATCAGATGTTTTTTTTTTATCTTAGTATCCTGGAATCAGATAAAACACGAAGAAAAGCTGGCGAAAGAGTTTCTTTTCGAACGGATTCTCATGAAATTCTCGATGAAATTATTGTTAAGAGTGGGTATAATATTTCTGCCTCGATTTCTGCTGATTTCTGGAATGAAAACTGGAATTATTCAAATAATTTCAATTTTCAGAATACAGCAATTTACAATTTTTATTGCAGAATACTATGACGTATTACCTAGATTTTATGACATTTGGAGATATTTGTTGGTCATAAGTTTCTGAACATGATTCGGTTGAGCTTACGGAACGAAAAGAGAAGTAGATAGCTGTTGCTTCGATACCAAGATGTACAGAATATACAGAATATCCGACTATTTAGACCTCGATTTAGACATATCAATACTTCTGGCAACTTGATGAGGCGCAAAATTGCTAGTATTTCAACCATCTGTTCTTCAAGGAATGTTGAAAATAAACCTGGTGGTGCTACTCTTCATTCAAATACTTCATTTCAAATACTTGATTTGAAACAATTGAATTTCAGCTCATCATGTTCGATCCTACATATTTGCATCAAACTCATTGGATAATGGCTCTATGGAATTGTTAGGAACAATTAGATGTCATTCAGAATCGAATACTCATACTCTTGCATTGATACCTGCAGTAACCCATCTCTGTTCCAGACTTCTATAATCGCTTTTCTAGGTAGTACGCGAGGGGTAAACCGCGCTTAAAATTGTGTACACCAAACTTCAATTTTGCAAGGAATTCCAAGGAATTCCAAAGAATATCAAGGAATTCCAAAGAATTCCAAGGAATTCCAAAAAATTCCGAGAAAATTCTAGGAATTCCAAAAAATTCCAAGAAAGTCCAAGGAATTACAAAGAATTCCAAGGAAATCCAGAGAAAAAAGGAAATCCAAAGAATTCCAAGGAATTTCAAAGAATTCCAATTGTTCGTACATCAGAATTCCAGAATTAGAATCCAAGGAATTCCAAGGAATTCCATGAATTCCAAGGAATTACAAGAAATTTCAAGGAGTTATAATGAATTTCAAAGAATTCCAGGGAATTCCAAGTAATTCCAAGAAATTCCAGGGAATTCCAAATGTTCGTACATCAGAATTCCAGAATTAGAATCCGAGAAATTCCAAAGAATTACAAGAATTTCCAAGGAATTCCATGGAATTACACCAGAATTCCACCGCGGTTCACCCCTCGGTAGTACGCGAGGTAGTACGACATCAGAATGGTGGAGGAGCCGAATCAATATTTTTTGGGGAGTTTTTTCCAAGTCAAAAAAGATCTCACGAAAAAAATAAAAAATACGTATTCGATGAATTTACACGAACAATAACGTGGAAAAAAATCTAAATTTCGGAAACTTCCCCACTTTCCTTGAAAGTGGACCGTCCCTCTTTCACCAACTGGTCCGTCTTTATCATCACAATCGCACATCTTCTCGACTGACTGGAGAACGAGAGACAAAACAAAAGTTATCGAAGAGGCCGCTGAAACGGAATAGAGGACGGTCGTTATGTGCGACAGGATACAAGTTGTCTTGACAGAAACGACACGATGCAGGTATCCAGACATACTTGTTTACACGGCCTACTACACCAATGCTGTCTTTCTTTCTCTAGGATGCCATTCGAAGTGTGGAGTTATGTGCATATCGGGAAAAATGGGGTAGTAGGGGCATCAGAGGCGTATAGGTAAGGGACTCGACGAGGGTGGATATACAGGGTGATCAAACTCAAGTCGGCACTATTGCTAACTTTTTTATTATTGATGATACGAGGTCGGTTGAATTAGAGAACGAGTAGTATTTTTTTCGATGATAACCGTAGTGCTAACAGAAAAGCAATTGAAAATCGCGTTTTCGATTTATTCGAAAAAATTGAGGTTATCTTTATCGATTTTCGGAAAATACTCGGAAAATATAGCTGTGAAACGCCAACGACAATGCTGCGATTGGCTTATATCAAAGTAGCCATGGATAATAAAACAAATTTAATTGAATTGGGAGTTGTTATAGCAAAAATGATATATTCTGAGGTAGAAAAAGTTTTTCATTTCCTTGAATAATCCTGGGTTTTCGTTTCAATGAACCATTATTTCGTAAACGTTTATAAAAGTTAACAAAAGTTTTCTCACTAGGAAATCTTCTGTTAGGGTATAGTCGTCTATACTCACGATGCGCCAAACGTTCGTTATGATTACTTTTTATAAAAATGACACAATATCAACTTTTTCTACCACAGAATATATCATTTTTGCTATAACAACTCCCAAACTTTGAATAAAAAGAAATGTCAATGTCAAACAATACAAATAAATTTGTTTTATTATCCATGGCTACTTTGATATAAGCCAATCGCAGCATTGTCGTCTGGCGTTTTACAGCTGCCTTAGATCTTTACGAAAAATCTATATTTTCCGAAAACCGATGAAGATAACCTCAATAAAGTATATATATTTGAAATCAGAAAAAAGAGTTCTACCGATTGGGTAAATAAAATACAGGGTGTCTCATTAAAAAAATACCAGTTGTTGTAAAATTTTCAGGTTAACGATCCTTATTTGCACCTAGTACTGAATTCTGAATTCCCATAAAAAATGCGACATATTTGTCCATTTGAACGTTTTTGTAGGACTAATATTAACTGAGATAGCTATTGAGTAAAATATAAACAATCACCCTGTACAAACATATGGAATTCCTTGGAAATTCTTCGAATTCTTTGGAATTCTGATTTACGAATATTTGGAATTCCCTGAAATTCTTTGGAATTCCTTGATACTATTTGGAATTCTTCGGAATTATTTGGAATTCCTTGGGATTCCTTGGAAATACCTGGAATTCTTTGGATTTCCTTGTAATTGCCAGGAATTCTTTGGAATTCTTTGGAGTTCTTATATAAACACATTCCTATTTGTTAATTCCTAATTATTAATTCTTATTTGTTAGTTTAGTTGAATCTATGAACCCAGCATTATTTGTGGTTTTAGGATGAAATTTATAATAAACCCTCGTAATAACCATTTACGAGACCATTCATGATCAGGAAGGAGTTGACATGATGAGATGATGGAAATTGAAATATAAAGGGTGTCACATTAAAAATATTTATGATGCATATTTACATGAATTCTTTTTTTTTTTCGAATAAATCGAAAACGCGATACCTAATCAATTGTTTTCTGTTAGAAATCTCTGGTAATACCGAGGGTAATACGGTTATCAGCGGAATTTTCCATAATAAAGAAATTAGCAATAGTGCCGACTTGAGTTTGACCAACCTCCATTAAGCTAGCAGAACCACCTTGGCTTTTTTGACTTTTTATTCAGCCATAATTTAAGGCTAATTTATTACCCTATTGCCGAATTTTTTGCTCTTCGTTTAACACGAAAAATCTTGGGTTCTGCTAGCTTAACGTTAAGCTGGCAAAACCACTTCTACTACAAAAAGTTTTCGAAGGATCTGATCATAATCATACATCATAATTTAAGGCTCATTTAAGGCTCCAATCCTAGCCTATTGCCGATTTTCTTGCTCTCCGTTTTAAAAAAAAACCGTGTGTTTTGCTAGCTTAACCGTTAAGCTAGCAAAACCAAACATAAAAGAAATAGTTTATGAAAAATCTTAACACACCATAATTTAAGGCCCATTTAAGGCTCTCATTGTAGCCTATTGCCGAATTTTTTGCTCTTTGTTTCTGGAACAAAAAATCGGACTTTGGTTCAGGTATGCAAGTGTCTGAGCTAAATGAATCGAACAATAAGGACAATGTTAATGGAAAAACTGAATATACCATAATTTGAGGCTCATTTTGAGCTCTTATTCTAGATCATAGGCGAATTTTTTGGTCTTCGTTTTTTCCAAAAAATCGAGGGTTTTGCTAGGCTTAACCGTTAAGCTATCAAAACCAAACTTAAAAGATGAAGTTTATGAAAAATCTAAACACACTATAATTTAAGGCCCATTTGAGGCACTCATTGTAGCCTATCGCCGAATTTTTTTGTTTTTTCGCTTTGGGGAAAAAATACGGACTTTGGTTCAGGCTCCGGTTCAGGTATGCAGATGTGTGAACTAAATGAATCGAACATTGAGGAAAATATTTATGGAAAATCTGAATATACCATAATTTGAGGCTCATTTTGAGCTCTTATTCTAGATCATAGGCGAATTTTTTGCTCTTCGTTTTTTCCAAAAAATCGAGGGTTTTGCTTTTATTTATTTTTATGGTGTGTTAAGATTTTTCATAAACTATTTCTTTTATGTTTGGTTTTGCTAGCTTAACGGTTAAGCTAGCAAAACCCACGGTTTTTTTCAAAAAACGGAGAGCAAGAAAATCGGCATCAGGCTAAGATTAGAGCCTTAAATGAGCCTTACATTATGATGTAATCAGATCCTTCGAAAACTTTTTGTAGTAGAAGTGGTTTTGCCAGCTTAACGTTAAGCTAGCAGAACCCAAGATTTTTCGTGTTAAACGAAGAGCAAAAAATTCGGCAATAGGGTAATAAATTAGCCTTAAATTAGCCTTAAATTATGGCTGAATAAAAAGTCAAAAAATCCAAGGTTCTGCTAGCTTAATGGAGGTGTTTGACCAGCCTGTAGATAAAAGGCCACTAGAAAAATATTCGGACATTCGCCTACTTGATTATGTCGAGTTGCAATCTCAATTTTGAACATTGTTAATAGTTTAGCGAGCTTCTCTACAGATGGCCGTTGATTCCTCATGACTATTTTATTCACATTATTTTTCATTTTGTACTTGAACTAAACACGATGAATTTGTTTTTACTGACTATTGAAATATCTGTTACTGTCACATGAACACAAAAAACATGGATCAACGATAAGTGCTGCCATCTCCAAACGTTTCGAGAACTATCATTACCGGAGTTATGTTGTTTGCTCAATCAAATCTACATTAAACAATCGAATCATTTCACCTTCTTGGAGTTCTATACACAGGGTACGCCAAACTCGATGGCATATCAGACGTTTCTGGACTCGTTTCTGGAGAAATGATGGACATAGGGTAATTTCCTCGGTAATTTCCTCGGTAATTTCAGACATTTGGTTCCTTGAGTAATCGATCTAAAATATTTCCGGGGATGTGGTTTTGCTAGTGATATTGAAAAGTATAGCAGCAACTTTTATATTTCAAATGAGACCCCTGTACCTATTTGTTACATTTCCAGATTTTCAGCGAAGAACTGATTTCGTCGATCTTGGAGTAGGTAAGTATATAGTGGAAATGGTTGCAGAGATATATGAGTGTGAAAAATCCGGAAAAATCCTAGGAAAAATCAGGAATTTTTTGTGTTGAAACCTCGTTCAAAACTATTGATTATTGCTCAAGGGTTGATGTCAAATATCGGCGAATTCTTCCTCAAGACTGCGCGGTGTTTCGAAAAATTAATTCATTTTTTTAGGTGTATTTTCAGCTGAGATGAATATGTTTAAGCAATGTAAATGATCGATCACGTGATCAATTCTATTTTATTCGGAATTAAGATTTATACGAGGATTTTAAAACAAAATGCATTATTTGAAATCCTGTATATTTATCGAGATATTTATTCACCAGGATAACACAAAATCACACTTTCTTATGGAGTATTCGCTGGACAGTTAAAAAAAAGTAAGTAATGTAAAAATGGAAATCAGCGTTGAAATTATTCTAAAAATGCATCTATTAACTCTAATATGAAGGTTTTTTTCTCGGTTTTTTAAACAACTTAGTAAGTAGGTACCTACTTACTTTATCGTTCGATCAAGAAATTCAAAAAATCCCTATTATTCTCGGCTCTTGCTATATGTTAACCCTAGTCTGAAATCTGACTGAACCAATTGGTTAACTTACTGAATCGAGTATTGAATCTACAACGAGGTCTTCAATTTACTCTGATAAAAAAATGATTCTATATATGCCGAGATATGCGTACCTATACCTAATATTTGACTTTTATTTACAATTAAACCTGCAATGATTTCAAATAAAACTTCATCGCCTATGCATCATAATTCAGAATTTAAAGGTCTACATAATGAATCTAAGACCTAAGTAAGGTGTTCATCTCGATAGGTATATACCTAAAAGGTACCTACTAGGTAGTTATCATTTTCTTGGTAATTTTCTGAACCAAAGAAACGAAATATTGTTAAAAAAAATTATTCTTGTGGGTAAGTATAATAAATTTACGTACCTAATAAAAGTTAGTAGATAGTGATGAAAGTAGAAACTGGTAGGATGGGTCATAGAGGTGAAATAATTACATATTGTCGTCATATTTTTCTCCGAATGGTTCAATAATCGACATAGGTATATTTTATTATTGTTTAATGTTCTAAGTTTTTAAGTGAAGAAGTCGACCAATATCACTTAGTAGGTACAAAATAATATTGCTCCACTAAGCATATATAAATTCCGACGGCTGATTCGTATTCAAATTAACGTAAATTACAAACAATTATTATGTAGGTGCCTGATTCATCGATACGGTAGATACGTAGTGACCATTGAAACTGATAAATGATAATTTCTAAACCTGATGTAACAAAATTAAAATATATATATTATGTGGAAGATAGACTCGAAACTATGCGAAGCGAACATCTATATTCCATTAGCGATGATAAAAACTGATACACGAGGAAGTCGCTGATAAATGCATTGATAAGCCAATATCACCACTTGATTTGTCAGTCCACTAAAGCATTCGAGGCCATCTGACATAGGTACCTCCGTATGCTCCGTATCAGTAATTCTTATCTGAAACGATACGGTGCACAGAGAATCGTTTCTACGAAAATGCACATGGATAATACAACAAAACACCTACTTTTCAAAGGCTTGGGATTGCTCTGCTTTCGTCTAGACATGGTAGATACTCCTCGCAAAAGTCACATCGCAACAGACATGGCTAAATAAGCACAAAAATAAACACAAAAGGCACTGACATTCACAAACAAAGCAACAGAAAGGGTGGCCTGCTAAAACAGACACAACGCGTGTAAAGAGGTTAGGTTCCGTATTGTTTTGGTCGTTTTTTGACAGTTCACGTGCGTTCCGTCTAGTCAGAGCGCTACAGCAACTCCACCCACAACAGCAGAAAAACAACTGACGGTGTTCGCAACAGTGATTCATGATCGGTGCCGACTGTTGCTTGGCGGGCGCACGCGCATTGCTCTCGCTTGTTTTCTTGTTCGTTAACAAACAAGTCGGCCGTTATCAGTCGCACGTTAACATGCGTTTGTGCTTTTGTTTCTTCTCTTTTTATCAGGCTTTAGCCCGGGATGGGCTCATAGGCTCGCGGTCGTTTTGGCTATGAACAATTTCGCGCCTATTTTTGGACCTGTCAGTCAATAATGTCTTCCCCGATGCGTTGACACGCTTTGATTAATGATCTATCTACTTATATTCTTGTAGCACTTAGGTTTCTTCTCTTTTTACCAGGCTTTAGCCCGGGATGGGCTCATAGGCTCGCGGTCGTTTTGGCTATGAACAATTTCGCGCCTATTTTTGGACCTGTCAGTCAATAATGTCTTCCCCGATGCGTTGACACGCTTTGATTAATGATCTATCTACTTATATTCTTGTAGCACTTAGGTATTAATAATGTGATGAAATTCAATCAAATGACACAGTGACAGTATGTTACTGAACTATATCAGCCAAATATTTATAATCGATAAAAAATAGTACATATGATCATGGGTTTTCGGATTATCCCAGAAAAATCGATGAGAAAATTATAAAGATATTCTCAATATTACCTCAAATCGATCACATCAATGATATTTGGGGATATAACATGCCCTAGAAGACGAATACATACGTAGAAATATTGTATATTATACCCAGGTATTGAAAAACGATATCCAGTACCTAAAGTCGGATACAAAGTTCCTTTTGCAAAAACTGGGCCATCATCTCTCTGATAAAAATTGTATTGCTATACCTCTGGATACTCGAAATCGAAAAGGGAAGATGATGAAATATCGAGAGAATCGTAGACAGTATAGGAAAACCACAAATGATATATGAAGATGGAAGCTTGACACCCGTCCGAATGCTAAAAAAAAGGAAGATGGAAGATCTGGCTGGACCAAATTTGATATCGAAAGAAAGAAGGGACATCATCTAAGAATTTGGGTTCAACGATCCGTAGAGATCAGTGTCACATACTGTCTGATAATAACACTGATTATAATTTATACATACATTATTTTCCTGACCTCTTAAACCGCCGATAAGGGAAATATTGTTTTGAGATATCATCTGATGCTGAACAAGATGCCGAAGAACTTGTCCTATGAGAAACAAAAGCCTCGTGCTAGTTATTGGAAAATTGTGGAATATTTGCTTGATGTTTCTACACCTTTTCCAGTTGTATTTCAGAAAGCGTCAAGTTAATTTCAGAATAGTCACTTGTATTTCAGAAAGTATCAATTGTATTTCAGAATAGTGAGTTGAATTTCAGAAAGCGTCAGATGTATTTCAGAATAGCGAGTTCGATTTCAGAAAGCATCAATTGTATTTCAGAATTGTGAGTTTAATTTCAGAAAGCGTCAATTGTATTTCAGAAAAGTCAACTGAATTTCAGAATTCGTCATTTGAATTTCAGAATATATCATTTGTATACAGATGATACGAATTCTGATATTCAATTGACTATTCTGAAATACAATTGACGCTTTCTGAAATTAAACTCACAATTCTGAAATACAATTGATGCTATCTGAAATTAAACTCGCTATTCTGAAATACATTTGACGCTTTCTGAAATTCAACTCAATATTCTGAAATACAATTGATACTTTCTGAAATGCAAGTGACTATTCTGAAATTCAATTGACGCTTTCTGAAATAAACTTGATGGTTTCTGAAATACAATTGGAAAAGGTGTAGTACGGGTTGAAAGATAATAAACATTCATAAAAACATAATATGATTATGATTTGTATGATTGCAACATGTTGATAAATGTAGTTCCAGCAGGTTCAGGTCTGGAATGATCATTATATATGATCTCTTGAAGATTCGAACAAATCACTCATGAGGTATAGTAGCTGAACTAGCAAAAATTTGTTTGAATAGCACAATAGGCAAACAAGCCGAATCAAAATCTATGATGATATGATATGTGGATATTAATTATCAAATCATTATTACCTTCGGATTAATTATTGTTATTCAAGTACCTAAACCTTTCCTCATACATTTTCTCAACATGCTCCTCTTTCAATCCTATTTTATTTTCTTCTTTCCAGGCGTTTTTCCCTAGACTAATAATTGATGTTAACAAAATAAGGTGGTACTAATAATTATTGGCGACATGACATAGGTGATAAAAATGTATGAAGGTAAAGATAATGGTGGGTACCTAATATATATATATATATAAGTATATGTATTTATTCGATTTAACATACAGAATAGTTCTTCAAAATATACAAACACGGAAAATTTTATCAGAGGGTTCGTTATCTGCAGCTGATAAGATACGGCTATATTTTTATGTTAATCACTCTCCTAATCAGTAAATAAGATATATAATTTATATTGTATATCAGCTCGGGTGTATTTATAGTGCTTTTGACTCGTAGATAACACATACTGATAATGATTTCCAGTTATCGTCATCCTTATTTAAAAAACGGATATTTATTTCACGAGAAACAGATTTTCAATTATATACAATTTGTAGCTGAAATTTAAATTTGTAATTGTCGAGAATAATGTTTAGAATTTCTCAGAATTCACAGGTAAATTGAAAATTACTTCAAATCGACAATCGACTGTAATTTTGCGAATGAAGACAAATCCTATCTACACACAGTATCCGTCAATCAGTGTCAGGGTCTCCATACTCCATATATAATTATTTGTATTAGTTTCAAAACTTTTTTGTGACACTGTATATCTACCTTATCTACACACATTCTAGCACCATCTATGTGTCGAATAATAAAGCTTTAAAGCTCGCTTCTATAGAAATCTGTACAGATTTCAGCCATCTAGTGGAAATTTCTGATAACTACATTTCTAATGTAAAGATATCTTTAAGTTTGCCATTACCATTGATTTGTTTCCTTATTATGATTTATAGAGGACATTACTGCTCTGCTACCGTTTATTGTGAACTCAAGACTTTGGAAAATGATGGTCTGAGGGAAAATGTTTCTGGCAAGGTACATTGATATAATAGATCCATTGTTCACTTGATCTCAAAGCGTTGATTGAGGAATAGTAAGGCTCAAAGTGAATTAGTCCTAATACTCTGTATCTCTGTAATACTCAAACTCAAGGATAGTATGATTAGTATGCCTGGAAACCGTAATGATATTTCATGACTTTCTTCTAGATGGCGGTACGATCGATTCATGATTGAAAATGAGAATTATATTTATTTTGATTGCTTTGCTTTGAAATTCACCAACATTTTTCAAAAATAAAAAATAGTTCGTTGTAACGGAGATCCTAAGACATGATGCAACCAATGAGAACTTCGGGCGAAAATCGGAAACTTTTTAAATGACCTTTGACACAACAAGCCTTTGACTCAAGATTATTGACCTAACTAGAGATAGGAACTCGTTCAACCATACTCCCGAATTCCTCTTAAAAAAGTTGCCCTTGATCAAGGTTACTAGATTATTTTCCCCAGTCCTCATCAATGAATCCCCATTCACGGAATAATTTAAAATCTTATAAGTTGGTATACCTCTTCCGCTTGCGAGGCTGACCTTATGGGTCATAGACAAAGTAACACTGATGAAAATATAAAAATATGTGTTTCTCTAATAAGAATAGAAGTTGACGTGTCTCAACTTCCTCATCCTATCATTCGTTCATGACTCAAGAGTTATTCGATCAATAATGAGGATCGTATTGAGTGAGCTACCCCGGCAAGATGAAAGACGAGGAAATTCCCATGTTTCATAAGAAAGTTTTTCAGGGGCATAGTCCAAATCGGATATTGTATGTAAATACCTATACATAATCTGAATTTTAAAATAAGCTAGTGCAAAGTTTGTATTCTATTTTAAGCAAGTGTCGCAGGTATTTTAAATGAGCGAAATTTTGATTTGATAATAATGAATACTATTCGATCCTTACGGTGAATTGTTATTTTTTCCATCCTTATATGAAAAAAAACTATTTATTGTTTAATGAAAAAAAAAGTTATTCGTAATGAAAAGTTATGCATGACCTGAAACCCAAAATGAAATAATCAGATATCATTGTTTTGCATTCGTATACGAGGATTATCGAAAAATGTCAATTTTAGTCGAGTGTGAAAGTTCCCTTATTGATGTCTGCAATATCGACAATCCATTCAGAGAGATTTTTCATATTGACCACTATATGGTCAAACTCATGGTCAGATATACAATATAATGAAAAAATGGATTTTGTTATTTTTACTCCGGTATACTTGTTTCCATGTTTCCTCACTTATTGTAGGTAAGGCTACTTTAAAGATCGTTCTTTTATAGTCAATATTAAAATCGATGTATAATAGTAGATATTTGACCGTGATATATGGTTTTCAACTCGTGTTTTCAATTAGGATAAACTTGTCTCAATAATATTTTGTAAAAAATGAAGGTAGGCACTTACAACTCTGCGGAATTGATATCTATCTATAGCATCGAGCGACATCCCCCGAGAAATGCACTTTCATCTCATTATTTAAGAAAAAAGAATTCCAAGAAATTCCAAGGAATTCCAAGGAATTCCAAAGAATTCCAAGGAATTCCAAAGAATTACAAAGTATTCGAAATAATTCCAAGGAATTTCAAAAAATTCCAAGGAATTTCAAGGAATTCAAAGGAATTACAAAGAATTTCAATTATTTCCAAGGAATTCTAAATTCAAGGAATTCCAAGGAATTCCAAGAAATTCCAGGAAATTCCAAAATTTTCAAGGAATTCCAGGAAATTTCAAGGAATTCCAGAAAATTCCAAGGAATTCCAGGTAATTCCAAGAAATTCCATATGTTTGTACACCAGAATTCCACCGCGGTTTACCCCTCGTTGAGAAATGAATTGAACCCATCATCACATTACCTATCCTTCATTTGGAACAGAAAATGCATTCGATTTTCTTCATCTTTGTAGGTATACAGCATGAGCTGCGGTATCGATATTTCGAGAAAATAAAATTTCTGAGAATTCCGAGGTCACTAAATGAACATGTTAACAATTCATAACCTTACACCACATGCATCACAAATCAATACTCCTTGAATAATTATCTACATACAGGTGAAAATACCTGACTTTCATTGCCTGGGCTATCGTCTCGCCCCAGTTTTCCGCCCGAATCCGAAAAAGAAACATCTGAGAGCGCGCCTCCACCAGCCCACCTCGCATGGTCGCACGCCCTGTCACTCTCGCAGCACGCGGGCCCGACCTGTGACGTAATCGCGTCGGCCTCCTCGACCACGCCGCTCTGACGTAGCGATCACGGCCGGCCGTGCTCCCGTCATCCGGCGAGCACGTGAACACCATGCAGGCGATCACGCGGGCCGCGAGTGATCGGCCGCGCGCCCATTGGCCGGGCGGCGCGAGCCCCCGCCTGCCATTGGCCGGTTCGCGGACGCGGCGCGCCACACACCCCCCGAACGGCTCACAACATCAATGAAAGGTACGCGGAGAGCGTGAGAGCTGGATAGGTATTTTTGTCCTGTTTGTTGGATCGGAAGGCAACCGGGATTCGATTTCTCTCCCGAGTGATTTTGTTGAGAGTGTTTGGTTTCTTTTGCTGCTGGACACGATGATGGTGATACCTAGCCAAGGCCTACCCTCACCACCGACCACTCCACCCTTGAAAAATGTGAGTAGCTACTTGATTTCTGGAGGTTTCTGAATTAAAATTGGGTGAGGATAGTTTGCTTTATGGATTAATCGAGTTCAGGTTTGGGAGGTCAATAAATTGTTACCGTTATTTTCATTTAATTTGGCAGAACAAGTTTGGTACGTTCTGTATACAGAATAACTTGAATAGACGAAATTCATCAACACAATTTTGTTCAATAAAATTGTTGAAATCTCTGTTTCGTTTTTGAATTTTATCATGTGCATGGGAATGTTTAGGCACTTTCCAATAGTACCTATTTTCTATTCAGTTATGACTTATTGACTCATGAAATGAACTGATTTTCCTACAAACAAATTTGAAATCAACATATGTATATCGAAAACGAAGCAAGAGTCTTCTATTCCTTTCATTACCTAGGTATACTTTTATTGGAACACCCTGTATGAAATTTATGAAAGACTTCGTGGAAATAAGTATAATTTGTAGGTATATGTTTTCTTGTAAACTTCATCATTTATATGGTTTTTGTAATTGGCAAAATGTTTCCGTAAACATGAATAAAATAATGAAACATCGGAAGTACGCGCTCGTTTTACAGATCGACAATTTGTCTATCTAGTATCTACACCTACTTGAAGCTCAAGTAAATAATTGGCATGCCAACAATAACACTGTTGTGGTTGGAAAAACAGTCACTGAGAGAGTGATCGCAAAGCTACCAGATATCTCGTTTTCTATTTTCGAGTGGTAAATAATAATATTTTCTCTAGATAAACATTGTTAGATAGATAGGAAGATAGGTAGTAATAATTTCTATTCAAATATGAACGTGTTTTTGAATAAAGGAATCTGAATCTAAAAATAACTAGCATCAGTCTGAAAGTGTTATTAGTTATTATCGAGGTTATTATACTATATAAGCTCTCATAAACCGTGGAATATATAATAAGAAATATATTTTTAAAAATACCTATATCAATAAAGAGATGAAACATCTCAATAAAGAGATGAAACATCTCATGATTTATTTATTCACGTCAATATATGAGCTACCCCAGCATCTGATGCGCCTACCCCAAATTTGGAATGGCTTATATAGGTATATATACAGGGTTATTCAAATTCGACGCTCATCATTGGAATCTCAAGAACCGTTACTGATACAAAGAAATTCAAATTGGGGCAAAGTTGCGGAATTTAATGGTCATTATTATGGTAAAAAAAACGCGATAGCTCTCTTAGTTTTCGCAATATTCGAAAAAAATCTGAATTTATGGATAATCTATTTCATTTTATTCTTGCTTTATTACTGAAGATACAAGAAAACTGGAAGAATTTCTTCATTGTCACATTTTACGATCTTCGAAATAGCATTCTGAGATTGTGAGTTCGACGTTTCGTCTTCTCGCGGCCATCATCAACTTTTTTCTTATACGAAGATGCATCTTTTTCCATACTTTCCAGCATGAACTGACACCTAAAATGCAACATTACTAATAGTTATACCTGATCAACAACTCTCTCGCGATTGAAACTCGTCAATAATAGATTAATGAAATAAATAAATTCTTTGAGTGTCAATGTATTTCAGAAGTCAGTCCATGTTGAAAAATATTGATAAAGATGAATCGTATTCAAAAAATAAAATTTGATGATGGCCGCGAGAAGACGAAACTTTCAACTCGAAATCTAAGAATGCTATTTTGAAAATCGTAAAGTGCTTTCAGTTTTTTTGTATCTCCAGTAATGAAGCAAAAATAAAATGAAATAGATAATTCAAAAATTCAGTTTTTTTCGAATATTTTGAAAACTAGAAGAGCTATCGCGGATTTTATTTGACCATAAGGATGACCCTAAAATTCCACAACTTTGCCCCAATTTAAAGTTCTTCGTATCTCTTACGGTTCTCGAGATCCCAATGATGAGCGTCGAATTTGAATAACCCTGTATATACCTATATATGTTAACTAATAACAAATCACCCTATATATATATATGCATTTTTCACTGACACTTTATATAAAAAAAAATATTGACTACATGGCACATGTAGGAAAGGTTGTTATCTTCACATAAATTAAAGGCCGATTCAGATTCATGCATTTCCATGCAGGGTTTTTGAAGCACGTGCGATTTACAGGCACATGCATTTCTGACGCTTGTGCCTGAAAAAGGCATGACATGTCACATATGTGCATTTCCATCGCATTTCTTACTCAAGGTCATATTTTAATTGGTTTTTTCAGTATTGTCAGTTCAAGTAAATCTAAAATTTCATCTCATTCATTTTCTGGAGATTAAAATCACAACAGAGAAAGGCGGAAATATATTACAAACTTTACAAAATGATCATCAAATTCAAAATATATCGAATGCCAAACTCAAATACAAGATTGTCAAATATTCACAGACTTTTAGGGATGTTTCGGAAAAAACGCATGCAATACAGTGGAATATAAGAACTTGTCCTTATTCCATGCATGCCCACCACGCATTTTACAAGCACGCCGACAGGCATAGATGTGAACGACGACAGGCATGCATTTTTCATGCAGGGTCAAAAATGCAGGGTGGGCACGCATGAATCTGAATCGGCCTTAAGGCCGATTCAGATTCATGCATTTCCATGCAGGGTTTTTGAAGCACGTGCGATTTACAGGCACACATGCATTTCTGACGCTTGTGCCTGAAAAAGGCATGACATTCCACATATGTGCATTTCCATCGCATTTCTTACCCAATGTAATATTTTATTTAGTTTTTTCACTAGTGAATTGAAAATTTCATCTCGCTCATTTTCTCCAGATTAAAATTACAACAGAGACTTGACTCAGAGAAAGGCGGGAATGTTACAAACTTTACAAAATGATCATCAAATTCAAAATATATCGAATGCCAAACTCAAATACAAGATTGTCAAATATTCAGAGGCTCTTAGGGATAATTTGGCAAAAACGCATGCAATACAGTTGAAAATAAGAACTTGTCCTTATTCCATGCATGCCCACCACGCATTTTACAAGCACGCCGACAGGCATAGATGTGAACGACGACAGGCATGCATTTTTCATGCAGGGTCAAAAATGCAGAGTGGGCATGCATGAATCTGAATCGGCCCTTAAGGAGTAGTAGATATTGAAAGTTTACGCCGATTTTACGATATATACTGTTCATTTCTCTTTCAGATGAATCATATGAAAACAATATTGAAATGTTTTCTGGCTAATGCCCTTGAGTATTAGTTAGTGTTTATGATCAAGGCTACCAAACGCAGAGTACTCCATTAAATCTAATATATGTTGACATTTGAATTTGAAAATATATTAAATGTAGATTATGTACCTATACCTGAGAGTGAATTTGTATAATTCTAGGGGCACTGAACAGAATATATGTATTCAACACAGATGCCATGATTTCAGAGTACCTAAGTAAATAATGTTGCATTCAAAATATTCGAATTCAAAAAAGAGAGTGGTTGCTTTCTAATCAGTTTACGTGTTTTAAAAAGTTTAATCACAAATTCCGCAATATTTATTGGTGAAAAGTTCATAATATCTTTATATGGCACCCACGTGAATCAGCTTATACAAGCATAAATTCAATAACTTGAATATTTCATTAAAAGAATTCTCATCTTGTTACAGGTGTCCGACGACGAGTCAACACAACCCTCCGCGATCCTCCAGCTGCGCCATTTTCTTGGCCAAAAACGACCCCTACAACCCCCCATCCCCGGCCTCCTCACCCCCCAACCCTCGGACTCTGAAAGCGAGGACGCCGACTGCCCCTCCAAAAGGCCTCGTCTACCCGCCCACCAACCGCCCATCACCACCCCCCCGCCCCTACCCGCCCCCACGAGGTCCTTCTCGGTGATCATGCGGGCCAATCAGGACGGCAGCTGCACCAGGCTGCCCCTGCACAAAGAACCCAACATCCTGCGCACCCTCAAGTTCAAAATGGGGTGCAGAAACAAGGAGAAGCTCGTGGAGTCCGCGAAAGCGCCGATTTCGCCCGCCTTGCCCGTGTTGGCGCCCAAGGTGGTGCCGCCCAGCATCTTCATATCAGCGGGCGGGTCGGTGGTGCCCGCCCAAATCTTCTTCATAGCGCCCCAGCCGGCTGCAACGCAGCTGCCCGCAGCGAGGAAGAGAGTCTACGAGTGCGCCCACGCCGGCTGCGGCAAGAACTACTTCAAGTCCAGCCACCTGAAGGCGCACAATCGCACCCACACGGGGGAGAAGCCCTTCGTGTGCCCGTGGGAGGGCTGCGGAAGGTGTTTTTCCAGGTCGGACGAGCTGTCCAGGCACAAGCGGACGCACACTGGGGAGAAGAAGTTCAAGTGTGGGACATGCCAGCGGAGGTTCATGCGGTCTGATCATCTCGCGAAGCATGTTAAAAGGCACGCCAAGGATAAGCTGGGCGCGCCCAGGGCGAGTGTGCCGGCGCTCAGGTCCATCCAGCCGGCTGTGGCTTCTTCCCTTTGTGGGCGGAGGGTGTGAGGTGTTGACTCTCGTTGCGGCCGTTTTGTATTTTTTTACTTAGCTTTTAACGTCATTGTACATAGGACATTCCATTTCACCACACTTTTAGAGGTTATATTGACTCATATTATTGTTGTTATCTGTGATTCATACTATTTATTGTATTGTTAAGATTAATTCCTAAGTGATACGAAAATGCAGCAATATATTTTTGCCACATATTGAATCTGTTGTCTGATTATTTAAAAAACCCTTATATCTAGAGGTATGTGAATTCTACATGTCACTCTCCGTGTTTCAATTATCGTTTTGAGATTCATATCCATGCCAATGAAGTTGCAATATCCAAAGTGAAAATAAAATAAGTTTGTAGGGAACCACAGCATTATAATTAGATTTTCCAATCAAACACTCATTGATTCAACGTAATCTAAAAACGTAAGATGACACCGTTTCACTGCTATGAATATAAAGTTTCATGCAATGCAACCAACAATGTTTGACTAATTTTACAATTATACCTATATGCATTTTCGATCTAAATGGAACTAGTAGGCTAGAACTATAATATTGTCTCTTCACTGGAAACAATAATTACGCATCTTCTTCTGGAAGGTAGAGACATCTTCTCATAATAACCGTGAACTATTTTGAACTTGAAGTGTCATACTGGGCATAACCTAACGTTTTTATTTACATTTTGAATTACGCGCTTCTTTTAGCACAGCGAATCTCCTGTTTCAAGCACATAATTGTTTGATATCATTGATCAGGGAACCAGGAAGCAGAGAAAACATCGTGAGAAACTCAAATGTACAAGTTAATATAATTTTAATCACTTACGTTGAGTTGTATATTTGCTCCACGCATAATTCATACCCACTGAAGAAAGCACACAAAAATTAATCGTTCTTTGAACTTAAACACCACACACACTTACATTCACTTGTTTTCAACATATTTCAGCAGAATAAACTAGTATATTTGGAAAAATTCAAAAAATTTCACCAAACCCATCAAGAAACGAGCATGACGGGAGCTGAACTTTGTGACACTTGTGACAGTGTCATGTTGACAGATCAAAGTCTAGTGTTAACGGTACAGTTTTTGAAAAATATTGAATTCTTTCGCTGAAAAGTGTTGAAGATAAGTAAATGTGAGCGTGTGCATGGTGTGTGGTGTTTTAATTAAAATAAGGACGAATTTTGTGTTTTTAGTAGAAGAATTTTAAGATGTCAAATGGTGGGTGTATATATATTTACGAAACAAGCGTATCGGATTCTTGTTCTGGGAAGCCAAAATACGTGAGTACCTCCAAAAATTTTCCTTGGAATATGCCTTATTATTGTTTCTAAAACCTGTTATTGGACCTTTTCTAGTAGAAACTGAAACAAATGAGCATCGAACGACTTCTATAAAGTAGCGACCTCAACTTGGCAGACGTTTGGGGCTCGAGTGAACAGACTTAGATCGACAATGACCTATGCATATTATGTTGCGATATAAACTGTCAAAATGAACAATCTCGGGATGACCTTAGCTTCTTTAGAATTCCTAGCAAATCAAACTTTGAATAAAAACTAAATTTCAATGAGTTATCGCCTGATATCCTTTATTGACATTGTTGAGTGCCACGTCACATGGTACATATTCTGATTTCCAGCAACCGATAATTGTTTAAAAAACGCGCGATATTCATTCAATGAGATTCATCTAACCATCTAACCAAACCAGTGACAGCACAACCTGCTGGCCACAAATAACTATTCAACATACCATTCATATATTTGCTGTCATGCGGGTCTAAAGATTTGTGTTGCAACTTGAATTTTCTTTATCTGAAATGTTGAGAATATGTACTTGAGACGTATTTGATTCTTATAGACTATTTCTTTGGTATTCTGCTCATAGGTCCAGAAATCTGAATGTAAAAATCGAAATGTTCGTGTAGGATGTCATTTTGTTGCATTACATTATACTGTCGAATGATTGAAAATCTCGGGGCTACCTCAACTTCTTAGCGGATTAAACTAAGAATAAAAAGTACATTTCAATGAGTTATCGCCTGATATCCTAGGTAATCAACAATCGGTGAATATCTGCTGAATTAACAACTTTATCGACATTGTTGGGCGCCATAAAGACCTGTGAAGTCACAAGTTGTGAATGGTCTAGTCATATGGTGATTGTTCTGATGTCCAGCATTAATGTTTCAACAAACGCGCAATATACATTCAATGAGACTGTAACCTTCCCTATCCTTATTAATATTTAATAGAGGATAAGATAGGCAGGGTAGCTCTTTTGTCTGGTGGCAAGAGGTGTGAGTTCAAATTTTACTCAAAAAAACTTAATATAGAGGGCGCCACTTAGTCTGATCTTATTGAACTAAGAAATATAATCTATGGATATTTTTAAATATTAAGAATTTTGATATACCTGAAAATTCAAAGAAAAACACACCTATGAACTAAGAGGTAGTTTAATTTCAGCCTATTCTATGTTTTGGTACAGGGATGTAAACATATACTCAGATTTGAGCTAACTTTCAATGGAACACAATATTTCCAAATGTGAGAATTATACTCACCACATAATAACCAGATATTCTACTTCTAGAATCTATAATAAACCCCCCTTATATATTGGCCAACATATATGAGTTCACAGCATTTTGATGTGAAGTAATATTTCTTAACTCATAGGTATATATTATTATTGAGTGAAATTTTGAAATATAAGAAAAAAATCAAAATGGAATGGTACAACCTTATGTTTCCTATGTCAAACCATGGGTTATTTGGGTATGGTACTCCAGAGGTTCCAGGAAACAGCCTCTCGCAGATCAACTCCAGTAGATTCCCAGAGGTTCCAGAAAAACAGCACCTTTCGGCTCAACCCCAGAAAAGTTCCCAGAGGTTCCAGAAAAACAGCACCTTTCGGCTCAACTCCCGAAGGTTCCTGATAACAGCACTTTTCGGATCAACTCCAGAAGATTCCCAAATAACATAAACTTTAGAATGGGCTGAAATGCATCTCCAAGTTTAGTTCAACTCTAAAGAAATTTTAATTCTGGTTGGACGGCTCTCCTTAATCCATCCTAGAGGTCACAAAATGGCAGACATGCCGACGAAATCGACGAATCGTCTAATGGGATAGCCCCACTATTTTATAAGTATAAATTACCCAAAGGGTGGTTCGAAGAAGAATCCGAAACTTTTTTCATTCTCATTTTCATGAGGTGCTTCTCACATGAAAAACTTCAAGGCACGAAGAAGGAGCCGGAAATCGGACCTCGTATCCTGTGCAGATATTTTCGAAAACCCATTCAAAAAAACTATTTTAGATTTAAATCGGTTCTTGCGCAATGACATTTGTGAACCTTGTGATAAACTGATCCCAATACTACCAACTGATTGATCTGTCATAGAATCACCCAACCAGTTCAAATTTACCAGAGTTCCAAGGATATAATCCTGGTCACGTACTGTCTCGAGACTCGAAGATGTGAACTATCAACCAAAAACTTCTTGTTCTTTACAAAATCAAAGAATGGAAAGAGAGAAACATATAATCCATCAGGAAAAGTCAAAATTTCATGTTACATTCACCCCCTTCCAACGATAAAAAAATAGGCATTTACGTGTCTATTTTTTTTTATGTTAAACCTCAAGTTCATTTTTTTTTTTTTTTTTTTTTCAACTAGATTCTAAGTTTGTTTCGAGCGCTCAAAACCCTATCTAATTATAGCTAACTTAATTAAATGAACTAGTGTATAGGCGCCTAGTTATCATGCTTATCTTAAACCTTAACTATTATGTACATGGTATTTTGCAGCACAGACATCTAACCATTTTCTGGTTGACCATCAACATCACTCTCTAATCCCATTTCCTCATCAATGGATACATCAGACATTGAACCGTGGTATGCTTTTAGATCCTGTATATGCCACGTACCGGCATCGGTACCATCCTCATTTTTGAGAATATACACTAATTTAGACTTTTTCTTATGTACTGTACAAAGCACATAACGTGGTGCCAATTTTTGTGCAAAATTATCAGCTGCCTTAGATAAAACTTTATTCCTTTTCCATACTTTATCACCAACAAAAAATTCCTTTTCCCTACGCCGCAAATTGTAATATTTACTATTCTTCTTATAAGCAACGTTTAATTTATTCTGAACTTCATGAAAGATTTCCGATAAATTTCCTAAATTTTGAATCCATTTATTTCTATTACACAGCTCCAAATCAGTCTCACTTCTTCCATAATATTTCCCTGAGCAAGGTACTTCACGCCCAAAATTCAAAAATGCGGGACTATACCCCGTGACTTCATGTACAGATGTTCTCATAGAATAAGCAATTTTTTGAAGTTCTTTATCCCAAGTTCTATGATTACCATTAATATAACTTCGAATGGCAGTACAAATTGTTCGATTTGCTCTTTCCACATAGTTGGCCTGTGGATGATAATATGGAGTATATAAAATGTTGGAGTTATAGTCTTGGACTAGTTTTTTGATAGTTTTGCTAATCAATTGTCTACCATTGTCACAGACAATGTTTTGCGGTACACCATATACCAAGAAGACTTCTTCCTCCAAAAATTTTACAATACTACTAGACGTGGCATTACGAAGTGGACATATAAGAGGATATTTTGTGAACCAATCTGAAACTACAAGAATGTACTGGAATCCCCTAGTACTTCTAGGAAGTGGACCCATCAAATCAAGAGCAATAACTTGCCAAGGAAAACGGACTTTTCGTTCAGCTCCCATAAAGCCAAATTTTGAATGATTCGGAGACTTTTGTGAGGCACAAATCTTACAATGTCTCACATATTTATTGATGTCATGGCGCATTTTTGGCCAATAGTAAGCTAAACTTACTCTATTAAATGTTTTATAATAACCAGCATGTGCAGCAGTGCTTGAGTCATGATTCAGCTGAATAATTTTTATCCGTTGTTGCTTTGGCACTAGAAGTTTCCAATCAGAAATATTAGTCTCTAATGATACCTTAGATGGAATTAACTTATATACGAAATTATCCTTTACTGCCCATTGTGGGTAACTATCAGGATTACTCAATATTTTGGAACGGATCTTCTCATAAAAGGAATCTATTTGACCTAAATCAATGTCTAGCGATACACAATTACCTGCACTTTTCAGAGTCAATATTTGTTCACTTTGAGATGTTTCAAAATCATCATCTACCGGATTCCTGGATAGAGCATCTGGAACTGTCATTAATCTACCAGCCCGGTGACAAATGTCAAAATCGAATTGACTTAGACGAACACTCCAACGAGACAGTCGTCCTGTAGGGTTTTTCATATTAAATAGATATTTCAATGAGGCATGATCAGTGATTAAAGTAAATCGAACACCTTCAATATAACCTCTGAAACGTTCACAAGCAAAAATGCAGGCTAGACACTCCTTTTCAGTGGTTCCATAATTTTTTTCGTATTTTGAAAGACTTCTAGAAGCAAAAGCAATGACTCGTTCATGACCATTCTGAATTTGGGTTAAAACGCAACCAAGACCATTATCACTTGCATCACACTGAAGAGCAAATGGAAGATTAAAGTCAGCACTTGAAAGAATAGGGGCAGACACTAAAGCCTGCTTGACACTACCGAAAGCTTGTTCAGCCTCTCGAGTCCAATTGATTTTTTGCCCTTTCTTTCTGCTTTTTAGAAGATCATTAATCGGAGCCATTAGAGAAGAGAAATTTGGTATGAACCGGCGGTACCAACTACACAGGCCTGTAAATCTCTTGACTTCCGTTGTGGTTCTTGGTTGAGGAAATTGTACCATAGCGGAGACCTTCATGGGATCTGTACGGAGTCCAAATTTATCAACAACAAAACCTAGATATTTAAGTGAAGATCGAAAAAAAGTACATTTATCAATATTGACTGTTAAATTTGCTTTTTCTAAACGTTTGGCTACTTCATGCAATGTTTTGATGTGGTCTTCAAAGGTTGAATTTATTATGATTATATCATCCAAATACACGAAGGCGTTTGGCTCCATTTCTGGACCAAATATGGCATCCATTAATCTTTGTTGGCATTGCGCGGCATTACAAAGGCCAAAAGGCATAACTTTAAATTGGAAAAGTCCTCTGCCTGGTACTGAGAAAGCGGTCTTTTCCTTAGATTCCTCATCGAGAGGAATTTGCCAAAACGCACTCCGCAAGTCAACAGAGGATATATAATTAGCCCCGCCAAGCAACGATAAAATTCTATCAACGACTGGTAGTGGATAGCTATCTTTCTTTGTTAATGAGTTCAACTTCCTACCATCAAAACAAAATCGATAATCGCCATTATCTTTCTTCACAAGTAACACCGGTGATGACCATTCACTTTGAGATTTTTCAATAACATCTAATTGTAACATTTTATCCAACTCTTTATTTAAATGTGTAAGCATGTAAGGTGACATCAGATATTGGCGTTGCTTTACTGGGGTAGCATTACCTGTTTCTATATGGTATACTATTTTATCTGTCCTACCTAACTTTTCATCATTGGAAAGTTCCTTAAATTTTGAAATAACATCTTCAGCTAAAGATTTTTGTTCTGAGGATAAATCTCTTAAAGCTTGGAGTTTATCATTAGTGATACCATCGTCCTTATCAGATCCGACTGTAGCGATTGTGACTTCAGCATCACCTCTGACTTCCCAAGTATTGTCATGAAAATCTATTTTCAACTTAAATTGTTGACAGAAATCACTTCCTAGAATGACAGAATAATTTAATGATGGAACTACCAAAAATTTTATAATTCGACACTCCCTTTCTATACTAATAGGAATATCCACAGCGCCAGTGACGCTTTGTTTAACTCCATCAGCAGTTACAACAAAATTATGACAGGACTTTTTGGATTTTAAATTTAAACTGCTTAAAAATTTTACACCCTTTTTTCCTATGATACTGTTATTTGCACCTGAATCCAATAAAGCTACTATATTTTTCCCAAAAATATTGATGGAAACATAAGGTCTATTATCTAATTCCTTTTTTACTAAGGTTGGAGATACAGAAGTTTTTGAACCTTCAAGAAAATCTTTAACAAAATTCAAATGTCTTCTCCACTCATCTCTGGAGGTTTTTCTCAAATTTTTGGCCTGAAAATCGGGAGATACAACTCGGCCAACTTGGTTTATCTCCTGGAAGCGTTTCCCGAACAATGCTCACATTCATTCTTACTAACATTGTGATTTCCACACCCATAACAAAATTTAGTTCTAGGTTTTAAGCAATGCTTGAAATGGTGATTTTCCAATCTGCAGTTGTAGCAAACTACAGCCTTCCTAGGTGGATTATTTTTATTAGAAGATTCCCCAGTTGACTGAGATGTTCCAGGACTTGGATATTGATAATTAGAACTCCTATTAGAATTTTGAAAATTTGCTGAATTTGGCGAAGTTGAGTTACGATGATATTGGGAAGTTGGATCTTGTGAAGTAGAAGAGGATGAATTTGTAAAATTTGAGCCTGGCTTATTTAAGTTTTGATAGGAAGTATTCCTGAACCGTGAATTTTGATTTTTCTGATAATTAGAATTTTGAAATTTTCTTGTCTGATAATTTTTATCAGTTGATACACTACAGTTATTGAATTCGACATCTATATCGCAAGCAAGTGAGCTAACTTGAGTTCTACGGTTAACTTTAACATTCAATTCCTTAAAAACTTCCTCTAAAGATTTTACATCCTTGATTAATTCTTCAACAGTCCCATATTTATTCAAAGCAAGTCTTTCCACAAATTCAGGTCTCAGGTTTTTTTGAAGCCACTTGAGTTTTGTTGACACAGCTGGTGGAGAACTTAAGCGATTGAACAACTGTTCCATAACTGCCACAAAAATAATAACCGGTTCATCATCAAATTGTTTACGATGCTTTATTGTCTCCCAAACTTCCTCATCATAATCTTTACTCAGAAAGTCTTGTTGTAATCTCCTAGTAAGTGAATCCCAATCTCGAACTAACTTTGCATCTTTAACATGGCGAAGCCATAATAATGCTTTTCCAGAAAATAAATCAACTGATGCTTCATACAACTGTTGTTTGGTAACATGCCTAGCTTCAGCTAACTCATCTACTCTCTCTAAAAAGGATTTTACTCCCATTGATTTCTTTGACCCATCAAATTTAAGATCCCATTTATAGACTGAAACAGATTTTGACATAGGAGGCACTAGTAGATTTGGTGGAAATTGAACAAAGGGGGTGGCTGTGGCAGGTGTTGAGACACTTGCTGCTGCAGCAGTTGCGCGTTCAGCTTTTTCATCTAATTCTGCTTCTAGTGTCAAACAAGTTGCATACGTCTCATTTTTATAAATTAGTTGTGCTGGTTTTGTAGGATCGACAACCATTCTTTTTAAACGCAAGGAAACATGGGCTAACCGAGATTTATATCTAGAGTAAGCTGAATCAGTAGTGGTACTATCAAAATCATTGATGACTGTAGCGAGATTATCCAAAGAGTTATTTATTTGAGTTTGGTCAGTCTCAAAAGTATAGGTCGGATCTGATAATGACAAAGGTAAAACACCTTCTTTCTTTTCCTTCCTAACCGCAGTTGACAGAATTTTCCGCTTTTCATTCATGTCACGAGAGGTAACGATTCCTCTAATCCTCAGCTCATAATTAAGTTCTTCTATTAGCAAATGTCCGGGCCTTATGTCGGTTTCCATGATTTTATTAGAAAAATTCTAGGAAGTGGAAATTATAATTTCAATATAGATCTCTCTATCAGTGAGAAACGCCGAAACAATTTTATTATAAGAGCTTGACTCAAAAAAAATTTGAAATCTATAAGTAAATTCCCGCCACCACTATGAACAAGAAAAGTTCTGAAACCTGTAGTTAAAACTATAGGGAACTCTATAATGTCCTGGTTTCAGCAGCTTGATACTCAGAAAATATAATTTTCAATTGTTAAATTCTCAACCAATAGTCCTCTGTACTATCAACAATAAAAAAATAATTTGGACCTTATAGTGCCAAGCAACTCTGAGTCTCCCTCTATTCCTCAAAACTAGATGTATGGAGAGCCGTCTACAAAATCCCATGTACATAAAATTTCATAGCTTGAATTTAGTACTCAAATGAATGTTTGAATTTGAAAAGATTAAAATTTCCTGGCAGAAAATATGTTCTCACCTCAGATCTTACCAAAAGGATTATCCTACTAGTTTTGATATGTCTGACCAACTCCTACAAATTCCTCAGGTTGAGTCAAACTTCCAAAAATCTAGGTGTCCAGTTGAAAAATAAACTGCAAGGCTGCTAGTCTGTGGAGAGATGAAAGGCTGCTAGTCTGAAGAAGTGTGTGGCTGCAAGGACTGCTCAGATAAAGTTTCCTTCCTTAGATTGACAAAGTTCTCCAATTCCCAAATAACCTGGTGAACACATATAATCTATATACCTTTGGATTCTACAATATTATTGTAATTTTTTCACTCAAAAATAATCGGGCCCCACGTTGGGCGCCAAAATGTAACCTTCCCTATCCTTATTAATATTTAATAGAGGATAAGATAGGCAGGGTAGCTCTTTTGTCTGGTGGCAAGAGGTGTGAGTTCAAATTTTACTCAAAAAAACTTAATATAGAGGGCGCCACTTAGTCTGATCTTATTGAACTAAGAAATATAATCTATGGATATTTTTAAATATTAAGAATTTTGATATACCTGAAAATTCAAAGAAAAACACACCTATGAACTAAGAGGTAGTTTAATTTCAGCCTATTCTATGTTTTGGTACAGGGATGTAAACATATACTCAGATTTGAGCTAACTTTCAATGGAACACAATATTTCCAAATGTGAGAATTATACTCACCACATAATAACCAGATATTCTACTTCTAGAATCTATAATAAACCCCCCTTATATATTGGCCAACATATATGAGTTCACAGCATTTTGATGTGAAGTAATATTTCTTAACTCATAGGTATATATTATTATTGAGTGAAATTTTGAAATATAAGAAAAAAATCAAAATGGAATGGTACAACCTTATGTTTCCTATGTCAAACCATGGGTTATTTGGGTATGGTACTCCAGAGGTTCCAGGAAACAGCCTCTCGCAGATCAACTCCAGTAGATTCCCAGAGGTTCCAGAAAAACAGCACCTTTCGGCTCAACCCCAGAAAAGTTCCCAGAGGTTCCAGAAAAACAGCACCTTTCGGCTCAACTCCCGAAGGTTCCTGATAACAGCACTTTTCGGATCAACTCCAGAAGATTCCCAAATAACATAAACTTTAGAATGGGCTGAAATGCATCTCCAAGTTTAGTTCAACTCTAAAGAAATTTTAATTCTGGTTGGACGGCTCTCCTTAATCCATCCTAGAGGTCACAAAATGGCAGACATGCCGACGAAATCGACGAATCGTCTAATGGGATAGCCCCACTATTTTATAAGTATAAATTACCCAAAGGGTGGTTCGAAGAAGAATCCGAAACTTTTTTCATTCTCATTTTCATGAGGTGCTTCTCACATGAAAAACTTCAAGGCACGAAGAAGGAGCCGGAAATCGGACCTCGTATCCTGTGCAGATATTTTCGAAAACCCATTCAAAAAAACTATTTTAGATTTAAATCGGTTCTTGCGCAATGACATTTGTGAACCTTGTGATAAACTGATCCCAATACTACCAACTGATTGATCTGTCATAGAATCACCCAACCAGTTCAAATTTACCAGAGTTCCAAGGATATAATCCTGGTCACGTACTGTCTCGAGACTCGAAGATGTGAACTATCAACCAAAAACTTCTTGTTCTTTACAAAATCAAAGAATGGAAAGAGAGAAACATATAATCCATCAGGAAAAGTCAAAATTTCATGTTACAAGACTCATCTAACCAAACCAGTGAGAGAACAAATCACCATTTTCGGTGAATTCTTAGGGAATAAAAATAAGGGTAGACGAGTGAGTCAGTTTCACCGAAACCTACGAAATAACAACAAATAAAAGCCAAGACTAAAATGTCAACACACTTTAATAACACATAATAAAAGAACCTACAACCCCATAAGCATCAAAAACGGATCCACAGCCTTCGTATTCCCTCGGCACGCTTGCCGCACGCTCATCTCCCACGTGTCGAGCAGCTGCGACACCGAGAAGCGCTCGGGCAGCCTCTTGACGCGCTCGTCGAGCGCTCGCCGCACAGCCGACAGGAACTCGGTCGCCTCGTACTCATGGGCGGCCGCGAGCACTGTGGGCGCGGCGGCCGGGTAGCCATCGGGCACTGTCACCGACACGGGCGGCACGCAGGGCAGGTGGCGGTCGTCCAGGCAGCACACCAGCCGGATGGCGCGCGAGCCCGGCTGCTGGCTGGCGTCGAGGGACACCTTGAAGCGCTGGTCGAGGCGCGCCAGCTCGCCCTGTAGGACGTCGGGGATGTCGCTGGCGGGCTCCTCCACCTTGGGACGCTTCAGCGGGGGCACCAGCCTGCGATGGGAGGGGGTTAATCAGAGTTTCGCGAGCTAACTAATCGCGTTCAAAACAAGCCGGGAAGCCCGATAACACCGTAGACGTCACATGTCATTGAGAGTGGGCAAGAAGGCGCACAGATCACCGAGTACAGCACTTCTCTTTTGAAAACCAATCAATATTTGTTTGCTTGCCCATGTAGATGAAGGATCAAGCTAGGGAGGATATCATCTCATTTTCAAAAATTTCAAAATGAAAAGGTATGAAAATATCCCTGAACTTAGCTAATTATTAGCCAATTTGGCCTACCTCAAGAAATTAATTTTCAGATAGTATCCAACATAGCTTGATCCTCCGAACAACAAACTCACTAGAATGTTAACACCTCAAATCATCTGAAGCCAATATGAAATTCATATTCATGTGTTTTTTCCTTCACTGAGGTTGCCACATCGTAACATTTGAAAGTGATAATCATCCCATGACCATACTTTTTAAGGTTCCCAGATAAGTGTATCAAAAGATATTCATCTAATCTTCGTCATATAGGAGAGTGCCTCATTTGAATATAAGCTCGTCTTTCTGGAGATTGCGGTATTATGGTGAATGCTCTAACGTTTATTTCGTTCAACCGATGATAGACCGAACGGTGACAGTGACAGCGTTTTTTGTGAAAATTTTTATAGGATTCTACTCAAAAACTTTGTTTATTCTGTTCAATTTGAATGATGGTGAAACGCTGTGAAATGTGTAAGCGACGATTTAAAAGTGGTGACCAGAACACAACATTCCACTGGTGAGTTACTCAGTGTCATATCATTCGTTGTATAAACATTATTCACCCACATACATATGCAAAGCAATTTTTGATAATTTGAAAACATTCTCGGGTTTCCCCGAGATGAAAAGTTGGATATATGGAAAAGTATGATCATGAAAGAGAATATTTCTAGAGACGCTAGAATTTGCTCGCATCATTTCACTACAAGTGATGAAATGGTTGGCATAAGTGGTAAGAAAATGCTCAGAGTAGTAAATGAGCCTATATTTAGTTGAAATACTTCAAATCTGAAATAAAAAAATTGTTAATTGCATTAGAACCATATTCGCTGAATGAATTCTTGAATACCTAGCAACGTGTTTCGTTTTTGACGTCATTTCAATTTTTGTTAGTTTAAGTAAATGTAATTTTCACTGAACCCAACATCATTTAAAATAAAGAAGTCCATCATTATTATCATTATCCCACTCACTCGATTTCCGGCCCGAAGAGCGTGTCCATGGTGGGTCCGAAGGTGCGGTGCAGCGTGTGGTTGATGACGGGGCTCGAAACGTTGGCCGAGAGCGCGTCGATCAGCGCGTGGAACGCGTGCGGCTCCTTGAAAGTGCCGGTAGGCGGCGCGACGCTGCCGTCGCCGCGCTTGAAGTCGATCTTCTCGAGCACGATCTCGCACTTGATGAGTGTGTCGAGCGGCACGCGATGCTGCGGGCTCGACAGGATCTCCAGCAGCTTCTTCATCTTGCTCATTTTTTCCACGTCTGGAACGCGAACCGGTCATGCGGTGTTTAGTCGCGATCGTGTTATCAAGGACTAGATAGTGGGATAACCCCATATATCTATTAACTACAATATTGACCATACGCGATAAGATATGATATTAGCAAAGTGAAGCCGATTTTCATATATCTATCCTTTTCTAATTGGCAAAGTTGATTGAAGACGCATGCTCGAAATCGAGCGCGAAATTCAAATCAAAATGTTCAAAATTCGTAAATTACTTATTCATAGAAAAAATTTACTATATATGTAAACAAATATTGTCATTTGGAACATATCCGATGATATTAGAATACATGAAGTACACTTAGCTTTGACAAAGAGTAATCATCAGAGATCTTCTAATTCAGCGAACCACTCCTTTCAGATTTGTCAGAATATGAAGCAATCAAGATCAAAACAATGGTAGGCATATAAATTATCCTGATCTAAGCAATAGTTTGTTAGACATTGATGGTATAGCCATTTCCATTGTGTCTTGGTTTTTGGAATCGTGAATGATAAACTGAGGGCTGGACCCGACATACGATCATTTTCAATTTGAGTAGCAGTGAAGACATAAGAGAGAAACGACACTAAGAGAGTCGTTCTTGACTGTCATTATCTACTTTTATTTTGACGCATGCGCATAAATTCATCGTTGCCAGCAATGCTCTTTTGTTTCGGCTTCAGATAGGCTGTCCTTATTATCAATAATATTCGTAGTTAATAGATATATGGATAACCCCTATGTATCATGTGTTGGAAACGATTTTTAATGCCTTCTGCCAGAAACATTGGGAAATATTGGAATTTTAATCATGAGATATTCCGTCACGACGTCACAACACTTGACAGAAATAAGCTATCCTTAAGGTTGGTTCATACTCATACGAATTTCGCAAAATTTATGTGAATAAAATGTCCTCTGAAAAGAAAAATCGCAATAAAGTTGAAACATTTAATAATAAATGCTTTTATTGAAAGGTTATATACATCCAGTACAGATAACCTGACAAAAGGCAGGATTCAATCTCTGTACATGAAAAAAAATTCATCACAGAGCTTGCTCTTCCATCCAACCATGAATTTGAATTTTTTGCGGATTTTTACATATTACCATTACCAAAATGATACCACAGAATGCATAAATCAATAGTGTTGTAGAGTAGGAATATCAATGTAATATTTATAATTTTCCGATTCGCATCAATTTTGCCAAATTCGTATAAGCATGAACCAACCATTATTCCAACAAATTCGGTCAAGGTCAGCGGATCAGGCGAGTTGAGCCAAGCGATTCTCGACCATAAATCGGCCTATGAAATCGCTGACCTCCCCTGATGGAGCAGCAGTTCTGCAGTCGATGTTGCCAAATGGTGAAAAAGAAACAAGGTGCTTTAAATTTTAAATCCCCATGTATCAAGTATTTTTTTAAAGCACTTGAAATGTATTTTTTCCAGAAAAATGTTGAAATGGTAAGTTTGAAATGCGACGTTTCAAGTATACATTTAATAGGAATTACTTCATTACCGTCCGAAGGACAATTCCCCATTGACTCGCTTTTTATTCTCCCGATGACAATGAATAGGCTACATTCAAAATATTCTTATTTCAATGTAATTTCTGATGACAACTTGTTCAAAATGAATCTCTCAGAAGCAGGTAACCTTTTATATTGGTGTTGATTATGCATTACTAAAATGGCAACATTGCACATCAGTCGATCCAACGGTGACAACGACAATCCGGCGACTGCGATGCGCAAAATTCAAAGGTCCGAGGTCAATTGAAACGGACGTCGGCACACCAAACAAAATGGTCGTAGTGTCTCATCCGCAAGGTTCTCTAATCTGTGACCGAACCCTCCCCCCTCACCTTCGTTCCCCATCTTGGTGATCATCTTGCGCAGCGGATCGATGTACCGGCGCAGGTGGCGCACCTTCTCTACGTACGCCTGCTCATCGGCGCCGCCGGGGCTCTGGCCGGGCGGCCCGCCGGGCGTGTGCAGCGAGCCGCCCCCCGGGCTGGGTGCCGCCCCCGCCGCCCGCGGCGAGGGCGCCAGCGCGGGTGACGCCACCGGCGGCTGCCCCCCACCCACGCCCGCCGGCGACTGCCCCGCCGACGGTGACGGCGACTGCTGCTGGTACAGCTGGGCGGGGGCGGGGTTGCGCGGGAAGTTCGGGTTCATCTGGCCGAGAAGCATCCCCGGCGGCGGCGGCGGCGGCTTCTGAGGCTGCTGCTGCTGCATCTGGGACATGCCGCCTGCGCGGGGGAAGGATAGAAAGGAACAAACGGTTAACAAAGTAGTCTTTGATGCTTTCGACATCAGTTGACGTTTTCCGAGGAATGTCATTGAGAAACAGCATTGCTGCTAGTGCGCGGAAATAATGTCATCAAGTGACAGCATACTTGCGCTCGCATCCATTATTGTTGAAAACGAACTCATCATTCTGTGCAGCCTCTCAAGCACCTCGACATATCAGATCTTTTGTGCATAACCCTTAATCTAGTCGAGGCCCGGGATTCCGAGACTTCTTGCGAAGTTTATCAGTTTTCTGGCAGCTAGGTTCCTAACATAGGAGGGCTCTAAGAAGGTCCCTTTCATGAACTTAAGCTTCTTGCAGAAGATTGCTGGGCATTCGCAAAGCAAATGTTCTGCAGTTTCAGCGTAGTCCTCGCAGTATCGACAACTATCGCTCTCTGTTTTACCCATCTTTTTGAGGTGATTTCTACCTCAGGGGGCAGTGTCCAGTGAGGAGTCTTGTTACCAGTTTCAAGTCTTTTTTGTCCAACTCGAGAAGCTGTTTAATTTTCCTTGGCGAAAGGTTCACTAGTCTTTTGTATTCCAGTAAGATTTCATTCCATCTGCTTCCCAGAGTCGGAACTCTTCTTTCAAGAGGGCCTTGAAGAGTCCACAGAAGGGTTCTGGGCTGACAAATTGTGTATTTTCCATGTCAGTTTTTGGTCGATTATAACGCCCAAATATTTAACTTATTTGGAAAAAGTGAGCTGGATTTCATTCAGAGTCGGAGATTTAAGTTTATACTTTGGCCTCTTGGTAAATGGAACCAGCACTGATTTGTTAGGTATGACATTGAGTCCCTCTGTGCACCAGCTTCTGATTGTGTTTAGGGCTACTTGCATGCGATTGGAAATTATCCCGTCATGTTTGCCCCAGGTCATCAGCGTAATCTTGAGTCGTGAAACTAGAATCATGTAGCTTGAGTATGAGGTCTTCGACGACCAATGGCCATATTGAAGGCGATGGAACTCCCCTTTGGTGACCTTATTCTACTCTCATCCAGACCGTCTCTTCCCCGAGAGTCGCCACAATGTTTCTGCTCTTCAGCATTGATTGTATCCATCTAATCAGTGAGGCGTTTATATTCCTTTCCTCTAGTGATCTAGTCTATGAAGGCCTCTATGTCAATTAAGGCACAAAGAGCCATTTCTTTTTCCATAAATGTCTTTTCAATGCTTTCAACTAGACATTGTAGATCATTTATCGTGGATTTACCTGCTTGATAACTGTTTCTTGTGGAGCGATCTTAACTCAAGGAGTTCGCTTCTGTTAGCCTTGAATAGCCTTTTAAAATAGGGCTCTATTGTTTCAAGGCCATGTTGCAGTACGGCGGGAAATATTCCATCCTTTCCTGACGACTTACCAGGAAAGTGTGTCTGCAGGAGAACACTCGAGCTTCCCTTAGGGTTATCAGCATATCCCCCGTTCGGCTTTCTGATCAGACCGATGCCGTTGGAGTGTTCTTTCGAGAGAACTTTCTGAAGGCGTTGTGCTGGGGCTAATTCAGTGATCCCCTCACACATTTACCTCCATGTTTTTCTTTTCGATTTTCTGAGGTCTTTATTGTACTCAGAAAGAGCTGTTTTGGTAGTCTTCCCAGTATGGAACATAATAATACTGACAGTGAATTATCTGATATATCTCTTTATGTAGCAGAAAAGGCGAGCATTGAAACTCCTAACAAAGAAATCGAGAAAAAGTATGGATTAGGTTATAAACATACTAAACATTCAAGACTATTTATAGGTCTTATTTCGAATTATCTGTTCTATTGTATCTTTTCAATAAGACTTAAATGAACACCAGAAGCCAAAATCATGATAAAACTAGTTAGAGTAATATTACCCTTAGCATAAACACAAATTCACTATATGAATTCAAATCAGCAGCAATCAAATTATTTATTCTATTCACAAAAATTTCCATAAGATCACGGTAAATCTGAATCATTGCAGGAGACAAAGATGTCAATTTCGATCACAAAACACGCGCAACCTATTTTCATTTATACCCATTTAAAACTGATTTCTCAAGTTGGAAATCTTCTCAAATATTAGTTGTAAAATCATCTGTCTTAGGTGATAAGTCTTAAATCCTAAGTGCTGAATCTCAGGTGTTAATTTTTTTCATAGTCACCCTTAGATAACCGCCTGATACTCAACATTCGCGAAGTATATTAGCCTACCCAAATTGCAAATCGCACATATAAAAATTTGTAACAATTGAAAGAATCTATTTCCTCACCCATCATCTGATTCTGGATCTGATTGGGCATTCCGCCGCCCATTTGCATCGGCCCCTGCATCTGCCCGCCCATCTGGCCCTGAATGGGAGACTGCAACTGGTTGCCCATGTGGCTGGGCATCTGGGACATTCCGCCGGACTGCATCTGCTGCAGGCGGATCTGGTTGGCCATCTGGGAGCTCATCTGGTTGGCGTTCATGGGGCCCGCGTTGCCCATATTGCCCATATTAGGTCTATCCTGGAGTGATCAATGATTTGTCGTGTGAACATGGGAAATTGGTCTACACAACTAGGGCAGATTGTTACCGATCCAGACCAATATATTGAAGGGAGATGACTACATATTGGTTGATGTTTGGGTACCCTAGGGATCGATATTCGGACCCGCTCTGATTGTTATTACGTTAATCATTTTACCTCAATATGAGCACATGCAAAAAATATTTCTCACGAGTTTTTGATGTGTCATTGATGTGAATGTCTGAATTTTGTTTTTTATTCAAAAAACAACCCTATAACTTTTTTGTTTCTGCAGATAACAAGTGAAATTGGTGATTTTTTGACGTATTCAATTGTTTATCATCATCTCAGATTTGAACGACCCCTAGTTTCGGCGGGGCACCCGGTGTATATTTTTACTTATTTCAATAGAAAATCACATTGTGACTTGTACATTTGTCAGTTTTTGGTATTCATTAGGTGCGTTTTATTGGCAAGATTTCCCTGCCGGAATATTTATTCTGGTCGTTTTTTTTTCAACAATATTCTAAAACTGGTTGCAACTTTTCATTCCGTTTGCTCAAATGGAATGACAGGAAGAATATTGTGGAAGAGTTGAAGAAAATAGCGATTTAATGAAAAGCAAACGCAATTTAATAACAGTGTACAGGCGCAAAAGTGCGAGCATTTCAACCGTGCGTTCAAGGATCTTCAAGGTAGTACGTCATCAGAATGGTGGAGGAACCGAAACTATATTTTTGGAAATCTTTTTTGAGTACAATTTGATCGAACTAGAAAAAAAATATACGTATTCGATGAATTTTCATAAACTAAAAAGTGGAATAAATTTCTGAATTAAGGAAACTTCCTCATATTCATACGTTTAAATTAATACCACTTTGCTTACCATACAAGACACACTAGAACTCCCATCAACCTAGTAACAACCAATTCCAATTGACTTTGTAAGACCATACCTGCATGGACAAAGGCCCAGACATATTCCCACCCATGTTGCCCATCATCATCTGCTGGGAGGGGCCCCTGTTCAGCGTCTGCAACAGATTCGAGGCAGGGGCCTGTTGGGGGCCACCCATTTGGCCGGGCTGGGGGCCCATGTTCATCATGGGGTTGCGGCTGCCCTGACTCGCGAGGTTCTGCAGGGCGTTTATCGGGTCTGGCATGCCAGGGCCGCCTTGGTTCGGAGCCGGGCCTGACATTCCCGCTCCTCCTTGTTTCGGTTCTGGAATATCGTGAAAGCAATGAAACCATATTCCTGCTCGCAAGAATTCATATCCACATGAATACAAGCATAGCGATTGTGATCCACCAATCAGAACTATTATAGTTGCGCCTGCGTGGTACGAAGGATTTGAGACAACAGTCCGATGAAAAACGAAGCTAGCAGGTGTAATATACATAAACAAGATGATCTTTTAACAACAATTTGGGGTGATTCGCCTTCTGACCATGGTAGAGGACAGGCGGCGTCCTCGAGGTTCGAAGTCAAGTTAATGTTGTGAACGTCTACTGAAACGTGCAAATTAATGAAAATACAACCACAAATGTTGAACTAAGTGAATATTAGAGAAAAACAACAGGTTCCTGTGTCTCTACGCCGGTAACCAGGCCGGATGACAACGGATTTGTCGGATAAAGGGGCCTTACTTGTATCGAAAAAAACTGGTTCCACCATTTCTACGCCGGTATCCAGGCCGGATGACAACGGATTTGTCGAATGAAGGGGTCAAAATAGTATCGAAAAATTGGCACCGAAAGGAGTCAGAAGCATAAGCCAAAAGAAGAAGAAAAATAGATAAATTATATAAACCACAACAGGGAGGTGATGGATATAATTCCAGACGCATCTTAGGTGCAGCCTCATCCCTATACGAAGTACCTGGGTAAATAACCGAAACGGTTGAGCCCATATTGAAGTAGGAAGGAAGGAAGGATCAATGTGAAGCTAAAGTGAATAATAGAGAAAATCAATTGGTCCATTTGTTTCTACGCCGGTTAGAGGCCGGATGACAACGGATTTGTCGAATAAGGGGGCCATACTTGCATTGAAGTACTTCTTGAAATTAAGAACTTTTTTATGGAATATTACTACTAGTGAAAATTTCTATTAAATAATTAATTTTATTTACCTGATCTGGAGAAATTGGCACCGAAAGGAGCCAGAAATCCAATAAACCAAACAGAAGAAGAAGATAGAGAGTAGCATGTCAACTTTACAAGCTGGCGTCCGAGGTTCAATTCCCATTAAATCTTTTTTTTTTTTAGTCAAAAGTCTCAAATATCTCTGACCGGGCACCCAGTAGTTGAAGAGCACTTTTTTATACATATTTTCCTCCCTCAAAAGTTCCGACAAAGTGATGGGTTAGTACGTTCAGGTCAGGTAAGTCTCATTGGATGAATATAGCGCGTTCAAATTTTGCTTTCTTATTCAATCAAATTTTACTTCTTCAAAAATTTACTAATGAAGTCATTATGGAACGCAAATGCGTATCGAAATAGCCTCTGTTTTTTCTTGAAAAGTTAGAAAGAAGCTTGAAATGAATATTTTCATATTTTCTAGTAAGAAGCCTACCCTTGGATATTTTTATAATCATGGACCTATGTTTTTCTTCAAGTATTGAATACATTTACACAGCAAACCGAGGAGCACAAACCTAAAAGTTAAACAGAAAAAAATAAATTTTTGTTATATAAAAAATAAATTTTTGTTATATTTATAGTTTTCCCCTTTAAAAACGATGTTTTTCCATTACAAACCACGTTTTCTAGGATTCATGGCGTACTCTTCTTATTATTGACGAATGTCGATTATTGAATCACTCGAGGTTTTGAACGTTCTGTATAACTTGGCTCAACTTGTGATGATTTGTAAAGCTTGACTCAGAAACTTCACAAATCAGCAGCATGAATATTCATTGTTGATCTACATAGTACTAAAAGCAATATGTGTGCTTTTACTTTTCTGAAATCGCAATCAACATTACCGTACATTAAGGAATTTTTATAAATGTACCGTCATATACCGAGAACTTTTTCTGAGTTTCTGAATAATATGATAATGCAAAATGTTGGATAAAACTTATAAATACTTTTTATTTCTCATTTTCGAAAACTATTTTGGTCTGCTTTCCATTCAAGCTCAATACATACTTGAAATATGTGAAAGATTCTTTGTATCTCCCTTGTACAATGCTCCTATAATATCCAATAGAAAAAACAAAGCATTCTGACATTGAAAGTACCTATATTTTGGAGACCCCATTTCATTTGAATATGGTTTAACAAAAACAAAGGTAATTTCATAGTGAAACGATAACAATGGTTCAAATTTCAAGGTCTAATAAGTTTTTTTGGGTACGATTATTATTTAACCCTCGGTATTTTCAATTGGAGGACGGACATTATAATACGTTTTAAATTACTAGCATAACTCACCACAAAAATTTTCACTTATTGTGTGAAACCACGTCTTTCAAAAATATAAACGGATATACAATGAATGGATTGTCAGATGATGAAACAAACATTGAGGTATATAACATTACATAAAATCAGACGAACAATAAACATAAAATTGCAACTATTAGATATAGTACATGTGTTGTATATCTCACTGCAGGACATAAACTGAAATACGTGCTTCAATAGAATGTACTAAAAAAATGTCTTACAACTTTCTTGTTGATGATAAAAAGTCTCGTAAAAAGTAGCAATTCAAAAATGATATATTCATACAGGATAGCTGTTTTTTTCATGTACAATTATTATCAAATGCTTATTTAGCACAAAAAACTTGTCTTTTGAAATTCGGGGACCACTTAGATTTCAATCCCAGTTTCTCAATCCGAATTTCTTATTAAAATCTCTCGCTTTCCGTTGGCGTAGAAGTTTTAGATATTCATTTACTAAAATATTATATGATATACGTAAAAAAACACCGAGAATTTGCTTTTCTTCCCTGGCAGTATCAACTAAACCAACGTGCATCCCTTTAGTTTTTTGAAATTCAATAATTACAGAGGATTCCCAAAAGTTATCATTATGGTTCACTGTTCATGTTCAAGTTTCTGACCATCTCGTCCACAGAACTCAATGGACCTCTCGTCTGTCGAGCTATAAGCCAATGATTCACATCCCAGTGGCGTGCTTTTTTACTCGAATTATAATTTTTAACAATACCAACTGCTTCAAATATCTCAATCATGGGAATGTGTAGGAACATTTAATCAAGAAAAACACATCATTGATTTTATTACTAATGAAAATGTTGTTGACCTATGTTTATCCTAATGCACTGAAAGAGTCACATAGATATTTTCCAGGGGGTTATTTTGTGCATATAGTTTCTATAGAATCGCTCTGAGTGTTTGTTGTTATTCAATCCATAACAATGGTACTCAGTGGTGTATCTACTAAAGAAACATCTATATGTGTAGAATTATTACTATTGATTGTGTATTCTCATTTCTGAGTTGATAACCAAAGTACAATAGAATTCCATACATAAGTATTTCTAATTTTCAAATATACCTTTGACAGCCTTTGACCTTCATTCCTGCTTTGAAATATAATTTTGTTGATCAATTTGCAAACCTTAAATATCACACACTTCTCAGGATGACTTAATGTTAGATAGTGAATGAGGTAACAGTAATGAGCATTGAGATCTAATTAGTAGCATACTCAATTACTTCATCAACAGTAAATAAGTAAATCAAAATGATATAAATTGTGTTTTCAGGTATAATAATTATCTTTGTCTTAGTGTACCTACAAAATTCTATTCAAATACCTAACAAAAATATTGAAATTAAAAAAATATATATTTGAGAAAAAAAACATTTGATTTCAAAACACTGTAAGGTTTAAATGAAATATTTCAGTATAGAGGTTAGTTTTGTGAAATTATCTAATTTTGTTCTGAACAGAGATTTCAGGGGCACCATGTATATTTATGTTATCATTGTAAGTATATTAGAATTTGCCTATTCAAATTCTCATCTGGTCATTACACCTCTCAAGAAAACTCCTTATGTAAGTACAATCTAGATTGGAAGAATTGCTATAAAAGTTTTATTTGATGATTTCATTTTGGGAAGTGGGGTGCTTGTTAATTGTTATTTTCTTATCAATGTTAATGTTTAATTGATGGGCAACTAATGTTTGTCGATAATTGCCTTTATGATTGAGTCTTTACTTGTACTTAAAAATAATAATAATAATAATAAAATATGTAAGCTTCTGTGGAATTGAATGAATTTATACTTAGATGAACATACATACTTCAGTATCAAGGCTAAATCGATTGTTATCATCTGATATACACTTACTCATTTCACGTACATGTAGAATTAGTCTGGCTACAAATCCAAGATATTCTTCTTTGGTTTTTGCTTTTTGGAAAACATGATTTTCCATCTCGAGACTATTTCTTGAAGTGTTCATTCCGGATTGACGTATAGCTTCATCTCTAATTGGAAATTATTTAATAATTGGGATATCTAGCAGTATTCTGCAAGTACTTACACTTTGGCTACAACACTCTGCCTGAATGCAGGTGTTCTCCAAGAATTTTCGTCAGTCATGGCAAATAAGAAGTCTTCCTTATGTTCGTGTAGTGAAATGGAAACCAAGAAGGCTTCCAGAACAATAATAATCTTCAGAAAGACATCACTATTGAAAAATTATTAAAATAATAAAATCATCAACACACATACAGAAGACACCTGACACAGCAACACAGGAACAAGGAACAAGTGGAACAACCTCTATTCTTTGACAGCACACAGCAAATAAACAAGCGTGGTCAACTCTGGTTTGAACTCTGGTCACGGACGTCACGTCACGGCCACGGTTCGCCATTCGCCCACTGAACTCAAACAAGAAATGGAACGATAATGCAATTCAGCAGTTTTACGCTAAATTGAATTCGCGCATACCACGTGATCATATAGCAAAGTTGAATGTGGATCATGCGCAGAAACCTTTTGCACAGGACCGGCCGTGTGTTTACAAGGGGAACTTCTGAAAAGGTGCATTTGACGGATTAAGAGGTTATTTTATGAAGTATTTGATACATTTTTATATTTTGTTGGTAAAAAAACACGGCTTCTGAAATAATGAAAATATAATTGAGTTGCAGAATATACATTTATTGATTTGAGAACAATATTAGTTTGCTGAATTTTTTTCGAATCAGAGTTCCTCTGATATTCTCAGTTTGCTTTTTTGTTATATAATAAAATCTGATTCTGAAATAAATTTCCATAGTAGTTTTTATTATTTTCAGCCTGTGATTCTCCAAAACTGATTGAGCAAACATGTGGTCATCTAAAACTTCCAATAATTTGTCATTTATCAATATTTGTTTCACAGATTCATTTAATAGTACATTCATGAAATTCGATTCTTTTGGAAGTTTATTATCATTATCTTGCATAATATGTCTGATTTTACGTTCACAAAAATTGCAAATTTTTATGATATCAGTTGAGGGTTTGACAAGACCACCTTTATTTTTCCTATTCAACAGTTTGAAATTATCTCCATCAACTGTGTCAGAATCCAAAGTTTCAATGTGCCTCAAACATTCAAAACATCTGATGAGTTTTTTGATTTTTGTAACAACAAAACCACTTATGTAAGTAATTACATTTTCAGTGAGCATTGTTAATGATGGCAAGAACTGAATCACATATTCTACATTGCCTTCAGTGATATCAATGTCAGAAATGTCCAAGTTATATTTTTTCACCAATGAAATGTCATCTATTGTTGTTCCTGAAATCTTATGTAGATCAGATGATGTTGTGGTCAGGATGTTCGTCTCATTATCGAAGAGACAATTTCCATCTACATCTTTAATGTCATGTTTCAAAGCCAGTCTTCTGTAGGTAAAATAAAACTGGTGTGCTGTAGGGTTGTTATTCCAGCCATTTTTTGACCTATAACATCAATAATTAGTAGAAACAATGCAGAAAGAGGAATAGAAGTATCATCCAGTTAAATTTGACTGATTATGTGATAAAATTACAGAAATAATCAATTTCAGTAGACACCTACTAAATTCTAAAATGATATGGTAGTTTGCTGAGTAATTTTTACAATATCCATTTACCTTATACAACAGAAGAACAATTCAATATGGTCTTGACTGAATTTGTAAGTCAATACATATTTTAATGGAGAATTCTCACCATTGACAAAATCATCAAAAATTCCTATCAAGGATGTAATTGTTATACAGAATCCTTTGAATGGAGTTTTTATTTTTGTGTTATAAATATGTTGTCCATCCTGAGTTTTCAATGATTTTATATATTCCATGATTTGTAAAAATATAGGCCTCCAGTAGTTGTCATTTGTCTTTCTAAGAGGGGCTTTACACCCTCTTCCCATTGGATTCCTTGAATTACAAAGATCAAATGCTCTATCGAATAGTCTTAAAAAATTGATTGTTCCATCTGCCTCTTGAAATTCTGGATGCTTTATATCACATTTGAGGAATTCCAAGGCATCTGCTACACTATTACTTAGTGTTTGTGCAGCAAGATTAACCTGAAAATAAGTATTGATAGGTAGTTATTCTAAATCTCATGAACAAAAATAATAACTCACTTTCATTTTTTGTTGGTGCCAATTGATATGTGACTGTTTCAACTTATTTCCTAATCTGCAAAACTCTTCTTCTTGAATTTTATGTAATTTGTCTATCAAACCAAAATCTATTTTTCTGTCCTCATTATCTATAAATATTTTATAAGCAGACCAATTATTCCTCACCAACTTTATCATATGGCAGGCATCAAATATGATATATATTTTACTCCCATCAACTGGATGATGGAAATATGGCTTCAAACAATGTATATTTGTCACTTCAGCTCCCAATTCAGTAGCCATTGTGAAATGGGCACTTGGTCCATCACATGTTACAGAGGTAGTTCTCACTCCAATATTAGATAATCTTGTTAAAGCTTCTCTAACAATATTTGCTTTTTCTGCTCCAGTTAAGCTATGGACTAAAAAATATCCAATGGGAAGTTTCCAATGACCATTGACACCGACTACCAACAAAACAAGTGCTTGAGTAGCACATTCCAATCCATCATCTTGAATACCTGTGCCCACATCTACATATCCCCAAGGTCTATTGGCAATGACATCCACTTGCTTTTTTATGGCCATTTCATCAAGCATTAGGGAGCAAATTGTTTCTGAGTTTTTATCTCTGTTTTTAATAACAAGTTTTTGGAGAGACACAAAACTACAATGAGTGAAACCAGGTTCACATTCAACATTTCTAATCCATGATCTGATTGTGCTGGGAGCAGGAAGTGCTAAACTGAAGGTTTGTCTCACATAGTTATATGCTTTACTGGAATAAAACTGGAGAGTCAAAGCAAAACTTCTCAATTCCTCTGGATATTTTTCTCTTCCCTGTTTCTTTCCCCTCTGGGATTTACTAGAGTTTGAAATAAATCTTCTCATCAGAGCCAGTGGTATCCCAGTAAAAGATTGTTCTAAAACTGTTAATGCTCCATCTGACATAAGATTTCTCTTTCTTAAATCCCAAACAATTTGTTTGAAATGAGTGACCTTTCTGCTTAATCTACTGATTCTTTCCTTGTTGAGTTTTAATTTTCTTGAAATCACCTGCTTAGATTTCCTAGCCTCCTCCAAATTGATAGCTAATTTCTTAGGCACAGCACTAAAAAAATCAATTATTGAAGAATGGAATGAACAACAGATTAACTTTTAACTTACCTATAATTATGGAATATTTTTATCTGTTTTCTTGATTTTTTGACAGGTCCTCGGAATCCTTCACTGTCTGTGGATGAGGATAAGTCAGCAAATTTTCTTTTTCTATTTTTCACCTTCTTGAATGGACATAAAACAACATTCTGTGACTCAGTAGTAGCAGACTCATCTCTGGTAGTAGTATCAATAATCTCTTCATTATTGTAAAATAACTCTTCACAAGCATACAAATTTTGTGAGGTAGATGAAATTTCAGTCAAACTGCTTGATGTTGTATCACTAATATCACTACTAAAATGCAGAGAAATGCTAAATTACTAGAAAATTCAATACATCTAACATAGAGGTGATTTTTAAAAAATGCATGAAATTCCTTAATGAATGTACCTACCTTTTTGATGGTGAAGCAACTTCAGTATTATTCCTGTTCAGGAAATTTTTCTCATGTGCCAATATTTCTTGAGATGCATTATGTTCAGGTTCTCTGGATGTACTGTAATCAGATAATTGTTCACATGAAAACTCTGGGAAATATGATATATAATAACATATGATTGAAGTACAAACCTAGGTGTTTGTGTGAGTGGTTTTCTAGGACCAAGATTGATAGTAGGAATAGCACTCGGTTTCAAACATCGTTTTCCTCTTATATAATTGTAGCTGTCTTCTGTGAAATGTGAACTGCATATTTGATTACTCTTATGGAGTTTTTCCTGATTAGGATCTCTTCCAATAGCCCTCATCCATGGCCTATAACGCTTGGAAGTTAAACTGTAACCACAAGATTTATATAATGAATATTTCATGAGTGAAAAAATATATGCAAAATATCTCCTAGAAATAATTACCAGAAATACTCCACTCCATCAACATTTCCTCGATTGTTGCAAAATAACACCATGCAGTGTTTCCCCATGATGCCCAGAGAAGTCTTTTAGAAGGGTTCAACTAGTCACACACGAATATAATGTAGTCTTTTCAAGTCCCCGATATGAAAATCACAGTTAAGGCACTACCAAAGATGACAAACTCAATAACACAGCTTTTTAAACTACAGATAATTTAACAAGAACACAAAACAAAAACACAATATGAAACCGAAAACAGCTTGCCGAAAATCAAAATGGACAAGATTCGATAACAAAGAGCAATAAAATACAATGTAAACAAAACTTAGGCTGACGAGTGGGCTGAGGCCAACTCTACTCTTAGGTCTGTGGCTGAAATATATAATTTTAGACATACGTTCACATAACACATCAAATACGTAATCTCAGACATGCCCAGCTAACCCTGGCACATATTGCGCATGTGCCCGATTCAACTTTTATGATTCGCCTGTTGGCCGTAAATGATCCTCGCGCATCCTGCTATATTGTCGTTCCATTTCTTGTTTGAGTTCAGTGCATTCGCCAGTGCATTCGCCACTTTTGGGTTCCATAGAGCATAGAATGATAGAAAGACAAGTGAGTTGACAACTAAACACGGAACACAAATAACCACAGGGGCAGACTGCCACTTGCCACTTGTAGTGGTTACGTTACTGGTTAGGTTCAAAGGTTTGGTTTGAGTTTGGGTAACGGTGGATTTATGCAGAGGTTTTAAGTCGTAAGTTTTAAGTCTCAAGTTTTAAGTAAAAAGTCATAAGAAGTTCATCCATTGGTTTTTAATGTAACCATTTATACAGCTGTCATAAGTTTTAAGTCTAAGAAAAGTTGCCCAACATTTATCTCTTACGACTTATGACTTAAAACTTGATCGATTTGCGCATGCGTCTGATTTTGCAAAAGGGTATCGTAACAAACAGCAGGAGTTGAATGCATGTAAAGCAAATATACATAAATAAAAATAGCATTAAGGCTGGAAATTTGGATTGAATAGAAGGAAATGAGAAAAATAAGCACACAAAATAACAGGATTGACACTTTTGACAGTCCTTAAAACTTCTTGCATAAATGGTCCATTTTTCCTTACGACTTAAAACTTACGACAAAACTTAAGACTTAAAACCTCCGTAAGGGTAAATCAAATGTAAAAATTTGGCGACGGATATTTCGAAAATACGCTATCATTTAATTTGAAAATCCCATAGATATATATTATATATAGAGTCCATACATAAAATATGATTTCTATGGAAAAAAAACCTAACGCTTGAGAATGATTGGTCGCATTTTCAGAACCTCAGTGAGAACAATATCTGGCCAGTGCGTAGCCAGTGCCAGTACACATATATTAACCACAGCCATGTGTTGTGTTGTACCTTGTACCACGTGATCATAGTACCTACCATAGAAATCATATACTAATATATAGTATATGATTTCTATGGTACCTACTGACTTTCTTGCAGACCTCTCTTATCTCTGGCTGATACCAAACAAATAGATCTATGACCACAACCACAGTACCGGCAATATGTCAATATGTCATAATCAATGTCATATTATATTAGCACCATTTTCATGTTTTTTAATATTTTAATAATACAAAATGATTAATAAAATGAATACAAACTGTAAACTACAGGTGCAGATATGGAAAATATCTCAAAAAGTAGAAGGGTATACTATGGGTTCTACCCTTTGTTGATAATTCAACCAATGAAAATAAGCAAGTTCTAATAGTTCTATAGACTCTCAGGAGTTTCCAGCTATGGAATCTGTACTGGTAGAACTAGATTTAGATAAAATATGCCGAATATGCATGAATGAAGGCACCATGATGTCGATTTTTAAAGTCAATGTATCAAAGAAAATGATGGCCTGTGCTGCAGTCCAAGTATGGCCAAATGATGGTTTACCTGCCCAGATTTGTAACAAGTGTTCTGCCAAACTTCATATTGCTTTTCAATTCAAAAAACAATGTGAAAAGTCTGATTCAAAGCTACGTCAAATGAAATCAAATATAACATCAAAAGAAGTGCACTCACATGAAGAAATTCAACCAGTGAGTCAAATAGATACTCAGCAAGTCATTGCCCAAGAACTGTCCCAAACAGTGCCTCAAAATAATTGTATTTATATGGGATGCACCCCTGGTAATGAGTCTATACAGAGCACTTTTATTTCTACAACTCAGGCTCAACCTCTGGGACAGATGGGATATCAGCAGGAGAATAATGTGCAATTGACTACTTATAGTTTGAATGATGTTAATCAACCACAAGTATATACTAGTATTAGTGGGACATTTGATATACCTTTACAACCTGTACAAGGAATTTTACATCAAATGGTACCTCAACTTCAAGTAAGTCCAAAATGAAGTAATTACAAGTTTTATCATGGTTGAGTTTAATTTTGTAAATAATTTAGTATTTTTTATAATGTAAAATTTTCTTTGGTCATTGTATTATATCATTGTTGGCCTTATATTAAGACTTAACTGATTGTGATCTCACTTTTCAGATACAGTCACAACAAGTTCCAACTATACAATCTCAACCAAACCCTACAGAGGACAAAAATCATATTAATGATAATACCCCCTCTAAAGAGTCAACATCTGAAGACTCTGCAAAGCAGTGTCCTATCTGCAAGAAAGTATTTGGAAATGCTAACAAGCTATCCAGGTAACTCACCTGATGTTTCATCCCACATCTAAGTAAACAACTTTCAAATTTGCCTTAGCTTTGTATTGTTTCTATATCTCCCTCAAATTTCAGGCACAAAAAGACCCACTCCCCAGATTTACCCTACAAGTGCAAGTTTTGTGCAAAGGCATTTTCTCACAGTGGTAATTTTAAAATCCACATGCGTATGCATACTGGTGAAAGACCTTTCAAGTGTGTGGTTTGTGGAAAAGGATGCAGACAGGCTCAGGACTTGGAAAAACATATTAGGACTCATACAGGTGAGTTTTGATTGATAATCTGAATATCATGTTTATTGATAATTTTCTGTTAACTTCTAAATTCAAGTAAATTTTCATTTATATGTGAATGGTGATGGTGTGTTTTCCAATAACTATGTATCTGTCAAATTGAGATCAATATCTTGCAAAATTTTGCTCATAGAATTTGACAGAAATTGTTTTTTACTCTATGAAAAGTAACAGAACTCTGTTGTGAAATATGTTTATGTTTGAAATGAATCTGAAATATGAACATATTTGTTTCCTAGGTGAAAGACCTCACAAGTGTACCACTTGTCCAAGAGCTTTTTCTACACGCTCAAACCTGATTGCTCATATCAGAACTCATACAGGGGAAAGACCTTATGTATGTTGTGTCTGTCAAAAGGGATTTTGTCAGTCCAGTGAACTAACTAAGCATATGAGGACACATACTGGAGAAAAGTCTCATATCTGTGATATTTGTAACAAAGGTGAGAATAAGTTTTTTCAGGGACATTCTGTGATGTCATAGTATTCGGCCATTATTTGTGAAATGCTATCCTTTCATTATTCTCAAGATCCTTCAATTTTTTTGGATGTTGGTTGTATACCAAACCTTTCACTTGACTCAATAAAAAAGTCTTAACTAGTTGGCTCAGATGACTGGACTACCACATTTAAAACATCTGTTTAATGTTATATGATATTAACTAGAAATTTCAGTTGCTTTGGCAACACATGTCACATGTCAATGATGTCGGAATGTCATTACTTATTACTCATAATTGTAATTTTTGGCTGAAAATATGAAATATTACCATCTTGAGTTTTATTTTAATTCTGTTTCATTGGGTTCATAAATTCACCATAATAGCAGATTTGATTACTTATTTCTTACTTGGGCTCCTGTTATTTATCACAACAAAAACTATAGGTTTCAACGGATCCAGCACCCTGATAGTTCACCGTCGGTCTCACACTGGTGAAAGGCCCTACAAGTGCATGATTTGTAACAAGGGGTTCACGCAATCCAGCTGTCTGGTAGTTCACATGAAATGCCACAACAATCTCAAAAAATTCTTCTGTCAACACTGCTCCGCGTATTTCAAGACAACGGAAGCCTTGAAGGAACATGCCGAAAGGGTACACCCTGGGAAAGACCAGATTGACACCAGTGGGTTCGAGGAGCACCTCATTAAGAAGCTAGAGAAGACATAATTAATTGTACAAGACTAAATAAAGTGATATACGTCAAATATTTAATACATCTACCTGTTTGATTATCCTATCCATTCGGTATCTGAAAAAAATTACAGTGAATTATTCCTATCAATCATACATTTTCAAAGTCAAATCTGAATATCAATGCGGAAATTTGAAGAGGTTGAGGACCTCAATTCTTGATTATTTTCATCATTCATTGGAAATTGCAATCCTATATGCAACTAACATCACTTTTCGTTTCACTGATGGATCGTACGAAACGTTTGAACTATTTCAAATCTACGCTCTAACCAATCACGAATCTTTATTGAAATAACTCGGCCAATCGGATCGCTACGTACCCCATCCCACGTGATGCGTCTCCGACACCGTGCCGTGGTTCTGTATGTCGTCAATCGTCATTGTGACTTGTGACCGTTGCATTCTCGTCTTGTTGCGATACAAAAACAAGTCTTGTCTTCTAGAAATAGCTACCAAAAAAGAGCTAACTAAATTTGAGTTTCAAAATATTACATCGCATTTGTATCTTTGTGTGACTGAATATCAGAGACGGTCACTGACGGTTTGTAGTGTTTGTTGTTCCTACAGTTTGGGTGAGTTTTTTATCTTGTAAGTAAATGACACAAAAGCCCCAATGCTATATTTGAGTTATTTGACAAAGGAAAGTTTGACAGTGTTTCTTAATCGTATGAACAGCTCCGTCGTTCGTCGTTGCATTTTGTAGTGATTATTCAAAGTTGGAAATCGACATAATTATAAAAAACTTGACAAGTCCATAAAATATTGAAAGAACGTCGATGTGTATAATAAATTGCTTTTTATTTCTTGACCTCAAATGAAATTATTTAAGATGCATATGTTGCATTGTCTCTAGCAATGTTTCTTCCATATTCAGTCAACCGGTTTAAAACTCCATTCTTTATTTAGATATCCGGAACTAGATTATGTGGGCTGATCTGGTAGTTCTGGTACTCGCGGTACCTTTGACGAGTATCTCATGAGTCATGTAAAATGAGTTGTACTGTTGCAGTTGGGCAAACAATAATATTGTGGTCCTGGATTATATTCTTTCAGGTTTTCGGCTCATCAATACTCTATATAGCAACCAGAAATTATAAATATCAGTAAATACCTATACCATTGGACATCAAAATAGTTATTTTATGAATAAAAAGACAGAAAATGTTGACATTATTATATAGAGTGAATTTTGAAATATCCCAATTACAGATTTATCAGTAAAATAATAAGTGTACCTATTTATAGGTATACACCTACCTACCAAATAGTAATCTACATTTTTCTAAGACTAAAGCGCTGATTGATATGTATACCTATATATAAATAATACCTGTTTATAAATAATGCAAAATGGTACAATAATTCTATTAGGTATACTTAGTGCGGAATTTACTGATGGCATTCAGCGATTTCGGAACGAATTCAGGTTCAGTAAACTACTACTTTACCAGTATAATGTATAATTCAGTAGTTTTTGAAATTTGAACTGAACAGTACTACCTAGTTAGGAATTTCGGAACTCGACCTATTATGTTATGTGTCTGGAAATGAGGTACCTACCTATCATCCATTATTGATCAATCATTGATAATATTGATATGGCCTCTTCTCGGTTTGGTCCGTGAGTTCAATTCTAATAGGTAGTAGGCATGTGTTTATTTGTACTAAATGTTAAAATTTTTAAATCAATGAAGCCTCTTTGGGTCAGTGGCGCGCAGAGCACTGTTCTAGTGGTCGTAAATTCAATTCTCATACGAGGCATTTGTTTTGCTTTTGAATGGAAATCTCCAATATCGAACCTAAATAATAAAATGCGTATTTATGGAATATCTTATGTAGCATCTTAGATCAGTCAGATGAGTGATAGACGTTACTGGTCCTGAGTTCAGTTATCATCATTTGCTCCTCGTTTAGCTCCATTTTCAATATCGAATAATTTATTTACGAAATCTGGTATAATTAGGCATCTGTTTTGCGTTTAACGTGCTCTCGAATTGAACATAAGTTATAAAAAGTTCTTTTCAGCCAAAAATATGTAGCCTCTTTAGCTCAGTGGCAGAGCACTGGTCTAGTAAACCAGGGGTCGTGAGTTCAATTCTCATAGGAGGCATTTGTTTTGCCTCCACTCTTTGTATATTGACTCCTCAATGTACGGAAAGTACTCGGAAAATATTGAAAGAGCTAAAATAATATAGCCTCTTTAGCTCAGTGGCAGAGCACTGGTCTTGTAAACCAGGGGTCGTGAGTTCAATCCTCACAGGAGGCAGTTGATCTAGTCAAATTTTTTGTCATATCTATATCCAAAAATGCTTTACAAAAGGCTATGTATGACAAGTGAAATGATAACCAAGTGAATAAATATGCCTTGTGTACTTAAAAAACATTTAAGGTATTGTAAGTCATTGACCAATACAATAATTCATCATGAAAAATTATTCGTGTATGTAAATGATTTAATAGGTATATTGTAATAAGTTGATTGGTCAACAATAAACATCAAAATGATACTGTACATCAAGTCATATTTTTTAGTCATTACAATTAAAGTTTTTTCACCACACACCCACAGAATCGTCTAGACTTCTTTATCTGCTTGATAATTGCAAACTTGAAACAAAGCACAAAGCAAAGTTGTTTACCTACACCTCGGTTACAGACGTTACAGTTGTCTGAGTTGTCCATAAAAGGCTAATAAAATACAATGTGTGTGTCTCACAATATGATGGAAGTTATACACGTCTGGCAAAGGAAAACATCTCATGAAGAAATCATCTTGAGGTGAATACCCATATATATTTACGGGTATTTAATGAGAGAAATAATGAGAGAAATAAATTTTACCTTCCACTTTCGTATACCTTTCGTATAGCCACAGTTCGGCATCGTTGCTTTGTTTTTTTCTTGACGATAGATTATTTTTCTATGATAATTGTTTTTTGCCAGACTTGTATATGACACCTTTAGCATGAAATCTTCTTAGTAGATAGTAAAATAAAATGTCGACTGTCGGGAGATAAATAAATTTTTAATTCTATTTTTATCAAGAAGCTAGCATGAGACAATGGTTAGGCGCTCATCTATGATTCAATATTGATCGATCTATCGATATCAGCTGTCAAACGAGTAAATTTTTATTGTCAATATTGTTTTCTCGATTTTCGAAGGGAAAAATGAAAAAGTTGCAGAGTTGCAGCTACAACCCTGAGTGTGAAATCAAAATTCCACATAACTAAAAAGAGAATTGGAAATAATAATCGCTTTCATGCTCTCTTCATTATCATATTGATTGGTTTATTATTTCGAAGGATGTGAAAGAAAAAAGAAATTCATCCACATCTCTTATTCTCAAGAAATTCAAATTTCTCACATCTGAGAAGAAAATAAGCAAATTCATGTGTTTATCACTATCTGTTATAATTGCTAATTCAAATTGGAAAATAACCTAACCTAATTATCAGTGTTTGTTTCGAATTAATTGATGAGAAAATAAAAATGGTGGAGCTATTCAACTGTTTTTTCCATATGTCCAGATTGTCCCGTGCAAATGAGAGAAGCATTGGCGTGCGAAAAAATACTATTAAACTTTTTATAACAGAAAACTCCACTTTGCGTTTTGTTGTTTCAGGTAAAAAACCTTGTGAACATGGCTGAAGTTGCACCTGAAAATCCATCATCCACCACTGAACGTGAGTAGTTAGATAATTTAGTTTTTATACCAGAAGTTGTGATAGATTAGTGAAAACTCAATAAAATTCTCATCGATTAGGGAAACCTCTCGGTATGGCATCAATATTCCCATTTTCGTCAAGGTCAGTGGCGGATTATGTTACACAAATTATACAAGGTTCCCAAAATTGGAAGGCAATATTTCACTAACCTGATCTAAACCGCGAAATTATTTCAAAATTTCCGGTGAAACTACGAGAGGCTCGCGCCAGAATTCCTAAACACACACTATAGTATGTAAGCTATCTAGTAAGTGTCTTTACGCGGTTCGATGTCTTATCAACTCTTATTTTTTCTCAATTCAATTATTTCTCAAGAATTCACCAAATATGGTGATCTCTGTGCCCTTATTGAAAGGTTAGAAGTTTCTTATTAAATAATTCTATATTTTTACTAGGGGTTAACAAAGTAGCCTTTGACACATTCAAATCTCAACATAAAATTGACGTTTTCCGAGGAATGTCATTAAGTGACAGCATTTGCGCTCGTGAAAAAACGCTCGTCTCTACCATAAGTATATTGTTGAAAACGAAGTAATATTTTATTGCATGATTGAAAATAGTGACTGTGAGTTATCTAATGCACCTTCTCATGTAGTAGAAAGAGCTAAAACTGTAACTTTGAACCTCCTACCAGAGATAATATTTACTGAGAAAGGTAAATTTCAATTAAACTGTTTCGAACTGTGCTTCCAAGAACACCGGAAGTCATTATCTCGGCGGCTCGCGTCAAGGTTGTGATTTATGGCCTCGCGATAACATCGGTCGCCGACGAACCAATTAGAGGACAATAGCGGATGACTCATAACCGTCGCAGATTCTCGAAAATTAACGGTATTTGAAGAATTTGCTAGAATGAGTATTTTGTATCTATAAAAGGAGCGCAATGGCTCGTACAGTCAGTTTTAGTTTGAAAAGAGTTTTGAGTTTAGAAAGAAAGCTAGTATTGTGAACATTGATATTTGTAAAGCGAATATCATTATGATTTAATCAAGTGTTTATTGAGTTGTAATTCGAGTTTTTAGTGAAATAAATTGTTTATTTTTGTACTGAGTGTTTTAAATTCACGAATCCAAGTAGAAATATCGTAACAATACTTTATACTCTATGGAAGTTTGAGAAGTACCATCAGCAGTAGTAATAGTAGGTACCTAATAAATTATTGAGTTTTCTTGTCTAGGAGCTGCGTTTGTAGAAAAAATATTGTGTGTCTTGCCGCTCTCGAGAGATAACTGTCTTTTTCCAGCGGCAAACTATCACTTTGCGCTCTAAATACAAAAATAGCTATTCGGGATAGAAAATAACACGTAGCGATACCTGATGGTGACAACTCGAACTTCTCGAAATTGTATCGTTATTGTTTTGTTTTCGTATTCGTGACATTACATATACGATTTCACATGGATTTCACCAGAAGAACTCTCGAAAAACTGCTAGAAATACACCAACATCAGAACCGAACGTAAACAGAATAGAGGTTTAGTTTAGTTCAGTGGTTATCCTACTTGAGTGATTTTACGAGTCACCGCTAGGTAGCGTATAGCTTAGCACCTATCGCGAATACCGTTAGCAGCCATCGGACAAGTAGCATTAAAACTTCCTGGCGTGAGTCTCTCGTGGTGAAACTGAATTGACAGGGCTGTCACCAGGTTTCAATGCATTCCATTGATGACTTTTCAGATTTGTGCGTAAATTTGGCACACTAGAATGATTCTTGAGCTGGTGGCCCAGTGCCACCGATATTGTGCTGTGCAGATCAATACGTCATCTATATATAACTGCCGTTTTCAGAGGGTGTCGATGTTTGATTGGGTAATTGAGAACGTGTCAACTTTATGAAAGGAATAGTGCTGAGTGCATGTCATCAGGGACTCTTAGGGCCGAGGGGTAAGCTGACCCGGGGTTAACTTTACCCTAGAGCTAATTTCCCGTTTGATTTTGATAGCGTTTAACCCCACCTAAAAGTGAATAAACATTTTATCCCAGAGTTAGCTGTTAACCTTGGTTTATATTAACCTAACCCTGCATTGATAAACCGGCCCTCAATACATGAAATGCTTGGAATTTTATTAGACTATTTCACAAAGTGACTGAATTCGATGGAATTTATTCCAAATCTGCTCATTTTGAAATGCATGCACAACGTGATTATTTTTATTTGACATTTAACTGTCACATATATACACGAATCTGAAAATACCGAACTTGACAGGCTAATCATAGTCACGTCAAGAGTCAAGTTTGTGTTATCGAGGTATGGATGGGGATTTATCCTTCGATATGGATGGGGATTTATCCTTCGATATGGATATGCAGATGCACAGTGTGTTCATGAAAGTGGGGAGAATTGCCCCTGTGTTCAATAATTGTTCTGTAGCACACACACGGCGACAGGCATAATTTACATTCGTAACTATAAGTTGGGGGATTCATATTCAGGAAAAAAGTGCGTTCGGGGTAATATCGTTTTTAAACCTCTTATACCCCAAGACTTTTTTTTCCATGCTGCGCCGATATATGCCCTAGGGAGTCGCGGCACGTATACACGCATATACCCATAATGACAAGTGTCGGCGTCGTATTGTCGAGGGGAGAAGGAAAACATAGGCTGAGACACCGGATTTTTCCGGGTTACTCGAAGAAATACCTCGATTAGCTGTATAATGAGTAAAACCATACAACGAGGATACAATATATAACCTTGGAACTGTCTAGTCGTGGATGGCTATAATAATAGCATAGTCAGGTTTAATAGTGTTTTTCCAAGGAGGAGTCTACCAGATCTGAGACTACTCGAGGTGTCTCCTGAAGAAACTTTTCGATAATTGCATGAAAATTATATACTGATAATTGTGTTCATTTTCCGAGTTTCTGGTCATTTTCATGCACAAGTTTAATTCAGTGAAATATCTCACGAATATAATAGTATATTATTCAACGAGCGTGTAATGATTGATATTACTCATGAGAATGAAGTTCGCGACGTAAACCGCATGTGAACGTCGTAATCAGGTACTGAATACAATACTTTTTCGATGACTGAGTGTTCACTATTAAATTCTAACGGACGAGATATTTAGAGAATATTTCATTAAAAAAACTAATTTTACCCAGTAAGAAATAATTCGTACCATAGTATATCGAAGAAGCCAATATTTTTTTATAGGAAAATAGGGATTTTTCATAAATGTTCCTATTGTCCCAAAGGGATGTTTTCTGGAATGTCGTACAGATGTTACTGATGTGTTATTAGGGATGTGGGATGGATTTGTACGAAGCGATTTTTTTTCTGTATTTTCAATAAAAATAACAAAATGAAAACTGCCAGAACAAAAACAGAATTATCATCAGAATCGCAGTTTATGCAATATGGATTTCTCGCTCTCTCACCTGTCCCCCAATATTTTTTTGTTCGTCGGGTTGGTACGCCGTTTTCCGTTTTGAGAAGGTGTCGATGTTTTGAAACGAATGGGGATATCAGAATAAGTAATTCAAAAAACCCAGATTTGTATTTTATGCAATTATGTATATTTTTCAAAAATCGTAGCAAAGCGCTTTCGACTGTTGAGTCATCATCAGTGCATACTTGTCAGGTATTTGTATTTACAAGAATTCCTTAAAATCATAAAAGTATTCATCTGCTACAAAATGATTTTCACATCAATAAAATAACTAGAATAAGCATTCATTAAATCCTTTGAAGTTTTCAGTTTTTTCAGTCTGATCATTAATTTTTCTCCTCGTGATAGTTTAAAAGCTAACGATGGAAATATAATTTCAATGAAGGGAAACACAGCGCTAGAAATTACATTTTCTAGTATTTTACATTGATTTGCCTCTCGACACAGATTTCGAGATTTTGTTTTGTGAAAACTGAAATAGCACTAGTTTTGGCTCATACGTACTTTAGTACTGAACCGTTTCGAATAGTACTAAATCTAGTTCTAAAGTACTAACTGGTAGGGGTGGGCGATAATGATTTGGAAATATCGATTATCGATAATCAGAATTTATCGATATAATCGGAATTATCGATATCATCGATGTCATTAATAACCTGTTTTCAATCCTTTACAGCCTATTGAGACCAAAAATTCGAATAATTTCTTGTGTTGTGTACGTGGAAATAGAGAAATTATTGCAGGATTCAGAATTTCTGGGTTGAGCGATAACAATTTGGAAATATCGATTATCGATAAAAATTATCGGTTTTTCGATAAAATCCGAATTATCAATATTATCGATATTATCAATATTGTTGATATTATCAATATTATCGATAAAAATTCGGAAATATTGATAATAAGAATTTATCGATATTATTGGTTTATCGATGATATCGGTATTATCGATATTATCTATATTATCGACATTATCAATAGTATCAATATTATTGATATTATCGATTAATCGATCATTTATTTTCAAATATCAATATTATCGATAACGATTCGGAAATATCGATTATCGATAATGAAAATGTATCGATATTATCGGTTTATCGATATCATCGATAACGATTCGGAAATATCGATAATAAGAATTCATCGATATTATCGGTATTATCGATATTATCAATATTATCGATATTATCAATATTATTGATATCATCAATATCATTGATATTATCAATATTATCGATATTATCAATATTATCGATATTATCAATATTATCGATATTATCAATATTATCGATATTATCAATATTATCGATATTATCAATATTATCGATATTATCAATATTATTGATATCATCAATATCATTGATATTATCAATATTATCGATATTATCGATATATTGATAAATTCGCCCACCCCTACTGACTGGAACAGCCCTCGGAGCAAGCCTCGAGTGTTGTCCGATTGTGCCGGCGCATCGGGGGGGCGGGGGGGGTGGTTCCACCCCCGCCCTCCCCCGACTACGCCCGCCGTATTGACCCGCCAGAGGGGCGGCGCGCGCCTTTCCCCCCTTTCCCCCCTTTGCGTCCACCGGAACCGATCCCCAGACCGACCCGATCCTCGCTCCGGGCGCGACCTTCTCACTCCTCTGTGCCAGGGAAGATCCACAAGATCCGCACTCACAGCGGGCGAATCTACTGGTTGACGTTGACACTCACACACACACACCGCGTCGAGATGATTATCGGCCTAGTGAGGGAATCCGTCTTGCAGTGCTTTTGTCACACGTGCAGGGCGCCGCTGCCGCTAGCCGGTAAGTATGTGGCTTTTTTCGTTGTGTTGTTCATAGAGAGATCTTGATCTGGCGGAATGTCCGTTTCTTTTGCGCTGCACTGTACACTTTGGTTGGTCTTGAAGATGAAGCCTGGCGGTTTTGACGTTCCCGCACTGCTTTTTTGTGGAAGTCAAGATGGCCTGTTCAGATTTTGCGCAACTAGTTTCGTTTGTAAAATTCAGGGCGATTTTGAAAATATATACTCTTTGGACATTTTTTTCATGTACGAAGTCATTAGGGGACAATGTCGAGCTAAGAAGTATGTCTTACAGAGAATTCTGCGCAGAATCCATTAGCGCTCTCAATCTTTCTTCTGGGGTGGGCATGGTTATGGAGATACGGCACAAACTTGTAATTCTCCAATGGAAAACCCTGAATTTCAACAATTCGTTGAACGCGTTATTTTATTTCCTTCAAAATGATGTATAATATCAAATACATACGATTTTCGTGCCGTATATCCACTACTGTACCCCAGAGGAAAGAAAAGAGTGCGCCACTGGATTCAGCGCAGATTTCTATGTTAGCCATACTTAGCCTAACATTATTTCTAATAACTTCATGCTTATAGGAGAGGTACAAAAAGTTTACATTTTCAAAATCGACCTGTTTCTTACAAACAGAAATGATTAGGATGCAACATTTGTTAAGGCCATCTAGAGTTTCACAAAAATGCAGGACTGGAACGTTAAAATCGCAAGGCTCTATCTTCAATAACCGAGAAACCTCTCAATCAAAAGGAGATGCATCTTTTTGTAACATATATTGCTTTCGACAGTTTTCAAATAATAGAAGATTATGCAATTACAATAATAACTGTTGAACAAAGGAATTAATTTTCCGTGTCCTTTGCGCTGAACTGTACCCACATCTTTTTTTTCAACCAGAAGAAGATTATGCAATTATTACGATAATCATCATTACTGTTGGACATAGAGAGCGTTCATTGATGGCTCTTTGATTGGCTGGCTGGCCGGCTCTGGAAACAAATCTATTGATTTCTATAATTCTTTGGGGGTTGGTGAGACTCGCCGGACGCGTTTCTACAATACGCCGTTGACACATGACAAGCATGTATCCTAGAAGATTAATTGTTGAATTGGCAACTTCGGAAATGGGTATTCTGAGTTAACTAGATCAGGATTTCTTTCATGAAATAATAATTGATGATGTGAGTAATAAAATGGAATGAGGTCATGTCGAACATTGGAATGAAGAATTGATATTATCAATTGAAAATGTCCACCATTGGAGCTCTCTGAATTGAAAATATAATTTAGTTTGCATTTATGAGGCATTAACAATCAACTATGTTTTTTTTTCTTTACTTGATATTCTTGATACGATATATTTCTGTCAACATTGATGAATTGGTGCAAAGATTCATTGAATATTAGTGGTAGGTACTTAATATGCAGGGCAACAAGAATTGAAAAATGAGAAATCTATATATACCTACGTAGGAAACTATTTCATTATCGATTTTACGCAAATGTGTTCTTACTTATCAGAATATAGTAAAATCAATTATCTAAGATCCGCTTTGTTGCATTTTAAAAAACTATCTACATTTCTGAAACAACCAAAGTAAATATTCATATGGAACCATGTATCATTTGTTTGTCTTAATTAAGTAATCTTTTCGTCAATTCAAGAAATATGAAATGGTGTATAGCCAAAAATATGCAGTTATCATAATGTCCCGAAGATGTTTATCATAACCTCTAAATTTTGAAAACAAGTAAATTGCTGACTCAAATCTAAAATATTGTTGTGATTAAGTTTTGTCATCAACTAAGTATTCATTCGATAAATTCGTCGTTAATACTGAACGCTGAACCTATCACTAAAGTCTATTATTTCTTGTATATCTTGAGGTAAAACTAATAAAACCTTCCGAATTCATTTGACCTTCCCCAGTCCGCAAGAAAAAAATGTCTTTTACAGGCCATAGCAACAGTAGAAGCGGAAAAAGATGAATGTGATGTCGATAGATGAAAGAGAGGGCTAATTCCATAGGCGTGCCCAATGCTAGAGGGGTTGAAATGCTTGCAATCATTAGTTACTATTGGTGCAAGTTATCAAAATAAATGTAACGTGATTTTAAGTTCCAGTTGTGATTGAGTGGTCCACTTTTTGAAATCCCCTGAATTTTCCATAATATTTGGCTGTAAGACGGAATGCCCTAATCGCAAAATATCTGAGTGACCTCTGGTTGTCTGTAGGATCGATGGCAGGATGAGAGAAAGAATAGTTCAGAGGTGTAAACTTCCGTATTGCCGGGGTTCACGGTTCATGAATGAAACTTTGATGAGGGGATTTAACGGAAAAAATGCGCGAAGCGCCTTCATTATGTTTTTCCTACATGCTGAGTTTAGCGACTATTTAAACATGATGATGATTATATCAAAGCTGGAATTTGTCATTTCAATCTAGTTGATTTTTGCCTTTTTGTATACTCTTTCTAAACATTGAGGGGGTGATGCTATTTTATAAAAGTTATTTCAAAAACTCAAGTTCCTATAACATTTTTTTCGAAAACTCGCTAATCTATCATTACCGAATCATTTAATAAACTTGTTGTTTTTTACATTTTTCTCGGAAACATCCCATTTTTGTCGTGGTAAAAAAGACGACCTATCTCGAATAGTTTCTTTATGTCCTTCGATATTACGTCTTCAATATTCAGAAGACTAAAACTGTTATAGGCCTTTTTTGAAGATCAAGAGTAGTTGGGGCTCTTTGGCTTTGAGAGATTTATATGCAATTTGGATTAAGGATGCAAAGGAACACGAGTACCAAAAGTGTACCAAAATTGAAAAAAATCCGTGCATTAGAAACAAAGTCATAAAAATGTTGATTTGAATAATTTATTTTTTGAGGATAATTTCCGGGCTAAAAGTTAAAATTTATTTTTCACCATCTTCTGTTTGCACTAAAACATTCTCATTTCAGATATAACACTGACATAACATGACTGAAATTTTGACAGCTCAGAATATGTCATATTCTGCATGTTTTAGAACCGTATGATACTAACTATTTATTCTAATCCAACTCAATTTTGTATCAGTAAGTATAAGGAAAAAACTTCGGGAAAAGTAATAGAACAAATAAATTACAAAACTAGATCAAAAATTGATAAGTGGAATGATGTGAAAATTTGAAAAAAAAAATATAGGCAATGTGATTGAAAAAAGCTAAAATGAAATAGAGGTTGATATAGAAATTGAGAATATCAAAATAAATAGAATAAACTGAGAAGTGAAGAACAAACTGAATTACTTATTTTAACAAGGAAAAAATTTCTGAAGTAATCGGGAAATGGAACAAATTCATTCGATTTATTAGTCATCCACAATCAATCGTGTCAATTCTGTTTGAATATTGGTAAAATAACCATATTGTTTTATGTCTATTAAATTTGGTATTTTGACTGTAATATTTATGGTGGATTTATGCAGCAATTTTAAGTCATAAGTTTTAAGTCGTAAGTTTTTAGTAATAAGATTCAAGACATAAAGGAAAAAAGACCATATTTATGCAGGAATTATTAAGGACTGTCATGTCTTAAGGGTAACTTCTCCCATTGGTTAATTTCTGCGGTTGTGTCAGTGGTCACTTTACAATTTCAGTCATCAAATTCCATTTTTTCTTTTTATAATCTGATGATTCTGATATAAGTTTGAATAAACAACACAATCACAGACAATAACCTATAAAAACCGTCACAGAATTTAAAACTCTGAACGCATGCGCAAATATGATCACTTTTAAGCCATAAGAGATAAAAGTTGGCCAACATTCTTATGATTTAAAACTTATGACTTGCAACTTAAAAATAATGTCAAGTGTATGAATGGTAACATTGAAAACCAATGATTGAACTTGTTACGACTTATGACTAAAAACTTACGACTTAAATCTTATGACTTAAAATCGCTGCATAAATCCACCAGTAGTACCTACTTAAGATTTCATCGAAATATGATTCAGATTCGGTTTTTGAAACGCCAATTTATTAACTCTTTGCTATGAAAGCAATATCCTTTCTGTAACCATATTGCTATTTGAAAACAGAATAGACCCGAGTATCTGAAATATTTTTTTCCTTCTCCATATGCATATTCTAACGAAAATATAACCTTCAATCAACCAATGGTTTTCACTGTATCTAATCAGCCAGGAAAGTAGCTTATACGTGAAAAGCCTTCATTCATTGCCGTGATACTTCTACCTTTTCGTGACTTTGTTTGTGTTTCAATTAATCATTCAAAGGGGGGGGGGCGGCCCCTTTCCTAGGGAAAATGCGCCGCCTCTGGCAGCCGGTCGAGCCCGGAATTCCCGTCCGCATGTCTACCGCCGCCGGTGACTCATCGGCGAGCACCGTACAGACGTCGCCGCCGCCGCCGCGGCGCCACTTGGGGGGCGGCGGGGATTCGACGCTATCGGGTCGAGTCTGGCGCGTGAGGTGTTTTTAGTCCATTTATTAGCGTAATTAGAAAAAAATATACAGGGTCACTCACGGTCGATGGTACCTTAGACGTTTACGGAGAACGGAACGTAGGATTATTCTGAAAATTTGGTTTCTTGGGTGATCAGTTTTGTTCTATCGATCTAAAATACTTTCAGCGTTGCGGCGTTGTCGTTTCTCTCAAAAAGTAGCAGCAACTTTGTTATTTCAAATGGAACATCCTGTATTTTATTTCATTTTTAGATTCTTCCTGAAGAGCTGATTACGTCGATCTATCATACTTGGGGTATAGCGCGAAATATTACAGAAATATAGGGTGTGAAAAATCGAGATTTTTCAACTTTAGGAATTTTTTGTGTCGAAACTATCCATTCTTGCTCAAAACGGCTTACATGTCCCTATCTTAACTTTTCATTTAATATCTACTGACATTTAATAGAAACAAAGAGAGGGTGATGCAAAACTCAAAATTTTGAACCACCCGTATTTGTTTCAATTAAATATCTATCGATAGTAAATGGAAAGTTGAGATAGGGACATGTTAGCCGTTTTGAGCAAGAATGGATAGTTTCGGCACAAAAAATTCCTAAATTTGAAAAATCTCGATTTTTCACACCCTATATCTCTGTAATCTTTCTCGCTATACCCCAAGTATGATAGATCGACGAAATCAGCTCTTCAGGAAGAATCTAAAAATGAAATAAAATACGGGGTGTTCCATTCGAAATAACAAAGTTGTTGCTACTTTTTGATAGAAGCGGCAACGCCGCAACGCTGAAAGTATTTTAGATCGATAGAACAAAACTGATTACCCAATAAACCAAATTTTCAGAATAATCCTACGTCCCCTTCTCCGTAAACGTCTAAGGTACCATCGACCGTGACTGACCCTGTATAGGTGGAAAGTTTTAATGTATCGAGATTAAACGCACCAGAATAAGGAGGCTTGAAAAGCATTGCGGTGGGTTTTCTCATTTTTCTCAGAAACCACTGGTAGCACAGAAAATTTTATACGTACCAAAAATGATCCTCATAAAATTTTCTACAAAAAAGGATCTTTTCATTATTTCATTTTATTCAAAAGATTTGGAGCAAAATGTGAGATCGAATTTAGGAGTTGCTTTCAGCGCAGATCAGTTATACACACCGAAGTTTTTTTTAAATGACTACAAATTGAACAATTCCAATTCATTGAATTGCATACTAACATTTTTGGATGTAGTAGTAGCATTTATTGGGCACAGTTTAAGTTTAGGTTACAAGATATACAGATAAAATTCAATAATACAGTAGCACATTGAAATGTTTACTTGGTGAACATTCAGTGTTCGAATGGGCATTTCCACTATCTTAAAATATGCCCTTTTTTTCACATGACGTGATGGAGGGAGGCTTATAAGATAGTGTAAACAACTTTATCACTCTGAATTTGTTAATTTCGATTAATTATTCGATATTGAAAACGTGACTTCACATTCTGTAAATTCAAACGATCCTTCGCTGTGACGTCAGTGTCTTCCAGAAATATGATTGGTCGAAGTTTGTGATGGCGTTAACTGACTCGTAAGTGAGGGCAGGTGAGGGAAAGACCCACCGCAGTTGCCATGTCTCTGTAAAATCTTTGAATCCACTTCGTGTAATGAGAAATTGTTCTGAATTGTGAGTAATCAACTATCAGACACTCCCAATTCATTGTGAAAATGAAAATATTTCAAGATTAGGGATGATCATGTTTGGTGTAAATTTTCAATCGGAGCAGATTCAGTTACATCTGTCGGACAATATCACATTCTTATTCATCATCTCTTTGAATACATTCAGATTTCGTGATATATTTGATGTAATGGGTACATATAATTTGTCAAAACATCGTGATCTGAACATAATCATCATCAGTTATTATAAAATTGTCATTCTCAGAAAATGTGACTTCTGATATGGCAACCATGCATAGAAATTATCAATAAAAACATAACCTCTTTATAAACCATAATAACCATTATTCCGTCCTTGCGATTTTTGTTCGTTTACTTCGTTCATTGTTAATTTGGGCTGTGATTTTAAGAATAGGGACACAAAATGTCAAGTTCCGATATGTCGAAATATTTTTGTTCATGTTCATGCTTACAAAACAACTGGAGGATGGCTTTGAAACTGCCTGAAACAGTTCATATTGGTAGAAACAATGTTGCCTGCGAAGACCACTTCAATGTAAGTATTGTCAGAATCTTTCAATAATTCAGTCCTGTTCAAAATATAATTTACAGCTAGAAGAAGATGCAGCCACTTGAATGTACTATGAAGTTATTTTTGAGATCAGGAGTGGTACCTCATAAATATATATTATAGAAAGTCCATCACCAACTATTTTGCCTAGTAATTTGAGTGAGTCAACAAGGAAAAGAAAAGTGGACTATCATCATCCACCTATGAAACATCCATGGTCAACTTCAAAGAATATCATGAAGAAACTGTTCAATGAAGAATTACCTGGTTCAAAAAGGCCCAAGATAGAGTCAGATATTCGATCCTCCAGCTGGTTCATTTCAAGTGCATCAAACATATTGTGAAAAAATAATATGTTCTGTAGATGTTCAAGTAAACTTGAGAAGTAAAGTGAAAGTTCGAAGTGTCTCAATGAATACCAAAATAGTGTATTTCAAAGCTGAGAATATCGTTAATAAAGCAAGTTCTGCCATATTAGGGGACAAACTAGTGAAATCAAGTATTAGTTCTCCTTCATCATCAACAATTTCTTGATGTTCAAAATCTACAGAGGAATACAAACCTATTTCCTCATCAGCTGCTACTTCTGTGGATGAAAGTGATCAAAATAGACTCCTAACTACTGTTAAAATGTTGAAGAAATAAGAAAAAGATAAACAAATTTATACATTCAATAATTATTATAGCATGTGAGCTCATTTATTTAGAAAAACCACTGCTGAATAGTATTGCTATAAACTCTGCAAAAAATGGAATTGTACGTTTCATAAGAAGTTAAAATACTTGTTTTGAGAACATATACCTATATAGAAAATAAAATATCACTGTATTATCTATTGAATATATTTCCAATTATATATTTAGGAATATAAGACCTAAATATGTTGATACTTTTGCTTGTCATCACAGTATTACCCTGAAATAAGTTCTCAATAAAAATGTTTATTCAAATAAATGATGAGCTTTATTCATATGTGTGATTTGGAATAGTAGGAAGTAAATTAATATCATTTTATTTAGAATTTATTTATTTGAATTATTAAAACAAAACCATTTCAATATATTTGCAGGTAAAACTTTTTACAGCAGTTTATTGTTTCTCAATATAATAATAATCCCCAATGATAACAGCAAAAATTTGTAATATTAACATTTCAATGTTTTGATTCAGAATGAATTGAAATATAAGATATTCAGAAAACAAATTGAATATATATTTTATAGCAGCACACAGAATATATCAGATGAATAACTGAATGAACATATCAAACAAAAACTAATTAATAATTAAAATCTGATGATCATCAATAATAAGGTACTTGATAAAGAATACACAGGTATGTAAAAATCCATCCTGCTCACTTTTAATAATGAAGCACTCTTCCATTAAAAAGGAACACCATGTTTACAACCTCCTGTAAACAAAAAGTATGAAATCAAATAGGAACTATGATTTTTCAGAATGTGTAAAAATGTATAAAGTTCATGTGATTGTCTGAGTATGAATTGCTGACCAAAAGATTTGTTCTCCTCTTTTTCATTCATTATCGCCATAACATTGTAGACTTTCTTGTGATTCTTGTCTTCAGGTATGATTTTTGTTCTCTGTACATATATCACCATCACTTCTCAACTCAACTTATGATATTGCTTAATCACCATAAGCCTCCATGGTTGATCTGAAACGTAAAATTACCTTCAATAACAAAATGGAAACAGGTTTTCATTTCACCACTCTTCTGGAATGTAAACATAAACTAACCTTTGTGTTTTCACGTTGAGAACTTCAGCACTAACGAAATTTGCATTATTCGTTAAAAAATCACCCATCATGTCAATATCCACCATCGGCAAATTATCCGATGTACCCATTTCAAACCCTTCATCTATTGTTTCCATCCTGAATATGAACACACTTGAAACTTGAAAAGTAATCAAAACAATCCAGATATAGGTTAGGAGTGCTAGGACGCGACGACAGATGAAAAATATAAATACACACACACAGTTGCCAAGTTGATAGTTTAACACACTATCACTTGCTATCACTTGCACTCTCAAGATAAAATAAAGTTCTCGAATCAGTAGCACCTTATATATCTACCACCTATTCCTAACAGGTATTAACGCAATGGAATTTTAATACGCTAATCAAGTGATAAGACGAGGGATTATGTATTTCTGGATTACCTTCCTTCTGTCTTACTAATCTTTAATTTTTGATCTGGCAACTCTGTGTGGTGCATAGATCATTAACGTATAACAACGGGACAACCAATCAGAATTGGACGCGCACTGACGTCATGGCTTCCCTCTTCTTCTGGATCGTTTGAATTCAGTAGATTATTTTGGCGTTTTCAATAATTTTTAACTAGATAAATTGATGAAAAAAAAATCTCAAAAATGGGTACGAGGTACATGAGAGTCCAATATTTCGAAATATAATTTTTCTGAAAATGACTGGAAATGCCCATTCCAATGCTAAAGATCCATAAAACTTCTTGATGGGCGCCTCTACTGTTGAATTGTTTCTTTTCAATACTCTTTTCAATATTTGTTTGATAGTGATCAAAGGACCAGATGCTATTCAGCTCAAGATCATACTGCATTATATTCAGAACACAAAGTTTATTGCATTATTGAATACAAAAGTTGAATGTGACTTCTAATGAATAATATTAACATTTCAATGAAAAAGCACAAAACTCTGTATCTCGTTTAATTTAGGTATATATTATGTTTGAATTGTTTATTGTTTCGTTGTTGTTTTTTGTAATGGTTACGCGTAGTTATGAGAGGTACCTAGTCATGATGACCACTTTGAAGTCAAAAATGTTCATAAACGTTACAATTGTTTTTCATTTGTAAACTCTCTTATATTCAGTTGCCAGTCCTCATGTTGCAATGCCATTAATGAATAGCTATGAGCAAACGCTTAGTATAAGTTCAACAACCTTTTTTGTTCCAAAATGGGTTTCATTTTTAGTATTGCATAGTCTGATTTATTTCAGACTCTAGTCTAGAGTCTAGATGAGATGGTGTTATATTATTGCAAGGTAAGGGTAACAAGGGAATTATAAATTTGAATTAATTTATTATCGGTTATTGCTAGAAATTCATTGGATAGAATAAAATAACGAAGAGGATTTTTTTGTGGAAAATTTTATGGGGAATGTTTTTAGTATCTAGGTATATTTTCTGTACGACTAAAGGTTACCGAGAAAAACCACCGCAATATTTGTTAGGGGTGATTTTTGGGGGTGAAGCTTACGATCTCTTGATTTTAAGCTATTCCTTTGTTGTGTAAAATCTCCAGATTTGATGGCCAAACTTTGAAAGTTATTTCCATTTTAGGCTATTTTCGGTCTTCGGAAAATAATACGAAGAATTAAAAATGCAAAAGTGACACGCGATTTCATAAACTATTTCAAAAAAACATCCGAGTATCCATTGTCATCAGTCATTACCCCCCACGTAGGTGTCCGATTTCTTTTTCAATGTGCAGAAATTCAATTTATAAGCTTCAGACGGCTGTTATTCCGCATAGCAGTAATCCCCGATCCGCGTCATCAATAAGGGTAGGGGGTTGGGGTGAAATCCTTGCAATTCCACCGACATCAGCCGCTCGAATTACACCTGAGACTCCAACCCCCCGTTCTGGGGTGATATTGGGGCTACTTAGACGTACGGGGGCGGAAATAATCCAGAATGAAAAGATAGATGACGTCAATTTTGGTGTTCGTTTTGTGTACTAGAAATTTTCATTTCAGAATCTATTGAATACAGGGTGGCCAAGATAAGAATGAATTGGAAAATTGAGCAATTTGAAGATATACTGGAGGAAATCTTCCTTAAACGAAATTTTGTGACTCAACTCAAAGGACGTAATGAAAAATTACTCGTGATACAAGTGTTTTTTTGTTTCTACCCATGCATAAGCAAAATCGTCGCCCTTTTTTGGAGCTCAAAAAGATGCAATGAAAAAGAAGTATTATTTCTTGATAACATGTGGCGATTTAGTTATAAAGACTATTTACCAAAATCGACCGGTGAAAGATCGAACTTTTTGGCATATAGAAAAAAATTTTGATTTTGAATGTTTCAAACATTTTTTTAATTCAGAGATTCCAAGGTGGGTATTTTCGATTCGGATCACTTAATCAGTTTAATACATTTTGATTAAGAAAATATACAGGATACACCAAACTTTATGGCGTTTGAGGAGTATAGGGTGGTTCTGGAGACAGTGCAGAAGTGAAAAAAATTTCAAAGGCTAGATCACAGAATCCCATAACCATACGACCTGAACCTTTAAAATCTTAAATTTTATGTTCACTACATATATTTACTTCGGATACTCTATCGAATTTGGCTATATATATTAAAGGTTTCTACAAAGTTGTGAAGTTTCTAATTTTTTGTTTCTATTTCTGATTCAAAAGTTTCTACAATGTTTAACGTCTAATTCAAATATTCCTGTACCTACTCATATCTTACTTCGAGAAATGTGTTGTCAGATCTAGATTTCTTTTATTACTCACTTAGTCATTATAATAAAATGCTTTTTAAAACATTTGATATTCACTTACAGTTCATAGATCACAAGTTCCAATAACGAAGGTAAAAACGAAACCAAGAACTGCAACAATTGCGCTTCAACCAAAAAGAGTACAATTCGTCAGTAAGTATAAACTACATTTTACAGATTTTCTGTCGCCTTGCACCCAGTTTGTGATTCCTTTTGTAATGTTTATTGCAAATGATTGTATGTTTTACTTTTTTTCGCTTATATTAGGTATATTTACTGTATATGTTTTTCCATATAAATGTGTTTTATTTATTTATTTGTTTATTATTTACTGCACCTGGCGCTTTCGATTTATTATTTCCTGCAAATATTATTCCCCTTACCCAAACCTCTCGAGTTTTTTGGCCTTCGTAGGTTTTGTAATATGGATTATCTGGTATAATGCCAGTTCGAATTGAAATTTTCGAAATCAATTGTGATGTTTCGGGTAATATTTTGAAAACATTCTGCAGCCACCGAGGTGAGATGCCAGGAAAAGACCAGAGGCGGACTCAGATACGAAGTTATCCTCGGAGAGCCCGAAGTGAAGGCCAACCCACCTAAGAAGCAAGTATCACCGAAAAACAGCATGTCTGTCCAGGACATCGAAGAGAAACTGAAAGCTGCCGAAGAACGTAGACAAGTAATTCATGACACGCATGACTGAAAAAGCATACTTTTGTCACACTCATATTTCTTGAAATGTGATAAGACATTATCATCGTTTCCTATATTATTTTGGGGGCGCTAATATAGTATTATTTCGAGAGAGTATCAGTGATAGCAAAAAATTTGAAGCAGATTTAATTTCACACAATTTGAGATCCACAACAGCTCTGTCTGTGAGTTTCCAGATACATAACTAAAAATTGGTGGTATTTGTTTTTCAAAAAGTGAAATTTCAAGTTTTTAGAAAATGATTATACGATTAAAGTTGTTGGACATGAAGTTTTAGCATTGTGGCTTCAATTTGCATATAACGACGCATGTAGACCCAATGTTTGCCTGCATAATTCAAAAAACCTGAATGAGTGAAATTGTTTTCTCCAAATGACGAATTTTTTAAGTGTAATTCAGTCAAAAAATTTGAGTAGTTTGCTTCCACTAATAGTCAAGTGTGAGGAAAACAACAAATGAAGAGCAAAAATTGTGCTGCATTTTAGCGAATATCTCAAAACGCATTCGGAAATATTGTTGGATGATTCCAGAGTTAGCTGCATCATACAAAAAAAAACAGGGAAAGTTTATAAAACCGAGTACTGCATGCCATTTTTTTATACAGTGTGACTGAGCCTGAGTAACAAACTCAGTGGAACTTTTTGACACTTGATATTTTAGCAATTGGAATCGAGCAAGATGGCTGCTCTGTCAGCAAAAATCTTGAAGATTGAAGAAGCTAGTCGCAAGAAGGACGAACAAACAACTCAGTTCATATCGTCCACTCGAGATGCTCTGGAACAGAAGATGGGACTGCACGTCGAGAAAAGAGAGGCCTACATTACCGATTTGAGGTCTAAACTAAAGGTAACCTAGAATTCTGATGTATTTTATAAAAGCGATCATGTCAGTTCTTAGTTTTATCCTTGTATAATACAGAGTGTCTCATCAGTCATGGTACCAAGTGCATTTGAATCTCTACAAGCAAAAGATTTACTTCAATAGGCACTGTTTCAATCAACCTATCAGAAAAATTCTGAATCGATGGTATTATCGATGGTATTATCTCGATTTAATTATGACGATATTGTATACTGTCACCTATTGAGCAAATTCGATCAATACAGAAAACAGAAAATTCAGAATTTCTGTTGTCGTTTCATCTTTTCTCAAAATCACTGATTTGAATTGGCTTACAACGAATAATCGTTCTGAATATAATTTTTGATCCCTTCATGAAAAACTGACTCCAAGGTCTATGATGCATTCTTTAGATATAAGATCAAAAAACAAACTCCACCTGCCCCGTCATCGCAATAGTCTGTTCCAGAGATCATTCACATATAAATCCATCAAATATTACAATTCATTATTGATAAACTATATGCACCTCTCCAAGCCCCAAGTAAAAAAGATTCTCAAAAATCATTTTTTGAATAATTTATAAGAATATTATTTATTAGGTACAAATATATTATGTTATATTTTGATTTTCCCACATATTGCCTGTTTTATTTTTTTGTTAGGTACTCATTATCATCTGTTTCCTCGATAATTGCCACTTATTACAACTTTCTCTTATGAAACATGTACTCGTTAGGTTAAGTGTAAGAGTAGCTATTAGCTAAACTTCGCCTATCTTGTACACCTCTCAATAAAGACGATTTATTATTATTATTATCATTATTAAATAACTGTCAAAAATACACTTGTAAATACACTTTTGTAAATACTATAAAATAATCGAGAATGAAGTTAGGTTTCAATCTCTTGGTTATGTTGGTTTCTACCTTTGAGAGGGTGAAGATTATGCATCATTGTGTGGTGGTAAAAAAACATACAGAAAATGTTTCTGCTTGACTAGTAATGATAGTAAGAAAACAATGACATCAAGGATGTTAAACAACTAATAAAATGGACTATTATCAACCTCCATTGTCTATATTAGTCTAAGGTATTTTTACTTCAATCTAATTGGAATGAAATGATTGTAGTTACACAGTTATGCATATGCATTATGATTGGACCTAATTAATAAGGAATTAATAATAGGGTGTACCAGAACCATTCTTAATAGGATGAATAAGTTTTATTCCCAGAAGATCATTTTATTCTATAAATTATGATAATTGTTATTATTTAATAGGTGGAAAATTTATACATTTTATAGTCCGTCAAAATTTTGTCAAATGTGTTTGTTTTTTTTAATAAATTAATAAATATTAACCTCAAAATGAAATTTATATGTTGTTGCATTGTATATTTCCTGTGAAGGATCAGTTCAGTTATGTTGGCATTTCCGTTTTTCAGGACCACATTGAAAACGTAGAAAAAACTCGCCTGTCTCTGGAACAGCAAACAGAGGAAGTGAGGACTCAAATTGAGGAGAAACTCAAATGCGCCTCTCAGCAGAGAGATGATAATATCAAAAAGATGCTGGAACGTCTAAAGGAACATGTAAGTGCAGATTTTTACGAGCAAAATTTGAAAGAAGTTAGTTTTATAGATACACAAAGTAAAATCGTGTCATTGGGGCATGTACACACTGTTGTATTCACAAATTTCTATTGAGTCTTTATGACTGAGAATGACAAACTTGGAATTTAGTGGGGGATATTCATTTAATTTTTTCTTGCTAATCTATTTTTACTATCATTGTTATTCATGGGGTGGAATGATTAAAAATGTTCACTTTGAAATCATATATCAGTGATTTTATTGTAATAATAAAGTTCTGCAGATAGTTCGAATATTCGATAGAATGATTTGAAATATGGTTTTTCAAAATGAATCATTCCTGATGTAGATGTAGTTCTCATACAAATCATCTAAATGTTTTTGCAATATTCTGTTTTCTCATAGCTTCATGATTATCATGAATTATTGTTTATAAACCATAACTCATTTTTTATTTGAATTTCGCACTAGTATATTCATTGCTTGCATGTTTTGTGCTTTATTATACAGGAAGAGCAAATCCAAAAAGTAAAAGTACAAAATAGTACCAAGCTTCAACAGTTAGATACCACCATCACCGAAAAATTGCTTCAAGCTCAGACTAGAAAAGAACAGAGAGAACAAGAACAAAAAGAGAAATTAAAGAGCCACGTGAGTATTTGGTTTTTGTTTAAAATCATTGCTTTGCGAATATTGAATATTTTCCTCAGATATCAGTGACCAAATTGTTTTAAAGGAAAAATATTGAATAGAATTTTGAACGACGAATAGTGTCTTCAAGGACAATTCTGAAACTTTTTTGTTCTCTTATACAGGTTGACTTATTGAAATGGAAGCATCCTTATAAAACACACATTTTTCTGATTCAATATAAGATAGTTTGAGTCTTCATCATCAATTAATTATAACGTAAATTACTACGCCACTGGATTCTGAATAATATATACCGAAATATAATCCAAATGATTACAATTATGAAAAAGTTATTTACGAATCATATTTAGTTCTCCCCAATCTATTGAAAAATTAATACTTTATTAAGATGCTTCAATTTTGAATGGGTCACACTGTATATATATCATCCAAAGTTTTTCTATTGTTTACTGTCAAATCCAAATCAATGTGAGAATATCTCGAAAATATTGGTAAATTATTCAAAACACAACATGGAAATATCAATGTCACTCATATTCTACTGACAAAATTGCTCAAATGTTTTTCAATTTTCGCTGCTGCGTTTTGGTGTTTGGCTATTATTTTCAGTTGGATCGAAACGAGCAAATAAACACCCTGTATAGAATGATATTCGATTTGATTCAGCTCCTGATATCTGAATTGTCATCATACACAAATCTCATGTTTTACACGATTTTCTCATCGAATGCTTGCATGTATGTGTGCTTGTCATACAGGAGGAGCAAGTGAACAAGGTACGAGAACAAAAAACCGTGAAATTACAACAATTGGACAGTGCCATCCAAGAAAAATTGGTATTGGCCCAAACTAGGAAAGAACAACTGGAACAAGAACAGAAAGAAAAACTGAAGAATCACGTGAGTAGATATTTCCCATCGAATTCCCATTTATTTTGATGGAGGAAAACCAAAACGAAAATTTTTTATTGGACTTGATGGTATTATTTTGTTTATACACACGATAACTCATGGGGAATTTTGTATATACACTCACTTTTGAGTAGTAACAAAGAATGCGTTTGACCATTTCCACTTTGCTGTTTTTTTTAGGAAAAGCGAGTGGAAACTGTCCGTCAGAACAAAGCAGCGATGGCGGCTAATAAGACCACCCCTTCTTCTGGCTAGGCACGAAAATACTAGATCGATCTTCACATAATATCATTGCTTATGTTCGGTTACCGGAGTCTCGAAACATGAAGTTTCAAGATTTTCTTCGGAGTCTCCTGGTAGCCCTAATATCATAACTATTGCTTTTAGACTGATTTATGTTGTAATTGAAGTACGTTTTAGGTTGTGTTTTCGTTTCGTCTGTGTATTTTTATATTGTATTTTACCCTTTTATGTATTTTGAATTTATCCTGTGTTCTATATTTTTGGATGGAATAAATTTTTGTGTTTTAGATAGGTGAAATATATTAAAATGTTGAGAAACGACCAGCTAGCTTTAGCAAAGTGTGGATAAATTAGCTTTCAATAATTTTTCTCTCAGTATGAATCGGTAAAAAATTGTGATTCACATTAGAAGAAATCAATAATTCGAATAAATTTCTGAATGGAAACTTTGCACTTACAAGATGATCAGGCACTGTATAAAATATTTAAGAGACTGAATATCTAGATTTTATACACAGCATGTCCCAAAATTTAGATAGCCGCTTTTCATCAGCCTATGTTTAATTCCAATGGAATGGCTATAAGAAATGCGATGAGTGTTATCGACATTTTGTAGACATCTTCAAGAAAATGTCAACAGACCTATCTCCTGTTGAATTTTTTATCTAGATTCGAGTCCCTAAAATATTTTTATCTTTTGGAACACCCAGAAAAACGTGAGGAATTTTTGATGTTTTGTATTACCGATTCAGATAAGTGGATTGATTCACGAGTGTTCTGAAAAGTCAATGTGAATTTGTCATGGATAGAATATTCTTCATTTGTAAAAGAATACCGCCTGGTGCTGCCTTTTGTATAAACTATGGATGATTGGGAATTGGATATGTGCTTATGCTGTAGAATATTTTTGGAAAAATAATGTTCAAGAAAAACACCTTGGACTGTTTTTGTATGATCCATAGTTTTCAACTATTGTATGAAAATGACTTCACTATTGGTGTTTCCTAGGAGAGCTCAAGTACTTTCGGTACAGTCTCAACTCACAAATATTAGAGTTGAATCTTCAATAGGGCTGAACAAAATTATTCCAAATTTACCATTCTACTAGCTTCTGTGATGAGTTATTTGATTTCAAAACGAATTTATTGTATTGTCAAGTGATATAGTCAATGGCATATGAGTATTAAATAATGTGTAGTTTATACCAAAATCCTAATATTTTCTGAGCTTTTGATATCTAAGTGTTACTGATTTGAGATTAACATGTTCTGATTTTTGTTTGCTATTAACTTTATCCATATTGTTTAGTTTTGCTTGAAAATGAAAGAAGTGATTTACAGTTACAAATTTCACTTTTAGTTTTAAGGATTTCATGTCTTACTTTTCACTAATTATGGCTTAATAAAAGTTATAATGAAGAAAGAATCTGAATACCCACCCTCTTTCAAATAAACCAGTTAAAAATAAGAATATTTATATTTACAGACAAAAAATTACAACATATATTTCAATTACCTATCAGTCCAAGATAGTCATCCATCAATGTTCCTATAGCAAACTGAAATAGAAGAGACAAAATTATTAGTATCTATTCAATAATAATTGTGTGACTGATGATTGATAGCAATGCTATTAGAAGTCTATATTTCACTGCATATTTAATTAGTATATGCAAAAATGCAGAGTATCTAGTATAATTCATGAATTCCTTGATATAAATCACAAGCAGAAACTCAAATAACATTTTCAAAATAATGATAAATTAATTATTGTTCTCTAACACTTACAATTCCAGATGCATCTACTCTTGTACCAACAATCTTCAGCCTTATTTCTCCCTCTGCATGGATAACAACATCCTCATCTTTGGTTTTGTAACACTGAGGATTCACATTGGGGCAAAATTCCATCTCAGCAGGAATGGAATGATGAGAAATGAAACAGGAAAGTGGTCCAATTTCAGCAAACATACCCACTTTATTGACTTGCCTAACAACTGCATCAAGTACTTCACCTTTGAAAGGACGAAACACAATAGCTTTATACTTCACTGGATACACTACAAATCCTTGCCCAGGAAGTATCAAGCCTGCTCCTATACTATCAATAGTTGTTACAGCTATCACAAAACCATATCTGAAACATTATTATGTGAGAACTTTGGATAGTGTAATTATGAGAATACCTACTTTCCTGTGCAAGTACCTTCCACTTCAGTATAGAGCTTTGTTTTTACTTTTTCTAATAATTGTGGTCCGAAATATTGAGGATGAAGCAGTATCTCATGTTCTAAGGAAATCTGGAAAGTGTGGAAAAATATCTATTGAAAAATATTCAATGAACGATAATCAACACTCACATGGTAGAACATCTTTATTTGTTCAGTAACTTATTTTATCAGTCTTGAAAGTACTGATTTTGTATAATAAAAATAAATACAAGCAACAAAAAGCAAACACCTCTACGACGCTACTATGCTGACAATTGACAAGAGAAAAGAGCACGAAAAGAGAACATATTCGCGAAAATCACGAACCAATAGATGGCGCTGCAGAAATGTCAAAAACTTGACATGAAGGTGATAAACAAGCATTTCGTTATGTTTTCTTTTGTGTTATGGGATTGAAATAATAAAGTATTTTCCTTTAGTAGCCTGATAATATATTTTCCTTTTAAGAGGGGGGATTCACGATGCTACTCATGCAGAGCTATCGTAGGGTATCGATTGCTAACTGTATATAAGTCCAAATGCGAAATTGATTAAACCAGTGAAAAGACCAAAGTTGGAAGAAACTTTTGAAGTATTCTGAAGTTGAAACTTGTTCGTGAAAGAAAGCTGTAGATGATCAAAATATGTAAACATTGGAAACTAAGTTGCTTCGAATCATCAAAAATTCATTGTCAAAAATTAGATTAGATATAAAGTAACTCACAACCAAAATATTAGCTTCTGAAATGCAGTCGTTTGGCTTATAATGATCTTGGCGAATAATTTTGACAACTACACCGCCATTTTCCACATAAATATCAAGGATGGGTAGCAGGGACGCAATAAAGCGAGAAGGGATCTTGAAATTAGTGGTTCAGACCTTGTTTGGTAGATGGCGGTAATGTCCAGCGCATTTTCTCATTGCGTATGAGATGGCGCTGCGGAATTCCAGTCTAATACGTAGATTACGTAGATGATTTGCAGGGTTGCCGAATCTTCCTGGGAGCACTTTGCGTTTAACATTCAATTCATTATTTTAGTAATTTACGAGTAAGGTATATTGCAAAGATCGGATTATTTCAGCAATAAAAGAATTGTTTCGTGATTGTTTTTCCAATAATCGAAGAAGATAAGTCTTCATTTATTTTGTACATATTTCGTTCTTTATTTCGCAAAATAATGAAGCTATTTAATAGAATAGTTACGGATTGTGTTTCGAGAATACGGGAATCAAATCGGCGGTGCGGCGGCAATTATCAAAAAGATGCCGACATAATTAGCGGATGATTTATTGCCGTGACCCATGGCGACAATAATTGGAGATCATCGATTTTTATCTAGAATATTTGCAATGATTCGAGTAAGATAGTAAGTGGAATAAATTTTGCAGTTTTTGCACTGAGGTGACTGAGTGTTTGAATTAGAGAACTCAAGTAGAAATTGCCTAACAATAGAATTCATTACTTTCGAGTGAGTAATGAACAATAAGGTATTAGTTCGTAGAACCTATACTCTTTGATATTATTTAAGAAAAGTACAGGGTGTGCAGATTTCAATGTTTCTAACAATAGAATATATGAAAAAAATTATAAGTTCAGATGATTTCACTGGCGAAATTTTCGAGTTATACATTTAGGTTCTATCTTCAGACTTTTGAAATGCGAATATCGTGGTTGCTTGTGAATTCACATAGGAATACTTGTGTAGGTAATGTCCCGATCACAATCATGAAAAGTAAGTATTCTGTTTTCAAGAAATATTCGAAGAAAGCAGCTTCCATTTATTCCTCGACAACAAAATGAAATCAGTGGATTACTAAAAAGAAAAAACATATTTATACTTGGTGTCAACGGAAAACACTGTTTCACTATTGATTTATATTATTTCTAATCTCAGTTGAATATAGGCATGTTGAATATTGAATATATAGAGATAGTTCAAATCGTACATGGTATGTAATGATTGGTAATGAGGAATCATAGATGAAAAGGAACACCATTGTTCATTTGTTCCCTGTATAAAGTATAGAGTAGACCAGATTGATTAGAACCGTTCGGCGCGCAGAAACAAATCAGTAGATGCTCTGAGCGCTTGTTGCATAAATTAACATAAATCACCACACATTATTATTTATTGCCGTATTGCTCTTCACTCCTCTCGGGTAATAATTTATGAGGCAGAATAATGGAGTACTGTGTATATTTGTTATAATGCGCACCAACTGAAGAAAAATTGCAAAATTGGAAATTTGAAACGAAGATTTTCATATTCAGATATACACAAAAATCTCGATAAGGAAACGAATAACAAATCTGACAATGAAATTTTTGGAAGGATAGGTATCTGATCTCACTTTCGTAAGCCTGGTGAGATATGAGATCACTAGATATGTTATTTCCGAAAGCAAATTCATGATCTTGAGAAACTGCCGCCCCTTTCAAATCGAACAAAAAAATTGTAATTGACACATTTACGTCATAAAATAATATACCTCGAGATATTCAATGAAATAACCATAGTTTCATAATAAATTTAATGAAATAGGTTTGAAAAATTAATATACCTGAATATCGTGTATTCAGGTACGCGGTGATCATTTATAATGTCCCCCAATCCAACTTCGTTATTTTTCACATTAGACAAAAATGGTGAAGGAAAAAGTAGTACAGGATGATGCAAGCTATCTGCAGAATATATCGCTTTTTATACAGGATGTTTCAGAAATGCGTGACAAGTCATAGTTATATTTTTTTAAATAGAACACCCCGTATATTGTAATTTTTTTGAGAATTCTCAAACAATTGTGAACATTCTTTGTATAATATGTCCTACACCTAAATGTAACAGTTTTCGAAATATTCGAATTTCCACTAAGCTGCTACATTCGAAAAAAAAACAAATTCCCGTTCTTGCGGCTGTGAATTAGCCATCTCCAATACGAGTCGTCTATTCATGACCTTTTTATAAAAAAATATGGATGATTTTATTTTGAAGTGAGGAACAAAATCGTATTAAATTCAGAAATTCAATATCTGAAACAACTAAACCACGCAACACTTATTTCGTCCCACCCCAAAATGTTACCCCTGTTGAAATCTGAATAACTTTTTTCTGCTTTGAACAATTCGAATTATGTTTACACTGTTCGTTAGCCTAGTCCTTCAGCTACAATCTCGTTAGTACTCTTTCAAAACATGAGGTTGGGTGTTATCTGAAACTGTGCAAAATTTAGTTGGAAAATATTGTTGAAACTTTTCATCGATCTTATGAAATGTTTTCTTATCAGGAAGATGCATCTATGAAGTTTCCTTTGAGCAATTTCAACGTTATCTGTTTTCATAAAAAAATATTTTTCATTTTCAGAATGAGGCATTTCAAAAAAAATAATATGTTATATTGCAAACTGCCAACGTGTAACTGTCACTACTGTCAGTAATAAACAAAGTTTTTGTTTTTTCGTGACCGCCTAATTCACCGTTACCTAGAACTGAAATCTTAAGAATGTAGCCGCTTAGTGGAAATCCGAATATTTCGAAAACTATTAGATTTCACAGAATTGTTTGGGAATTCTAGAAAATCAACAATAATATATATGGTGTTCCATTTAAAAATATATAACTTGTCATGCATTTCTGAAGCTGTATAAATAACAATGTATTCTGCATCATCCTGTACAACTTTTCTTTATTATTTTTGTCTATTGTGAAGAATAAAAAAGTTGAGAGGGGGAATATTATAAATTTTTCACCGTATACATAAATGACACACCAAACAAATCAAATAATTAGAATGTATTATTGCATATATCGAATAAGTGTGAATACAAAAAGTAGCTTATATTGAAAATAAATTCGCAATAGAAAAATCACCGCCGAAATTCAATAAAAAAATTGAAAATATAGTGATTAAAAAATTCAATTAAATGTATATAGGTGTACTGAAATATTTTTTGTTACCAACATTTTCTGACAGTCCAATAGGTGAAAGCGCTGAAAACATTTCAAATCTATAGATCAGAACCAAGGAGAATTGAATTACCACCACTATTCCTACTACTGCTATCATATCATATTCTTCGTGAGGAGGTTAAATCTTATTTCGGTGTCGGAACGGAATTGTTAAAATTGTCACATATCAAAATATATATGAGTTTGAATAATATCTTTCTTGGAAACGAAAACGTCAACATTGTAATTAATAGTTTCAAATTACCTAAAAATTATGGATTTATGTTCGATAATATTCATGCAATATTTCAAATGGTATTCATGACTCGAATATAGCTGAGCGATAAATAATAATCATAATATCATAAAGTTAGTGAATATAATCAAGGCCCGCTACAGTCCTAGAAGATATCCGGGAATCAAATAATTATACGATAACTGGCATCAATGGAGATGCTGGTAGGAGTGGTAGAAATTGTCGGAGTTTCGTTTCAGGTCCGTACTAAGATACAAATGTCAACGATTTTCGAATTTGTTTTCAAACACCGGATAATTTTCAGATTCTGAAATAATTTAAACATCTTCGGATATTTTGAGCATAGTGGAAAAAAACATTGAAAAGTTGATGTGCTGCTATACTGTGCGAGGTTTTTTTATTGTAGAGAATGGCTCAATTACCATGCTACAAAGTGATCCTGTCAAATGACGTCACTGCTTTGCCCTCATAGGATTTCTGCATTTAGATGACCAAGGGTAACACAATGACCAGGCAGGTTTCAAAAAAAAACGCTCTGACGTCACGCTCAAGATCACACATTGAGCGTTCTAACGGGCGGATATTACATGACATATTTGTACTTTTTTCATCATGGGTGAATTTTTAGGATTGAGGTGTCCAATAAAACTGCACAAATTAATCATCTCAATCAAATTATATCAAAATCAAGAACTGACACATTTTCGCTTTACACAATGAAATTTCACTAGATTTTGGATACACCTACTTTTTGCTTATCAAATAATAGTTTTTGATGGATCAATTGTGTTTGTTACTTGCTGTAGCCCTCAATCTCTGGCCCTAAATACACCAAGTTCCATACATAATTTCCTATAAAAACCATATACATCTTGGTTCAGCTATCATGTAAAAAGATTATAACTTGATTTTTTGCAAAACATATTGACACTATCGACTATCGTGGTTTTTACCTGATATTATAGTGAAGCGGGAAAAATCGAATTTTGGGTTCATCAAGGCCAGTTAATTCAAGTTTTTTTGCATAGTGATTTTGGCTTCTGACGATACTTATGCAATGTTGTTATTGGTCGTATTTTAATCGACTCATAATCGAAATTGAAATTGACCAATAATAACATTAGATTTTTCACCGCTTGTATCGCCAAAGCCAAAATCTATAAGCGATAAACTGAGCCGTATACGTCATTGTGATTCCGAAATGAGAGCTACGAAGTTTCATAGGTGTATTCCCATGCTGAGACCATATCATTTGAAAAACCTTCTTGAAAATATCAAGTAGTTAATTCTCGAGTTATTGTCGTCCTATAATAATAAGACTTTCATTGGAATAATTATACTATCCAATATTTTTATCTTTCAAGTTGTCGATATAAATTATTCAAGTAATATATGCAGTATAATATTCCTCAATGCGGCCCTGACGAAAACAACATTATCCTATAATTTTCAATGTACATGAGATTTTGGGGTGACACCTGTTGAGAGCGCTTTCTGACTAACGCGAATTGGAAATAGTAGATGGACGTGAAGGTTTCTACAGGCTTTTCGGACTTCCTATTATTTATTCACGATATGGTCACCATAGAGACCTCTTACGGAATGGTCGAAAGTACGGCCCGTGACCCTCCTTTTAACTCAATTCACAATTCTTATCTGTATCTGTAACTTTAACACGTGGCGTGGTATATCTTGGTATTCGTGGCATCACTTACGTGGCAATCATTCTATCAATCATAAGTCACAGAACACAGTACAACGACAACATACCTGTCATAGTCATAAAACTCCAAATAAGATAAATGAAATATTCTCACTACACCACAGAATACAAAACAAATATATATATAATTCATAGATATTTTAGCGCATTCTATAACACCCCCCTTCGCTAAAAATCTCTTAAACCCAAATAATTTTTAAACTTATTAAAAAGGACAACTGATAAGCCTTTGGTCAATATATCGGCTTGTTGTTCAATAGATTCTATATAAATCAAATCAATCTTTCCATTTTTACAATGTTCACACACAAAATGAAATTTTAGATCTATGTGCTTAACTCTTCGATTATTCGCTGGATTTCTGATAATTGCCAAACAACCTTGATTGTCTTCGAAAAATTTCACACATCTTAAATCTATTCCTAAGTCTAATATTAACTTTTTCAACCAGAGACCCTCACAAACTGCAGAGCATAAAGCTACTAGTTCTGCCTCAGTTGTGGATAGCGAAATACATGATTGTTTTTTTGTAGTCCAACTTATTGTGTTTCCACAAAGTTTAAAAATAAAACCAGTAACTGATTTTCTATCATGAGTATCGCTGCCCCAATCTGAATCTACATAACATAATAAATCTAAGTTATCATGTCTATTAAATTCTAAATAGGTATTTGTTGTTGCCCTTAAGTATTTTAAAACACGTTTTAGATGATTCCAGGCTTCATCGGTAGCTTTTCCTTGAAACCTACTAAAATAATTAATGGCAAAACAAATATCTGGCCTTGAACCTATCATTAAATACATCAAGCACCCTACTAACTCCCTAAACGGTTTACTTGTCAAGTTTTTATCGTGACCTAATTCTAATTTTAAGTCCTTTTCAATAGGTGTGTAGCAGGGATTACAATTTTCCATGTTGAAACGTTTGAGTAATTTGCTAGTGTATTTACTCTGGCTGACTTTCAATGTCCCCTGTTCCCTATTATAATCAATTTCCAGTCCTATAAAATGTTTCAAACTACCTTTGTTTTTCATTTTGAATTTTCTCATCAGTTTCTCTTTTATTTCTTTCAATTTGCCTTGATTTAAGCCACATAAAATAATATCATCAACGTAGAGTAAAAGAAAAATTTTTCCATATTTAGAGTCTAAAATATCCATCAATAGTCATTATTTGATCTACAAAACCCTATCGTTAATAAAAACTTATTTATCTCATCATTCCAACATCTAGAGGACTGTTTGAGCCCATATAATGATTTTTCAAGTTTAAAAACCTTTCCTGGAGTCAAATTGACACCCTCTGGTGCAAAAATGTAAATATTTTCTTCCAAATGTCCATTTAAAAACGCGGTTTTAACATCTAGCTGTTCAAAATGATATTTGAAATGATTTCCCATTATTAAAATTGATCTCAATGTTATCATTTTTGCGACAGGAGAATAATAAACATCATCAAAAAGTTCATTTTTCTCTTGGGCAAATCCTCTTACCACCAATCTCGCCTTATATTTATCTGTATCATTTTCTTCCATATCTTTGTATGTGAAAACCCATTTTGTATCTAAAATTTTAATATCTCTTGGTTTGTTTACTTCTCTCCAAGTCTCATTCTCTTTTATCGAATTCAGCTCTCTCTGCATTGCATCTAACCATAATATCTTATCATCTCTATACTCCAAATCCCTAAAACCTTTTGGTACATCATTAATAAAATTACACGCATTGAATGCCATATACAGTTCATAATCGTCAAATCTTTCAGGTGCTTTCTGTGTACGTCTATGTCTCTCTGTTTCTATTGAACTCTCTTCCTTTTTTTCATCTCTTTCATCCATCTCTTTCATACCTCTCGTCACATCCGGGCTATCATTTTCATTCTTATTATTAACTTGAATATTTGTATAATTTGCCTTGTAATAAAAGGTTCTTTCATCAAATCTCACATCTCTTGCCAATATAATTTTTTCTTCTTTTAAATTCCACAATCTATACCCAGTAGGCGAATAACCTAACATAACACATTTCTCAGCTTTCGAATCAAACTTATCTCGAAACTGCTTTGGGATAAGGCTATATGCTACACAACCAAAAATTTTCAGGTTACTTATATCAATTCTCTTCTTATACCACAATTCTGCAGGTACACATTCTAACCCTGCACTTGGTGACCTATTTAATACATAATTTGCTGTTCTCACAGCTTCCCCCCAAAATTCTTTAGGTACTCCTGACTCACTAATCATTGTTCTAGCTCTTTCTACCAGACTCCTGTTCATTCTTTCCGCCTTACCATTTTGCTCTGGGGTATATGTGATTGTGTAATCTAAAATTATGCCATTCTCTCTGCAATAACCAACTATGTCATTTGATACATACTCTCTTCCATTATCACATCTGAATTTTGAAATTTTCACATCATGCATTGATTCAACCAAACTCACATACTCCCTAAATTTTCCATATACTTCACTCTTACTTTTCAACAAATACACTATTGTAAAATTTGTGAAGTCATCTATGAAAGTTATAAAGTACTTAAAACCTTCTCTTGTTATGGGTGTAATTGGCCCACATAAATCTGAATGAATTATTTCAAGCACTCTCTTACTCTTTGTTCTTTTTCCATGAGGAAATTTACACATTTTTCCATTAACACAGGGCTCACAAAAATTTACATTCTGGACTTTTATTCCCTGTTCTATCCCATCAACAAGTTTCTTTTCAATAAGCAATCTCAAGTTTGAAAAACCTATGTGTCCCAATTTCTTATGAAGTCTCATGAAGTCATTATCATAAATCTCAACATTCAAACATTCTGGTTTTGATATAGAAAAACTAATTTCATATAGATTATTCATTTTTCCAAACATTAAAAGTTTTTTTCCTTTATCCATTAGTTTGACAAAACCTTGCTCAAAAATTACAGAAATATTAGCCAAATCAAGTTTCTTTACTGAAAGTAAGTTTTTTTCTTAAATATGGAACATAAAATACATTTCTCAAGGTAAAATCAATCCTTTCATTGTCAATATAAGAATATACTTTGACATTACCTATTCCTACGGCTAATAAGTATGTTTTATCTTCTGCGATAGCTATCTTTTTAGGTTCATTTAAAATAATCAAATCAGAGAAATACCTCTTTTCATTTATCATATGGTCAGTGCATCCAGAATCAATGTAAAAATTCAATTTTTCTGGAGTTGTACAATTAAAATTCTCATTTTCTAAATCACCCATGAATGCTATGCTGTGATCCTGATCATCCATATTTTGCATTGAATTATCCATCTCCCTTTGCTCATTATTTCCTTCTCCATAGTTTACACTGTGTTGCTGGTTATTTCCTCTGAAGTATCCTCTAGAATTCTCATATCTTCGAAAACCCCTGCTATTATGATGTCCACTTGAACTCTGATATCTTGCACCTTGATGTCCATTGAAATTTCCCCTCATACTCTCAGTTCCATTTCTCTTCATATTATTGAAGTTTCCTCTTCCTCTGTAATTTTGATTTGCATATCCTCTATCATATCCCCTATTATTCTGATTTCCATTATATAATCTAGGATTTTCATAGTTTCCTCCTTGGTTCTTGTATTTGTTTTGTGGACAGTCTTTCATTAAATGTTGGCCTTTACATATATAACATAACTTTTGTGTATTGCTACCAAAAAACGCAGTTTGATGTGTATTGCTGGTGCTGCTTGAATTTTTATTGAATAAACACCTCTTTTCATTTTCTGCTAATAACTTTGTTCTTGCTATTTCATATGTGCAATTGTCAGTGTTTTCAATTATGGCAACCACTGTCTCATATGTTTTTGGTAGTGTCAAAAGTAAATTACAAATTTTGTCTCCATCATCTATTTTAACTCCTGCTACATTCAACTGCCTAATAATATCTTCATATTCTAAGACATGCTTCTCTAGACTATCACCTTCTTTTAATTTGAGTGACATTAATTTTCTCTTTAAGAAGTACTGCCCTGGTAACCCCTTCTTCTCATATCTTATCTCCAGTGCTTGCCACATATCATAAGCAGTTTCTTTATTTCTTAACCACTCCAATTGTGCATCATCTACACATTGAACTATTACAGATTTTGCTTTATTGTCTGACTTCTCATGCTTTGCTTTTGCATCCCCAGAAAGTGTGGTTATGTCTGTCCGTGTATTACAATTTGACCAACAGCCTTGTTCAGCTAATATCATCTGTACTCTAAACTTCCATGCATGATAATTATTTCCATTCAATAAATCCACCGAAAAAACTTTGGATTGATTCATTTTTTTCGTATATATATTTTTTTTTTTTAGTAACCTCACTTCCTATCTTGATTTACCTGCTTCGCGTTCTCTGGGCCCATAACCTTTTGTGTTATGGGATTGAAATAATAAAGTATTTTCCTTTAGTAGCCTGATAATATATTTTCCTTTTAACTCAATTCACAATTCTTATCTGTATCTGTAACTTTAACACGTGGCGTGGTATATCTTGGTATTCGTGGCATCACTTACGTGGCAATCATTCTATCAATCATAAGTCACAGAACACAGTACAACGACAACATACCTGTCATAGTCATAAAACTCCAAATAAGATAAATGAAATATTCTCACTACACCACAGAATACAAAACAAATATATATATAATTCATAGATATTTTAGCGCATTCTATAACATTTTCAATAATAATTTGTCAACTTTTGATTCACATTTTAGGAAAGAATCAACGAATCCAAAATATTTGAAAGGGTGCTATCGTTTGGTTATTATTTATAGAACACAAAACAGGTATTTTATATGAGGTTTATGGATTTATTATGTTTTTATAGGCTTTCCAAACCACCTCTGCAAAATCAATGGGGCCACTAAGGTATTTGTATTTCAATGATTTATTATCTTTATATTGTTATATTTCCAGAATGCCCAATAATGGGATGAGTATCTAAAGTATATCAGAAATAAGAAGAAACCATTAAAAGAACGAGAAGCATTGTTCAAAGCTGGTCACATCATACTTTGTGGGATAGATATGGAACACACATGAATAAACTACTGTTCTCAAACTTCAGCTCTAAGGCAGCCCTCATATGAAATTAAAATGATTGTATGGAGAAGTTAGCAGTGGAAGTGTGAATATATCTGTATTAAGCTGTAATTTTATTCTAACCCAAAAAATAGATGATTACAGACAGAAATAAAAACAAAAAATGTATCAATTAACTTTATTTTCTGAGAAAAGTAAGTGTAGTGGTGCATCTGCTCATATTGAGATATCTTAAATAGGCAACACAAGTTATTATTTTCGAATTCACAATGTACTTATAGTCCATAATAATAAGTATTTTGTATAGATACATAGATAGATAATCTCTGGTATGTACCAAGGAAGTTAGAGATCTTATGCACAGTCTTATGGTCTACCAGTCATTCAAATTCATTTCTCTCAATTAATACTTATCCAATTCATGGCTTATTCATTTTAAATGAAAATTTGATTTCATCAAGCCTACATTGTGCACTGTTAAAGTTTCCATGTGATGACTTTGAGATGTTCATTGAAGTAATTGCATTCTTTTTGAGCCTATCTCTTGGTTTAACTCTCCTTCTTGATGGTCCTGAAGTGAAATCAAGGTTTTCATCACGAACAATAAAATAGACAACACAACACCAGATATTATTTGTTTGATTCTACCTGAAAAGAGACATACCATACCTACCTTTAATGGGCATTTCCACTATCTTAAAATATGCCCTTTTTTTCACATGACGTGATGGAGGGAGGCTTATAAGATAGTGTAAACAACTTTATCACTCTGAATTTGTTAATTTCGATTAATTATTCGATATTGAAAACGTGACTTCACATTCTGTAAATTCAAACGATCCTTCGCTGTGACGTCAGTGTCTTCCAGAAATATGATTGGTCGAAGTTTGTGATGGCGTTAACTGACTCGTAAGTGAGGGCAGGTGAGGGAAAGACCCACCGCAGTTGCCATGTCTCTGTAAAATCTTTGAATCCACTTCGTGTAATGAGAAATTGTTCTGAATTGTGAGTAATCAACTATCAGACACTCCCAATTCATTGTGAAAATGAAAATATTTCAAGATTAGGGATGATCATGTTTGGTGTAAATTTTCAATCGGAGCAGATTCAGTTACATCTGTCGGACAATATCACATTCTTATTCATCATCTCTTTGAATACATTCAGATTTCGTGATATATTTGATGTAATGGGTACATATAATTTGTCAAAACATCGTGATCTGAACATAATCATCATCAGTTATTATAAAATTGTCATTCTCAGAAAATGTGACTTCTGATATGGCAACCATGCATAGAAATTATCAATAAAAACATAACCTCTTTATAAACCATAATAACCATTATTCCGTCCTTGCGATTTTTGTTCGTTTACTTCGTTCATTGTTAATTTGGGCTGTGATTTTAAGAATAGGGACACAAAATGTCAAGTTCCGATATGTCGAAATATTTTTGTTCATGTTCATGCTTACAAAACAACTGGAGGATGGCTTTGAAACTGCCTGAAACAGTTCATATTGGTAGAAACAATGTTGCCTGCGAAGACCACTTCAATGTAAGTATTGTCAGAATCTTTCAATAATTCAGTCCTGTTCAAAATATAATTTACAGCTAGAAGAAGATGCAGCCACTTGAATGTACTATGAAGTTATTTTTGAGATCAGGAGTGGTACCTCATAAATATATATTATAGAAAGTCCATCACCAACTATTTTGCCTAGTAATTTGAGTGAGTCAACAAGGAAAAGAAAAGTGGACTATCATCATCCACCTATGAAACATCCATGGTCAACTTCAAAGAATATCATGAAGAAACTGTTCAATGAAGAATTACCTGGTTCAAAAAGGCCCAAGATAGAGTCAGATATTCGATCCTCCAGCTGGTTCATTTCAAGTGCATCAAACATATTGTGAAAAAATAATATGTTCTGTAGATGTTCAAGTAAACTTGAGAAGTAAAGTGAAAGTTCGAAGTGTCTCAATGAATACCAAAATAGTGTATTTCAAAGCTGAGAATATCGTTAATAAAGCAAGTTCTGCCATATTAGGGGACAAACTAGTGAAATCAAGTATTAGTTCTCCTTCATCATCAACAATTTCTTGATGTTCAAAATCTACAGAGGAATACAAACCTATTTCCTCATCAGCTGCTACTTCTGTGGATGAAAGTGATCAAAATAGACTCCTAACTACTGTTAAAATGTTGAAGAAATAAGAAAAAGATAAACAAATTTATACATTCAATAATTATTATAGCATGTGAGCTCATTTATTTAGAAAAACCACTGCTGAATAGTATTGCTATAAACTCTGCAAAAAATGGAATTGTACGTTTCATAAGAAGTTAAAATACTTGTTTTGAGAACATATACCTATATAGAAAATAAAATATCACTGTATTATCTATTGAATATATTTCCAATTATATATTTAGGAATATAAGACCTAAATATGTTGATACTTTTGCTTGTCATCACAGTATTACCCTGAAATAAGTTCTCAATAAAAATGTTTATTCAAATAAATGATGAGCTTTATTCATATGTGTGATTTGGAATAGTAGGAAGTAAATTAATATCATTTTATTTAGAATTTATTTATTTGAATTATTAAAACAAAACCATTTCAATATATTTGCAGGTAAAACTTTTTACAGCAGTTTATTGTTTCTCAATATAATAATAATCCCCAATGATAACAGCAAAAATTTGTAATATTAACATTTCAATGTTTTGATTCAGAATGAATTGAAATATAAGATATTCAGAAAACAAATTGAATATATATTTTATAGCAGCACACAGAATATATCAGATGAATAACTGAATGAACATATCAAACAAAAACTAATTAATAATTAAAATCTGATGATCATCAATAATAAGGTACTTGATAAAGAATACACAGGTATGTAAAAATCCATCCTGCTCACTTTTAATAATGAAGCACTCTTCCATTAAAAAGGAACACCATGTTTACAACCTCCTGTAAACAAAAAGTATGAAATCAAATAGGAACTATGATTTTTCAGAATGTGTAAAAATGTATAAAGTTCATGTGATTGTCTGAGTATGAATTGCTGACCAAAAGATTTGTTCTCCTCTTTTTCATTCATTATCGCCATAACATTGTAGACTTTCTTGTGATTCTTGTCTTCAGGTATGATTTTTGTTCTCTGTACATATATCACCATCACTTCTCAACTCAACTTATGATATTGCTTAATCACCATAAGCCTCCATGGTTGATCTGAAACGTAAAATTACCTTCAATAACAAAATGGAAACAGGTTTTCATTTCACCACTCTTCTGGAATGTAAACATAAACTAACCTTTGTGTTTTCACGTTGAGAACTTCAGCACTAACGAAATTTGCATTATTCGTTAAAAAATCACCCATCATGTCAATATCCACCATCGGCAAATTATCCGATGTACCCATTTCAAACCCTTCATCTATTGTTTCCATCCTGAATATGAACACACTTGAAACTTGAAAAGTAATCAAAACAATCCAGATATAGGTTAGGAGTGCTAGGACGCGACGACAGATGAAAAATATAAATACACACACACAGTTGCCAAGTTGATAGTTTAACACACTATCACTTGCTATCACTTGCACTCTCAAGATAAAATAAAGTTCTCGAATCAGTAGCACCTTATATATCTACCACCTATTCCTAACAGGTATTAACGCAATGGAATTTTAATACGCTAATCAAGTGATAAGACGAGGGATTATGTATTTCTGGATTACCTTCCTTCTGTCTTACTAATCTTTAATTTTTGATCTGGCAACTCTGTGTGGTGCATAGATCATTAACGTATAACAACGGGACAACCAATCAGAATTGGACGCGCACTGACGTCATGGCTTCCCTCTTCTTCTGGATCGTTTGAATTCAGTAGATTATTTTGGCGTTTTCAATAATTTTTAACTAGATAAATTGATGAAAAAAAAATCTCAAAAATGGGTACGAGGTACATGAGAGTCCAATATTTCGAAATATAATTTTTCTGAAAATGACTGGAAATGCCCATTATTCTTCTCATTACCTACGTGAAGTCGTGAAATTAGCTGCGAAACCTTTGGCGAAACTTTCCGAACAATCCCGATTGAATACGAGATGGCTATGTAACGAATCGACTTTGTTCCACCAAGACCAAAGAATAGAGGTTGTTCCACCCTGTACAAGAATCAGAAATGAGTTTTTTCGTAATTTTTTTGAAAAACTGCACTGAAACCACATGGCCAGAAAAATAACTTTTCATTACTAGAATCGAGCTTTGAACTACACAAAACAAATTAAATTTAGAAGTTATTAATTTTTTACTTGAACTCTGGTGCGGACTAGAAGCATATCGATTTTGGACCCCCTTTATTTTGATCGATATTTTTATGGACATGATATCAGAAACCGAGAGAAGAATTGTTAAAAGTTGCTGAACTTGTGGATATGAATTTCTAGCGAACAATAATCTACAGAAATATCGTTATGCAACACTTCATGAAAGCCTTAGACCATTGGTCTAAGCTTACGGTGGATTTATGCAGAGGTTTTAAGTCGTAAGTTTTGAGTCTCAAGTTTTAAGTAATAAGTCATAAGAAGTTCATCCATTGGTTTTCAATGTTACCATTTATACAGCTGTCATAAGTTTTGAGTCCTAAGAAAAGTTGGCCAACATTTATCTCTTACGACTTAGGACTTAAAACTCGATCGATTTGCGCATGCGTCTGATTTTGCAAACAAACAGCAGGAGTTGAATGCATGTAAAGCAAATAGACATAAATAAAAATAGGATTTAGTCTGGAAATTTGGATTGAATCGAAGGAAATGAGAAAAATAAGCACACAAAATAACAGGATTGACACTATTGACAGTCCTTAAAACTTCTTGCATAAATGGTCGATTTTTCCTTACGACTTAAAACTTAAGACTTAAAACTAACGACTCAAAACCTCTGCATAAATCCACCGTTAGACCATACACGATGAAAGCCATATTTTGTTTTCTGAAAACGCACGCCACTGGAAAAATTGCCTGCTCTTTGGCTGATTCATTCACAGCAGTCACAGCACAGCTGACTATGTGTCACTGTCATTTGTGACGTTTTCGAATTCCGATTTGTGTAATTGTGTAAATAATAAATATCTATTTTCCATATCTTCTAGCTAATGTTTAAAGAGGGTTGATTAAAGGAAAAGAAATGTTCAAACGAAATGATAAGCAGAAAAAAAATCGGCCAGCACAATCACTATCACAGGTAACATTTCATCCATGAAAGTTTGCGTCGATAAATAGATGAATAAATAATTTTAGTACGGCCTTTTCGACATTCCCTCTGATTTCAACACAGAACCTGAAGACGATAATGAAGGGGACAGTGATTTGGAAGCTGAATTGGCTGCCCTAAGTGGTGGCCAAAGCCCATCACCTAAAAAGATTACTAAAAAGGTTATACCAGACAAAGAACTTCAAGCCTTGGTCGCAAATTCCATGAAAGACGTCGAAGAAGATGATGAATCTGTTGATGAAAATGATCCAGATTTGTTGAATGAATTGAATGAACTCACAGGTAGGTACTTATGTATGTTTGGATGGAATAATAGCATGTGTTTCTTCAAGGGGATGCTGCAGAGACTGAAGATTCACCATCAGAAAATGAATCGGTACCTGCTACTACCGTCAATACAGTTACAATTTTATCCAACAGAATACATAATTATGAATCTGCAGAGAAAATTGCAAAAGAATGTGGTGAGACAAGCAAAGCAAGGCGCTATGGTAGAGCCATAAAAACTCTCAGGGACCTACAAAAACAAGCACAATCTGGAAAACTCATCAACTTGAGTGATGAAAATGTGCCCCCTGAGATTGATCCTAATAAAGTAACACCTACACCACATCCAACTGAAATACCTTCTGATGCACCCTTAGTGCCTTCTAGAACAGCTCCTACAATTCCTGAGTTAGCCAATGAAGAGCTTCCTATTGATTTACCAACAGCTGTACAAGAAAAAGTTGAACAAGAGAAAGCTAACATTGATGAGGAATTGCTTGGTATGCTGAGTAACAGACAAAAAGAGTATAAAGTAGCTGCTCTAAGAGCAAAGAAATCTGGTGATAGTGAGACAGCTATAAAATATGTGAGGATAGCAAAACAATTTGATTTGGTGATGGAAGCAGTGCAGAATGGGCAACCTGTGGATTTAACAAAGATGCCTGGCCCCCCAGGTGATCCTCCAAGGGCAGAACCCCAAATTGAAGAAAGTGAGAAGCAGCAGAACACAATTCCTGAAATAGCTGTCCCAGAGGCTGCTGAGAGCCTGCCTGAGCCCACTTTGAAAACTGCCACCACAGTCTTGGAAGCTCTAGAGCAGAGGCTGGCTGTCTACAAGGAACATGAGGCAAAAGCCAAGGAAGAAGGCAATTCCAGCAAAGCCAGAAGACATGGGAGGATAATCAAGCAGTTTGAGCAAGCCATAAAGGCTCACAAGGCAGGAAAACCAGTGGCTTTTGATGAGTTACCAACTCCTCCTGGGTATGGGCCAATACCTGGTCAAAGTGCCAGTCAGGAAAAACCAGAGGCATCTCCCAGGCCTGCAGTGGCTGCTCCTGTAGCTCCACCAAGAAAAAAAGCAGATGGTGATGATGAAGGAGTTGGTTCAGCTACAAGTACTCCAGGTAGGCTGATTTGGGATTCTGATGATATTCTAGTGAATATAAAATATCATCTAATCATATATGCTGCTAGATATGCATCATCATTTTTCAATGATTTTCCTATTGATCTAGTTGTCAAGATTGCTTATAAAAAACAAATTCAGCATATATCCTTGAAAAAGTGATTTGTCATTGATTGCAAATAGTGAAAATACAATATATTGCCTAAAAAAATGTTGTTGTAATGCACAGTAATTTGACAGAAAAGATAAAACTACTAGGTAGGTCTAAAAAGAGCAAGAAAATTGAGATCTAATGACTAACACTGAAACTACTGTAGTTAGGCCTGTTTTCTTCATGGAATCTAATATTTCTTTGAAGCATCAACTCATTCCTATATAGTTCTAGAGATATTTCAATGGGTACACATGATACCGGGTGTTTCTCATGAGTAGCTCACCCCTATAAAATTTTTTTTTCGTATAGATAAATAAGTGACATTTTGAATTGTTCTCTATCACTTCAGGTTTGAACAGAATAACGGAAATAACCTTTACTTTATCATTTTAAATAGGACAGCCTATATATTTTTACATATTTAAATAGAATGTTGCATTGTAAGTTACATGAAATTTTCTATTGAAATACTGGTACAATGGTACTCATTTGTATCAGTTACTCTAGATTTACAATATGAAATTTTAGGATAAATGCCAAAATGTGAAATATATGGAGTGTTGTACTCACAATGTGGTTTTCTATTCAAATAAGAGTAAATTTATTGGGTGAAACACGAAATTGAGGGTATTTCTGCTTTAAATCTGAAAAAAATTGAATTTGTCAAGAATGCATATTTATGTAGGTATTATACATGCACACCGAATTTCACTTGTTTTTCAGAAACCAAAGAGTTATAGGGGTTAGCCACTTTTGAGAAACACTCGGTATACCATGATTCTCGAAATTTTAATTAAATCTTCAATGTTTACAAGAGAATATATACTAAATAACTAGCCGTAATAATATTCTATCTAGTTCAACATAATTGTGCTGCAATCAAATTGATGAGCTTCCATTGTCTTTTTCAGGTGTTAGTACTAGTACATTAACTACACATGCTCAAAAACAGGTTTTGATTCTTATGGCCAAACAAAAACAATTCAAAGAAGCGGCTTTGAAGGCTAAAAAACAGGGTGACTTGGTGCAAGCCAAGGAATTCTTGAGACAAGCCAAAGGTTTCGAAAAACTTGTAGAGGCTGCTCAGGCAGGCTTGCCCATTGATTGGTCTTCTATTCCAGTCTCCCCAGATGCCAAGTCCCAGCTAGATAATGAGTTGAGTGGAATATTGAAAATATTTTTCGTCATTCAGAAATACCCAAATTTATCAAAATTTATCTGTTTTCAATATCGTTAAGATTCTTGTTGTTTTCCCCCAAGATATCACATAGCTATGGCTGAAGAAGTAACGGAAGAATCGACAGTTGATTTGGATGTACTCTCGCGTTTGGAAAACCAACTCCAGAAGCAACTGAAGATGTGCCTCACCACTCGGGACCATAATAAGGCAATTGGAGACGTTGCCGGAACCAACAAATTCGAGAGGCTCGCCTTGAATGTCACCAAGGACATGGACGTAATCAGGGTTGCCAAAAGAACATCTAGAGGCGCACCGACTTTCCATTATGAAATGAAAAGCTTCGCGATAGTGAAGAGTTTTCCTGAAATAATGGACAATCACATGGAAGTGACCATCCACAGGGGGATAAACTACCATTCAGACAATCCTAAAGATATTGACACATATGTCAAGTTGGATTTTCCGTTTCCACAGGTGATTCAAATTATAGACTTGTTTGCATTGTCTATATTTCTCTCATTGTATATCATTACATAGTCTATACAAGATTTGATTGAATGTATATTTAGCTTTGTCCAAGCCATAGAGATTTTTAGTTTCAATCAAATTTTATGTTTCATACATTTTTGAAATTTTCACCCATCTTTATTTACCAGGATACACCATATACTGATAGGACATCTACAATAAGAAACACAAATAATCCAGAATACCAAAAAACATTTGTTATTCCAATACAGAGGAATTCCAGACAGTGTCAGAGAACTTTCAAAAGGCATGGAATAAAGTTTGAAATATTTTCAAAAGGGTGAGTTCAGAACAATTACTAACATCTCTTTCATTGATTGTGTTTGTGTGCAAGACTATACACAATTAACACAGGATAGACGACAAACTGAAAGAAGCTTTTGGCAGCAGAAATCCGTTGAAACGAAAGTTAAATGATTTAGGAATTCTTCCGGTACCCCGATGACGTCAAATAATGATGCAGATCCGCGCATGCGTAGTTGAAATTTGGACAATGTAGGAAGATAAGGAATGAGCTGTCCTGTGTAGTGTATATTTAGCTTTGTCTTATTACTAACACGTTTATTGACATCAAAAAATATTTCAACTTTGAAGAAGTAAGTTGCTATTTGGCTCTTTGAATTATTTGTATAATGTGCGGAAATTTTGATGATAAACTGTCTGACTCAAAGCAATTAATAGTGAATATTATTGACATTTGATAATGACTCAATCAAAGCATATCCTAAAAAACAACATAAAACGTTGCTTCATTCTGTCTAACAAACTGTGTTTTTTTACCTTCAATATATGATACATTTTTCATATCAAACTTATTTTGTCTTTCATATCACCCATATTTTCATGAGTCAATCATTTTCAAGGAAGAACACTCAAGAACTTTGCTATGAAAATTTGTAGCATTAGGAAAAGTTTAACCTTGCTCAAAAAAGTATCCAACAATTATGGATTCCCCATCCAGATTCACAGAAAGCATTGTCCCAAACTAGAATCATGTTTCATTATGTTTTTGTGATTCCTCCTATTATTCAAAACTCAAGTGAGAGTAAGGGTGCTATGTAAGCAATTGCTAGCTGCTGTATCAGCGCTAGCAACTGCTTTGATTGTTTCAGTGGGCTGTTCAGAAGCGATTCACTCATTGGAACTGTCAATGTCAAGTTGCAGCCTTTGGAGACACAGTGTGAAATTCATGATAGCTTTGATGTGAGTTACCAAACTATTCACATTTTAATTCAGGACTTCATATTTTGATATATGAATAGAAGTCTTACATATTCATTATTTTCAATCTCAAGATTTCAAAAACATAAATATGTGTCTTATTACATTTCAGTTATTAGATGGGAGAAAGAAGGTTGGTGGGAAGTTGGAAGTTCAAATAAAACTACGATCGCCCATCGTCACACAACAAGTAGAGAACATCCAAGAAAAATGGCTTGTCATAGATCAGTGACTTTGTACATTTTCAAATCATTTAATGCCTAACATGTTTATATTTTTATGTACTAGCACATGTATATTTTTATTGACAAAAGTTGTAATGTTGCCTTACTCTAAGTTTAAACAAATATTTTATGATGTTCAATGTTGAAGGAATTATGAAAGATTCAAAGAAAATAAATATGACTCATTAGATGGGCTGAGATTTTTTTATTTCAATTTCACAGTCCAAGATATGAACAAAACATAAAAGTAATGAATAATGTGATCAGCAAAATTATCATTCCTACCCAAACTGGCATTGTTCCTAGAAAATAAAAAATAGAATTAGTAGGTAGCACATTTCAGAGTTGGTAAAATGATTCAATGGATCAACTTCATGAAAACTTTTAAACATATTATTTCTTAAATGTTATCTTTTCATGCAATACTCATTAGTTGATCAATATATTTTTGGTCATCAAATAGTTTCAATTCATCATAAACTTACTTCTATATGGCAGAGTATGTATACAGACATGGTTGTCCACAGAAATGGAGAGAACAGCACATTCAACCACACTAGATACTGTTTGATTTTCATTCTCATTATGGACAGGCAAAAATTCTAGACCAGTAACAAACATGGAATGGGCACCAGAAACATTCAATATTCTCTAAAAGAAAAAACAATGTTGATGACTTACTTGTGCTTCATCTGAAAACTTTTATATAAGCATGAAAATAGATATAATATACCTGTAAACTGAATGATGCATAAATAGCCACAGATCCACTGAACATTGTTCCAACAGCTACAAATCTCCCATCATCTCTGACTGCTAGGGCACAAATACTCTCATCAAATTCAGCTATCCTTCTCAAGGCACCAGTGTCAGGAAGCCATTGCTGAAGGTATGATTTTTGTTTCTTTGCTAAACCAGTAGGGTTGGTCAATGTGTAGAGGGCAGATTTTTCTTCTCCTTCAACCTTACCAAATCTGAGAAAGAATATCAACAATGTTGAGAATGCTCAGATTTGCAGTGATAAATTGGACAGTCAATTGATCATACTGACCTACATCTTTTGTACATATACTTAGAGCCCTCAGGTTGTTTCCAAGATACTCTGCTATGTTCTTTGCCTTTAACACAGTCCCAAAGAATGGCAAAACCATCTTTTGCAACAGTGACTAGATAATTTCCATACTGACTGAAATCAATATCATCAATTTCTTTACTGTGTGCTTTCAGCTTTGTTAAAGGCTGCAAACTTGGAAATTTCCATAGTCTAACAACACCATCTGTGCCACCTAAAAAAATGTTCAACTTGTTGAAGATATAACATACGGTATCAAATAAATGATGCAATGCTACCTGTGGCTAATAATTTTCCATTATGACTAATTCTAGCAACTCTTGATAATGGTTCAGGGCCATCAAAATCTGTTTGAATGCTGTCCCCAGGACTCATGGCAAACTTAAGTCGTTTATTGACATTTCTATTTTTATCTGTCCTATTATTTGAATAGTTAATATTTCTTTGTCTACTCCCAGGAACATTATTTCCAATATTTTCCACTTCATCTTCAGTAACAAGGAAACTATTGACATTGTAAAGCTGGCAATGGCTCTCTTGGCCAGCAACAACGTAGGATCGTTTGTTATCAGAATATGCAGTACTGTACATAACTACATTGCCCCCAGTTTCATGTCTTGTCACTTCTTCTGCAATGAATTTTATACCGTCATGGGAAAGTTCAAAGATTTCCTGGAAACGAAAACTAGATGAAGGGATTCATCTTTATTTCAAAAAGTCTCACAAATCCATTGGCAACTCCTGTTTTCGAAGTTCCTCCTCCTCCACCAACAATAACATATCTGTTTGTCAACATCTGGACAGTGTATAAGGGAAAGTTTATGCGTGCAAGAATGTTCTTGGTGTTTTTTCTTCTTTGGCCCATTTTCAATCAGTATCTGGTCCAATTGTCTAAGAGTTTGAAATGCATCTCCACGTATATAACCTATTAAATAAGTTTGACAACTGTCTTCTCTTCTTCTAAGTTCTAAGCCTTAGACCACTGATTAAATTCTTCTCTTTTTGTTTTCCTACTTCTTCTTTTGTGAGTCTCTTTGACCTATGGTCACGTGGGACAACACATATGTATGGACCAGAGATAAGTAACCCACTAACAAGATGTGCACGTCAATGCTAAAATTTGGCAATATATTTTTGATGCTTTTGGAATCAACCACAAGATGGAACTAGTGCCGTTGATTCCAAAGAGTGAACATAGCTTTTTCAGCTGCCATATCTGGCTGCCATGTTCAATGTCAGATTTTTTTGTCTTTTTCTTCATCAGTTTGTCTTTGTCTTTTGTATTCAACTGTCTTCCACTTTGTTTATTTTTATTGATTTTTATCGACTTTGTACGGTGGAAATTTGTTCCCGTTCTCGTGAATATTGTGGTTTTACATCAGAATTTCATTCATGTCTTTATCAAAGTACTATTGAACAATATGAAATACTCCAGTTGCATATTTGTATAATCAATTTATTATTGAGAAATGCAGTGACAGTGGCAATGTCATGATCAGGAAATAAAATTGCGAGTACTTGAACTGTGAAAGAACACGTTGCCCAAATCAGGATTTCGTTTCCCAATCAAAGATTTTCTTCGAACAAAAAATTGGATCGTTAATTATTCAGGTACGTCACACTACCAGTTGATATTTTACACTCACTATGTTCTGAGTGATATACTTGATTATTCTTTTTCTGTTACAGGAGATGTTGAGATAATAGATTCGAGTTGGGTAGAACTGTACAAAGGGCTAGTTTGTGAATATCATTTCACTGATGATGATAATCCATCAGGAATAGATTGAATATTCAAAACACCTATGAGAACATTTTCTAAACCATCAGTATGAAAAAAAAACGTAAATAAATTGATGAGGAGAGGAACAGCAATGCATCAGCCAATGTATCTTCAACTAGTCTTCATTATTAAATAATTACCATTTCCAATGTATTGTTGAATATTGTATAAAAATAATCACTGACAATTCAATATTTATTCATACAACAGTAAAAGATATTTTTCATAATCAATTGATATTATTACATTTGCTCGTTTTTTTTTTCAAATTGTATGATCAAAAGATCCCTAATGAGGATAGAGATAGAAAGAAATAAAAAGTGGAAACCCAATTTCAAAGGCAAACAGCCTCTTCATACTAAAGTGGCAACTGAAATTATGATCATGGCAGTCATGGCACCATACCAACAAATTCCTGAATTTGATTTTTTCAGTAGTTATTTCATTTGAATCAGCTATCTGCTTCAAAGGCACATCGCGCATCTTCAATGCAGAGCACTTTTTTCCAATCTTCAAGTTATTATCTACACATGTCTTATGTGTTAATTTTGTTTAGACCAGGATGAATAGTTGATAGTGATTCATATTTTCTCACCATATTAATGAAACCTCTGTTATCATTTATCAAACAAAACTTTAAATATAAAAAACCACAGAGTAAAACGTGAAGTGAACAAATCAACTCGAGTACTGTAACACACAACACACTGTAAAGTAATCTAAGTTCGTGAAAGTTCGTAATTTGAATTAGCTGCGAAACGCTAACTTCATATCAACAAAAATTGAGATTCATGCGTTAAACGCCATCTGTGATAATACGTTGAAACGAAAATCAATCACGTGACTATATTTCCAAATATTCCATTGCACGGAAGACTAGATTTTTTTTCCATTTAGCTGACTTTGTCTTGTTATTACTTATCTCTGGTATGGACAAAAATAAAAACAAAAACGACCAATCAATGGCTTAGTACTACCTGGATACCGGATCTAATGTTCATAAAAATGACAATGAGAGCCTGAGAGGGCACTGTGACATGGAAGAAAATTATAGATATCTTCCCCATCGGTATTTTCAGTACATTCCATCTACCATAGATGACACACCCTTCCTGAAGTCGGTCTTTGGTTATAAATTGGTTATAAGTGAGTTATAAAAGAAAAAGTAGTTTCTAGATCTAGAGATGTATTAGTTTCCAATTTCTATTGTTGAGATTTCCTTATCTATCGGATGAAGTTTGACATGCCTACATGATATCCATGCTGTGTTTTTGAAAAAGAATATCCATTATATAGATATAAATATACAGTGTGCCTGCTTATTAAAACTTCGCACCGGATGGAAAACTTTTTTATTATTGATTTTACTTAAAAAAAAGATATTTGAATTTGAGGTAATTTTGCACTTATCATGCGATCTATATTTTGATGAAAATTGTTGTTGGTACTCACGTATTTTGACCTGACAAACACGAATTTCATAATATATTATCGTGAACATATCTCTAGTTTTCGAGATAATCGATGCGAAAGTTCGAAATTTCACCTTCTTTGTAAGGCAACTTTTGTGCAAGTATCGTATCTTCTTAGTATCATGCATTTACCATGGTTAAATATTATTTTTGTGTGAGAAAAACATCATAAATATGTAGTTTTTCCGTATTTTTCCTATTATTTCTTCAACTAGGCTACATAAACAACGGTCATTTTGAAAACCTCATCAGTGCGAATCTTGTGCGAATAAAGGTGGATTCATACTTCATAGCTGCCTTATAGCAACACGATTCAGTGATATGTGTTCTCTCTTCAATACATGTCAAAAAGAAAGATGGATATCTGTAAAAGAAGGTGAAATTTCGAACTTTGGCATCGATTAACTCGAAAACTAGAGATATGTTCACTATAATATTATAAAATTCGTGTTTTTCAGGTCAAAATACGCGTATGTACCAACAAAAATTTTAATCAAAATATAGATCGCATGATAAGTGCAAAATTACCGAATTTGATGATTGAATCCTATGTTAAGACCATGCAGAACATTTTATAAGGATTAACTTTTTTTCGTAAAAACAATACAAGCAGACACACCCTATATCTTCGAAATCTTTAGTACCTACCGATAAAAGATCATAATATAACAACTCGTACACTCATCTCATGCATAGAGGATATACAGCAACAGAATCTCGAAAAACCATGTTGGGCAAAGAAAGAAACTTTCATGGCTCAATAATATTTCGTCGGTTCCTATAAAATTTTATAATCTTTGTTGCTATAAACGGTAGCAAAACGTTATGGTCCAGAATATCCCTACGAAATCATGTACACATTAGTATCCTTAAATTTCTAATTGTCAGACCGTGTCGGCAGAAGCATGAAATTTGCATGCAGAATAACGTATACTTAATAGAATTGTCTACACAGGACCGGATTGTACCCAAAAACAGACAGATAAGTAAGCATTTTTCAATACTCCTTCTACTTCAGCACACTTCAACTACCAACTGCTGTTTTATAGTAGTACTACTTATAGATACTTTTTACTTTTCTCTTCTAAATCGAAATGAAATTTCATCAGTTTGCGAAAAACGCAAAAATAAGAGAATTACTTTTTTGTTTAAGTATGCCCGTAACTATATACTTATTATACAATTATGAACCTACAGGAGATATTCTGGACGTCCATGTATGGACATTTGAACTTCATTGGACCTGAAATGGTCGTCGCGTGTGATGTTGGCTAAGATAAAACCATCTTGCCGATTGTATTTTCTCAATAAAGGTATTTCGCGGCCTAAGCATAGAAATAACTATAACTTTGGAATTATTCGACAATTATTGTAAGCCTACAATGCTCATAAAATATTCGAAAATATCGGAATATTACAAGAAAAACAAACCAATTATATACAGGTTATATAAGTCATCTCATTTTCTAGTCCCATATTTTTTCTCTCTCAACGATATAGCTTGTCGGTTCACATTTCAATCCAATAGGGTCCTGTTTTCTCTGAAGAAATTCTCGCGTTTGCATTGTTTAATTGTTTATTTCATGACTGGATTTTCTCTGTATACTTCCTTGTTTCGTATCATTCGCAACCCTTTTAACAGAATGAGTCGTTTCGTGCTGTGCTTCGTTCGTTTGGGAACGATCTCAAATTATTATAATCTTTTATTAGTACTTCTGTTATTTTCATTAATCACACATCCTCGCTGGGAAATTATCCTGTTTCATCGTGAAAATTTATTTGACGAAGTTATATGGGTCTCCAGTCACCCCTTAAAATTTAGGAAGATAATAGACAAGGTGAACCTGAGCTCGTAGTGATACAAACAAAAACGTCATGGAAATATGATGTTGCACAATCATATTCAACGATGAGTAACAAAAGTAAAGAAACTGCCAAATATTCAAGATATTGATACCGCTGAAACCTTGTAATTATCGAGTTCCCCATTGTTGATAAGTTTAACATTTTTCTTTTATGATGGAACACCTTATATATTCTATTGTATAAATTTATTTTGAGAAATAAATACTTACTGTCGACAAAAGTATTCAGAAAATTTAATGAAAATTTTTAAAATGAATTATCATAATTTCAAACATTTTTCCTTACATACAGTGTTCTCCCAAGATAATGATGAACCGCATTTTTCATTGATATGTCAGATAAAAAATAAAATTGATAATGTTTCTTCGAAAAGAAACGTTGAACGGAGATTTTGTGAACGACGTTTTGTATAGATGAAAAAGTATGGCAATGCGAAAGTGCCTTCAGTTTCTCCAAAACTTTTCAAATAAGTAAAAGTACAAAATTTCGTTTTTTTTAATATCTCCGGAAGTAAACAACATTTTTGAGATTCCTCATCAACATCTATATTTATTGGCCCCTTAATTGCACAACTTTTTGACTATTTGACCTATACTGTGTAACTACAGGTAACTTATTGTAGCATTGCATCCTTTCATGATTAAACGAATATGGCTTTTTTATTAGAAAACGTATAAAATTAACATAAAAAATGGATATGTCAGTATATTAGATATTTTAATCAACGTATATATATTTAGAATGCGATCTTATTATTGATATTCATTACTTTGTATAGATCACTCTTGGAACTTTTTAGTGGTTCTACTGAATGGTACGAAATTCAGAAATTATATCTTGGTGAATTCTCAAAGTACCTACCGAATCACTATTTGAAAAAAAACCATTTCGCCTTCTGCAACTCGAAATTGGTGTGATTTTCTCGATATAGAACTATTTTCATTCGCAATGAAATTCTTTAAGAAGGGGTTAACCTTTACAAACATGTCAGAGTATATTTGCGGTGTAAAGGGGGAAGTAAAAATCCCGAGCGAAAGGGGCGGAGACCAATGTCGAACAAAAAACGCTAAGCACTGTTGGCGTCTCACTCCAACTCATTGTCGCGTAAAATTCGTAGTAAATTCAGTCTTGCGTCTTGCCTGATCGCTCGGGATCTGTGGCTCGGGTCTGCGGCCGTCGGCCGGCCGTTACAATTCTCAGAATAGGCCTCCGGCTTTTCATCAGTATATTTTGAACTTACTGTGTCTATGAGGATAATTTGATATGCTATTGGAAATATAAAAAAAACTTGTCGAAACAGATGAAACCCTTTCGTATATCAAAAACAGTAACACAAAAACGTCTACACGAGCTAAATTGAAACTTATAAATACACAAATTAGAAAATGTCTCTCGGTCGTGGGAGAAATGGGACTTTCGATTGGACAAAAGAGAAAATTTCAAGCAAAAATTGGTGAGCTAAAACGGGTTAGATTTCTCATTACAAAAATAAATCGGGGGCATGTAGGTTCAGGATTGAGACCCTCTGTTCGGTGGCTAAATGTATAGAATCAATTTTCAACTCGAGAATTCAGACAGGGCTCGTTATCAATTTGAATCACGATGAAATTGAATGATTTCTCATTGATGCATCGTATGATGAATATGGACACAGAATAAAAAATACTGTTTATGGAGAAACTATATTGAACATTTTTATACACAACAAAATATATCGAAATATTCTTCTTCGATTGGTATGAATGAATGACATTTTTCAAGGTATTCAATATCGTTACTGAACTTGAAAACTCGAAAACTCACATGATATATTTGAAAACAAAATTTACAAATAACATCCTATTTGTCTCTTATATTTTGACCCTTACCTACAGCTTCAACTATACGAGGTGGAAAAAACATATAATACATAAAAATTGTAGGGTTTCATCGGTCCTATATTTTGTCACTTCCAAAACGAACAAATGCGAATCGCAATATTTTTTTCAAATGGATCACCCCCGGTCATAGGTTTATAGTCAGAAGTCCACTTGTTTGTTTTATCTTCTGGTTTCCATGGTATATTGTATCCATGCAAGGATCGAATCAAAATTTCATTGGAAATTTTCATTCAATATTGGAATTGAAATAAATGGAAAGCGGCTTGAGGGAAAAAAAAGTATTTCATTATAGTTGAAAAAAAAAACGGTATTTTTTTCAATTTTGCGATTCGCATTTGTTTGTTTTGGATGTGCCAAAAGATAGTACCGATGAAACACTACAAATTTTATATTAAATGTTTTTTTCCACCTCGAATATAGTTGAGCTCGAAGGTAGTACAGAAATATCTCATCCATCTCTTATTTCCATATTCCTCTCGTATCTACTGGTCAACTATTTCAGGCAGCAAATATTTCATGTAAAAATCTACTAATTTTGATTCCATCTTATCTTGCCAAAATCTATCATTACGATGAATTTTTTTAATTTTTATTCCTTTATTTGTCCATACCGCGAAATAACCTGCACGAAATTTCGAAAAAAAAAAGTCGATGGCGACCCTCGAATGACGAAACGTCGTATTAAAAATTCTAAGTTATAGAGCATAAAATACAGTTTCAAGAAAATGTCTGCTCTTTTCGTATCTATTAAAATAAAGCCAATAAAAAATTAAAATCTAAAATTCGTATTTTTTTTATTTCAAAAACAAAAAAAAAATTCAACTATTTCTTTGCGGCTCATTGTTGCGCACATGAATACACAAATTTTTCTTGATTCAACCGATCCTGTATCTCTAACCGTTATCGAATTCCCAATGTAGGGCTGCGAATATGGGCCACCCTGTCGATTACAATTATTTCTTATAAAAACATTCGAAAATATTTACGTACCTTATCAATCTCAATATCTTTTTTTCGACTGACAATTTCCTCACAGAAAGTCTTTTACGATGTTTATCGCCAGTTCGATAATTTGAACTCGACATGCTTGATCACAATAATAATACTAGTTCACAAACTAACAACAAAGTCTAACAATAGTGTCACCATCTGAATGCAATCGCAAACTAACTAGCTTTCTGTTTGCAGTCTGATACATGCATATCTAGCCGGCCCTTTGATGTGTACATAGCGCCTGCCGCCGCCGTTCGCAATAAATGTTTACGTTTTCTAATCACCTAATTAGTCTTATTCGAGAATGCAATGAATCCTTTTCGCAACTTCCATTGATATCATCACATGTGCTAAAATTATTGGAATAGCTTCAGTGCTATTTTTGGTTTTTATGAATGAAAATACGATTCATTCATAAATTCATAGTATCCATGTAAAAGTGCTTATTTGGTGAGAGGGCGCTCGAATCAGTTATGAAAAATGCTCCGTAATTGAGTCTGCAGGGGTTCAGCAAAAACCATTTTTCAGCTAGTAATTATTGATATGTCGCGATAATTTTTTTTTTCAATAGAGACAATTGTATGATTGAGGCATCCCTCGGAGTACTTTTTCGAAATACGATATATCTTGTGAGATAAAAAATAGTGAATATGGGCAAAATTTTGCAATTTTTTTTTAAGTTTTTTCTTCAAAAAATCAAAAAAGTACTACGAGAGATGCCTAGATCCAACCTTCATCAAGCAGAAAGTGAAAAAAAAATTCGATTTTTTTCAGCGAGGTCCGAGTAATATGATTTTTGCCATTCCTTGTTTCACAAAGTTTTACCATCAATCCCAAATAAGGTTAACCCCCTCTTAAGTACCTATTTGAATATTCACGTTTTTGGTGCATGGATAATTATTGAAGAACTCAAAATCTAATACAATACGGCGTTGTCCGATTTGACACAATAGAAGCACAGATTAGAATATAAGGTCCTTCAATATGTGATGATAGCTTCTGCACGGAAGAAAAAATAATCGTGAAATGTCATGTAAAAAAATGTAAAAAATAGTAAAGCTGATGAATGTCGTATAAATATCTGCATTAACCAAGCTATTCAACTTTGGAAATATTAAATGTTTCACAAAGATTTCATCATTATTCACTGCATATCAAACCTAGAATGCGCTAAATCACAGTTTTCTGGAAAGAAGTCGTCACGCCGTAAAAACGCGATTTTCTCGTTGACATGAAAACTGCAAATCCAACCTTCTTGCTTAGCACGGAAGAAAATGAGTTTAATTTACACCCCCATATGGTATATATCGCGCTCCCAACTTGACTAAACAGCTCGCGGCAACGCTGCTTCCCTCATGTTGTGGTGAAATGTCATGGATCCTGTCAATCGTGGTTGTAATCCTGGATTATCCTTCGGCAATCACAGGACCATTGTGCGTGGTGTGAACCGAAAGCTGCTTGCACCATCACAAATTGTATGTGCTTGCAGGGGTGTTTGTGTGTGTACATGGGGCTCGAATGAGATCACACCTAAAAACACTTTCGATGTGTGTTTTATCAGGATTTCATGCTGGATAACTTTCATTGATATTATGTTATGCAATTCAGAATCAATTGTAGAAATATCTTATACGTTGTCCAGTGTCATACGAAATGGAAACCTAGTAGGCTGGAACAATTATTGTAACTATTCACATTGCTCTTTCCGATTCTCATTTGTTTCAGTTCTTCCACTATTAGCGACACAATGTTTGGTTGAAAACCCTGGGTTGAAGTTATGTTGTTTGTTCTTCTAAAGCCTAGTTCATGATAGAACGATTGCGATTATATTTATGCTATTCCGCAAATTTGATTAAATTGTCGAAAAACCTAGTTCATGTTGAAGCGCGGACAATCGCTGAAAGAAGAGTTTCTCCCTCCCTCAAAGTAGTGAGACTAAACAAAGGATAGAGACAGTGTGTTTCGTTCAAGATATTTCCAACAAATACATAACTTCATTTAATTCACATTCGTCCCCATCAACTCTTCTGTGAATTAAACACAGTTTCTTAATATAACCCTATTCCATTTGGAATGAAAAATTCTGCGGAAATCGCAATAAAGTTCAATTTTTCGAACTTTCTTCCGACAAAAGCGACGCCATTTTAAATCGCATTTTATTTGCGGAATTCGTTCCAACATGAACTAAGCTTTACTGTTCACATTGCTCTTTCCGATTCTCATTTGTTTCAGTTCTTCCACTATCAGCGATACAATGTTTAGTTGAAAACCCTGGGTTGAAATTATGTTGTTTGTTCTTCTAACTCAGCACGCATTTTATGTCATCTACTGCAGATAGAAGGAAAGATAAATAATTATAATCCGAATCTGATATATTTTTACTCTTACATGATATTTTAACTCCAAAACAAATTAATTTTTAGGATCAATAAACTTTTTGAAAGCATAATATCTTGGAATACTATTATAGGTACCTATAACATATTCAAAGATTGATTACATTACCACAAAACTTATTTGGGAGGAAACAAAATTCCTGGATGGATGGATAATATTGCTTGGAACATTATGATTTGTCACAGAGATGGATAGATATTACTGTTGAATTCACTTTCTATCCTAGTCCATGCCTGGGCCTGGTCCCAGATCTCTTGATTGATACATGACATGCAGGCATTGCATGCATTGCATGGGCAAATCTCGCTTAGTTGTATCAATACAAAACATCGATTGAAGCAGAATTAGTATTTTTAAAATATATGTATCCAGCTCACCAAAACAGTTACGTAATTTTTTTAGTGAATATACAATGACTAGTCACAGAGAATTTCCCATCTCAGAATTAAGGTGCTTACTACACTTACTGTAACTTTTATTATCATATATTATCACTGACTGAAATACCGGTGGGTCAAAAAGAGCATGAATAATTTTTACAAAGAAGTTCCATAACGTATAGGTGATGATACCTCTGAGAAAGGATTTTAGGAAATCGTATGTGATGTTCATTCATTTTATCAACAAATTCTTTGAGCAATGTTCGTAAAGTATTTAGTTTAAATATAGAACATTATTTTAGAACACGTGACCTTGCTGCTGGAAACATTATTCTGATCTAAACATCCATATTTCGGCAAAATCTAGACAGGACACCACGGTAAATAGTTTATTGGTGAAAAAATATAACCTACTGTTCTTCTAAAACAAAATATTTTGACTCAAAAATGACAGTGAAAAAGCTAACCTAACATTTTCGATATATTCGTGTTCTCGAAAAAATTTCTAGTGGTATTAGTTATACAGTGAAAATATGCGTGGTTATGTAATACATGTGTCTGGGAACAGCAGGTCTAATTCGACATCAGCACTTTGAAAAGATCTTTATTTCTGACAGTGACATTATAAGCTTATATCGTCATAGTTACGATATCTATAATAAGGGTCATAACTCCCTTGGGATATTAAGGTTCAAAAACTCCCTCTTACCTTTTACAGGTGAAAATGATACAAGAAATGCTAGAAACGTTTATATGTAATGAAAACTAAGACATATTTTCCTTATTCACGTCATTACAAATAATAAATGTACATAATATAATAATGTAATATGCCAGAAAGACAGTTTCGTTGGCATCTTTTGACATAACATTTCTCTGTGTCAGCCATCACTTCAGATATAAGTTGTATTCTTTTTGATATAGGGCTTCACTTTTCGATGGAAGTAATGATTGTCTTGCTTTTTCCGCTTTTTTATAATATCCTCCATTATATCAGAAAAAGATCGTCGATTTGTGGTAAAAAATAAACACGTTTTTAACGGAAAAACATTGATTGATGAAGAAAGTTTGCTTATAAACATGTAACATAGCGACAACCTAGCAACAACCAACAATGCTACAATCAACGCTACCTAATTCAAATATACCAGAAAGGTTATGAATTTAAACATTTATTGCGTTCTAAATATGGACATATTGTTATGAAAATCGGTCAAAAATAAAATTATCTATGTACCACGGGAATTATAGAGCCTTAATAACCTCTGGCAATTGCTGTCCCTCGGGCCAGAGGCCCTCGGGACGCAAACTTTGCCATCGGTAATTAAGGCCCTCATAATTCCCTTAATACATAAATAACTATTTTCTTGGCGCAATATTAACCTGTATAATGGCAAGGATGTATGATGGTGCGTTCACATCCTGGATTTACTTAATGGCGTATTTTGATACCATTGGTCAATCTTTGTGAGCACGTATCAAGGTCATATGCCAAAAAAATCGATAACGATCCGACTTTTTGCCTAAAGAGGTTCCGATTTTCAGAGATCCCACTTTTCTAGTTAGGTTTACCGTCGCATCATTATAGTCATATGGCATTATCTAAGCTTTCTGCGATGGACGAAAACTGTCATGTGAACGCACCTTGTATAACGGTTGACTGATCTCAACCCATACGTCAGCAATGCCACTGTCAACGTCACACATCTGCCTCATCCTCTTCGCGATATCCTCAATCGCCGCCGAACTCTCGTCCCACGCGCCCAAATCGGGCCAGCCGGCAGGCCGAGCAGCGGACGAACCGCTGGACGACGTGCTCTACTTCGATGACGTAATCGTGGAGAACGAGAGGCCGAAGAAGGACACCAAGGTGTGGGACCACTGGGGCAAGTGGTCAGCGTGCAGCGCCTCTTGCGGCGTGGGAAGGATGACCAGGTGGAGGCACTGCATATCCAAGGCTTGCGCCTCGGGGGACAAAGAGGCGCAGATCAAGACTTGCACCCTGCCGCCTTGCTGATCGAGGAGAGGTCGTGGGGGTTGAGCGGTGATGGGTATTGGAGATTTAATAAAAAATAAATCATCTACGAATTGTTTGTTATCAGTAGTAGTAGTAGTAATAACCCCAATAACAACAAACCCAACGCCCCAAATTGTCTGAAGCCAATATGAAATTCATATTCATATCTATGTTTGGTAAATATATAGTTTACGGACTCCACCTTGTACAGACATGCGGTTTTGGTAAACATACGTAGTTTGGCATCCTGATCAATACATTCTAATGAAATTTTTGGCGCTCTCAACTATTTTCTACGAAACCGCTGAACGGACATACAGCAAAATAAAATTATAATTGCCAGTTTGAGCTGACAATTATACATAATTGCCAGATAGAACTGACAATTATACATAATTGCCAGATAGAACTGGCATTTATACATAATTGCCAGATAGAACTGGCATTTATACATATATGCCAGATAGAACTGGCATTTATAGATAATTGACAGATAGAACTGACAATTATACATAATTGCCAGATATATGTGACAATTATACATAATTGCCAGATAGAACTCGCATTTATAGATAATTGCCAGTTTGAACTGACAATTATACATAATTGTCAGATAGAACTGGCAATTATCAATAATTGTCAGTTCAAACTGGCAATTATCTATAATTGCCAGATATATCTGGCAAATATGTATAATTGTCAGGTCAAACTGACAATTATCTATAAATGCCAGTTCTATCTGGCAATTATGTATAATTGTCAGTTCAAACTGGCAATTATGTATAATTGTCAGTTCTATCTGGCAATTATGTATAAATGTCAGTTCAAACTGGCAATTATAATTTCATTTTGCTGATGTCCTTTCAGCGCTTTCGTAATTTTCAATATCGAAATTGCTCCTTCTTTTTATGCATTCAATGTTTTGATAAGCTGTCCAACGCAGTAATGCGTGATAATTCAAAATGATGCACGAACTGCAATAATATTCATGATCCTGAAACTTGTAAGAAATGGAAAGTTGCTAATCCAACTATAGATTGAAATTGAATTGTCCACAGAGTGAAATAGATCTATATTGAACGTGATACCACGCTGATACGATGAAGTCGACAATGTCATTTTAGCTTGAATTGATTGAGGGCGTGTTGACACATTATCGAGATTAATAATAACTGATTGGTCTCGGGTTTCGATGGATGCCGCTCATTTTCATTACTTGATTGCCTCACACTACTCTACACACTAATCAAAACTAGTCAACGCTTGGAACTTACACCTTCCATCGTATATATAAGGTCCTTGTAAAATTTAGAACATTTTGCAGACAATTGGGTGAAAATTTCGCTACAAATGCAATTCTTTGAAGTTTAATGATATAGGAAAATAAAAATCACAATACTTACATGACAATTATTGGAAGTTCAATCAGGGTTAGTAGGAACTGAATCACTCAATATTTATTATGGCAACAATTCAAATAACATCTCCAATAATAAAGCTTTGTAGTTGTATATTGAAGGTATAAGTATACATATTGTATCACTCACAATAATTTCAAATAACTTGATGATTTATGAGTAGGTGAATAATTGTGAATTTAGAGCAGCGTTTCAGTTGTCTGGTATAAACAGAAGTAGTTTGAAAAAACAATATTGTTCCGTTTCTACTGATGATCAGCTTATATCAAGCGAGCTTGTGGCTTTGATGATGGAGTGGAGCAAACATTTCGCTAGCTACTTCAATTTGGCCTCGGCAACAACTTGTGGTTTGATTGGTGGCTTCAATTACGTGCCAAAGTAAATAAGAGGTGGAGATTATGGATCGATGATTGACTTTGGGTGTGTCTTTCATAATCACGTTCAGAATTCACATGTGAAAAAATATTTTTTTATATTGTGGGAAATATATTCGAATGTACTAAAATTTGAGGAGGGAAAGGAAAGGGGGCGATACGATTTCGGCCAGGTCATTGGTCACCACGAGCATTTCCAATATCCCCTCCAACTCAAACACTAACGGCCGGAAATTTATGAACAGTCACTGAGGTATGTAATAATCTGAGACGCGATTTAATTTGGCGGACTGATTTCACACTGACTCCGGCACAACGGCAGTTAATCACTCCTCCCCCCTCCTCTTCCAACCCCCCTCCTACCACCCGGGCGTCCCGACGCCATCCTCACTCACGAATTCCGGTATTCCGGTGCGCTACTCTGGAGTAATTAACGTTTATTGGATTGAATTAATTCCACACCGAATAGCGCCGACGAGACAAGCTGCTATATCGTCTTCGTTTTGATTCCGGACGATGTTGGATTTCGTAACTGTTTGCATACGATGTGCAGAAATACATCTATAGTGTTGATAGCATCAGCTCATTTTATTCATGAGAAGGTCCTCATAAAAATTTCCTAGATTTTTTGATTGTTGTGAAAATGTTTCTTAAATTGGTGATCATTGAATTGATTGAAAAATAATGTGAAATGAAATGCCATGAATTGCACTTAGTCGAGCTTTCAGCCACTCCCATGTTTTGTGACATGGGAGCTTTGTTTCTGTGGACTGTTTCTTTTTTCTGCCACATGGTGTCGCCAGTTCCAAGTGTCTCTTGGGACGCGGCTCAGTGCGATGAAATAGGCTTGACGGAGATTGCATTGGGACAGGCATTACTTTGAGTGGATATCTCAGGGTCTCTACCATTGCTTCCCAGGGCAGTGACGGCAGTACAACAAAAAATGATGTCAATGAGGACTTGATTTACTAAAGGTTGAAGGTTAAGATGTCATTTCATTCATATACATTTCATCGTTGAGGCAATATGCTGAAAAAACCTTTATTTTTTATCGACTTTACCCCGTTTGACGGTACTATAGGTTATGTCTCAACCAATCTTTTATACTGTCAAAGTATGTCAAATGATGACTACGTATTGAACTCCATAGAAGCATCATGGCATCGCTGATGGTCTTCCTTCTCACCTCCCTTTCAACGTGGAATGTGAACAATGCCGAATATTCTTTCGAAACTAAATATCTGGATGTCCCCATAGACCACTTCTCCTACATCCAGAACACCACTTTCAAACTCAGATACCTGCTGAATGGCCATTATCACGTCAAAGGAGGGCCAGCATTCGTCTACACAGGAAACGAAGGTGACATCAACATGTTCGCCCAAAACACAGGCTTCCTCTTCGACATAGCACCCACCTTCAACGCCCTGATAGTTTTCGTAGAGCATCGCTACTACGGACAATCTCTGCCCTTTGGAAACTCATCACTGACATCTCCAGGTACTAGTATCTTCGTGCGCCGAGGTAGGTACTAAATAAACTTTGAATGGTTAGAACACCTGAGGTACCTCACAACTTCGCAAGCCCTGGCCGACTTCGTGTACCTCATAGAAGTTCTGAAGGACACGTACTTCTCTACAACCATTGGGAACGACACTCTACCTATCATAGCATTCGGTGGGTCCTATGGGGGAATGCTGGCTGCTTGGCTGAGGATGAAGTACCCCTTTTCGGTTCTTGGTGCCGTCGCGTCTTCAGCTCCGATTTGGTACTTCGGTGACACGGTACCTTGCCATAGATTCTACGAAATCGCGACCGAAGCCTTCGCTAACATCGGGAGTGAGCGATGCACGAATATCGTCAAGGCGTCCTGGAGTGTACTGAGGAATATCACCAGCACCAGCAAAGGTACTTGGGGATGCGTTTGAAGATTGTTGCTCTGTGAGTTGAATTTTTCCAGGCAGAGACTACCTATCCTTCACCTGGAACCTCTGCGGCAGGCTCAAGACCCCTTTGGATACTGAGAGGCTCATCGACTGGGTAGCAAATATCTATGTTAATATGGCCATGACCAACTATCACTATCCCACTGACTTCTTGGCATCTCTTCCTGCGTACCCTGTAAAGCTCTTCTGTGATAAACTGACTAGTTTGAACGCGACCGATAGCAAGAGCTTGATTGAGAACCTGGCGGATGCCCTCACCATTTACACCAATTACACTGGTGACACCAAGTGCAATAACATCAATTATACGAATGATGATACAGCGGAGCGAGCTTGGAATTACCAAGCCTGCACCGAGCTCATAATGCCGGTGTGTTCTACGGACAAGGATATGTTCGAAACCAGCGCTTGGGATTTGAAAAAGTACACAGACTCCTGCAAAGCTCGCTTCGGTGCTGTGGCCTCTAGACCGTACTGGGCTCTACAGGAATACGGGGGCAAGATGTTGAGATATTTTTCTCACATGGTGTTCAGTAACGGGTTGTATGATCCGTGGTCTTGTGGTGGGGTATTGACGAATATTTCCTCTTCCGTTTGGGCTGTGAATATCACTGATGGTGCACATCACGTGGACTTACGGGGGTCTGATCCGGCTGATACGAACTACGTCAAAGATGCTAGGAAAGTACATGTGAGTGCCATCAAGAAGTGGTTGGGTGTATTTTAATGTAATCAATAAACTGCAATGGTAATGATGCCAATATGCTCTTCCCCTCTTAGTCTGTAGTCTGTACATGGCATCGATTCGTAAACAGCTATTGATTAATGGGCATTCGAGAGTGTGAATTCCCTGTGAATTGCATAGAGGTTAATTGAGAACGTTAACTGTTACTTGTGAATAGTTGGTTGTTCTGATGTAAATCACCTTCCTATACAATGCCAGTATAACTTAGCGAATTATGCGATACTATACTTAATGGCGGTTCAGTCTGTATATTATATACTATAGTGGTATTTGATCTTTTAGATCTGCTACTATGTCAATCAGAACAGTTCATCAGAAATAATTTGGTTTCGAATGGGATTGTTCATTTTGGATCGAAACGAACACCATAGATCTTTTATATTCAACATGTATGAATACATTATATAGGGGTATATCGTTTTCGGCCTGGTCTATTGGAGGCTTCAAACCAGTATATACAGAATGCATTTAAATATTCAAAGGGCATCACATCTTGGACACATCGCACTGAGGGAATGGCAGAACATAAGTCTCGGTCTGAACGAAAGTAATATAAAGATTCTAAAAGATTGCTCGCCATTTTTCCTTGTCCATTCAGGCGAAATTGACAATGGAGGGCGTCAAGTGCAAAAAGCAGTGAATACTAATGTTGTATGATGTACAAAATGTTCAATTTGAGGTTAGATAAGTTATAAGATTTTGATGACAGAAAACATGGTATTCTGTTTGATTGGGTTTAATGAAACTCTGGTATATGTTGTGGATGAGTCGATAGCACCAGCTCATTTTATTCAAGAAATGATATAGGTAATATTATTAATAAGATTCTATTCTTAGCATCGAACCCAGTAAATATCGAGTACAAATTGATTGAGTTTAGAAGGATAACAGAAGGATAACGCTTTCTCGGACTTATGCTAACAAAAGGTAGAGTTAGTGCTTTGACAGTTAATATATAGTTAGAAGGTAAGCACTCTCTCACACTCAACCTACATATTAGATATTTGGATATTAAATGTCTCAACAAGTGGATAGGAAGATAAGGTCATTATAATCGTCCTTTAGATTCAATCCCATGGATTTTTTTATACATATGAAAATTTGAAAGTGAGGCAGTGAATACTAAATGTTGTATAATGTACATAATATTCAAGATAAGTTATAAGATTTTGCTGACAGTTGATTGGGAAATTCAATGAAATTCTGGTATTTGTTGTGGATTGTTGTATTTATCGTGATTTGGCTGAAATATGATAGTCACGATTTTGGTTTGAAATTATGTGCATCATGATAACAATAGTAACAATACTTGTATACAGAATTGACTGTTTCTATCATGTAATCTTTTTGTTCATACGTCAATGATAGAGATATATTTTTTATTATATAGGCAGCGGTCTTCCAACCTCTTATATAATTATGTATTTAAGTTATCATAAATAAGAAAAGTAGTAATTATAAGCCAAAAATGAGTTTGAATTGGAACTATCTTGAAATGTTATTAAATATTTTCTTCTGAAAAACTAATTAGATTATAAATGGAACTATAGTATAGAGAAGTGAGGAGATATGTATCAGATTACATTCAGGGATCTCTCGAATTACATTCATCTAGCTTGATTTTTTCAGTGTAGGGTTGAAACTGTCAAAAAACCACTCCCTGAAGCCAATTGTGGACTGACTCGCGACAAAATTCACCTTGCAATAACGAAGTAAACACCTATTCAATTTTCCGCGATACGAACGTCACGATCATGTTCAACAACACATGAATCCACTCTGTTTAATAAAACTAACCTATTCACCGAGGAAACCAGTAATTAATAAATCGCATAGCGACAAATTATAACTCATGTCGACCCTACGGCACCTTCGGGAGATCAGAAGGGTTGACGCTCCTCCGATGAGACTGTTGATGTATCGGCTCGCTGTTATATATACAGGGCATCTCGCTCTGAGGGCTGTTTCGCGTGAATGGAAATAGTGCAGAGTCAAATCACACGCACATGTGCTTCGATGCCAGACCGTAAACATTTTAAAATATTGGATGTGATAGTCTTGAATTTAATCAGAAGCGAATGTGGATGTGTGATAATGCTGTCATTTCGAAAGAACGATGGTGCCAAAGGGAGGTGTTCGTTTTCCCCATAGAAATATGGGAAATTTATATACGCATATTTGTATAGTATAATGTTATTTCCGTTATGTATTATATGGAACCATATGCGAAAAATATACAATTTTAGTAATAGCTTGGAATTGAATTATTATTTATTGCATTTTGTCATCATTTCGATATAAACCTAATATGGAAAATCAACGAGTTTCAATTGATCATCAATAATTCTATTCGATCAGTAATACGTTATTATTAGCAGTTATGTGATGTGTTTTTAGCCTCATCTGATTCGTTCTGTTGTTTTTTACAAAGAATACTCAATATGAGCTGAAATCAGAGCCGAACTTAACGAATTTGCTTCTTGCTAAAAACTCGCAAATTCTTTTGCACAATCCAAAAAAATAATAACTTTTTTCTATTTTGGTTGCAAATGTGTGTCGAAATAGCGTCTGTTTCGTTACGCATTGTTAATTATTTGAAGGTTGGTACAATCGAACTGTCAAATGAAAATCAGAAGAGTTAGACCCAGCTTACTTCTGAGCGATTTGGATTTGGTGATATCAGCAGTGAAAAACTCAATGTTTTAATTGGTAAATTCCAATTCAGAGTGTAATTAGATTTAAATTGACCAATAAAAACAATAACAACATTGAATTTTTCACCGCTGGTATTCCCAATAATCGAATTTGCTCAACTGTAAACTGGACTTCACGCTTGTGCGTCAGACTTTAATTATTTCTGTTATTTAATAATAATAATAATAATAATAATAATAATAATGTCTTTATTGGACAGCGAATTTACAAGAAACAGTTTAATATTCAAATAAATGTCCCAGGCGAGGTTCAGGTACTCCCCCTAGGAGGAGCCCTGCTCTATCGATATTAAATCCATTTTCGTCTTCAAATCAATTCAAAGTAGAAAAAATTGCATATGACACACGTTTTATAAGACACGTTGTCGCACTTGTTCACTTGGAGCACTCCTCGCTTCGCTCGTCGTACTCCGCAACAACGCGTGCGACAAAATAGCATCTTATAAAACTTGGATCATAATATACCATTATGGAATATTATACAAAGCAATACAATCCGATCAATGAAAGCTGAATACAAAAAGAATGCATCATCAGAATTGAATGTATCAACTGTTTGATTTTGGTAAATGTTTTCAAAAATATTTCAAATCAATATCGGTGAACTATATGGAAAAGGTTGAATGGTTATAATGCATTTTCCAAAATGCGTATATTTTGGTATTTGAAAAAATCTCAGAAACCAGAGTGAAGCTTCCATATTAAGTGCCGGTTGCATAAAAGTCCGTCAATCCTTCTGTTAACTTAACGTATAGGATTAACTCTGTTAATGCGCGAGCTAAGGCACCATGATGCGTTGCAGTGGTTATAAACAAATTAAATATTTTATTTTTCACTTGATCGTTACTGCTTTATAATACCTTGGCAACGGTTGCTATTAACAGAGGAGGGCATTATGAATCATAACGCCCGCTAAATGTTTTTTTCTGTAGTTCAATAAATTAATTATTCAGAAAAGTTTTATTTATAACTGTATATAAAAAAGGGACTAATTATTTTCTCTCAAATAGAAATTACAATTTTCAAATGTTCCTGAAAAATTAGTACCAAGTTTGAAGTTCTGTGAGTTGACCGATGATGAACTCCTCAATGTGCATTCGGTTTCGTTCGGAACGTTAACATTTTCTTTTTCGGAAACGGAATGGGCTATCATTTTAGCAACCTCTTCAATGTTTCCATGGCAATTGCATAGAAGCTCACTTGTGCTTAGTTGCCGACCAGAACGCAGTAAATACTATGAGAAAAAATTTATGAAGTAAACAACGTCGTTTAAGATAATTTTTTCGTGAAAAATAAAATCTTGTATGCACCACGAGCGTTACTAGATCCTAACGCCCATCGGGCAACATTCATCTCTCGGGCCAAAGGCCCTCGGGTGAATGTTACCCTCCGGGCGTTAGGATCTATATAACGCACTTGGTACATAAATAGCTATAATCGTCTGTTATATCTTTATGCAACCGGCCCTAAGAATGAAGTGATGATTTATTGATATCACTGATTATTTTGCATATCTATATCCTTGCTTATAATTCATGAATCCTGATACTCAAGAACTATTATTATGTACAGTTGAAGTTTCGGTGAATGCATATATTTTCATACACCATTAATCGAACTGTTAAATGAATCTGTAAAATTCTCATAATAATAAAAAAGTGGGAGTGTCATTTATTGGCATTTATATTCCATATTTAATTGGTTGATGGTGCGTGAATATCCAGAATCAGCTTGATTTTTCATTTTTATCAATATCTGAAAGATAATGAATTTCAATCTCAACTTTTCGACATTAAATTTTATGAAATGTTGATGATCTTATCCTAACTCTCAATCAATGAAATTCTCATTCCTCTATATACAATGGAAGTCCCAAACCTTCACATGATTTGACACGGCACATTGTCAGCTACTACAGTTTCAAACTGTTCAATAATTCGCTTTCTATAGTTTGTTTGTTTGTTCGCCTTTCAGTTCTGAGCAGTCTGAAGTTTCAAGTTTTCAACCCCGTAGGAAAGTTAGGTATTTTGGAATCGATTGCACAATTTGTATCTACCAAACAGACAAACAAATATATAGAGAGAACAGATATAGAGTTAATAAGAACGTGGTAGAATGCGCGAGATCAAAATGAAATTCGACAAGCCGAGCTTTCTCCCAACAATATTTCAACGATTCTTCTACGATCTAGGTTGAATATACAGGGCCAAAATTAGCTGATTCATATTTATTAGATTTTTGGCCTCTTTTCGGATTATAAACAGAAGTAGAATTCTAATTTCAATGTGTCAATGAGACACCATAACCTTTAAATTCATGGCTCCATGGCTGGCTGACGATGTTGATAATGTTGATTGCAGCAGGTGAAATATCCTATACTTTCTACATCTGGAATAACAGACTAACTTATATTTTTCGGTTGATGTATTCCTAGTTGCGTGATTATACTGGCGACAACAAATTGGTACCATTTGAAAATATTCATCAATGAAATTGTTTGTGCAAACGAAAATAATTCACTATATGTTGTCAAAACAACAACAACTGGGTTGGTGGCCGAGTGCGCAAAGGCGCTGGTCTATGGGCCTGAGGGCCCGCGGTTCAAATCCCGGCGGCTATTGGAAATATTTAATCTTAGCGGGAGGAATGATGGAAATAAGACCTGGTGGCGCTTCTCTTCAATTGTTTCAGCAGGCAAATCCTTGATTTGGAACAATTGAATTTCAGCTCATTACGTGGGGTTTTCATGTACAACAATAGATGGCGACACTGTCGACAGATATTTGAGGAATTTTCTTTCAATTATGTTCGATACATATTCGCACCAAACTCATAGGAAAATGGCTCCATGGAATTGTTAAAAAAGATTAGCAGTCATTCAGAATCAAATAATCATACTTTCGTATTGACACCTGCAGTAACCTGTAAATTTGGTTGTAATCGCGGCTTCACTTAGCGAGATTCACCCACGCAATGTCACGTTAGAAACGTTTTATCGAAGTAGGCGAAATCAAGAGATTTGGGACAAATCATAGGATAGGAAGTGAATTCACCAGTTTATCTATCCACCTCTGCGGGGGGAGATAGGTGACCAACCGAACATTCTTGGTACCTAGATATCAATTCTTCGGACTCTCAACGATAACCAGCCGAGTAGTGCTTCGGATGACACTTAAAAAGCTAAGGTCCCCGTCTTCCTTACTCTTACAAGTCCTAGACTTACGAGGGTTGCTCTGCAACTATAAGTTGGCGGTTAAAAAACACTTATCAAACACTAAAAAACACATCTAGAATTATCGAAGAACTGTTCAATTATCACCTTAAATATACCTATATACATCAGTGATAGCGAATCGATACCAACTAAAATTACATATACACAGTAAAAACTGGGTAGTTAAAATTAACTACAACTTGTTGCTCAGCTCGATCCACTAACCTTATTTAGTTAAATTTACAAAAGTAAATGTAGTCGAATGAATCTTGTCAATATGTGCAATAGCTTAGTTGACAAATAACAAAACTTAGTTGCGAAATCATACTAGTTTTTTTGGAGTTACTACAAAACGGTTTTGCGAAATCACCAGATATATTTCGTATTTTCAACAATATTCTTTCGATGAAAGTAAAACCAATGATGGTGATTCGACAAATCATTTTGGTTAATTATTACTAAATAACGTAGTGGATTGCTATTCTATTTTGTTACTTTAGCAATATGATATTGTTAATTCAAAAATATAATTTTGCTCTTTCAAATATAATATTGTGAATTTAACAATACAATATTATATAAAATTAATAATAGCATATTGTCGATTTCACAAGTTGAGTGGTATGGTATGAAAATGTATAAGCAAAAGATGTACCATGAGGAAAATGAATAAAACTCAATGAATATGTTTCAATTCAAATTTATTTAAAAAATGAGGACATTCACAAATATTTACAGTTTTATGAAGAAAATCAAGATAACTTGAAAAATGAACACTCGAATAAATGTATTACCTCTTGACAGATTTCTATACATTGAGTAAAAAATGTACATATATGATTGACCGAATATTACCAGCGGATTTGGTAATATATAACTATCAGAAATGATATAATTCACGTAGATGTATTCTTTGCCTGTTTATTCCATCTCTCGAACTGGAATCTCCGTCTAGAATGAAATAAAAAGGTGAATGATGAATCAGGAATAACATGAATTTCGAATAATGAAATTGAAATAAGAATGAATGAAATAGGAATGAAAAAACTCAGTGGAATACTTACGTTCGAAAGAAGTTATTGAATATTCTTATGTCGTCAACCCTAATCTCCTATTTTGTAAAATTTTATGAATGCCTTCAGGAAATCCCTCAAGAAATCCGCTTGTAGTTCCATGCTGAGCAACTAGAAGGAACTTCTAACTTTCAAGTGATGAACATAGTTGCCCAAATTGAATGATGCTGAAGTTATAAGATGACGAATTTCATCTGGAATCAACTGCATCTTTCCATAAATCTCCAAAATATCTGCAATAATTGAAAAAAATCGGTTATGATTTCAATTATTATTGTTGAAGGTACTGGGTAGTTTGTTTGAACATGATTAGTGAATTTAACATCAAAAATTATAGAACAAGCATAAACCGTAAAGATAGCAGTAAAATACCTCTACCTTATTGAAAAAGACTATTCAGTATGAGTACCTACTGAATGGTTTGAATAATAATATACTATATAATACCCTATTGATATTGAGTATGCTGAAATTGAGTACAGCACTTGATTGAGTTTTTATACTCAAGGGTACATCTCATCTGCTCTAGGTCAATGGATACATTTTTCATCTACTTACTTTCTGTTGCAATTTCTCTGTTGGCGTTTACTACTCTCGTATACTGCTTCATTTTTCACTAGAATTTTGTAGGATATGTTGAATATAAATTAAGTCAACCACACCCATCTTGAATTCTTCAATCGACGATATTGTAACTTGATATATTATAGCTGAAAAAGGTAATGATTATTTACAAATTGGTTTCTTACCAAAACAATATTGCCTTTATCTTTTTGTGGAAGTTGGGCACTCTTATTACATTGTCAAGACTCCACCCTATTGATTTTTCCTGCTTTTCGAAATAATCTGGAACCAGATAATTATTCTTACATATTACATATACATATTATAGTCGATAATAATGCATTAGATGAATCATGCAACGGTTTTGCAAAATCACCAAACATTTTGTATTCGTAACAATGTACTTTCGATTAAAGTTAAACCAATGATGGTTATTCAACAAGTCAATTTGGTTAATTACTACTAAATATAATGAAATATCATTTCATTTCGTTACTTCAACAATAAGATATTGTCAATTCAACAAATGGTTTGGTATGGGAACAAATATATTATTGAATGAATATGTAATCAAAAATAAACAATTAAACCTTACCTTCAATATATATTTAATATGCAGCAATTCTTCATCATCGACCAGAGATTAGTTCAGTGAATTTTAACTTGATGGAGGTGTTGCTTCTTTTCTGATGAGACAAAACTGTGCACGCTCACCTCACACCGCACACCTCAACGACACGAAAGACTACCAAGTACTGAGCTTACCTCATTCTGACTTGCACATCGTCGTCAAAAGTTGATGAAATGACAACTACTTTTCGGAAAATTAAATATTTGTTTTGTCTATTTCACTCAAATTCATAGAAATCAACAAAAGACATAGTATTTTTCACTACAATTTTAGTTACGGACATTTTTTAACTAATCTTTGTAGTGAAAAGAACAAATTTCATCATTAACAAGTTCCTCGGATGAAATTTATGCTAATATAGATATAATGTTTGTGGTTATTAACAAATTTCTTGCTATTTTCAACTAAATAGACATTAACAAATATATTTTTTTACTGTGTAGGACATTACCTAAGCTAAGATCAACTCTTTGAATAAAGCTATCTATCTATATTTCTTCTGTGTTCACTTGAAAAGATAGTGGATATAATATGTGATTTCCTCATTCTTGTCGTCTCGAAATGAACCTCGATAAATGGAATCCGACGGAAATCAGCAATCGTAATTCACAATGGAGTCGAGAATCGAATCGCTGGCTCCCAAACAAACCGTATCGTCGAATTCGTTCTCTGGCAGCGATAAAAGTTAAGACGTTATACATATTGATAGATCAATTGGATTCCCGGCGATTACTCTATAAAGAGTTGCTCAGGGGACAAGTCGGCACTCAGTCGGGGAGTCATCCCTTCCCCGTCTAGCGTACAGGGTGTACCACTTGAAATTGAAAAGATGGATGAAATAACTTGAATTTTGATTAACATATGTTTCTTGATGTACCTACAGAGTCTGTCATTTTCTTGAAATGGACACCAACTTTGGTTTTGTATATTTTCTCAAAATTCGATAGAACTTTCTTTTCAACAAGTCGAATTGAGTAGTTACCAAATACCTATAGAATTCCAATTTACAAACAGAATTAGGTTACTTTTTGTGAAGATGTTACACAAAAATATCGCATGCCTAGATTTTATCAATGGACGATAATGAAGTAATTCTTATCAAATATCTTCAAAACGACGCATTTCAAACTTACCCTTTCAACATTTTTCCGAAAAAACAATTTCAAATGTTTCAAAAAAAGAGACTTTAATTGGGGATTTAAAATTTAAAGCACTTTGTTCCTATTCCACCTTTTGGCAACATCGACTGCATATTTCATAAATAATAAAGGACAACAAATCCATTATGTTGATTAGGTGAATAAAGATAGCCATATTTTGATCACGTTAGAACACAGAACTTATACTAACAATAATTTCTGTGGGTTAGGTGCCATTTTGCTTATTTCTGTTCCATGCTCCTCAAAAGATATGATACACAGTTTTGGAGGTTATGTTTTTGTTGGACTGAAATTCACGTTTTGACTGATTATTTTTTTACATTAGCAGAGTTTGATTCCTGAATTGTGCATTGAAATCAAGTGTACATAATGAAAGTGTTGCCAAATGTGAGTTGTTGTTCTTCTAGCCTACTAGGCGCTGTTGCCAATTTGTGAAGTAGAAACAAAGTGATTTAAAATTTAAAACCCCATATTTGAAAAATTAATTTAGATAGTTTCCACAACGAATTCGAAAAATTCATGAATGAAACTCATATTCAATAAGTTCATATTTGCATTTGCTGTAATAAGCCGAATTGAGGAATATTCCCCATTTTGTTGCATAAATTACCATCGAAACCAAGGATTAATTTTCAAGTAATTCAAGTTTATTTCCAGTTGAAGTTTGATGTTGATTGTGCACCTTAAATTGTCAATTGAAAAAAATATACGAGACCTATATATATGAAGCGCAATTTAGATCTACTTTGATTGACAATAGCTCAGTCATTTTCATAGTGTTCCATTGGAAAAACTAGAGTTGGTGTCCATTTCGGGAAAATGACAGACCCTGTCTTGTGTGTATCAAAAAACGTATGTGAATCAAAATTCTAGTTATTCCATTCAACTTTTTTGTTTAACGTTTTTTCATATCTTCAAGAACAAACAACTTGAAGGGGGATTCCGTTTTAAGTGGTGCACCCTGTACGGCGTGGGGCATTAGTATTCGGATCCGTATTTTAGGAGAATCAATTTCGGTGAAAAATTCATCTTCGAGGGCCATCTGCGTGAAAATTCGGTCGGAAAAACGTGCACGATTTAAATGTGCGATCAAGGGGTTGGTTCGAATATATCGTCGTTCCGAAGGTATAGTTGTTATTGATGGTCACTTGTTGACCCGTTAGTTTCGCGCGACAAATACAAGCTTTGGAATAAAATATGTGATTATCCTATTCTAGAAAGTGTCTGTGACCAAGATGACTTGTTCAGTTTGGCTCCAGACGCCCCTGAAGTTACAATTTCAAATTCGTTCTCCATCATACATTCAAAACGGATTGGCAATGGGCATATCCCGCTTGAAAATTATGTCATGCATAGTTCGTAAGTAGGACATTACTTTAAATTGGCTTTTGTCCTCAGTGCTGTCCGGCCATTTCCTTTTTCATAGTATATTACATAACAGGTGTGGAAAGGGACATATTTCGAACTAGTATACCTAATCCCAAAAACGTTACGGCGAGTGCGGAAACGTAATGAGTGTAGGAAATGTTCTTTCCAACGAGTTTTGTACACTATTTTCCTACGATCATAAGTATGAGAAACAAGTTGTGAAACTATTATTCCTAGAGACATTCAGAAACCTCAATATTCGATATACCTTATTCCAAATTCAATCATTCAGTACATACATTTTCAATTCTATATTCAGAGTTCATAGACAGTAAAATTATTTCGATTTGTAGGATATATCTAGTTACATTCACCTTTAGAATCTATAAGAGTCGATAAAATTATGTTATTCAATAATTCATCGGTACGGATCTCCAGGCATGTTGTAAACATAATGCAAGTTGATAAACATCGTTTTCAATATAAATAGCGTGAAAAGTGAATCGGATTGTTCGACACCCTGAAGATCCCGACCATAGGAATGATGTTTACTTGCCCTCTAAGGACATTGCAAAGGTGGAAATAGATATGGTGAAACGACTCTTGAATTGTTTTTCGTGAAAACCTGTAAACTGGTTTAGCGAAGATCATAACACCGGCAATATTTTCTAATCGTTCGGAGTTGGCGTTTGATATCAATATTGATAATTCAGTTCTCTATCAATATCCGTATTCTATGGTTTCGTGTTCAAGTGACAGTGACAGATCATTCATAATTGTGGTTTTCGCTTGAAATATAAATGTTGTTTGATTATTCGATCATTATATTGATTGAACAAATCACACAAAAGTGTTTGAAACTATGATTAAAATTTAACAAAATCAAGTATAGGCAGAAGTATACAAATATTTCTAGTGCCTTTTAATGGGACTCGTTCCACCATATATATATCTATATCCACCTTGGACATTGCTGACATCTCGATTTTTTTGAGTTCAGTGTTTTCGACCATTAATGCTGCCGTTTGGCAGGATGTTCCTCATGTTCTATTAATTCAAATAAATGTTCGAATAAGATTAAAACCTTGTTTTTATTTGGGAAAAATATAGTTGAATGGAAACCCTGAAAACCCTCTCGTAAAAGTAAAGCGAGCCTGAGTGGCGACAATAGTATATTATGACAAGTTTTATAAGACGCTATTTTGTCGCACGCGTTGTTTGGAGTACGACGAGCGAAGCGAGGAGTGCTCCATGGGAACAAGTATCGATTAATAACAGAAACATCTTCGATTGGTAACAATGATGAAATTGAAATATTCTGACGCACGAGCGGAAAGCCCAGTTTACTTTTGACCGATTATGTATTTGCAATACCATCAGCGGTGAAAAATGCAATGCTGTTATTGTTTTCATTGGCCAATTTGAATAAAATCACAGTGTGAATTGAAATTTACAAATAAAAACATTGAGTTTTTCACTGCTAGTATCACCAAATCCAAAATCGTTTAGATTAGAAGTAAGCTGGGCCTTACCCTTCTTACTTTCATTTGACAGTTCGATTGTACCAACCTTCAAATAATTAACAATGCGTAACGAAACAGAGGCTATTTTGATACGTTTCATAATGACTTCATTATAGAATCAAAATAGAATCATATTTTTTCTCGATCTCTTTGAAAGTATAGATACTTACGTCATGATGCAAAAGGTACACAAATGCAATTGGGTGAATTGGCATCAAACTATAGAGATCTTTAATTACACAAAAATAAAACAAATAAAAAGCTCACATGTTAAAATCGATTAAATATAAACTGTTTCCAAGATATCTATCATGGGGGATCTCGGAAACCATAAGAGATACGAAAATGGTTAAATTAGAGAAAAGTTGCACATTTTCAAGCCTAACAATATGCAGTTGAGAAAGTTTTAAATTTTCGAGTAGTTCCGGAGAAAACCCCAACAAATCGAAATTTGCCGATTTTATTTTTATTTTTTTACGACTTGATTTAAAGAGATATAGGAAAACAAAAGACACTTTCTCATTGCCACTTTTTGAGCTCTAATACAAAACAGCGTTGAGAGATTTTCCGGATACGACGTTTCGATTCGGTGAAACCTAATTCGAGATCCCCATGATAGACATCCTCATCTTGGACCACAGTGCATAATTTTTTTGACACTACACAGATAAAAAGGATATCTTAACCTGAAGTAAAACGCTTTTGAGCCAAGGTCGCCAAGTCTTTGGATATGGCCAAATGAATATTACCTTGACAAAAATCAACCACATCCTTGGTTCTATTCTATTGAAAATCTCCAATTATAAGGACATATGACCTAATTTCAAGGATTCATTATCTTGATCTGAGATAGCAAAAATATCGATCAGTTAATCCGAAGGTAATCATTTCTTTGATCCAAACATCTTAATCTTTTTGACTCAATGGCAAATGATCTTTCTAAATGTACCTGAAGTGACTAACCTCAAAGACATGTTCTTGAAAGGAATAAATAAATGATGTTCTTCAGATAGAATAACGATAATCTAGAAAACAAACTTATATATTGAATGGGAAATACAAAAAATACAGTGATATTTGACAAATCTCAAGATTAACGATGTAGTGATGTGCTGCCTCAGCTCGTTGAGTTCGTCTGATTTCAGATGAACATTGTCCATGGAAGTATCTGTAAAAAAGTGAGAAACTTCGTTATTGTGGCATCACCAACCAGGCGAATAGCAAATATCTGTTTAGTCCTATAAGAGAAAATTATCTTATTTGAAGTACATTAACTTTCGTTTGAGATTTTGATCTTACCATGAATAATTTTCTTTTATGCTGAGATAATATTGATTTTAAGGAATATGCTGGAACGAAAGTATCCTCCATTTTGATCGTTGTGATGACTATTCATAAAAAGAACATTAACTCACAGCTTGCCGTATACAAAGATCATCAGAATGTATTCGATTATAATGAAATACATTACACAAATTAACACGAAATTAACTATAAAGGCAAGCAGATACTCACAGTGCCAGTAACAATCACAGAGTAAAAATGCATATTTGTATAATATATACCGGCAAAACTAATATAAAAATAAATGCAGACAGACATACCTTCAAACTTTGGCCATGAGTGTTCTTAATTGAACTGTTTCAGGGGACAAATAACTTCACTCATGATGATAATCCGGATATTCAGGAAAAACTTTAAAACAACGAACGTGCGAACCGATCCCGACCGAAACTGACTACGAACAGACAGAGACACACCGACCGTGTAGCGCATGTGTGGTTTTGAAATCAAGGACGTACCGTCTTGATACAATGACGTACTCTTTAGATACGAACTGATTAATTGAAAATCTTATTCTCAAATACGGTTTCCTCAAAACAAGTACATAATTCGTCAAGATAATTAGGAAATGAACATGAAATATCTTTTGAAAAGAACATATGAGTTTCAATTAAATTCATGTCCTTAGTTGAAGATAATCAACAGCCAAGATAATATATTTTCTTGCGATGAGAAGTCATTTTTAACTGTGATATCAAATAAATTGGAATCAAGAAGTTAGTTATGGTGCTAGATGGTGGAAATGTGAAAAGAAAAATCGCTTGTCATTCTATCATTCATAGAAGCCTCGTAGATACGCCGAAATGGTGGTGTCTTGGTATATCATGCGGAATCGGCTCATCCCCCGGGAACATTCCTGGCGGGGACATGCATCGGTTAGTGTGATGCGAGTTGGTAGTCTTGAATATATCATGATGCGAGCGGACCCGGGATATGGATATGGATTTCGAAAACGTGCCCCACGTTCTCTTTTGAAATATGAATTGATATAAAATTATTGACAGGTATATGGATGCTTGGCGAAGCGGTTACTTCTCCATGGCGATCTTTCGTTCAGTTGATGTCGCTTGACTTTTACGACCCAATTTTTCTATTAACGGCCAAACGTTGGGGATGATGCTGACCCTACTTTCATCATTCCCACTCCAAATTGAATATCGATGATGGTTTTTCTTCCAGAACTTATTGCAGGGAACAAGTTCTCAACAACTTTTTTTTTCCTATACGATATGCTTGAAATTGAGAGAAATGTTTTTAGAATATTCCACACAGTTTTATGCATCTGATGTTTCACAAGAAGTTCGATTTTCTAAATGAAGTGATTAATTATCATCATAGATTTTTCATTATTACTCATATAGAACAATAAGACATTCTGATGCCTCAATACTATAACTTCACTCTATAGGTTTTAATTTACTACAAATGAAAATATAACCCGAAAACCACCAAAATATTTGGGTTATTTTTTTATTTATTGCATATTTTTAAGCTATACAGTCTCCATCAAGTCTCAAGAATTCTCCTTATTAATATACGAAAACAGGCAGAAAATTCAATAAATAATAATGTGGTGTAACAAAAGCGCTAATGGATACAATGAGTAACAAATAATATAACTAATATATTTATTTATATCCATACCGGGCGAGTTCTTTGTTCATGTCAACACGTGCTTTTTACTTTCTGTGTGTGTGAGTGAAAGAGAGTTGGCATCGGAGAATCCATTTGTTATTCCGAAGAAAATTAACTAATTGATCTGATATAATCTTCTTGTTCATACTCAGTAAGGAGGTTATGTTGGTAGGTAATGGGATATTGTAACTGACAAAAAAATTGAAAAGTTTTAGAGTAACCTGTTGATATTTTTTGCATGCAAGAATAATATGGTTTAAGTCAGCAATAGATCTGTTATCACAAGTACAAATATCACTATCTATCAAGCCAATTTTGTGTAGATGTGCGGGGAATTTAGCATGATTTAATTTTAAGCGCGTAACAGTAACAGAGTAGGCTCTGCTTACAGCATGTTCGTCAATCGGTCTGATTCTCTAAGGAAGTGGTTATCTCAACAACTGTCATTTGGGTGGCAAATAGGAAGGTCAGTTGTTATTTGAATCACTTTCCGAATTTTCAATTCTCTAACGTCAAAATGGAAAAAAATGTAACAACTTGTCATTGGTTTACCACTGATAAAGTGACTAATTTATCCACCAGATTTTACTGGTGGAAATGAAATAATAATTCATCATAAAGGTGATATATATTTGAAGAGGCAGTTATGGAGGAAATTTGTTACAGTTGTCAGGATTTGAGTCGCTCAGGAAATAATTATGTGGTAGGATAATCGATATTATTGAGAACCTATACCTTCCTACTGAAAAAAATATCATAAAAATATCTACATATATATGCTCAAGAAACAGATAGCATCCAATTATATAGAGCCTTATGAAATTATACAAACCAAGAATATTAATGTTAATGATGTCTCTGATAAAACCAATGATGTTCAACATGGTAGAATGTATTGCTACTGAAAAATTAGATACCTAGCTGAATCAATGAGCAATGATCCTGTGTAATAATATGCATTCCAGGATATATTTATACCTACCTCACTAGGTTCATTAACAAAACATATAATTATTATTCCTTCAATTATTCACGAAAAACTTGGCAGTCCCGGACACAGAAGACCAAAAAGTAATCTGTGTGAGTGTTTGCCGATATTTTCTATGTGCTAATTAATACTACATCGAATCCAAAAAATGAGGTTAGATTGACGTTGAAATTGCAGAAAAACAGCAAACTATAATAAAAAAGAAGAGGAGTTACTAACTTTTCCGCATTTATTTACCTCTGAGTGGAAATGTAAGTAATTAGCAACCTTGATAAATTTCGTATTTGAAGAATACCACATATGAATAGTGGAAAATCTAAAGTGGTTAAAAAAGTAGTTGTTAACAACGTTACTAATGTATCCACTGTGTTAACCACTTTTTAAAGAATCGGACCGAATGTGTGGCACGCTTCTTGGTAAAGAACGATGGATTAATGCATAAGGATTTTTTGAATGATTTGCGAAGCCTTTCCAATCATTCTCCCACCTTGTATAGGATTCTTTTTTTCCAAGAGTGATAATATCTTTGGTATCATATTTGTTACTGATATTTACAAGTTTCGTAGCTTCCTTGGCTAAAAAATCAACTTTATTATTTCCTGAGATTCCAGCGTGACCTTTAACCCAGATGAATATTACTTGTTGCTTTCGTATGAATAGCTTCTGCAGTGATTTCTTGACACACAAATGTATAGATGTTGATAAGTTTTTTATAGATTTATTACTGATGGCTTCAAGAGCTGATTTGGAGTCTGACATAATGAAAGCATTTCGTGTATGTTTTTGTTTGACTATCTAGTCTAGGGCACTTTCTATAGCTAAGAGCTCAGCTGTGAATATGGAAGAAATATCTGCTAATTTATACCGGATTTCAATATTGTTTCCAGGAATTAAAATTGCAACGCCTGTACCATTTGGTGTTTTAGAACCATCTGTGAAGATTTCGAAGAAATTATCGTAATTTGCTAGAATGTTTCTTAGCTCAACATCATTGACAGTATGGATCTCAGAATATGTGGGAAATATAACGGTCGGTCTGAAACTCATCTCTGAAAATTCAAGATTGAATATTGTTTTGAATTTGAGGGTATTAGGCTGATAAGTTGGTTGTATGTAATATTAGCGTCAGCTAAGGGAGGGCTGTTTTTTTTTGCTCCAAAATTCATTTGTCAAATTTTTTATAGAAAGTTGGGGAATTGTTCGATTGAGTTCATTGGAGTAATTAACATTTTTCAGGTAAAATAATTTTTTAAAAGATAAAAAATCGCGTCTGATTCTCAGAGGCGGCTCTCTTGCTTCTGCAAGAATAGCTTGGTTAGGTGAGGATTTAAAAGCTCCAATACAAATTCTTACAGCACTATATTGTATTCTGTCTATTTTTTTCAAATGGACGTTAGCCGCGGAACCGTACAAGATACACCCATAATCAAGTATTGACCGAATATATGACCGATAGAACAGAAGAGCGATTTTGGGATCGGCCCCCCATTTAGTTTTAGTGACACATTTCGACATATTTATCCCCTTTTCAGCTTTACTCATGAGGTGGTTTATGTGATCTGACCAGAGGAGTTTGTTGTCTAGTTAAATATTTATATTTTTTCCTTATAGGTATCTCTAGATCACTCAGAGTAATTTTGTCGGGGGTTTTAAGTTTTTTTTTCTTTCTAAAAACAATGCTATGATGATAGGAGCTAATCTCCAAATAACAAAATATTGTGTACTTTATTATGTTTTTAAACGTGTGGTCGTAAGAAAAAGCCATCATATTAAAATAATGTCAGAATATAAGAACGAGGCATGCATATTGTTGCGTTAACCAAAGTTTGCAAAATTAAAATATTATTCTGATTCTGTGAACTTTGCTTTGACAAAGTAGTAAACCAAGTAATACCTATTCACAATATGTACCATAAATAATTATATCTGGTTGTCTGACGTATTCTATAGCATACTAACGTGATCCATATACTTATAATGATTCCATCAATCTAATCTATAGGCTATCTAAGATACCCACAAGATTTATATGAACCGGTCTCTGAAGACAGTTCTGATGCCTTTTGAACAATCCACATAGTTTTTCCCAGCTCCCACATAAAACAATCACACTCTCACCAATTTCCCTCGTCCCATCAACAATTCAACGAAAAAGCGCTCAGCAAGAAATTCGCAGAATCTGCCAGGAAATTTGCAGGCTCACAACGTATATCAACTGCGTTCTCAGACGACGCCTTTCGAAATATCTCTCAGCATAATCCTGCCTAGATATGGCCACATATTTATAAGGTCGACACTTTGTCATGCTTGAAGTTTAGATTGGATTCGGTAATATATGCAGCCAGCGCGATTCTCAGTTGGAACTTGACGATAGACCTGTCCAGAACACGAGATCGGTACGCTGTCAAATGTCAAATATGGCCGTCTGTAGACTCACAAGTTTTTCCTTTATTACGCCGCGTTCACATGCCAGCTTTCGCCTATCGCGGAAAACTTGAATGAAACATTCCTACTCTACGCGATAATCTATAATAATGATGATGTTTTCAACCTGAAAAGTGAAGACCCAGCAAAACCTGATTTTCTTTTAGGAAAAAGTCGGAATGTAATCGACTTTCTGGCAGATGACCTTGATGCACGCTCACAAAGATCGGCCAATAGAATTGCAATACGCCATAAGCCAAAACGCGAAAAGCCAGCATGTGAACGCGCCGTTAATCGTTTGAATTTCAGTTTTTGAGCGTCATCAGGATCCAATTGTGAGCATAGCGGCTTGTTTCATTCAAATTGTATTGCATTTTAGAACACGTGACCTTGTTGGACCAAACCTACTGTCAATACAAAGTAAATATTGTCAGTAAACAGGAAAGTTAATTGGTCATGATTTAGCAGATATTTTCACTTATAATACCACTAGAGCTTCAATTATTTCTGAAAATTTTTACGAGAACACGAATATATTTTGAAAATTCTCCCAAGTCGAAAACGTGGGGAATTTTCTGAAAAATATTCGTGTTCGAGAAAGAATTTCGGTAAGAAAATTTCACACCAAGTCTCCAGTTGAGATTACGCTAAATAGAGTACAAAATACCGATTTTAGTTACGCAAAATAATAATAAGGTAGCTGCTGATAGTTTGAATCATTATTCTTGAAAAATATACTTTCTTACAAAAAATTCGAAATGGTATACTCAAATATCTGAAGTTAATTGTGCCATGATCCTTCCCATAAGAGAGAAAAATTTCCGGAAATTGTTCCAGTTGTTATGGTAACGACACAAAATATATAGAATTTTGATTGGTCGAAAATGTTAGGTGAAATTTTCAGGATTATTTCGATTATTGGTTGTTCAAAAGTAAATATTAATTTGGTTTAGGAAATTCTGGTAGTGATGCTGCAGAGCGATATAAGAGATAAAATAAGAGCCATAATGAATTCTGTTAATCGCTACGTTATTAAAAATTATGAAATGGAAACTGACGTGAAAATCGTGGAATTGTTTCCAAATGTTACCTCCTTGGACATCATCAGTATTTAGACTCTTTCGGGACCAAATATGTCTCAAAAAGTGATTATAAATACTTCCAACAAAAAAAAACAACTCGAATGACAGCAAAAATATGTGTGGTTATGTTTGTTCTGGTCCAGCAGCTGAGGTCTAATTTGACAACATTTCAAAATGATCTATACTAACTAGATACTTCATTGCGTCAAAGATTTCCTCAATAGATAATTTCTCGACTGTTCTAACAACCTTTCAAATTTCGTCATTTTGTGTCATGTGGAACAATTTCACCCAATCATGTCAACATTAGACTGATAATTGCATTCAGTGCAATTTTCAATCCCTATGACAACATGATCGAGTTTGACAACTTCATCCAAATAAATTTCAAAATGTCACGTTTCGGCAATGAGAATGTTCAAAGTATAAATGCGCTAATCAAAGAAAAAATTCCCAGAAATACAACCTACAGTTAACTTAAATTTTAATAATTGTACTTTCACTAACTGTACTTTTAATAAATAAATGTTTCGTTGTGTTGAGTTATGATTTTTTTTGTCGAAAAATTATCCGCAGAATATCCCTCGGACATTGATGAATGCCTCATAATTTCATGACAAATTTCTCAAGCTCGTTGCTTGGTAACAGCACGAAGCCGAAGGAAGCTTTCGATTGTCATGAAATTATCTCGTCTGTTATCAATGTCCTAGGGATATTACTACTGATAATTTTCTTGACAGTTCATCTGTCTTTCAAATGATCTATTCAATTGTTTCTATATTTGAACTCAGCTACTGTTGATCATTAATCCCAAAGGGTATTATATCCATTAGGACCCGAGACTGAAAGTTAACTGAATTAGATTTGCATGTTTTGAGACTTTACTGGAATGAATATCAATGTTGAGGATAATACATGTTAAATAAAAATACTTATTTGCAGATTGTTATCTTCTACTTCAAGGTTATCTATAATATTTGTAGGTAATTTGGGAAAGATCTCAGGGAAGTTTGTGGAAAGTTATTCATTAATAATGAAATTTGGAACATTTAAATTGGATTTGTACTCAACAAAATTCTAAATTCATTCTTGAAATATGAATTTCACATCAGAACATCCAGTATCTGACATCAAGGACAGTTCTGAACGTATACAAATGAAAGTTTTTATGACATTCTATCGATCCATATTCCGTATATAAAACCGATATTCCATGTGGCTACAAAATTTTTACTTTATGCCTCTATATTACCGTCTGGCAGATGTATCTTAATTCACGTAGATATGTTCAGTTTAAGGTAACTTTGACTTATGTGACACCTGGAAAGCTGTATATCGAATGAGAAGTCGACAAATTCGTTTTATTGGAAGTTCCGTAGTAAAATACTTCATAGTGAGTAATAAGGATAAAAATTGTTTTTCCCATATACACATACTTCTTTCGCCGAAAACTACGACAAAGTAATCTCAAAGACACTTTGATATCCTGGAGAAAGCTTTTTTTCAATACAATAATGAAGATAGTTATTCCTATCTCCCAAATTGGCTCTGAATATTCTCAAATCGTAAAGAGAATACATCAATCCTTCAAGAATATCCAGCTTTTTCTACCAGTATTGCTATCACATGCCTATACGATTGCATAATAGAATTCTCTATGTGGGCTTTCTGTAGATAAAATATTCTTCTGAGGAGATATAGTTTATCTGACTTGACCCCTTCCTTTCTTGTATCCATTTTTGAGGAATTGCCGATGATAAAGAGTCGCAAGACTACTCAAAAAACTTTCTCTACTAACCTCGCCTATACATATACCTAATAAATGATTGGATTAGATTCCCCATCTGGTCTTTCTGACCAAGGTTTTGACTTCGAGGATTTCGAATTTGCTTGTTCAGCCAGTACAAGATCTCAAGAAAGTGTTTTCTCCCAATTTCGATATTCAATATATTAGTTGTGACTAGTTTCAATAAGTCTCTGTCAATTGAGCATTAACTGACACCTCGTATGCCATTGCCACGACACGTTCGTATATCTTTTCTCATCAGTTCTCATGCAAAGGAGAGGTTCTGGATCTATTCCAATCAATCTAGCCAGCCTGAAAACAGTTTGGAGATGATCTTTCATTAGGTAAGAATTTTTGAGGCTCAAAATTCCGTAACATATAGGAAGCTATGAAATTGAATCAGAAGACACAAAAAGCCCAAGAGGCTGAGCTGTAGCTGGTGATAGGACCAGTATATCAGAGCAAAAACAACATGGATGGAAGTTCAAAGTCCTTTCAACTCTTGGCTAACAATTTAGCTAGCCTGGATTCGTCAGATGTTGATTGTTTGCAGGCTTCTACTGCTTCATGATTCTCTGCAACTTGGAATGTCTACTGATGTGAAAAAACCTGCTCAGTCCATATTAAATACCACTCTAGACCTATAGGCTTCTAATGAAACCTAGAATATTCTTGAGTTTGGAGATTGATCAAACTGGACAATGTACCAATCTGGCTGCAGTATTTTCTAAAAGATATCTAGACCTGAAATCTAACTGACAGTTGAGGTATAACACGATCCAAATGGAGAAAGTATGGAAATTGTGGAATATCACCAGATTGTCCACAATAATAATCATATTATGACATCCCATGCTGATTGCACTGCCTGTTTCTCTCACAAGTAGATGATTTGTGCCGATTCTAGACCTCCTCCCAAGGTCACACACCCCCCACGTGGCCTTGGGGGGGTCAATGACCTTAGGGGGGTCAATGACCTCGGGAGGAGTGACCTTGGGAGGAGTGACCTTGGGGTGAATGACCTTGGGAGGAGTGACCTTGAGAGGAGTGACCTTGGGGTGAATGACCCCGATGTGATCTTGGGAGGAGTGACCTCGAGTTGGCGACCTTGAGAGGAGGGTGCCCTTGGGAGTTGGTGTGGCCTTGAGAGGAGCGCGTCCTTGAGGAGGGCTTTCTTTTTTTCTGTGAGCGTGACCTTGTGTTTCCACACCCCTGAAATGGGAGGGGGTGCGACCTTGAACACTGCTGCTGCGTGCGCATGCGCCATTCTCCCGCGAGAGTTCAAGATCGCGTTGGTGAGAGTGGGGGAGGCGGTACTTCTATAAATTCAAGGGTGCGCAGAGCGGAGCACAGTTTATTGGGAATCACATATTAATCAGCATTTGTTGTTTGTTCGTGAGTGATAAAAGCGTTTTTTATTCATCATCATCATGTTGACCTGCAGTGCTTGTTTCCAAACATTTACGCGTAGTGATAATTTACGCCGCCATCAAAGAATTTCATGTGTTGGTGATTTGAGTGATTTGGGCGAGCCTAGTGCAAAAAGGGCTCGATTGGATATTTCGAATCCGCCAGCGCCATCGACATCTAGAAGTATGCAAAGATGTGTGCCCTGCGCTAAAGATGTTCCATCAGATAGGATGGGTGCTCATAAGAGAACCTTGGAGCATCGCTCTAATGCGTGCATGCACTACAGAGATGGCGTATATGCGATCGAGAGCGCGTTCAAATGCCGCATTATTAGCTATAGGTTAGAGTGTAGAACGAACATTTTAGATTACAATGCGTTCTTCAATGAGAATAGAGCTACAATTATATCTCTATTAGATAATATGCTACTGATTCATCACTCGATTAAAGTGAACATGGAAGTTTTTGGTAGATATGTCATTGAAACCCGAGATGTGAGAGATGTGAAATCTTTCATGGCTCCGAATCGCATAATTGCTTCATCGCCAGATTTGGAAGATATCGTTGACGCATTTCGGGATTGTCTTTCGAATCTAGCTATCGAATTCGAGGAACGTGATTCTGGTGAGTTGTTTGAAAAAATCAGATGTCGACTAAGTTTGCTTATTTCTTTTTTTTACTTTGATATTACAGGTTGGGCTTTAGAAGAGATTTTGTTTCTAGAAATAAATATTAATAAATATAGTCCATTAAGAGGCGGGTCTTACATAAAGCTGCCCACCTATATTGCGAACAAGAAAGCGGTGGTAAACATTATTAATCAGGATGAGCATTGTTTCGCCTGGGCAGTTACATCAGCTTTGTATCCTGCGAGGATAAGGAATACCGAAACATCTTCCTACCCACACTTTTCTACAGTATTGAATCTGGTTGGTATAGAGTTTCCTATGAAAGTAAGTGATATTCCAAAGTTCGAAAATCAAAATGATTGCTCCATCAATGTTTATGGGTTAGAGAGCGTATTCGATGATCAAAAAATGAAATATAGGGTTATTGGGCCGCTTCATTATGCTAAGAATAGGTTGGGTAGGCATGTAAACTTACTTTATATCTCGGACGATTCCGATAAGGGGCATTATTGCTGGATAAAAAATTTATCGCGATTAGTGTCAAGTCAATTAAATGCCAGAGGGCATAGGAATTTCTTTTGCGATGGGTGTCTGATATGTTTCTCCGATGAGTCGAAGTTGCTACGTCATAAGTTGAATGATTGCAATCATACATACACTACGGTTCCATCTCCAGAAATCAAGGTTGATAAATTCGGAAATAGCGCTCCCGGGAATATTTTAAAATTCCAAAGTTTTGAGAAACAGATGAAAGTACCATTCGTTATATATGCGGATTTTGAATCTGTTCTGAAACCCATCCAAACTTGTGAACCAGATCCTACGGGGTCGTATACTAATAAAACATTCGCTCACGAGCCGCATTCATTTGCATATCTCATCAAATGCTCCTACGATGATTCCCTCACTAAATTTGTTTCATTCCGAGGAAAAGGTGTAGCAAAAAAGTTTGTCTCCAGTTTAGTCGATAATGTTAAGGCTATATATAATATGCATTTGAAATGTGTTGTTCCTATGGCTAAATTGAGTGCTGCAGAGAAGCTTGATTTCGCTACCGCTACAATTTGCAACATTTGTGATAAGCCACTTGATTCCACAGATGTTAAAGTTAGAGACCATTGTCACCTGACTGGTAAAAAGAGAGATGGCGCTGCACATTCTAAATGTAATTTGAATTTCAAGCTACCTAACTTCATCCCCATCTTTTTCCATAATATGAGCGGGTATGATAGCCACCTCTTCATCAAACAATTGTTCGAGCATGAAGAGAGGGTGGATTGTATCGCTCAAACTAAGGAAAAGTATGTTTCATTCACGAAACATGTTTTTGTTGATGAGTACTTGGGAAAAGATGGGAAAAATCATAAAATGTTCATGAAGTTGCGCTTTTTAGATAGCTATAAATTTCTTTCTGATCCGCTGCATTCTCTAGCTGAAAATCTGACTACGGAACAGTGTGTTGAGACAGCGAGAGCATTTCAAGATCGCGAACAATTTAAGCTAATGACGCGAAAAGGCGTATTTCCGTATAGTTTTATTACATCTATCGATAAATTGGAGCATAAAGGTTTACCTTCTCAAAATGACTTTTTCGATAATTTATCGAATGAACACATTTCGAATGAGGATTATCGTAGAGCTGAGCGTATTTGGAAGATATTCAAATGTAAAACGCTTGGGGATTATTCAGACGTATATCTGAAATCGGATGTTTTGTTATTATGCGATGTTTTTGAAAATTTTCGGAAGGTTAGTTTGAAGACATACAAGTTGGACCCATGTCAATATTATACAGCCCCTGGTCTATCGTGGGATGCTATGTTGCGCTACACAAAAGTGGAATTGGAACTCTTAACTGACATCGACATGGTGAATTTCTTTAAGAAGGGAATAAGAGGCGGTGTCAGCCAGTGTAGTATGAGAAGCCATGTAGCTAATAATAAATTCCTCCCAAATTTCAACCCTGATGATCCATCGTCGTTTATAATGTATTTGGATGCGACCAACTTGTATGGTCATAGTATGTCGCAACCACTACCTACATCTGGTTTCACATGGTTAACTGATGTTGAAATCTCAAATTTGGATATCTCGAATGTTGCAGATGATGATCCGTTCGGGTATGTTCTCGAAGTAGATATTCACTACCCTGAAAATTTACATGATGCACACTCGGATTTACCTTTTCTTGTGGAAACCATCAGCCCGCCAGGTTCAAAATCCGCTCATAAGAAACTGATTCCGAATTTATCGAATAAGTTAAATTATATAATCCATTATCGAAATTTGAAACAGGCGATTAGAAATGGTTTAATCTTGACGCGAATACATAGAGTTCTTAAATTCAATCAATCTCGCTGGTTGAAGAAATATGTAGACCTCAATACTGAGATGCGCAATAAAAGTACGAACAAAGCCGATAATGGATTATTTAAAAAGATGGTCAACTGTGTGTATGGTAAAACTATGGAAAATGTCGATAGAAGGACCGATATCAAACTTGTGACCCATTGGGAGAGTATCGGGAAGCGGAAGGGTGCTAATGCATTAACGACCCTTCCCAATTATAAGACTTGCACGATATTTCATGAAAATTTCGTTGCAATTCACATGGGTAGGGTTAGCGTGCATTATGATAAACCGCTCTATGTGGGCTTCAGCATATTAGATGTGTCGAAAATTGTAATCTATGATTTCTTATATGATTGTATCAAGAAAAATTTTCCTGGAACATCCTCATCATTATTGTATACCGATACTGATTCCCTCATCTTGAAAATTGATAGCGAAAATTTCTATGATTTTATGAAAGAAAACATAGAATATTTCGACACGTCTAATTATCCTGTAAAAAATAACTTCAACATGCCTCGCACAGAATCGATCGTCGGCAAAATGAAAGATGAATTCCCAAACAACCCCTTAATTAGTTTTTATGGTACTGGCGCCAAAGCTTATTGCGTCAAATCAACGACTAGCGAGGTGAAAAAAGCGAAAGGTGTTTCCAGGGCTGTTATAAGAAACGAACTATCTCTAGATAGTTATAAAGACATCGTTGAGAAAGGTGGTTTGATATTTCGCAAGATGAATACTTTTCGTAGCTATAAGCATGACATCTTCACGGAGATGAGAAACAAAGTTGCTCTTTCATATCACGACGATAAGCGGTTTATTATTCCCAATACTGTCAGAACTCTTCCTTGGGGTCATAATGATATCGATTTTTATCGATTTAGTCCAGAGCAAAATTCAATTTGGCTACATCAGGCAATAAGCGACTTGTCGCAGAATGATCAGGGGGAGGATAATGAACGGTCCAAAAGATTAGACTCGCTAATTGAAATGTTGATGGAGCAATTAGAACCTCAGCAGTGAGCTCTATACCGGGAGAGGGGGTAGGGGGAGGGGAGGATTGTTTGCTACATGCCCTATAAGGGGTATAAGATATTTCCATTCCTCCGAGTTGGTGACTAGCTGCGATATTGGCAACAGCAGTTGAGATGACTACCGAGGTCAGCGAGACGCTTGCGAAACTTTCAATTCAGGAGCATGATAAAGAAAAGGGGAAAGCTGTGAGTATATTTTTTATTCGATAATATTCTCGATTTTGGGAATCATTTCCATATTATAAATGTATATTTTCTTGTTGCAGCCTTCCAAAAACGCTGTTGGGCAGCAAGGCATAGACAATTTCACGGATGAAGGATACGATGACGTCGAATGCAGCGAGAAAGCACTTGGGCGAAATAAATTTATGAATGTCCCTCGGTCATTCTTATGTACATTATGTAATCGAACACTTCACGAAACAATTGTGGCAGGTGTTGCTCCTATTTGTTGCAATGTACGCAGCAAAGTTTATATTTACCATTTTTGAAGTTATGTAATCGAAAACTTCATGAAACAATTGCGGTAGGTGTTGCTCCTATTTGTTGCAATATATGTAGTGAAGTTTATATTTACCATTTTTGAAGTAATAATATTTTTCTATACTCGAAACATTTATTGTAATATTATTGCGCAGTAGGCTATAATCCCCCCACCCCTCAGCCATTCTTGATATTCTTCACCGCAAAGGTGTGTTAGAGTCAGTTGTACGAAAGGCGGCCACCATGAAACTACTCGCTGTTGACATGCAAGGTTTCGTGCTTGGTGATAATAGTGTATTCCACCCCAAAGAAATATCTATCACAGATGGGGAGAAAACTAATCATTACATATTGAAACCACCTAAGCCCTATAACAGTTTAACTCGGAGTGAAAAAAAGCAAGTAACCTATGTGGAACGAAACATCCACGGTATAAGATACTCGAGTGGGCTCATCGACTATGATCAACTGATGGGTGAGGTGCTTGAGCCTATTGCGAGCGCTAGTATAGTTTATGTGAAGGGGCATCAAAAGTTTGAGATTTTACAACAGTATGTAGAACAATTGGCCTATAAGCCATACATTGTGAATATTGAAAAATATCAGCATGATATGTGTCTTCAAAACCCTGTACCAGTATTCGAAAAAGAAGCTGCTCTATGTATGAATCATACGCTATCTGCAAGGGTTAATTGTAGCTTGAGGCAATCGCACGCAGTATGGAGTTGGGTCTCTCAACATCTGAAATGGTGATGAAACATTTATATTCCAACATATTGTACTAATGATGTAAATAAATAAATATATATATATATTGTCATTCGAGATTATTTTACCTGACACCTTCCACGCCAATTTCCTTATGGGTGAAGTAGAGAATGTCTGACGCGACAGTTGGTATGATTGGTGACATCCGGTATGGGAGATGGTAGTTGGTAAATTATAGTTGGTACGGTAGATGGCGCTTCACTTCTGTCAAAATTCATGCATCCCAAATACAACCAACTACGGGTACAGAACACTTCCTAATTGACAGTTGACATGATTGGTGATAACTGACGTGACAGGTGACAATTGGCAGGGCAGCTGTCACGGCGGCCATCTTAGGCGGAAAGAGCATTGAAAAGCGGAGGAGGTAGCAATTTTAACCATAGCAATTTCAACTCCTGAGTCGAGCAGTAGTCATTGAATTGTTATAGAAGCATCTACAAGTGAGCATTCAATTATGTCTGGACAATATCGAAATATGTCCATGAGACAAATGGTGGCCGCCATACGGGAGAGACAACGCACCAACCCGGTGGAGATCGACGAAATGGTGCAGAGACACTTGGACGAGCGGCGGGCCGATGAGATCCTACAGGAGTTTTTAGACGAGCGGCGGGCCGATGAAGCAATGCGGGAGATAATGGCTGTGGAGATTCCAGAACTCGACCCTGGATCAGACTCTGATGAAACCATCATTTTATCTCCCGTTATCACAAGAAGGGAGCTACGTAGGAAGAAGAAGTCGAGAGTGCCGCCTTACACGGCTAAAAGGTTGAAGCCGAAAGTGAAGTAAACAAATATATATCGTTTTTTATATTATATATTTCAATAAATTTTTTCATAATACAAATTGTTTGTCATGATATGAATACACCATTAATAAGTAAGAAGTGGTCCTCAAGTGTCTACCGTTTCAATTTCTCTCGTAGATGCCTAACTGTTCTCACAAAAGAAGTGAAAATCCCATATTTATGTGAATCACAGTCGCACACGCAATAACAATAATGCATACATTTCCTGCATGCAAGCCCATCTACGACATCGTTGTATTCGAATAGATAGAAACACTTTCTGCGGCAGCAATAACGCCTTGATGTAACTGGGCATTGATACTCCAACGCGCGAACCATGTTAGACGGAGTTTAAATGATGTCTGAGAAGTAGGGCGAATATTAGAAACCAAAGTGGTGGGCGTTAACAAGAAGTGGGCTAGTGTAATGAGGTCCGAGCGTAACGACCAATGGGAGAAGCCAAAGGGCTGGGCCTCAACAAGTGGGAGGGTCTCAAATTGGCTACGCCCACCCCCCCCCCCCCCAGGAAGCTCCGCCCCCAAAACTCCGCCCCCCCCAAACTCCGCCCCCCCCAAAACTCCGCCCCCCCCTTGGAGCACCACCCCTAAGATCTGTGTCAAGGTGGGATTCGATCAGCACCCCCCCCCCCATGAAATCCAAAATCCTTGCCGAGGTATCAAAAAATTTGTGTCAAGGTGGAATTCGATCAGCACCCCCCACCCCCCCCCCCCCCCCCCCCCCCCCCCCGGGGAGCACCATAGTTTTCTCAGTTATATTAATGTTATATGTGAAATATTGAAAATATTGAAAATATTGTATTTAATACTGGGCGATATAATTTTTGAAACTCTTGTATATAAAATAAAATCGATAATTTAGTTTTTTTCATTTATTCATTGTACACTCTTACATAAATATATATATATATATACCCTCAAATTTCAAATATACTAAATAAAATCTTATGAACTATAAATATATACAAAATAAAAACTTATAAATAGAAAAATAAATAATCAAATATATATATACACTAATTCAATAGTCTCCTTCAATATCACCCCTATAGTATCTAAATGTTGGAGCCGGCACCTCCAAATCCCTAGCCCTTCTTCGAAGTCTCTCTTCGAGGGGTAGGCACCAACACTTGTCCAAATGTTCGGAGGGCCCCCTATAAAAGTGGCCCACCACCTCGCAAAAGAATTTCTTGCTGAAATTGCAACCTCTGCAAATCCCTTGCCAGCAATCATTCCGATATTGCCGGCAGCTTCTACATCTATGGAAGTGCAGCCTTCTACCCATGCTGCATTCCCGGCATGTTGGGCGGCAGATTCCAAAGTTGGAATTCCTCAGCTTTTTACAGCACCTATCGCATCGGGCTCCGGAACTTGGTGACTGCGCTGGTACAGGAGATGGGGGCCCCGTTCTTGTCGTATTCGCCAACGAGCAACGCTGGCACATTCCCGTGCTGGGATTAAGGTCTCCTGGCACGAAGGCGTCCCCGCAATTGTGGCAGCATATCGCCCCATTCGCGATAAGCGGCCTCACTGCAATAATTGGCTTGTTATCCCAGGCACTCGGATACATATTGACTGAAGAATAATTGAGGAGTTCTTCTCAAACTAGTGGTCGACTCAGGAGTTGAAACCGCTATGACCTCCGCTTTTCAATACTCTTTCCGACTAAGATGGCCGCCGTGACAGTCGCCCTGTCAATTGTCATCTGCCAGCTATCACCCGATATCAGTAGCGTCACTCGCCATCAGTAGCGCCACTTGCCATCAGTAGCGCCACCTGCTATTAAGGCTAATGACCTTGAAACAGGGGCGCCATCTATCACAATCGCTATTATTTGCCATACCAAACTATCGCGAAGTGTTCCGTGCCCGTAGTTGGTCGTTGAGGTGTTCCGTGTCAGCTGTCATCCGCCATCAGTAGCGCCATCATCATCTGTCACCCGCCATCAGTCACTCCCACTCTCAGCTAGGAGGGAGGAAAGAGTACAAAAGCGAAGCGCCCACTCGAATTTATCATTCTGCTGCCTGCCTTCCTCTTCGACTAGACCTGCCTACTAGACGCTGCTAGATCAATTGTGAGTATTACCTTTTGATTGTGTATAGTGAATTTGTATATATCCCCATATTTTTGTACTTATGATTTTGTATTATATTCTAAGTGGTGAATCTGGGACTTGTAGATTTCTCTCGTTGTGATAACATCAGATTATTTCTGTTTCTTTGACTCTGAATATTTTTCTCATTGCATTAATATCGAATCATTTTCAAAGTGAAAGAAGTTGGGGATTGAACATTTTTTTCTCGTTGTGATAATATTAGATTATTTCTATTTGCCCGACTCTGAATGTTTGTTCCACATTGCTCCAATTTCGAATTATTTTTCAAAGCGGAAAACTCTTACTCTTGTTTTTTTTGCATTATACTAATATTGAATCTTTTTCCAAGTGATAGAATCTGCAAACCGTTACCATCTTCAACTAATTCTGCTGCCCGCCTTCCTCTTCGACTAGACCTGCCTACTAGACGCCGCTAGATCAATTGTGAGTATTACCTTTTGGTTGTGTATAGTGAATTTGTATATATCTCTAAATTTTTGTACTTGTGATTTTGTGTTATATTCTGAGTGGTGAATGTAGGACTTGTATATTTTTCTCATTGTGATAACATTAGATTATTTCTATTTCTTCGACTCTGAATGTTTTCTCATTGCATTAATATCGAATCATTTTCAAAGTGAAAGAAGCTGGGACTTTAACATTTTTCTCGTTGTGATAATATTAGATTATTTCTATTTGTCCGACTCTGAATGTTTTTCCTCACTGCTCCAATGTCGAATTATTTTTCCAAAGTGGAAAACTCTTACTCTTGTTTTTTTTGCATTATACTAATATTGAATCTTTTTCCAAGTGATAGAATCTTCGAGTGTTTTCATCTTGAACTCATTCTGTTCGCTGCCTTCCTGTTGGGCTACTCAGACTAGACGCTCCTAGACCAACTGTGAGTATTACCTTTGAAGTGTGTATAGTGAATTTGTATACATCTTCATATTTTTGTACTTGTGATATCGAATTATATTCTAAGTGGTGAATGTAGGACTTGTACATTTTTCTCATTGTGATAACATTAGATTATTTCTATTTCTTTGACTCTGAATGTTTTCTCATTGCATTGATATCGAATCATTTTCAAAGTGATAGAAGCTGGGACTTTTGAACATTTTTTTTCTCCTTGTGATAATATCAGATTATTTCTATTTCTCCAACTCTGAATGTTTTTCCTCATTGCTTCAATGTCGAATTATTTTTCCGAAGTGGAAAACTCTTACTCTTGTTTTTTTTCATTATACTAATATTGAATCTTTTTCCAAGTTGTAGAATCTTCAAGTGTTTTTTGGACCCGGTCTAGAAGACACCGTTGCTTGCCCTCCTCTCGAGCTACCACACCACCGGCAAATTTTTTTGGAGTATTACTTCTGAACCAATTGTAAGTATTTCCTTGTGAGTGCATATAGTGAAATATAAATTTTCGAGTTCTATAACATACTTCATTCTCATTGTGATATAGTCGAGTTTTGCTAAGTGCTATAATAACCTATAACTTATAATATTTTTCTTTGCGATAATTTCATAATTTCTCTATAAAATGCAATACACGACTTAACATGTTTTCATTGTTATAGGAATACGAGATGGCCTTCAACAACTCCGCCGCCGCTGGATCCTCTGCCGCTCCCGACAATTCTGAGGAGCTCCAGCAATTAAGTATGTTATTTTCAACTCTTTTTCTTGTAACACCATCCTAATATTTTTCTCGAAATTTTTTCAGGCATCAATTCATCATTTTTCGAGAACATCTCCATGGACGCATTTGATGTTCCCGAAGATGATATTGATCTTAGAGCTCTTCTCACTGACACGTGGGACAGCATGCGCGGCGACGATTCCGCGGGTGCGGCTGGCACCCGGGGTAAGAAGAGGCCGGCGATGTCGCAAGGGGCATCTTCCAAGGGGGCTAAGATGAGCTGTCGCAGGGTGAGTGAATCATCTTCATCGTCGGAGAGTGAGGAGGATATGGCGCTTTCAGACAAAGCGTCAATGTTGGTTGAAAGCCTGCCCGAAGATGACAATGCTGATGATTTCGCGCCACAAACCAAGAAAATGAAGGTTTGTGGCGCGAAATCATCGGGATCTGTTGGGGGGAAAAGCATGTCCTCGTCAAAAAGGAAGGTTGCTAACCCCCTTCAACATATCTTTCTCGATGATAGCGAGGATGATTTTGCACCACCACCGCAACCAAAGAAAAAGATCTTTGGTAGCCGTGTTGGTGGAAAGAGGGCGTTATCATCGAGGGCATCGACGTCTTCGAAAGCGTCGCCCAAGGCACCTTCGAAGAAGAGGAAGATTAGCCCGAAGGCGGTTGCGGGGCCTTCTAAGGCCGGCCCTAGCAAGAAGGGCAAATCTTCCTCTTCTTCAATGATACTCCGCAAGTTCCTCAATAATAGTGGCAAGGCAAACCCCTACCGCGGAGGTGATATTGCTGAGTGGTACGCGGAACGGCGTACCGCTCAACAAGAGCGAAAGCCGGCAATCAACGTCCTCAGAGTGGACGTGATCAAGCCGGCTAGTGCTCGAACCAATGCGGACGGTGATGCGATCGCCGCCATTGATGAGGGAACCAGTGGAGTAGGCGCCGTGGGTGATGCACCGGAAGTGGCTAATGCCAATGAAATTGAACAGTCTGGAAGCATCAGCATCGTCACCATCTCCGACGATGAAGGTGCTACTGCTGCTGAGGGCGCGGATGTTGGCGAAAACAATGGTGGTGATGCCATCGTTCATGAGGCTGCAGTTGCCGCCACTCCGCCGCCTGATGACGAAGTCATCACCATCATTGTTTCCGCCGACGCCGCGCCACCTCATGGAGATGCCACCCCGCGACCTCCCCAACAACCATCGCCGGCGCTGGAGGCAGAGGTTGCGGCGACGCCCCCATCATCCCCACCACCACCATCGCCAGCAGCTGAGGCGGAGGTTGCGACACCATCCCCGGCGGGTATTGCGTCACCCTCGCCGCTAGGGGAGGATGTGCCGCCGCCGCAGCCGTCGCCGCCATCTTCACCGGCAGCTGGAGGTGCGGCTTCGCCTTCACAGGCGGAGAGTGAGGATGCCGCGCCGCCGACGCCTTCCCCGTCAACGCCTTCCCCGTCAAACAGCATTCCGCCGGGACCATTACTGCCTGCTACCCAACTAAGGAGATACAATGACGAGTTGGTGCGGTGGTTGGCAATGATGAGCGACCGCAAAACGAGAACCCTTCACGACAACGCGCAGGTTGAAGCTCAGCTGGCTGAGATTTTAGCTCAGGCAGCTGAACTTCAGCGAATTTCTGCCATGCAGAAAGAGAGCATAGCCGAAATTGATGCGGAGGTTTCTCGTTATGGGGGACATGCCGACGCGAGTGCTGTTTTACTGGGGAAGGAAACCTAGTTGTATATAGTTTTTTTGTAAATTTTAGTTAAGGCCCTAATTGTAAATAGTTTTTGTAAATATAAATTAAGATGTATATATAGTTGTAAGTATGTAAATAAATTATTGTAAATATTAGTAAAAGATGTGTGTATATAAAGATGATTGTGTATATAGTTGAAAATAAAGTTTTTATAAATATAAATAAAGGTGTATATAGTTGTGAATATATATTTATGTTTGTGTTCATCATATTATTTGCAAATTTTCATAATAAAATATATTAAATTCTGATGCGACTTTTTCTTATTGGGTGAAAATTGGGTAGGAAAGAAATAGACGATAGAAAATGTCAACAGACTCATTTATTGAAAAAAATTAAATACTTCAAACAATTGCAGATTTATCAAGCCAAGAATTGTGCTCTTCAGAAAATCCTAGCCACTTGACAAATATCTTATTCCCCTTCGTTTTCAACACTTTTTCAACTAGATATGCATTTGGCTCAGCTGTTTTCAACAATTCCAATTCATAAAAGCATCCCTTGATAGGGCGACCTTTGACATCTTTGATGTTGTATGTCGTCGGATTGGTAATATTCACTTTAGATATGGTGAATAATTCTGTGGAAAAATTGGCTGAGTATCCTTTCTCGAAAACTCCTTTGAATTTGCTTATTCTGACAACATCTCCAACATTATATTTTGCTGGTGGCGCTATTTTCAGGTGGCTATATACTTTAAGTATTGTTGAAGGTGTTACGTCAGCAGGTTTCATACCAATTGTTCTATGTTTTCTATTATTATACTCGTTAGCAAAATTTGCGAGAATGTCGAGCCACTTATAGTCACCTCTGGCGGAGAATTCTCTATAGATCCAAGTCTTCAATGTTCTAATTACTCGCTCCACAATAGCTGCTTTCATTATACTATAAGTTGAATAGTGATTGATCTTATATCTCTGCATCAAATTTTCGAAGCGTGAATTGTAGAATTCTTTGCCTAAATCACTTTGAATATTTTTTGGAGAATATTCAGCTCGCTTCAGCACTTTTTCCATAGCTTTTGTCACTTCCACACCAGTTTTATTTTTTATCGGTTCAACCCATAAATATTTTGAATAGCAATCGATAACGAATAGTATATATCGATAGCCCATATTCTCATCTGCATATATTTGCATTTCAGCCAAATCAATTTGCCACAGGTCAGCAAATCCTTTGATTATCGTTCTCCTCCTTTTGAAGTTACGCCTCGCGGGTTTGTGTAATTCATTAGCAATCGCCCTTTTGGTTGGGCTTATTTTCATCTTCCACTTCGTAGATTTCCCGCTGCGATTACTTCGGCTTTCATTCATATACTAATAACTAATCTTCCAAACTCACATATACATATGGCGCTCGCACTTTGAAAAATCAACGTATGATACCTTCTTCACGCAATTCCTCTATTATCGACATTATTTCATTATCATGCCCTGTATGACCAACCATTTTAGAACTCCACAATAATCGAAGACGTTCCACCAATTCTGCAGCATCATTCCAATAAACAAATTCTTTCCGTTTTCTATTCAGAACTTTTTTGCGCGGTATTGCCTCCACTACTCCTTTACCGCCTTTGATATCAAATCGTTGAGGATTACTCCTCATATAATGTGGACTATCTATAAGAGGTTTGATGATTTGTCGATATTTCTTTTTCGAGTTAGAGGATTCAGCATTCAAACCTCCTCTAATATCATAATTTTTATATGCGGATCCTGTAGTCTTCAGAATGGAGGTATATATCTGCTTATCTCGATCGCTAATAGATCCAGGTGCTTGATTCATAAAAATCAAATCATATAGTTCAGAAGAAGCTGGAAATACCTTACTCCTTCTATTATCACGCCATAATTCGATTTGATCATTCAAAAAACGGATTTCCATATTACCCATCCTTAATTTACCCGTTTTGGGATCGATACGAACACCATATACTGTATCATAATTAGATTTTCCAGTTTTCAAGTTATCCAAATGCTGCTGCACTCGATCTTGTAGAGTTGTTGTATCAATAGCGGTAGTATTATCGCTAGAAATATGTGAAGTTGATGATGTTGGTGGTGTTTCCATCATTGTCACATAATCGAGTTCGCTCTGCATCAATTGCGAATTTTTGCTGGAATTTCCAGATTCCAAATGTTTATCAAACATTTCTGTAGCATCTCCCACCGTTTTCCTACGCTTCGGCGTAGAATGGTGCGTAGGCTGCGGTATTTTAAGGATAGGTGGTACTTTCAGACCCGATATTTGGGAGGGGGCTATCGCTACCGCAGCAGCTTCTGAGATAGCTTTCAATGGTTTCGTTAGCGGTTTGTATACCTTCTCAAGCATTGTCTGATCGCTGAGGTGGGCGCTCTTCAAACTTTTGAATTTTTTTCTCACCGCATCAGTTGCTTCGACAAGTTTCTGCTTGAGACATATTTCATCCATTTTTTCACTGCTAGATGCGCTCATTTTGCCATCCAGCGATCGAATGATTCAACCACATCAGGGTATCACGGATATATGAAGCAATCAAACCCTTTTCTATAGCGTCCCTCGCAAATCTCACTATCCTTATCGATAACGAGAAAACCATATTTATCCGTCCAACTATGTGCGCACATATCCCGAAATTGATTGAATGTCACATCTGGGGATACATGATCGGAAAATATGTGATGAAGATTCATTTCGTCCTGTTTGAACATGATTATGAAATTCGCATTATCGCGAATTAGTTGTTTAGGCACTCTCGAATAGGTTTGCGCAAGATAGAAACAATCGACATTCCTATGACGCCCCATCGAAAAATAAGATCTAATCACATCCTGTTTCTCACATATAACATCATCGAATATAAATATACTCTCAGGTTTTGCATCGGCAGGTTCAACTATGTCTGCATTATTACTGTAAGTGTGATAACCCAACCCCTTTATCGGTTCCAATACTTTACGTAAATACTCATACTTGGGTTGATACAATGATTTTGAATAGAGGTATATGTTGGCGAATCGTAAGCCATTCTGATTGGTGAGCAGTGATATCATAACATTCGTCTTGCCACAATTCGATGGACCAATAATCAAACTTCGAATTGTATTGGGAAATAGATCCCCATGCCTACGCTGTGGAATTGCACTATTTCCTAACCCAACTTTTTCATCAAAATTTTCCACACTGAATGTCTCATTTTGTCGAACAATCTGCATCATGCGACTGCTAAGTACTTTATAATGATCTGCGAGTGTCGCAAAGCTCATTTATATTATGAACACCAAGCGATACACTTCAACAAAGAAAAAAAGTTGGCGTATTTGTCGTAAGGGGAAAACAACAAATATAATGAAGGGAAAAAGGCGCTTTGGTATGGGGTGCGGCGGTAGTGTGCTGAAAAGGAAAAAGAAGCGGACCACGCCCAAACGCATGAGAAAGATAGCTTTTGGATCGGGAATAGTGCACAAAGTTCGACATGCGCTACGCCAAATGGGGAACAGGGGAACGCTCACCAGAAACTTGGGTGAAACAACTCTAAAGGCCGTCGGTGCAGCTAAAAAATTCGTGAGAATGGCAGGAGGAAGGAGAAATATTCGAACACCCCGCATAATACCAATCCCCAAAGTTGGCGGCATTCTCCCACTAATCCCAATTTTCGCGGGATTATCAGCATTGGGTAGTTTGGCTGCAGGCAGTGCAAGCGTTGTTCGTGCTATCAATTCCGCCAAAGAAAGTAAGGAGAAACTCGCTGAGGCGAACCGCCACAACACACATATGGAGGCAATTGCTCTAGGTAAAATGGGCAAAGGGGTCTATCTGAAACCATACCGCAAAGGGTTGGGTATCTATTTGAAGTCCCAAACTCCAAAAAACTAGATGGCCTACCTCGAAGGGCTTTAACAGATGTGGACCTATCACGACATATAAAAAAGATAGGAATACCAAACTTTCGAGGTATATATATGAGGGATAATTTACCCTCATCCGGCCCATATCGTACAGAATCCGCCATATTGAATTTAGATAGCGAACAAGGTGATGGCACACATTGGGTTGCATATAAAAAAAGCGGTAAAGTAGTCGAGTATTATGATAGCTATGGCGATTTACCCCCACCAAAAGAGTTGGTGAAATATCTGAATAGAGGGCCGCAGGCGCTTAGAGCTACCAAAATAGTATATAACTATGAGCGCCAACAAGAATACAACACAGTCTGGTGCGGGCATTTGTGCTTGAAATTTCTCTCGAAGAAGAACACAAACGAAAAGTAGCTCATCATGGATCGAGAAAGCATCAAAGAAATGGCCCATGCGTTGTTAGCTTACTCTAAATCACGCTCTCTCTTAAAAATGACTGAGAAAGAACTCGCCGACCTACCAAAGGAAGTACTGATTGGATTGGCCTCCCAAGAAATAGCTCTAGTATGGGATAAGCTACCGCAACGATTGAAAGACGATCCAGAGGTGTCGAAATACCAATTTTGTGAGGATCATCATCACGAGAAATGCGATAATCAACCAGACGGTGTTGATGTCAACGATGGACCAATACCACGAAAAGTGTTTTGCTGCTTTTGTCGAATGAAAATGTAGATGTGGCAATATGTAATAAAAAATTTTTATATATAAATGATTATCAATGCGAAAATAAAAACATTCTTCAATGTCTCGCATAGCGATCAAGTTGCAGCTGTTGAATGTTCATTGAGGTTTGTTACCCATTTTCGCCGTTTTCTTTACACACCACCAACATTATGTCGCAAACATTCACCATATCGGGTGGTCATAGTGTTTTGAGCGCTGATTTTTACCCACCAATTGAACTAGATGCGAGAAGAACTTACGGTTTGGGATTACACGGCTTTTATTCTTACAATTCCATAGCCAATATAGATGAGACTAATAACGCTTTGGGTTATTGGGATGAGAAAGAAGGTCGCATCTCTGAGAACTTGAAAATGATTCATATACCACCAGGCGCCTATGAAATAGAAGAAATCAATAGAGTTATACAAGAAGCTATAGCATCTTCGAACCCCTCCTCTGATAGTAAAAAGAGTAAAAATAATATTGAATTTTATCTTCGAGCTAATAATAACACTCTAATGTGTGAAATGAAATCTTCATATGGAATTATGTTGTCAGTTGAGAATTCCATAGCCGAAGTGTTGGGTTTCGAGAAAAAATTCTACCCATCCAACTTTCTACATAAATCCACCAAGCCGGTGAAAATTATTAAAGTTCGCCTAATACGCATCGATTGCAATATCACGAGCGGGGCGTACCTGAATGGGGAAGAGGTTCACACGTTGTATGAATTCGACATCAATGTGGATCCTGGATATAAGCTGTCGAAGGAACCGAAAAACATTATATATCTACCAATCAGCCCGACCGGACGTCAGTCTATCGATAACATTACACTGAGAATTTTGGATGATGAAAATTGTTTGGTCGATTTCCGAGGAGAGAAGATTATTGTGAAGCTTGAACTGAAACAACTAGATTGATCTCGAAAAATAGCAGAGAAAAGATGGGGTTCTGCTTCGGTAACCAATCAAAGCGAATATCCACCCCCACACCCCATAATGAGCGCAGAAATAATAAAAAGAAGTGTAAACGCGGTCGCGGATTCATTCGCAATCGACGTCTCAATCAGACAAGGCGGCATCATAACCTATCTGAGAGCGATATTGATTTCTTGAAATCTATCGGACTGAAAGTGCTACAGAAAAAATAGAGATGGTTTCCACAACTTCTACTAGCCTCCAATTGGAAGTGTTTGATGAACCAATCTTCGATCATTCCCTAATCAGCCTGCATGAACACACATACAAACCATATGGTTCACCATCATTCAAGAACTCTGACGAAATAAGAATAGCTGTCAACTTTCAAGATTTGATATTAGATATTGCAGAGAGCTACATCTACATCGAAGGAAAATTCATGCCAGATGATTTGACAGCAGATTGCTATTTATCCAATAATGCTCTAGCATTCCTCTTCGACGAAATTCGCTATGAGATGGGTGGCGAACAAGTGTGTATGATTCGAAAACCAGGCATCACTACAGCTATGAAATGTATGATCTCCTATGGGGAATCGAATAAAAAATTTCTAGAGACCCTCGGTTGGGGAATTGATGATGATAATCAACCGATCCTAGACAAAATCAATCACGTATTCAGCGGAAAATTACCACTCAAATACTTGATGGGATTCGCTGAGGACTATAATAAGGGTGTCTTGAATATAAAACAAGAGTTGATACTAATCATTGCTCGCTCATTCAAAAACTCCTACATGGGAGTAGTTAATGCGAAAATAGAAATTGATAAGATTGAATGGAGAATAAGGCATATCATGCCGTCAGATAAACAAAAACTCAAACTATTGAATCGCATCAATAAAAGTTCCACTGCGAAGATAAAAATAGCATATAGGATGTGGGATTTGTATGAGTTACCAACTATCCGTGAAACATCTTCAGACATTTGGGCTGTCAAAACTACCAACAGCCTCGAGCGACCGCGATACATTATCATAGGATTCCAGAAATCTACTAATACGGATGATGTATCTCAAGATGCCACCCAATTCATTAATGCTGACATTAATAATATTCGAGTGTATTTGAATTCAGAAGTATACCCATACGAGCGGTGGAATTTAGAATTCGACAGGAAGTTGGATGCTATAGCCTATTATGCTTACGAAAATTTCCAAAAGAGTTACTATGGTAAAGATATGAGTGAGCCGATGATGGGTATAGAAGAATTCAGGAAGAACCCATTATTTATCATCGATTGCAGCCATCAAGCCGACGCCATGAAATCCTCAACAGTAGATATCAAATTGGAATTTGAGACTCGCAAATCAAAATTTCCAGCCAATACAAGAGTGTATGCGCTCATTCTACATGACGCAGTCATGACATATAGCGCTCTAGATGGCTCCATACAGATGGGTGTATGAACGAAGAATTATGAAGCTATGATCAGATGAATCACTACCACCATAGTTTAAGATATATATATTTGTAGCAGTTTTTTTTCGGATAATAAAAGATGTAAAATGTTGAATAATGTTTTATTTTTCCTATTATGTACAATGATTGAAATAGTGAGTCTAAAGACTATAAGAGCATACTAGACACCCCCTTGTACCCCGCCACCTTCTTGTTCTTCCCCAACTTCTTCTTCCCCTTCTTCGCCTTCTCCACCTTCTTCTTCTTCTTCTGAAGCTTCCCTCAAACCGTATTTTTCGATGATGATAGTTGGTAGGAATTCAACTAAATCATGAAGGAAGCATTCCAAACCCTCCTTCACCATTTCTTCAAGAAACTTCTCCAAAGTTATACTCCCGTGTTCTAGGCGACTGCATAGAAAATGACCGATTTTATATCGATCAGCATCCGCTAAAATCTCTCGAGCTCGTTCTTGATTGAAACATGCGCTCATATCATAGTTGGCTGCATGGAGTGAATCACGCTCCAAATCGATGAGTTCACATTTAAGTCTGCTGACTGCTGATTCGATGTCTTCAGCAGCTGGCCAAAACTGGCTAGAATAGTGCATCCACATATCCTTAGAAGTTGAGTACTGGAGTCTACAAATAAATAAACAAAAAAAAAGAGTTTAGGAGATAATTCAACAAATACGTTTCATATTACATAGCTCATACCCTCAGCTTAAAAAAACTACTCACCAAAAATGGTAAATGCGACGACGAGGGTGGCGAGAATGTAAGAACTACTATATACATATAATCTTTAAACTCCCTTTCACTAATACTAAACTAATCATAAAAATAATTCAATTAATTACTGAGGCGAAGTCTCGCTAAGGGGTATTTCTTTTATGCCGAACCTAATAAGCGTTCGCGTTTTCGCACCAGCATATGATGGTTCACTCTGCCCCAGGTATGCTATTGTATAAAGCCCGCGGGAGTTGATCAAATGGAGATCGCTTTCTTCAATCACATCTGAAACTCTTTTGGGCAACCAACATTTCACAGTTTCCCCACTTTCTTCATCTAATAATATAACGGTGGCAGATCTACCAAATCTAGTTTCAAATATTGTCATTTTCTTGATCAGATAAGGCTTATTCAAGATCAGCGATGATATCAACACTTGCTTGGTGAATTCATACCCTTCAGCGATTTGATTATTGATCGCGATCAAATCAATTTTAGGTGAACCCATCTCTAGATTAAACACGTGAAAGAGAGTACAAAAGAATATATAGAATATAGGAATTTACTTACATAAAAATAACACTTGTTATCACGCAAGGATACGCACACGCTTTACGAGTCAATATTTATTTTTATTGATTGCTAGTTATACTGCTGCTACTGCTTGTGGCAACTATAGCACTGAATCGCCAATTTATAGGAACTCCCCCACTCTCACCAACGCGATCTTGAACTCTAGTGGGGGAATGGCGCATGCGCACGCAGAAGCAGTGTTCAAGGTCGCACCCCCTCCCATTTCAGGGGTGTGGAAACACAAGGTCACGCTCACAGAAAAAAAGAAAGCCCTCCTCAAGGACGCGCTCCTCTCAAGGCCACACCAACTCCCAAGGGCACCCTCCTCTCAAGGTCGCCAACTCGAGGTCACTCCTCCCAAGATCACATCGGGGTCATTCACCCCAAGGTCACTCCTCTCAAGGTCACTCCTCCCAAGGTCATTCACCCCAAGGTCACTCCTCCCAAGGTCACTCCTCCCGAGGTCATTGACCCCCCTAAGGTCATTGACCCCCCAAGGCCACGTGGGGGGTGTGTGACCTTGGGAGGAGGTCTAGAATCGGCACAAATCATCTACTCTCACAGTCTCAGATGGAATGATTGATATTGATAATAAAACGTGGCGCAGTCGTTTTATACCTTGTTCAATATGCTCAGTCGTATATATAGGTACATGCGATATATTCACCCTCAGATATAATATCGATGATTGAAATGCATCAGGGCACCGCCAGCTTGATGATATGCTCGGGATTCGCCGTTCTGCGAATTTTGTTTCCATATTTTATCGCGAGTCCTTGGAGACAAGGCGTTTCGCAGGCGGCTGTGCCGTATCACCACTCAGACCATAGCGATTTTCCTCTTTTTTGGTAGGGGTGGTGAGGAGTGATGCAGCTTTATGACGTAGACTCCCGTTACTCTTTCTAGGGGGTTAATTATTCATTTCTACAAATAGACATAGCGAATATCACCGCAGAGATAGCACCAATATACTACCATCAGAGGTTGATTCTTTCTCTTTTTGATAAAAAATGGAATACACCATTGGTGTCATGAAGGTCGTTAGATGGTGAAACAGCTCTGCATCTGTCATATCTTCATTCGAGTCATGAAAATATCATACACTTCTCAAATGGTCCACCTACAAGTACAAGTTTCTCACAGAAACAATTGAAGAGCTGTTTCACCATCCTCTTATTATAATATATACCGAACACTTCAAATACATAATTCACTGAATTTCATTTCCACATTTCTTTCATCGACAAGAATTCTGAATTTCGGTGTAAATGATTCAGCAATGATTTTGGAAGAGAATAATCACTTAGAAATATATCAAGAATCTGCTTATTGCAAAAACATTTTTCAACCTGCGTATCACAGATGTAGTAGGTAATTGTGATGTGTTAATTATCTTTGTCATTTATATGTTTTTTCTTCATGTTACAAGTATGACAGTGAATATTTTCTATGTTTTATTTATGTTGTGATACAATTGAATTTACAGTATACAAGGTCATCTTATCTATATATTTATAAGTATGTCTTCATTGATATTCATTTGTTATTCTATACAGATGAAATACTCCTCCTACTATTCATCTAATAATATATAAACATCATGGTTATATCTAATTTTCCATTAACGATATCTCTATGTAAGACACAAGAATACGCGTCTATAGCTCTGAGTTGATATCAGGAAACGTTACGAGTGCAGAGGAAATTCAGTTTCCAACGAGTTTTGTATACTATATTTTCTACGACCATAAATAGGTACTTTCATTCCGCGGAGAGTCATGTCAAAGATGTAACTTGAGCGGGCTCCATAATTTCAGGTGGTTTCGATTCGATATTAAGTAGTGTTAATTTCCATATTTACGGTGATATTTGAAAACTTTTTCGACAATTCCATAAATGTAAATTACCTACTGATTGATTTAATTAGTTTTGTTTGGACAAACAATTTTATTGATTTTTAACAATACACGCCTGTTGGCGCCAGTAATCACGCAACCAAGAATACACAATTACAGAAGTTCTTAGTGCGCAAGCGCTTCCTATATGAGTTAGTGCGTCCTTGTCAAATGTAAATAGTGCAAACTGCAAACTCCTGTGATATGATGCAAGATTCAACCGAGATGCAACTGAGGCAAGCCGCGCACAGAGTTGCCAACTTTTTGATTTCCAAATTCGAAAAATAAACCGCAAAATATCGCCCAATTTGTATCGATATTGTTATTCATCCAATCATAAAGGTGTCATAACTGTCAGATCTAGTTAGTAATGTTAGTATCCTATGTGGTATCCTATTATCTATATGGTACCATAGTTCCGTCATGGTCAGAACTTAAAAGTGACAGAAGTCATACGTCAATTACATGAAACAAAACCACTCACAGCTCACGATCCATTCACGATCATACCAATTCATACTCACGGAACAAGGAAGTTAAAAAGGTACAATCTCAAGGTGATTTGTATATCGCCCAAATAATCGCAAGTCGCAAATTCAAAAATCTTGTCGCAAAATTGTTTTTGAAATCGCCCAATTTGCGAAAAATCGCCCAAGTTGGTGACTCTGGCCGCGCATAAAACTGTAGTAGCCGTACTTGCTACCAAAGTTGTGAATGCCATCAACATCATCAGTCGTGTATAGAAATAGTTCCAGTCACGATGTGTCCCTAATTTTCATCTCTGAATTCAGAGGTTATGTAGGTATCAGACCCATTGAAATTATAATAGATAAAGAATTCTCGGTTTAATTCGAAACTAGACAGAAATTTCAATAAATGATATTAATTTGATTTGAGAACGCTTATATATTGACAGTGAGTACCTTATTCACAATATACCTAATTATTTCTATCAATTCATGCGACCGTTGTGATATTTTTCATATCAACACTTGTGCTTTTTTTCTTTCAAATAAACAATACCATGGTGCAAGGTGGATATAGGATGGTGAAACAGCTTCCTATTAACAAGCACTAGAATAAACTGTAGACCTTTGCCTACTTGATTTCATATCGTAGTAATATTTCCTGAAGTTATCAGAGATGGCGATATACATTGTGTCGGTAAAACATAAACTGTGCTTCTGTCATACTTTTATCAGTTTCATCTGTTCTAGATGAAAAATGATTGAGAAGAGTCAAAATATCAATATTCATTCCAGATTTATCAAAAATGTATTGTTTTAATGTCGTTTCAAGTCACGTCTGTCAGATGTGAACCACAGAAATACGTAAGCAACAGGAATCTTCTTCGATAATCGATCTTACCGCCATCTTCTTTCAAGTCGTGGAAATATTAGTACCTTCTCAAACGGTCTACAAGTTTTTCGCAGAAACAATTGAAGAAATGTTTCACCATCCTATATCCACCTTGCCATGGTGATATGAGCTACTTCCTGAATAACAAAACAGTGTGATTATTGACGTTTCCATACGTGGTCATAGGAAATTATATTAAACATTGTTCGAACTGGGAAATCAAGCAAACGAATTTGCTTGATTTCCCAGTTTATAACAACACATATAACTTTCATGGATTTTGAGAAACTTCCGGGGAATCATCCGTAAGATATATCCATCTTTCTAGGAGCGCTATGAAACATTTTACGACAAATCCCGCGCTCCCGGAAAGCTTCCTCCAAAGCCGCCTAAGCCCACCTTTTCTGCATAAGCGGAGACATATTTTATGTCTCGTGTCCCATGCATAACTGATGGCAGTTTTGCTGCGCCTCAGGTAGTGCTTTAAATTACTTTAATATTACATGATTTCCCCGGGTTCAATCTGGAAGGGCCCCGTTTGTTTCCTGCTATTTTGCTTTTATGCTGGAATTTTCAGTGCCGAGCAATCACTTAATTTAAGCTCAGCGAGTTCTTGTCAAGAACAAAGCTTAGGACGGCGATGTTTTGCCAAAGCGAATATTCGAATCAGATGGATGTATAATTCAAACAATGCGAAGTGGACGCCATTTCTCCTTATGTTATTTCTCGTTAATATTTCCATAGTTGAATGGAACATGATATGAAATCGCATTAGAAAAGTGGGTCCTCCAACCACCATCAACACTCATTGCTCCACATCTGGACAGGTCATTTGCTACGATGCTAACATATTCGAAGTTGATATCGAAGATAGAATTATATTATATACGCTTTTCAAAAATGATGATACTAGCGAGTATATACAGTGACATAAATTCAAAAAGTACGCAACAAATCGAAATGGTACATTATGATACAAGTTTATAAGACGCTATTTTGTATCAATAATTTTAATATCGATAAATAACAGAAAACTTCCTTTATTGGTAACAATGATGATATTGAAATATTTAAAATCTGACCATACACGCGTAAAGCCCAGTTTTTTGCGATACCAGCGTTGAAAAATGTTAATATTGTTTCAATTAGTCAATTTAAATCAAATCACACTATGAATTGAAATTTACCAATGAAAACATTGAGTTTTTCACTACTAGAATCACCAAAACCAAAATCGCCCAGGAGTAAGTTAACTCTTCTAACTTTCATTTGACCGTTTGATTGTACCAATCTCTCCGAATAATAAAAAAATACGTATCGAAACAGAGGTTATTTCGATACGCATTTGCGTTTCATATAATGACTTCAGCATAGAACAAAAAAAAAATATTGGCGATTTAAAAAAAATTCATCGATTTAGTCTCGTCCTGAAACCCCCCCGTATCGGATTCACTAGGTGATTTTCAGTTTCTTCAGAAATCGCATTTTTCAAAATTATAAAAATCTCAAAAATTACATTTTTAGGAAAATAATTATAATGTGAAAGTGAGGAAAATTCTGTGTTCTACAACTATTCAATTTTCAATTAATTACAATTGTTGTATGTCTATGTATTTCAGAAATTAATATAAAAACTCCGTTTACTTTTTTATGGTAACCTTAGCGGTGTGAAACCATTGAAAACTGTCATTTTCTTCATTTCATAAAATATAAGAGTATAGATTTCGTATAAAAAAAACATAAGATGTTTCTTGCAAGACACTCTTTTTGAAAAATACCTTTCATAACTGACTGGTATCCATTCAAATGGCTTGTGACAACTCTAATCTATCTCTGCAAATGTCCGAATGTTAATCCTGCAAGATAAATGAGTAAATTTTTAGAGCTACCTTTTTACCATATATATGCAGTCTGCATTACTGATTCCAAGTTTGATTTGGTGTGATGAGCAACAAGATAGTTTTCTCTTCGATCATAGCAACCCAATCTGACATTGTCGTTATCCTGAATAATAGCTGATGAAGAGCAGCACTATTCGCACCAATCACTTTCCAGAAACCACTCCTGCTATATCATCCCTCATCCCAAAAGCATCAGCCACGGGACGATATGCGATGCTGCTTCCCCCACCATCACAGCAAGATAAATGTTTTTTGACATATTTCCAGACGTAAAATATTTTGAATCGTCAGAGGTGTAAGCGTATAGATATTCTTTGGTCAGAGTGAGACGGAGCAGCAGCAGCGTTTCCAGCAGGTCCCAGCGGAGATTTTGTCACGTTCAGCAGGCTCGACGTATCAACTGGGGGTCAATTCTGAGTCGAGGGCCTGCCAACGTACGAGACGAGAGAGCGTATGCAGACCGACAGACTGCCCGTTCTTGCATTTATTATGAACTGCTATTTTCCTAATGGAGAGTTTATATATTTATGTATGGATATCTGTATGTATACGTTTTGCTTGTGCGGCGCTCTTTTTGGAGTTGGAGGTTTTTGTTAGCTCTACCACAGATCAGATGAGACAGTCAAATTTGAAGATCCAGTCATAGATATTTGCAGGCGCTAAAATATTGAAATATTCGAATATTTCGGAACAGTTTATGTTCTTACAATGTATAACATATCATCCATAAATTATAATTCGAAAGGAGAAGTAATAAAGGTTTCGAGGATTATCACACCACAAATTAAACAACCTGTGATCATAGGTATACAGGGTCACTCACGGTCGATGGTACTTTAGACGTTTACGGAGAACAGGACGTGGGATTATTCTGAAAATTTGGTTTATTGGGTAATCAGTTTTGTTCTATCGATCTAAAATACTTTCAGCATTGCGGCGTTGCCGTATCTATCAAAAAGTATCAACAAATTTGTTATTTCAAAGAGAACACCCTGTATTTTATTTCATTTTTAGATTCTTCCTGAAGAGCTGATTTTGTCGATACATCATACTTGGGGTATAGCGCGAAAGATTACAGAGATATAGGGTGTGAAAAATCGAGATTTTTCAAATTTAGGAATTTTTTGTGCCGAAACTATCCATTCTTGCTCAAAACGGCTTACATGTCCCTATCTCAACTTTCCATTTAATATCGATTGATATTTAATTGAAACAAATACGGGTGGTTCAAAATTTTGAGTTTTGCATCACCCTCTATTTGTTTCTATTAAATGTCAGTAGATAGTAAATGAAAAGTTAAGATAGGGACATGTAAGCCGTATTGAGCAGAAATTATTATTTTCGACACAAAAAATTCCTAAAGTTGAAAAATCTCGATTTTTCACACCCTATATCTCTGTAATATTTCGAGCTATACCCCAAGTATGATAGATCAACGAAATCAGCTCTTCAGGAAAAATCTAAAAATGAAATTAAATACAGGGTTCCATTTAAAATAACAAAGTTGTTGCTACTTTTTGATAGAAGCGGCAACGCCGCAACGCTGAAAGTATTTTAGATCGATAGAACAAAACTGACTACCCAATAAACCAAATTTTCAGAATAATCCTACGACCCGTTCTCCGTAAACGTCTAAGGTACCATCGACCGTGAGTGACCCTGTATACCTTCATTATCTGGAATGTGAATCAGGTACAATGATATGTTTATTGGCATCAATCATTACTGTGTTCATAAAGATTGCAAATCATATTCATGTGAATCTGATAATATCAAATTACATTGTTTTCCAAAAGACGAAAAACTGTGAGTACTTATATTGAGTGATATTATTATTGATTTCAATCAAACTTTTCCATTTGATGAGAATATCACCCTTTTTGGTACACCTATACTGATGCCATATCACATTTCAAGATGAGGAATTTAGAGTCTGATCATTTATTAGATAATTGAATCGTGTTTTATTTTTCCTGATAACAATAAATGGGCTATACATTCAAAATATTCGATTTCATCGTAAAATTCATTCAGAATCCATCTTAATCCTAATAGACACTAATTTCTGATGACAACTTGTTTATATCAAATCACTCAGAAGTAGGTAACCTTTTATCACAGATCTTTTATATTGGTGTTAATTATGTATTACTAAAATGGCAATATTGCACATCAGTAGTTCCGGCGGTGACAACGACTAACCGATTACAGCGATGCGCAAAATTTAAAGGTCCGAGGTAAATGGAAACATATGTCGGTATATCAAACAAAAATAGGCGGAGTGTCTCATCTGTAAAGTGTTCTAATCTGTGGCTCTATACTGCGTGTCCTATTTTTTTTTATTCAACCATCTTCTGATAGTGTCTTTGTAATTTTCCAACCCATCGTTCTTCATACAACTTTCTACGTACCTTTATTTTATGATTGAGTTGCGAAACAACATTGGATTCTTAATTTTTACAAGTAGATATGCCAAACACTACAAATATGTCATCTTGAAAAAGTCTACAAAATATGAAACACAAGGAAATATACAACTATATGCATCAGCGTAGAGCTGAATTTTGTCTACATTGAACGAGCGTGACACAAAACATCATCTAAGGGGGTTGATTATTGATTCACATTCAGTATGATACGAAAGTTGGAGTAATTCGGTTTACATCCAGCATCTGATGGAAATATGTTCAGTGTATCACCACTCTCCTGTGAAACTGGACTTTTATTTCGAAATATATGAGTATATATCGAGCAGGTGTAGACCTGTAGACAACTATAGGAACTGTTGAATATGAGCTTCATCTGGATGTGGATAATGAGCATTATTCAAGATTTCGATATTATTGAATGTAGATGCACAGGACATTGTCACAACGTTAATTCAATATTCTTACTTACTTATTACTTCAATCGAATGTTGATGTGAGGAATATGATAAAGGTTTAGATGTTATGCTCTTATAATATTTATTGTTATATTCACCATGAATGCTATGATTATTTGAAGGTTATATGAAAAAATCACAGTATCTATGATTGTTGTACATTATAGAAAGTATATATAGGTATACCTATCTGCTGCATTGAATATCGCTCAAGTGGGAAGGGATGCATTAGGTTGGTACCTATATACTTACACAGATATATCCAAGATTAATGAAAGTGATGGAGTGAATGTTACAGGGCCAAATTTCAGGCTCTCAAAATCTCTTGGTAAACACTCCATTGGTCTGAGAACTGAAAACTCTAAAGTCAAACACTTTTGAGTGTGAGCTCAATATAGGGACTGTAAGCAATCCCTGAGACAACTGGCAGTGAACAACCAGGTCACTTAGATGATAAGGGAGTTGAAGGCAACGAGGAAGGAGACTGCCTGGCCAAAGAAGTAGCAAATACACAATCATCTGGACCAGAAGTCTTCTGTGGACTCTCCAAAGCCCATCACTTGAAAGAAGAGATTCCACGCTGTGGGAAATATATCAAATGAAATCTCACTGGAATGAAGTGTCAGGACAAAGACAAGCGAAATAGCTAGTGAGCCAATCGCCAAGAAAACTTCTTGGACATGAAAGATATGGCAAATCAGATAGTGAGAGAACTCCACTGTAGCTGTACTTTTCAGAAGGAGGCTTTAGTTGGAAGGGGTCTTCCTCCCTCTGACGTAAGGAACTTTTACTTCGCAGGAAACTGATAAACTTTGTACGAAGTCTTGGAATTCCGGGCCTCGATTAGATTAAGGTCATGAACAAAACATCTGATTGGTCGAGGTTCTTGTGCTTATAACATTTCCCAACAATAAACATAATAAGTGATGGAGTGAGAAGTTGTGTTGCTGAAGGTCCTATTGGATACAGTTTTCCATGGAGAAATCCCTTCTTTCGACCCCTCCTCCATTCGATTCCGAACCCGGAGTCCAATACACCGAATTCGAAACTGCGACACCCGAGATGCTAATGGGAGACGTATCGCATCGTCATCTGCCACCCCCGTCTCGGTGACTGTCGGGGGTGGTTCCTCCCGCCCCCTTTCGCCCCCTATCGCCCTGTCCCCCCTCCCCCCGGATCGGCAGACAGATCGCCGTTCACTATTCGCAAATTGCATTACCCACAACTCAGGCGGGGACGTGAGCCTATTGTCAAATAAATAAATAAAATTTGGATAATGTTACATTTTAAAATACACTTTGCATAATGGGCATTCTTCGGCGGTACACGTTTCGCGTGGAGAGAATGTGATCTGGTTTGCTAAGGGTTCTCCTGCGTCTTGCAGGGAAGACGTGTGGAATCCGAATGAGACATTTTCATCGGAGCAATCGATTGGGTGTCGAACATCTTCATGATAAATTGAAGCACATTGGTTGGCTGTGGAATTATCCGATGACGACTTTCTCACCAAGCTGTAGTTGATAGAATATTATACATATAACATAAGAGTGGAAAGCGAAATATTTCGCACGAGTATTAGTGCACTTTCCAACCACTTATTGATTTCGCGGGAAGTAATCACTTTATATCTCCATATTTTCGGTTATTATTGAAAACTTTTCCAGATGTGAAGCACTAACTTCTTTTTGTTTGCACAAAAATCCTTATTGATATTTTAAACCTCACGGCGCCACCTCAAATTTGAAAGTTATATCAAATTTCACCTATCATTATCCGTTGTCGACAGTAATCACGCAACCCACAATACAGCAGTAAAATAGGGTTGTACAGTTTTTTTCAAAAATTATATATGTGAAACGCGGGTCTCCAGAGAATATGTCGATATTTTTTTGAAATTTTTATTTTCAAGGGTTTTTCCAAAATCGGCATTCAAAAATCGAAAATTCTCCATTATTTTCTAAAAATGTGACGTCACCTGGTAGGTTGGTCTAGGGGTGGGTTTAGGTTCTGTTCCATTAATCGAAGTGGAAGAAGAAATGACAATCTATTTCATCTTTGACAGATGGCGGTAAAAAATTACTGGGCGATTTTAATTCTTCCTGCGAAAATATATTCGGATGATTAAAGGTAAGTTACTATTGAGTTTTATTTCATTGTTCAGCGTTCATTATACCCTTCACTGATGACCACTATTTTCAGAAAGTTCAAGCTTTCAAAGACTTGTGCTTCATGTAGCAACACGAATGTGGATTCTCGAACGGCATATTTGTACCGTTTGTACTCCAAGTGTTAATATGAGACAAACTTGGTGTTTTGCAGTAGGACAAAACACATATCATCAGCAGACGATATGAGATTTCTTCTTTACATTTTATTGTGAATATGCAATTATAATATCAACTTGTGTTGTTCATTTAATATATTAACAGATGCACCACTACACTTACCTACTTTTCCCACACAATAAAGTCATTAATTGAATTAATTCTTCATTTTTATTTCTCTATTTTATAGTGTCTTTGAGTTCAATATCGTCTCATTGTTTTGCTGAGGTGGTATTGAAAATCCTGTAGAAATATTGTTAACTCATATAAAATAGACTTGCGTTCTATAGATGATAAACAATCAATTAATGCGCCCTTTTGAATAGTTTCGTAATCGAAAAAAATTTGAATTGAAAATTCACATATTTTCATCCAGATCTACCAGGTGAAGTCAGCAGAAATATGGTGCTGTCAAATAATTATTTTTGATATCGACTTTCTCGAGCATAAAAGAATATTCCAATTTAATTTTGATGGCATATCGGTAGTTTAGTAAGGTATCTGAAAACGACCATCAATTCTGCTAAAGCTTTAGAGGTTCATGACCCTATTATATTGACATTTATCGAGAAATAAAGTGCCGTACTCTTTGGTCGCAAGTTGTGGATGATGATAATAACATAATCTTTCATTATATTACAACAACATCTGAACTTTTCTTACGTCTTCCATCAGTATTCGTTATGATGTCACGAGTTTTGAAAGGTAATTTGGTTGATTCGGAAAATTCTAAGAAACTCTAGTTTTCTTATAGATAGTCAAAAGATATACAGGGTCGGTTGACTTATGACAAAATTGCGCAATGTATACTATTGTCAAGGATATTAAACTGTAAAGGATTGCTCAATCCCTATGCTGACAATGTAAACACGTTGAATGACGTCACTGATTCGACCTTGTTGTTCATTGGTCGAGAGGACGACCATCGGAAGTTATTATGTCGCCATTGAAACTTTTTGCGAAATTTCAAAATTGGAATGAATTTAGTAAATTTAAAATAAAATGGTACTTTATATAAGTGAATGAAGTAAGTACATGCAATACATAATGCTGAATATATAAAATCTTACTTTTATAGGTGAATTAGTTGTTTTGTGTGCTGTAACTGAGGGCATGAGCACGGCATGAGCACAGGCCTGAGGGTGTAGATGATTTAAGAAAACCCAAAACAACAAATAATTTCCATGTGTTTTTTCCAAAACCCACAACAATTAGAAGTGGATTTCACGATCTGGAAGACTTCGTTTGTGTAATCCAAGTGATTCCAGTAGATTTGTTCTATTTTATGTGATCAAGATTATGAGCAGGAATAACATGACAGGACCTACTATAAATGAACCCTGAAGGTATATTATTATAATACATGCTCTTGAGGAGTAATATTTTGTTATTGTTGTCTTTGTATTGTAGATTCACTAGTGAAGAGATGATTGGAACACAAATGTGCCACTGAGTAAGGTGTGAAAATATTGAGAACATCATCCATATCCCAAAATGTCTCTGAACTTGTTGCTCCATTTCAGAAAATGCATATTCTTTTCTGATCCTGAAATTATCACATCTTCATCCCATCATAATAAGTGATGACTGAACTCACTAAATTGAAGAAAGCGATTCAATAAAAATAACAAATTGTGAAAAATGTCAAACAATCAACTCAGGTAGATATAATACAAAAATCAAAATTGTTGGTGTATTTTATACTGTGGAAATCATATATTTTATAAAATCAAAATGTTTTATTTGTTCCATATACCTACTGTTCATATTATGATTTTATGATAGGTATATCTCAGTGCCCTGAACTTGAATGGACATCATCCTTTGATCTAAATAGGTAGTCTTTTATTTTTGAGGCATTATAGGTAGATCACTGTTTCTGGATGCACTCAGAAATAATATAGGTGAAAGATAACATAATTTGTTGGTTGAAAATGGTATAGTATGTAAGTATTCTGTGTGATTGATTAAACAATATTGTATATCATGAAATAAAAACTGCTACTGATTGCAAAATGATATGCCTACCTCAATAGGGAATAATTTATTATTGATCTATACAGTTCATAATGGATAATAATACATGTATACTTGAAATGTAAAATGTACATGCACTACAAACTTCCGAGGATATTTTCAATTTCATAATTGCTTCCATATATCTACTTGCACTGGACAATATCCAGAAATATATTCTATATTCTGTCTATGTAATCTTTGATAGTACCCTAAAAAAACCAATGGATATTATTAATAATAAACCCTCATTTCACCACTATTTTCAGAGCTTACCTGGTATGAAATATATGAATAGATTTTCAATTGAATTTTGATTCTAGGCAGCAACATGCATTTTAATACCTTTGGTTCCAAAATTCACTGTGTAAATGATTCCTGTGACTAGGTGCTGTAGAATATAATTCACTTCAATAATTATTCGGCCACAAACCAAAAAGGTAAACCAGTGCCACAACAGTCTTCAAAGAATGAAAAAACATGTTTTCATCCAATTCCTATTCCTAAAATTTTGCGAATGGAACTAATAATGGCTATAAATTGATTGTCCAGATATTTCATGTTCTCATACTGACTTAAAAACTCATCAATTATTATTCTTTGGTGTATTTAAAAAATAACCTCCTGTGGAATAACAAAAATAAAGTGAGAAACTGAAACTAAAATCAATGACAAAGATGGAGAGTCAACAGCCAATGAAATTACGAGCGGAGTCAGTGACGTCATACATCCGGAAGAAAAACTTGGTCGATCGAGCAAACCTTTACAGTTTAATATCCTTGTACTATTGTACTATTTCACGCACTATACAAATTCGGATCATCATAGAGCACCAGACTTTGCTCTTGACTCTGATTGGCCTGTCGAGTTTGGTGATTCCATCAGATTTGTGTATGTGACAGTAAAACGTAAAACGTCAAAAATAAAAAATCACCCCGCATCCTGTGGACTCGTCAGCATCTAAAATAAATCTTGGAATTTGAGGTAACTACAAAAGTTGGACTCTGAAACTACCTGTATCTAGCATACCTTTACCTACCCATTATTGATGGCAAGATCATTCCAGAAGAAACTTAACAATCGTATTAAAGGTAGAATTCGAACGAGTATGTAGTTCCTTTTTCCATAAAAATTATTTATTTAAAATTCCCATAAGTGGATGCCGCATTAAGAAAGTCATCATTTGCCGAACAGAAAGTACATTTACAGCTCGTAATGTTTGTTTTGAATAAACCATGGTATCAACAGGAGCCGATATAACATGACGAGAGCAGTTAAGATAGAGCTATAAAACTTTACTGCCACATTTATCGAGCAATTATGTCGGAAATAATTCGTTGGTAGACCTTTTCGTATCGAGTAGGATAACGCCAGGAAGCTAAACCTTTGCCCTATGGCCTATACAGCTATGAAAACTATTCCATAGGCTCGAGATGCAGATCCCATGTCCAAAAACTGTCTGTTGCATCAGTTGTCGATTGAAAACAAATTCATGGATAAAACTGACTGAATGTTAAGTATTGTCGTCATAATTTCAATAATTTAATTGTTAAAAGTGAGGATGTATACGAGAAGTTTCACTACAGGAAAAAGTACCTCAAGAATGTAACATTTATTATCTCGTAACTTCACAAACCACCTCAACTCTTGTTTATAACTCGAAAGCAAAAAATTATAGCAAAATTTAGTATTCGCCAGTGAAGTTGTATCGGAAAAAGAGATCAAGAATGCGACCTAAATTTTTTTGTTTCTCCTATAAAGCTACCGAGTTACCCCACACAAACATCGAAATTTGCCCACCCTGTATAGCCCGATGAACTTTACTCCGTGAAATCTCTCCCCCAATCATTTATCACCTCTTCGCTACTCCCCAACCCGCCCCAATATGATCTGGCCTCCTGAAAAATTCTTGTTTTAGCGAAACGTTTACAAATTCAATTTATCTCGAGTTCAGCTGGGAATTGTTTAAAGGCAGCGTAATTTGCGTTGGGGGGCAGATATAGAGGAGAGAGCGTGGACTGGTGAAGTTTGACGGACAGCGGCCGGTAGAATGACTGGAAATCAACCCAATGAACGCAGCGTTGGATCCAGCAGAACTATCTGGACAGACGTATCACAAAAAATATGATCCGTATTAGAACAGACCGGACATCCTTTTATTGTCAAGCGCTAGACCTGCAGAACTTCCCTTTATCAGAATTATTTTATAATCTACCAGCGAAGTTGTGGAACTATTTATCAAGTCTCGTTTTTGCTAACCTCCAAACACTCATGAGTCTCTCATGTTATTGAAAAACATGTAAACAATCATTGATTATATACACTTGAAACACAAGGAAACAATATATCCACATGGTTTTTTATTTCTGAATATATTTGAGTTCAGGAAATTCATCCATTGATTAGAAAACCTATTCAATGATTTCTAGTAAGATGACTGTAGATTCCTATACCTGCCTTTACTATTTCTTGATCTCTTTTGACTGCTTTTCACTCACTGTCTTCGAATATATTACAAAGTTATGACATTATTAATGTATTATTGCAAGGTCAAAAAAGTTCAAAAATTGAAAAAACATTTGTGTGCATTCAAGGGAATTGAATTGAAATATTCCTTATTATTCCCTTCAAATTGAATGAACATTGATTGGAATTTTTGTTTTCAGAGTATTGATTCATTGAAAAATCGAATTTTTTTATATGATTCATCGAATGTGATTCTCAGCTGAATAATCAATATATTCACAAGTGGCTACTCGAATAAAGTGAATGTTTATTTATATTTATAGATTTTATCATGGCAACCTATACTATGAGCGAACATTTGAATAATCTGTCCAACAATTCAGTACTTTTTATATTATAATATAAAAAATTGAATGATTTGAATGATATAGGAACAATGTTTTCTAAGAGATTCCTGCAGCTATAGTTTGTGATATTTCGTTATTAGTTAAATCAAAGACATCTGATGTTAGTTCCAATTCCCAAGTAAATCCCAAGAGTCCCAGGTACTTTGCAGGAGAGGAAGATATCTCATTCCGCATGAATTCAGATAAGTTAACGTCAAACCACCAAATACACCAAAAACGTATCAAAATCCATATAACTTTATTTATTTTAACAAACTCAACAAGATAGTTCATTCATTTTTGAGCAGTAATCGAGGCCAACTACTACTATTTCTTTTATCGGCTCAAATATCTGAACTATAATTAGAAAATTTTTGTTCAGAAAGTAACTATACGACTTTTCATTGACAATCACCTAAAAATACGATTGTGATGATATTCATCATTGAAAAAAACATGGTGCCCAAGCAAAAGAATTAAGATAAGTATATTCTAAAATAATTGATCATGAAAATCCTACTACTGATGGGGTATTTTTTTCACTAAGAAAATTATCATAATTGCTATTCATTCGTTTCAATAGAAAGGACCATCAGCTTAGTTTCCCATATCATTATGGATGAAAGGTTATTCCACAAAGATTACTGCGAAAACAACAAAATCTTAGTGTCTATACCTTATGTCCATTACTGGCAGTTGGTTCCACACTTATCTTGAGGCGAACAAAAACTGTAACTTGAAATCAATCCTGTTTCTACTTTTTATAAATACGATGTGAACAAATAGAATAATAATTGTCAAAGTCCATCATAAGGGAATTCGGTAGTCTAACTGAAATGTCGGATATTTGAGTTTTTACAAGCATTGTCTGCATTTTTTATAAAGTAGTATAGCATTGACTGAGAATAGTTTGTGATGATGAATTCCTTCATCATGAAAAACATCAATAGTAGATCTTTTTTTCCGTTCAGTTAAATGATCTGAGAAGTAGAATTGTCTCGAATATCTTGCAATGTATGACTTGGTATGACGAAGAAAATCGCTGCGAGTATACTGATTTCAAATTAATTATGGCCGAGTGCACAAAGGCGCTGGTCTATGGGTCTGAGGGTCCGCGGTTCAAATCCCGGCGGCTATTGGAAATATTTATTTATTTCTATAGTATCGTTTAGTTAGAGGAAGGAGATAGGTGACCAACCGAACATTCTTGGTACCTAGATATCAATTCTTCGGACTCTCCACGGTAACCAACCGAGTAGTGCTTCGGATGACACTTAAAAAGCTAACGATCCCGTCCTAGACTTACGAGAGTTGCTTTGCAACTAAGTTGGCGGTTAAAAACACTTTAACACTTGTTGAGCCAGTATTGAGCATCTGCGGCACGTGATCAAGTGGGCGTGTCCTTCTCGCCTGGAGGTTAAACAACTTCTAACATTTCTATTAATTTGTATGTGTTCGTTGGAAATTGAAGTTGATAATCCCTATTTTATTGGGTTTTGAAGTGTTGTTTTTTGAGATTTTGGAAAAAAAAAATGATGAGTGAGCAGTTTAAGAGCTTGGATAAAATCCACGCTCAAATATACTTGGAAAAGATCGCTTGCATAGGATATGAAAGATTGTTCCACTGACATTGCTGATCTGCCACCAGGGCCCTATTCTTGAAGTCTAGGGAGTAGAAAAACTGATAGAAAAGTGAGGAGGAAATATATCATTCATTTGTCAAGAAGTGAGATAGTTGTCCGGTTTTCTACTCCCTAGAATTCAAGAATAGGGTCCCAGAAATCTATTTGGTATTTTCAAGAAGTGCTTTCAGTATGAATCAGATGAAAGCATATAAGGGTTTGAGCAACCTCAAGTGGATGGGTATGAGAGATGTCAGATGCTGATGTGGAAGGTTTTTATTTCATTTGTTCTTTACAGGAGAATCTTTGTCACCAGATATATCTTATACGGAATGTAAGGAAATCGCAGAGGCTAGCAGAAAATTCAGAAATTTATTTAGAAAAACTTGTATAATATAAATGAAATCATCAGATTGGAAACTGATGTCCACATTAAACTCCAATATCTTGACTTTTTCTTGCAATTTCTGTTTGTCATTGTATAGACTTCCAAGTTCTTTGATAGTGGGAGGTAATATCCAAAATATCATTATCATCTTCTTGAAACTATACTGCTGACTGGTTGAAGAGATTTCAAATGCTTTGGTATTTCAGCTTTCTAGAAGATACTCATTATACATGATTAAGAATTGAACAAATGAATCACATCAATGAAAACACCCTTGAATGAGCTATTTAATCCAATAAATAATTAACCAACCTTGTGTGTTGCACATGATTCTTTTTACTTTCATTTCATAAGTCTTTCATATCTATCACCTGTAGATACTCTCTTTGCTCAAATTTTTAAATTGATATCCCATGTTAACAGAAGGCACCTATCCTGTACGTATTGTTCTTGTCATTCAATTTAGCTGGTTTTCCTGAACCATCATCGAAATTTTAGGTTGGAAACAGGTCTTGAAATCAACAAACCAGTGTAATCACGTGTTATGAAATGCGCATAACATACTCCCCCACTTTTCAACTAAGTATCCGTCAAATCATTCCTTCTTAAAGATTGTATCCAGGCATAACTTCTTTCCTTGGCTAGACTGTTTTCTATTTTATTATTATCATTAACTGAGGGAATTCTATAAAATCCCACACTGTCTCTGAGTCCATTGCTAGCACAATTCATGACTACCATACAAAAATTTGGCATATTCAATCACAAAATTCTTTACAATAATTTTGTTTGGGTGCTCAAAATCAGATGGTACCAGTACAAGATATCACCAAATATCACTGTATAACGTAGGATACTCTATCACAAGATATGAGATGATGATACACAACAAGAATAATAAAAAAATCAGCACAAATAAAAGCAGAAAGAACCAAACAAAACTAACAGATTGAATTTCTGCCCATGATGAGCTATGTTTATCATTTATTGTTTACCCTCCAAGCGTTTGACAGTTGATGCTGTGACGTCAGGCGCAGATGCTGAATTCAGGATTCCAACATAAACAAAAAAATTACCAAATCGATCAAACAAAAATTCTATAGAGACATGATGAGTCCTCAACGTGGACAACAAAGGGTGTTACAAAACGACATGGACACCCCAATCGCGAGCGATTTCAACCGGCAATTAGAGCGGCCCCGAGTCCGCCCCTGCCCTTCAGATTGACCGTTCGCAGAGTCGCTGATTGAATTTCCCTGGAGAGCCCAGGCCGTTGGGCAGTGTTCCGGCACACAAAGCGGCCCTTCGATGATACGATTCGGAAAATCCTGACGAATTAGAGTCGCCGCTCATCACGTCGATTTGCGTTATATTCTCTCTCACCCGATGAAATTCGCCGAGTGATGCTTCCCGTCGGAAAAATCAATCCGAACGGACGGATGCGAATGGCGTGGAGTGCGTGAGTAGGGGACTATACCTTCTCTACGACTATTTTATCGAAAATATTTACATGAATCGGTGATTCAATGTATCCTCAACGATTCGAAGATATCAAATTATATCGATGGGCAGATATAACTGTGGAAAATTCAGGAAAATCTCACCCGATACAGACTGATCTCCAAAACACGACCACCCTCAGCGAAGTTCAATTTTCGAGAGACCAATTGTGTCTTCGAATTCACTTACCTTGACGAGCTGTTAACGCGATCAAAAAAAAATTACACCACAGCTAACACCGTCTGGTGTCTTTTGAGGTCCTGATTGTTTTAGTGTCAGTAAACACCGGCATATTATTCACCACTGTAGGTGATTGTGGCCTTTCACATAAATTTTTTTATAAACAAACCCAGTTGTGAGTAACACTAGTGTTAGTGCTGAATTTGGCAAAATGAAGCCTAATAGCACACATATTTACCACGTGGTCAAAGGAACACGAAACAATTCTTCATAGGCTCTAACCATCAGTCAACAAAAAATAAATTTGAGAAAGCGATCAGAGTAGAACATCAGCACTTTTCAAAAACAATCAAATCATATTCGAGTAATAGAAGCTAAAAAACAATTGCCAGAAAACATTTTACTAACTGAGGACCTAGAAGGCACAGGGTGCCCCTCTTGTAATGAAACCCCCTACAACTTTTTTGTTTTTGAAGATGAAAATTTTGACTTATATACATTTCATGTTTTTTTATCACCAAATTTGGTGTCCATTTTGATAAAATGAAAGACCCTGTATGTCAGAAAACATATTTGAATCAAAATTTGAGTTATTTTATCCAACTTCTCCATTTTTACGGCAAATGATCTCAGGAATCAAAATTGATCCACTCACTATACCGAAACAATTTTTCTGGAGAAATTTGAGTTCGTAATTTTCGAGGAATAATAATGAAACTTCCAGGACTGATGGAGAAAGTACGCGGAATATACGGGTGTGCTTCCATGAAAAATGAGTCAAATTCAGATTTTTCAGGATTTAAATTTTTCCTAGAAAAAAGTGCATAGATCTCGGCATATGTAGTAAATTTGAGGTCATGAACATGATTCCTAATTTTGAGCTTATTTTATTGCCTCCTAATATGATTTTAACCGTAAAAATTTGTTTTTCGTCTTTTCAACTGACCAACCACGTAGACACATTTTCAGCATTTCCATCAGTCCTAGGAGTTTTATCCTATACCTCGATTCTCTAGGAATACCTATTTGTACGTGAGGAAGAAAGTAAGATAATTAATATTACTTCTGTCATTGATATAGGTGGCACTGTACCTACCATCTGTATCTCCTATTGATATTTATATTAAAATTGACATGAACAACAAGGCAGGATTGATTAGGTAATGAAGTCTCTTCTATAGCTTATGCTAATAAAAAACAAGGGTACAGAATGAGTTTATTCATAAAATGCTTCCTAACCAAACTAGTGAGTTGCTTTTTCAGAACAACAAGACCAAATACATCTACATTCATTGGAAAATAGAACTCAATGACAATCGTAGCCATCACCAAAAGAATTGCAACGAACCAAATGCGATGGTACCCAGCAAGATATATTTTCGAGCAAACCAGTTTCCTCACACTCTTCTGGAGCCGAATCTTCTCGTCCACAACTTTAGTATCCTCACCCTCCACCTCGTCCACAATCTCAAACGATCTGATATCCGCCGCCAACTCCTCCAAGCTCTCATTCCCTATCAAACCAATGGTGGACTGCGTACCGGTGCTCGTAAAGTACGTCAAATGGGCAACAGCGCCCTGGTAGATGTAACTGCACTCGGCCTTGGTGAGACACAAGAATGTCACCGTGTCGCCCGATACCAAGTGGATGTTCAGCTTGTTGTCATCCTGATCCATCCGATCAACTGCCATCCACTCCAAGAGATGCACCTTCCTGCCGTCGACGTAGGTGACCATGCCCCTGTGGTTGATCCAGAGGTTGTAGGACTCGTGCCCTAGGTCTTCCACCAAGTAGGGGTCTATGCCGTAGGTCTCCAGCTGGCAGGCCATCCTGAGGAACAAGTCCTGCGCCTGGGCAGGGGCAAGCCCGTTCAGATGGTTCTTGTGCAACTCGATCGACTTCATCTCCGTGGCGAACGACTGGTTCAGCAGCACCTTCTCCTTTATGTAGTTGCCAGAGTGCAGAGACTCCACGAAGTCTCCGTGGGAGTATTGTAAGATGAGGGCTAGCATCAGAGCGGAATCACTGGGACCGCAACCGAGCCTACCGCTGAGCAGATCCAGCCTCAGCTGCATGAAGATCTGATACCTAGTCTGCTCGTCCAGAAGCTTATAGGGCTCCGGGGCGTAGACCTTCACCCGGAAGTGGAAGTGGATGGGGCAGACGTTTTTGACTTGCGTTCGAATCAGCGTGTCGGGTTCCAGCCAGTGTCTCTGGTCGAATATGTCGACGAATTTCAAGCCCCAGAGGTCTTTGTCCTGGAGGTTGATCTGTTCGCAGATGTAGTCCATGAGGTCCCTGCCGGTGTGGTCAGACTTGTATTCGCACTCGACAATTTGGCCGTTGTCTAGAAGGTGGACTGAGCACGGGTAGAGCACCTCGACTCCCGTTTTGGATACCACCGTTTTCATGATGATGATGATCGCTGATTTGGATCCCGAACCCCTCACATATGGTTGTTGAAGTGACGTTCACTACAGTGAATGATGATGTGTGTCAAAATTTTGAATGGGGCGTAGATGATTCGTATCCCACGGATGGGGCTGGTCTTGAGCTGGCTGTATCACCATGGTTATACTATGAATTTCCACAGTTATGTTTGAAATAATGTATTTTTCCCACGACCACGTATGAAAACGTGATAAAGCACACTATTCGGAAAGTGGCCCATCACCATAACATTGTTATATTTGAAAGAAAAAAGCACACGTGTAGAAATGAAAGAAAAATCATACGCTCGCATGTAGCTATGGATGAAAACAATTCGGTATATTAGTTGTTGCTCACTGTCACCAACACATTCATATTTATTGCATTTTCTGCCTATTTTCGGAATGTATAGGGAATTCTTAACATTGTAACTAATTTCGATGTGTCAATTAGACATAGCATACTTCACTTTGATAGAAATCAGTCTGGGACTATTTCTACAACAATCCTGATGATGTTGATTGTATAGCAGGTGGCTCATTCACAACATGCTACGTTAAAGCTCAATTTATAAACTCCGCTGCCGTAGCTACAGTTGACGTTGCCGTTCCAAAATGTATTGAGACGATATCCGACAGCACCTGCGTCAGCTGCGTAGTTTTTGAACAGATGTTTATTATTAGCATATTCCATCTATGAACATTAACTGCAGCGTCAATTGTAGCTACGGCAACGGAGTTTATAAATTGAGCTTAAGAGTGTGGCTTGTATTGTAGAAGTTTCCACTTTTTACATTTGAGACAACGCTCATAAGTTGACATTTGAAAATTGGGGACACCCTGTACAGGGTGTCCCCTCTCAATTGGAAAAAATTTCTGGGGCATATTGAGGAACCATAGACAAGCAGTTTGAGATAAGAGACTGATGTCCGGAAGTGCATGGTTTTCAAAATACAGGTTGTCAAAGTTTTTTTCAACAAAATTTTTTTTATTAATATTTCAAAGACACGTTAACCGATTTTCTTGAAATTTGCTAGTGATGTAAGCTTTAATGAGACGCTCAGTTAGCACTAATTAAATGTTAATTATGACTTCAAGTGGCGCCCCGGGGGACAGTGTCACGAATAAAAATGACAAAAAATGTACGCTGCTGACTTTTTTTAAAAATTTTATATATTTTTTAGAAAGCTCAGTTAAAAATACAACTTTTTTTGTCATTTGATATTTTTTCGTATCTCTCTCCGTTTTCGAGAAAAATTTTTTATTAAAAACTTTATTGAAAGGTTCATTATCTGAAAATCTAAAACAAAACAATGTTGTCATGGTAACACATAAACATGTTAAACTTTAGTAAAAGTGTCAGTTTCTAAGTACTTAATTATCTTCAAACGTTACACTAATTGCAAAAATGAATCGGTTTGAATTAGCCGAGCTTGCAGATATGCATCTCTTGTATGGGGAAGCGCGGGGTAATTCTTTGTTAGCACAACGGTTGTACGGGCAGCGGTTCCCAAATCGTGAATTGCCAAACCATAAGATTTTTTTATCAAAATTCATCAAAATCTACGGGAGACCGGCTCATTCGTGGTAAGTATTGCAGAAATGGCAACTTTCTGTGTTTTTTTTCTTGCGCGTTTCTGTTTTACAGCCAATCTAAGAGGCTTTGTTATCTTTGCAGCCTATTCGAGAATTTGCAAGGCAGTTTCCGATCAGAGATGCCGTTGAGGATGAAGTCATGGCACGCATTCAGAATGAGCCCAACACTAGCACTCGTCTGATTGCGTCGCAACTTGATTGCAGCAAAAATACTGTCCATCGAGTATTGAAAATCCACGATCTCTATCCATTTAAACTGCAAAAGGTGCAGCATCTACTGCCTGACGACGCTCCTCGGCGGCTCGAGTTCTGCGAGTGGTTGCTCCGTCAAGCGGATGAAAACGCTGATTTTTTAAGTATAATCTTCACGAGCGATGAAAAAGGATTTTCGCGCGAGGGGACATTCAATCCTCGTAATAACCACGAGTGGAGCGAACAAAATCCCCATGCTACGCACATCAGAGGATATCAGCAGAAGTTTGGTGTTAATGTTTGGGCAGGTATTCTTGGCGACCATTTGATTGGGCCGTACGTTCTACCTGATCACCTCAACGGGAATAACTATCTAGTTTTTTTGCGAGATATTCTGCCCGAGCTGCTGGAAGATGTACCCCTCCAGTTGCGTAGAGAGGCCTGGTTCCAACACGATGGTTGTCCAGCGCATTTTGCGCGCACCGTGAGAGATTACCTCGACCAAACCTACAACAACAGGTGGATTGGTAGAGGTGGTCCCGTCCCTTGGCCAGCAAGGTCGCCGGACTTGGCCCCCCTGGACTTTTTTCTTTGGGGCGAAATGGAACGGTTGATCTATGCAACTCATGTGCCGACCATGGAGGACCTAGTTGCTAGAGTTGTGGTGGCAGCGGAATTTATCGCGAACAATCCAGGCGTGTTTGCTCGGGTGCGCGAATCCTGGCTCGACAGGTGCAGAAAATGCATCGAAATGCATGGTGGACACTTTGAGCATTTGCTCCACTAATTAATAATAAATTATTTGTAAAAAAGCCTCCTTGTTTTTCTTTCTAATAATAATGAACCTTTCAATAAAGTTTTTAATAAAAAAAAATTATCGAAAACGGAGAGAGATACGAAAAAATATCAAATGACAAAAAAAGTTGTATTTTTAACTGAGCTTTCTAAAAAATATATAAAATTTTTAAAAAAAGTCAGCAGCGTACATTTTTTGTCATTTTTATTCGTGACACTGTCCCCCGGGGCGCCACTGGAAGTCATAATTAACACTTAATTAGTGCTAACTGAGCGTCTTATTGAAGCTTACATCACTAGCAAATTTCAAGAAAATCGGTTAACGTGTCTTTGAAATATTAATAAAAAATAGTTTTTTGAAAAAAACTTTGACACCCTGTATTTTGAAAACCATGCACTTCCGGACATCAGTCTCTTATCTCAAACTGCTTGTCTATGGTTCCTCAATATGCCCCAGAAGTTTTTCCCAATTGAGAGGGGACACCCTGTATATACTAACTGAATATGATTTGACTTCAGCGTTGAACCAGCGTTTTCCTTGTCAAAAATCGTCCGTCTATTTCTTTTCCATTCAAAAACAACATGATTACAAAATTCCTCATTCAACAAAAGATGGAGATTTCCTGATGGAGGTGGAATAAGTTACGAAAAATGTTGCTGCTCGTGTGGTATTTGGTAAGAAAATTTCATCAACTATAGTTGATAAAGGTGATGGCAAAGTTTGAAAGTTTATATAGAACAGGTTCTCCTTCTCAACTGTCACAAAATTTTCACTAAACTATCATAATTATTATCAACATCTTTTTCTGGTTGTCTTGGTAACGAATATATCAAATATATCAAATCAAAATGAAGACATCTTATTGGTTCTAATAGAGGTGTGAACTTTTCACCATTAAATATTTCAGGAAAAAATATAAGGGAGTAAATGTAAATAGTTTCTGAATTAACCTTCAGATGCTTTGGATGGGCTTTTGTGATGATAACATTTTCCACTAGTCAGCGACTACATGAAGATGATACCTACATCAACTCCTCAATTTGCAAGGACATTTTTTGCAAACAACAGAAGGCCTTGAACATACGAATACTTATTTCAGGTTTCTCGACATGTTCTAAAGACAGCTCGTTGAGTAATATATCATAGAATTATTGAATAAGTTCTCATATAGAAAAAAAAATTCTAAGAGATCGATAACATTTCTGAAAAAAATCAATACAGACACATTCTGCTTGCTCCATCAAAAACAACATTCTCACCAGCCACTGGCCAGTCGACTTTCGTCGAAAGCAATTGGCAATTCAGCCATCGCCCCCCTCCATTCCCCCCATATCCAACCCTGCCCCCCCCCCCCAACGCAGGACACCACTCCGCACGTCAGCTCGCGTGCGACGGTAACTCGCAGGCCCCCCGAGAGGAGCCCTGAGGTGCTCCCCGGGGCGCTATAACGCCGCGACCGTTGAGTGATAATTATAGGTCACGTGACGGGTAATTGTCGTCGTTATTTCGGACTTTGAGCGTTAGGACGTAGACGATGGAGATAGATGAACGGGCTGGTACTTTGTTTTTGTTTCGGGATTAATCTAATATGGTTGTCAGCATGTCGAACGTTCGATTCAGGTGAGGGTTATCCATTATTAGTTAAGCCACCATCGTTGCCGATAAGAATAAAAGCAAATAAATTTTTTTTAGTCATTATTGAATTTTTTTAAGATACTATCGAAATAACATCAGTACATATTTCAGGGTAGGATATACATAAAAAAGTAATAGGTATACTCAATTATTTTTTATACCCCGCTTATATATCACTGCATTTGTTCCTGATTACAAAAATATACCTACCTAAAATATAATTAACTCTATAAAAATGTAAACATCGAATGTCTTACGGCCATTTTTATAAACGAGTATAAACACAGTTTAAGCTGAAACTAGTTTTGTTGCTATGGAATAGCCAATCAAATCACTGGTTCTACGGAGTTCATTCTCGTTTATAAAAACGGCCCTTAGAGTTAATTAATGTAAATATGGAGAGTTGAAATTATTAAAATGAGCTATATGATAATATATTGAAAAAATGTCACTTATCGAACAATGTTTCATATAAATATTTTTGTACAAAAACATACAGTAAGCACTAATGGCTGAATTAATAAAAAAAATCAAGAACGAATACAAAAAAGATAATTATGTTCATCACAGAAATAAGTCAAAACTCCCAATTCATTTCTCGATATTTTCTCGATGTCAGATGAATAGGTCGAAATGTTCTTAACTTTTTTTTTAACTAGATCAAGAATACATGAAAACATGTCTTACCAGATTATTAAATCACTTTGTAAAACTGATATAGCTACTTTTTACACAAAGTAACATTTGTTACTGAAGAATACGTTTACACTAAGTAACACTTATTTTTGTAGAAATAACTTGCAAATAACTTCAACTCGGGTGCTAGTTTTGGAACTTTGTTCTATCAGCAAACTGAAATAGCAAAACAAAATATAAAAATAGATAACCTAATTTAGTTACGTATCATTATAAAATGTATGCACTCTAGATTCTTTCCGAAGTAATTTCTTCACTGCTTCACGGATTTTCTGAAATCTGTGTTACTTCGAAAGAAAATCCTTTAATGTGAAGGATGTTGGGAAAGGAAAAATAAACATATTGGAAACTTTCTTGAAAGTTTGTATTTCTTATATGACTTATATGAGAGACTGTCGAAGTTGCTTTTTCCGTCTCATTTATCAGACATACTGTTTCTGAAATGAGTATGTAAACCAAAAGTACTAGATACCTTCACGTTTCACTTTGTTTGAGAAGTTTGAAAAGTGTTTTTAACCGCCAACTTAGTTGCAAAGCAACCCTCGAAGTCTCATTGAGACTTGTATGAGACTTGTATGAGTAAGAATACTACAGGAAGGCCCATTGAAAACTTGTCATGGGGGTTTCGGGTAGTAGTGTATTTTAGGATGTGAAAAAACGCTCGAACAGGTTGATTTTGGTTTAGAGGGAGACATTTTGTTGTCCTACCTGCAGCACCGTCACTTCCACTTTCGAGCAGTAGGGTGATCAACCCCTAAAATTTGAATAGGGAACAGTGATCGAGTGGCACATGATTGAAAGCTCGTTGAATTGTGTAAAACAGACTTTTTTAGTTGAGATCGTGATTAGAGAGTAATGATTTCGTTTTCCCTCAAAAAATACATCATCCTAATGTTTACCATATATATAGTTTCAGTTATTTTCCCATGTATACTTTACTTTCTTTATGCAGAGGAATTACCATCAGGTAAATTCAGAAAAATCTGAAAAATTTAAAATTTTCAGTTTCATCTGGAAGATGTGCTGATATAATACAGGATATTTTGGTATTATTGGAAGTTATCATTGAGCGAATATGCCCAAAAAGTTGATTTGGCTGTAATGCTGCTAATGTATCCAAAACTTAGGGTTTCTTCTGCTGCCAGTATACCATTATGGCCCCTAAACACCATCTATTTGTTTGAATTTGCTAAAGATTTTTTAACTGGTTTTGCAGCAATTTGCCATTGATTCATTGTAGAACATGAGAGTTTTCCTATGAGTCCTATATTTCAGATAGATTATGATTCGATATAGCAAAACATCAGGGTCGTTTATATTCTCGTTCTTCATATTGCCATAGATCAAAGCAAGATTGTGAGTGGTGGGATCGAGTAAAAAACGTTGGAAGCCGATCACAATCAGTTTATTTGCATTTTGTGTTTGAAGAAATGGTGTGACGAAACATTTACAAAGCTCATTTCGTAAAATTTACATAGGAAGTGTATAACTACCAGTAATTTACATATTTAATAATATACATTCAACACTTACTAGTTCTATATATCAAAAATAAGTAAAAAGTAACAGTAGGTTATTTACAAATAATCATTAAATATATAGGTAGGTACCTGGTTTTCAGAAAATTGGGAAAATTCTATTTACAATATTTGGAATATACCAACAAACTTCTATTTCGATGTGAAGGATTTTTACACCCTTATGTGATATGCCATGTTGAAGGGAAATAGTGGATTATCATCATGTAATGCAGAAAATTTACAAATCGAATGTACAGGGTTTCTCAATATATATAGATACTCATAACATATTATCTTGACATAGATGTATATAAATGATAACATTAGGTACTTTATGCTTTAGTGATGCCTTGTTGAAGCACAAGGTATGAAACCTGTTCAAAAAAAAGTTCGGAGATACTATGCACAGTTTAACAACCAACTCCAAAGTCTTGTTGTTTCCGATTCCAAGAAGAAATGAGGTCTGTTGCACGCGGCTATATACCGTGTGTCACATCAGACTCATGGTACAACCCCTTTTTCTTCTTTGTTTCTCTATACCTATATTTTTGAAATTTGAAACATTGAATATTCTCACTAGTCGGCACTTTTTGACATATTTGCAGGACAAATTTAACTTCCTTTTTTCCGGAATCGCCCTCAACTATCGATTTCCAATGATACCACATAAGTGACATTTCCGGAAAAACCGGAAGTTGAATATTTCCTTAAAATATGTCTAGTCTAGTAAGCATATTCAATGATTCAAATTCCAGTAATGAAGGTAGAGAAACAAAGGAGAAAATGGGGGTGTACCATGAGTCTGTGACACACGGTATATACATTTCCCTGATTTCCTGATCCTAAACTATAACGCAACATATTTTTTCGGCAACCGTCCGGAAAGTACGTACTTTCCAGACGATTTTTTTTGAGAAAGTGGCATTTTTCCGGCCTAGTCCGGGAAGTACGTACTTCCCGGACTAGGCCGGGAAGAATCACATCGTTGTTGTCATTGTAAATATGAAAATCTTGGTAGTATGGTTTTGATAAATGCAGTTGATCATTACCATAGCAGCAAAATAACGACTGACAGCTATCTGACATAAAATTAGCTAACATTCAAAAATTATCAGATGAAAACAATCAATGTGAAACGGACTTCAACAAAAGGCACTTAAATATACCAAGCATTTCAAACAAATTGAATCCATTCAATATTAACAATTGTTCTAATTTTAATATAAATATTAATATAAATAAGAATTGAAATGTTCGAAATTTTGTTCTAATAAAGAAATGTGTTTCTTTGATTTGTTATTCTACACGGTTGCCGAAAAAATTGTGTACGCAACACGCCCGAAAACAGTTTTTTTGGACTCGCAGACTTCCAGGATTCGCTACGCTCGTCCTAGAATTTTGTCCACTCATCCAAAAAAACAGTATTTTCCGGACTTGTTACGTAAATTACTATTGTTTGCGGCCCTGCGTAGTTTTGTTTCCTGAAAATTGGACCTGACACCCCGAAGCCGGAAAAGATTCAGGAGGAGCCGACGTGTCCCCGAAAGCTGAAACCAACTTTCCAACAGAGCTTTCAGCAATTTTAGGCGTCGTGATACTCCGGGGTGACGCTCTGGGAGTAGGTATGGAGTTACCCGGAGTCCGGAGTCATCCACGAGCTTAATTCAATCGAGTATTGTAATTTCGGTTACGGTTTGGATTTGATGATGGGACTCACGATCGCTTTCTGTAGTGAAATTTGATATTTTTGATATACAGAGCACTTCATTAACGTTGCACGAAACCATTTTCAAGTAGAAAATATCTGGATTTTTTTCACATGGTGTCAAAAGAATTGTTTTCTGTGAATTGGTATACCAAAAATACTTGCGACTGAAGGGTCTTTCTAATACAAATAATTGCAAAATAAAAAAAACTTTAAATTTTCAATAGGTACACGGTGATCATTTATAATGTCTCCCCCCCCATCCAACTTCGTTATTTTTCATATTAGACAAAAATGATTTACGAAAAAGTTGTACAGGATGATGCAAGTTATTTGCAGAATATATTGTTATTTATACAGGATGTTTCAGAAATGCGTGACAAGTCAGACTTATATTATTTTAAATGGAACACCCTGTATATTGTAAATTTCTCAATAAATTCTGTGTCTTGAAAACAGGTTATTTTATGTTTCATGTTTTCATGTTTATATGAACATTTCCTACTTTAAATTGGCACAGGAATACGACATTGAATTCAGTATAGGTAAGGTTTGTACACCTTTATGTAACAACCCTGTAGGTATATGAACATGGAAAAATTGATTTTCCTTAATTTCATCGGAATCAATTGGGTCCTGAAATCAATTTCAAGATACTTCATCACTCTTTATTTCGGAAACGTATCGTTTTCGGTCAAAATTTGTGATTTTTTTTCATATTTTGTTTCATAAAATAGTTTCCAAAGTTTCGTGCAACATCAATGACACACCCAGTATATTACCTATTTCTCCTCTTCGGATTCTCCTACAAATGTCGAATCATGATATAGAAGATAATTTTCGCAAAATAAGCTAATTTCGACATAATTCATCAGAGGTATATCAATAGGCATCAGGGTTTGTCCCAATTCTAAGAAAATAAAAATAAATCGTCCTGTACATCAATCGGCGAAACCCGCGAATTTGATGGCTTCTGAGAAGTTTCAAGAAAATTCTTAATTTTTTTTTCGCAACACTGCATTGGGGGCAATCCAAATTTTCATTTTATAATTAGTATTTTTCAGTTATTAGTTAGGATTTTTCAGTTCTGTTGTCAATTTTCTTGCATATGTTCATAATAATGGGCTTCGTGTGGTCTTCAATTTGCATAAAGAATATTAATCTCAGCTCTGATGTAGAGACTTTTGGCGTATAATGATATTGCAACAAAAGTAGATGAAGCAGTAAAATTTAATGAGCACCTGGATTTCTTGAGTGAGGAATCAGAACAGCATCCCCATCCCACCTATAAAACGGTTCCTGAGAAAATAACTAGTCGAGGTGAAGCCGTAAATAAACCCGGAAAGTCGATTTCGGTCCATCCATCCTCGGGCATAAAAAGCAGAGCAAGTAGAGGCATCTCTAAATTCACTGCATTGCTGCGGGAAAATCTCGCAATTTCACGAGACCACGGATTCAATCCGTAGTGGGAGGATGGTCTGGTTGAAAATCAAGTTGCTCAATCAAGGAGACTGTTTTATATTCTCGTCGTGTGGCCGCTCTGGCTGTAAATAAAGATCAAGGCGTCTCAGCCCAAAGCCCTGGGCGATATTTTATCTCATCAATTTGACTGGTCTGGTTGATACTCGGGCGTACATCAGTATTGTTGAGAGGACATCTCTTTGAATGTCTAAGAAAGATCGTAGACGATTGGTGTTTCATAAGCATATTTTTTATTCTACCAAATTGACTGGACCAGTTATTGGAAACTTCAATCAAAATTCCGATCAACCATGGCATATCACATCTGCTTTTGAGTAGGTTTGATGATATGTAAAGAGAGTTTCCACTTGTGGAATATAAAGAAAAACATTGCACGAAAGTTAATCGTGAAGATTGCACATATTGTATAATATTTAACGGCCTTGGCCAGACTTACCATCAGTAACACTTAGTAGGTACATCTAGTCATAGTGTTTGAATCGAATCACTTAAAATCTACGATCGTTGAAGGAAACCAGTGGAAATTTGTATGTACAATTTTTCAATTATTGGAAGTTGTGCTAAAATAGAAAATTGATCGTATATGCTCAAACATAGGTATACGCTATAGTTTCGATATAATATGTAGAAAAAACGTTTCTGGGTCATCGTGAATTATAAGTGTATCACATATACTTAACTAGTGTGGAAAGTGAAATATTTCGCACGAGTAGTCGTTCAGGAAACGTTACGAATGCTGGAAATGCACTTTCCAACGAGTTTTGTAGGTACCTACACTATTTTGCCATACGACCATACATTGTTTCATTCCGCGCGGGAAATCATATGAAAGATGTTACCTGAGCGGCCTCTATGTTTTTAAGTTGTGTCGATTCGATATAACTGATGTCTATTTCCATTTATCAGTATTGATTGAAAACTTTTTCCACAACTCCAGATGTGAATTACTGAATTTTCTTCATGTGCACAAACATTTCCATTGTTATTTGAAACCTCATGCTTATAGACGAATGTCACCAATATGAAAGTTATTTCAAATGTCACTTTTCATGTTTAACGTTGTCACTAGTGGGTATCACGCAACCAGAAATACAGCAGCGCATATTGACATTACTCGGGAAATATACACGGAAAAAACTTATTGTAATCGTAACAAAAGTTTCAGTTAGTATACGCACAACCATACGATCTTGTTACCATAACAATTTATTTTTGTTATACTAACCATAATATTGTTAACATGACAATACATTTGGTTATGGTAACGATATGACAATGTTATTGTTACAAGATCATATGGTTGTGCCTATACTATAACCATCAGATAGTTTTTTGCGTATACTCAAAATTTAAAAGGTGGAAACAACTTAGTAGAAATAGTTCCAGAGACGTATTTCTATATCAAAGTGAAGAAAAGGTTATTCCTCATTGAAGTTACGAATTTTTCTCAAAATCCGAAAAAAAGCATCAGCAAATAACAAGAATATGAACGTTATGTAACAAAAGCGCTTATATATGCATGGTGATACCTAAATTGTTTGACTTTTTTTTCATTTCAACCCGTGTTTTTTTTTTCTTTCAAATATCAATGCCATGGTCATCCCATGGTGATATTAGCTGCTCTCCAAATAACAAAACAGTATGTTTTATGACGTTTTCATACGAAGACGTAGGGAAAGTTTGATTTATCAGAAATATTTCGCGCATCCCATGGAGCGATGATGAAAGTTTTTCCTGAATAACATCAGCGCCTCTGTTTGAGCATTCATCAATATCATCATAAGATACATCCAATTGGTTATTGATGGGAACGATGCGAAGTATAGAGTCTGCTTAAGTATAGAACAAAAGCCATAAATGTCCACCACTTAGCACCATATTTCATATGACACTAGAATCACAGATAAAACACCTAAACGTCCTTCTTTGGTTTCAATCTTTGGTCGGTCTTCGGAAGAGGATACCATCGCACGAAACGGACCTTCATCTCAGATCCTCGACGAACCATCACATCCCACGTGACCCCTCCTTCACGTCATCCAGCACACATTGGAGAACACCGACCCGATGGGCACCATCTCCTTGGCCCTCCTCTGCTCCAGGTCTTCCCCGGGGCGGGTGGCTGTGGCGGCGGGAAGCGTCGCGGCGCTTCCGACGGCTTGGCACTAGGTGACAATCGACCGCAACTCCGTGTGCTGGGTCTCCTTGTGACGTCGGAGGTCGACCTTACGCTGGAAGGCCCTTCCGCAGAGGTCGCAGGCGAAGGGCTTGAAGCCGGTGTGCTTCCTGGAGTGGGTGATGAGGTTGGAGGACTGGCTGAAGGCTTTGCCGCAAACGGAGCACTTGTGGGGTTTTTCGCCTGAAACAAGAGATAGGGGATTGTTATTGATGTGATGATCTTTATATTTTACTATTAGTGACGTTCGTTCATGTATTCTAAGCAAATTACAACTGAATCGTGGATGTATAAACAGAAGAGGAGCAAGGCGATTGTGAGGCCGATAATATTGTTGAAGGTCTGTGAATTGGGATAGTCACGAAGATTCTTTATTTGAATATTGATGTCCTACATCGCTTGTAATCAAAATGCGTGCGTTCCACAGCTACCTATATCTCCAGCTCCAGAAAGACCGTCGACTCCTAAGTTTGAATATGGTGATACCATTCATAATGAGTTTTGGAGAAAGCCTGCAAAGGTCAATGCAAAGTCATCGGGAAAGTGAATCCCCTCCTGCGAATGGTGAAAGCCATGAAGATGCGGGAATGGGATCATTTCTTTTCGCGAGGCAGCACATCAAGCAGCTGATAAACTCAAAATTCCAAGCGGAGAACTCATGAGCTCGATCACACGCTTGATGGAGAAATGCCCGTATCGAAACTACAGAAGTTAGCTAATCGAAACACTGCAGCTGCAGCTTGCTTCAAACTCTGCAGATTCTGCATATATATATACCCATGCTCTCTCTATGGTGTGTCCAAGGTGGATATAGGATGGTGAAACAGCTCTTCAATTGTTTCTGCGAAAAACTTGTAGACCGTTTGAGAAGGTAGTAATATTTCAGCTACTTGAATGAAGATGGCGGTAAGATCGATTATCGAATAAGTAGATTTCTGTTGCTTACGCATTTTTGTGGTCCGCATCTGACAGACATTAAACAATATATTTTCTATAAATCTGGAATGAATACTGATATTTTGACTCTTCTCAGTCATTTTTCATTTAGAACAGATGAAACTGATAAAAATATGACAGAAGCACAGTTTCTGTGTTACCGACACAAGGTATGTCGCCATCTCTGTTGATTTCAGGAAATATTACTACGGTATGAACTCAAGTAGGCAAAGGTCTACAGTTTATCCTAGTGCTTGTTAATAGGAAGCTGTTGTACCATCCTATATCCACCTTGGGTGTGTCTATACACGACAGAGAAAGCACCCATTTAATTGAGTTTGAACTTCGTAATAATACAATACAGCCTTTTGATATGCTAAAAAAACACAAAATTGTAATTGTAATTACATACCTACTGATGACGAAGTCTATAGCCTGAAGCTATTCTAACTTGTTCATTGTATATGAGCCTCAGAAGTAAGTTATTTTCTTTTGGTATAATACCATATGTTTTTCGTTATATTTAAGGTTTATGTACAACCCGTGAGAAACTGAACGGTGAGTTCAAATATTCTGAAAAAAATCAGAGTTGTTTGTACATTCAGATGAGATAATTCCTGAGTTTTTGAAAAGATTCTGTCGAACAGTTCTTGAGGAAAAAAAGTAAAATGTCGTTTTTAGGGGACTTTTCAAGCTTTCTCAATAACTATTTTCCATCATTCAGAATATCATGGTTTATCAATGTTGTGATAATAGACCCTCATGATTTTTTTCGAAATTTTTGAACACATAGCCTAAGACTCAACTTGTACATTGATAACGCGCACATCATTATTCTCATGATGATACTTGACGTTTTATCATCTGAATGGTGGTGCCGTTATAATTATTTTCGGTCGAGTCTCTGCTAATTATTTTTGATTCATACTTTCTGGTCGTGGAGAAAATGCAGTCTGTTACTCGTTTATAATGAAAAATCGATACTATTTGTTGGCGTTTAGCCGGTTTCCCCTCGTAACTGACATCCAGAACTTATTAGTCACCAACGACTCACACCGGCGAATCATGTCCAAGTATCTATTCAGTAAGATAGAATACATACGTGCCTTGTACCGCGGTGTTGTTCTCTATATATAACTACGTGGTAAAGTGTTATAATATTACAATAGTGTGTTTTGGTTACTGAGCATTATCTAACACTATTGATTCCTCACGCACTCGCTATCGCTCGTATCGGAATTTCCATTCATCTTACGGAATCTACTATTCTTCCATGAATTCAACAAAACGCATGCGTCAAGCCTAATGTGCTGAACTGCCTCTCTTATAGAAGAATGGTTGAAGTTCTATCCTTTTTATAATTATATAATCATTTTCATATGATTGTGATTTTTTCATAATATTTATAGTTATGAGTGAAAATATTCAGAGTGACAGTTTTTGTAAAAGTATTCCCTAATTTGTCGATTTTGCACGAATCCACCTTCAATTTCTTCGGATGAATCCGAATCCGAAATCTCCATCGAACAAAACTTCCCCCCCTAGTCCCGCCACCCCGCCCGTCGATAATCTCCCGCGACGCCTTCCCCATCTCGAGCGCCTCTCCATCTTTAACATTAGAGTTTAGAAGGTGTTTTATCGATCCCCATCAGCGGTCGCGGCCGACGTGATTCGCCCCGCCGATCCGCGAGAGGCCCCGCCCGCGCCCTGTCGTTGCCACGGCGACGGCGGCCGACCGGTGGCGCGAGCGCGGCGGCAGCGGCCGAACGCGCGCGGCTCGGGCCGACCGCGGCCGAGGCCATTTCGCGGTGACGGCGGGTGTTCGTGTACGGCTGCGAGCGATTTGGGTTTCCAACTTCATGCGGCTGGTGGGAGAGATGGGCAGATGGGATAGGGACGGGTTTGATGGATTTGATCAGACGATTGATTGGAAGACGTTGTGCCAATCTGGAGATATCGATTATCGATTAATGAAATTTTACGATAGGTAGGTATAATCGATGAATCGATAATTTTTCTGAAATGAAATTTTACGATAGGTAGGTATAATCGATGAATCGATAATTTTTCTACCTATTATCGTTAGGTAAGTATTCGATATTAAAATTTGTACAACCTACCTATAAAAAATAGCAGATTTCGTAAAACAGATAATTAATAACCCAGTCATGAAATTCACCACCGACTATCGATCGATATCGATATTATCGATAAAACAATTATCTTTCACCTCTCTAATATTCATCGATATTATCGATAATAATTATCTTTATACCTATCTATCGATATAGAGTTGGTAACCACAAGATCGATTATTCGTTCAGAGTTCCCAATTTTTGGAAATTCATGAGGAATTATACCGAATTTCGTTCAAACATTCTCTCTATTTTAAACTCTATTGAATCGACTAATTGAAAAAAACTTGAAATTTAACAATCAGTACCTATTCACTCAATCGATCTATCAATACATCCATCTCAACAGCAGCACCTGCGTCAGCTGCGGAGTTTATATGAACAGATGTTTATGTTTTACAGGGCAGCGCCAACTGTAGCTACGCAGCGGAGTTTATAAATTGAGCTTTGCTATTGGGCGCATTTGGATCACTATACTTACTTATTAGATGTGTTGTGTTAGATATATATGATGTTTTTTATTTCTCCCATGAAAGTCTTTACTTAACATATCAATGTGGAGAACACATCCACTGATCAATACTACCAGCCACTAACGAATAGTATGAAGTTATGATGACACTTGTATATATAGCGAGCTATACCTATAGGGCAATGATCCTGCATGTGGTATCAATATTCAACTGATTCAAGAGTACCTAACCTCAGTAATGAAAATCATCCCTGATGAATACCTATATCACATAACAATGAATTGGGACCCTTATATTAGATATATAATGATGCAAAATATTGGAAACACAAAACGCCATTAACGATGGCGTACAACCTGTCGAACTAATTGACACACAGCCTATCGAACTTATCGATAAAATCATGTAAGAATAATAACTACAATCCCATCCATCAACTCAGCTCTATGTCTTCATATGCCGTCTCATTAATACCAGAACTATATGGATCAACCTTCAACTTTGATAACGGTGGTGGTGAATCATAAATCAGAATCATCAATAGCAGGTATACAGGTAGCAGAAATAATGTTAAAAAATCATCGTACATTTCTATTGACTTGTTTTCTTTTCCTTCAAGATATCTCGCAACTATTGATCGAAAGAGTTTTGTAGAGTACATCTACAACGCGAATTCGAGTACATTCAAACCATAAAAAAACAATTGAAATCCCGAGGGGGCATCGGACAATCCGAATTTACTGCCTCTGCCTGAATGTAGATGCGTGCAGTCGCATCATCAACAGCGATATCGGAACAGAGCCAGGAATTCCAATTTGACTCCCCGAAATCCGGCGTAGGCCCTCCTAATGAACGCTTTTGATTTATAGCCTGCAATTCGCGAGTTCTTTATTAACAGCTCTAGCACGGCGATGCCTTCATCGAACGATCCATAATCGATGCCGCCGAAATATTTCAACACGGCCCTTATTTCCGCAAGACCAGCCAGGAAACTGACGCCTACCGGGTGTTCGAAATTCGATAACAATACGAGGACAAAAATAGTCAATTCCTATTACACCGAGGTGGAAAGAGATTCATTCCTGTCGTGAGGTTAGCTCATATTTCAATCAAAATTAATAAATTTCTGTTTCGTTCTGAACATACCTAAAATATTACATTTTCCGCAAATCGATAGGAAATTTTGACATTCCTGTCAAAATTTCTTGAATAAAAAGTCAGGACTTCCTTACTGTGAGGAAATGTCATTTCCTTACTGTAAGGAAATGATATTTCCGTACAGTTGTTAGTGTTCTATACATAAATGATTGAAAACACATTGTTTATAAGGAATTAATTTATATTTTGAAAACATCAAGTCATTGCTGAATACATTTTTAAGATCAATTTGTTATATTTACAGTAATTTGACAGTTAGTACAATTATTGAACATTGGAGGAACACTGTTAGAACTATGAGAAACATTTTGGACAACATGCGGGGTGGTAGGGTTATTTTGTTGAATATTTTGTACTGTGAAAATTTGATTTGCCATCTTCTTCGATATATCCTTCAGCAACGTTTGATGACTTCCATCCGCCATGCCTCTTTAAACTAGTTATGTCGGCACCAGAGTCAACCAATATTGTTGCAGAAGACCGACGAAAGCAGTGACCAGTGTATTCTGTCGGATTTACCAAGTTCAAGTAAGTAGCAACTATTTTGGGCATTTTTCTAAATTGATGAATTCCTACCAATTGTCTACAACCCTTTCCGCTTTGATATTTAAAGAAAAATTGGTCACTGTTCATATTTTCTGGTCTTAACGAAACATACTTTCGATAAACATTCAAGTAGATCTGATTAATTACAAATGATCTTGCTTTGTTGGTTTTCGAATCAGGTATGCTGATTAAAAGCTTAAATTCTAGGTCTTATATATCGTGTACAGTCATTCGGACTAACTCATCCATTCTACAGGCTCCAGAAATACCAAATATAACAGCCACCTAAAAAATAAATAAAGGTACAATCTAAATAGAAATTAAAACCTTGTAAATTACCTTAATCATTAAATTTTCTTTATCTGGAGCTTCCTCGATAAATTTTTCAATTTCTTCCTTCGTTAAAATCTTAGATTTCTTTGCCCTATAACCTTGAGCTTGCCGTTTCAATAAAGAACGAAGTTTTGAGTATGTAGATATATCTATATTGTGTTTAATTGCAAGGGTTGACTTCAGCATTAAATAATTGGCCCATAATGTTGAAGATTTCATCTCTAAACAAAGGTCTAGGAAGTATGCCATTACAACATTTTCTGAGAAAGAACTCGTATTTTTACTCATGCGATAATTCATAAAACGTCTGTATGCATTTTCGTACTTTTCTCTTGATTTCTTTGGCAATAATTCTAATGAAGCAGTATTCACTGCCTCAACCAGCTCTGGAGGAGTCCCAGGAATGGAAATTTCATCATCACTTATCATTTTACTTTCGAGAACACCAGCAATTAAAATTATAAGCGTCAAGTTTGACAATTCAACCTCAATACGTTTCCATAGTAGCCCAAGTAATTTTATTAGCAATTTCAAAGCACCATTTATTTGGGAATATTATTATCGCGTTTTTTTAAAATCAATCAATATCTGTCGAATTTTAAACGATTTGCGGAAAAATAGTATGTTTACCTCGTAGGAAAAGCCACATTCCTGGACTCTGTGTTGCTAAGTCTCGGCTTGCGCCTCGACTTAGCAATCTTCACAGTCGCCCAGGAATGTTAAGCTTTTCCTACCCGGTAAACAATGTACTATTAACGACAAATGACCAAGAACGCGGTTTTCTCAGAATAATCAAGTAGATATATTGTTACCATGACTACGGGGTATACAATTGTCATCAATATAAATGAATGTCAGATAAAGTCGGACATTATTCGCGAATAATAAATTGAAAAACATGTCTTCCGACGAAGAATTTATGGATTGTATACCCCACCAGAAATACTACAGGCTGCTCATGCAGCAATCCAGAGCTTGGTGCACAGAGAAAAATAAGCATCGGTATCCAAAAGCCATTGAATTATATGGGAAATGAGGGCGGGAAGTAGAGGTGTATAATGTTACACTTTCCCAACCTTCAATGACGATAGTAATGACAGCATTCCATAAGTATATGGTTGTATAAATAAACTCATTTAAACCACTGTTTTTCAAAAGATTGGACAATTTCAATTAACTTTCCATCCATTGCCATGTATCAGATGTCATCAGGCACTTATTATTTTACTAACCAGTTCAAAAACTGTATATAGTGTCACCTAACCCTCGAGTCAGCATAATATATTTGTATGCAAGAAACGTTGAATTGTATCTTTCCAATCTTCACATGCATGTAAGAGGAATTTTGATAAAATATGTGAACTTTTTTATACCTGTATTTCATATTTTTGACTTCAAACCACTTCCTACAATATTGTTTCAGTCAATAGATATTATGATGTAGAAATCGGCGAATATAAATATAAAGGACAATAGTATAGTATTATATAGCAAGTATATAATTTTATTGCATTCTAGATTCTCCCTGGAAAGCTGATTTGATTGATCTATCACAGTTGTTGGGGTCTAGTGGAAAGATAAAGGGTGTGAAAAATCTAGATATCTCAATCATAGAAATTTTTTGTGTCGAAACTTTTAATGTTTGATCAAAACGGTTAACAATACACATGATCCGTGTGTCTTTCATCTGAACATTTGGAAATGTTTCAACAAGATATTAACTTGATTGATATGAAATTCATTCTCATAATGAAAACACAATTGTTTCAAATAAATAATATGTTTGCAGCTGTTAACTTGGTTCTACAATTTGTGATGGTATTACCATGAGATGGAAACACTTACTGCTTGATGTATAGTTGAGCGTAGCACGAGATAAGCCAAATACTAATTGAAAAAATGAAATAATGAATAAATACTGAAATATTAAAAATAACCCAAGACAACAAAAAATATTTCATATATATAGGCAGATGATTCTTGGTTTAGGTATTCACTGAAAATAACCATATTCTCAGAATGACTTCATTGTAATGATGAAATATATTTTTGATTCGATATAGCAAGCAATCCATAAGTTTGGTTGAAGAATATTCAAGTAACATATTATAATCTTCTTCGATTGAATTATATTTATTCCAATATAAAGAAGCCATGTTCTTGAACTAAAACGAATAGATTCGATGTGGACGTAAATCTTTTTACGTGTGTATAGGAATAATATCATGGGAAAAGTGGAAGCCAGCATGATATGATATGTATTGATTTTGTATCGCTATTATTTTCATTAGTTTTGGAGTCGATATATTTTATTTTTTGTCATCACTCAATAACGAAATGAAGCTAAGACAAAATCCTACATCGAATTTACCAACCAATCATTTTTAAAATATTTCTTTTTCTCTTTTCATTGTAAACTTCTTGATTATTGCTTGTTGGGATGATTTCATGAATCCATTTGAACATAAATGAATCTCAAGAAATTTGGCAAATGATCTGAAAAATGACGAGATATTGATCGTAATTTTTTTATTCATGAGAAATGCATCATGATCGGAAATTCAGCAGTGGGATCCACAGAAAGATCGTATAATTAAAAATTCTCGCCAAACCTCACTAATGATTTCTATACTAGAGAATGTGTGTTATTACAAATCGTTGTGGTCTACATTCAAAATGAAACAAGGATTTAGACGAAATTTCCAGCAAAAGCGCATCTGACGCAAAGCTTGGAGGAGAACCATCACAAATCCACTGCCACTGTTACGTTTACGAGCGCTATCCAAACTTCAATCCCGCTCTTCTGGCAAAGAAAATATTTAGCCAGAGGCCAATCTAAATTTGGCGAAAGAGTGCCAGCCCTGATTGGCCGTATCGAGAGCGCTGACGTCGAGTGTGTTGTCCCTGCTAGATTGCCTCGCTCTGGCGAGAGTGGATTTTTCATTAAATTCACCAGCGAGCGATGAAAAAACTTTGTGATTGGAAATGGCGGTGATGAGGATTCCGTGTTGACGGTACACCGAATAGAGAATGATTGTACAGGTTGTGCACGTATCATATACTCTCAGTAGGTGAACGGTCGATTTGGTCCACCCCCACTCTTTCATTTTACCGGACACCACGTGACTCGGTTACCCACAAAACAACCACACACAGAAAAAAAGGATCTCTTAAATCAAGTTATAACCGCATTAACTCAAGAGAATGGTAATCTTGAATAGGTCCAACCAAATATTAGTTTGAAATTTCGTCAGAATCCTCTTGACTACCTAGGAACAAAAAGTTTTGTGTCAAATGTACATTTCCTTGTTGAAAAATGTGGTTTGGTTGAGGCAAGAATATTTCAATGTTGTTGTGAAACAATTTTCTTGGATGAAGCTGATTTCTCAGCACATCTGACCAATTATCGTCTTCATTCAAAAGGAATCACTTTTGATTCATTTTCATTGACCTTCATTTGAGGATTGCAACTCTGATTCATGCCGATAATTGAAAATGAAAAACACTGTAGTTTTTTCACAAACTGGAGCTGCAGTATTGATACAGCCATGAATTATTACTTCAAGCATATTAACATGACCTGACAACACAAAATTCAAGTATTCTCAACACCCAACATGGTGCCAGTGATACGATGCCATGTCCACATAATATGTTCTAGATTGTTTGCTTCCATGTTGAGTACTCGAGTTATAAATAATTCGCGAGCCTGCAATCTGCACTATAGGAACACAAGTACTACCAACAAAACTTCACTGTAACCTGGTAACAATGTATTTCTTTATAGTCCTAATGGCGGCTACGGCGGTTTGTTGGCGTTGTCTAGCTGGTTCGGCGGACAGTGCTCGGACTGCGCATCTTCGCTTCGGGCGCTAATTCCATGCTCGTTCTCTATGCTTATTGGTCGAGCTGGTCACGTGTTACATGCTTCCGTCATCAAAACACTACTCATAAGAAACGATATTCTTGAGCTGAGAGAAATAAATGCTTGACTGACATTACTCACATTGTTTTCTGAGGAGAAGAGTGCGGATGATTCAGTTCAACCAAATTGATTTCAAGAAAATTCATGGAAACAAGCAAACAGCGCGATTAGTTGTGAAAAGAAACGTTTTGGTCCATCTGAGATTATTATTCTTATCGGAAGGTTATACAATTCAAGAATATATATATATTTGATTCAAGAGATCCGTTTTTTCTGTGCAAGTCAATTTTTTTAAACAATCTTTTTAGGGTACATCACGTGACCAGTTCTTTGAAAATTTTTCGATGTTTTCGTTTTGAATAAAATCCTGAAAATTCAGGACGAGATATAATGGACAATAAATTTGTCCGTAGCGTAGCATTTCCAGTTAGACCGGAAGTGGAAATGAACTTGACAATTTCAAATGAAAGTACATTTATTATGGGTTCTACATGGATAAAAAAATTCAAGTCAAACAAATTTATTTGAGTTCTGAAATCTAGTTTGACCTGTTCATATTAATCTTGAATTTTCTTAGGGCCACCCTGGGGCTGAGTCTAAGGTTAACTAATTCATACCCATTCACTTGAGTTCTTATAAAATGATAAATTTTCAGTACTTCCACTCCAATGAATTTTATTATCTTTATCAAATCGAAACCAAATCAACAAGAAACTTATTAAACTTCCAAAGAGTCACAATAATGTTCACTTCAGTTATTTTGGTTGCAATAAAAAATATTGCATGCTCGCCTCGCAAACGCAAATTTCGCTTGTCAAAGAAAGTGTCACTTTTGATCCTAATTAAACAATGTACTGTTTTTTCTGCAACCAACAGTATTGATATTCAAATAAACATTAGTGAAGTTACCACCATTAAGGCTCACGTCATTCTAACCTTGGATAATCTTCTGGAAGAAAGCAAATATAATAAAAGAGAAGAAGAGCTACATAACCTAAAACATAACCTCTATTTATACTCTTTGGTATATATATGTGTAGTTGTTGAAGAATCAGGTTCATTCAATTTTCAGTATATATATAAGGATGTTCAAATTGTAGTTTCAATATCAATCACAAAATACTGTCCTACTATTTTTTCTGCAACCAATAGCATTGATATTTCAAAAAATATGAGTGAAGTTACCACCATTAAGGCTCACGTCAATCTAACCTTGGACCATTTTCTGGAAGAAAGAGGCGAATATAATAAAAAATTATTTGTGTAGTTGTTGAAGAATCAGGTTCATTCAATTTTCAGTGCTTATAAAAGGATATTCAGATTGTAATTTCAATATCAATCACAAATTAATTGAATATATATTATCTATAGGTATATAGTATTATTATGTAACTACTCATTTGTAATGGATATATCGAAGTAAGATTATCGTTATTTCTGACTAATTGAATGGGGCAAACAGAAAAATATATTTTCAGTGAAACTTCGTCTCCTCCCTGCAAGATGGCAGTTTCATTAATTCAACTATGAGGATCCAGCAATACGAATACGTATAAAGCCTATTCGTATTCTTGACCGTTTGTGATTTCACGCTAGTGCCGACAGCACAATATCAATAACCCCTATTCTTGGCAGAGACCAATATCATGGGGAATTCAGCGAATTCCTGAACGTCCTGTCATAGGCCCGCAATCCTAAAACTATGTTCCCTCACTAGTCGCCTCGGAATGTGTCCTTCCTGATATTAGGCGCAGGACATTATTCAAACATAATAGGAAACGTCCGATTTACCCAAACTGAATTTCAATTATACGAATGGGGGTTTATTGTTTCTGTGAACGACCCCTAAGGAAACATCAGACACATCATCATACGTGATCAATATCAAGCTATATTACCAGATATGCTTCGTCACAAAAATATATTTAGGCTCTGTCTGATGACATTCTTAGGGCCATTCAAGTATCGTTTCAATTAAAGATTATTAATTGTTTATTTATACTGAAATAAATATATAATATAGGTATTCCATTGAAGTTCATATATATAATGTTACATGATGAATAGCTTTCATCCAAGCTTATGGATAGCTTGCTATATATGTGAAATATTTTCCATTACTTTTTATTGGTTAGAGGCAATAGATGATCTCGTCGGGTATACCTTGTATAGTATACCTTGTTTCTTCGGAGACTACACGAATTACTATTACTATTAGAGGCACTTTTCCCTCTGTCAATGATTTTTTTCAATAGTTGTTTGACTTCTCTCAAGCAACGCTCAGATACAAGCAGAAAGTGTCTCCATCTGGTGATACCATTACAAACTGGATATGAAATTGTAGAAGCAAATAAACAAATTCAGACATATCAAAGATTATATGATATATTCTTCATTTGAAGCAATGGTGTTTTTATTCTGACATTTTAAAGTTAGTCATTCTAAGAGAATATACATTTCTTTACCTAACAAAATGATTTTCTTGAATATACATGATTGTGAAATCAACTAAAAATCCTGAAAAACCCAGTTTCTATATATTAGAAAAAAACAATATTTTGAGACATTTATTTCAGAACAAGTAGACGAATCTCTGTCGAAGATTATGTAATAGCAATGGATGAATACCTACTCTTCGTTATCAATTCAACAAAAAATTCAAGTGATATCATATTTTGAACTTGATTAAATTTGCAAAATAAATGAATGAATTTGGTATTATTTTTTCTTTCTTCTCCCCCTGTTTTAGCCGACTGAATAGTTGTATAATTATTCGAATTGAATCATGTGATGCGTAAAAAATTTGCTATTCATAAAAAAATCGTTAATTCATCCTGAACCGTTTTTTAGATAAGGAAACCACAATCAGAACAGACGTGTTTTTTTCAAAATAACCTATATCTCGAGAGCGAAGCTTGAACGTGTGCGTTTTCAATTTTTTTTTATTATTTCTACTAGTACCACATATTGTTGAATTTTCCGCATTCAAAAACAGACCACCCGTACACTATGGATAACTTCCTAACTTCCAAAGTTGTCTTCGAAACTACCAGTACTTATCCTCGGTTTCACGCTTCTGGAAAAGGGACCCAAACGATTCTGAGATGAGAAAATCATCACGCGAAGTGCATCGCAATTTCCACTTAAAACGAGCTAAAATCTGCCGCCCTTTCCGACGTTCAACCCTCCTTCCGGTAATAACCGTAAATTCTATTAAAACATAACCACGGCGCGAAATCTGCCGCCATTACCGAGAAGCTTCCACAGTCATCTGTTTTATATCCTCCTCCTTTCAGAAACCAGTGTGTTCTCTTCAGGAACGGATCGCACGTTCTTTTTCACAAACATGGTGAACATGAGTTTAATTTATTATTTTTTATATAGAATAATCCACGACCTTTTCAGATCTATTGTTGTGCATGAACTCGTAATCCGTGGTAGGCTAGTCCTGTTTACTATTTTATAGACTCCATAGGCTAGTTTTTATATTCTCCTTGTATGCAACGAGGAAGCATCAGACTGCCTTGTCGAAGAAGAGGCAAATACGCAATTTCTCGCACCAGAACCCTTCTGTGGACTCTCCAAGGCCCACTTGAGAGAAGAGGTCCGACGCTGGGAAGCAGATGAAATGAAATCTCACTGGATTAAAGTGCCAGGACAAAGACAAGCGAGAAGGCTAGTGATCGCCGAAGAAAACTGAACAGCTTCTCGACTTGAAAAAAAAAACTTAAAACTGGTAACGGGACTCCTCACTGGACACTGCCCTCTGAGGTATCACCTCAAAAATATGGGTAAAATATAGAGTGATAGTTGCCGCTACTGCGAGAACTTCGCTGAAACTGCAGAACATTTGCTTTGCGAATGCCCAGCACTCTTCTGCAAGAGGCTCAAGTTCCTGAAGGGGCCTTCTTAGAGCCCTCTGATATCAGGAACCTAGTTTCCAGGGAACTAATAAACTTCGCACGAAGTCTCGGAGTCCCGGGCCTCGAATAGATTAAGGGTTATGCACAAAATAAATAATAGGACCCCCCCTACAATCTACAAGCCCTCTTCTCCCTGATGAATCCTACTATTATTCAGGTTGATAAACTTAGTTTAATGCTTGGTATACCTACTCAAATACAGAAGGCAGAACATCATGTGGTAGTTTTTGGATGTCCTTGGCAGATTTATTATCTTGAACATATCAACATTAATTGGATATTATCTGCTTTTATTATTATCTTTGGAGAGATATTTTTGAAAAGCCATTCGAACATTCTCGAACGAAATTAATGATATGTAGAAACCATCTGCAGATATCATGATTTCGTTTGGAGCATGATATTTCTGTGAGTCCGACTCTGGAAGCAATATAGCAAGAGTTAATACAAACCATTATACCGAGCAAGTAGAGTGCTCAATCTTTCTGAGAGCTTCTCCAAAACCTATAAAGCTCAATTATTAAAGTCTATTGCTCATATAAGTCGTTTCGAAAAATGATTGCTCCACCATCATCTCTGTGACCCTGGTGGTGCGATGTATTTTTGATTTTTTGTTTTTTACGCTCCCCCTTGTTCTCGAAAGATTTATAGTCGAGTGGTTGCGGAAGCAATAAAAATGATTAAAAATGGAGATACGAGAGTCTGAGCTTGGGTTTTCTCGACAAACATGAAAATATATTGGTGCAAAATGGGGAAACTCGAGGTTTGGTAAGTTCGTAAGGATATATGGAACATGAGTTATCATCATAATGAAGAAAGATACATGAATAATGTTAGTTCACTAAGAGAAACAGATAGTAATGGACTGAATAAGAATAGTATATTACATAATAAGTGTGGAAAATGACATATTTCGCACGAGTGACGTAATGAGTACAGGAAATGCACTTTCCAACGAGTCTTTTACATTATTTTGCACACGACCATAAATACTTTCTAAGATGTAACTTATGCGTCCTCTATAATTTCAGGTAGTTTCGTTTCTATATTATACCGTATATTTCCATACCTCAGATAATATTTCCAAGAATCTGAAAGTAATTTCAAATGTCACCTATTCTATTATAGGTTGTCAGATATTTCAGTGTAATTTAGTGAGTTATTCTCAGCTGTTAAAAGTGCAAACTCTTGTGATGCAAGTTGGTAGCAAGTTCTGGATTATGTCTTTTGCTGCTATCATGATATATGAACTATATGATATGAACTACATTCCAAATAACAAAACAGTGATTTATCACGTTTTCATATACGTGTAGGAAACCGTAATTTCGATATTTTGAAAAAAGAGGCATTGTCAGGAGTATCATCAGGACAAATTACCATCGATATCAACAAATGAAAAATTTCCTTTGAACCATATACGTTGAACTTCTCAACAAAGATTCAAACAACTAAATCCACATGAATAAAATGTTAAATAAACATAAGTGTGACCGTATACTTTAGTGCTATAGTTGAGATTGTCGCTATTCACACCCAAGTTTCCATCTTCTTATGGCCATTTCAAAGCCCTTCGAGATCCAGACTCTCCTCTAGTATATATATCTAAGAGATAGCTGTTACGTTCTGGAGGATATCATCAGCATTCAGCAGGACTATTCAGTGATGGTCCCGGAGGAGGCATAAAATATATGGTTTCATATTGCTGAGTGGACATGGCACAAAATCAGAAGCGATACACTTTTCTCGAGATGACGAAGTGATTTTTCCAGCTTCACGACGGCCGGGGATGGAACCTTTTCATTTATATTCGAAGAGACGGTTATACCGGGTGTTTCTCAAAAGTGGCTCACCCCTATAACTTTTTGTTTCTGCAGATAAACAAGTGGATGAATGTTTTGACATCCAGGGTTGACCGGAAATGACCCCTGTTCTCTTATTTTAAATGAAACACCTGGAATATTTCCAATTATCTCAATAGAAAAGCATATTTTGAGTATAATGACAACTCATATGTCACTTTTTGTTATTTTTCATCCTGAATTTATTTTTTTTGTTCTTGGTCTAGAGTGCCATAAAAGATTTGAAACGCTTGATTTATAGCAATTTTCATTAGAAAAACTAGTGCGCTCTCAGTGTATACCTTCATCTTTTTATTACATTTCTAAAAGAGGGACAGAAATACTGAGTTCACAAAAACTCGGCTAGTTCATGACCAATGGAAATTACTATTAGTCGATCGAATTTCACTTTTCAATTGCTTCACAGGTTCATTTGAAGTTTACAAAATCGTTATTATTATGATGTTTACTCATTTTTTTCGAATGGGACAAAAATACCACACAGCACACAGTCGATATCAAGCTATTATTAAGATTTTGTAAACAAAACATTTAATGAAGATTTATAAATAAGGTGACAAATCATACCACAATGTACCTACTCACTATGCGATTTTCTGTAGAAGTAAGTAAAAATATACCGGGTGTCCCGTTTTAGGGGCCTGGTAGCCGCGCGGTTAAGGTGTCTATCCCTTAATCAGCCGGCTGCCCGTCGTGGGTTCAATCCTCATCGACGGCGGAATTTTTCCAATGGCCCCAGAAGTGGTATCGGATCCCACTATAAAAGGTAAGGTCCCCGCTATCCTAACTCGTACAAGTTTACTCTGTAAACTTCTGAGGGTTGCTAAGGCAACTAGGATAGTGGTTAGAAAAAAAAAATAAAATAAAAAAAATAAGAAAGAAGTACCAGTTCAAACCTGAGGTGATGAAAAACAATTGAGAACCTGAAAAATGCAAAATGTACCTATCATAATACTTAAATTTTATCGGCAAAGTTTGTTTGAGGAGCGTTTTAAACCGCAAACATATTGGCAAAGCAACCTTCGAAGTCTTATTACTTGAATGAGTTAGGAAGACGGGGACCTTAGCTTTTTAAGTATGTAATTCGAAACACTACTCGGCTGGTTACCGCTATATTTACAGAATCTAGTGCTTTCCTGAGAAGTGTATATTTGAAATCACAAAAACCTGCTATATCCAATGGAAGTAAAAGATCACATGAAAAACTTTCTAGAATCATATTTGTTGAAATTAATCAGACAACCTGTTTCATGTATTTACACAGCCTTTTTATTTAGATATCAACTGTGGTTATATCACGAAACGTTTCTTCACTTGGAAAACCTTATGCAGGTTTGAGAATTGGAAAAAATGTCCCTTCAACGAAACTTTCACAGGCATCCAACGCATTTCACATTGGCATTTTATATCTCTAATATATTATCTTCAAGCAACTCTCAATGAAATACTTGTTAGGTAGGTAGTTGCCATTATTTTGATGATGCTAATCTGTTCCAGATTGGATAGTGTCTGTTTCAAAGAAAATTCGATTAGAGCAGACCAGATCCAAGGATTTTAATGAAATAATAGCAGACTCCACCGCCACTATACGAAAAAAGGCCTTTTTCCACTCAAGTATCCTACGTGCCGAGAAACTAATTAGCGATATAAAAATCCGTCGAGACAAATGAAAGTGCGACCGTGCTCGCCCTTCTTAATTGGCCGGGGGAAAAAGAACAGAAAAAAGTGACACTCGGCATGCAGGGCTTTCACAATAAAAAAACTGGATCTCCCCCCGCCTCCTCTGGTTCGGAGAAAAAACCGGTTTTCGAGAGACAATCAAGGGTGGGGGGGGGGGAGATGGCAGGGCGGTGCGGCAATTTTGAAAATGGACTTTCTTAATAGCGGAAAAAGTCTAATTACGAGGAACACAAGGACGTTAATTGATTTGGTAACAAGAAAAGAATGCTCGGCTTTGAAATAATTATTATTTGACGGGCGGCTTAAACCTTATTTATTATTTTGATGGGGTTTGCGTGGCTGTTCGCTGATACTTGGCAGAAGCGGGAAAAATTGCACAAAATGTTAATTAAAGAGAACACTTCGTGGAGGGAAATTTTTCCCTAAGGGTACATCCATTTCTTGCATACAGTGGTCACTGACGGATTGAACTGATCGTATAGCCTTTCGTAGACGAATATTCCTAAGAATCCAAAATAGTATAGAGTATTCAAATAATATCCTGAAGGCCGTAGCATGATGAATTCTTCGAGATTGGAATGGTTATCATGGTAATTTCGTCCCTGAAAGAATCTACGAATAATTGATATGATTCTCTGAGAGTTGAACTCAAAAGTCAAGCACTATATAACAGTATATCATGAAGATGAAGACAACATTTTGAGTTTTGAGCATCGATGGCGATCTGCCTAAAGTTTTTCAAATATGATCATGTTGAACCAGATTCATCAGAACAAGAAAGTCTTCATTCAAGTCGCTCGAATGATCGAATGTAAGCTTCAAACTGAAATCATATTCAGTGATAAGTTCCTTCAATAATCAATGTCAGCTTCAAAAGCCTTGCCAATATGAAATGAATAAGTGAGATTAGTATATCTCCTCTTTTGCTTGGTAAAGCTTCACATCTACAATAACTTGATACGATAGTCTTCTATCTATATGCAACTTTGCACCTTCCAAAGTGCATCAAGTTTCATCACTTTCCAGTGCTGTATAAGAGCATTCAGAATCTGGAACTCCACAGAAAAAACAGCAGGATGATCAGCAAATCCGGCACTAAGATATGAAATGGTATCAAACTCAAATCCAATCTCGAATCAATCTCTATTACGCACTTTGGGCACTAGAGAACATTTCTCACGATATCTCCTTCCATTTTTGATTATCAATACCTAAAGGTACTACTGATACTATCATGACAAAAATATATTAAATGTTGAGGGAATATATTTATTCATTGCCAAAAGTGCGTCCCAAAAACTTGGATTTCTGTTTCGAGCCAAGAGCTATTTCACTCCCAGTCAGCTGCTTATGATCTATAAGGCACAGATCCGACCTGTCCTGGAATATTGTTCCTATATTTGGGGTGCGGCACCTAAACATATCCTGAAACTATTGGATTCTGTCCAAAAAAGGGCAATTCGTCTTGTCGGTGATGCCTCGCTCACAAATTCGCTCACTTCTCTGGAACACCGTAGAAAAGTTGTCGATTTATCTCTATTTTATACATAATATTTTCATGGGCGATGCTCTTCTGAAATATCAACAACCGTTCCTCCATTAGCAGTCTCTTCGAGATTAACTCGTCAAGTTCAGTCTTCACACCCCTTCGTGGCCACTTTAGAGACCTGCAGAACGTCCCTCTTCAAAGACTCGTTCATCCAACGAACATCGAGACTTTGGAACTCATTGCCTAGGAAGGTGTTCCCCAAGGCATATATACCATCCCCAGAAATTTAAGAAGAACACCAACTCCTACCTTCTTTCCCTTGGTTCTCACGGTGTTCTCTGAACATTACAGGATATCCCTTTTCGTGAGAACCAGAACAAAAAAAATAGTTGGAGAGCGATAACATTGTTCTCTGGCTATAGTATGAGTGCAGCCATTTCGGTATGTTATAGCAATATTTTCCAACCGATTCCACGCCCTTCCACAGGGACCACTAGAGACAATTAATAGAAGAGCTGCGACCAAAAAATCTCGAACCATTCGCAAATTAATTCCTTCCTGCCTGACGCGATGTTATTCCAACACTTGACCAACCTGTTTAGAATAAACAGAACAAGCCAGCCACTCCGGCCAATGCACATCTGCGAGCGCTGGGGAGAAGAGAGAACAAAACACTCCACTCTTCACCCTCTAATGTGCGTTATATTACTAATGTTATTATTTCATCTCGGTGTTATTGTAATGATAAGCGCGAGGCGTCGGGTTCGCCGCTTGGAGTTGAATATTATGTAACTAGGAAAAAAGTGAACCGCTATGTCAGTTGTAATTTGATGCAGAAGTCGAAAAAATCTGCCTGGGCATTATAGAAGAATTATTCAGTAACGAAAAGTAACAAAGGAAAATCCATGGTTTTCGCAACTGTGGAATAAATATCTGTACCTACCTAATTGGTGAATGATTGTACACAATATGTGCAGTTTTCGAAATTATCAAATCAGACTTTCAGCTTTGACTTTATTGCCTGGTATAATCTCTATAGATATTTGGTAGATACCCCAAAGAACTTGAAGGTCAGAAAACGAGAAATCCAGCCAAGCGTCTGTCAATACTAGCCAACAACATTCGTTTTTCGAAAAGTCTAGTCTAACTATATTTACTGAAAGAAAGCTTATTTCTTGTTGTCGCTGTCGCCAAGGATTCGAAAATGATGCAAATGTGATGCATAAATAGTGGAATAAAAATGGAATGTTAAGTACTGTTACGAACTGTCCAAGAATACCGGAAGTCATTATCTCGGCGGCTCGTGTCTAGGCTGTGATTATGGCCTCGCGATAACATCGGTCCCCGACATACCTAATTACAGGACAATAGCGGATGACTCATAACCGTCGCATTTTCTCGAAAATGAAATATATTTCTCGATTTTGGTAGAATGAGTGTCTTGTCCCTGTATAAAAATGAGCACAGTGGCGCGTACAGTCAGTTTTACTTTGGGAAGAGTTGAGTTTAGAAAGAAAGCTATCAAGTATTGTGAACATTGAGATTTGTAAAGTGAATATCGTATAGTGATTCAACTAAGTGTTTATTAAGTTGTATTTCGAGTGTTGAAATAAATTGTTCAGTTTTGTACTGAGTGTTTTAAATTCACGAACCTAAGTAGAAATATCGTAACAATATCAAGCCGGCAGTTAATCAAAAGCAATCAAAAGCAAATTGAACCTCATATACTATAAAGCCTTTTTCAGACACAACACAAACAGATTTATATCTTCGAAATGACATTTCAAACATCTGAACTGGATTAGAGTTCAGTAAGGCTATAAGGATCAAGTTTATGTTTCTCCAATCTTTCACTGTTAGTTATCTCTTTATATGATTGTGAGTTAAATACTATACTCAGTTTATTTCATTTGTCAATCACTTTCTGCGAGGATGCGGAGCAGATTTCATTCCATAATTCTCAGAATGAAAGCTAGACTGAAAATACATAAAATAGATGGACCGAATGAATATCCCATCCTGAAGCAAACTCATCAAAGCACTCATGCCATGCTTCCGAACGCCCACTCCACGCACTTTATTAGATTTGATTAAATTTATAGACAGTCCCGAATGACATCCGAGATAGAGCCAATAATCATAATTGGAGCAAAGCGTGAGAATCATCTGCGGCCCCGTCGCGGCCGGGATTACAATTCAATACTAATAGAATTATCATTATTGGCTTTCCTAATCCCGCCGGCTAATACGCACCCGACCAGCGGCAAAGAAATCGCCAGAAAAACCGCCGGCCGCCATGCGAAATTGGTCCTTCGAGCCGGATCCCATGAGCGACCTTGTCGCTGCACAGCCCGCCGCCTCGCGGTCATCTTCGCATCGAGTGGGCCGTGGTAGGGTGACTCCGACGGGTAACTCGACACCGCGGGGATGCCCCGGACACCATGCGGCGCTCTTTTGTTCGGGAGCGTGCCTCTAATGGGCTGGAGAGGCTCTCGCTGGGCGTATTGAGGCATCCGACACCCGGCATCACGAGTGCCGTGGATTTCTGTGTCTGGCGGGGTGCGGGCGGGTTATTGCAGGAGTGCGAGTTGAAACCAGGTCGGTCGGAAAGTTCTCATAGGTGGAAACTCGATTGGCGACCGAGGAATTCCAAAGAATTCCAAGAATTTCCATGGAATTCCAAAGAATTCCAGGAATTTACAAGAAATTCCATATGCCAGAATTCCACCGCGGTTTACCCCTCGCCGTAACAGTAATGATGGAAATGAATCATTATTGTCATATGAACTCACAAATATCAATGGTTATGTTACCTACTTCATGATTGAAATCAGCAATGCAATACGTCAGAGATAATGGGCATATTCCACAAAAATAATTCATAAATCTTAAGAGTACCTACTAACCTGTAATTCACTACTTCAAACTTACTCACATACTTATTTTTTCCATTTCTGTCAGATTCATTATTTGAGACTGAAGCGACAATATGCATTATGTCGTTTTTATTCTTACATTCCTGTGACATGGTTTTTGGTTTTAGAACTGTCACGTTTATGAAATAGTTTATGTTGATATTGAGGTAGATTTCTGTTCATTATCATTCACTTCGCAACCTGAATTAAAATATTTTCTTACATGTAGCAGAAGAATTTGTCTCGGACTCAACTTTTCATTCAGGATATTCTATGGGTAGCTACATCTTGCACCGTCGAATGATTGTTAAGAATTTGTTGCTGTTTCAGCTGTCAACCTAAATTATATGTTGTTCGGTCTTTCGGTCAATATATACGTCATCAATATCTACCGTGTTCAGAATCTCTATTTTTATTTCAAAAATTGAGAACATGAAGCAAATAGTGTCACCATTCATCTTGAAAAGTATTTGAATTGAGAATTGTGAGACGACCTATGAATCAAAATATATCACGATGTTTTTTAGTCATAACGATAATGGTTAATCTATATTGCATCAAGAATGCACATCGCTATTTCGAAACTTCTGTATAAACAATCATTCTCTATTTTGGTTCTATAATGAAGTCATTATGAAACCCAAATTCGTATCGAAATAGCCTCTGTTCAATACGCATTTTTTATTCTTCGGTGGTTGGTACAATCGAATTGTCAAATGAAAGTTAGAAGAGTTGGGCCCATTTTACTTCTAAGCGATTTTGGATTTGGTGATACTAGCAGTGAAAAACGCAATGTTTATATCGATAGATGTTAATTTAGATTGGGATTTGATTCAAATTGACGAATAAAAACAATATCAAAGTTGCATTTTTCACCGCTGGTATCGCAAAAATCAAAATCGCTCAACAGTTAACTGGGCTTTACCCTTGTGCGTCAGATTTCACCAGATTTGTTACCAATCGAAGATGTTCCTGTTATTTATTGATATTTATATTTTTATCGATGCAAGACTTCAAGTTAATGCAGAATAAAAAAATTGTATACATGACACACGTTTTATAAGACACATTGTCGCTTTTGTTTCCTTGGAGCACTCCTCGCTTCGCTCGTCGTACTCCAAACAACGCGTGCAACAAAATAGCGTCTTATACAATTTGTATCATAATAAACTTCATGTGATACTTTATTTTACTGGCAACTAGAATTATAGCCTCTCACGAAAAATTGGTAATGACAACCATCGCAATAATAAGTTAAAGTGACTTTCGTTAGATAAATCTTTTCGCGTTACAACCCGTCAGGAAAGTGACGCCTGTAAAGTAAGTCTCCCACTTCAGCTTCACCCTATCAACCCTTCCGATCTGGAGCGTCTTAGCTGTAAAGCCGTTATTAATAGCTGACGTGGCTTACCAATGAATTATTCACTAATTAGACCAGCCGGAGGGCTATAACTTTGCCTGTTAACAACACTGCGGCTGCAACACAAGTTGCCGGAGTCGAGGAAATAGGAATAATTAAAATCAGGCCATGTTCAGAAACGAACGAGATAAGTATTTATACCTATTTTGTTCCTCGCATAATATATTCGAGTTGAAGAATTTTTGATTGGTGCTACCCAAGATAGGGAAGATGCTTCATTTGTTTGTATCATAGATCTTAATGCTTACGCTAGATCCGGCATCCTGTAGTTTTTTTTTGTATAGAGGGGTCTGCTAGAAAGTATGTACTATGATCACGTGGTGAAACACATATGTATGGACAAAAATAAAAACGACCAATCAATGGCTTAGTACTTTCAACCCCCCGGACCTACAGAACAAATAACCTGGATACCGGATCGAGCGTAAGCAATGAAAGATCTATGGTTTGTATGCTTAGACGAAAATCCCTACATTTGACATAACTAACAAAATGCCGATGATGACAAGTGAGCTGTATCAACAACTGTCTACTAACTTCACTAGAAGATAAATTCCTAGAGACATACTACTTGAACAACACAAATGTTACTTGTATAGCAAGTAACATAAGTGTTATTAGATTATTGGACCAGTAATTGGGGATTCTCCAAGTTTTGTCCAATGCTAAATATTTTGTAGTGTCCTATGGGAGAGTAGAAATCATTGGAAACTCAGTTGAACGTACTAGGAGTGTGATTGATCAATTTGAAGGCCTTAAGGTCATCAATCGAGCATATGGGTGACTGAGTCAGTAGATTATGTTCCTTGAGTAACTTTTGACAGATGCACACTCTCACTCAATGTGGATAAATAGGGTGTTTCGGGTTTTTAGGCACAAAATAAAATTGGTTATAGATCTCATCATTTTAATCAAAAAAGTTTATATAAACATAAGTCTGATTTCGGTCAGTAGCGGAGATACAGGGGGTTAAAGTTTAATGATTTTTTTCTATTAATCAGAATTTATCGCCGACTATTAAAGATATCAATTTGAAATTTGAACAGTTTGAAGATTCTCAAAATCTACGAAGCGATACATTTTTAGGGATGGAGGCTTCTTCATCCCCCCCCAAACTTTTTCTTAGTACGCCTCTGAAGTCTTTCAGTCACCAAATGGGCATTTCCAGTCATTTTCAGAAAAATTATATTTCGAAATATTGGACTCTCATGTAACTCGTACCCATTTTTTGAGATTTTTTTTTCATCAATTTATCTAGTTAAAAATTATTGAAAACGCCAAAATAATCTACTGAATTCAAACGATCCAGAAGAAGAGGGAAGCCATGACGTCAGTGCGCGTCCGATTCTGATTGGTTGTCCCGTTGTTATACGTTAATGATCTAAGCACCACACAGAGTTGCCAGATCAAAAATTAAAGATTAGTAAGACAGAAGGAAGGTAATCCAGAAATACATAATCCCTCGTCTAATCACTTGATTAGCGTATTAAAATTCCATTGCGTTAATACCTGTTAGGAATAGGTGGTAGGTATATAAGGTGCTACTGATTCCAGAACTTTATTTTATCTTGAGAGTGCAAGTGATAGTGTGTTAAACTATCAACTTGGCAACTGTGTGTGTGTGTATTTATATTTTTCATCTGTCGTCGCGTCCTAACACTCCTAACCTATATCTGGATTGTTTTGATTACTTCTCAAGTCTCAAGTTTCAAGTGTGTTCATGTTCAGGATGGAAACAATAGATGAAAGGTTTGAAAAGGCAGCATCGGATAATTTGCCGATGGTGGATATTGACATGATGGGTGATTTTTTAACGAATAATGCAAATTTCGTTAGTGCTGAAGTTCTCAACGTGAAAACACAAAGGTTAGTTTATGTTTACATTCCAGAAGAGTGGTGAAATGAAAACCTGTTTCCATTTTGTATTTTCAGTGAGTATTCTGGGTGATATTGAAGGTAATTTTACGTTTCAGATCAACCATGGAGGCTTATGGTGATTAAGCAATATCATAAGTTGAGTTGAGAAGTAATGGTGATATATGTACAGTGAACAAAAATCATACCTGAAGACAAGAATCACAAGAAAGTCTACAATGTTATGGCGATAATGAATGAAAAAGAGGAGAACAAATCTTTTGGTCAGCAAATTATTCATACTCAGACAATCACATGAACTTTATTCATTTTTACACATTATGAAAAATCATAGTTCCTATTTGATTTCATACTTTTTGTTTACAGTAGGTTGTAAACATGGTGTCCTTTTTTATTATGGATCCATTTATTGGAAGAGTGCTTCATTATTAAAAGTGAGCAGGATGGATTTTTACATACCTGTGTATTCTTTATCAAGTACCTTATTATTGATGATTATCAGATTTTAATTATTAATTAGTTTTTGTTTGATATGTTCATTCAGTTATTCATCTGATATATTCTGTGTGCTGCTATAAAATATATATTCAATTTGTTTTCTGTATATCTTATATTTCAATTCATTCTGAATCAAAACATTGAAATGTTATTATTACAAATTTTTGCTGTTATCATTGGGGATTATTATTATATTGAGAAACAATAAACTGCTGTAAAAAGTTTTACCTGCAAATATATTGAAATGGTTTTGTTTTAATAATTTAAATAAAAAAATTCTAAATAAAATGATATTAATTTACTTCCTACTATTCCAAATCACACATATGAATAAAGCTCATCATTTATTTGAATAAACATTTTTATTGAGAACTTATTTCAGGGTAATACTGTGATGACAAGGCAAAAGTATCAACATATTTAGGTGTTCTATTCCTAAATACAAATTAATTTTGGAAATATATTCAATAGATAATACAGTGATATTTTATTTTCTATATAGGTATATGTTCTCAAAACAAGTATTTAAACTTCCTATGAAATGTACAATTCCATTTTTTGCAGAGTTTATAGCAATACTATTCAGCAGTGGTTTTTCTAAATTGATGAGCTTACATGCTATAATTATTATTGAATGTATAAATTTGTTTTTCTTTTTCTTATTTCTTCAACATTTTAACAGTAGTTAGGAGTCTATTTTGATCACTTTCATCCACAGAAGTAGCAGCTGATGAGGAAATAGGTTTGTATTCCTCTGTAGATTTTGAACTTCAAGAAATTGTTGATGATGAAGGAGAACTAATACTTGATTTCACTATTTTGTCCCCTAATATGGCAGAACTTGCTTTATTAACGATATTCTCAGCTTTGAATTACACTTTTTTGCTATTCATTGAGACACTTCGAACTTTCACTTTACTTCTCAAGTTTACTTGAACATCTACAGAACATGTTATTTTTTCACAATATGTTTGATGCACTTGAAATGAACCAGATGGAGGATCGAATCTCTGACTCTATCTTGGGCCTTTTTGAATCAGGTAATTCTTCATTGAACAGTTTCTTCATGATATTCTTTGAAGTTGACCATGGATGTTTCATAGGTGGATGATGATAGTCCACTTTTCTTTTCCTTGTTGACTCACTCAAATTACTAGGTGATGGACTTTCTATAATATATATTTATGAGGTACCACTCCTGATCTCAAAAATAACTTTATAGTACATTCAAGTGGCTGCATCTTCTTCTAGCTGTAAATTATATTTTGAACAGGACTGAATTATTGAAAGATTCTGACAATACTTACATTGAAGTGGTATTCGCAGGCAACATTGTTTCTACCAATATGAACTGTTTCAGGCAGTTTCAAAGCCATCCTCCAGTTGTTTTGTAAGCCTGAATTTCTTATTACATGAACAAAAATATTTCGACATATCGGAACTTGACATTTTGTGTCCCTATTCTTAAAATCACAGCCCAAATTCACAATGAACGAAGTAAACAAACAAAAATCACAAAATCACAAGGACGGAATAATGGTTTATAAAGAGGTTAAGTTTTTATTGATAATTTCTATGCATGGTTGCCATATCAGAAGTTACATTTTCTGAGAATGACAATTTTATAATAACTGATGATGATTATGTTCAAATCACGATGTTTTGACAAATTATATGTACCCATTACATCAAATATATCACGAAATCTGAATGTATTCAAAGAGATGATGAATAAGAATGTGATATTGTCCGACAGATGTGACTGAATCTGCTCCGATTGAAAATTTACACCAAACATGATCATCCCTGATCTTGAAATATTTTCATTTTCACAATGAATTGGGAGTGTCTGATAGTTGATTACTCACAATTCAGAACAATTTCTCATTACACGAAATAGGTTCAAAGATTTTACAGAGACATGGCAACGGCGGTGGGTCTTTCCCTCACCTGCCCTCACTTACGAGCCAGTCAACGCCATCACAAACTTCGACCAATCATATTTCTGGAAGACACTGACGTCACAGCGAAGGATCGTTTGAATTTACAGAATGTGAAGTCACGTTTTCAATATCGAATAATAAATCGAAATTAACAAATTCAGAGTGAATAAGTTGTTTACACTATCTTATAAGCCTCCCTCCATCACGTCATGTGAAAAAAAGGGCATATTTTAAGATAGTGGAAATGCCCATTGGTTGGAACGAACCGTTGTCGAGATAAATGAGCATATTAATTTTGCCTAAGTTTCGCCTAAATTTTATTCTAGGAAATGTTAGGATGTATGCATGAACCATCCTTCCAACTTCAAAAACTGAAAAAAAGCAATTTTAGTACATTGAATTTCATGTTTTAGAACATATGGTTATTTATATCGAAAACGGTTCGTGTCTCGAAAAAATTCAGATGAAATAAAAGCCTCTAAATTGAACGATCCATCCAATTTGGTGACTGAATGACTTCAGGGGCGTACTAACGAAAAAGTTTGGGGTGGATAAAGAAGCCTCTACCCCTAGAAATGTATCGCCCTGTAGATTTTGAATATCATTAAACTGCTCAAAATGATGATTTTCTAAGAAGTATCAGCCACACCAAAGTTCAGATTGATATCTTCAAATCGGTGAGTTTTATCACCCATTTCAGTTTGTGCTTCAAAACCTAAATCACCCTGTAGAATGGTGGAACAGCTGCCTATCAAACAAGCACTAGAAAAAACTGTAGACTTATGCCTACTTAATTTTGAATTATAGTAATATTTCCTAAAGTTAGCATCTGTCATCTGTTCCAGGAAAAAAAATACTGAGAAGAGTCGAAATATCAATATAATTATTTGATTTACTGGAAATATAGTGTTTCAATATCGTTTCAATTCACGTCTGTCAAATGTGAACCACAGAAATACGTTGGTAACAGAAATCTTCCTTAATAATCGATCTTACCGCCATCTTCATTCTCTTCTCAAATGGTCTCACTCCTGATGTGGTATTACTACTGTAGTATTACTCACTGGGTGAAAGGATTCAGATTTGAGACTATTCTGGACGAAATATAAATTCCGCTCATCATAGATAGACCCAATCTCCATTCATGTCCATTTAGAATAATTGTGCACTCACCTGTATGGATGTAGGTGTGTTTCTTCATATCCGACTTCTGGTGGAACCTCTTGCCGCAGTACTGACAAGGATAGGGCCTCGTATCAGAATGTATCAACAGGTGCGTCGACAACGTCGATGACCTCTTGAACGTCTTCCCACACTGCTTGCACTCGAAGATCTTCTCCACGTTGTGCACAGCCCTGAAATCGACACCACCACTTGAAGGCCACCCCTCACACAACCCCAAACACCTCTCACCTGTGTTGGCTCAAGCTGATCTCGTGACCGAAGGTCTTGTTGCAGAGCTCGCAAGCGAAGGGCCTCTTCCCGTTATGTGACCTCCTGGCGTGCACCTCGAGGCCATGGGGCGTCGAGAACATCTTCTCGCACTTTATGCAAGAGTACACGTCCCCTATGGGCATCATCCCCGGCCTCATCAGCAGGTGGTGGTGGTGGGGATGCACCCCGGGCGGATTGCTCATCAGGTGGTGCCTCAGCCGGTACAACTCTTCAGCGGAGGGTGGCCCTGGGTACTGACCTGGCTGCACGTGACCTCCAGCCATGGCCGCTGCGACTGCGCTGAAGTAGAGCGAGGTAGGGGTGGGTAGAAAGCCGCGTTCGTCGCCGGGAGGAAAGAACCCCGGGTGGACGAAGCTCCTCGGGAGCAGCTGCGCGGTGTACTCTTGCGCAGACTTCAGCTGCGCGTCTTTCACCAGGTCCACGAAGGGGGGGTACAGGTACGAGCGGGTGACCGATATGGTCTCCTGGTAGCAGGGGTTGTCGGACTTCTTGGGGTTGTCTGGTCGCAGCAGGGCGTTCACGGAGAAGGCTTCCGACTTCTTGGTGGAAGAGTCGACCTTCTGGATCTCCGTTATGGAGGGGGGGCTCTGGAAGGGGGAGTTCGATCGGGAGTGGATGGGGGAGTCGACTTCCAGTTCTGGGGAGGTACTGGGAGACGGTCTTGGGCAGAGATTTTCCCAACTTCTGGGTCTGTTGTAACTGGGGGAAGTTCGTTCGTCGCCGCTGTAGTAGCTGCGTTCTTCTTTGGGGTGGCATTTGTTCGTTTGGTCCTCTTCGTCTTCGGATTTCGATACCAGCCTGCTGATTCCGAAATTGATAGATTCTGGAACAAAGTTTCGTTTGGATTCAATGATATAGGGCGCAATGAGGGTGGTGTTTAGGAGAGCAGATGATTCATTGAAGCAAATTTTCTACTTCATGCCGAACACTGTTATCAAGAGATTATGCTGGTGATTTAGGGTTGAAAGGGGTTCTCAATGGGTAAAAATGTTTAATCCTTTTATTATATGTTAGCAGTCACCGACTGGTCACAGTTACTCTTTATTCATCGGAACATTATTTCGCATTTAGCCTCTTTGTTGCCTTCTCAGTACAAGTGCGGCCAATGGAGCATGATGAACTTAAGGAATGAATTGCAATAATTTTCAACAGGTTAGTATTGCATGATGTGAAAAATATTAGAAAATATATTTCCTTCCTTGTCGATTTCTACTTTGGGAAACACAAAAATCGATGATACCTATACTGATACAGAAGAGAACTAAGAAGAAGAGTACCTACGACGTAATGACAATATTACATCTATATTATAAGTATAAACGGTAATAGGAATTTCCTTAAACTTCTAATCACATTTTTATCCAATGAAACGGAAACATTTCAGAATATTTATAAAGATCTTTTTTTCGAAAGGCTAAATCTTCTATGATGATTGCATCATATGACTGTGAATATATAATAATTTTTGTATTCATTTTTAGAAGCAGTTGATGTTCGTTCGAATCAACAAAAGGCGAAGGTAAAAAGGGTAGGTACCTATTGTGTTCTACAGGGTTTCATATTGTTTTATATTAACCTGATATTAAAATATTCGAAGCTATACTCCACTTTGATCTCTTTGTGTAAGCGGATGATAATATTTATATTGAAGTCATCGACAAATACATTACAATAAAAAACTGAAAAATAATTAGACAACGCTTGCTTCAGTAGTTCAAAAATGATGGTCAATATTTTGACAATGAAATACCCAGGTAATTCGTTTATAATTGAAAACATCTGTTAAATCACAACTGGATTTTAATAATACAGTTTAATTTCTTGGAATTTATTAGTGATATATGTCAAGCTTAATGGAAACATTCAGAGCATGAGGACAAGTCAAAAACTCACATGCAAATTGGGGATCTAAAATAAGCTGTAACCTGTGAGTTACAAGGCAAAGAGATGGTCTCAAAAAACAAATGACTTTAACAGAACGTTCGTGTGAAATCTAGCAGGTGTTGGAGTGCCGTCAATGTTTCAATCAGCCAGTGTTATTGTATCGTAACAAAAAGAGCAAATCACTCAATTCGCTCTGCAACATCAAGTGTAAAAATAGTGCCAATATAGAGGATCTGCTCTAACAGCTGTCACACTACGGAGGTCATGAAATATTCAAAAGCTTCCCCTTGTACACATTACACCCCCATTCTTCTCTGCGCCCGTTTAAATGAACAGGGCTCTATTTACAGCCGAGGGGTGTGTGTCCCCTCAAGAATTAACCCTCCGTTAAACTATTCGGTCATAACCTAATGATTCGTAAGGCTATCAAAAGAATATATTATTAGCTGGGCGAGTTACGTCGAAACAAAATAATAAGTGTGAATGGCTTTATTGGAATCGAATTTTTTTTGGGCGACGCCCTGTTTTCAATTAGGTAAATATAATCAATCAATCGACTATCGACTTAATTGTAGTTCAAATAAAGGCGGCCGGGTAACGCATTCATCTTTCATTTGTCGAATGTTTCATACCCAATATTATAGGGAATAATGTAAACATCATAGGTGAAATAATTTTAACTGCACGTCCAACTATTTCAATAAGACGTAATTGTTCGATTATGTATTGAACACGATTGAACCAACTCCACTGAGTAATAAAAATTATGTATAAAAATCTACAGATTGAAAAATTATTTATAGATATTCAAGGACTCTACCACACTAGACTATTTTTTACATTCCATTCAGATAATACTAGGGTATGTGTGACTAGCGTAAGATGAATTCCATAAGACTCAGGGACTTATAATATATAACCTTAAATCCGAATACATAACCTCAAAAAATTTCGTCGCCCACTACAAAAACGTTATCAAATCCATTCTATAAAGAAAATATCAGCTCTATCGTGTTCATGCAGGAAAAAACATGAGTGTATTTCCTCAGCTCGCTTGATTTAAAACCATCATGAAACAACCGCCCTGCCACAAGGGACGAGGGCAAACATTGAAATATTATGTAAACACTTGACACGGACCGGCAACCCTCTAATAGTTTCCTTCCCTTTCTGAACGGGAAAATTTATGATTGTACATCTTTGGAAAGACCTTTGAGGTAATAAAAAATCAATTAAATAAACATGAAAGTATAGGTATACCAAATGAGAAATGTATATACGTTCGTATGAAACTATGAAGTAGCTTCTACCGAATATTTTTCAGAATTTTAACTCAATTCAAGACAGTTTTTGGTATGGGTGAATCAGATGGTAGAGTCATAGCATTAATTACCCTGTATATACCATCCGAAGTACCTCAAGGTTTCATGTAGGTCTATTCTACAATATCTCTTCAAGTTTCATAGATGAATCTCGTTTTCCACTCCAAAGTATGTTGTGTACATATAGATAAGAAAAATGATTGAAAGTGTTCTACCCTTCAGATTAGAACAGGAAGATTCATTTAAAATTTGATAGGAACCATGGTCATAATACATGGTCCAACAAAGAAGACATGGCTATCCTTGAGAAATCATTACTCAAGAAATCATGGCAAAGCACTTGTATAGATTGTAGGAGGGGTCGTTAGGGCTGTGCAGCCTCTCAAGCACCTCGACCTATCAGATCTTTCGTATTGTAGACAAACAAAAAAAGATGAGATTTTGACGATAAATTTATATACTTATACAACATGTTTCGCTATCACTGTAGCTTCATCAGGTTTTAGTAAACTGAAATGAATATAACTGTAGACCTACAGTGTTATAGCGAAATATGTTGTGAAAATATAGGTTTATCGTGAAAGTCTTATGGTTTTTTGTTTTTCAACAATAACCATGGATTCGCAAAGCAAATGTTCTGCAATTTCAGCGAAGTTCTCGCACTCTCTGTTTGTCCATCCTTTTGAGGTGTTATCTCAGAGGGCAGTATCCAGTGAGGCGTTTCGTTACCAGTTTCAAGACTTTTTCGTCCAACTCGAGAAGCTGTTTAGCTTTCCTTGGTGAAAGGCTCACTAGCCTTTTCGCTTGTCTTTGTCATGGCACTGTATTCCAGGGAGATTTTACTTCATCCGCTTCCCAACGTCGAACCTCTTCTTTCAAGTGGGCCTTATTCTTACAACCGCTTCTCAGAACTCTGACCAACTCTCAGAAGTTTCCCACAAACTTGTACGAGATTAGGAGTTGGTCTTCTTAACCTGGTCCACTGCCACCTATGCAGATCTATGTTGTTGAGTTTCATTGTATGTATTTATTAGGACACACTGTCCAGCTTTCGCGATGCCGTAGGGCTCTGGAGCTCTTGATGTACCATTTCGGATAATTGTTTAGCATCTTCATTTTCCTGGTGCCCTTCGTGTTCTGGTACTCAGACCACAGTGACTCTGTTGTGACACCAGTCGATAATTGATCTGGTGTGGAAGTTTAGATAGAGGGAACCCCACTTATACCTATTATAGTGGGATCCGAAATCACTTTTTTTTGGGCCATGATAAAAATTGGTTGACTCAACAATATGACCTTGAAGCAAAAGGAACACCTGTATATACACATGTATACCTCCGAACCGCCGTATGGATTTTTTTCATTTCAATCAAACAAACGACAGTAATATTCGCGGTTGGGAGTTAGGCAAGGGAGGAGGGTGGAGCGTATAGCCGTATTAATTGATGGGGCTGGATTGCTTCGTGCCCCTCGGGCCGCAAAACAATTTACACTCGGCAAAACATGATCCAGCCCATTGAGCTCACTTTTGTTACGGCCACATAGATATACAGTGAGCGCGTGAATGTCGGAAAAAATCGCCACAGGCTATACAGGGCCAGAATAGAAAATTTGCCCGGACAGGTTGATTTCAATATTGAATCGGGCACGTTTTTACAGATGATTCTTATTGATGACGTCATGATTGTATCTTCGTTATTCTAAGCAACCCAGTATTCGACTTTGGACATTTTTCTGCATACAATACGTTTAATTTCATGAGAGAGAGAGGAGAAATATACTGTATTAAAAACCAACTTCTTAATGACAAAGCATGTAAAAAAATAAAAAACACATAAGGATCAACAATAAAAAATTAACAATCAATACATACACTGAACAGTTAAAATATAAACATATGTCGCATCATTTTTTAACCATTTCAAGATCATTTATGATCAGATGGGGACATATTTTTCATGCCAGAGGATGGTAGTATTTATCATCTGCAAAAATTGTGAAATCGCCTCTAATTGAAATAAAAGCCAGATCTTTGAAATATTAAAGAATAAAAGTTGGACCCAGAACAGATCCTTGTGGGACACCCGATAAGATCTCTTTACTTGATGACAGTTGTCCATTTGATTTGACTATATAGTTGTTATCTACCACTCAAATAGGAGAAAAACCAGTCATAACATATACCTCTGAAACCATAGCAGTAGAGCTTTTTCAAAAGGAGTCTATGATTTACGCAATCGAACAAGACACAAAATACTGCTACTACAGCTTCCCTGTATTTTCTGTAGGTACTTTTTGCATTTTGGAAACCAACTTGTGTACTTGTTAGAATGCCATGACTATCTAGAAAGACTAGTACCCTTTTTTTGACAAGTATTTCAATAATTTTTGAAAGAGATTGGTATGAAATTGCTCGGATCTTCTGAAAAGTGGAACGGAATATTTTCCAATTGCAAAAAATCTATTAATAGCTCTGATCAATACATCTAAAGCAGCATCTGGGGGGTTCAGGAGAATTTTCACAGATATTTCATCGATGCCAGTAGAATTTTTGTTTATGTCCCATAATATTTCTTTCATTTCAATCAAATTTGTATCCGTAAAGTGAAAGTTATTGGATATATCGATATGGTTAAGATGTTCCATGTTGACAGGTTACATAAGAAAATTGATAAAAATTAACCAATTGAATGTTATTTATGATCATCTTGGTAGATGCAGATGCAAAATATCAAAAGGACCCCTTTCGTAGTCCATTCATATAGAACTTCGATTGTCCCATCAGGTGTGTGTTCTTTTATTTATTTATTTGACTACGTTACATAACATGAGTTACATTTGTAGCAAGTCATTCAGTGTTCAGCTAATCAGCTGCTAAAGAGCAGTCATAAATATACAGAATAATATTAAAATAAAAATAAACACAGAACAAAAGCTAGAAAATATGAAAAATATATTTGGGTGGGTATTCTAATACATTTTACAGTATTCCAGGTATTCATTTATGGAATAAAACATTCTGAAAGGAAAAGCTGTTTTACCTCATTTTTGAAACGATTTATGTTGAGTTCCTTGAGGTAATTTGGAAGCTTGTTATATAGGTTAATGTTCAGAGAATTTCGTGCTGAAATTGAGAGCCTGAATCTATGAGATATGAGAAGGTTACAGTTTCTTGTAGAGTGATCATGAATGTTTGAGTGTATTGCATAATGATTTTTGTTTTCATGTATTTCCATAAGCGTATAATAGATATACATAGAGGGAAGAGGAAGTATTTTATATTTGATGAATAAAGGTTTACATGGATCCCAATATCCAGCCCCCTCCATTATCCTGATAGCTTTTTTTTGTAGACGGAAAACTCTTTGAGACGCAGATGAGTTTCCCCACAGTATGACACCATAGCTGAGGTATGAGTGAAAGAGTGAGTGATAAGCTGTTTTCAGAACATTCGTACTCCAAACTTTTTTTAGTTGCCGCATTACAAATAGCTGGGTGCTTAATTTTTTACTCAGTAGCTCAATGTGGTCACACCAATTTAGCTTGCTGTCGAGTGTAATACCTAATAGTTTGACAGCGTTGCCTTTGCAAAATTCATTTTTGGTTGAAAATATAATGTTTTGTGTTTTAGAATTGTTCAGCTTCAACTTGTTGAATGCGAACCAATTTTCAGCTTTATTCAGTGTTTGTTCTGAGATAACATGCAACGCATTAATATCACTATGACTATTATATAGGGTAGTGTCATCTGCAAAACATAAACAACCATCAGGTGCTATGTAATGGAATATGTCGTTCACATAAATAATAAATAACAACGGACCAAGAACTGAGCCTTGAGGAATACCATGTTTAACTAACTCAAAGTTGGATTGTAAATCGTTTATGAATACTGCTTGCTTCCGATTACATAGATACGACTCTATAAATCGTAATGCCACGCCTCTTATGCCATAAAATGTCATCTTTTAAAGTAGGATTTCGTGAGAAATGCAGTCGAAAGCCCTAGATAGATCGCAAAGGGTTACTTCCGTGTGCTCTCGTTTTTCGAAGCCTTCAACTATGCTATCAACTAATTTTCGTACTGCTTGAGTGGTAGAACATCCACTACGGAAACCAAATTGTTTCTTATTGAGATTGTTATGATTATCTAAAAAACTGATGATCCGTTTTTTCAAAATTTTCTCAATAATTTTACCAAATATTGGGATAATCGATATAGGACGGTAATTTTCGGCAACATCTCTATCTCCTTTTTTAAATATTGGCACGACTCTGGACAATTTCGAATTATCTGGGATTATTCCCTTCATAAAACACTTGTTTATTAAGGAAGAAAAAGGATCTATAATAATTTCTATAGTTTCTTTGAGCAGTCTGGCATTCAGATTATGGACATCGAATGAATTAGAGTTTTTCAGATCTCTAACAGCTTCCCAAACTTAGAGAATGGAGATGTACTTCTCAAGCAGTCCTTCTAAGAGGACACCGTCATACTGCTAGGTATTCCTAGGATTGGTTCTGGTCCAGTTTGAGTTCTTTCCCAATCCATCCTTGATAGTCTATCTGACTCCTCGTTTCAGGATTACCTGAGTGTCCTGGGACTTCTCCTTTTCTCCAGGTTTCCTAACGCATTACTGCTCTCGGAAACTAATTTGGTAGTCCGAGAATATTGTAATAATTATCGGTTAGTATTGCGTATAATTCAACCTGGAACACTTATTTATTTTCCTGCACCAGACTCACATCTAAAAACCTTGATCGAAGATCTGATGTATTTGTTACCCCATAAATCAAATCCTGAGTCATAATGTTGTATCGCCAATGACAATGTTTCGAAACAATCACGAAACTGCATTTATTATTCTAACAATTCCATCAAGCAAATACCAATTTTGACATGAAAGACAGGTAATTTCAGTTTTATTACACAAACCAAACATTGGCGTAGTTGGACCTTTGTTTGCTTTTGTGGTATGCGTGATGCAAAGTCTGTTCTGTGTTCGGCCATAACCCCAATAAAAAATCGAACGAAATGAAGATTACAATGCAGCTCGAAATTTTATATAGGTATATATCAATTATTAGTAGGCATGACTAATATCCAAACTCTATCTTTGAATTAAAAAAAAGCTGATAAATTTAATGACGTTATTGCCACATTTGATTTATTATGAACAAATATCATGGTGTCTCTTAGATAAGGCTTCGACCCAATTAACTGAAACCTTATGGCCAAATTGGAATTAGGCACATTTCCAATATAAAATATAAGTGACAGTCATAAATCATTTTCATCAAAGACTGCTATCGGGATCTACTATATATAGGTACTAATTCTTCCAACAGTGCCGTCAACTAATACCTGTATTGACAAGCAGTTTTATGACTTTTTTAAACTGAACACCACATTTTCGTTTATCAGAAACCGTATATTTGGTGCGGCATATATTTTTTCAACCACAATCGTAACACTGTCATCAATCACTTGAAATGTATCGAACAAGTTGATAAAATTTCTTAGAGGAAATCAGATGTAGGTATACTAAAGTTGAGATAATCTCCTTAATTCAATGAGTGATTCGAATATAATTCAATGTACGATACAGTACATCAGCTGGCTTTCTTGTCCCTATACAAACATCCAACAATTGAGCAAAGGGCTAATAATATAGAAAGGGTCACCGCCTCGATTCATAGTTACATCCACATCGGAAATGATGTAATCAACAATATGGGAGGTCTTGTGTGCATCTTACTGACCATGGGGACTTAAATTCTTCATTAAGCAGAACAAAACATTATTGGATAGACAAGAATAATTGGAAAATTATTTAGACGATTGGAATATTACCCACATTATAATGTGACTATATTTACCTAAATTCTGGCATCAAGAACTTCAATACTGATAGTTTTTGAGAGAATAAAAAAAATATATGATCGCAACTTTGAGGACGATTGAGATAGGGCTTTTTTAATCTCATAATTAGGATTATGTAGCATCAGCCTGCATCACTAATTTATGTGAAAAATACTATTCTTATAATCCAAATAAGTTAACTGACTATAACTATTCATAATTAGATAATAGGATTTCATTAAATGAATTAAGAATTTTATGATTAGTTTTTTGTCATACTCTCTCTGGCTCTTTTTCCAAATCTATTTGGGCATCGGAAGATTATAATATAGAAGATTTCATGACTAACAGATTCAAGATTGGATTATCACTAAGATTAGTTTTTTCGGCATATGCAGTGCGATAAACAAACTAAGACGTGTTATCTGTCGAGTTCAAAGTCCTTCAATGATTAGAATAGCGGGTATTCGGCTGAAGTTTAAGCTCAATTTATAAACTCCGCTGTTGTAGCTACAGTTGACGCTCCCGTTCCAAAATGTATTGAGGAGATATCCGACGGCACCTGCGTCAGTTGCGGAATTAATGAACAGATGTTTATTTTTAGCACATTCCATCTACGAACAGTAACTGCAGCGTCAACTGTAGCTATGGCAGCGGAGTTAATAAATTGAGCTTTTACTCACTTCCTCATGAATATCTACTATACGCAGAAATCAAGGTTGGTTCTATCTCTGGACTTTTATCATCGCGTTGAAGGTTGATAATGTTTCTAATATTTTCATGTGTATATAGATAACGATCTATAAATTTTCACCTATTTTTGCGTTGCTAAAATGTAAAAACATATTTTTTCAATTACTTATACACCTGTTAGATCAATATTTTTATCGACGAGAATATTATCGAATTTGCTCTACTTAATATACAGAATCAAGATTGATCAACATCGTTGATGAATCGAGAACACGGCTTGGGCAAAGTTTCTTGGGTAAGAAATGGAAATCTTCGTCAATAATTGACAACTCCATTTTGCCATTTCGCCAATAAAATTGGTTTAAATAAGCCACTCTCCTGAAGGCTGAAAGTGTCGTATACAATGACTTTCGCGGAATTGTTACAACAAGCTGTCGAAATGATAATAGGGTACTTTGTCTGGCAAAACTATACCATTTTTTCAATTGATTTGGCCGTTACTTGATGAAAATCCAGTTATTGTAAACAAACGAAAACAAAAATTTTCACGATAAATATATTTGTATATATTTTTTCGCAACATGTTTCGCTAACACTGTAGCTTCATCAGGTATAAGTACACTAAACTAACTACTACGATAACAACCATATTTATACCTAATTACACAGTTATAACAATATTTGAACCTGTCTGTAGGGATTAAAGAATGTTTATCCTCTATATGTCGGTGAATAACAAAAATAAAATGAATATCTAGTCAAGCTATTTTTAGGAAAACAAATTCAACAAAGGAGAATTATTTGAATCTAATTGGTCATTAAGCAAAAGATTTGAATTCTTAAGTCTATTAATTTCGAGTGTTTCTAAATAGTTAAGTTTCACTCCTTTGTTTTCAACATGTAATATTTTGAATTCTTCATCAAAATCGTGATTTTCTTCTGATAGGTGGTTGGAATTTGTTGAATTTGTTTTCCTATTTACATAACTCATGTGGTGTTCATGAATGCAATTTTTGAAAGTTCTCCCAGTCTGACCAATGTATACCTTCGGGCAAGTTCCACAATATTTAGGAACTATGACTTTATTATTTTTGATAAACTTTAGTTCTATGTTATCGTAGTAGTTAGTTCAGTGTAATTACACCTGATGAAGCTACAGTGTTAGCAAAACATGTTGTGAAAAAATATATATAAATATATTTATCGTAAAAATCTTATCGTTTTTCGTTTGTTTACAAAAACTATACCAGTTGTTATTGAAAGAAAGCCATCATTATTTCAACATAATTATTCACATCTATATCCTTCCTCGGAAAATCTTTGTGATTGTGTGAAAAAAATCTAACACATCAGCTGCTTGACGCAAATTATTACGAAATTCATCGCTGAACGAGTTGTGAAACTTCTTGGGAACATATTTATCTGCTCCATTTTCCCGGACCATCATCATCAGGAGAAAAGCGCGTCATTGAATCGAGCCGATTCCGAGAACATTTGATCCCACAAAACCGGCAATCAAACAGTAATTTTTGTTAGATTGTATGTGATTTACAATCCGTAAAACGATCCATCACGCCTGCCATCGATAACTGAAATCCCTGCATTATCGCTCCTTTTATGCGCCGCTATCTGCTCCACAACTAATCCTTGGGAATACATCGCACACGTAGGATACGTATATTGTATACCTTTCAACTGACGAGGCGTATTTCGACACAGCTGGTATATTATTAACGAGATCGAAGGTATTACATTCCCTCGTCAAACACGACTTTATACTCTTTGATAAAGTAATCCAGCATTTTTGAAAACACAAGTATATTTTATAACAAATCATTGAGCACAGTGATAGACTAATGTGGGGTCAAACAACTTTTTCCTACAACCCCGTATGAAAACGTCAATAATCACACTGTTTTGTTATTCAGAAAGTAGCTCATATCACCATGGTATTGTTTATTTGAAAGAAAAAAGGCACTAGTGTTGATATGAAAAATATCACAACGGTCGCCTGTGAATTGATAGAAATAATTAAATATATTGTGAAGGTACTCACTGTCAATATAAGCGTTCTCAAATCAAATTCATATTATTTATTGAAATTTCTGTCTCGTTTTGAATTATACTGAGAATTATTTATCTATTAATTTCAATGTGTTTGATACATAACCTCTGAATTCACTTCAAAACTGGAACCTATACTCTTTGCTGGAACTATTTCGATGTTGATGACAGCGGGTGAGATCATTCAAAGGAGTACGGCTACAGTTTTATGCGCGGCTTGCTGCTTGCATCAGTTTGATATCACAGTATCACCAAAGAGAAGATTCTCTGGTATCACAGATGTTTGCAAAGAGTCAAGGACACACTAACTCGAGTAACTCGTACGCGCTTGCGAACTACATACTTCTATGGTACTGTATTCCTGGTTGCGTGATTACTGGCGCTATCAGGCGTATGGTGTCAAGGTTGTTTATGTACGCTGGTGTCAATATCAATAAAATTTGTCCAAACTAAACTAACTCAATCAATCAGTAATTCACATAATGAGGAGTTGTCGGAGAAGTATTCAAATATAATCTTGAATATGGAAATAAACAGTACTTGATATCAAATCAAAACCACCTGAACTTATAGAGACCGCTCAAGTTACATTTCTGACAAGACCTCCCGCGACATGAAAGTATTCGGAGTCGTAGGAAAAATAGTGTACAAAACTCGTTGGAAAGTGTATTTTCCTCCTACCCCTATAGAAAGTACACACTTTCCTCTCTCAAATCAGGGAGGAAACTAGGGAGGAAAAGTACTTTCCTCCCCCTCATTTCAAGTAAGTTGCAAACGATGAAACTTGTGAATTCATTATATTCGTATTGTTTCAATAATTTCTAGAACATCCTGTATATCCTGTTTTTTGGTAAAAATCAAACATTAATGTTACTTCAACGTAGTTCTTCAATACAAATTTCAACTTCAGAAATCTTAGATATACGTTTTTTGAGTTCAGAATTCCGAAGGTCCCGGGTTCAGCTCCTGGCAATTGCAACTTTTTTTTTCAAGAACGTTATTTTACTTTTTTCTTGTTAGTGATTTGAATTATTGGACATTTAGATAGCTTATACATTTCGGATTGCTATTGAGTGATTGATCATTTTTTTTCTAAGAGCTGCGCTTGTAGAAAAAGGTTTATTTAGTGGGTAGGAGGAAAAAATCATATGTATTACAAATAGCTATTCCTTCACTCGTTACGTTTCCGCACTCACCGCTACGCGGCTCGTGCTAAACGACTACTCGTGTGAAATATGTCACTTTCCACACTTGTTGTGTAATATACTGAATTCGTGCTTTTTCAAAAAAATAAAAATTGCCATCAACGTCTTCTTGAAACCTACTTTAGCTCCTATACCAGATATACTGAGTGATTTTTATGTTATCTATATATTTTTCGGAAAGGAAGTAACATATGAATGAAAATTTTCAAGAATTTGTTGGAAGTTTTTCAATCAGGAACTGATTTAATAATAACTCCGTTTGCTTTTTTTGTTGACCTCAGCAATGTAATTATTGGCAAAACCATCATTGAAAACAGACAAATTTTGTACAAACACGGATACCTTTTGTTGCAAGGCCCTTTTTTCGGAAAATATACCTTCAATAACTGACTGATTACTTTGATCCACCTCTCCCTATTAATTAGGACTACACATATACAAATCTCGATGAGATTTTGCTAATTTTGAAAAATGCCCTTTATGAAGAAACAGAAAATCACAATGTTTTTTGTGTTTCTTGGTTTTTGCCTCTAGTTTATCTGGCTATGGGAAGGTTACGAAATATTTCACTTAATGTTTAGGAAGTTTAAGTGATAACTTCATTGTTATTTTACAAAAATGAGTCTATATATGATGTATTTGTGGGTGTATGTTCATCATTGAGGATGCAAGACTCAACTATAGTAACTATTGATCTCGATTGATTGATTGATTGAAGGTAAGGTGTAAGTTGATGTTAATTCCATATAATCTATTTTTCATTCGCGCTAAATTGAGAATATTCTTTATTCTTACCACATCCATTTCATTTCTTGCTATACTTAGGTTAAAATTGACATCACTGAACACTTCAATTAATTGAGAATATTCTTTATTCTTACCACATCCATATCATTTCTTGCTATACTTAGTTTAAAATTGACATCACTGAACACTTTATGATGAAATGTATAATGGCGGTGCCAGCTAAAAGCTTCTAGACTACAACATATTTTAGGTATCATCAGCACAATATGTTATATATAAGCTGTAGTCTTTGAATTAACCGAATAAAGTTGTGAACACGAAGAATACAAAAGTTGTTATTGCATAATTATTCACCTGTCGTTTTACTGCGTCCAAATGGTGATGGATATCTTGGCCCCCCTGTGACAATTGGAGATCCCCATAAACTCCTGCAATAGGTGGCAAATCCATTCGGAGATGGAAATTGAGAAGGTGACCCATGGCGTTCAGAACCTGCAATGATCCAAAAAGAAAATATATCGGTATGATGCAAAACCGAGTGCAAAAAACTATGCCGATAGATGGTGCGAATGTTGTGAGGCAGTATAGTTGCAATTATTGACATTTCTAAAACTGCCCAGCATCCGCTTCAGCTGAAAGACTATCATGAACTTCCTATTTTTAGATAAAGTGGTGTATGCAAAAAACTAATAGTATATCCTTCGCCACATTCCCCAACATTAGAAATTAAATCTTTCCGATTTTTCGAGAGCATAAGAAGTTCGAATATCAAGTTACATTCATATCATCCGGAAACAATGACTTACTCGTATGTTCAACATGTGCGTATATCTCTTCGAGGCAAAAACTCAAAGGTTCATTGCGATGTAGCCTACAACGCACATGTTTCATTGAAATGAATTGAAACGAGATCCATAATGTTTTTTGTGAATGAACAATTGCTTCCTGTACATCGAGCTTTCACACAGATTTTTATGCTCATAAACATATTGTGTTGTATTGTATTACACGGCGTACTTAGACCAAATGGAAACATTTTTTATTATTTTATTTATTTAGATCTCATACGTTCAACAAACCTGAATCCATTTGTATATTAAATGTTGATGAAACATCAGAAAATAATGTTCTTCATCAATTACAATTTATTATAACCGAATATCTCAAAAATTACCGCTTTCTCTGAACGCTATTCATTGAAAACTTTGACTCATTCAATCAAAATAATGTTTGGTACATCAATTTGAGACGATTGTTTTAGCCTATACTACGCATTATACCTATACCAAATTATTGTGGTTTTCCCATTTTTTAAACTTCGAGGTCGAGACAAAAAAATATGGAATGCATAGAGTTGTGTGTGCTTTACCATTATTTGAGATCTGTTGGGAAGTGATTCGTGGTACAATACCGGTATAGGTGATAGGTATGATTTTTACTTATAGGTATAACCTGTATAGGTATGGTATAAGCGGGATTCAAACATTTCTTCTTCGCTGTGTTCATCATTATCCCGATTTACAAAGTTATTATCTGCCTAAGTAATTTTGGCATAATGGGATGAGGGAAAAAGAAGGAACGGATATAACAGAGCCGGCGATAAACTGTAGAAAACTAATTATTTTTTCGTCAATTTCAATTAGCGCCAGCCATATGCAATCTAGACCTCACTTCAAAAGGAATTCAATATAGAAATCAAATTATTTTAACACTCCACTCTCGGCCTGATCTGCTTTATCTCTCCATTCATCATTTTCATCATCAGTTATATGGAACTGAATGCCCGAGATAATACGCGAAAAACACAGAACCGTACTCACTCATTATAAATGATCGTAAATAACGTCCTATAAATCTTTGGATATTTATTTCCAATGTACAAACTCCTTCTATGTACCTACCTATATATTAAAGGTCAGGTATCTGATGGTATTAGGTATAATCTGAAGTTTTCATCTCATGGTAATTTGTCTTAAATCATCAGGTTTCAATTTATTCTCAACTATATCCAGCCAGAGTATAGTGCTTCGGATGATACTTAAAAAGCTAAGGTCCTCGTTTTCCTAATAACCCATAGTCTTTGACTTACGAGGGTTGCTTTGCTACTAAGTTGGCGGTTTAATACACTTTTAAAAACACTTACTTACATAATATTATAAAGTAGAGATTTGGAGACTGTGGCTTGAGAATATACAACTAATGAAAATATAACTCAAAACTACAAAATATTTGAGAAAAACTAAATACGTATTTCGACAACTAAGTTGTCATCTTCAGTAGAAATACCAGTTTTAGGTAATACGTATTTGGTTTTTCTCAAATATTTTGTGGTTTTTGGTTTATATTCTCATTTGTTGTATAGGTACATAATATTTTATATTAGGTATACCGCACTATCTGCGGACGCTTATTTATATCAATTATAGCAACTGTCAAATCATTTCTGCTACATCATTTTCGGCATGTAGGCAGGAGATGACGTATCATGAGAATAATCACTTCTCTGGAGTTTATATTGCTTACACTAATTGCCCAAAATGCAGCTGCCGAAATAAATCCTTTGACGGCACCTTTAATATCGTTTATCCGACAATAAGCTAATGAATAGTGATCATATGGAACATTGTTTTTAATAACATGCTGTAAAAAAGGCTTGTCAATGACGAGTACGATTTAAATCATTATGATAGAAATATATTGTGATGATTTCATTTTATCACTTTCTATACGGCTATAGCCTTGTAGGTAGAGGGGGTCGTTGAGGCTGTGCAGCCTCTCAAGCACCTCGAACTATTAGATCTTTTGTGCATAACCCTTAATCTAATCGAGGCCCGGGATTCCGAGGCCACTTGCGAAGTTTATCAGTTTTCTGGGAGCTAGGTTCCATATATTGTGATGATTTCATTTTATCACTTTCTATACGGCTATAGCCTTGTAGGTAGAGGGGGTCGTTGAGGCTGTGCAGCCTCTCAAGCACCTCGACCTATTAGATCTTTTGTGCATAACCCTTAATCTAATCGAGGCCCGGGATTCCGAGGCCACTTGCGAAGTTTATCAGTTTTCTGGGAGCTAGGTTCCATATATTGTGATGATTTCATTTTATCACTTTCTATACGGCTATAGCCTTGTAGGTAGAGGGGGTCGTTGAGGCTGTGCAGCCTCTCAAGCACCTCGACCTATTAGATCTTTTGTGCATAACCCTTAATCTAATCGAGGCCCGGGATTCCGAGGCCACTTGCGAAGTTTATCAGTTTTCTGGGAGCTAGGTTCCATATATTGTGATGATTTCATTTTATCACTTTCTATACGGCTATAGCCTTGTAGGTAGAGGGGGTCGTTGAGGCTGTGCAGCCTCTCAAGCACCTCGACCTATTAGATCTTTTGTGCATAACCCTTAATCTAATCGAGGCCCGGGATTCCGAGGCCACTTGCGAAGTTTATCAGTTTTCTGGGAGCTAGGTTCCATATATTGTGATGATTTCATTTTATCACTTTCTATACGGCTATAGCCTTGTAGGTAGAGGGGGTCGTTGAGGCTGTGCAGCCTCTCAAGCACCTCGACCTATTAGATCTTTTGTGCATAACCCTTAATCTAATCGAGGCCCGGGATTCCGAGGCCACTTGCGAAGTTTATCAGTTTTCTGGGAGCTAGGTTCCTGACATCGGAGGGCTCTAAGAAGGCCCCTTCCAGGAACTTGAGAGCCTCTTGCAAAAGAGTGCTCGGCATTCGCACAGCAAATGTTCTGCAGTTTCAGCGAAGTTCTCGCTATTGCCTTAATTGAATATTTTGGCAGAAGAACAATTTAGGTTTGTAGATATTGCTTGATAAGTGGTAATTTAATTTATTTCAATGAAATGAGTCAGGCAGAGGTTCAAGAATTAAAAGTTAATTTGTAGTTTCATTGATGAGTGATGGAAACAATATTATTTATCAACAGTAAAAACACAAGAGCTTTCTTTATCGGATAAATTTCGTAACGAAATAAATTTGCCAATCAGTTTTTCGAGCAAAATTACTGATAGAAAATTTTTGAGATAAAAAAAGCTCGAGTGTTTTTTGGCAAGATAAATTAACGACCGAATATATGAATGAACAACAACAATAATTATCTTTATTGATACAATCAAATTATTTAAATCAACAGTTATCAAATACACAATTGTTATAAATTGTTTGGTTTGGTGTACTGATTTTAAAATTTTCTTCTCTGGTATTCACATATGTAGAATATTCATTTTGATTTTTCTCACTCGAGGCAGACATCAAAGTGTAAGTTACTATACTTGAATACCGAAGTATTGAAAATAATTCTTAAATGTCGCCTTATATGAATTTTCAAATAAAAATTAATGGTCGGATGTCTAATACAGTGAAACTGACAGTGAAAGGAATCTAGAGGGTTGGTTGAGAGCATAATAATTATGATGGACTTGAAGTAACTTTGTGTGACCTATATCCTATATGCGTATCCCATCTTGACTGAAAAACTAAATTTCTATGCAAGGCATGAGCTTTTCATCTGATTTTATTATAATGAATTATGGTGTTCCCAAGGGTTTTGTTTTGGGGCCCCCACTGTTAATTATCTATATGAATGTCATATTTTTCGCGATTTGAGAAAATCACCCCGCATTTTCCATGTCTCTTTAAATTATACTATATCTGGGTGTCCCAAATAACGATTTTGTATAGGCATGATCTAAATCATATATACACGCTCGATGGTGAAACTTTTTCAATCCACTCTGACTCATATTCTATATCGCATTATTCCCCAGTTCGACAAATTCGATTCGAAAAACTCGGTCGTAATTATGATATGGTGTCAGGTATCACGATGATATCTCTGGAGACGCAGAAAATGGCAAAGCTTCCTTCCCGATATTGGATTTATTATTGGAGATTGCGAGAGATTGCCTCTGGATGGCGAGCGGTTTCCGTGATGTAAAGAGAAACCGGTTTTCTCTTACCAAAATATATATTGCCGGCGGTTAAATCCACAATAGCTCAATCAAATATTCATGCAGTCATTGAATTCTGAATGAGACGAATGTGGTGTACGCGATCCGTTGAGAGAATTATTGTGTTTTCCACAAATCGGGAAAATTGTATAGGTAGCCTTATTTTGACCGAAAAAACTTGCGAAATATCCATCAACTTGAAGAATTTTGCTGAGGCAGCAAGTTTTTCTACAAACGGTTGCCAGAGTAGCGTTTGACGCTTACAAACTTCAACACAAAGTTGACGTTTTCCGAGGAATGTCATTAAGTGACAGCATTGCCGCTCGTACGCGGAAATAATGTCATGATCTGAAAGAATATTTGCGCTCGCATCCATCATTGCTGAAAACGAACTCATTCTGTTGCATGATGGAAAAAAATGGTGACAGTGAATTATCTAACACGTCTCCTGATGTAGCATCAGAAAGTGCGAAACATTGTGAATTTGAACCTCCCACCAGAGAAATCTAGGAGAAGTATGGATTATAATATGTTAGATTCATGGCGTGGTGCCATAAAATGCTTGAATGCCAAAGATATCAAAGTACCAAAGAATCCTAAACACTAGTCCGTTGAATATAAAGCAAAAATAAGCTTGCATCGCTATATCTTTTTGGTTCATAACGTATTATAACTGTGGGATAGACATAAGTTTTCAAGTAGCCTCAATAGCATATACATAAACATAAGTAGTAGCCTCAATAATAATCAATGAAATTAATGATTCAGATGAAGAATATTATGAAATGTAAGATATGTCTAGGAACTGTGTTTGTAGAACGCAAAGTGTCTTGCCGCTCTCGAAAGATTATCTAACTGTCTTTTTCGATCAAAAATCTATCATTTTGCAGTCTAAATACACGAATAGCTATGGACTAGTCCAGGTTTTATCGTCATCATTTTCATTGTCTTTGAATATATAGGTAGACCCGTTGAGTAGTAGATACACTAGAAATCGCTTAAATCGCGAATGAACGGCTATAGTTCTGATTTTTATTTTATTTTGAGCATTGTGAGGAAACTATTAGGCCCACAGACATCGTTCTGTGCTCAAATCGAAGCTAATTACATTTACTACAACATTTTTGCTTTAACTTCTCCCTTAAAATGCCATACATTTTCCTGTTTCACCAACCAATAGGTATATATAATTCAGTACTATTTCAATATACCTATACATTATCTTTATCCATCTACAACTCTACTCATCATTATTTTTTCAACATACCCTGTTGTTCAAATATTTATTATCCTGTTTGTCCTTAAGTATAGCGTTCGGTCAACAGACACCTGTAATCCTCTTAGATATTATGGGTATAGTAATGGATCCGATTACGCTTAGAGATTTATGCCGTTTAAAGGTTTTGGCTTCCATGTGAATCATTGATGAAGGAAGATATCAATTATTGCCATCTGATGATCTTAACTATGTATGATGAATTTCTGATGACACTATTCGTTTTAGGAAGTTGATATATGTTTTCTTTTTCTGAACGGTAAATTTACACCATCTGATATGATGACATATTGACCCGCGAAACCGTATACCGAACAACAAAAATTCGGTGATCAGATGAGAGAGCAAGAAATTCCTGACAATCATTCGAATGGGAAGAGGAAAAGGAATTTTATTTATTCTGATCACGATGTAAATTTTATAGTTCATTTACTCAGGTATGATAATATGTTAGAAGAGTTATATTCCACAAGATATTTCAAGAACAGGACAACTTCCCCGAGTTTTGTTGTTTTGTGATAGTTGATGTGTGAAGAACTATACAAAAATAGCAGCCCTGATGAAGACAAAAGACATTCCGAAAGAATGTCAGAATAAGAATTTTTATTATTAGTAGTAGGTATTTTTTGTGGAACGCAACTGTTGATAAACAATATTGAAATTGAATATCAATGAAATTATTATTATTAATTTTCTTATTCATTCGGGATTTGAAAATGAACGCTGACAATTCCATCGATATACAATGATGTTGATTATTGAATGCAGTTGCGTTCCAAGTATTTTTCGAAAATCTTGATAGTTTATCTATATAGGCGGTTATAGTTTTCAGGGTATCTGAAGGCTATAGAAAGAGGAATAAAAAGTTCAGGTCCGTATTTATATAAAAACCAAGTTGATTATGGTTTCTATATAGAAGAGAAAACGTTGGAATTCAAATCTGACAATGTCATATCGTATAAGAAGAAAATTTTCATTCATTTCCGTTCATTTCAAGATAATGCCAGAAAAACAAAATGAAAGAATTACGGATTTCACATCAGTAGATATACATCTCGGAAATAAGTATTTTTCAAATCACGAAACGGCACTTTTTTTATAATTTTACCGATTCTGTATCTCATTCTATAGTTCTACCGATTACGAGATTAAAATGATGAGGCTCGAATTTCAGCCACCCTGATGTACTCAGACAAAAATCATTATTGGCGTACCTATATATATAAGTACCCTCAATAAACGTTCTGTGAGTCATATATTTTCGTTCCAAAATAAAAATCCGGTGCGGGAATTGCTTGAAGTCGGCCGCCCTAGCTTCTGGCGCCAACAATTACGTCATTGTTCTGATTAACGAAACAAATCATATACAGTATGAGGCCAATTACCTTAAACTCAATTGTTATTTCCGATCTGCACAGATGACGACGACTTCGGTCTAATTGCCCATTGGCGTTTTTTCTGCTGTTAAGAGGGCATCATCTGATATATGAACGTACTGAAAAAGTATTGTTTAAACACGAAACACGAGAGACTTTGAATCCTCTCAGTTGGCTGTGGCGGCTAGAATATGCTCTTGTTTTAATGCTAGGTGCGAGTAATTATTTAGAAAACTCCATAATATCCATTATTCCTATATCCCAAGTAGGTATTTTGCTTGTGATCGTCTAAATCTATCTACCCCGTTTTACAATTTCTCCGTATATACTCGTCAAGTTTAAAAATTTTTGAATGAAATATTGTAACATTGATATTATAGGTACCAAGGTGGATATAGATATGGTGGTACGAGTCCCATTGAAAGGCACTAGAAATATTTGTAGACTTCTGCCTATTTGATTTTGTTGAATTCTAATCATATAGTTTCAAACACTAGAGTAATACTTTCACGACTTCATATGGATGGCGCCACGTCTGCTGATTCCGTATGATGAATATTAATTTTCACAATTTCTCAGTCATTTTGAATTTGTGTGATTTATTCAATCAATATCGTGATTGAATAATCGAACAATATTTCAAGCCAAAACCACAATTATGAATGATCTGTCACTGTCACCTGAACACGAAACCATAGAATACGGATATTGATATAGAGAACCGAATTACCGATATTGATATTAAATGCGATATTAACGCCATCTCCGAACGATTAGTGAAATATTACCGGTGTTATGTTCTTCGCTAAATCAGTCTACAGGTTTTGACGAAAAACGATTGAAGAGTCATTTCACCATATCTATATCCATCACCTTTATAGGTACCTATACCAATGGAAGTTCATATCTAAGTACTTATTCAAGTTGTATATAGGTAGGTACCTATACTCTGGGTGGTAAGGACCTCTTTGGTTTTTTTGTTCGTGGGAGAACTGTACCTACAGTGTGTCCTTTTGCACGATAATATCTCATCAGTTGAGGCTTTGGAGATAGAGAGCTGCGGTTTTCAAATTATTGGCCTACTTTTTTGTGAAACAAACATTGCGGAAAACAGAACAATTATATAGTCGTTTCTGTTTTTGAGATAGGTATATACAGGGTGAAATTGAAATTCTTCACTTTTTGAAACATCACTTCCCGTATACCTATTATATCTTGATGGTTATACTTTAAATTCATCGGCATGATCAAAGAGGGACCTTACATGACTTTTTACGTAAATTCAGAAAATTTAGTAAAAATATTTTTCTTCAATATTGGACATCCTGAATATTTTTCTATAATTCAATAAGGATTTTATCAAGCTCATCACAAATAATATGTCCACATTTTCTTTTCATTTTGAATGCAGTTAAAGATTAAAAAAAATTATATATAAGGCAGCAAATATGTTATGTATACAAAACGGCGTTGATATTTTCCGTAGGTACGACGTTTCGTTTCCGAAAAACCATCATCCGAGATCCCCATCATGATAGACATCCTTATCTTGGACACAGTGCATGCTGTATATATTCATTATCATCACATCATGTTGATTTCCTGAATGGTGGTGAGTGATGGAAAGTAAAAAAAAAGTGGTGCATGAGAGTCTAACTGCAAATCAGCAAATAATATCATTCAGAATGCCCTCTACTGGCCGTTTTTTTTTAATTTCCAAAATTTCTCTCAACTTACCCTCCCTTCCCTTTGGAGTGACCACAGTAAAGGCGCTACTGCCCTGTGGACTGTTTCGACCGCAACCAACATTCACTTCGGGGCTACCGGACGCCTCCCTGTGGGACCCACTGCTAAAGTCCAGCGGCATCACCGGATGCGAACCCAGCTCCAGAGCCATCACCGCGACCGATCAGTTACCAAATGTCAATTTTCGGTGCGGCAGAAACGAGATACACCATCATCGAGTTAGAATCCCTACGACTAGATTTATCTGTGCGTACTCTGCGTATTCGTCGAATTCCCGCCCGTGTTTGCCTAGATTCGACCGGCAGTCAACTGTTTGATAGCACAGCACACTGGATGATAAGCGCGAGCCGGCGCGGCATGGGTGTTGCCGCGCTCAACGTGACACGCGATTATGGTTGTTATGCGTGGGGGGAATAAGGAAGGGGGCGGGGCTAGGGTGTGGGCCCCGCCCCTTATCGAGGAGAATTGAATTAATGAATGGAACTGTAAACAGTTTATCCGCGAGGATTTGGGCTTTAATCGGTGATTTCGATTGAGTGTGATTTGGAAAAAGGAACTGGGGGTTGAAAGGTCGTACATAGCAGTGATTGGTTACCTACTTACTCACTCTCGGTGGTTCTGAGAGAAATTATCAGTTTTTACTGATATTCTATCAACTGGGATACCAATATATAAATATAAGTCCAGAGAAATTAAGAATTTTGATAGCAAAACATTATTAGGGATTTAAGACCAACAACTTCTGGGAATAAGTATACTTTGACTCACTCACTTTGATGGGTTAGGTACTTAGACACCTTTTGGGGCTATACAGGCTTGCTTCCTGCTTTTTTCCGAAATAAGAAACCAGAATAACTAGTAAGTAGAATAGTTCATGCACATGAAATTTTGAGAGAAGGTTGCTGAGCTCTTTCAAATGAAGACCTGCCACTCATGAATTGGGTCCCAAATCCTAAGTATACAAGCAGACCACATGAGTTATAGAAAAAAAGGCAAACTCAAAGTCTTTATTCGATCTGCCTGATGTGTGTGACTATCTACCAAGCTTTCTACATTATGTTGGAAATGTAACAATTAAAATCTATATAAACTGAAAAGTACGATAAGTACATCAGATTTACAAAAAAACGATTAGGTCTGAACTGAGACCTATATACACTTCGTCGAACGATTTTTAACCTGCGACTGGATTATACCTAAGTACTTATATGAATTCAATTCGCATATAGGTAAATATTATTAAATGAGGTGTTATAATAATATATCCGAGAATATATCAGTTCAATATATAGGTAACCTTGTTTTTAGTCCTCTAATCGTACATCAGTCGGAAACAACTTCCTAATATCTATCAGACAAAATTCCTTAATTTTATTCTTCACATATATAGGTAGCTTAGAGAACTTTGCGGCCACTTATGATAATTATAATGTAAACTAATTTCTGTGGTGGGCTTTTGTAATATTATGTCAATTCAATTGATGGTGTAGAAATGTCATCATCAAGTTTATCTCTGCATGGTCTGCTTGCTCGGAATCGCTTGTGATGGTGGAATAAAATATAACCAAATACTTACATCATGATCCGATGAGCATCGACCCATCATCATGAAAATATATATAGATATCTCTTATAAAAAAGGAGAGAGCACCGTCGTTTCTGTGCAATGCCTATATCTCTTGATTGCGTATAATGTTTGGAAGTTGTGATTTAGATCAATAAGCGAGGTTTCTTTTTGCACAAAATATGAGAAAACCGAGTTTTTGTGATGGAGCAATGGACTTGATAATCTCATATGAATGCTTCCATAATCCATATAGAAGGCTTTCGTGGCAAACTAGGTCAAATAAGTAGGTATAGGTAATTATATATACCTACTTAAGATTCTATATGATTTTCAATGAACGTATATATGAACCCAGGAATAGGTTTCTTCCTTTTTTGAAATTGCATCGTTGAACTCTATAGTTTTCATTGTCACCAACTTGTCACCACAACTTGTCAAGTTTATAAATATATGAGAGTGTATAGATAACCTGATGCAGGACCTTAGTTAATGATTCTGGGGGCATCACACCTCTTTAGAACGATCGAAGGAATATTCCTTTTGGTACATGAAGACAAACCGTATATATTCAAAACAACTTTTCCTTTTCATAAAGCTATATAATCCTCAATAGGTAACGCGAAATACGACGAGATCAAATGCTTCAGAGATGATGATGGAGGACGAATAAGCGAAAGCAACATCGCGCTGTGCTATGAAAACCCTTCACTCCTAAATAGACTCCCTCTTTCCAGGCTCCAGCTCCCATTTTGCGTCGCTCAAAGACGGAAAACACAACAAAATGCGCTCCTGTGGCACATTATAGGAAAGAATTGGGGCATTAGCGACGACGTTTATGACATTTTACGGGCACGAATACATTAGAACGCATTGTGGGACGACAGTCGTGATGATATCGCGAGCCGCAAAAGACAATAATAGGGATTAAATATAACAATTAGGCGGCGGAATGAAACAGACAAAGGAAACTGGTGTCGTTTCCCACAGGATTACATGCTGATTCACGACGTCACAACTCGATGCCAGGATTATACCGCACTATCGTGCCAGATATTTATGTTGGAGACGATATGATGATGGTTGAAGGAGCAGCTCGAGAAATGGTTTTCGGATATAGGGTTTGAATTGATGTGTTTCATCCATATGCATGCGCCAAATTTAAATCATGAAATGTCTAAAATTCGTGATCTCATATTCATAGGAAATATTTACTTCAAGTATATGGTAAATAAATATTGTCATTCGGAATATATCCGATGATGGTAGACATGAAGTACCTATATCTTAGCTTTGATAGAGATATACCTAATCAGAGATCTTCTAATTCAGCGAACCACTTGGACACCGACACTGGACATTTTGAAGGTAATGTTGAACTCAAATTACGAATAGTATCACCTGAACAACTATGATTTAATGAAACACAAAAAGTCAACGCACGCAATCGAAAAACAATAACGAGAAATTCACATCAACAAAACACAAATATAACCAGCTTATTGTTTGAAAAAGATCGCAAAAGTGATACCCGAAATCATTGCCGCTTTGAGTAGCTGCGAGGACATCATAAGAGAGAAACAACACTAAGAGAGTCACTCTTGAGTCTTGACTGTCATCTTCTACTTTTATTTTGGCGCATGCGCATAAATTCATCGTTGTTTTTCAAAATCGATCAATGAATAATAACGATTTTAAAAGTCGGTAAGTCCTTATATGCATGGTGGACACACTGTATATAGCGTGAGAAGATCAATATAGTGAATTAGTAACATATATAGACGCAATTTCATTCATCAATTCAAATCAATTCATCTGAACTTCATAGGTAACTACCAGGCTGTCTTCTTATTCTTTGACCCCTATACCTATACAGCTTTAACTAAGTATATAAAAACGAGGAGGAAAAAAACATTGAATATGAGAGTTTTGAGGTTTCATCGCTATACTACCCTCTGGCACTTTCAAATCAAACGAATGCGTATCGCTGATGAATAGAAAAAATGAAACCCTGTATATTAGGTACTTTTGACAATAGTGAGAGACTTTTTTCTTCTATACTTTCACCTATATTTACTTATACCTATATAATAGATTGCTGATATTTACTCAGGCCGTTTTTCATCTCATTAAGATTTCAAAATTGATTCCAGATAAGCAATACCTATAGGTATTTATATATAGATTGACGGAATACCTGCATATATACCTATAGTCTGTTCTATATAGGTATACGGAGATACCCTGTAATACCTGTATATAAATATATATTCAAATAATATGTATTGTCCATGTTTAAATCGCAGGGAAAAATTTCACAGCCAACTTGCCAACTAAAGGATCCCATTCATCAGATCAACAATGACTATAGTGAATTTCTGAACATACTTTTGGATCAAAAGTGTCAGGCGACACTGACGACAGCTTCTATCATAAGTATCAATCAAGACTACGCAATCACTTCCCCTACAATGCGGCTGATGCCTTTTTCATCACAATTCACACTCTGCCGTTGTATTGGCAACAGCAGCCGAAAAGGACTTTAAACGGTTACGCGGGTGCTTCGAGTGACGGTAGGAGTGGCATGGCCGAGATTTGAGCCAATAAGTGAGCATCGGTCCCCACTATATTATCCTAGGATCACGGAAAGCCAGCGAGATTGAAGGACACGAGTCATCCAGCCGTTTTCTCCGACTGTGATTATGATAATTGGCTGGTAATTAGCTGGGGTTCGGTTGGGTGGGGGTAATTATAACGGTGAAAGTTGTAAAAACGAGTGAAACTTAGGGTCTATTTAGTCATCCTTGTCTTTATTATAATTATTATATCTGTGATGTATTCCCAAAACTCGGAAAAAGGGTAAACAATAAAACATTGCAATAACACGAAAAGTATATTCCCCCAAAACCCAACACCTGTATCAGAATACAACGTATCAACTAAACTGGTTGCCTTTTCAGGCGGCCAAAATGCGCGCGCACTATATAAACGGTGGAGCGACTGAATGACTGAAATATAGTTTTCATATTGGATATATTACAATATCTATTTATACAACTCAAGATACTAAGGCATTAAGACAATGACATCAATATAAACAAATATTCATTACTTGAAAAGGTGAAAACATGTATGGATAATAATGTGTATTTTTTGATGAATGAATGATCTTTGCACTATTCTACATTCTCAAATTTGCCAAAAATCGTCACAGACGGTTCACACATTATATTTCTGTGGTTACTCTGGAATGGGGAGTATGCGCACTGACTTCGTGGTCTTAGTCCTAAACATAAAGTTCAAAATTAGGATTTCTCAAGGTCGCACGTTTTTAGGACGAAGACTTGAGACTAAGACAAAAATTGTTGTATAAATGCTCTTATGTAAATGCATGGATTCAACTTGGCTTAAAGACTAAAATTAGGACAAAGACTGAGACGAAGACAAAGCTGACTAAATTGACCCTAACATACATGAAACTTGATTTATTTTATTCATAATAGGCAGGCCGGATTATCCATAAGGCGGATTAGGCAACAGCCTAGGGGCCCCGCACTGACAGGGGCCCACGGGGCATAATTGATGTTGAACGCACCAAGAAAAAAGTTTCATTTGGTTTCAAATGTGACATTTCCGATTATTAACATCCGGTAATATCACCATAGAAAAAATGATGGATGCGGGGGACAGATAAACATCGTTTGGATTGATTTTTGATAATATCAACTTTTTATATACATATAGAAGTCTGATGATATCAAACGCCACAGGTGAACGAAATTTTTCACAATAAATCTGTCTTCGTTTTATTTTCTCACAAAAAATGCCTCTAATCAGAATGAAATTGTAATATATACTTATTCAAGACGTTCCGAAACAATGGAGCCAAAATTAACATCAGAAGATTGATATATGCCATCAAACTCATTGTGATGAAATTTTTGAAAATATTACGTGGTATCAGGATATATTCAGCTAATTTTTTCTTTATCGTATAGGTTTCATTTATAGGATTAAGACATTATTACATCATAAACGTATTATACCAAAACTTTATAGTTAGTCATATTACATTATATTTATGTATTTTTCATTTATTTTCGCAACGCTGTTATCAATGATACGATAAAGCTTCGAATGTAGATTATTAGCGATTTAACACCGTCTCGAGTATTGCTGCTGACTCGGCTGTCGCCTCGTAAACTAGCAACGTCCTCGACTATTATAAATCGCATAATAATCATTCCAGAATAGTAAAGGTACTTTCTATTATACCTATAGAATTGATTTCCTTATTCGTTCTCTGATGATGCTGAAGTCATCATCTGGAAAGAAGTTATTCAGATTGTGTGTTGCTTAAATTTGCTATGTACGATCTATTAGGTAGGTATATTAAATAAATATATACCTATCGAGAACACGCACTATATTTTCTGCCTAGAATTCAATATTCCACTCAAATACTTTGCCTAAAAATGCACTTCCTGATGGAGTGTAGATAAGTACCTAAACCGAACCTATCTAATCGGAGAATCCGATTGATGAGTCCAATCAGTTATATAGATGAGATGATAAAAATCAGAACATTTAAGTTACTGCACTTATTTCGAAAATGGAATGGATTTGAAAAATTCTTCAATTGTCATTCTAGAAAACACGAATTAATAGTGTGTCCCTACTAAATGGCTAAGAGCTCATTCGAGAGTAAATCTGAAGGAACATTGCTGATATTATGGAGCTACTCCTGATGATGGAATTGCCTGAAATAATAATTTCATATGAAATTCAACAATATTTCTCTTTGGCAGGTCTTTGGCCACCATAATTCCACCATACACGCTGTTGAATGATGATGGGAAAAACGGAATGAATAAATGTGACCTTAGAGTTTGGAGTGCGATAACTATTATGACGATGATTGTCAGGACGAGGTCCGAGAGAGGCGTTAATTATTAAATAATTAGCCAGCAGCGGAGCAAAGTTGGCGTGGGAAGCGTGTGAATGTTCCACGTCCAGTACATGAAGCAGGCTGTTTTGCTAAAAAACAATCAAATCGTAATTGTGACATCCGTTTCATTCGGATACCATGTATGAGAAATTAGAATTGTGAATAATGATTTTCGGAAATAACAAGGAAGTTATTCCCTGAATAGGTATATAAGTACCTATATATATATAAGAATCTGATTTTAAATAATAGGTATTGGTACAGGGTATCAATAATGATGAAAGTAAGACCTGTTGGCGCTACTCTTCAACTGTTTCAGCAGAAAAATCCTTGATTTGAAACAATCGAATTTCAGCTCATAACGTAGGGTTATCATGTACCTATGCAACAATAGATGGCGCTACTGTCGAAAGATATTTGAATAATTTTCTTTCAATTATGTTTGTGTAGTGTTTACCACTGCAATACGAACCCCGGCAGATATACATGGAAATAAAACTTGCTGTTATCACCACACCGTTTATTCATCACGCAGGTACGTGCTGCCGGCCACTCACGTGCGTATAGTACTTGACCACGGACATATCGATACTGAAAATACTGAAATACTGAAATACTGACCCCGGCTAATCTCCGCTAACATTGGTACCATCGCGCATGTGACCCGCCGTACACGAGCCTGATAAGGAAATACAAAATAAATACGAGATGGCAAATTTGCCGTATATTACAGTTTGATACATATTCTCATGAAAATCATTGAAAAATGAAAGATTCTTCAATGAAACTTTTAGAAACGATTAGACGTCAATCACTCACGCAATGGCACGTTATAGTAGTAGGCGAAATCAAGAGATTTGGGACCAGTCACAGGATAAGAAAGTGAATTCCATCTCTGTGTAAATTATCTATTTGAATTTCTATAGGTTTACAAACTAAGCAAGGGTGATTCAGAACATGTCCGATAACCCATCAATTCAAATTTTAATTTTAATATAGGTATACTTCATATATTTTTCAGAATTCATTTTGTTCCGTAAAATTGTCTGAATGCTGCTATAGGACTTCAGGAGTCCTTTTTGGCATGGTATATTATGTCCCAAACGGAGATAAACCTATACAGGGTGCATGATCAGAAAACTTTTTATCACACTCAGTAAAGTTTTGCTTCAATGGTGAATTATATTGATGTTACTTCAATTACTATATATTTATGTGGATACCTACGTATATCTGAATTTATGTGGCAACAAGGCTTTACCTGTTGATTTGAAAACTGATAAGTGACAGAATAATCTGGTACAATACCCGCCTGTCTTTATAAATTAAATTGCCCTCTATATCTATCTTTCGAAATAAAAGAATCAGTTTTTTTCTGGTAATAACGTTCGTTTAGGAACTTAAAGCCCGTATATGCCGTGATAATTTCAATTAAAGGCAATGTGAATGATTAAACAAAATAAGAGATTTGACGTATCAGAGTAACTCTAAATGAAAGTTAATTAATTAATGTAGAAAACGAGTAAAAATACTGAATTAAAAAAGTGGTAGATTGCGGCACTCCAAGACATGTGGGCATCGATTTAAAAATCATTAAAAACGTTGGTAGTCGACTTTTAAATTATCGTTTTATGGCACATTGGAAATCTCACTGGATGATAATTCTGACCCATTGCGACGATGAGGGTGATTCAATGCAAGCAATAACGAATTTGCGCTAATTGGACACTTATTTATACTACCATCAATGTCACAATTCGTTACCAGTGGTAAAAAATATATATCTAAAAGCGAAAAGCTCAATTAAAAAAAAAAGAAAACGTGGAAGCAACAGAGAAGATAAATTCGATACAAATTGAAGATCCATCAATTGGAATCGAAAAATGAAAATAAGACATTATCGTCTTATCCAATTAAAAGTATCAAACACAGTTTGAATGACTGGTATAGACTACGAGCAGAAAATAACTACTTTCCTGGCAGATACCACGCAGAATTATATTTATACTCTTAATTCATGCAATGATTCACAGTAAATGCGGAGCATGCACACATGTTTCTTTTTCCTGAAACGTGGAAAAATTCACATCGAGACAAGCACGTTTAACAACCTACAGACCGGTTTTAGGCTTATTGGCCCTCATCAGTGCAGGGTAGCCAACCAAGTAGAGATACTGAGATCACCACTCGAAGCGTTGCCTGTGTCAATGCAATATCCCAACGCACTGAGCCGCGTTTCAAGAGACACTTTGGAATTAGCGACACCTTCCGGAGGAAGAAAGAAACATTCCAGCCACTTCCATGTGATGCTTTCAATTAACAATTCAGGTTCAGGAGTTTTTTGGATTTTTGCTAATTTTATTATTAATATTATTTATATAGCAATTTCCTTTGAAAAAATCAGTGCGCACTCATCAGTACATACCTTCCTCTTTTCATCACTGTTCTGAAAGAGAGACAGAAATATATTGGGTGCATAAAAACTCGGCTAGTTCATGACCAATGGAAATACATATCCAATATCCATCGTTACGAGTGCGGTCCTGAATGTCCTACAATTGCAATATCGATACTGCATTCATTTGTTCCTTCCCCTCGATTAAATCAAATCATCATAAAGGAAGTAATCTTCCATTTTCCATTGAGCACACAACATCGCGAATTTCTTTCAAGCTCTGAAGGTAATTTCCGTTGAAGAAGAACAAAGGAAATCTCGAGTGATTCGATAGGCGGAAATACCTGCTCCACCAATCGCTCTCTTTGATTTCTTCTTTACTGTTTTCATTTCGTTTTTGATCTCTCATTGTGTAGATTTTACGGTGCTGCGAAATCTCCATTTTTATGGAAGTTTTATACTGGTTCTGAATAGACGTACCACCATACTCTTTGAAGATTTCGCCTCGTTTGTGTTGAATCTTAAGAAAAATCGGCCACTTTTCCTTCCACAATTATTCGTTATTGCCTATACATAAAAATCAGGTCCATGCATGATGAATATTATAGTATAGTGAATAGATATTATGACTCACTTCTATTTCGATCGGCCTCAATGAAATGAATCTGTAACATTTTCAATTGGTAATTGACCCCAAACTGAACTAGCCTGATCTTATTAGGGTAATGCTACAAGTTCAATCCAATAAAAACTAATGAATTAATCGATGAATGTATGCGAGAGTATAGATTCTCTAGATTTACTGCTCTATATCAAGCAGGACATTGAATGTCTTAATATAAATCATCGTGAAGAAATGTACTCCAAATATACTGAATTTTTAAGTGGTCAGTGGCGGACTCAATGTTTTAATCAACAAAAAGTAGGTACCCCAAAATATTTAACGCCTTTTATATATATCAAAAGAAATTGTTAGACATGTTTTTTCATGCGATTCAGGTTTCAAGGCACAAATTGAAATTCATATGAACATGAGTAAGTTTAATTATTTTTTCTATTTGAGATATTTTTCTCACTTTTGAAGATATCAATTTGAGATTTGGTCTGGTTAATACTTCCTATAGAAGATCACCAATTGAAGTATTTCAAAGGTTCTCAAAATCTACAGGGTGATTCGTTTTTGGGGGGTAGGGGCTTCTTATCTATTAAACTAAAAAGGTTTCAAAGAGGGGGCCTTCAAAATCCTCCAAGCATTTGCATGAGTTGTCTCGTTATGATAGTTTGGATAATACAGTTTTGTATATTGAAAATAAAAGACGATGGGCACAAGGTATATTGATCAATCAGAACTGATTCGAATTTTTCTTAAATGTTTAATGATCCATCAACTATGCGTCTACTCGACAATAATCACAAGAAATAAAATCAATTATTGGTAAGGAAATGTTTCAGGGCTAAATGAGATGAAACGTTTCAATTTCAATAAATTTCATTGCATTTTTATCGAATTTTGTCCTAGAATAAATCGAATCAAAGGCAAAATCAACATAATCTCTCGTGAAAGATGCAGCTACTATTCGATATAAGTATGTGGCTGAAAATATCTCAGATCAATCGATCAGGGGCAGTAACCAAATTTCCAGAATATTCCTGCCACATTTCAAGTTTACGCCTCAAAGGTATATCACCGGCCGTGAATCACCCTGAACTAGCATAATATTTGCATAATTCTCAAAAAACCGTATATATAAATCGTTTATTTAGCCAAAGACTAACATAGAGTTTGTCAATCACATAAAAAAATTATGGAATCAGAAAATTAAAATCATAAATATAGGTCAACAAAAATACATCAAGATACTTAAAACACACATTAAAACCAATTCAGTACAAGAATTTTCTTAAAAAACAAAATCAATCCATGAGTTAGTGAGATAACACAAATACTTTCTCACTGTCATCTTGTCATTAAAAAACTTCTCAACTTAACTCTGAACGATCCAAGAGATGCACTATTTTTTTATTTCATTTGGCAATTCATTGTATTCACTCAAACCTTTGAAAAATACATTATTCTAGGTCGACCTTTTTGGAAATTGTGGAACATGGAAATTTTGCCGTCCTCGAGTATTATGTTCATGTATGTCTGTGTTTTAGAGTATCCTGCAAATATTTAGGAGTAAGACCATGTTTCACTTTATGAATGAAGATCATAGTATACATTTTGACATAATTTTCTACTGTAAGCCATCCTAATACCTCTAGCATTTCTTTAATTGGTGTGAATCTGGAACATTCCAAAATAATTCTCATACTCCTGTTTTGTAATTTTTGTAGACGATTTTTTTCATTCTGGTTCAGGAGATATAAAACTGTTGAACAGTAATTGAAATAAGGTAGTATGCAAGTATTATAAATTGTGAGCTTTACCCATTGACTAATACATTTACATCTACTTGAATAATTCACTTTATATGCTATATTCTTTGACATGTAATTGCAATGTTCTTCAAATTTTAAATTTCTGTCTATAATGACTCCTAAATATTTATATTTTGTGATTTCTTCTATGATTCCCTCGCCAATACTTATTTTATTAGAGACACCGTTTCCAATAAGCATCCACTTGGTTTTTTCACATTAACTTTCAACAAGTTAGCACAGCAATATTTGTAAACAATTTCTAAATTATTATTGATATTTATGAAGCAGTCGTTGATATTTGGGCTTTCATAGTATTTAAGAGTATCATCAGCAAATAAATGGATCTTACAATCATCATATTCAATTATGTCATTTATATATACCAAGAATAACAACGGACCCAAAACACTTCCTTGTGGGACACCCATTTCATTATGTATTTCTGTAGATATAATATTATTAATTTTAAGTTTTTGCGTTCTATTATCCAGGTAATCTGTCAGCCATTGCAAAGCCATCCCCTGAATTCCTATTTGACGTAGTTTCTTTAGCAATCTAGATCTATCAACAGTTTCAAATGCCCTCTGTAAATTTGAAAAGACAGCTAGAGTTATATGATTTTGCTGAAGGTTTGATTTCCATTCTGCCAGCACACACTGAATTGTATAGTCACAGTTATTCTTACTACGAAAACCAGATTGGTACTATACTGAATTAGGTAGGTATACTGAATTCGAGAATCTCGCGTGTCTATCCTATTGTTACGAAAGTACGGAGTCGCTCGGTGGACAACTTCAATCCTATTAGCAGAAATTGATGTTCCTTCCAAGCGAAGCTCTCTCGACCACCGTCGACCCGACTTAATAAAAACAAAGCCGACTGCGATATTTACTTTCCAGCAAACGAGATGGGACGTTTGTTGGAGAGGAATTAATCGCGGCGTGTCTTTCTAGTGGCGCTGCTGCTACTGCGTCTTAACAACAGGTTAATGTCGCGTGAAGCTAAATTCACTTGTTTCATTATTGTCCCCAGCCCATTCCCGCTCTCTCTTCCCTTGTCGTGTGTTTTTATCATGATCTCACTGTGGCCATTATCAGTTTTACACCCCCAGTGGATGCGACAGGGATGGATAGATACACGGGGTTTGTGATATTACCATTGTCTTCATTGCGAGCTAATTGAATTCTACATTAGGTTATCTGTTTTGTATTTTTTTTTCCAAGCTTGGTCTCAAGTACCATCAGACATTACCGGATTAAGCCAGCGCGGGGCCTGTAGCAAATTCTGTCAAAGGGCACTTGGTTTGCTTTAGGTTCTCAAGTTTAGGGTATTGAATAAAACAAAACTGTTACAAATAAACTTTTGTGATGGAATTAATATGGGCTAATTTAGAGATAACACTTTCAATATCGACTTCTTTAATCAAGTCATGCAACAAAGTGAGATGATTAAGTCGTTCTTGGCCCATTGTGTTCTTTAATTCATTTATAATACGTTCTAATGTTGAAAAAGAACGTTTGCCACTGCAGTTAGTGATCATGAGAGACAAGTAAATGCGAAATACAAATTCTTTTGGGAAACACGATTCTAAAGAATTATTTAATAAAAGTTTTTAAAATTGCTGTTCCAGCGGCTGTTTCTTGCTGTCAATAAAAGTAGCCACTTCTGTTTTCAGCAGCTCTGCGAACTGCACTAATTCGCCACCTAGGCTAGGTCTTCGTAAGCACTGACCATACTTGAGGATTTTTTCGAAAACACAAAAACACCAGTAATCTTATAATATTCTTTCATATACGTTTAGTTAAAGCAGACAGTACGTTATCAACAATAACAACAAACACCTGAACTTCGAAACATTGTCCAGGTGTTTGATTTACAACAAAATCGTCGAGTGTAGTAGACCGCTGAAATGATCGGCTTGATTCGTCTTGATGTAAAACAATTATCATATTCTTTTTAACTCATGATGTCAATAGTGCCCGGAGGATACCTCCATAATTATAGAGTTCAACCAAGTCCAAAAGTAGCCAGCTCAGTTTCTTCTGACTTCACATTCATCACTTCAGTTACCTGGTTACTCCTATATTGCTTAAATAATCAGATATTACATCACCTAGTCAAAAGAACAGATTTCAACTAATTGTATCAATTCACCTTGAGCGAATTGAATTCTTCATTGGGTAATCTATTTCGTACTTTATTCTCTGCATTCGATTATTTTCCTATGAAGTCGAAAATAACAACTCTGAATCATGTTATAATACTGTCTGAAAGTCATCAGCTAGAGTTCAATCAAGTTCAGAAAAGGCAGCCAGGTCACTTTCTGCTGACTTCATTCCCATAATAACCTGTTGGATATCCAGATATTCAGGAGATTCAGATATCACCTGACCTTGTCAGAAGGACATTCCCTACTCATTTTGTCAATTTACCTTCCTGCGAGAAGTTCTGATATCAACTTCCCTCATGGCTCAAGTTCATATGAGTTCATCTATACCTGCAAACTTTGTCTATGCCTTTTTTCTTTAAGAAAAAAGCGGTATGTCTTATGTTGATATATTGATTCCAATGAAATACAGGTGGCTGTTCTACATGGAGTATCGAAAAATCGATGTTTCCAGAATTTTCTATGTTGCTGTGAGTGCGATAAAAATGATGATACAAGTTTCAAATATGGTATACCTATACCTATGTCAGTAGAAAATTTATAATCGGTTGAATACAATGATTGTTTTACCAAAGTTGGCCATGAAATTTAAACTCAAATCATATGTCAACTGACAAACGACGTCGCCATTTACCTACTACTCGAAAATATGGACAGAATTATTGAATTAACTGCCATTTGCTGTAGGTAGACGATTGTATTGGAAGGTTGAGAGGGATATCTAGAAACTTCGTTTTCTCTCCTCAATTTCAAATTTGGAGCGACCGGCCTACCTCCCCAAAGAGGTGTGTAGAATTTCTATGGTGTATTCACGGTCTCGCATTGCGCAGCCAAATTCGATGAGTGACAAGGGTTGGTTTCAAAGTGATAGAATATCGATATTTCACCCAGCAAGTTGATGGAAAGGATAAAATATATCCTATATTGTCCAAGAATTAATTCACATGACAAAATTCTGATGAATTTAAATAGTTATATAAGCGATATATACATGTATGCAGCTGTATGATCCTCAAAATTGATAGAGACGGAAAGAATCATTAGGAAACCAAATGAAATATTTTAGTTACATCCGGTTTATCCGGCAGTGCCGCGTCATTTTTCAGAAGAATAACCTGTATTTTGTGACTTTTTGGATTCCTCTCATGATTCTGATTCAATTTCGAGTTTTTCTAAAAAGTGACAAATGCAACCCATAGAGCATACCTACGCCATTTTTATACAAATCAATATTTTTATTAATACACCTTTACTGTAACAAGTCCGTCTAGTAATCAGAAAGAGTCATACTGGATGCTTCTGCTGATATGGATAGAAGTTACTTCTTTTGTCTGACAAAACCTGCATGTTGTTTCTTCAGCCAGACCTATGTTTTTCATATGTTTATTGAGTTCACAGTGTCCTGTAAGCAAGGTGGATATAGGATGGTGAAACAGCTTCCTATTAACAAGCACTAGAATAAACTGTCGACTTTTGCCTACTTGATTTCATACCGTAGTAATATTTCCTGAAATTAACAGAGATGGCGACATACCTTGTGTCGGTAAAACATAAACTGTGCTTCTGTCATCTTTTTATCCGTTTCATCTGTTCTAGATGAAAAATGACTGAGAAGAGTCAAAATATCAATATTCATTCCAGATTTATAGAAAATATATTGTTCAATGCCGTTTCAAGTCACGTCTGTCAGATGCGAACCACAGAAATACATAAGCAACAGAAATCTTCTTCGATAATCGATCTTACCGACATCTTCATTCAAGTAGCTGAAATATTACTACCTTCTCAAACGGTCTACAAGTTTTTCGCAGAAACAATTGAAGAGCTGTTTCACCATCCTTTATCCACCTTGCCTGTAAGCATGCCTACTATTATTGCTTTTACGGACCTTCTATCCTTGCTCAGAAGGTCTGCCGTGAGCGATGGTGATGGTTTTTTAAGAAACCTTTTCGCCTGTCTCTGTCCTGGAGTTTGTTCCCACCAGCTTTGGGCCTGTTTTTCCACCCATTTGCTGGTTGTTTTCTTGATTATTGCTTTTGCTATGCCGCACAAAGGTTCTGGGCCGTAGAATGCCGTTGGCGAGCCTTGTCTGGCTAATTCGTCAGCTTTTCCATCCCCTTGATGTCCTCTGTGACCTGGAACCCATGCCAGGGTAATTTTTTGCGGTTTGCTAATTCATTCAGGGCACCGGCACAATCCGACACAAGTTTAGAGTTCCCTTGGGTGGTTTCCAGTGCTTTGAGTGTTGCCTAGCTGTCGGAGAATATGACAACGGACAGACCTAACCTATCTTGCCGGTTTATTTCTCCGATACAGAGATGTATTGTTGCTACTTCAGCTTATGAAATACTGTGGTGTCTTTCGACAGGCTCACTGGGATTGTTTTTTTGCCGTAGATTCCGGCTCCAACTCCTTCCTCGGTCTTCGAGCCGTCGGTATACCAGATTGATGCTGCACTGATAGGTTCTCCTTCCTCCTCCCAGTGTTCTCTGTCTGGAATACTGACACAGGAAACATGCCACTATAATATTTTGTTAGCGGCATATTCTCCAGAGGTTCAACGACCGGCAGTCCCATAATAGAGTTTTTCTGGTATTTCAATTGACTTTGCAAGAAATATAGGTACTCTCCACTGAATCACAATGTAGATATACGATTTGATCTTCTAATTACATCGTTTGCAATCCTGGATTACTTTTTCTGTAGGAACATTAACCAGCAGTGGCGGATTTACACATGTGCCGCCAGAGGGCTTTTCAAAATTTGCTGCTCCTACGATTCGATACCCTAATTCACAATTTCACTGCGGGAATCGGATATTATGTATACTTACATTGTGTTCGTACAGCGGGAACCGGATTAATACGCAGTATTTTTTTTCGGATACCAACCAAAATAGGTACGCGAATTTCTATATATTTCGTGCTGCTATAAGATGTCAGTTCATTGCTAGCCGAGATGTTTGATAATTATTTTAAAACTTTGTGCTATGGTCTTCACTTCGGGAACCGCGTATGAATCAGCTAAATATTTCTTACCAGGCAAAACTTTAGAAGTTTTGGTTCACGCATGCATTTATGTGTTCTATTATTATCGATGTTTCCATATTTACATTTCACTTGGAAATCAAATATTTTACTTGGAATTTGTTATTCAATCAATCAATCAATCAATTCATTTATTGTTTAAGCAAAACATACAGTTTCATAAACAAGGAATTCGGCTATTAAGTGAAGTAAGTATTATAATATAAGATAGAAACAGAGAGAGAGAAAAAAGTCTGAACCAAATCAGATAACATAAGCAGCTATAAAAATAAGAAAAAAAAAACATTAACCATATCTCTAGTTAAGTATAAATATTCCACCACCTACACATGTATTTTACCAGTTATATTTATATAATTTCTCTATAAATATGCAACAGACCAAATAACATCGATGTAATAAAAAAAAATGAAAAAGAGACCCGTTACGAATTAACATACAGACCAAAAATATATAAATGAAAGAGAACCCAGTGCCTAATGAAAATTACCTACTCATTAATAATGAATGATCTGATTTTCAAAATATTCCAGATATGTGTGGCTATTGATTTTGCTTCAGTGGGCGTAATATTATTGAGCGTGCCAAACAAATTGTTAATATTCTCCAAGCAGGGAACGTTACGGGGTCGCATTGAGTTATATATACACAGTAAAAAAAATATATTTGTTAATGTCTATTTAGTTGAAAATAGCAAGAAATTTGTTAATAACCACAAACATTATATCTATATTAGCATAACATTTATCCGAGGAACTTGTTAATGATGAAATTTGTTCTTTTCACTACAACGATTAGTTAAAAAATGTTCGTAACAAAAATTGTTGTGAAAAATACTATGTCTTTTGTTGATTTCTATGAATTTTAGTGAAATAGACAAAACAAATATTTAATCTTCCAAAAAGTAGTTGTCATTTTATCAACGTTTGACGACGATGTGCAAGTCAGAACGAGGTAAGCTCAGTACTTGGTAGTCTTTCGTGTCGTTGAGGTGTGCGGTGTGAGGTGAGCGTGCAAAGTTTTGTCTCATCAGAAAAGAAGCAACACCTCCATCAAGTTAGAATTCACTGAACTAATCTCTGGTCGATGATGAAGAATTGCTGCATATTAAATATATATTGAAGGTAAGGTTTAATTATTTATTTTTAGTTACATATTCATTCAAGAATATATTTGTTTCTATACCAAACCATTTGTTGAATTGAAAATATCTTATTGTTGAAGTAACGAAATTAAATGATATTTCATTATATTTAGAGTAATTAACCAAATTGATTTGTTGAATAACGATCATTGGTTTAACTTTAATCGAAAGTACATTCTTACGAATACAAAATGTTTGGTGATTTTGCAAAACCGTTTCGTGAAACCAATTTGTAAATAATCATTACCTTTTTCAGCTATAATATATCAAGTCACAATATCTTTGATTCAAGAATTCAAGATGGATATGGTTGACTTAATTTATATTCAACATATCCTACAAAATTCGAGTGAAAAATGAAGCAGTATACGAGAGTAGTAAACGCCAACAGAGAAATTGCAACGGAAAGTAAGTAGATGAAAAATGTATTCATTGACCTAGAGCAGATGAGATGTACCCTTGAGTATAAAAACCCAATCAAGAGCTGTACTCAATTTCAGACTCATACTGAATAGTCTTTTTCAATAAGGTAGAGGTATTTTACTGCTATCTTTACGGTTTATGCATGTTCTATTGTACCTATACCAAAAGTATCAAATTCGTTAAATGCCTGTGATTTACGCCCAGTTAATATGATTTGTTCTTTGGGAAAAGTACTTGAAAAAGTTGTTTATGAACAGTTAATAGACTTTCTGGAAAAAAATGAGAGAATAACAATGTACCAATCTGGTTTTCGTAGCAAGAATAACTGTGAGTATACCATTCAGTGTGTGCTGGCAGAATGGAAATCAAACCTTCAGCAAAATCATATAACTCTAGCTGTATTTTTAGATTTACAGAGGGCATTTGAAACCGTTGATAGATCTAGATTGCTGAAGAAACTACATCAAATAGGGATTCAGGGGTTGGCTTTGCAATGGCTGACAGATTACCTAGATAAGAGAACACAAAAACTTAAATTGAATAATATGATATCTACAGAAATACAGAATAAAATGGGTGTCCCACAAGGAAGTGTTTTGGGTCCGTTGTTATTCTTGGTATACATAAATGACATAATTGAATATGTTGATTGTAAAATTCTTTTATTTGCTGATGATACTCTGATATACTATGAAAGCCCAAGCATTAACGACTGCTTCATAAATATTAATAATAATTTAGAAATTGTGTACAAATATTGCTGTGCTAATTTATTGAAAGTTAATGTGAAAAAAACTAAGTGGATGCTTATTGGAAATGGTGCAAACGCGAAAACGTGTGTCTCTAATAAAATAAATATTGGTGAGGAAATCATAGAAGAAGTCACAAAATATAAATATTTAGGAGTCATTATAGACAGAAATTTAAAATTTAAAGAACATTGTAATTACATATCCAAGAATATAGCATATAAAGTAAATTATTTGAGTAGATGTAAATGTATTAGTCAATGGGCAAAGCTAACAATTTATAACACTTGCATACTACCTCATTTTAATTACTGTTCAACAGTTTTATATCTACTGAACCAGAATGAAATTAATCGTCTACAAAAATTACAAAACAGGAGTATGAGAATCATTTTGGAATGTTCCAGACTCACATCAATTAAAGAAATGCTAGTGGTATTAGGATGGCTCACAGTAGAAAATTTTGTGAAATTGTATACTATGATCTTCATTCATAAAGTGAAACATGGTCTTACTCCTAGATATTTGCAGGATAAGATACTCTACAACACGGACATTCATGAACATAATACTAGAGGACGGCAAAATTTCCATATTCCGCAATTTTCAAAAAAATCCACCCAGAATAATGTATTTTTCAAAGGTTTGAATGAGTATAATGAATTACCAAATGAAATAAAAAATAGTGCATCTCTTGGATCGTTCAAAGTGAAGTTAAGAAATTTTTTAATGACCAGATGATAGTGAGACATTTTTCGTGTTATCTCCTGGCTAGATTTTATTTTTAGGATCATTCTTGTATCAAATTGGTTTTAATGTGTTTTTTCAATGTGTTTTTATGTATGTTTGTATTCAAAAACTTATTGACCTATATTTATGACTGTGTATATATTTAAACATTAATTTTAATTTTCTGATTCCATACTTTTTTATGTAATTGACAAACTTTATGTATTAGTCATTGGCTAAATAAACGATTTATATATAATTTTTGATGTTAAATTCCCTATAATCGTGTTCAAACAAACTACCCAGTACCTTCAACAATAATAATTGAAATCATAACCGATTTTTTTCAATTATTGCAGATATTTTGGAGATTTATGGAATGATGCAGTTGATTCCAGATGAAATTCGTCATCTTATAACTTCAGCATCATTCAATTTTTTTCCAACTATGTTCAGCACTTGGAAGTTAGAAGTTCCTTCTAGTTGCTCAGCATGGAACTACAAGGGGATTTCTCGAGGGATTTCCTGAAGGCATTCATTAAATTTTCCAAAATAGGAGTTCAGGATTGACGACACAAGAATATGCAATAACTTCTTTCAAACGTAAGTATTCCTTTGAGTTTTTTCATTCCTATTTCATTCATTCTTATTTCAATTTCATTATTTGAAATTCATGTTATTCCTGATTCATCATTCACCTTTTTGTTTAATTCTAGACGGAGATTCCAGTTCGTGAGATGGAATAAACAGGCAAAGAATACATCTACGTGAATTATATCATTTCTGATAGTTATGTATTACCATATCCGCTGTTAATATTCAGTTAATCATATATGTACATTCTTTACTCAATGTATAGAAATCTGTCAAGAGGTAATACATTTATTCGAGTGTTTATTTTTCAAATTATTTTGATTTTCTTCATAAAACTGTAAATACTTGTGAATGCCCTCATTTTTTAAATAAAATTGAATTGAAACATGTTCATTGAGTTTTATTCATTTTACTCATGGTACGGTACATCTTTTGCTTATAAATTTTCATACCATCCCACCGAACTTGTGAAATCAACAATATGCTATTATTAAGTTTATATTATATTATATTGTTAAATTCACAATATTATATTTGAAAGAGCAAAATTATATTTTTGAATTAACAATATCATATTGCTAAAGTAACAAAATAGAATACCAATCCACTACGTTATTTAGTACTAATTAACCAAAATGATTTGTCGAATCACCATCATTGGTTTTACTTTCATTGAAACAATATTGTTGAAAATACGAAATATATCCGGTGATTTCGCAAAACCGTTTTGTAGTAACTCAAAAAAAACTAGTATGATTTCGCAACTAAGTTTTGTTATTTGTCAACTGAGCTATTGCACAAATTGACAAGATTCATTCGACTACATGTACTTTTGTTAATTTAACTAAATAAGGTTAGTGGATCGAGCTGAGCAACAAGTTGTAGTTAATTTTAACTACCCAGTTTTTACTGTGTAGGACAATCAAATAAAATATGATGGATAGTTTCAAACTCATTCTTGTTACAAACTGAGCAGATTTCTCCCGGGTTGATGCGGTAAAGTGATCCACGATAAGTAGATTTTATCGCTAAACTGTTACATAATCGGAGTTGGGCAATGGTTCTAGTAACTTGGATGGGTACCTTCATAAGGAGATAGTTTTGGGCTTGTTCAGATAGTGTAAGTGACTGGCTGAGTGAGAGGAAGGTTGAGTGAGAAAACAAGGACCTATCTTCTTCTTTGAGTCTGTTCAGATACCTGGAGAGCAACATTGACCTCCTCTGTTTGAGAATATGTGATGTGGCTTCTGCTAATGACATGTGAAAGTCAGCAAATTCAAGCTCTTTACTGACTTGCATAGACCAGTTATATCTTTGATCTGTGGTATAAAGTTCTAGTTGTCTTTCAAAACAGATTCTTGGGAGTCGGGTCTCACCCATTTCAAGGATTTTAATCAACCAATTCAAAGTGAGTTTGAATATGGTGTATGAAACCTTGACTCTACCAACCTCAAGTCTAACAACATAGTCTGGTGAGTTCACGGGTAAGCATAGCATTTTCTTAAAGAATGCCAGTTGAACCCGTTCCATTATTTCGTAATATCGCAAACCCCAAACCGGTATACAATTGGTTAACACACTCAGAACATGGGAATCTAATAATTTTTCTCAGGAACCATGTTATTCATTCATTGGAATATATTTTCAATATTCTTTTGTGTATTTACTAAGAAAATCAAGAAAGTGAATTTTGAGAAATTTTAGGGCTCATGATGACCCCAGTATAGGTATTCATAAAATGAGAAGTAATTTCGATCTCTTAAAAATAATATGAAATTAACTGTCTCTTGAATCCTAAAAAACGCCATCCGCAGTTAATGGGTTAGTTACTTTTATATATATTTTGTGGTAGAATATGGTTCTACCTTAATTTTTTTGTGTGGACCTCTTGAGTTTTTTGCCCCAAAGCCGCCCCTAATTTGCCGCACTAGGCTTCAGCCTATTCAGCCTAATGGTAAATCCGCCATAGTCGAATTTATCGAGTGAACCCACCACCCATCCCCAATACATCTCTTCTCCAGATATTCCAATCTCCCGAGAAAGCGGCGCTCTAAAGATTTCAATGGAATTAAACAAGAGAACGTGTATAGGTAATACCATCATGCGGGATGTGGGGAAATTCACTCAATCTAAACCCGGAAACCGATTCCGGGGGCTCCCGAGGGCGCAGTTGCCGGAGAAGTTTTATATGCGTTCCGGTGTCGGGAGCCGAATTGCGGCCCGCTTTGCAATGCAAATGAAAAGCAAAAGATCGCAAATCGACAATGCGATGGCTTCCACTCCAATTCTATATTCGCAAATGGGTTTCGGAACGCGCTCCTTCCTGCATCCTGCTCTAACGTGCTCAAACGACACTAGACGTGATGCTCGCTATTGGAGTTGCCTCATGAAAACTATGGAAGCGAGTACGGCTGGAAACGCATGATGGATCGTTCAGATCACATATTAGAAAACCTTAAAGATGAGATAGTCAGATAAAGCGAACAAAATGAGAGAGAGAGAGAGAGAGTGATGTCGAAAGCGCAAAATTTAAAGGTCCAGTCATAGATATGCGCAGGCGCTAAAATATTGATCAAGGTTTGTTTACATCATTGTCATCATTTAGTTGGTTAGGTTACGAATGTTTTCGTTTTACACGATTCACGATCCAGTATTTCGGATGGTTTGATGTTCTTACAATGTATAAGATATTTTCCATGAACTATAATTCAAAAGGAAAAGTAATAAAGAGGTTTCGAGGATGTTCACAGCACATGCATATTAAACAACCTGCGATCTGTGATCATACCTTCATTATCTGGAATGTGAATCAGGTACAATAATATGTTTATTGACAATCATTATACTGTGTACATAAAGATTGCAAATCATCTTCAAATTAATTGGAGAATATCAAATTACATTGTTTTCCAAAGGAAGAAAAACTGTGTGTACTTAAATTGAGTGATATTATTGACTTCGATCAAACTTTTCCATATTTGATGATAATATCACCATTTTTGCTACACCTATACTGATGCCATAACACATTTCAAGTTGCGGAATTTAGATTCTGATCATTTATCAGATAATTGAATCGTGTTTTATTTTTACTGATGACAATAAATGGGCTACATTCAAAATATTTTAATATCATAGTAGAATTCATTCAGAATCCATCTTATTTCTAATAAACACTAATTTGTGATGACAAACTTGCATAATAAATCACTCAGAATTATAGGTTACCTTTAGTATTGGTGTTGATTATAAGAATAACTTAAATGGCAACATTGCACATCAGTAGTTTCAGCGGTGACAACGACTATCCGGCAACTGCGAAGCGCAAAAAAATAAAAGTTCGAGGTCGATGAAATAGGATTCCGGTACATCAAACAAAATGGGTGGAATGTCTCATCTGCAAGGTTTTCTTATCTATGGTTCAGATATACTGCGGGCACAACAATCACACACCTTAAACACTCCTTGTTTTTTCTACAAACGGTTAACAAAGTATCCTTTGACGCGCATTCAAATCTCAACACAAAATTGGCGTTTTTCGAGGAATGTCATCAAATGACAGTATTTCCACTCGTGAGCGGAAGTAATGTCATTAAGTGACAGCATTGCCGCTCGTGATGCGCGGAAAAATAATGCATAGTTGCGCCCGGATCCATCATTGTTGAAAACGACTCATCATTCTGCTGCATGATGGGAAATAACCTCGGAAATAACAGTGGCAGTGAATTATATCTAAACACAGCATAAGAGGAATTAATTCTTGAAGAATAAAGGATAGGAACGATGGGTACCGTTCGTTTTGTACCTTCGCGCCAAGGCAATGAAAAAAAATTTAATTTCTATTATTTTAGCTTGAGCTTCTGCTGCATAAAATTTACTAGATTATCAGATCTCGTTTCAAAATTCTAGCTAGATTTTCATTTTCAATATCGATCTGACTCCACCATGCACCTCTGACTATTTTGGATGATATACTTAGCAGAGGCTATATGTCACCTCTGACAGATGTGTTATGTGTAACAGGAACAAAGTTAGTGCGGAAACAGATCATTCTAGAAGCGCACTGATGGCGCTGATAGACATTTCATTACGTGATGCACCATATTAATATATACCGTATAACACATAATAACATTCATAACCATCACAACCTGATGGGTAATCCCCACTATCTATATTTATCTTCCTCATATCCTTCATCATCATTATGATCTTTCTCAGGATTCTTATAATATTGGTCGTACTTATTCCCCATATTGTTCATCATCCCTATCTTCTTGATTGTCGATATCTTCCGCATCTTCCTCATAATCATTTCCAGCTTCATGCTTCTCACATCGATCTAGTTTGGCTCTCATCATTGAAATTCCATATTTACTACGATGCCGGTACTATTTAGAAGAATGATATGCTTCTGATCTATTAGAATTCTTATTTTGTATTCCACATTTCCCGGAAAAAATTAAAACTATTGACTCCACATGCTCAGAGACGAATATGTTTCAACTCAGCTCGTTGCTAATTGAAAGACTTCCCATCTTTCATTATGGTCCAGCAAGCATCCATCAGTGAGCACCACAACTAAACTTGCCCTTCTCGGTCAAAGGGTGACTCGAAAATTAAGAGCCATTCCCCCGTATTCCACTGTAGAAAGGACGTAAATAGGACACCGATGTAGCAGTTAACGAGCCTGAAGAAGATTTGAAGCGCGAGTCCGTTAGAAACCTTTGTTCATACTTCGTATATGTAGATAGGTAGATGAAGGATCAAGCTAGGAAGGATAATAATTATCTCATTTTCAAGTGTCAAAAAGAGAAGGTATATACATATTACAATACACCTGAACATAGCCAATTTGGAATAAAAAAACATTTCATCATGAAATAACCGAAAGTCGAAATAAGACAGCGATTTCGAAGACCTGCTGAAAGGTTGTTTAGTTGGCTTATGCAACTTATAGGTCAAATATTTCACTAATTCTTCGACTATATTTTGATGGGTAACTCTTGAGTTGCAATGTTTCGACTATGAATGTCTCCTCAAGAGGTTACGATGTATAATGATTCATAACTGACCAGGAGGAAAGTTCTCTTCATATAATTGAAACATTCAAAATATATCGCATATTGCACAACTTGGATAAAAATTTCAGTAAGAGCAGCGTTTCTGAAATTTTTCCCATGTATTTCAATGTGAACACGAATTCAGTTCTACTTTATTCACGATATCAATCATTCATAGCAGGTCTTCTTCCCTTGGGACACCGTTCTAGTGATTGACTTGTTTTTGGGAGGGTTACACGTAAGTTTATCAACCTCATTATAATATAGACCACCCCGATTTTTATCAGATACCAGCACCAGTGGGAGTCGCCTTTGTTTGTTGAAATGAACGAAAATATTCAGCAGATAGGCGTACTTGGAGCCATTCCTCAATAGTCACTGAAAATAAATAAAGAATGGAACTTTAATTTGCACAAAAGTTTCTATAAAAGCATTGTTCTTTTATCACACATAACGTTATATTTATAAATAGGTACATCTAAACTCTAAAGAATCACATCTCGAAGTCAAGGTACTCAGTTTCAACATCCTATATATACAAGAATATTCATAAAAACTGAAAAAATTTGCTCTCATCCCCAAGGAATACAAATAGATTGAAATGACGTGATGGAAATGAGTTTTCCTACTTGAATTTTCATGGAAATCTTATAATTACAGTTCAGGTTTTTGGTCACGAACCTACTGCTATATATTCCACCTTCCAATGACAGTGTTAATTTAAAATTCTCTTCGACGAAGGGTGAATTTCATATCGTCGCCTCTTGAGGATTGCATGGAGAGTTCGACCCTTTCACAATCATGCTGGGAGATACGATTTGATCTCAATTAGATTAATTAGGACCGAGAGTTTCTAATGGTCGAGTGGGAAAAGCTGGAAACTCGGCGTTCCCAACGCAGATAAACTGTTTATGCATAGAAATACACATTTTTTTATGATTGACCCATTTTTTGGGGCAAACACGACTGAAAATTACTACTTCGACGTTGAAATGTGCAACTGGATTTCATTTAACCATGAATGATGGTGTTCCACAAGGATCTTATTTGGCACCAACTTTGTTCCAGCTTCACACCAATGACCTCCTGTCCTGTCCACAGCTTTGCTGATGATGGTACACTTTATGCTGCCTTCCCCTTTGGAGCCAGGCTGGTTTCAGGAAAGGCATAGGGACAGGCAGGATATATTGGTGGTGGAAATTAGTTGTGGCATTTATCAGAGAGGTTTCTTGCTGGTGCCTGTAAATTTTCGAGAACAATGTCAACACATATTTCCCTTCCAAATAGCCTTGCATTCGCTTGCACAATGTTTCACAAACATCGTAGGTTTTCCTTTCGTGCAGAGATGAGAAAATATCGATATTTCCGACTTCAAAGAACCGATAAATATGATATATTTTGGTGATTGCATTTTGCCACAGAAATTTCCAGTTTTTGATGGATTATCCCCCATTTCTCATTGTCATCATAATGGATAGAAGCAAACCTAATGTCTCAATTTGATGTCCGACAACTCTACTCCATTACACAAACTTTCTCGTATTTATTCGTGATTATTAATCGTTTTTAAATTGATTTATTGCCTTACATATCGGGGTCCGTAATTAATTGACCCTTTTATTGGTATTTGAACAGCCAACTTTTATGGTGTCGTTATCAGAAAATAAATAAAACTGTTCGTTGTTGATTGTGTCAACCTGATGTAGGAAAGTTATGGATTAATTTTATTGGCGGTATTGAGTAATAAAACGAAAATGTAAAGCCCGACGTATTGGCATTGTTATATCTAATAATTATATTAGCCGATTACTTTCCTCTGTTAATTATGAAAAACTCACTAATTTATTGCAGAGTCAGACTGTGGTGATAAACCATAAATCAAAAGTATAGGCTTCATTGAATAAATTATACTAAACATAATGTATTGAAGTTGAATATTACATCATGTAGTGTCGAAATAATATACGATTATATTGCTTGACTGATATAGACTCACCTTTGTGATATAATAAGGATATGTCAAGGATTCGATTGGTAGGACATAAAAATATATTTTTTCTGGACAGAACTCTAAGAAACATTTCTATTAGAGCCAAAATAGTTTTGCAATAATTCAGACATATTAATAAATCAATGAAATTTGTTTTGTTGAAAAAAACTATTCCTCAGTGACCTTTTTATTGCTAGGACACAAAATGCATTTTCTTCAACTTCTCGCGAGAAATAATAAACAGGCCTGAAAACTTCCGCACTCCTTCGATAACACTGACATCAATAATTCTGGATGATAATTTCTGAACATTACTCTGAAGAAATTGAGGAGTCAGCTATTTACTTTATTTCTGAAGATGATGACAACTGAGTTGTCGAATTACGTAACTACCTTTATTTAATTTTCCACATTTTATGGTGTTTTACGGGTTCATATTTTGTATTTCATCTTTAACCCATCATCATTCTCCCAAAACTCCCAAAAGCGTCAATTTATACTGGATAATTGTGAATGGTCGTTTAAAACCTGAATTCAATGAAGGAATTTGATAAAATACCCTGTATAATATGCCGACTCTATAAACATACAACTGGAACTAGTAATTAGTGGATCGTTGCGTTTTATTCGCCTAATGATTGTGTACACTAATGCAACATTGTGTTTCGATAGATATTTATGATGTTTCGTGTCTCACCCAACTTAAAAAAATATATTTTTTTTGCCTAGGAAAAAAATAATGTGAATGTCGTATAGGTTTGTTCAACATTATTATCTGTACGACCACATTTTTGATAATCTCGCTTCATAATAATCAATGAAAGGTTATAATTTGTATATGGATAGATATAATTTTCTAATAATATTAATAATGGTAATAATAATCCAATGGACTTGATCAACAAATGGATGATCCCAAAAGGCAACAACATCAACAATCATCATGCCAATACGCTCGACTTATTCCTCACTTGAAATTCTGGTTCCTATACGTAGTTGAAGTTTGTGCACCACTGGAAAACTCTAACCACACACTAATTTCCGCGCAATTTGCAGATCTTGGAATGTTCTTGGAATAGAATTTTTCATGCCACATGGCTAATTCAAACGAACCTCCATCAGAAGATCATATGTGGATCTGATTATCTATTCCAAAAAGTACTTCACAGATACTTTTCTCTTATGTGTCAAGAGATAGGTACTTCAGTAGGTACAGCTTTTCATGATCTACAAAATTTAGAGTTAACAATTTTCTTGGAGTTCAGGAAATACGCTGAAGCTTATTGATTTCATCCAGAGAAGAGCTGATATTCGTCTAGTTGATGTTTCTTCTCTCACCTCTCTACAACATCTGCTTTCTCTATATATAGATATTTTCATGTTCGATACAAATTTTTCTTTCTTTTTTTTAACTATCATTTCAAAAATTTGCGAACTCCTAGTACAACAATGTTTGTGAAGAATTGCAGATTCCGGATACTGAAAGAGCTAAGGAGTCTCTTCTTTCTCAAACCATCCTACTCCTGATGTTTGTTAAAACTGTTCTGATTGCGTGTTGTCTACAACTCGAGTTTGGACAATGTCGATAGCCGGTGACATGTTTACACATTCGAGTTATTCCGAAACCAACATTATGAAAAATATCCTGCGCCTGTGACTTTGATTTACGACACTTTGACATGACAAAACCCTAATCGCCATTAGAAGAGCGTTACCCAACGTGAAAATATGAACCCCAGCGCAAACACAAGTACATGTACTGTACTGCCCTAATCCGACCTCGGGTAATATTTAAGGCCCTTATCTGCAGGGCATCGGGTATACGCAAAGGGCACGCGATGTGTTTACACTAACCCTTTATGATATTATGCAGTTCATTTGGAAAATGGAAAGTGCACTCCAATTTCAATAATGCGAAGATAATCTGTAATTGATTGCAAATCAGTAGCTAATCCAGACGTATTTGTTAGGGATAGGCTGGTGATAATTGGGGTATAAACATGGATGCATCCTGTTTATCACGTTGCGTTGAATCGAAAATGCCGAGCATAAAGATTAAGTTTTTATGTTGATCACACCTGTGTTTATTGGTTTCACAGACAAAGGTTGTGGAGAAGGTTATTCACCATATTTTTACTTCCCTTTTCACTCTTACCATCAGGGCTATAGGCTATCTCATAAAAACGCCTCAGCCTATAACTTTGCCATTTTTTATATCATTATATCCTTAAAAAAATTTAAAACCAAATTAATGAATCAATGAAAATGTATTCTCCTAGCATTAAGAAAACTCAAAATTTTTCAATAATGGTACACACGACACTCTTTGATACTGTTATGCCTAAAAATGTCCTAAAAATGTCCTCAATTATACATGGTATTCATATATTTGGCACACATTTCTTCACTAATCTGAAATTTCATTCATTCATTCGAATTTGGAATTCATTGAATATGGAACCTAATGTTGATGATGTGGTATTCAAAATAAGTATCTACCTTATACTTGACATGACAACGAATACTGTGGTGGAAAAAGTTGTTCAGCGGTTGGGAAATAACTGGTAAAATACACTCCAACCGTTTTCTCGTATGCAACTTCAATGCAATGTATGAAATTGATATTTTGCATCATTTACCCTACCACCACAATATAAATCAACTTACAAGTTTCAGTTGAGAAAGAGATAATTGTTTTCCCATATTCAGTGACAGTTTATGAAGATATCAGCAATGGAAAGCATGGTTCCAAAAATATAACATAAGATTGTAGGTAGGTACCTATCTATAGTTTGGACTGTATGAAATATAAAATTTATATTCTTGTAGTAGGAAATCGATTATTTGATATGGATAACATACAACAGTCGGCGTGACATATTCCTCAAAATATTAGAAAAGATACCGATCTACTCATTTCATGAATAATTTTTTTCAATAACTGGATATTCATCTATACATATATAAATTATATCCATAGCACGAGTGGATATACCTAATGATAATGATCATTATAACAGGAAACTATTATGCCTGATGGAAATTACATAGTTCAGTACAGTAAGAGATAACTATGCAGCATTTTTATAATATAGTCATCATTTGAATACATCATCTGCTGGTTGACATGAAATCTACGTATGCTTGTGAGTAAATTTTTTTTATATATCTGTCAAAATGTTGCACTGCACCAGAAAATTAAAACAAAACCGTCTAATTTAGTTTTTTTTAAAACCGGAAGTAAGAAACATTGCTGTCCAGCTGCCAACAAGTGTCACTGTGCTGTTAAGCACATTCAAAGAAGATATTTACAAAACTATTTTGGAATGTCTGTCCAAGGAAAAATAACAATATAACTAACTAAAGAAAAGTCTGTGGCAAAAAAACTCTTGTTTTGATGCCAAACCACAAAAAAAAACCATTGCTGTTAACCCTTATCTTGACACACTGTTTATTTATGTGGAAAATACTTTCTTACTATATATAGCAAACTTAAACTTACTTATTTGATCATACAGTACTCTCTTTGAAGTTTAGCTCCACTGCAGAGAATAAACGCTCGCAATAAAGAATTTCTTCTGCAGTAATGGCTGTCCACCATGTACAGCTAAAATTATTGGGTATAGGTATAACAGCTGGAAGATTAGAAAATGTTTGGAATTCGAAATTCTATATACCCTGATAGGTAATGTTTTAGCATTGTATTTTTGGTTGTTGTTAATAGAATTGTCGGAAGAATGAATAATTCTGAAAGTTCAATATTGTAATTAATTTGTAAGTCAAAAGGGAATACCAGAACTTATTACTTAACAAGAGGCTGGAAATAATATATGTGGATTCCCCCACTAGCAAAGGCGATGAGAAATTCTTCTCATTGTGATGTCAGCTGTTGTACTTCATTTAATTAATCATATGTTACGTATCACACAGCTATAGACCAAATTTCACCTCATAGGCAATAGTGTTTCGGTACCCAATTGGTATACTGTGGAGATAACAATAGTACATTGTTTACCGGGTAGGAAAAGCTTAACATTCCTGGGCGACTGTGAAGATTGCTAAGTCGAGGCGCAAGCCGAGACTTAGCAACACAGAGTCCAGGAATGTGGCTTTTCCTACGAGGTAAACATACTATTTTTCCGCAAATCGTTTAAAATTCGACAGATATTGATTGATTTAAAAAAAAAACGCGATAATTTTATTCCCAAATAAATGGTGCTTTGAAATTCCTAATAAAATTACTTGGGCTACTATGGAAACGTATTGAGGTTGAATTGTCAAACATGACGCTTATAAATTTAATTGCTGGTGTTCTCGAAAGTAAAATGATAAGTGATGATGAAATTTCCATTCCTGGGACTCCTCCAGAGCTGGTTGAGGCAGTGAATACTGCTTCATTAGAATTATTGCCAAAGAAATCAAGAGAAAAGTACGAAAATGCATACAGACGTTTCATGGATTATCGCATGAGTAAAAATACGAGTTCTTTCTCAGAAAATGTTGTAATGGCATACTTCCTAGACCTTTGTTTAAAGAATGAAATCTTCAACATTATGGGCCAATTATTCAATGCTGAAGTCAACCCTTGCAATTAAACACAATGTAGATATATCTACATACTCAAAACTTCGTTCTTTATTGAAACGGCAAGCTCAAGGTTATAGGGCAAAGAAATCTAAGATTTTAACGAAGGAAGAAATTGAAAAATTTATCCAGGAAGCTCCAGATAAAGAAAATTTAATGATTAAGGTAATTTACAAGGTTTTAATTTCTATTTAGATTGTACCTTTATTTATTTTTTAGGTGGCTATTTGGGGCCTGTAGAATGGATGAATTAGTCCGAATGACTGTACACGATATAGAAGACCTAGAATCTAAGCTTTTAATCAGCATACCTGATTCGAAAACCAACAAACCAAGATCATTTGTAATTAATCAGATCTACTTGAATGTTTATCGAAAGTATGTTTCGTTAAGACCAGAAAATATGAACAGTGACCGATTTTTCTTTAAATATCAAAGCGGAAAGGGTTGTAGACAAGTGGTAGGAATTCATCAATTTAGAAAAATGCCCAAAATAGTTGCTACTTATTTGAACTTGGTAAATCCGACAGAATACACTGGTCACTGCTTTCGTCGGTCTTCTGCAACAATATTGGTTGACTCTGGTGCCGACATAACTAGTTTAAAGAGGCATGGCGGATGGAAGTCATCAAACGTTGCTGAAGGATATATCGAAGAATCGCTTAACAATAAGGTTGAGGTGGCAAATAAAATTTTCACAGTACAAAATATTCAACAAAATAACCCTACCACCCCGCATGTTGTCCAAAATGTTTCTCATAGTTCTAACAGTGTTCCTCCAATGTTCAATAATTGTACTAACTGTCAAATTACTGTAAATATAACAAATTGATCTTAAAAATGTTTTCAGCAATGACTTGATGTTTTCAAAATATAAATTAATTCCTTATAAGCAATGTGTTTTCAATAATTTATGTAGAATACTAACAACTGTACGGAAATATCATTTCCTTACAGTAAGGAAATGACATTTCCTCACAGTAAGGAAGTCCTGACTTTTTCTTCAAGAAATTTTGACAGGAATGTCAAAATTTCCTAGCGATTTGCGGAAAAAGCCTTTTTCCCAATCCCACAAACACTGCATAGTGCATACTGTATTTCCGCAGCTATCTTCTTAGCCATCGCGCTCTTATCCGCATCCCAGGCCGCCAGAAACAACAGAAAAACCCTCCTCGATGCAGGCGACCACAAGAAAGTCCTGACCGACTGCCGCACCAAGAGCGGTGCCACCTCAGCCGACATGGAGGCCATCAGGTAATATTTCGAAAATCTTTGAAATCAGGAATTTTTCCAAAAAATGAGCACGATCGGCTGTTAGCCGAGTTTAAAATCAACGCTCCTATGTGGCCCTTCAGCGCCTCCGTACTTCAGCGCTTCCATATAGTTAAACGATATTTCAAGGCATGTTTACGAATAGGCTATAATATACAGTGTCCTTCATAAAGTCCGCATCATATGGGAAAAACTTTCAGTAATGATTTATTTTGAAATTCGACTTGGGCGTTAAGTTTTTTTTTTAAATATGAAAAATGACCTACTCGGATGTGGTCACGTGACTTTCGCTACCTGTCAAAAGTAATATTTTTTCAAAGTAATCGCTGAAAATAGGCTTATTTATTGGAATTTCAAAAAATTTTAAGGGGAAAAGTTCAAGTAAAAGAATTACTGGTTAACATTTCTGTAGTAAAAATTTAATTTGAGATTTGTACCGTGAAAAGTCGTAAACTTTGGTTAGATAAAAGTAAAGAAGTTTTATGATGTTTTGAATTATGACGTTGGTATCATTTTAATACTGAAAAAATCCACTTAAATGAATTCTTATCCTACATGCTTGAAGATACGTCAACTTTGCATCAAAAATAACAGAAATTGTTAACCAGTAAGTCTCATTTTCTTCTTTCATAAAAGCACAAGATTTAATGCCGCGGCTTATGAAACCAGCCAAGGCATTAAATCTGCTTTTCTGCCGTGTGAAACATATAATTTTTTCTTCAAATTTGTTCCAATTCCACGCAAAATCGACTTTTTCATATTTAAATTGCGTTTCATTATCAATATCCAAATAACTAAATTATATTTTTCTCCAAATGACATTAAAAGCGGCCTTTTAATGACACTTGGCAGGCTTATAAGTTGTACTTTTAATGCCTAGGCAGAAAAAGTCCACTTTTACTGCCTAGGCAGAAAAAGTTCGTTGCTAGGCAACCTTCCAAGTAATAATTTAAATCAAACTGGTTATTAAAATTGACAATGACATTAAGAAAACTCAAAATGAACATATTCAACAAACGTCATCAGCAGTAAACATAGTAACGCAGGGCCCAGTTACCTTTGATAAAATAATTTTTTGGATGATTCGTGATTGAAATTTAGTCGCATATTAGAGCTACTGGTATAAAACAGTTTTGTCGAAGTTACGAAGTTTTTGATGTTCCAGAAATTTTGTAATTATCAAAAAAATGGCCAAAAGTGAAAGTTGCAATAGAACGTTCAAATTTGAGATGTAGGTGTAAAATCGAAAAAGAAACAACTTTTCCCCTTAAAATACCAATAAATAAGCCTATTTTAAGCGATTACTTTGAAAAAATATTACTTTTGACAGGTAGCGAAAGTCACGTGACCACATCCGAGTAGGTCATTTTTCATATTTTTAAAACAAAACTTAACGCCCAAGTCGAATTTCAAGATAAATCATTGATAAAAGTTTTTCCCATATGATGCGGACTTTATGAAGGACACGGTATACGAGTTTATGAGTAGAGAATGTCGAGAACGAATCTGTCTTCGTATAAAGTGCGTATCTAAATTTCTTAAAAAATATGACATTCCTTGTTCGTTACCTCCACCCTTCAATTTCGTACCAAATTAGGTGTCACTACCTGTTCGTTTCTGAAGTAAACAAACAAATAAATAAACCAGGATGAAGAGGCTGCCCGACACTAAGACAGGCCGCTGCCTGGTCCAGTGCATCTTCGACAGCGCCAGGATCATGGACGCGGGCAGGTTCAGCAAGGGCGGCATGGTGGTGGCCTTCACGCCCGCCCTCAAGGGCGACCTGACGAAGCTGGGCAAGCTGAAGCAGCTGGCCGAGGTGTGCGAGAAGGAGATCGGAACGGGGGTGGTGGGGAACTGCGAGGGGCCTAGGAGGATTGTGGAGTGCGTGGCCAAGCATGGGGAAGCGTATGGGTTCTCCTATGCCAGCACGAATATGTGAATTTTCGGAAAATTATGAAATTATCAATGACACTCCCACGGTTCACCTTCAGTGCCTTTTCTATACTTCCTTTTCCTATTCACATCTCTATCCATGTCATCAAGCAGTTTTCTGGTAAAAAATAATAAAGACTTTGAATTATATGCCAAACGAAAGTTCTGCGAAGGTCTATACTGGGCCCTTTGCTCTTCATTATATACATACAGCACTGCTGATATCTTGAGTAATATAGGAAACTATAGAGTGCAAGCTTCTGCAGATAATACTGATAGAAAACCATCACAAATATACATCAACTTCAATATTGATAAAAACTATCGGGAATACTTTAAATAATATATTGAATAAATTTAAAATGTTTTCTGATGAACACAGCTTGAAGCTTAATTCTGAAATATCGAAGTTATTGTTTTCTAGTAAAGGTAATAAAGTAAACAAAAAATTCTCAAGAAATAACATGACAATCCAAATCGATAATTCAACGTTACAAGTATGCGAATCAACTAGAAATCTTGGCTTAGTATGCTTGCTGGATAAAGGACATGCATCTAATTTCTGATTGTTAAAATGAAGCGAACCCTAATAATATGTGAGTCATTGGTTTCGAGCCAATTAATTTGTTATTGTATCACCTATTGTGTTTTAAATTACGATTCATGTTTAACAAGGACTAGGATGAGATTCAGAAAGTGCAAACTCTATCGTCTATTCATTGATGTCTCTATCTTCGGATTGCGTATTTCAAGAGAAGCCTTTTTATGTTCAGAAATTCTATACATTTTATTTAAACAATATTGACATTATTTCGTTAGGGATCATCATTATTCAGTATAGTTTGAAAGTTAGTATATATATATACCTATATTAACATGATAAGTCCCAGGAAAATTTTGCAGAGAGTTTCAATGTTTGTTCAAATGAAGAAATTCACTCACTTATCTCAATTTCTGTGTTTGATACATTTGAATAATACTTATGAAAATATTATGTGTCAATAATTGATATTAGGAGCTAATGGATAAGGTAGGTAATATCTACCCCGGTGAATATCACATCAATAAAGTTTATTATTGTTTCTAGAATTATAGTAGATAAGGGTTTATTGTGTAGATATTTAGGATTTCAAATCCATGACAGTAGTATATCAAAATTAAGTATGTGTCAAAGATTATCCCGATATAAAAATTTTTTTATTTTTTATCTCAATTCGTTGTGAATCACGTTTCCAAAAAACAGTTGATAATTATTTGTTCAAGTAATGCAAATGGGCAGATTCAACCCTCATTCTATATCAATTTCAAATAATTTATTGAGTAAAAAGTTTGAAAAGTGTTTATAGCCGGCCAACTTAGTTGGAAAGCAACTCCCGAAGTCTCATTGAAACTTGTATGAGTAAGGAAGACAGACAGTCAGACAGTCAAGCGGCACTCAATGCAATTATAAGCAAGGAAGTGACGTCGCGACTGGTATTTGATTGCAAGAAGGAACTGAAAACGCTGGCAGACCGGAACAGTGTCAAACTCACCTGGGTGCCAGGACATCAGGGGATTGCTGGCAATGAGAAAGCTGACGAACTTGCAAGAAGAGGGTCAGATAATGAACCAGAACCAGGACAGATTCTAGGAGTACCCAAGCGTGCAGCACGAGCGTCTGTAACAGACTGGATTCGGGAAAAACATAAGAACTACTGGAAAAACATTCCAGGAAATATACATGGGAAACAATACATCAAGGAACCATGCCACAGACGAACTGCAGATCTGCTAAACATGAACAGAGAGCAGATAAAAACTGTTATAGGACTCATGACCGGCCACGCCCCAGTCAAGGAGCACCTTACCAGGATGGAACTGTATAATGGTGACCCAAATCGCAGGCTATGCGGAAAGGAACCAGAAACAGTATCACATATACTATGCAAATGCGAGGCATTGGATCGCAGAAGGCAGACAATTTTTGGGCAACCAGTTGGCGAACCAGAAATATACAACTCACATCCAGTGAAGGACTTGTACAAACTTGTACAAGGCACTGAGATAATAAAGTGGGTACAATGATAATAAATAGGCAAGATACAATGGGCCATTAGGCCTAAGTGTCATGGGAGACTTCGGTCAGACGAGCCTACGAAGGGGGTGGAGTTTTTAGTGGGTAGACCTGGCTGAGATCAGGGAGTCCCACACTATCATATGGGGAAGTTGACCCATATGATGTCCATAAAGGATTTCAACCACCTCTGAAAAAAAAAGGGAGACGGGGAACATAGCTTTTTAAGTTTCATCCGAAGCACTACTCGGCTGGTTATCGTGGAGAGTCCAAAGGATTTATATAGGTACCAAGAATGTTTGGTTGGTCACCTATCTCCTACCACTAAACGATGCTGCAGAAATAAATAAAATTTCCAATAGCCGCGCCGGGATTCGAACCGTTCTTTCTGGGCCCAAAGGTCAGCGCCTCAACGCACTCGACCACCAACCCAGTAGATATATGTACTGAAATTATTCGCCTTGTTCCGGATGGTCTCCTAGTTTTTTATATTTTGTTGTACATACATCTATTTCGGTATATTTTCAAGGTTAAATTCAGTAGGCCTGAATATATCATGCTCTTAATATAACCCATCCCTTATAAACTCATACGATCGTTTCAGTCCTCTTAAACACTCCGTGTAATTATTATGGTTACCAGGAGCTGCTTGAGAACGAAGGTAAACTTGTAAAAATTCATGAAACATTCGTAAACCTTTATTGATTACAGTCAATATCACGCCAATAAAATATATATCACGATCGAAGGTGATATCGGTTTATTGTATGGACTTTTCGATTTTGAATCCATTTTTATGGCTGCTTTTTATCAGTCAAATAAATATCTGTCAAACATCGTTATTGGGATTAACTATTTATTTTCCTCCGTATAGGAAACACTATCAATATTTTCCACTATAGAATTTGGCTGATGAGGTCACATACTTCATATTTGTGTGATGGTTTGAATCTCAATAGATTGATTTATTTCGCAAAATTGAAATATAGCTCGTATAAAAGTCACTTCAATCGTGCAGTCTGGTTATATCAGTCATGGGAATTAATATTATATCATATGAAGGATTTACTTATTTATCTTCCCCTCCATTGAATATCAAAGAGTTTCGAATCAGGTATGCGTATACCAATCAATTTTGACACACTTATCTATCATTGAGCTAATCTCATATAATGATATGGGAAGGTGATCGCAGTGACTCTACAATGGCCAATAAGTCCTTAGGTTGTTATTCGACCTGTCATGGAATTATTGTTCACATTTGAAGTTGAGCCTCAAACAAACATAAGTGAGGTATTTCCCGATTGTCTTCATAACTTTCATAATTTCAAGAAAAAATCAATATTTCCTTTATGGTTTAAACGATGAAATACAGAAAAAGTGGAAATAAATAAATTTAAGTCAATTTTTGAACTGTGAAAAAATATACAAGGTGTCCCATTTCAGAAAAGAATTTTTCGAAAGATGGTTAGATAGGTTATTCAAAGAATTGTACTTATACATCATGCAATACACAAATACAATTTGGTGAACTAGCGTCAGAGTAAAGAGATGGTTAGTAACCAAAAGAAGAAAAAAAAATCTAACATTTGCGCTAATGCTCAAATACGAAATACACAGACCCCAAAGCTTCAGTATCCAAATATTTTGCTGTGATTCTGATGAAAGAATAACACACAAAACCTGATTTATTACAGAGTACGCTTATATGAACCTCTCAAGTCTCAATCTGCAATTTTTTCATTATGAATTCCTAAGAAATTCGTGCTGTTCTCTAGTGTCACATTTTGTTTCTGAAGCTTTATGTCTTGTGACATTTTGTTCATTATTTTCTTCGTTCAGAATCATTCGGTTTTTAATGAAACAGTAGGTATATATAGAGCTCTTTTTAGGCTGTCGTTTGATATGCCTATAAAATTTCTTGGAATGGTAATCCTAATGCTAGTATGTTTGTGTCATTAGCATAATTTACAATATGCGATTTATAGTTGACAATTTCTGATGCTAAGTCATTGATATAGAATACGAATAACAGAGGACCCAAAACACTTCCCTGGGGTACCCCAACGGATAGTTGACCTTTGTCAGAAAAGTTATATTAATGATACTTTTTGGGCGCATTCAGACAGCTAGGTATAGGTATGTGTTGGGCCTCTAATACCACATACCGCCCCAATTTCACCAGTAAAATTATGGTAATGATACTAAATGCGCTACTGGAATGTTTGCAATTTGATTTTTCCGTAAACGTCCAACATAATGCTTACCGTCCCAAGTAGCGCGAATAGTCATATTTTGGTCACCATTACGTAATCGAGGCCAAAATAATAGCCATTCAGCCATAAAAGCTAGTCACCATTACGTCACCATAACGTCACTATCACGTCATGATGGCTAAAATGGGGTATGAATTCTGACCATTCCGTGGCCAATCCGAAACCAAGATGAAAGCTGTTTCGTGCCTTCTTTATGGCCAATGCAATGCTACTCCAGAAGCTCATCCATGCCCATCCACAACCGAAATAAAAGCTAAACTACGACCATTTCTTGCTATTCTGTGGCCATTTCATAGCTAAATGAATGCCATTTCACTACCATTTCGTGGCTCTCTCACATAACATAACCAAAGATTTCAATCAAACGCGGAAGAAGACGGCAGTGGTTGCATGTTGGCAATTTTATGGTAATATTTAAGCTTTCAAAGTGTTATCGAAAATGGATGCAAGTAAAAGCGTTATTCGGTGTGCGAAAATATTTATTGTGATTTGCGCACGTACCTACCCATATGTGAGCTTATTGGCATGGTAATTTTTCATGTAAAAGTTCATATAAAACCTCGAAAAACAACATGCGCCACTCGAAACCTCAATATTTTCAGAATTATTATAATATATGAAAATCACTAAAATTTTTATTTTAATATTCTGAGATCACTAACTGAAAGTTAGGGACGCGCCAAATATTTTTGGCGCCTTTGTGCGAAATAATGATAAGCGCCTCTAATAACCAACGTCATAATATTGAGGTAAAATTACCACCCCTCTCTCCTAGTTGATCGTTGAATTTTTCCAATAAAACTATACTTTTCAGTCAAATCTCTACATTTATTTGTGACAAAAAAATACACGAGAAATATCAATAGAATATAAAACAACAGTATTTAACAAAACAAAAATAGAATAGCAATTTTGTTTTGGAACAGATAATGATGGAGAGATTTTTCAGTTATTGGACTTTTATAGCTTTACTTTTTGCAAATTCATCAATAATACTTTCCATTTCGAGTTGCTTTAAAAAGTCAGACTCTATTGAAATAATTGCAAGATTTTTTAACCGTTCTTGGCACATTCTAGATCTTAAATAATTTTTTATCAACTTCAATTTAGAGAATGACTTCTCGGCTGTAGCTACAGAAACTGGAATGGTTAATAATATGCGCAATGCAATCGTAATGTTTGGAAATGAGTGGGTTAGGTTATTTGTTACAGACATCGCGTTTTTGTCGCCATTTTGCATAAATTGTAATTCGTGTAAAATATCTGTTCCATCTATATCTTTCTCGTTTTGATCTTTGTCGGTTAAGGTCTCCTCCAGTTTCTTACAAAAATCGAATTGATCTCGATCGGAATATTTGCCGAAATCCTCAACATTCCACAAAAAATTAAAAACATCGGAATTACACGATAATAGTTTATAAGTTTTTCAACCTTTCGTTGCCTTAACACTTCTGTAGATATAAATTTTGCTTTGCATCAACTTCTAAGCGAGAAGCTATTTTTGGCATCTACTAATTACTAATAAGTCAATAAAGCCTTTGTCAGATCGATATTGTTTGAGAAATTCATTAAGGTTATTCAAACCTTCGCAAGCCTGGGAAATATTGAATGTTTTTGATTGCAGAATCTTAGTAACAATATCCACTTTATTTAAAATCTTGTGCTACAAGACTACCATACACTCAAACTCATAGTTTTGAATTTTTTTACCTAAGGAAGTAGCTAGATGTTTTGTAGCATTGTCGAAATCATTTCCGGAAAAAATTTCACAAAGAGCATCGTAAATTTCGCCCAACTGAAATCTCACTTACTTAATCATTAACTCACCCTATTTGTAATTATTTTTCACAGTTGCCTCAGATACATAATAGCAAATAAGGCACTCTATACGTCTTAGACGCTTATTGCGACAATAATGAAAAATCAACCGGTCGCCGATCGGCGAACTGTATTGGTGGATAGTACATTTTCACCACCGGTTTGATAATTTTTGTATGTTGATTTGTGTTGAAAATTCAAAACGACCGTAGGCGCCTTTTTGGTCTTGGCGCCGTCGTGCGCCGCACGACTTTGCCCATATGGACGGCGCGTCCCTGCAGTGAAAGTATGATCACCAGAAACACACAGAAGATTGATTTGTAGATTTGAAAATAAACTTTTTTGCACCTTATTTCATAATTTCATTCGGAAGTTACGTAATGGCCGCCAGTTTACTGCACATCATATCCTTAATCAACAATGGCGCTACCGTATCTTTTCTTAGCCACGATTTAAGCAATATTTGCTGAAAGAAAGCCAAATGATGGCCAAACCAAAACAAGATCAGTGCTAAATTTTGGTTTTGATTCAGTCTGCTCTCAGCTATCATAGCCAAAAAATGACTGATTTTAGGCGAAATTGCAACCAAGTGAAATAGTTATTATTTAGCCATAAAGTGGAAAATATAACTCCTTTCATGACTGAATAGAAGCTAAACAGTAATAGTTATCATTTGGATTGTTTTTGGCCAACAACTAAACTGAAACTCAATAATGACTAGTATTTCATGGCCAAAGTATGACCAAACACTATAGTCACGAAATCGTTTTCGTGACCAAGATTTGGCTTTTATGGCTAAATAACTTTTCTGTGCTACTTGGGGTGGGCTACCCTGTATGTTTCGATACGGAAGCATAAAATTCCATCAATCATGCTACATGAACCAAAACTCATCGGTGCGGATAACGAGCATCGCATGATGCTCCATCCGTTTATCCGTTCCCCCATATTTACCTTGGCTCCGTATTTTGGTTTCTTTACATTCGAATTCAAATTAAGCACAGTTTTAAAGTTTTTTATTTTCTTAAACGCAAATCTACATAAAATCGTTTGATGTCAAGCAGATAGCTTACCGCTATTTCGACTATACACGCCTGTCGAAAAGAGGAAAATACCCCTCGGGCCTCCCGCATTTACATCGGCAAAGGGGTCACAATATACCCTGATGCGAGTAATGGATGGGGTGGAGTCGAGATGTTCCATCGAAGTTTTGTCTTTGTGCTTCAAAAACATTTATATTTCGGTTAGTTCACCAAAGTGGCTTAGCTCTGCTATTGTGCGGTAAGGGTTGTGGGCGTTGAAGCTTTGACAACCCTTTTGACCGTTGGAATATTTTTTTAAAAAGTTTTTCCGGCGCTACAGATTGTTTGGAAGGTATTATCTTTATGATGATAGGTGAAATTGGGGATTTAAAATGCACACATCATTTTTTTCAGCAAATGAACCGTAATCTCCAAAGAATCAATGGTGAACGAGCATTTCTATAAATCCGACAACATCGCATATTTTGAGACTATATGATGTAACTATCAACCTTAAGTGAGAAGAGTGTATAGGGTGGATGCACTCAATGAATGGCCTATAGAACTCCAAAATCGCATTCTAGTAAGTTAATGCAAGAGAATCTGGGCTCATCAATCAATTTACATTTTGGCAGATACGTAACAAGTACTACAATTATTTCAAGTATGGCTGCAAAATACGCTTATATACAGTCAATAGCCCGTGAACCTGTAGGGGTTTAATAAAAAGGTACCTGACATTACTGATTCTGTATACATGCAATTTAGTAGTGTGAGGTTGAATTATTTAAGTGGTCCTGTACCCCCATACGATCAATTTTCTAGTGAATTACCTACTTTAAAAACGAAAAAGTAGTTGAGAAAATCGAATCTCCTGTCTTGGTATCCAAAGAATATGAAGAATATGTAGTTCAATTGAGTGTTTTTGATCTCTTCTTGAAGTGGTCATTTACTGAGTCTGTGGTAGTCAATATAACTAGAAACCAGCGATCATTCATTTGGAAATAGGGTTTGATTCAACTGAAGAGGAAACTGAAGAAAAATAGTTAGGTAGCTATCTAAAACGAAATCTGAAAACGCGTTATATGGAAAATTTGATGAATGACCAATAAAAAATAATCATTAAGTAATATTTCCCATTTCAATTATGGCAACTTTGTATATCTGAACTCAAGAAACCCCTTAATCAACGACTAACTGGTGTATACACCCTAGTATACAAACGAATCGATGATGGTATGAATAGATAAAACATTATATACTTATAATGTCAGATCAAGACCCTTATAATACTCACTTTTCTCGTCAATAGCAACCCTTATAATAATGACAGCCGGATTTTTACCACATTATCACCACAACTCGCAGCCACACTTTCTATATCAATTTATAATATCGCTTCTTCCGATGATGTTGTTGATGATGATGGTGCAGTGTTCCTGCGGACAGGAAGTATCAATTTCAATTAAAATCCCGCTCTATAAATCAAGTGGTAAATAGAGAAGAGAAGCAGGCACTGGAAATGAAAACAAATGCCGTCAATTGGAGTGGCGCCTGTCCCATTCTCCAAAGCTGCTATTTTATTAGTGACGTCATCCCTCTCTGTCTGTAGTAAAACAAAATCATTGTCTCATTATATCTGATTCGAGATTGCCATGCCGTTTATATTGTTGTTTCCTTCGCAGAATGACCCACTATTCACTTAATAACAACTAAGTACCGCAATAATAATAATGATAACTTACTAGCCGAAGGACAACCCTTTGATATTTGAGATGTGAGATGTTACTAAATCAAATATAATAATGAAATTGAAAGCAGTTAAGAACATGAACAGTGAAAAAGTAGATCATCAGTATGAGCAGTAAAAACCATGGCGTCCAGAGAAGAAAAACCTGATGATGCAGATAAACTGATGAAGTGGAAGATTGGAGATGCTCAAACTATAAAAATTACATCATGAAAACAGTAGACGAGAGTGTAAATATAATGAAATCCTGATTTTCCAGAGAAATACCAATCAGCAGAAGTGTGCCCTTCTATACAAGACTTTCATGGATACATTCAAATTCGCTGGTCATATTAGCAATTTGCTGACTATTACTCATAAACTGAAAAACATCATGAATGCGGAAATCAAAGATATACCTAATGTATAGTTAGCGAAAATAATGTCAGTATCAACTAAAGAATATAGACATTTAAGCAGGTACAGATTCGGAAAAAACTACACCCAAATAAATAGTCTTGTAAAATTCAGGTAAAAAACGTTGGTTATTTTGTGACCAACGTAATTTACCTAAATTTCACCATCAGTTCTGTAAAATACGATTCCGGTACCAGTACTGTAATTTCATTCCAGTACGCATACCTTACTTCAACGATGTAATGTTCATGATAATATCATGTATTTTTGCATTGTGATTATCGTTCTGTGATACTTTTACAGTGTAATTTTCATGATTATGTTATGTATTTTTGCAATGAAAATATCGTTCTGTAATAATATAATGGTACTTTTCTTGATGAATTTCTGTTATTTTACAGAGGATATTTCGACTGTAACAGTAAAATCATATTTTAAAAAAGGATGTAAGGAAATAAAAAATGTATGCACAAAATATATATTATATTATGAAACAAAAAACAACAAAATTGGTAATAAAATAAGAAATTACTTGCAAGGCAGTCAGAAAGCGTTCATATAACCTTCTCCTTCGACGCATATTTTTTCGACGAAGACAAAATGTTGATGAGAGTGTTCTTCTTTGGTATATTTAAAATCTGAAATCACAAATCACATAGCACACCTGGTTTGGAAGCCAAATTTGTTCGATTGTTCCTGAATACATGTTGCTTGAATGTTTGTAATTTGTGTGAACCACCTCACAGTTGGCGTACAAACAACGATATTTGGCACCCTGGTTTTGACTATGCAAATACTGGTGAATGCTGTATTTGTCTATAGTTGTAGATACACTTGAAACAACACGTCTCATAGATATACATGCCTGATACTTTACGATACTGTGTAAAAACCAAATTGTTTTCACTTACTTTCATTTTTAATAAATGGAACAGCAATGCTTAACAATAACAATGAACACCCATCAAACACTGTTAGATGCAAGAAGACGCAACTTGCAGAATGGAATAAGCCGAATAAGTGCGGATATGTTCGAGTCGAGCGAATGAGCGCGAGTTGTCGCGAAGGATTCTAGAACCGGTACCTGAATTTCACAGAACTTATGCATATTCACAAATTTTTTAAGGATAAATAGATATTCACAAGGTAATTTCATAGAATTACACTGTATTAGTCATGCGCGCACTGATAGTCACCTTGTAAAGTGAAAAAAACATAATGAATACCTGATAAGTATATTTTCACCCAACAAATATACTTTTTAGTGGTAAATGTGCAAAATTTGGTGAAAAAGTATGACGGATAATGCGATATTTTACAAAAAATATATTGTTTTTTTCCACCCATTTTTATCAGTGTAACACAAACAGGTGTCCCCTGAGGTCCTGATTGTTCTAGATCTTTGGTTCTAGTGTCAAAATGCACCGGCCTATTCTTCACCATGACTGTAGGTGTCAAGTTATACCTTTCCCGTAGGTGCTTTTATTATTCAAACCATAGATCTTTTATCATATCATACCTGAACCCATAAAATTCGCACCATTATCATGCTTACATACAATATTTTCATTAATTTATAACAAATTTGATGATTCATACACCGCCTCGATTCCATCGCGATATGACACTGTGTAACTACTTTATGATTCTATGTTTCAGAATCGTTCTACTTCATCACATGCGTGTCGATTCTCACTACTGAGATCAGAATTTACACAATTGTGAAATGTATTATAAAAAGAACACAGAAGAAGAAGAACAGAAGTTTGCTCTGAAATTAAACTCAAGTTTTTCTCACTGTGTATCGCCCCCTGATACAAGGACGCCCTGTACACGCCTCCATCAAATTTCTTCAATCGCCAGACTCCGGTAATCGAGTCATCCGGAGCCGGTGCCAGATTCGAACATCTGAGCTCAGGCTGCAGTCTGGCGAGCAGGTGGTCCGACTCCGGGCTTTTACCGGAACGCACATTGCCGGAGTGCAATCCGCGGGCAGAGACCGGACAGGACCGAATCGTCGGACGCTTTAATCTCTTCCCGCCCCGGCCTAATCGGATTTTCGTACTGTCTTCACGAGGCTTATTGTCCGATTCCGTTTCAGCACTCTCCGGAAGCGAAAAAGATTGCTCCGGTTATGGGGATGATTGATTACCGAGACTCCACGTCGGTTTGCTGGAATTGCGGAAATGAGTGCGAGCTTGCACACGTAAAAAGATTCTATCCGATCTTATGGTGGATTTATGCAGCAATTTTAAGTCATAAATTTCAAGTCGTAAGTTTTTAGTAATAACCCAAGTAGCATTTTGGCGACGATAACCACATAATACACCAAAATTAACGTTATACTTGGTGTGAAAATCAGTCATTTATGAAACGACGCTCTCTAAACTACTGGACAACGTTGTATCACTCTTGAGCATGACTTTAGTCAACCGACGACATTGTTACAAGGTTAAACCCAACCAACTTCATGTAGTAAAAATTTTGGGAATGGGAGTGACGTTCTAAAAACGTTTGAGTGATAACTCCAGTTATGTTCAACGTTTTCATGACGTTGAGCCGACCTTGTGAGATTTAACTTGGCAGTGGGCAATTTTTAATAAAAAAACTTCTTTGTGATGGAGTCATATCTTGCAGTTAACTTTTCCAAATATTCAGTATAGAGGACATGTCCCACAACAACAAGAATATACTGTTGGCTGAATTGCTTCGAAGAAAGAATTAATATCAAGTAAGAGAAGAAATGGTTGATCCAAATTCCAACCTAACCTCAAAATATTATTAATGAAATTGTGCCTGACGACTGGCAGTTTGAAAAACTTCAGTTCTTTTGGAACAATTGCTAACCTGGATGCAGAGATTGAGGAAAGAAACAAATTTTTCGAAGAACACTACTGACAATAGTGACAATTGTATGACACAGAGAAGCCCGTTTTAAAATGTGGAGCAAGGTGTGTTCGTTAGTTGGACTTCGTTCAGTTTTTGGTCGGGTAACCAACTTCAGTCGCATTTTGGTTATATTTAGTTGTCTGGATGACTAAGGTTGAAAGCTTGTATATTTTTCAGTTATCTGATATCCTAAGTCGTGTTGACGCCTATAATTAATACTACTCCATGTTTGATGCGTAATTATCTTCGGAAACATTGTCGGCCATTGAAATTTGACACATAAACAAACTAAACAAACATATAAACAAAGGTTAACAGTACTCTAGAAACGATTAATATATTATGGTTTTCTCTATAGTTCGCGTTTGGAAAAACATTAACTTTGAATAGTATGTATCTAAATTATTTTTTTTTGTTTTTTTATCTTTAAGTTTTGAGAAATTCGCAACGGATTGAAGGCGCGCGTGTTTTTTTGGCTATAACAATAGTATATTTGACAGTAAACTGAAATGCGTTGATAATTTCTGTTTGGAAATCTTCATTTTCTGGCAATACAAATAGAGTAGGTACCTATCATGAGCACACGAGTAAAACATTGGTAGTCGTCAGAAAGTTTTCACCAAGGGTCCATTTTGGTGATCAGTAATGATTTGGTTGGAATATTTACTAATTTCTGAATACCGTGGAAAGTGAACTGTCATCGCTGCGCAAGAGAGCGCAAGTGTGTAGTTGTTTTTTGGTAAGTTTAGCAACGTTTAGGAAACGACCAACTGCTACCTACAGTTGAAAGTGAAACGTTTTAAAAACCCAAAAATGATTGACCAAATCGGTGCAAAACAGGTTCGTGACAACGTAATATTAAGGTCGATTGCGCAACTCATGTTTGGTTGCGCAACTTTTTCAAACACGTCGCCGCAACGTTAAATTGCTGCTTGGGAAGATTTAAGACATAAAGAAAAAAGGACCATTTATGCAGTAATTATTAAGAACTGTCATGTCTTAAGGGTAACTTCTCCCATTGGTCAATTTCTGTGGTTGTGTCAGTGGTCACTTCACAATATCTATTTTTTCTTTTTATAATCTAATGATTCTGATATAAGTGTGAATAAACAACACAATCACAGACAATAACCTATAAAAAACCGTCACAGAATTGGAAACTTCGAACGCATGCGCAAGAATGATCAGTTTTAAGTTTTAAGCCATAAGAGATAAAAGTTGGTCAACATTCTTACGACTTAAAACTTATGACTTGCAACTTAAAACTTATGTCAAGTGTATGAATGGAAACATTGAAAACCAATGATTGAACTTCTTATGACCTATGACTAAAAACTTACGACTTAAAACTTATGACTTAAAATCGCTGCATAAATCCACCATTAGTCATTGCAGTTTTATAATGTTGTCGTCTGCAAAAGGATTTCAAAAGTTCGTTTTTTATTGAAATAGACTTGTCCAAAATATTGACAATAATAACAAATTATCCTAACACCCGGGAAATAGTTTCTGCACTACTCCAAGTTTCCAACTATTCCTTGGAGCATGTTCTTCTATGATCACGATTCCACCCTCTTTCACAGATTCATTATCTTCGGTCCATTTTTTTTTACATATCAGTTGAGGAATGTATTCTTTCACTCACCTACGCCAAGAACAGTCAATAATTTGCTGGGACTTTATCCACTGTTCTTGAGATTTCTTCCATCTTCGAATGACTTCATCATATTTTATGGAATTTCGTTGTCCAGAGATTTTTCCATGTAATGTAATCGTCGGCAAAAGGCTTTTAAATCTTCGTTTTTCATTGAAATGAAAATGTACTTTTCCCAAAATATTGACAATAATAAAAAAATATCCTCATACAATATCTAAGCAACTCAACATATACAGTTTCTGCCAAATGTCGAATATGTTACCCTAGTCTATTCGATTCAATTCAAGAATATGACTTCTTTATATACAGGGTGATGTAAAATTTCATGGTACACTTTTGACAAATCGGAAACGGAGAGTGATAGGAAAAAAATGCGCGAATTCATGACCATCTCTTTCTTTCTATCTCTCTATCTTTCTATTTCCTGAAATATCCTGAAAAAACTGATTCGTTTCTTATAGTAATCGATAACATTCCAACTATTGCTGCTAGGGTTTTGAATTTTGGTATAGTCACTGAAATTCGCATGCCGAATTCAATAGTAGATAATATGGAAAAATTATAGGCATACTGGATTGGAAGATGTCGAAACCACGTTTGATTTTTAATGAAAGTTCATTCTAAAAATCTGACTACGACACTGGATTCTTCGTAAAAATTGGTACTCCTCCCACGAGTAAAGAGATAGCTGAGATATACAGGGAGTCCCAAAATGAAATATTTTCAATTGTGCCCTGATGTATCTCGAAAACGAAGCAGGCTATGAAAGTTTGTTAGCAGTATCGTGAGTTTCACAAAATAGTAGTAAACGTTCGCGAAGACTGCAAATTTCCATATCTATGAAAATGAGCTCGATATTCCGCAAGGTTATCGAAAATGTGACAGCCTGTACAATAAAGAGGTAATTTATGTGAATTAATTTCAAATTTGAATTTGATTGAGGATATCATAATCTCATCGTGAATTATGTTGGTAATTTGATGAGAGTTCTCTGACTTGTATCCGATGAATTTCTTAGTTCGATTGTTGGTTGGCAGGAATTCGGTCAGAAAATTGAAGAGAATTTAAATTATTTATTCAGTTACACTCTAACACCAATTGAATTTCCATTCACACTCATTATTCTATTGAATTTCTTAGTGTTGCTTTGCAGATTTATCTCAAGAGTAATTTTAAAGAAATTTACTTTGAAGTGACTATTTTCGTTAAATATCATCAAGACTGGCTGAGGTATACGTTCTGTTCCGAATCAATACTATAATAAAAACGGTATTTTTCTCATATCATCCTGAATATATTAATTTTCTCAAGTGATGGTGTACGTTGAATATTTTTTCTGATGCACTGTTATTTTCATTTCAAGAGAACAACAATTTACGAAGAAAATCATTATTCGTCCTCTATTGTGTGGTTTACCATTTTTCGAGCACTTCGGAATTAGAAGTAACTATACCTAAGGTCGATAATAGTAAAACATATTTTGTCAAAACATTCAATTTATTAAGCGAGAAAATTTAATATATAAAATCAATCAGTCTGTTTTAGAATCTCCCATGAGCATTCAGAAAAACTCCCGCGTCAGGACGTCCGGCACCCCCAGGTCCCCCGAAATGTCTGTTGTACTGAGCAGTGGCGTCGACTCCGAAATCCTTCTTCGGGCTGGTGTAGATGTTGTATTTGCCCCCAGCGGACACGTCAGTTCCCCAGTTGCGAGTCCTGTCGGCTCCTACGAAGGCTCCGGACCCGCTAGAGTGGGTGTAGTCCAAGCGGCCACCAATCTGGTCGGGCCTGAGCCCGTGCGACCCAAAGTTCTTCGAGGCGGAAGCCGTGCCGTCTAGTCGGTGGCGGTCGTTCTGGAAAAGCGTGCCAGTGTGGCTTGCACCAACTCCTGACTGGGATATGCCCCACTTTGTTGCCTGTCTGTGATAACAAAATACTTATAAGTTACCAGGAACATGATAGGAAAAAACATCAAGAGAAGTATAACTTATAGTGAAGATTTATCTTTATATAATCAATGTTGAAATGTTTTGAAGTAGTTACAATTGCTGGCTGAATACTGCATGACTGGTGATTTGAAAAAGATACACTACGTTGACACCAGCAGTACTGAATAGATGATTAAAAAAATAGTTGAAATAATTAAATAAAAGTTTCCGTGCTTTTAGTACTTTTTAATGATTTCATAACAAACGTATTAGTTAATTGATTCTGAATTAGAACTGTCTGTAGTCCCTCAACCTTTGCGAGGCATTTATAGCTGAGTATACACTTTGTTCACGTTAATTTCAGCCATTTCTGATATATCAATGTTTTCTAATTGAAAAATCTTACCTCTTCTCTCTACCAACTGGAACCAAAAAGAACTCTTGACCATTTTCATCTTCGAATACTTCCACTGGTACGGCAGCAGCAACTGCTAAACAGACAGCGACAAACACGAATACTTTCATTTTCACTATTTGTTTATTCGTTACAAATATTATGATGCTATGTCTTCGTTCGGTAGTTTGAAACTGAACTGACCACTCCAATTCAACAGCATCATTTTATAATAATATCTTGGGCGAGATAAATAATCTGAGACGGTTCTTCACCGAGTTCCAAACAGCGGGAATAACCAGCCCGGTCTTCAGTGTTGAATGATCTTAGGGCATCGTCCTGATAAGGGGATATCGATGCCTTGCTAGTAAGACATATGTGAATACCTATTTCCCAAATCGTACTGAGAATTTATCGTTCGGCCTTGACGTATATCAATGCACTTTTTTGATGATTTCAATATCCTTATACAGGGCTTATCACAATGAGCGTTAATTAGACGTTTGTTGCAAACCAGGCAACAAACAGTTCGCTCTAAAAATTTGGCAGCATGCATAAATAGACATGATATATCTAGGTCTATAGGACAAGGTATCTCGTACATTTTCATTTTCCACCAGAAAGTGGTAGGTAGCAATTTCAAATTTTCGAATAGGACACGCTTTATGAAACATACTTAATTTCGACCCACCTTGTATATCAGCTTTATTTCAACTATAATTGGAGAAGTGAGAACCGCCTTTTGTGCACATTTTTAAGTACTTAGAATCCAGTGGCGTTGTCAGATTCTTTGAATTAGCTATTATATCATTATTTAGATATAACCCAATGTCATGGTTTTTGAACGAAATACCCTGTATATTTATTAATATTCGAAACATGAATACTTTGCTCTTTTCGAAAATATATTACACTTCGTACATTCTTCGAGTATTAGCCCAGTATTTAGATAATTTTCAATTTTTATAGCTGTCATGACGAATATAACTTTTAGAATAGATATTTTGGCGCAATAATCAAATAGGTACAACTCCAATTTATATAGAGTATAGATCAAAGTATCCATTTAAAATTATCGTTTAATATAAGTAGCCAAACAATTTGGCAAATTAATATATTTATACTATTGTGCTTGATACAGTAAGTCAGTATGGCCCCTTGCAAATGGACAGAGACCATGAGGAAGCAGAACATCGTTGCGAATATCTCAGATCAATAATATTATATACAGTATCTGCCGTGAAGTAGGTACGTAACATATAGATTGAAAGATCATCATTACCTATGTAGAGTTTTGCTATCTAATATCTAAGCAACTTCCATATTTTTCCCGTCACACCAGTGATCACGTGATATCGATCACCCAGAAATGTTTTTCAAAAATTTCAAGTGTTACGTACTTCATGGTTCGATTGACAGAAGTATATTTTTATTTGTTTTTCATCAAATGATAACCAGCAGTTCTTGTTGAACCGCCTATGGTTACCTACTAGAATTCATTAAAACCCTATCAGAAAGATAACCATTATAATACTGTCAGGTCAGCGTATTGACAAAGAGGCAAAACTCGGCAAGTTAATCAGTAATTAAACTACCTAACGAGTGCATTTCAGTAATTAAAATCATGGAAAAAATCCATTCCGAAATTACACTTCATCTTGATGGCAATCTGCAGATTATGTGGTGTATATGTACTTACGTCATTATGATTAAACCAATTTGAAGCTCATCAAATTAAGTAGGTTCTGAATCCTGTGTTTTTTATGGACAGGCTTTAATTGACTGTAATAAGACTTGGTAAAAAGGTATTTTATGCTTTGGCATTTTTTCTGAGAACCGTTCTAGAGAGATTCTGGAAAGGTTCAGCTCATGCGCATCTTCTTCAAGAAAAAAACAAAAGAAACCTATGGAAACACCTGTTTATGAAGTATTATTTCACGATATTTCTTCGAAGAAAACTACTCGAGTCCTTATAATTCATCATCCTATTACATATGATATTTTGGGCTTACCTACATTTATGTTAACTTTTTCGTGAAATTACTGTAGCGGCTATTCGCTATTCTCATTTTCAAAATAGTTGAATGTATCGAAAACAATTGTAGATAACTTTACCTAAATGATGTACATAATATTCACAGGAATCTCAAAATTAATCATCATCCATTGGAAATAAAAATGTCGTTTTCAACTTGTGTCCCTCCTTGTATATCGGAAATATTTTAGGAAGAACATAAAGAATTAATTAATTTTTTCGTACCAAATTATAAATTTGCATACATATCAACTATTTTGAAAACTTCTATAAGTTCTATATACATGCACAATATACTTGAATCCTCGTCTGTAGTTCCACTTCCATTAATTTTCATATTGTTGAATTTCTACAATTACTTAATTGGGATATAAAAAATTAGTTGAAGAGGGGGCGAATATTTTGTGACTAGCCCTATATTTATATTCACAGTAATCCCAGGTGATTGAAATATTCGGCCAATTGGTATCCTCAGATTTTATCAGAACGATGACCTATGCACGCGATTTCACAAAAAATACACTGAAAACCGGACTGGTTATTCCCGCTGTTTGAAACTCGGTGAAGAACCGTCTTAGATTATTTATCTCGCTCAAGATATTACTATAAAATCATGCTGTTGAATTGGAGTGGTCAGTTCAGTTTCAAACTACCGAACGAAAACATAGCATCATAATATTTGTAACGAATAAATAAATAGTGAAAATGAAAGTATTCGTGTTTGTCGCTGTCTGTTTAGCAGTTGCTGCTGCCGTACCAGTGGAAGTATTCGAAGATGAAAATGGTCAAGAGTCCCTTTTGGTTCCAGTTGGTAGAGAGAAGAGGTGAGATTTTTCAATTAGAAAACACTGATATATCAGAAGTGGCTGAAATTAACTTGAACAAAGTGTATACTCAGCTATAAATGCCTCGCAAAGATTGAGGGACTACAGACAGTTCTAATTCAGGATCAATTAACTAATTCGTTTGTTATGAAATCATTAGAAAGTACTAAAAGCACAGAAACTTTTGTATTTAATTATTTCAACTATTTTTTGAATCATCTATTCAGTACTGATGGTGTCAAAATACTTTAAAGACACTACGTATGTGAATTTTTTTCAAATCATGCAGTAGTCAGCCAGCAATTGTAACTACTTCAAAACATTTCAACATTAATTATATACAGATAAATCTTCACTATAAGTTATTCTTCTTTTGATGTTTTTTCCTATCATGTTCCTGGTAACTTATAAGTATTTTGTTATCACAGACAGGCAACAAAGTGGGGCATATCCCAGTCAGGAGTTGGTGCCAGCCAAACTGGCACGCTCTTCCAGAACGACCGCAACCGACTAGACGGCACAGCTTCCGCCTCGAAGAACTTTGGGTCGCACGGGCTCAGGCCTGACCAGATTGGTGGCCGCTTGGACTACACCCACATGCCAAGCGGGTCCGGAGCTTTCATTGAAGCAGATCGGACTCGCAACTGGGGAACTGACGTGTCCGCTGGGGGCAAATACAACATCTACACCAGCCCGAAGAAGGATTTCGGAGTCGACGCCACTGCTCAATACAACAGACATTTCGGGGGACCTGGAGGTGCCGGACGTCCTGACGCGGGAGTTTTTCTGAATGCTCATGGGAGATTCTAAAACAGACTGATTGATTATTATTTATTAATTTTTCTCGTTAAATAAAGTTAATGTTTTGATAATATATGTATTATTATGATCGTCGTTAGGTAGGTATAGGTACCTACTTCTATTTGCGTATTTGTATTTTATACGAAGAAGTGCTTGGAAAATGATAATCACACGATAGAGGACAAAATGATAGTTCTCTTCGTGAATTCTTATTCTCTCAGAATAAAAAACAGTGTTTCAGTAAAAATATTCAACACACAGCTGAGAAATATATTCAGGATTATATTAGAAAATACCGTTTTATTTTTTAAGTATTGATCCTCAGTCAATCAATTGAATTATTCGAAAATAGAGCTTCGTCATAGTTACTTCAAAATATGTTCATTTCTCGAAATTAATTCTTGAGCTAAATCTGCAAATCAACACTAAACATTCAATAGAATAGCGAGTGTTGAATAGAAGTTCAATTGTTGTTAGGTGAATTAAATAAATTATGTCATTGCTCTTCAATTTTCTGACCGAAATCCCGCTAACCAAAAATCAAACTAAGAAAATCATTCAGAATGTTTTTCCCATTCATATAGGTACCTTAAAAAAATCAAATTGTGTACTCAATTACATATACCACGATACCTCATTTAACTTCAAAATTATTTCACATACTCACATATCATTGTACTTCTTTATTGTATATATTTTGATATTTTATTTGTGAATTCTATGTGGAATTTCATGTGGCATACCTAATAAATGTGGTGCATTGAGGAAAACGTTCATTTGAGTTGTCAAAATTATTTATTATCAAACAGTGAGGTACAGGAGAGAAAAAAAAATTGGAAGTTGCATTTTAAGGTTTGAAACCTATACTACCACAACAGTTGTTGATATGAAATTCAGATTTGAACTAAAAATAATGAATAATCATTAAATTGTCAACAGTGTTTAGGTATTTCAGTACAAATAATGAATTAAACCAAATTCCGCATAAAGATATTATTACAGAAATATGGGGTAGGCGTCAAAGGTACTGATAGATATTATATCATTCTTTATGAAGGTGAGACCATAAGAATAAGGGATTTCGTTTCGCAGATGACTGTTCTTATAGTTACAAATTATAAAACTAGAAGATATAACACAAAATGAGAAAACTCAAAAACTACAAATTCACTAAAAAACATCTAGTCTAGGATATTCAAAAAGATAGATAACGAGCAAAAAACAACCACTCTCCTGTCTAATGCTACGCAGAACAATGAATTATATCCACTCGTAGTCTATGCACTAATTCGCTATATGAATACAAGTATGCAAATATTTCGTTCTTCGAACAGATGAGACAGGCACGCTTAACAACCTACAGACCGGTTTCGGGCTTATTGGCCCTCATCACGACTGCGAACTGCACAAGTTGCACGACTAAAATGCAATTTGACCAATCACAGGCACGACGTCAGATTAGAAGACGGGAAAGTTAACTCGATGTTAACTTTGAACAGCAACTGTGTGACGTTTCAACGTGTTTTATTACATTTGGGAACCTATATCATATAAATAGGTATATAGAGATATTGAGATAGTTGAGAATGTGATGAAAAATCACTAAATTATAGGTTATATATAGGTGCCACTTCTTTCTGGCAGAAGTGGAAACGCATTCAAAATGTATGAGATACCTTGTCCTATGGACATAGATAGATCATGTCTATTTATGCATGCTTCAAAATTTTCAGAGCGATCTGTTTCTTGCCTGGTTCGAAATATAGTCTCTTTATGAAAAGCCGTGTTTAAGGATATTGAAATCACAAAAAAAATGCATTGATATAAGTCAAGGCCGAACGATAACCTCTCAGTACGATGTGGGAAATAGGTATTCACATATGTCTTACTAGCAAGGCATCGATATCCCCTTATCAGTACGATGACCTAAGATCATTCAACACTGAAGACCGGGCTGGTTATTCCCGCTGTTTGGAACTCGGTGAAGAACCGTCTTAGATTATTTATCTTTATCTCATTCAAGATATTACTATAAAATGATGCTGTTGAATTGGAGTGGTCAGTTCAGTTTCAAACTACCGAACGAAGACATAGCATCATAATATTTGTAACGAATAAACAAATAGTGAAAATGAAAGTCTTCGTGTTTGTCGCTGTCTGTTTAGCAGTTGCTGCTGCCGTACCAGTGGAAGTATTCGAAGATGAAAATGGTCAAGAGTTCCTTTTGGTTCCAGTTGGTAGAGAGAAGAGGTGAGATTTTTCAATTAGAAATCATAAGGCAGAGGAACGTTAACAAAGTGTATATACTCAGTTGTATAGTTGACTCGCAGAGAATGTGTGACTACAGACAGTATAAATTCAGAATCAATTAACTAATTCGTTTTATTCGAAATCAATAGAAAGTACTCAATGCACTGAAACATTAGTATTTGATTGTCTCAACTACTTTTTGAACTATTTATGACTGATGGTGTCAAAATACTATATCGTCACAATAGTTTTTTTTCAAATCACCAGTCATACGTTATTCATCCATCTATAATTGTATCTTCTTTAAAACATTTCAACATGAGTTATATAAAGATAAATCTTCGCTATAATCTATTTTCCTTCTGATGGTGTTTCCCTATCAGTTTCCCAGTTACTCATAAGACAGATGTCATTTCAGGCAGGCAACAAAGTGGGATATAACCCAGTCGGGAGTTGGTGCTAGTCACACTGGCACGCTCTTCCAGGACGACCGCAACCGACTAGACGGTACGGCTTCCGCCTCAAAGAACTTCGAGTCGCACGGGCTCAGGCCTGACCAGATTGGTGGCCGCTTGGACTACACCCACATGCCAAGCGGGTCCGGAGCTTTTATTGAAGCAGATCGGACTCGCAACTGGGGAACTGACGTGTCCGCTGGGGGCAAATACAACATCTACACCAGCCCGAAGAAGGATTTCGGAGTCGACGCCACTGCCGAGTATAGCAGACACTTCGGAGGACCTGGGGGTGCCGGACGTCCTGACGCGGGGGTCTTTCTGAATGCTCATGCAGATTTCTGAAATCGACTTTTATAGATTGTTGTTATTTATTTATTTAGCCTAATTCACAATAAAACGGATATTTTAATCATTGATATATGTTTTATTATATTATCACTTCATGTTTGAAAGTGTGTTTGAAAAGTGTTTTTGACCGCCAACTTAGTTGCAAAGCAACCCTCGAAGTCTCATTGAGACTTGTATGAGTAAGTAAGAATGTACGTACCCTCTAATTGGAATCAGTTGAACTTAAAGTAATACATTCTCAAACTTCTTTTCCACAATCTGAAGAAAACCATCAATAAAATGTATATAGAAAATATTTATGCAAAGTGTACAGTACATGGCAAATCACTAATTTCTTCTGTGTAGACTGATTAGTTTGTCCTTTCACACTTGTATTGATTTTCGTTATTATAATGTTGATTTTCCTCAGATCATGAATTTTTATAGTGATCGAACGCATAAGAATGGTGTAAATAGAATTGTTTTGAAAGTCAGTGTGTTTCCAATTTATTCCGAGAATTGAATCATATAATATATACATTTTTATTGTAGTTCATTGAAAACTTCGCATTTCAAGACGGGCTGAATGTTCCATTTGTTAATCATTTTAGTACATACTTTAGCAACTAACACTAACATCATCATTTTCTACAAAAACAAGCGGACAAATAGTCCCAATATAGACCTTTACATAAAAAGATTTTCTTAACAATCGATATTTACAGAAAATTAAAATATTTCTTACTTGCAAGGCCAATTGTTCAATTGATACTCTCTTATCGGTATATGACCGAGCACGATTTGACAAAGATTTCTAAACAATTAAGATTGGTATATTACCGCTGTTAGGAACTTGGTGAAAAACCGTTTCAGATCATTTATTTCGTTCAAGATTACTATAAAAATGATGCTGTTGAGTTGGTCTGGTCAGTTTAGTTTCCAATTCATCAAGAAGTATTGTCCCAAATCGAAATTTCAGAAATAATTGGGAACAATATTTGACCCCATGAGGTTTGTGAAAGTATTTCCTCATAACTTCACCTGTACCTATCTGTAATAGTTTTCTACGAAGGCGTAGAGCGGACATGCGATATTTTTTTTCTTAATTTCGAGTTGTAACTCGAAATTAGCTTAATTTCGAGTTATAACTCGAAATTAGTACTAATTAAGAAAAAAAATATCGCATGTCCGCTCTACGCCTTCGTAGTTTTCACGACAAAAATTAATTTGTGAAATTTTTGTGCCTCACCATCGAAATATGACGATTCTTTCATAAAGCACATTTACAAAATATTGCAATTCGACTCAATAATATGAAAATGACTGAAATTGAGTTTTTATCCACGATCACAAATATTCGATAATCATTTTGCGAGTACTTCTACTTATAAGAAAGTACAAGATCTGAAGGAACGTCGATAATATAATAAAACATATATTAATGATTAAAATATCCGTTTTATTGTGAATTAGGCTAAATGAATAAATAACAACAATCTATAAAAGTCGATTTCAGAAATCTGCATGAGCATTCAGAAAGACCCCCGCGTCAGGACGTCCGGCACCTCCAGGTCCCCCGAAATGTCTGTTGTACTGAGCAGTGGCGTCGACTCCGAAATCCTTCTTCGGGCTGGTGTAGATGTTGTATTTGCCCCCAGCGGACACGTCAGTTCCCCAGTTGCGAGTCCGATCTGCTTCAATAAAAGCTCCGGACCCGCTTGGCATGTGGGTGTAGTCCAAGCGGCCACCAATCTGGTCAGGCCTGAGCCCGTGCGACTCGAAGTTCTTTGAGGCGGAAGCCGTACCGTCTAGTCGGTTGCGGTCGTCCTGGAAGAGCGTGCCAGTGTGACTAGCACCAACTCCCGACTGGGTTATATCCCACTTTGTTGCCTGCCTGAAATGACATCTGTCTTATGAGTAACTGGGAAACTGATAGGGAAACACCATCAGAAGGAAAATAGATTATAGCGAAGATTTATCTTTATATAACTCATGTTGAAATGTTTTAAAGAAGATACAATTATAGATGGATGAATAACGTATGACTGGTGATTTAAAAAAAAACTATTGTGACGATATAGTATTTTGACACCATCAGTCATAAATAGTTCAAAAAGTAGTTGAGACAATCAAATACTAATGTTTCAGTGCATTGAGTACTTTCTATTGATTTCGAATAAAACGAATTAGTTAATTGATTCTGAATTTATACTGTCTGTAGTCACACATTCTCTGCGAGTCAACTATACAACTGAGTATATACACTTTGTTAACGTTCCTCTGCCTTATGATTTCTAATTGAAAAATCTCACCTCTTCTCTCTACCAACTGGAACCAAAAGGAACTCTTGACCATTTTCATCTTCGAATACTTCCACTGGTACGGCAGCAGCAACTGCTAAACAGACAGCGACAAACACGAAGACTTTCATTTTCACTATTTGTTTATTCGTTACAAATATTATGATGCTATGTCTTCGTTCGGTAGTTTGAAACTGAACTGAACTCAACAGCATCATTTTATAGTAATATCTTGAATGAGATAAAGATAAATAATCTACGACGGTTCTTCACCGAGTTCCAAACAGCGGGAATAACCAGCCCGGTCTTCAGTGTTGAATGATCTTAGGTCATCGTACTGATAAGGGGATATCGATGCCTTGCTAGTAAGACATATGTGAATACCTATTTCCCACATCGTACTGGGAAATTATCGTTCGGCCTTGACGTATATCAATGCACTTTTTTTGTGATTTCAATATTCTTTTCACAATGAGCATTAATTAGACGTTTCTTGCAAACCAGGCAACAAACAGGTCTCTCTAAAAATTTGGAAAAATGCATAAATAGCATGATCTATCTAGGTCTAGGACAAAGTATGTCATATACATTTCAAATGGTTGCCAGTTGCCACTTCTATTAGAAAGAAGTAGAACTTTTATTTTCGAATAGAGAAACCTAATTCCGTGAATTTTCTGTACTCTATCTGTCACTTTTTTCGGAGTGAAAATCAATTTCCGCTGTTGTTGAAATAATATGATTTCAAAAAAACGCTGTTGATAGTGGAATTAAGATAGGGAAATTAAAAATATTGTAGGGTTAGGGATGCCTATCCCATTGAAAGCACCACCTCGCATATTCAACGGCAGCATGGATAAGCCGTCCAAGAGCAACTTGGGTGGGGATCTCAGGATCACTACTCAGTACTACCCTGCACCAGCCCAAAGAAGGATTTCGGAATCGACGCCACTGCTCAGTAAAACAGACATTTCGGAGGACCTGGGTGGTACTGGACATCCTGATGCAGGGATCTTCTTGAACGCACGTGGAACATTCTGAAACCCACTGATTAATTTGTTATTATTCATTATGTTGAATCTCAGGTGCTTCGGCTTCGGCAGGATGTGTTTTGGTTTCATCGACGATTCATGTGTCATAAGTTTCCCACAACTAATCATGCACTATAATCAATTCATCAGAGATAATTTTGTCATTAATTTTTGTGCCCCCAATGAGATATAGGGGTGAATGAAATAATCCATTGAGATATGATCAAAATATTAATTGATGATACGATTTAAAAAGCAGCGTGTTACCTATGAACACTCCATCTGTCTATATGGCAAACCACCATAATAAGAACTACAATACGGGATGATGAACTAAAGGAAGAATTACATTTCCTAAAATAGTCTGTTGTACATACTGTTGTATAGTAATAGCATCGTCCATAGATCTACGAATGTAATAGGTAATAATTCAATAATAGGTGTGAGAATCGCGTTTAAATTTGCATTCCACAAATGAAGGCAATCCAATGATATTACCTACAAAAAATTATAGAAAACAAAAATAAGTTATTCTTTGAATGTGGTTCCGTTAAGATGGTGGTTTTTGAGAAGGAAGAAAATATTTAGAATGAATGGGTTATTTGTTATATCAGAAGATAAATGAATTTTCAATAAATGCATAGCCCACTTTTCCTGGAAATTCTTCGTTACGAGTGGTAACAAAAAGGTAAACATTGAATCTCAATTATAACATTATACAGTTTGTGGATTGTGATATATTGTTAGAAAAGTAATTAAATAACGAATCGAATTTTTTCTAAAACAATGTAGGTACCTACTCAGTCGGTCAAACCAGGGTCATGCATTATATTCACAAAGCTTCTACAGGGTTAATCATCAAAGATAGAAAAAAACTCCCAATATACAAATGAATACTGCTGATATAAAAAATGGGTTCAAGCTTCGTTATTCTCTATATATTTTTCGAACAAATTGAAGATATTTTTTTCCTGATATCAAAAATATATAAGTCGTGATAGTTGGTCGAGCCGTTTTCAAAATATTCGAGGATGAATATTTTACATTTAGTTATAATTTGAATTTACCAAATCGGAATTGCCAAGAAACAACAAAAATATTTCGAAAGCAGCTGAACCAAATACCAATAACCAATATATTTTTGAAATCAGGAAAAACATATCTTCAATTATTTCGAAATATATATAGGGTGTTTTTTTTTTAAACGAATTTGGTTAAATATATCAGCGATATTCATTCGTTTCATCTGGTATAACTTTTTGGATTTTCAGAACAAACCTTACAACTTTTGCATTTGAAATTTTTTTCCATATTTTGAACCCATTAGAAGCTGTTTAATGACCATGTATGTCTGATACTTGATATATATTGTTGTAAACATTCATAACATCAAATCTTTGTACAAATTTGAGATATCTATATAGAAAATGACTACAAAAATACAGGGGGTGAATTAATTCCGGTTGACTTGTTATACCCACTGTGAGACTAAATTGACTTGATCCTTTTGGAAGAAATGTTCAATTCAATAAGGAACGGTAGATTCATCGATTGGATAATTTTTCACATTCTTCTTCTCTATCTCAGTCTGGAACGATGCATATGCACTTTTTCCATGACAAATTTTCGCAATTATGATATCACTATATAACAGAGCTCATAAATTCGAATATAATCTATTCAACGGTGACAAGCATATTGACTAACAACTCACATGATTCCATAACAATAATTAGGACGTAATTACAGACATTGTGAGGGGTAAGTCGCGTAAACACCCCCACGGCCAAACAGGAGCTATAAGGGGGTCGCATATCTCGATTACTATGTTGAACATAATGTCCCAAGATCCCGTATGACGCTGACATCTGTTAGTTCTCAAATGCTGATGCAGAGGGGCACACTATTTTGCTCACTTCATCACTGACATCAGCAGAAGGATGCGTATGTATTCTTAACATGACATAGGTCACATTCCCGTAGTTCATTTCGATTCAGCATCAACAAATTATATGTGAATATTTTATCTATTTCATCCAACGATTTCAATATGTTTGTTTTTTTTTTCGTCTAATATTCACTTTTTGTATTTTTAGCATTTAGCGCAGATGTTAGTTTCATTTTTTTCCTTTTGGTAACTAAACATCTCTACTTTGACGCTGGTTCCACCCAATTGTAATTGTGTATTGCATGATATATAAGTATAATTAATCTTTGAATACAGCTATCTATATATCTATATTTACAGAGTGGCCAAGATGTGAAATCTACTGATTGAAGATTGTGTAAAAGCTTATCAGCTTCTCTTCTTAATGGAATATGTGCAATTTGAAGATATAGTGGAAGAAATCTTCCTAAAACCAAATTTTGTTATACATCTCAACGGTCATTATATACCTTGATACAAGGTGTATTTGTGTTTCTACTATATTGATTTCTCGAAGGCGGAACATCTGTCAAAGTCATTTTCGCGGGTATAGTGGAATATGGCGTGCCACAAGGTACTATTCTTGGACCGGTACTATTTAACATATACCTTAATGGTATTTTTTCAGTCCCAAGCTGTTGTAAAATCATAACATATGCAGATGATATAGCTGTATTCTACCAGTTCACATGACTGGGTATCTATCTGAAACAAACTGCTGAAACTGATTTCAAAATCATCAAAGAATGGCTCGAACAGAAACTATTAACAATAAATTTCATGATAATCTACTATCTACATCTTAGTGTAAATAAATAAAGCCACGAGTCCAAATTTTCAGAAATTGGCTATTGACCAAAAGCTTAGCATACAACCATGTACATCAGAAATTAAGTACCTATCTAGGAATAATGATTGACGCACACCTAAAATGGGACAAACATATCCATTTTGTTATTAAAAGAATACAATATCTTATGCATAAATTCAAGATTCTAAGGGATAAACTAAGTGTGAGTTGGTGTGAGTCAGTTGAAAACACTATAATACTCCTTAGTAAAATCCCATATTCTTTATGGCATATTATCTTGGGGTGGCGTTAGAAAAAACATTCTCAATAAGTTGATAATTGTGCAGAATTTTTTTTTTTTAAATAATGTTCAGGAAAAATCCCACATATCCATCGGACCAACTCTTCAAAGAACATATGAAATTATGAACTAGTTTTCTTTCACTCCAATATAAAACAGCACCAATCTCAAGACCACCTAACAATTAATGAACATAATTATAATACATCGAACTGAAGATCCAAGATTCCAAGATTCCAGACACACAATCCATAAGTCATCTGAAACACATAACTACTATACGAGATCTAACAATGTACCCACTCTTCCGAACTATAGATACGAAACATCTAGGAAAAGTGCCCTATACTCAGGAGTTAAAATATTCAACCATCTTAAAATGTCAATCCAAACATCGGAAAACGAAAATTTTTTCAAAAAAAGACTTCGTTCATTTTTGCAAGACAATATATTTTACAGTTTGGATGAATTCTTCACGAACATAAGTTAAAATTCTCGAGCAAACTTAGAGTATGATGTGCAAAATCCATCTGAAAAAATCTCATTTTATTTTTATTTATTTTTTTCTTCCTCATTTTTCCGAATGCCTAACAAGGCTTTAACATTTTTTTTGTCCATTTACTTAAAAATTTATTTCGATATATAACGGAAATACTATCAGTTTGTACTACATTGTTATAAGGATATACATTTTCTGTATATATTGGGGAAATAAAATTCTACTTCTACTTCTACTTCATTCGAAGAATCAAATACAAAAGACCAATAAACGAAACAACACATCAGGTGGGTACTCGAACCTGCAAACAACTATATACTAGAATACAAACTACCAAAGTGGGGGCACTTGATATGAATAGTTTTTCAAATTTATCACATAAATATTTCTTTAATTAGGTAAATAAAAAAATCCCGTCAGGAAGGGAACAGCTATGAAAAACAGTGAGGGTCAACAACCAAATTTTATTGGGCATAAAGATTTCAAGATAGAATGACCGAAGTTGGAGAAAAGGAGATTTGATTGCTACGTTGCAGATTGCCAATCGCAACATGGTTGAAGCCCACTCGTGAGTGAGAGGGGGTGGAAGTAAATGGGGATGGGGATCCTGTGGGCATTCAACCTCATGGGGGGCAAGATTTCGCCCGAATAAAATAGAAATAGCGCGAATCTTCACAAATTTATTCGGATTGATTGTATTGTATATATGGATTATCTATACCAACTTCTAAGCTAAATATAATTAATCATTTGTTCGGCTTCATTTTCCACCAAAAACAAGTCATCAACATCATCATAAACTACTGCTGTCTGATAGAGTCCATTTTGCTTTTTTAATCATCGTTGATTCAATGAAGAGCTAGCTGTCTTTGTGCGACTCGCGACATTGAAAACCCAATTCAGTAAAAACAAAAAGATGAGTAATGCTGAATCCGTTCTCACGCTGCCTAGCGCTAGCACCCACAATCATTTAAATTGATTTAATTGGCGCAAACTGAAAAATTTCCGCAGTCTGCGATTAGAGTATGGAAAATTGGCATTGCATGAGCGAGCGGCTTCATGATTTCTTACACGTTTTATGAGGATGAATTAACCGGGAAACAGATGTCGCGTTAATTGATGGAATAAAACAGTAATGCTAGCTTTCATCCAGAAACAGGATATCTACATAATCAACCTGGAAGAAATTATAATTAAACTGAAAACATATAGCACAGTCACACAGGGTTTGTTTGTTGAGACGCATTTTTGCTGAAAACAGGAAATTGGAGCATGCGCGCTTTTGATAATTTTGGATTTCTGCTTCACTGAAAAAAATATAGGGCTAATAGTTAATAAATATTTGTTTGGGTGCCATTTATTCACAATTAATGAAGAAAAGAAAATTTCATTTAGTATTAAATAATATTATTTAATAATAATAATCGCGAAAATATCATCAACTAATAAATAATAGATAGTTTGTTTTTGGTCGATTTGTGTATTATTAACAATATAAATTTATTCCCAATAAAATAGTTTATTGGGTGATATTACTGGAAATGTATTAATTATTAATTACAAGTTTATTTAAAGTGAATAAGTCATAGTAACAGATGATAAATATTTACTTTCTGATTTTTCAGTGTTATTTGTTATAAATCAATCATTGGTTTCATTGGAAAATATATTATTTGTCTTAAAATAATAAATATCCATTGAAATTATAGTTTAGTCCTGTGGTGTCGTTTGTATAGTTCATGGTTATGTTTGTCGAGTGGCCATGTGCCATGCATGATGTGTGATGAATTCAATTCAAAATCAAACTATTTATGCTAGAACAGGATAACAGTAGGTTCATTATAATTATATAAGTGATTTGAATCTACATTCTATAAAAATAAAATCAGTGATTGTATTGTGAAAGATATATCAGTATATAACGCAGTTGATCAAGCCAAAATGGAGGAGGACAAATTTCAGGGGTTAGAAAAGTTTTTGAGGGATATCAATTTTGTATATTTGAGAAAAGTTTGTGAGGGATATCAATTTTGTTGATTTGATAAGTACATACCAAGGTGAGTTTATAAAGGGTAAATTGATTCCGATTCCTTCTATATTGAATTCATTTTCGATTTCATGCAGAAGGGGCGTCTCGCTTCCCTTTTGGTTTATTAATAATAAATATAATTTTTTCATAACAAACAGAACATATTAATGAAAAAATGTCTTCATTAATTGCTAATGAAATGTATAATAATAATAAATATTCTTTATTTATAATAAATAATGATTTACTTACAATTGATAAATCTATAGATCTATAGCGGGACCCATTTATTTATTGGGAATAAATTCGAATTTGGTAATAATGAGATATATTTGAATAGTTTAAATAAATTATTTGTTCTTGAAAAATAAACGTTTATTCCGCCACATTCAAATAAATAATTTATTAGCTGTTGATTAATTTAGTTTACTATGAATAAATTGTTTTTTCATTGAATCGCTTACCCTTTTTCTTCAGCAGACTTACATTGTTGATAGCTTGTTTGGTCTTTTTGAGAATAATAAGGGTGGGAACATTTTTTGCGTATGATACAATAATACCATTCCACAAGTGAATAAAAAATAATCAGCTAACCACTCTTTTTAGATTCGAATAGGTTTCAAAGAAGAAATATTGATATACGAGCCCTACCAATGAGTTTTCAAGAAATCAGATTGTTAGATCCAAATAGTTATCGAAACTACCTCAGTTCCCTATTGAACTGTGTTTGTGAAACATTGATTCTAGCTAGGGAATATATAATATTGGTACTTATTACCATTTGTATTTGGCCGTATTTCTTGCAAATTACTACTATATAGCAATATCATTCAATGCATCTGATCTTTTATCTCTCTTATGGTAGTCTTTTTGTCTGATATTATATACAAAAGTTCTTCACTCCTATAAATATCTATTAGGAACGTACTTGCTCCTCGGTCCAATTTCAAGCAGCAGATATTTCCAACAGTCCAATACTCTAGTCTAAGTATTCTGACTTTTCGATTTTCGAATTTCGGTATCAACAACCAACCCTAACCTTATACTATATGATCGACGAGTACACATTCATTGATTAAAAGATCTGCAAAAATTAACCTCTTTCCGTATCTTTCACAAATTCTATCCTTGTTCTATTTATTATCAGCGTCCGTTAATTCACGGGCACCAATTTCTGTAAACCATCCTCATGAATCACCGCATGATGTCATATGAATGATCCTTCAGCTTTTAGGTTAAAAGATCGTGCGAATCTCATGTAGATTTACTCGCGCATATGGTGATAATTGACCACTTAATGTTCCTAATATCGTATAATCAACCGAGTTATGAAAACAAGTTTGTCACACATTCATTGATCATTCTGTAGTCACTATACAGGGTTGTTCTTAATTTTATGTCGTGAAATATAGAACGGAATAATGTATTGTTGGATTGTTCCATTACCTTCTGATGAGTTGGAGGTCGGTAAAATTGAGGTACAATTTTACATTTGTTGTAAGAGTGTTTGTAAGTCATTGTCCGAATTCGAATATTTCCGCCTTGCCTTTGACACACGAAACTTGTCATGTGTCAGTTTCCGTCTCCAGTGATATGATGACAGTATCGCCACTTCCGCCATCCATATTGAATATAGAGATGTTTAAAAGTGTTTACGAAATGAAGGCTTATGAAATCGTATGTGTGTTGACTGTGGTGTTGAGTCGATATGTTTTTATGGTTTTGATGTGAAATCAATATTACGAAGGCTGATTAAATGTATTATTGGAGACGAAGAGAATATCACACATGGATTATATATCTTTTGAAATAGGTGGTGTTTGTTTCTTAGAGTTCTTAGAAATAAATTTGCTTCATCTGGTGGAATGCCATACCCAGCAAACACAGTTACATCACAGATATATCGCAGCGATGTAACAATGTGACCTGCGATATCGCATTCTATGTCGCACAGACGTCGCTGCGATATGGCAGGGATATTATTTTGTCACACTCAAGTTTCCTCCATGCGATGTCGCTGCGATATATTTTTATGATGGAATAGCGATGCGTTTTTGCGATGAAACTGCGATGTGTTTTTGGGATGAAACTGCGATGTGATTCGATTTTGACAGCAGGGATGTGTGAACTTATGACATCGCAGGGATGTAAATATATGATATCACAGATATGTGAATATATGACATCACAGCGATGTACAAATGTAATGCAGAGGTAAGGTGATATATAGGGAAAAATGTCAGTGAAAAAAATCAACATACCTATATTATAAATATTTATTTCCAACAATGAACAAATACCAACAAAAAAACAAAATTATTATTCCATTCCAATAAATGAAAGGTAATTCTCTTTAGCAAAAAATATAGGTTATTATTATTTCTGGACATTCTTTGTTTTGAATGAATATTGTTTTCTTCGGAGAAGGCTGATGGAATGGAAATATTAGCTTCAGTTGAATTTCTTGCATCAATATTCAATTTGCAGAAACTTCCTCATAAACACATTCTGAGAAAGTTTCCACCATCAGCTCCCATACGTCTTCCGAAGCGATGAATCCGTAAATGATCATTTCTCTCCACCTATGGTGACATCATAATCTGCTGATTCAAATACAATAAATTAATAGTTTGGACTACCATAATCTATCATGTTCCAAAACCATCAGATGTCGTCTTTTGAATATGATGAAAAGAACGGCTTTGGCATGCTTTCAAGTGAAAACTTATTCTCACCATAACTTAAACAAAACTTATACTCACGTTTCGTGTACCCCCACAAAGCTGTTATAACTTTTTGATTGTACAAGAACTTGAAAAACTAGCACATAGACCACAACTTAAGTGAACTGGTAAAACTGATTCCATCAATGGTTGTTCAACTGATTGAAACTCTGAACTCTGGAGTGGTTGAGAAAGTTATAACTGGTGATGATGAATCATCATTGTCAACTGTCTAGTGCAGGTGTCCACAGACCACGGAAAGTATATTCGCGCGCGGGAAATTCAAATAGTGGCTATTCATGTAACGAGATTATTATGCGATTTGTAATATTAGTGGAGGATATTGCTTGGTAACGAGGCGGTAGCTGAGTCAACCGCAATGTCCGAGACGGTGTTGACTCGCTAATAATCGAGTTGCATTCAAAGCTTTATCGTATCATGGACAACGGTGTATTATGCTTATATTTAACGTATTATGCTTTCGTAACTGACGTAAATTATGGTAACTATAATGTACTATGATTAACTAAGGTTTTGGTACGTTTATGATGTTAATAATTATCAATATAGATTTCATATGATAATGTCTAAATCTTCAATTATACGATAAATTTTAATAAATAGTACCAAAAAACGGAACATTCGGTTTTTGTGTAATACAAATACAATACAATAAACAATTGCACAATTTGTGCTATATATATAGTACACATCAGAGGTGTTATATCGCAGGTTTGTTTGCTTTTTTACGTCGCAGCGATGCAACGTTTGCGTTATCGCAGTTTGATTTCATCGAGAGATCTCTGAGATATCATGTTGCGGATGTGTTTGCTTTTGTACATCGCAGCGATGCAACGTTCGTGATATCACTGTGTGATCTCATCGCGTTATCTCAGAGATGTTAGGTCGCAGATGTGCTCACTTTTAACATCGCAGCGATGCAACGTTTGTGATATCGCAGTTTGATCTCTTTGCGACATCTCAGAGATGTTATGTCGCAAATATGCTTACTTTTTCACATCGCATCGATGCAACGTTCGTGATATCGCAATGTTACCTAATTGCGACATCTCAGAGATGTCATGTCGCAGATGTGTTGGCTGGGTAGTGGTTCAGAGCAAATCCAACTTTGCCATTTGAAGTTTTTCCGTGATGAACCGTTCAGAATCATATACGGAATGTATATATATGCCTATTCGCGTTAGGTGCTAAGCGATATGCAACCTAGCGGTGACTCGTGAACCACTCGAAGTGGGATAACCACTGAACTCTCTGGGGGATAACCCACAGAAAAACTTAATCTTTGTACAAATGTTGTTCGCTTCTGATGTTGAAGGTGTACTTCCAGTAGTTTTTCGAGGGATGTTCTGATGAAATCCAAGTGAAATCTTATCGATTTTCTCGTTTCAGTTATTGTTTGGTGGCGAATACATAAATGTAAGTATTAATGTCACAATGACACAAATATCAAAAATACGAAAACAAAACAAAAACGATACCACTTCGAGAAGTTCGAGTTGTTACCATGAGAAAGTTCTACGTGTTATTTTCTATCGCGAATACCTGATAGATAGAAATTGACTGTTTATATTTTCCTCTGAGTTTCATCAAGAATTCATAGTTTGCAGAGAAATCTCTCTTTCAGTCGTGGATACGGATTCGACGACGAAGGAGAGGAAAATTGTAATCCTATGTCAGCCCGGACGATAGATGACCCCAGCACCTGCTGGGGTAGGGATTTCTCCCACGAAGTTACGTGAAGTGTGGTAACAGGACAAACTATTCACTCTCCGCTCGTATGCATGGATTTAGTATATATACGGCATATTGCTTATTGAGGTTAGGTCATAGTGAAAAAATGACTACTAGACCAAACGCGATGCCTAATAGCTCATTATACATATTGAAGTGAAAGGTCTAATTGTTAGGAAAAGCAAGTACAGGATTGTTGAAAGAAATATTGTTGAATTGCGAGAATTGACCATTCTAATGTTTTCAATTTAAAAATCATATCCAATTTTCAGAAATACAGAACTAAATAAGGGTATGGAATTTGGAGAGTCAGTCGTGTGGAAGAGTTTGTTGGATTATTCCTGTGTATATGGAATGTTATGGAAATATACACTTATAACATTTATTTTGTATTGTTTTATGATAGATCCCTAAAGAAACTCGAATCATTATTCACATTTCATAACATAGCTGATTTAATGGGGCTTCAAACAATTCCTAAGACAACTGGCAACAAACAACCCAGTCACTTCAATGAAAATTCCTGCTGGTCACAAGGAAGTTAGAAGCAACGAGGATGAGCAGACTGCCTAGTCAAAGAAGGAGCTATTACACCATTCCCAGTCTGTGGAGATTTTCGAAGCTGAGAAACAGATGGAATGAAATCTCACTAGTGAGCTTATTGCCAATGGGAGCTGAACAGCTTCTCGAGTTGGAAAAGGAAGACTTGAGAACCTGGTAACGGGACTCCTCACTGAACACTGCCTTCTGAGCTACCACTACTGCGAGAACTTCGCTGAAACTGCAGAACATTTGCTGAAACTGCAGAACTTTTGATTTTCGAATGCCTATATACAGGGTGTCCCAATAAGGTCGGCGAGGTACGATATTATGGAAACCATAAACCTTAGGGCTCCTAGAAAAAAATATTGAGGACTAAATCGGCCAAGAGAAATTGATAGAAAATATTTTCAAGTTCCTAAAATGACCGCTAGAGGGCACAACTACTATGACATAAATGAAAATTCGATTTTTCTCGGAAAATCACTGTATCAAGGTACTGTATCAATGACGAAAATGAAGAGTACGGAATATTAGATCAACGCACAAATGCACCAAAATGGTGAATATTTGAATAATAACCGTTTTAATCACTAGCACAGGCAAATAGGATTGAATTACCTCATAGTTTGCATGCAATGCAGACTAACTGAAGATAACGGAAATCATAGAATATTTTTTTCAACAAAATACTTGATTTTTTCAGGTTAAATTAATTATTTGCGAATAACTGAAAAACGAATGAAGATATCGAATCGCGGTTTTCACCAAACTGTAGCTAATATTATTCTCTTCGAAAGAAATGTTAGAAATTTGTAGCATTCCATTTGAATTTTTTGAGGAAATCAGAAAAAACTGAACCTTGGGTGAACAACGCCCTCTAGTAGACGTGATGTGAACTAGAGATCAACATCAATGGAGCGTTCGAAAGATTGTGAAATTATCTTTCAAACGAGCCCAAGTTGATCGAATTTGGAGCAAGGGTTCAGGAGATACAGCGATTTAAAAAATTATTTTTTCAACAGCTTCTTCCACCATTATTTTTCGAGATATGAAAAAAAGTAAAAGAACAAACTGACGCAAATTTTGCTGAACTCTTCATTTCCGTCATTGATACAGTACCTTGATATGGTGATTTTCCGAGAAAAATAGAATTTTCATTTATGTCATAGTAGTTGTGCCCTCTAGCGGTCATTTTAGGAACTTGAAAATATTTTCCATCAATTTCTCTTGGCCGATTTAGTCCTCAAAATTTTTTTCTAGGAGCCCTAAGGTTTATGGTTTCCATAATATCGTACCTCGCCGACCTTAGTGGGACACCCTGTATAGCGCTTTTCTGCATGAGGCTCAAGTTTCTGGAAGGGACTTTTTTAACGACCGCCGACGTCAGGAACTTATTAGCTCCCAGGAAACTGAAAAACTTTGCACGATGTCTCGAAATCCCGGGTCTCGAATATGCACAAAAGACCTGATAGGTCGAGATGCTTGAGAGATTCTTATTGAGAATGTGTATTTCAACCGAAATAAATCGCATTCGAAAAGTATTAATCGATTACAAATTAGATACACTATGATTTCACTCGAAAATTTGACATTTTCGTATGCGAAACTCATTCGCATGAGTTTGAACATAGCACCCCTGACCCTCATTACTCCTCTAACCCTCCTGAATTCACGCATACTAGTCGCGCTACACTGATAAATGCACCCGGGCATTAATGGAGCAACAACAGTAAATCTGTAAGAATCCTTCCGAGAGTGTGTATATACGGCCAGCGGTGTTATCTCCTAAGAAAATACCACCTGCTGTTTCCCACCGTTGGAGGGCTAAACCTCGGCTAGGTAAGATTTTCATCGTTCATTCCGAGTCCCATTTGCCACTCGTAAAAACGAGCTGTTGAGAACGAAATGAACGTTTTTGCTGTAAAGCTATATTTAAATATTTCTGCTTTACGTGTTTATATTATATTGATTGATCGACACTAATCGACAGTGTGCCCATCAAGATAAGGTTGAACAGCATGGGGATCTCGGTAACTTGCGCAACTAATAAGAGCCCAAAAAATTTATTTTTCATGAATCCCGAAGATGTTTTTCACTTCCGGGGATATTCGAAGAAGGAAAACGAAATTCTGAGGTTTGGTTTTTATTCATTTTTTTTTCCTGAAGTTATTTGAAAAGTTTTGAAAAATGGCGTTCACAAAATCTACGTACAACTTTTCGTTTTTTTACCGATATCCCCATCATCCTTACTATATTGAGCACACTGTATGATAGCACTCTGTGTACTAAATATAGTGTGATAAATGATAAATATAGCTTAACGACGCTAGTATATGGTAAGAACCACATTATCATACTTATATGCTTTGGAGCACTATACCTATACTTTGTTTCAAGGATAATGTCTTATCACTCTTAAGGCTGGTTCATGCTCATACGAATTTCGCAAAATTTATGCGAATCGAAAAATTATAAATATTACATTGATATTCCTACTCTATAACACTATTGATTTATGCATTCTGTGGTATCATTATATCATGATCATATAAAAAAATCAGCAAAAAAGTTCAAATATTTCAACTTTATTGCGATATTTCTTTTCAGTCTCTATTGTGATCCACCCTCACTATACCCAATAAATTTTCTTTACAATGTTTCAGATTAGAACAATGTATTTTCATCATATTCGTGCAGTCGCGAAAGATAAAAAAGGTCTCATGATGTTTAAACAATTTCACCTTAGGAGTATGGAAAGCGGAGATTTGAGAAGAACACGCAGAATATCTTTTAGATTAGTTTATTAAGGAAAATTTTAATAAATCAACATTTACGAAACTAGTTCATCTAAACATTACCAAGATAGAAATTGATAATGTACCTATATTCTATATTATTTAATTAATTAAATACTAAGGTCCCCGTTTTCCTAACTAATACAAGACCTACGAGGGTTGCTTTCTCAACAAAGATGGTAGTTTGAAAATAATATTAGTTGTGCCCTCTTCAAGATGGAAGCTGAACTGAGTAAGTGATTTTAGATTAGATTGTGTGGAGTTCTTCCCATAGAGAGTCACTGTAGAAGTTGATTGAGAAAAAACTACTTCTCAATCAACGCGTTAGTATAAAAGTGTGCGAAAATATAATGTTTTAGTTCGAAGCACTTTCTGAGGATGCGCTACTATCGTTTTCTTCATTATTCAATGCAGAGATAACTGGTGAATTCACTTCCTATCCTGCTGCAAAGATTATCTTTTGTAGATAAAACTACAGTGACTCCATACAAGAGATAAAACTAGCGTACATAAACAAACAAGTAGGAGCAAAGTCAGATTTGTACGAAAATAATCTGTAATGAATAAGGGGGAACCGCATCTAGTATCCGATAGATGTCAACTCGGTTGATGATGTCCAAAGATTATATCGAAGAGTGTCGAAGAAAAGCCGCGATTTCAACCTTCAACCAAACTTCACACTCTTTCAAGAATGTCAATTTTTTGCACTCGTCTTTTAGTCACAGGTTACTACATGTGTCAGAGATAAGTTACCCATGTGTCAATGCGAAAGTATGAAAATTAGAATCTGAATGAATTCCAATCGTTTCAAAAAGTTGATTGTCTTGAGTTTGAAGCGAATATGTATCGAACATGATTGAAAAGAAATATTACAAATATCTTTCGACGGTAGCGCCTGTATTGTTCTATAAGAGAACCCCACGTAAAAAGCTGATATTCACTTGTTCCAAATCACTCACAAATCGGGATTTTTCTGCTGAAAAAGAATTTCCAGTCGGTCAATCAAGGTTCCAGTCACTTCCAATTCAAATCAATCTTCATGGATGACTTTCAAGTACCTATATTTCAAGTTGAAATAAAACACTTATAGGGATATACAAACTTTTTATTATTATTACCATTTTTTATTACCATTGAGACTCTTTTTCAGTCTAAATATGGTAAAATATAATCATCACAAATAGAAACATTAATGTGCCACATAAAATGATTTATACCTGGAACAGTAACTACTTTTAGTTTTTTCTTGTCATATAAAGTTTTTAATCCAATTGCATCATTTTTGTATATATCACGATCCATTAGATTAACCACTGTCCCATTGTCATTGTAATATCCAAATTGACTGAAATAAAAGTATCTACAGTCACAATGTGAGAATTAGATTTAACAGATATTGAGGATTTTATAGTCATCTCTATTTGAACAAAAAATATCCAATTCTCACCTAGATTCCCATGGTGTTATAACACCATCATCTGGGCCCCCAATAAGTACCATTAGTTGCAACTTGGTCAGGGCACTCTTGAACCCTGCACTCTTTGATGACAAAATCTCATTATTCACATATGGCAGATATTGAGAATAATTCATATACAATAAATTGTGAAAGGGATCATTCCAATAATTGCCTACAGAAGTGTGCTGTCCTACTCTAGAATAAAATAATTCGAAAGCTGTTTTCAATGCTAAACCTGGGAAATATAAGTGGAGGAAGGCAGCTAAAAAATAGTTGTAAATGAGGCATGGCATCTAGCTACATGGAATTATTGCCTTACTTCCATATTGTCCTGCCTGAGGACCACTGAGTGATATGAATCTGTGTACATTGTGATTTGGGGTAGCTTGGAGCATAGTACGACCTAATAGAGCACCCTGAGAATAACCTGGAAACAAAAATACAGAAAGTAAAATAATTTCAAACATTACTTTCAATACTACCTAAAAAGTTTACCCCTTCAGGGTGCAGTTTAGTGATGTTTGTTAAATTCTGAGCTAGTTGTTGTGCTTGATACCACATATTTTCAAGACTTGACCACCCTTGAAACCTATCTATATTATATACTATAGTTCCTGGGTGTTTCTGAAACAAATCAAAGGTGATATTGATTGGGACATATCAGTATGAAAGACCAACAAATAAGTACCTCTTGGATCCTGCTTTTGATGAGTTCCATACTGTCAGCACCAGTAAGAATTCCATGTAGAAGAATCACTGGTTTATATGCGATACAATCGCATGAGATAAATATTAGGATCAAAAGAGATGACCAAACAAAGAACATTTTCATCTTCCTTTGTTAGAGAATGTATTATTCAAATATCATCGAAGAATTTCATTAATTTCATTATGTTTCACACAAAGGCCTATTACGAAATCAGATGACATTGCAAGAATATTTTTAGCAAGGATGATTACCCATTACATCTAAATTTTGTAATGATTTGAAGATTCGAGATTTGGTCTTGTCTCTTGTCTTGTCTTTTTTTTGGCCTTTGCTCTATATGGCAATTGGCCAGCACATTTATTTTTCTGTTTGGGCCACCTTTGAGGTGTGTCTGAGATTACCTCCATAGAAAATGATTACCTCATGCCCTATTTCTTGGGATTGGTTCACTGTGAATTTTCAGATTTGTAGCTGAAAGAGTTCGAGATTTGGGTTACTTTAGGGGTTCAACTTTTCTTCTTCTGATTTGTGATTTCTGATTCTGATGTCTACATTCACTCTGTCTAGTCTGTCTACACAGGTCTGGGACCTGGATCTACACAACCGTTGATTGATGTATAACGTAACGACACAACACTGTCGTTTTTCGTTTTCGTTCAACAAGGTCATAGAAAACACTTCTGGAGTGTTTTCTATGAACAAGGTTTCTTCAACGACTTCAACGGCTTCTTCAACCTTCTTTCCTCACCCGGCTGACGGCCACAGACCACCTACCCTCCTGACGGCTCGCCCCCAACTGGCCCAACTCCCCCATAGAAAACTTGAGAGTTGTTACAAGAAGTTGAGTTCAGTGTTGAAAACAGGAAAACGTTTCTCTATGATCTAAACCAAAACTAATCTTAGCCTCGGCACTTTCCAGTTTCTATTCACTCACGACAGTCAAAGAATATTTCAAAATGGATTCAAGCAGTACCGGAATACGAAGAACCTGTCGTCTAAAGAAGCCAAGCATTAAAGCAATAGAAGCATTGAACTTACTAAAACTGAAGAATTCAGGTTATATAAAATCTGATAGTAGTGATGAAGATGTACACTACGTCACAGATGAAGATGTAGATAAACCAAAACTACTACATGATAATGAGATAGTACCTGGTGGAGAGATTTTCAAGTTTTCAACTAGAAAGACTGGAGATGGACTTGTACAGAAAGTCACAGAAGTATGTTCTTCAAAAACTCCTCATGCAGTTCGTAGTAAAACCAAGAACAAAATAACAAAACTAATCCAAGAAGATGGTAGCAGTGATTATGAATGTTCTTCAGAAGAAAGTTCAGAGAGTAGCAGTAGCAGTGAAAATAATGGTGAAGAAGAAAGTGATTCTGAAAGTGAAAAAGTGGTGATACATAAAGGCTCAGCAGATTTTGATAATGCCAAGATGCCACCTACACAAAGTAAGAGTTCAAGAAAATATACCATAAAAACAGATGAATATTTTGAGAATTTCAATAAAGTGAAAACTTCCAATAATACATTGGATAAACTGAAAACTCCAAGATTGCCTCAGTATGAACTCCAAAAATTATTACATAATATGAAATTATCTAAAAAACATGAAAAATGTGTATCAAAACTCTCAGAGGTAAATGAAAGCTATTTTAAAAAATGGTTTTATTTTTTGAATGAAAATTTCAACATACTCCTATATGGCTTAGGATCCAAGAAAAACATCTTGAACAAATTTTGTGCAGAATACCTTAAACAAGTACCAGTAGTTGTGATAAATGGATTTTTCCCTACTCTATCAATCAAGAATATTTTGGATGCTATTTTTATTGACCTGTTAGAAATAAAAGAAGCTTCAGGCAACCCCATTGAAGCAACTGAACTGATTATTGGTGAAATGGAAAAAACATCAGAAACTCATTTGTACATAATAATCCACAATATTGAAGGTGAAATGCTTAGAAATAACAAGTCACAGAACATCTTAGCAAGGCTAGCTTCAGTTAAAAACATCCACATGATAGCTTCCATTGATCACATAAATGCACCATTAATATGGGACCATAATAAACTCAGTAAATTCAACTTCATTTGGTGGGATGTGACCTCATTTTTGCCATATTGTGAGGAAACATCATTTGAGAGATCTCTTATGGTTCAGCAGAGTGGAGCACTTGCATTGTCATCATTGAAAAATGTGTTTCAGTCTCTAACAACAAATTCCAAAAGCATTTATTCAAAGATTGTGAAATATCAGTTGGAAAACTCAAAAAATCAGTATTATCAAGGAATCTCCTTCAAAGACTTGTACATGTCTTGCAGGGAATCTTTCATTGTTAGTTCTGATTTGGCTTTAAGAGCACAAATAAAAGAATTTGATGATCATAAGATGGTCAAATCAAAGAGATCTGTTGATGGAACTGAATATTTGATAATACCTTTGGCAAATGAGTTATTACTCAAGTTTATGGATGAGCTATAATTTCCTTTTTTATTATTTTTAACACAGATCATCAGCTTAGATGCCTTTTAATGATAAGATGGTTAATTCAAAAATATTGTTGATGGATCTGAATATTTGATAATACATTTGGCAAATGAGATTAAGTTTATTGATGAGATATATTTTCTTTTTTTATTATTTTTAATACAGATCATCAGCTTATATGCCTTTTAATGCATATGTTATCCTGTAAATTCCACAGATAGAAAACAAACATCATTATTACATGCATATAGAAGACTCAAGTATAAAAATACAAACATTTAATTTCTTCAAACTTTTGATGAGAAAAATGATCACAATACTAAACTATCCTATTTTATACATAATAATGAGGTTTTTTAATTGTTATTCCAAATTCAGCAAGGGCTGGAGTCAAATCTTCCATTGTGAGGCAGTAGCGTCGGTCTTTTGTACCTTGTTTGCTCTTAAAAGAAAACAATTATTATATTAAAATACCAATAATACCATTGATTTATTTTTACTAAATACCTTTGATCCAGTATGACTAGATGAATTTGTAGATCGCATTTTACAATGCTGAAGAGCATCATTAGCAATATCTGAGATGAATTTTTGAGCAGCTATAGAGACCAATCTTACTAAACGAGGATCTTTGGGTTCAAAACCAGAGCTTCTCAGATAGTATGATGTTACAGCATCTGGAATCTATAATAATTTCAATTGGAAAAATATACAATAGATTCAAATATACTCACAGTAGGTGTATAATCTTCCAGTTGTAATAAGAAGTCACTTAGTGGTTGACCTAAGGTTAAATTTTCGTCTTCCAGCATTTTATCGTCTTGGTTCATTTCTTTTAAAAGATGTTTTCAAGTGGAAACTTGGAAAGAGAAATTTTAACAAACTATCAATACTGGAGATTGCTGAACCATGAACTGTTCACACTCACACCTCAGACGGCTCACGGCACGGCTCAGCTCAGACACAGTTTAATTTTAATTTAATGCTCAGCGCTCAGCTCACCTGCTGTTTGACATGTTCACTGTTCAAGCATTCAAGCAAGGTCATTCAAGTGTACACAATCAAAACAGTCAAAACACGAATCACAAATATGTGAAATGTCATTTGTCATTCAAGCCAAATTGCCAAATGTCAACCCTTAACAACGACATTCGACCACCATTCGACATAACTTTTTGTTTTAAAAGTAACCAATGGTGTTCGAAATTTATGCACTCAGTTTATTTTTGTCTCCTTCAGAAAAATAATAAAAAGACAGAGGTAAAAAGACGAAGGTATTTACTGAGTGAGTATGATTTGTGTAGTGAGCACTGAACTCAAACAATTGAGTTCAGTGGTATTGAGTCGAGTCAAGTGCACTGACTGAGTGGTCAAGTGAGTGTGATCTGTATTCTGTGTATCTATGCTCCGAACAGAGTTCAGATGTCATCTGACGATCTGACAGCAGGAGCAGGACACTCAGGGCAGCACCATCCCACTGAACTCAAACAAGAAATGGAACGACAATATAGCAGGATGCGCGAGGATTATTTACGGCCAACAGGCGAATCATAAAACTTGAATCGAGCACATGCGCAATATGTGCCAGGGTTAGCTGGGCACGTCTGAGATTACGTTTTTGATGTGTTATGTGAACGTATGTCTGAAATTACATATTTCAGCCACAGAACCAAGAGTTGGCGTCAGCCCACTCGTCAGCCTATAAGGTTTGTTTACATTGTATTTGATTGCTCTTTGTTCTCGAATCTTGTCCATTTCGATTTACAGCAAGCTGTTTTCGGCTTCATATTGTGTTTTTGTGTTCTTGTTGAATTATCTATTGTTTAAAAAGCTGTGTTATTGAGTTTGTCATCTTTGGTAGTGCCGGTCCTGTGCAAAAGGTTTCTGCGCATGTTCCACATTCAATTTTGCTATATGATCACGAGATGAGATACTATATATAAACGTTTCATAGTTACATCCAGCATTTTTTAATCTGTTCATACCCTGAAAACAAGTAATACTATTTAGTGAAGTTGAATTTCATTGATGCTAGTCAGCAACTGCCTTCACTATATTTACTCCTTATTCCGATGCATATATATATCGACTTTCTGACCACTGTAGTACTTTGTCAAAGAACTTGGTATTTAGTAGGTACTGTGGACTGTTCATGTAACATGATTATAATCCTAACAACTACTTACTATTCCCAACCAAATTAGTGCTCATATTGTTGAAAGTGAAATCACTGAATCAAAGAAAGATAAAATATTCTTTCATACTGAATTTACTAACTGAAATAGTGATCTGAGATGACAAAAATAATAAGGTGAAAAGTTCTCAAATGTTGATAAGATTATTATTTATGTTTTTTATTTCATAAAAATCAAAGACATATTGTATCACACTGTATGTTGTTACTGATAAAAATCATAAATCAATCAGAGAGGAAGTGACGTTTCACTCCCAGCTACGTCACATCCGGGCGAAAAATTTCTGCGGAATGGACCATCCTATTCGCGATAGAAAATAACACGTAGCACTATCTCATGGTAACAACTCAAACTTCTCCAAGTGGTGTCGTTTTTGTTTTGTTTTCATATTTTTGATGTTTGTGTCATTGTGACATAGGTTTCTTGTCACCAAACAATAACTGAAACGAGAAAAACGATATGATTTCACATGTATTTCACCAGAACATCTCTCGAAAAACTGCTGGAAGTACACCTTTCACATCAGAAGCGAACATAAACAGAACAGAGGTTAAGTTTTTCTGTGGGTTATCCTCCAGAGAGTTCGGTGGTTATACCACTTCGAGTGGTTCACGAGTCACCGCTAGGTAGCGTATCGCTTAGCACCTATCGCGAATAGTTTAATATCCTTGGTCTGTGGCACCATCACTCATCTCATCACTGTAGAGTGTAGATGTCACTTTCGGTCTTCGGAAATCTTAGGTACTTTGGTACAATTTTAAAAATATTTGATATCAATTATTCGCATGAAAAGAATTTTCCGGTATGGATGTAAAAACTATCCAAATGTATCCTTTTTGATCTTCCTAATAAAAATGTTCTTTATTTTATAACCTTAACAAGCATTACAGTAATATAAAAATTCCTTTTGAGAATAATAGACTTGCTGTAGTAGCTTATGATGTTTTAAGAGTCGATAAAGAACCAAAGAGAAGCGATGTAACCAAAATCCTGGCTGTGAAGGAAAATAATTTAGAAGCGTAAGATATTCCAACTTGAATTTAAGCTTATGATTGTCCTGTGATTCCACTTTCAGTGTATTTCAAGCCAAAACCGCTAGACAGTTACGGGTGGCAGTGAATGGCTTCCTAGGGAAAATAGATCTGATATCTGGCACCATTGAATTACTAGGATCACCTGTTAGTGATAAATATAACCACTACTAAAAATGCCAGAACATACTCCTGCCCCTACAACCAGTAGGGCAGTTTATGGATTTGTAATGTATCTTAGTTTCAGAGTATTTTTAATAATCTATGTAATATGGGCTGTGACCCCTGAAGAGTGGCTAAAATCAATGGGAATCAGTTTCCTGCCTCAGAGATATTGGGCTGTAGCTGTTCCTATTTATTTTCTAACAGTTCTGACTATATTTGCCTTTATCATATATCCCAGCATGGGACATTACATGACCCCAAACATTGATGATTTGAGAACTATCAAGGATGAAATTGGAAACAAGAGGAGGGTAAATGGTGATTCTCTAAAAATGAAGCATTTTGTTGAGAAAAGATGTATTTGTAAAAATTCTATGAAGTGTTGTAAGGAGTATTATGAAAGTATTCAAGCTACCTCAAGTAATAAACCTATAACTAGATTGCAAGATTTGGAAATGTGGCATGTTTCAGAACAATTGTATATCAAATGAAATCATAAATACATGAATATTTATTATTTCTCTCATATTATCCATTTAATGTGTTCCCATTTTCAATTTGAGACTTTATATTCCAGTTGGTTTAATTTTAGGGTTCAAGTCTTGACTTTCAAGATCAAGCCACCTATTAACTTCAACAAAATATTTATTGGTAAGATATTTACACTATATACACTGAAAGAACAATGCTTTTTGAGTATTGCAATTGAGATTCTGAAGGAAGTAGCTCCACTTTTATGACACACTACAGGACTCTGGTTCTTTTTTCAAATGTTCTGAAATCTGGCCTCCTTTCAGAACTGTATTTACAACAGCTCTTGCTAAATACCCAGTAGACCGAATATAAGGAATCTCTAATAGGTTGGATAAGTTGTTGTCTTTTATATCATGATCCTGAAAAAAAAATCAATATGATTACAAAACTTGGATTACCCTCCACATTTCTTGTACTCACTTTGGCATGCATGTCAGCTGCATCTTTGATGAGTTGTTCCAGATCCAAAGGTTGACTGAATATTAGTTCAGGGTTCCTTCCTAATATGGTTGAAACTATTGTCAGCAATTCAACCAATAATTGACGATGTTCTGGTTGGTGAACATGATTCAACATCTAAAACATTATACATAATCCATTTTTAGAAAAATGTGTTATACCTTCATTACAGGAATCACTGAATCTTAAAAAATAATGGGTAAAACCAGATAAGAAATTTTAATATTGAATTTCATCAGTTCATTGATCAAATGAGAATGTTTGAAATTGATGATTACATAAAAACTCAAAAACTATACCTCTTCAACCAGCAAAGAAAATGTCAACTCCGATCGCGTCATATTTGATAGGGTAGGCTGTTGAGGAATAGTGTTACCTCCCACTCTAATACCTTCTGGGGTTCTCATCATTATATCCCAAACTTGATTGTAAAATGAAGAGGGTACTCTACAAAGACAACCTTCTAGTTGCCTTTTTTGCTTTGGAGTCAATCTGAAAAAGGGTGATTCTTGAAGAGGTATATTAAATTGCATAAAATGTTGTTTCAACAAGGACGGATTCCCTGAAACTCCTTTCAAATTCAAGAGATTATAAGAATTTGATTGGATCATAGCTTGAAGGAATCAGAGTTTCTTGTTTAACTTTACTAGAAAAAAGTTCTCACTGTTCTTTGTTTCCCCACTCATTTATAGACAAAACTTTGTGCAACAGTTGCCGGACTTCATAAGGGCTGTGGTCTTCTAGCTTCTTTTCTTGTCCGAAAATATTCAAATAGTACTTTATCGCTTCCAAAACCCAACCGATTCTGATCTTGAGTATGCCTTCAAACAGGTCTGGATTCGTGGATATCAAGCGGCCACAATACAATATGATTTCTTGTTGAAGGACTGCTTGAATGACATCGAAAGGCTGTATCGTATTGTACACCACCGACTGAATTTCTGCTGGGGTCAACGGTTTATCGAATACTGTTTCATCTTGGCCCATGACTCCAACTGTCAACTAAATAAACTAATTAATTGCAACAACAGATTATACCAGGGTTGTTTCTTGGAAATACTTTTGTAAGAAATATTACAACCAACAACTGTTAACTCCCTATTTACATTTAATAATTCATGCATATAAATGAACTAAGATAACCAGATTTTATTCTCAAATATTCAATTGTTTTAAAATTTGTACTTAGTGGATTAGATTGGGAGTACTAAATACAAATATTTGTTTTTAGTGGTAGATCTAATTAAAAAAAACAGAAATTTTTTTACCTGCTTTCCATGGACAAGAACTCCAGTAATAAATGGGCTGATGGAATCAACAGTGTGATTCAACAAACTACTTGTATATCTAACGCAAGCCCAATGTCTCAAGCAACCAGCTTGTTGGTACAAATTATGAAGATGCTCTTCAACTGTATTATTGTTTACCATGAAATCTCTGCCCTCTCGTTTGAGAAGTATTCCAAAAAGTTGACACTTTGCGAACATGCTCTCAATCACATTGATAGTTGTCACTATATCCTCAGTCGATTTTTGCTTGAAATGCTGAAATCCGATGATATTGATTTTGTTTAAAACAAATATTGTTAGCTCTTACGGTCAGATCAGTGTAATCGTTGACCTCATCTTGAAAATTAAGTATTTTAGGAACATCGGTCAAGCTTTGGTATCCGATATAATCGTGTTCTAGTTGTTTGAAATGGTTGAAACTGTCATAGGGAATGTCAATGGTGTTCATGAAATCCAAATGTTCTGCAAAACGATAATAAAGACAAAACTCTCCATTGGAGACTTTCAAACCAATGCCATTGATATATCTTGAGGACAGAACTCACCAACACAGGAACTTGATATGAGATTCTGCAGCCTCCCTATCCTGACCTTGACGGTATCACAATATCCCTTCTTCAGCATGGCCAACAGGTCCAACATTTTCTTGAACTGAGGATCTCTCATGTGCTCTTCTCTTATCAACAAGCATGCGGTGGGCCTACCTGAGAGCCTCCAGTACCTACCAATGAACTGCAGCTCGGTTTTGATATCATCTATCAGCAAGGCCATGTCGCGGTACAGATAGAAATCCGAGGTTTCAAATATCAGGGGGTAGCATAAGACAGTGGCTCCAGCTAAATGTGGAAGAAAATGTTGTAATAGCAAACCACCAGCTGGAATTACTTTATAATCTGGAAATACTTCGCTTGGGGTTCACATATGCAATAATAAAGGCGTTAGCGTCGAAAATAATCAGAATATCTTGATAAACCATCAAAACTACTCGCTCATCACCCGTTTGGTAGCAAATATTCATGCGTCTGTGTGGTTGCCTGTTGCGGAGTTTATAAATCGAGCTTTAGTCTAGCTAGATGAGATACTCCCAGGCGAAGTCAATTCAAAGTATAACATTATTCTGACAGTATTGCTACAATTTTCTTGCCTATTCTGTACACTTTGCTGGTTCCCAGGCTGCCTACCGGTCTGACGGGTCTGCCTTCTAGTTTCAACTTGTGATTTACGCCCAGGTTGGTGTAGACTTTGACCAGTTGGGAAGAGGACCAGATTTGCACTGGTTCCACTTCGTGGGGGGTTTGTGTTTGGATGCCATAGGTGGCCATCATGGCCTGTAGACGCATGGACTCTGCTATGAGAACTATTTGAACCACAAGGTCTGTTGCGGTTCCCTATTTAGTATAAAACACAACATTGGAATATGTAATAAGTCATTCATTGAGACGACAATTATTGTCAATATGCCATAAACGACATAATTCAGTTGAAATCGTAAAGAACGTATTTTGGCTTGGAGGGTTTTTTGTTAGTCCCAATGTATCCGGATATCAATTCCGACCATTTTCAAAAAAATAAATATTGCAGCTCTTTACCTATATTCAAAACCACGAAAAAAAAAACTTGGGAAATTTGAATTAATCATGCATTGACTAGGTGAATGGTCACAATTACATAGCATTTGATGTTAGCAAATAGATTTATTGGGAAAATTATCAGCTGGTAGAACATACATGAGGCTGAACATTGAAAAAAATTTTATACAACATGCTACTGATATGGGTTAGTTTTGAAAATTTTATTAGCATGCAGAAAAGTATGTCATTTCAACCCATATTTTTACTTACAAAATAAGATTTAGCCTGGTCATTGGCAGACATGAAACATAACATAAATCACTATTAGCGCCCTTTCTGAAATTATTTACTTTGCATTTAATTAGAATAATGTCATTGGTATTGACCTTCAACAAGCTTTTATTTAACTTGCAGTGTATGTATATTATTGTGTGTTATTTTAGGTCTTGGTTTAGGTCAAATCTTGGAACTAGATTTTGAACCTCAGTTGTCCGATTAACTTGAAATTTGGTAGGTGTTCATAATTCCAGTAACAATGCATTAAGGAATTTTGAGAAAAAAAACTGGTGACAAACGACTTTTTGTATTCAAGTGATTCAAATGTTTTTTTCTAAGATATTCATACCTGGAATGCTGAATATCGTCCACCTTTTTTTGGTCGATTATGAGAAGGCAAATATCTTCTTATAGGATCTAACTCATTGATGTGAAGAAGACCACCAGTCAAAAGTTGAGACAAAATAAACATTGACTGGTTCCATAAGAACAAACCACCATTAGTGAAAGGTTTTTTGGTAGTTGAATTTGGATTTTTTCTCTCACTTTCCATGTTCTCTTTTGTAACATAATAGTACATAGGGATGACAGGATCTGAAATAATTTATTGCTTTTAAGAATGTGATCTGATTGATTTGAAGTGTATCTTAACATTTTTCTCATTAACAAGTTAGATTGCCAGTATAATTGAATGATTCAGTGGTTGACTTAATTCTGAATAAATATATTGTTTTTACCTCCATTGTGGTCAATCATGATCCTTTCTTTGAGGAGTTCTTGATATTCCAGAATTTGATCAGGTAATGACTTGAATACTCCATCAATGATCATAAATATATAAAACAAGGGCCATTCACATTCTACATTACCAAAATCTTTTATGTCTCCTCTCTCATAGTACCTTCAAATATCAATTATTAGGTTCAGCAAATACAAATCTGATGTATTACTTTTTGTTGGTATCCTCAATTTCAGTTCTGAAACCATCACGAATAAATCTCTTGAATCCATAATTCCCTTTTAAATTACTAATGATCTTGTTCTTAGTTTCATGATATAACATTTCCTCATGTGTTGCAAAGCCAGGAAAAGATATTGTAGACAATAGTGAAGAATCAACATCCTGAAAATAGAGTAGGACATCAAAATCAGAGTAATTTGTTCAAATATTGAAAAACATCAATAGACCAAAAAAGTAATAAGATTATCTGCAAGTAAAACTGAGAAACCATTTTATTTTATGGGTTTGTATATTTGACCAAATACTAAATATATATTTACCTTTGAACAAGACTCTCTAGGCAAAAGAGTTTCAAATATACTTCTGTTTCTATTGTGAGCATCAATATCTACATAAACTACACTCCATGAAGCACCTTTCTCACCAAACAAATTGCAACCATTTATAGCTTCCAGAGCTGCTTTAGCAAGTCCAATAGAACTAGCATGAATTTCTGGAGTTCCATCATTATATTTACTACCCCTTTCCCACATGCCAAAATCAGGTGTGCGATATGCTCTCTCAACATAGTAAACCAAGTTTTGTATAAAGGCAACCTCATCCTACAAAAAATCATTAGTTTTTTTTTGTCCAAATTATATCATTAAATGTATACCTGTGTGTAAATAATTTGTAATCCTGATGTAATCATCTGTACTAAAAACAGCAGATAGATTGAAATAACATCTATTTGAAGATGATTGTATTCACTTTCACTAAAAACAGCATGTCCAGTAGTTAAATGAAACTTGACATGTAGAGCATTGGCACAACACTGATTTTTCTTGAAGAGTTGTATTTTTTCAGCCTGCTTTTCCCAGCATTCTAAAATTCCTCTCATACATTTAACAGTAGATTGCCCTAGTTCATAGGATTTGCCTCTATCATCATCTATTCTCCTATAAGCTTGAAATAGACCCCAAACAGCAGCAGCACAATATATACTATCACGTACACTTCCTACTTCTGTATCAGTGGACAAAACTGGGAAAAGACCTGTTATGGGACTTTGAAAACATAGCAGCTGCCTTTTAACTTAAAATAGATAAAATATTGATTATTAATGTTTATTCCTTTGTATGACTATATATCTCACCAATTCCATAGTAAATATCCAGTTGTCTCACGGTACCTTCATAAGTAGAAGCAGTGTAAATGTTGTCATCTACACTACCATACCTAATAATTCAGAAAATCGAATAGTAATACCATTTTTAAAATAATATATTTTACTCGATATTTCACTTACTTTTCTTCAGTACCCATGTTGAAGTACAAATGGTTGAACAAGAAAGACAACGAATAATTAAATGATAAATGATTTTAAATTCCTATTGTTTACATCACAGTTTACGGTGGTTTACATCATATATCTAATAATAACTATATCACACTATATAGGTAAATGGATACCAGAGCTGAAGCCGAAAAATAAAACAAATGACAGTCTGCGCCCTGCGGGACCAATCGCGAATATGCGCATGCGCAAGTTTGAATTAAGAATCGACATTCGTTTTCATCAAGGAGGAGAGTAGCTTTCTAGTGAGCGACAAACGTATGATAATTATTAAAAATCAATCAAATGTGTCACGTAACCTTCAATTCGATGTTTTTATTTCTTCATGACATATATTTTTCAAATATTCATTCATTGATGGATTGTTGGACGATATTGAATAATAGTTGATGATAAATGCAGAAATGGATGTGATCTACAAAGCGATACTTGCGATTTGCATTGAAACCTGTGACGATAAAGTCATCGGAACAAGATTCGTGGGCTAATTTTTGATCAATCACTGTTATCACTCACTAATCACTTCTGTAAACAATCAGTAAGTACATTAATAACTATATTAACGCTCTTTTACATAATTTGAGTCAACAAACATATCTAACCTATGAAATTCTGAAAACGTCAGTAGACTTCAACTCGTCAAAATCCGCGCATGAGCACCATTCATCATTAGCAAGCCAGACAGTCTTTTGTTTTTCCAAAACTGGCTTCATTTTCGCGTGAAGAGAAGAATAGGTGTTATCCATATAGTTGTTATTTTATAGTTTATATATATGGTTTTTGGTTTACATCAAGGATATTAAACTGTAAAGGATTGCTCAATCCCTATGCTGGCAATGTAAACACGTTGAATGACGTCACTGATTCGACCTGGTTGTTCATTGGTTGTTCATTGGTCGAGAGGACGACCATCGGAAGTTATTATGTTGCCATTGAAACTTTTTGCGAAATTTAAATTAAAAATAAAATGGTACTTGATATAAGTGAATGAAGTAAGTACATGCAATACAAAATGATGAATATATAAAATGTTACTTTTATAGGTGACTTAGTTGTTTTGTGTGCTGTAACTGAGGGCATGAGCACAGACCTGAGGGTGTAGATGATTTAAGAAAATCCAAAACAACAAATAATTTCCATGTGTTTTTCCAAAACCCACAATAATTAGAAGTGGATTTCACTACCTGGAAGACTTCCTTTGTGTAATCCAAGTGATTCCAGTAGATTTGTTCTATTTTATGTGATCAAGATTATAAGCAGGAACATGGCAGGACCTACTAAATGAACCCTGAAGGTATATTATTATAATACATGCTCTTGAGGAGTAATATCTTGTTATTGTTGTCTTTGTATTGTAGATTTGCTAGTGAAGAGATGATTGGAACACAAATGTTCCACTGAATAAGGTGTGATAGAAAATATTGAGAACATCATCCATATCCCAGAATGTCTCTGAACATTTTGCTCCATTTCAGAAAATGCATATTCTCTTCTGATCCTGAAATTATCACATCTTCATCCTTCAATAAGTAAAGACTGAATTCACTAAATTGAAGAAAAGGATTCAATAAAACTGATAACAAATTGTGAAAAATGTCAAACAATCAAACTCAGGTAGATATCATAAAAAAAATCAAAATTGTTGGTGTATTATACTATGGAAATCATATATTATATAAATTATAAAATCAAAATGTTTTATTTGTTCCATATACCTATACTGTTCATATTATGATTTTATGATAGGTATTTCTCAGTGCCCTGAATGGTTTCAACTTGAATTGACATCATCCTTTGATCTAAATAGGTATAGTCTTTTATTTTTGAGGCATTATAGGTAGATCACTGTTTCTGGATGCACTCAGAAACAATATAGGTGAAAGATAACATAATTTGTTGGTTGAAAATGGTATAGTATGTATGTACTGTGTGATTGATTAAAAAAGATTGTATATCATGAAATAAAAACTGCTACTGATTGCAAAATGATATGCCTATACCTTAATAGGGAATGATTTATTATTGATATATACAGTGCATAATGGATAATAATATATGTATACTTGAAATGTAAAATGTACATGCACTACAAACTTCCGAGGACATTTCCAATTTCATAATTGCTTCCATATCTACTTGCACTGGACAATATCCAGAAATATATTCTGTCTATGTAATCTTTGATAGTACCCTAAAAAACCAATGGATATTAATAATAAACCCTCATTTCACCACTAGTTTCAGAGCTTACCTGGTATGAAATATATGAATCATCTTCTAGCAGATTTTCAATTGAATTTTGATTCTAGGCAGTGCATTTTTAATACCTATGGTCCCAAAATTCACTGTGTATATGATTTCTGTGACTACTGTAGAATATTATTTCACTTCAATAATTATTCGGCCACAAACCAAAAAGGTAAACCAGTGCCACAACAATCTTCAAAGAATGAAAAACATGTTTTCATCCAATTCCTATTCCTAAAATTTTGCGAATGGAACTAATAATGGCTATAAATTGATTGTCCAGATATTTCATGTTCTCATATTGACTAAAAACTCAAATCAATTATTATTCTTTCGTGTATTTAAAAATTAACCTCCTGTAGAATAACAAAAATAAAGTGAGAAACTGAAACTAAAATCAATGACAAAGATGGATAGTCAACAGCCAATGAAATTATGAGCGGAGTCAGTGACGTCATACATCCGGAAGAAAAACTTGATCGATTGAGCAATCCTTTAAGGCCGATTCAGATTCATGCATTTCCATGCAGGGTTTTTGAAGCACGTGCGATTTACAGGCACATGCATTTCTGACGCTTGTGCCTGAAAAAGGCATGACATGTCACATATGTGCATTTCCATCGCATTTCTTACTCAAGGTCATATTTTAATTGGTTTTTTCAGTATTGTCAGTTCGAGTAAATCTAAAATTTCATCTCATTCATTTTCTCGATTAAAATCACAACAGAGAAAGGCGGGAATGTATTACAAACTTTACAAAATGATCATCAAATTCAAAATATATCGAATGCCAAACTCAAATATAAGATTGTCAAATATTCACAGGCTTCTAGGGATGTTTCGGAATAAACGCATGCAATACAGTGGAAAATAAGAACTTGTCCTTATTCCATGCATGCCCACCCAGCATTTTACAAGCACGCCGACAGGCATAGATGTGAACGACGACAGGCACGCATTTTTCATGCAGGGTCAAAAATGCAGGGTGGGCACGCATGAATCTGAATCGGCCTTTACAGTTTAATATCCTTGGGTTTACATCAAGGATATTAAACTATAAGGATGGTCCATTCCGCAGAAATTTTTAGCACGGATGTGACGTACCCGGGAGTGAAACGTCACTTCCGCTCTGACTGATTTATTGATTTTTATGAAATAAAAAACATAAACAATAACCTCATCAACATTTGAAAAATGTTCACCTTATTATTTTTGTCATCTCAGATTACTATTTCAGTTAGTAAATTCAGTATGAAAGAATATTTTATCTTTCTTTGATTCAATGATTTCATTTTCAATATGAACACAAATTTGGTTCACTTTCTTGAAGATCTGCAGGGTGACAGTGTGATAGGATTACAATCATGTTACATGAACAGTCTACACTACAGTACTAAATACAAAGTTCTTTGACAAAGTACTACAGTCTACAGTAGTCAGAAAGTGGATATGCATAGGAATAAGAGGAGTAAATATAGTGAAGGCAGTTGCTGACTAGCATCAACAAAATTCAACTAAAAACCTGATGATAAAAGATATTTCATACCAGAGGTGGGTTTACATTAGAGTGGTGAAATACAGGTTTTTTCACTAATAGTATTACTTGTTTTCAGGGTACAACAGAATAAAAAATGCTGGATGTAACTATGAAACATTGAACATTTATATAGTATATATTAGAAGCTATAATGTACTGTAAACTCTAAGAATTAATAATAAATCATTCCAAAACAATTATTTTGAAATTATAATAGGTAGCTGTTATGAATATGATCTGTTCAATCATTAATTAGACAATACACATTATCATCATGTCATTATCTTCCAGTTTATATTTTTTCAGTTTCAGCTATATTAAATGAAACAATGAGCTAATCATCAATGCTTACTTCAAAAATGGTTAAGGAGCAGGTATATTCTACATAAAGATAAGAACACAGTTTTGCTGATTTTGAAAATATATTTATGAGATTCCAATGAAATTTATGATTAACAATTATTTCAATGTATTCAGTTCGATTCTTTCCACTTGAATCAAATTCATGTAATGCTCATTAAATCCCCTTTTTGTCTATATTGGTGCCCCTTTTTTTCTTCAAGAAATTGTTTCTTATAGTTAGGTATAAATTGACAAAAAGAATTGATGTTTGATATTTGTGATACCAGGCTGAACAAATTCTTTGCAATTGCACTTTGTGTGAGATATCTCCTCAATGGTGAACCTAAAAAAATACCAATATCAGGATATCAGTTCACAAGAGTATATAATTCTTACTTGATTCATTTTCCGTTGTCTTCTTCAGTTGTGGAATGTTGTGAACAAATACATTTTCTGGGATCCAAAATTTAAGTAGCAGCCATGCAGAGAGGTATCTTTTAAAACAATTCATTCCCTTTTTGAATATTTATTGAGTCTTTTGGCTCCGGAAATGCAAGAAACATGTATTCCTCAAACCTTTTAATACCAATTGTAGAATCTCCATCCAGGTATAGCATAAGAAAACCTGCAATCAAATGGTTACATTACATCCCTTGCTTACATGAAACTTATACATATATGAAAATATATTATGTAACTAACATTTCGTATGGCATGTACCTACTTACGTTGCCTTTATTTTTGAGATTTTGTCTATTACTGGTTACTGAAGCTATTGAAATTCAGATAATTCAATATTTTCATCAAAGAAATGTTAACCTCAAAATCGGAAAAATAAACAAAGAGCCGTCATTATTCGATCATGGAAAAATCCAAGACCAGAAGGTAGCCGGGTGACGTCATAAAACTGGCTAGTGTGGGCATCATAGGGAATGGACCATCCTATAGTTTAATATCCTTGGGTTTACATAACATTTGTTATGACTTATGACGTTAGTGTTTTGACTTTGACGTGACAACTGAATACTTTTGAATTTTTGCTTTCGTGGAATTTATTTCTCTTCAACTACGATTGTTAAAGTTGGTTTTCTATTTCTTGTCGCGGTTTCAGTGGGTTTCAGTTGATTCTTTGTTGGATTTGAAACAAAATAAATGTAAGCCAAGGTTGGGTTAGACTTGTCCAAGTCATAACGAAACCAAAAATCATTTTTGATGGTTAAAATGGGTAAAAGTCACACGGAAGAATGCACGGAAGTCACGGTCTCACGGAAGAAATATATAGCGTATCCCATTGGTAAAACCAGTGTTGCTCTAATTTTGAACTAGTTTTGCATTGACACTGCCTTCGTTTTGGACTGGTGCAATCTCAATGGGACGATCTCCGACCGTTTAAAATTTCAGATTAGTTAGGTTAGGTTTTCGAATTTCGATTTTAATATTATTCAATTCATCAATTCTGTTTTCAATATAATAAAAATGGATCATTCGAACAATTCCAGTAGAAGCTTGTACATCAACCTGTAAGTACTTTGCCACTTCATACTCATGATATATTATCAGCTGACAATTACCCACTCTAAAAATTATTGGCGGTTGTCAATCTGCTTATGCTCCATTTAATTATATATGTTTTTCATTCACAGATAATGTTGTACTCATCAGATTATATTATTGACTTTTTCGAAATCACTGGACCCGCCATTTTTCCAGTGCACTGAATCGCGCACGACCTCCTAAAGCAGGTGCGAAAATTCTTGCACTGAGTGCAAAACTAGCCGCACCAGTTTTTCAATGGGACACAAGAACTACAACTGATTATACCAATGAGACGCGCGATTTGCACTCAGTGCGCACTAGTTTTACCAATGGGATTCGCTAATAATATGCATATATATAATAACAACTATATGGATAACACCTATTATTCTCTTCACGCGAAAATGAAGCCAGTTTTGGAAAAACAAAAGACTGTCTGGCTTGCTAATGATGAATTGTGCGCATGCGCGGGTTTTGACGAGTTGAAATCCACTGAAGTTTTTAGAATTTCATAGGTTAGGTATGTTTGTTGACTCAAATTATGTAAAAGAGCGTTAATATAGTTATTAATGTACTTACTGATTGTTTACAGAAGTGATTAGTGAGTGATAACAGTGATTGATCAAAAATTAGCCCACGAATCTTGTTCCGATGACTTTATCGTGACAGGTTTCTCAGCAAATCGCAAGTATCGCTTTGTAGATCACATCCATTTCTGCATTTATCATCAACTATTATTCAATATCGTCCAACAATCCATCAATGAATGAATATTTGAAAAATATATGTCATGATGAAATAAAAACATCGAATTGAAGGTTACGTGACACATTTGATTGATTTTTAATAATTATCATACGTTTGTCGCTCACTAGAAAGCTACTCTCCTCCATGATGAAAACGCATGTCGATTCTTAATTCAAACTTGCGCATGCGCATATTCGCGATTGGTCCCGCAGACTGTCATTTGTTTTATTTTTTGGCTTCAGCTCTGGTATCCATGTTACCTATATAGTTATTATTAGATATATGATAATATGTGGCGTGGCGTGGCTTAGACTAGGACTAGACACTAGACCGTAGGTGATTAATCTGTGCCTGTGGTTATAACACAGATCATAATGGATTGTAATTAATCTAAATCTGTGGTTATACCACGTCAGCGTCAAATCAGATACGTCTGTACGCCACTTCTCTCCTGTCAATCTGTGGCTTGTCTATGGGTGTCTGTGGCTGTGCTGTCTGAGTGTCACTGGCTGTCTGTGGGCTCTGTGGCTGTGGTAATGATTGGACGTGATTTTGAAGTGATTTTGTTTTTGTTTCCTAGTTTGACGTTTTTAGACTTTTTAGGTGGTTAATGGTTAATGCGTTAATGATTAGAAAACTTGTTTATCTTGTTTAACAAAAATGTAAGGAATGAGGATGTTCCATTTCGTGACAGCATGAAAAGTGATTAAAAGATTTTGTAGTGCATAAAAATCATACCATCCATATGTCAGTGAATAATGTACATGTCTTCATCATCAGGCGACAAATGACTCATGTGTTTATGTTTTTTTGAAATAACATGAAACTTGATAAAATGACAACCAGAGAAAAAGAATATGGTATCTTCATCCACAATGATTTACTAAAAGATTTATCAAAGGTCCCACAACAGAGAACAGCTCTACTGGGCCAAGTTGTGATCATTGATGATAAGTTGCCAGGAAAAAACCTTGCTGTGAGATACTTGAAAGATGCAGAAACTTGGGAATCAGTGCAATTCTGCTGTTCAGAAGACAACATCGTTAGGATTAGTGAAAAATTGTGGCCTTTTATTGCATCTATTACATCCCCTCAAGAAAGAATACAAATAGCTAAAAACAAGGAATTATGCAGAAGATTGCAACACATATGCAAGGATATGGTGGTGGGATTTACTGCTACTGATGATATTTATTTAGGAAAAGTCAAATATATTGGTCATGTTAAAGGCATGGGTTATTGCTATGGCATAGCTTTACATGTAAGTTGATACCTATGTTATTCCAAGTTTATGCTAAAAATCACATGTACATTTGATCAGCTGCAGAATCTTTATAAATACCTTATTCTGTATCAAAATCTACATTCTTATTCGAAATATCAGTGGACTTATTTGTTCTCAATGTTTTCATGTTTAAATATAATGAGGTTCATACTCAATATAATAACATATTTTTTAGGAGAGAAGAAAAGGCAACAACTGTAATGGTTCATGTGCTGGGATACAATATTTTACATGTTTACCAGGATTTGGTGTATTTACTACAATTGAGAAAATAGTAATACCAAATAGTTTCAACAATAATTGTTCCAATCATGCCACAGAATCATTAGAAACTGCTAATACCTTCTCTGATTTGGACTACCACATAGATAAAAACTTAGGCAGCCTAGGAAAAAATATGAGTGATTCCAAACCAAAAAATGAAGAAATTGTGACAAGATATGGAGAATATCCAAAAAAGCTTACCATGCCAAGTAGAAGTACACCATCCATGAGAAATTCTCTCTCTCTCCAAAATATGCTTGATATTGGTGGTACAACCATTAATACAAACAATGACTTTGATCAGAACAGTGTTATCCAACCTGAAAAAACTTATTTGATGGCTGAAACCAAGAAAGCCAAGAATAAGTCAGAAGTAGATCTGATTGATGTCATAGGTACATGGTCTGGCACTACTGATGAAAAAAATTTAGAAGAATTTTCCAATTTCAAAAAAAATCTAGATAAAAATGATAATATTAAGGGAAAGTATTCGACATTAGAAGCCAATACAAGTAATACTTTAGGCAGGAGAAATAGAAGTATTAATCCACTTTCTCACTTCATAGATGGTAATGGGACCTTGAAGAAGAGTACTGCTAAATTCTACATCAACCATGATTCCCAGGAATGTAAAGTTGTGAATAAAGCTAGTCCAAAATCACAGATATCCAATAGTAAGTGAACCAAAAATGTTTTTCTCAAGTTATTTATGAGTTTTTTAACAAACTATAAATGTAGTTTTCCAAATTCTGTACCTTCTGATTCTGAATTGATATAATTTCAGAAACAAATATAGGTACTAATCAGAATTTTCAAGCATGCAAGCATGATTATAATGAAAGATTTTTATTGATGAATAAAGGGATTTATTTATATGAAATTTCTATAACAAGAAATGAGTTGAAAAAAATATTAGGAAATAGAACTAAACCAAATAATGTTCAAGTAATAATAAGATTATATTCTGGAATATATTTTTGAATTCTTTCATACCTTTGAAACCAAATAATTTCTTTTGTTTGATTATTCAACTCATCACATGGATTTAGATCACAGGTAAAATGGATTTCATGTTGGAAATCAATGATTATGAAAAATAAATATTTAACAGGTTATCTCTGTTTCTTGTGCAAATTTTGAGACTGTAAAATTACAATATCCATGACCATATATTTTTGTTAGTATTTCCAAATTGACAAAAATCTACTTGTCCACACTAATAATGGCAACATCCTAGTATTCATAGTTCTTATGGTGAGTAAACAAACAAATGGGTTGTGATATCTTTCACTTTGAAAATGAATGCTAGTTTATATGTGTATAAATCTTTCGAGCATAAACTATTTTTTGATTGTTTATTCAGAGAAAGATTATTTGTTCTCTTGCTATTTGTTAATTTGAAAATATAACATATTTATATATTTTCCCCATTACATGAATACATTTTTTTTCTGAATTGAATTACATACATATTTATCTCATTATGTACATAGAATAAATACACTCTATCTTATCAATGACAATACCATTTAAAAACATGTTAATTACACATTTCATGAAGTTGATAAACACAAAATGAAATACAAATTACCTTATGTTTGAAGAGTATGCATTGAATGATATATCAAGGATTAAATTAATAATGTATCAAGAAACGAAAATAAATCCAGTTTAAACACTTAGATCAAATCCACTTAAAAGTAGATGGAAAACCATTCAAAGCAGCCGGACATGTTTTTTCCAAGTCAACAGTCGGTTCACCCAGATGCCACCGAATCTCCTAATAAAATCGCGGTAACCAACAAGGAATTCCTGGAACTCCCACTTCCCACCGTCCGCGCAATATTGCATACGAATATCCAAGAATAGCCCTCGTTATTACGGTCAAACCAGACCCGCAGACTTTTCTAGACATCTATTTATACCCGCCAGTCCACCCAGAACATGCTGCGTGAAACAGTGTCGACAAGCTCCGCCGAAATTCGCCATTCCATAAAAAATGCGCAGCCCCACGTTGAACTCGCTTTCCATAACCGCTCGCTAGTCGCTTCGCTGTCATGTCCGTGCATCAAAGAAGGCCCCCGGGCAAGCTCAAGGCCAAGCAGACTCCCTGCGACGCCATCTACGCCAACTCTCTCGCCCTCCAAGAGGACCTCTACAATCTACCCCTGTCTGTCCTAGAGATCAACGAGAGGGCGCGCTCGACGTTCTACCTGGCGGACGAGCCGCCGAGGTACGAGGAGCCCCCGCAGGGCTCCACCGGCGACCTGGCCGTCGGCAGCCTCGTCGAGGTGCTGAACGACGTCAGCGACGAGCCGCTCTACGGGGTGGTGCGCTGGATGGGCGTCGAGGGGGCGGGGCGCGTGCTGGTGGGCGTGGAACTCGAGGAGGAGCACTCGCACCTGCCGCTGGAGCTGACAGATGGGGTGCACAAGGGGCAGCGGCTGTTCCGGTGCGCGGACCGTAGGGCGGTTTTCGTGGCGTTGGAGCAGTGCCGCAGGGATTCGAGGTTTCAGGATGGGGCAGGGTGTGCGGTCAGTGAGGCTTCGACGCCAGAGAGGGTGATCGTGAGTTGACACTTGACTACATCACTGAATATTCTCATTCCTAGAAAAAGTTTACTTGAATTTAAATAAAGGGGAAGCTATTGCAGCAGTATTCTGTGATTTTTCAGAAGCGTTTGTTTGCGTTAATCATGGAATACTGCTCCAAAAAATGCATCGCTATGGAATAAGAGGTACATGTCTAAAGTGGTTCAGGTCATACCTTGAGAATAGATCACAATTGGTGAAATTACAAGATGCATACTCCATTATCTCGGAAATAAATTGCGGAGTACCCCAGGGATCTGTTTTGGGTCCTATTTTATTTCTGCTTTACCTCAACGATCTCTTTTGCAGACGATACCACATTATTGTGGCATGGAAAGAATTCTGAAATTTTGAAGCAAGTAGTATCCTCAGATCTATCAGAAGTTGAAAATTGGTGTGATGCAAATTTACTTAAATTCAATGTGGATAAGACAAAAATTGTTAATTTCAAATTCAGCTATGACAACTTGCTACTTGATGGTATGAATATCGAAGAAACGCCTTGTACTAGGTTTCTTGGCTTACATATTGATAATAAGTTGAAATTCAATGAACATATCACATCACTATGTAAGAAGTTATCTTCCGGATCATTCGCTGTAAGAATTGTCGCTAATGAACTTGATATAACCACAACCAGATCAACTTATTTTGCCCTAGTAGAGTCCCATATACGATACGGTATAGCTTTTTGGGGATTTTGCAGCCAAAAACTTCTGAATCAGGTTTTCGTACTTCAGAAGAGATCTCTCAGATATTTGTGCAGGACTCACTACCGAGATAGCTGTAGGCATCTCTTTGTACGACACCGAATTTTAACGGTAGTGTGTATTTTTATCCTTGAAGTGGTATGCCTGATCCACAAAAGATATGTTGCGGTTCCACCTGATGATAGAACTTACAGCACCAGACAGGACTCTAATATTGACCTGCCAATACCTAAACTGAATTTAACAAAACACTCCAATATGTATGAGGGAAAGAGAATATTCAATCACTTGCCACAGGCAACAAAAAATATATTTTATCAGAAGAAATTCAGAAGATCTGTCAAGAATCTGCTTATTGAGAAAGCATACATAACCTGCAGGAATATCATGCTGACAATATACATATCCCGTAATTGTGATGTTTTAATTTTATTTTGAGCTTTTTTGTTATATGTATGGTGACAGTGCATATTTTTCTATATGTAGCTATATGTCTATTTTTCATGATGCAATTGCATTTACAGTATGCAAGGTTACCTTTTTATCTATATTTTATTTATATTTTTTATCTATATACTTTATCTATATTTCTTATTATATTTAGTACTTTTTTATATATATACAATCGTATTCTGTCAATATTTGTATTTTTGATACACTTTGTCAATAAGAATTCATTCTTGGACAATAAAGTATATATCTATCTATCTATCTAAGTAAATCTGTTGGTAACACTGCTGTATTCTAATGATTTAATTTTCTAGGAATGTCCTGTGATTCCCGGAGCTCTGGTTCCTCTCTGTATGCCCACAGAGGAGGATGTAGAGGCGGTGTGCGGAAAATACCGGGGGATACAGGGACACCACAACTCCTGCTATCTAGATGTCACCCTGTTCTCCATGTTCACCTACACTTCTGTTTTTGACAGCCTGTTGTTTCGTCCCAAAGACAAAAACGACATAGCGGATTATGAAGAAGTAGGTGACTTAATGCAATTACATATAGAAAATCATGCTCAATTGATGAAATTCGTTTGAAAGAAGACAAAATGCTAGGGGATTAGTAAAAATTGAGATAAACAGGATTAATCAAATTCAACGATCATAATTGTTATCTCGAAAGCCGTTGAGATACGAGAACTTTTCGTTTTCAAAATATTTGGAAACAACTGAATTTGTGCATGTATAAGTTCACAACAGTGAGGTTATGTTCTCATCTGCCGGCAAAACTCCGCGAACCCTCCATTCTAATTTTCGAAGAAGACCAACATAGATAGATAGATAGATATAATAATAATAATAATAATGCTTGATTGTCTAAATGAATGAAAACATTTGTCGACAAAGTCCAAATAATTACAATACGTGTAGGTACAATTCACAAAGGATAATATATATAAAACGAAAACAGGTCTCTAGTAGCTCCTATATAAATAAAATCCCTCAGTCTAGATAAAACATGGGGGTTCAAAGTGGACATATACAAAAACAAAGTAAATAATTTGTAAAATATATCATAATCACAATATCACGAGAATTTAATATAGAACGACTAGAAAGCATATGCAAAAAAGTCCTCCAGATTGTAGAAGCATTTTCCCATAAGGAGTTTTTTTTACTTACTTTCGGAAACGTTTTATGTCACTTATATCTCTGATTTGGTTTGGTAAATGATTATAAATCTGCTTGCTTCTGTAAATCAAAGACTGTTTTGTAGGAGTTGAAGTGGGAAGGGGGAGAGTAAGTTTCTTTTCCTGTCGTGTATATCTGATTGCATTGGGGTTTATGAATTTTTTCCTGTATTCGTGCATCAAGCAAGCTGTCTCTAAAATGAAAATTTCATATAATGTTAGAATTTTTTTATCGGAGAAAATAAATCTGCATGATTCACGAATCTTTACTTTGTAAACTTATCTTAAAGCTCGTTTCTGAAGGACGAATTTACTTTGGAATTTAGCCTGACTGCAAGAACCCCAGAATGGAATTCCATATCGTAAGTGAGACTCTATAAATGAGTAGTAAGCCGTTAAGGAAGCCGACATTCCAAGTTTGCGAGATATTACATTGATCACCTAACAACCAGAGGACAACTTTTTGTTTAGAGACATAATATGAGATTCGAACTTCACATTGTTGTCAATGAGAACGCCCAGAAATTTTGTTCCCGGTTTGCTTTCGATTTGTTGAGGACCTAATAAACGAACCCTTGCAGGTGCAGAGGGTCCTCCGCGAAGAGATCGTCAACCCCCTGCGCAAGAACCTCTTCGTCAGCGCCGACAACGTGATGAAGCTGCGCCGGCTGCTGGACCGCCTCAGCTCCGTATCGGGCCTCACCAGCGAGGAGAAGGACCCCGAGGAGTTCCTGAACTCGCTGCTGGCGCAGATCCTGCGCGCCGAGCCGTTGCTCAAGCTGAGCAGCGGCCAGGAGGCGTTCCACCACCAGCTGTTCGTCGAGAAGGACGCGGCGCTGGCGCTGCCGACGGTGCAGCGGCTGTTCGAGCAGAGCTTCCTCACCAGCGACATCAAGCTGAAGGAGGTGCCGGCGTGCTTGATCGTGCAGATGCCGCGGTTCGGCAAGAGCTACAAGATGTACCCGAGGATTCTGCCGTCGCAGCTGTTGGATGTCACGGACGTCATTGAGGGATGTGAGTTTCGATGATGATAGATAGATAGATAGATAGATAATTCATTAATCATTGAAGTTTTTACACAAGGTAGTACAAGAACCCATCCGACTAGTCGGAACGGGTATCAGACTTTACACAAGTCCTGTAGAAGATAACATATTTGAAAGTGAAAAAATAAACAAATTTTATAATGGGGAATATTCTTCATTTTGGTTTATTACAGCAAATTATTGATTATGAGTTTCATTAATGAATTTTCCGAATTCGTTGCGGAAACTATCTAAATTAATTTTTCAAATATGGGGTTTTAAAGAAGAACAACAACTCACATTTGTCCACACTTTCATTATGTACACTTGATGTCAATGCATAATTCAGGAATCAAACTGCTCATATATAAAAATAATCCAAGTCGAAACATGAATTTCAGTCCAACAAAAACACCAATCCATCCACAAGTCAAATATAAACATAACCTCCAAAACTGACTAGCATGCAAGAATTCAAATCCACATGAATACAAGCATAGCTATTAAAATCCACTAATAACAATCATTTACGTTTTGGCGGTAGGTTCGAAATGGTTGGTATCGATAAAGGCGGTATTGACGAAGGTTTATTGACATCATCGAAGGCAGGGATAATTTTTATTGGTAAATTTTTGAAGAAGGAAAATTTGATTCAATAAGAAAGGGAAATTTAAACGCTATATTCATCCGATAAGACTTACCTGACCTGAACGTACTAACCTATCAGTAGATCATTATTTTCAGTAGATTTTTGAGGAGGGAAAGTTGAACGAAAAAATTAAAATTTGAACGCGCTATCGCGCTATATAAATTCAATGAGACTTACCTGAGCTGAATGTACTAACCTAACACTAGATCCGTATTTGTCGGAATCTTTGAGGAAGAAAAATTTGATTAAAAAATGTGCTCTTCAACTACTGGGTGCCCAGTCAGAGATATTTGAGACTTGACTAAAAAAAATCGATGGGAATCGAACCCTGGACGCCAGATTGTAAAGCTGGCATAATACTCTCTGTCCATCTTGCTTATTTGAAATGCATTTGCTAGCTTCGTTTTTCATCGGACTGTTTCAAATCCTTCGTAATACGCATGCGCAACTATAATAGTTCTGATTAGTGGATCACAATCGCTATGCTTGTATTCATGTGGATATGAATTCTTGCGACTAGCATATCTTTTGAGGAGTATGGAACAGAAATAAGCAGAATGACACCTAACCCACAGAACTTATTGGTAGTATAAGCTTTGTGTTCTGACCTAATCAAAATACAACTATCTTTATTCACCTAATCAACGTGATGGATTTGTTATCCTTTATTATTTATGAAATCCGCAGTCGATGTTGCCAAATAGTGAAATAGGATCAAGGTGCTTTAAATTTTAATTCCTTATATCAAGTTTGAAATGCAACGTTTTTAAGATATTTAATAAGAATCACTGCATTATCGTCCGAAGGAGAATTCCCAATACCTTCGTTCATAGATTAAAAAAACATTCAAACAAACAGTCGTAACATTATAAAAACTTTATTCTTTCAAATCAATTACAATCACACTTTACACAGACGAAAAACTATTTGAGATATAAATGTATGTCAAAATACATCTAGTCATTAACATTCTACACATTTTTTCATTGAGTAAAAATAAGCATTGGCACTCAAGTAATTAAATAATTTTAATATAAACTCATTGAAATTGGTGAGGTTGGTACAATCGAACTGTCAAATGAAAGTCTGAAGAGTTGGTAATACTAGCAGTGAAAACAGAATGTTTTATTGGTTAATTTTAATTCTGAGTGTGATTTGATTTGACCAATAAAAACAGTAACAACATCGCATTTTTCACCGCTGGTAACAGTGAACTGGGCTTCGTGCTTGTGTGTCAGATTTTAAATATTTCAGTGTCATCAATGTTACCAATCGAATATGTTTCTTTTGTTTAGCGATATTAAATGAATTTTTTTTTCAATAAAATTCTTCAAATTAATGCAAAATAGAAAAAATCTTATATGATACGACGAGCGAAGCGGGTAGTGCTCCAAGGGAACAAGTATGCGACAACGTGTCTTATAAAACTTTAATGAAATTGACGCTGGTGACATCTGAGACAATATATCTCTCGAGCTTATTAAATCGAAGAAAAAGTCACTCTTATTGAAATTCAAAGATAGATTATATCAGCTGGACAGAGAACTCCTGCATCGATCATCATTTCTAGTAATGTACAATTCCTTCTCTATTCTGCATAATATGCCGCAGCGTTATATTTCCTTAAATATTCCTGTCAAATACACGAGAACTATTGCCCAACTAAGATTATGCAACTCGATCTCTATCAAATTTTCTTATAGAGGTTCAAGTTATACCATCAATCCTAATGAGCGCTGCACAATTTGTAATCATGAACAGCTAGAAACGATTGAACATATTTTCTTCAACTGTCCCATATACTCTTCAATCAAACCAGCATACCTTAATTCATTACCAGATATGGTTGCTCTAGCCCACGCCCTCGATAATCCCACAGAAGAAAATGTTAATATCATTGCCCATTATTTGTGGAATGTATTGAAACTGCGCTCTTTTGTTATCAATGAATGAATCCATATACTTTGCTTTGTTGTCATCACCTCCCGCTACTATCTGTTTCCTTTCTTCTTAGTTGAATATTAAATTAAGTTATTTTTGTTCTTTTTTTGCTGTTTCAGGTCTATAGTTTTTTTTTGTTTCATATTTTCTTTTTTCAGTATTATTCATAAGACTAACTTGTACCCATTATTATTTTTTTTTGTAATAACCAGCATTTGTACCTGTTGCTCCACTTACGTAATGTACATGTCTACTTTCGCACTCTTGCCATAAATTGTAATTTAAGAGGCAATACATTTATCTATCTATCTATCATAATATACTATTTCCCCAGCGCCCCGGCAGTGCATAGTGTGCGGCAAGCTGGCCGCGTTCGAATGCCGCGAGTGCTTCGACGACTGCAGTAGCGCCGGCCTTGAGAGCACCGCCTTCTGCGCAGAGTGCCTGCGCACTGCGCACCGGCTGGAGCGCCGCTCGAGCCACCGGCCGCGCAGGCTTGCCGCGGCGGCCGAGTTCGCGGGCGTGCAGGCGGCATACCGACCGCCGCGCCTCTACATGGAGCTGTTCGCCGTCGTGTGCATCGAGACGTCGCACTACGTGGCGTTCGCCAAGTGCGGCGCCGGCCACGGGGCGCCGTGGTGCTTCTTCGACTCGATGGCCGACAGGAGAGGTGAGTAGGCCGTGGGTAGAAATACGGGGCGAAATTCAACTATTAGTTGTGAAATCTGCTGGTTGATTTGGATACGTATGATTTTAGGTGAAAATTTTCGAAACTTTTGAGGTTGGTTCAAAGCAAGGATGGTAAACTAGAGAAGGATGGTTCATTGCCATAAGACGCAATGTTGGCACATCGAACAGCGTTCGTGACGTCACTGACGGCCCTCAATCTTTGTTTACGTTTATGTAATTATGTTTCGATATTCATATTGTGGCACAGTTGTGGATTGTGGCTGTACGAATTATTTTTCATTTCAAATAGATAGTTTTTCAATAATTGTAGGTATAGACAAATTACTCAGTAAGAAGATTTAGTAGTGTCGATAAATATTAATAAATTATTACATCACCTCCATTGAAAAGTGTGTAGTGTTTATGATATCATTTCCATCTAATAACCAGTATGCCAGGTAGCAGATTTGCTGTTTTTGGACAAAAACCAAGAGGATTCCAGTATTATCTACCACACATTTCCAAAAGGCACTGATTTTGTTTGGGATACTTTTTGGAAAAGGTGGATAAGTTGTGAACATGCAGATGTTGTGAATCCTGATAGAAGTCAAACATCAGAGCTATGATTTGTCCAACTAAATTTAAGAAAGAGATCTACAATATGGGTAGATGAAAATGTATTATGAAAAAGAAGTACCTATATTCTCATTATTTTATGATGTTCCATGTAATCAGATTCAGGAATTTTGTATACTTCGAGCTATAATGAGGATATAAAAACCTGCAAATAAAAGAAACAACCTGGATTGCATCTATAGTAGAGTCCAATGTATAAATGAAGAAAATAGTCAGCTAATGAGAAAATCGAAATTGATGTCAATTAATATATTTATATACCTATTATGTACAATGTAGGTACCTATAAATTTAAGAATGTATTTTATTTTCACCTTTCACTGATAATTGTTAAATTTGATGAAATAGGTAGGTATATCAATTTCAATTCAAAATATGAACTTTCAATAACCTGTGCATTGAATAATATATATGCACACATACATTACATGCATCATTCATCACTACCTATGAATTCTTCATTGAAATTTCCCTATTTTTGATATGGAATTGTTTTCAAGGTAGGTATTAGGTACTTTCCTATTTATGGAATAGGTATATTTCCTGTTTTGTAAATGTTAAATCATCTCATGTATTATTTTCTGAGTGGACATCCAGGAATTTTTCAGGAGTTTTTGTTCACAAAAATTACTAATATTTGAAGCCATATGATACCAATAACCATCAATAATCAATATGTATCGATTATAAAAAGGTACATCACAGTAAAATTACTTTTAATGCCCATTTAGTGATATTCAGCATTAATAATTTTGAATTCAGGGCCTTTGACTACGTCATCGCGCGCCTTCGGAAGCCACGCCTTTTGGCCAAAAAAATCGCTTGAATGAACCATCCTTCTCTAGTTTACCATCCTTGGGTTCAAAGTCGCCAAACCATATTACCCCCCTGTTATAATATTATGACCATCCTTGCTATGAGTTTTAGAATGAGCTTACACGTGCAGAAAGGAAAAAATCTAATACCAGCACATTTTTTTGCTGGTTCGAGGTTTATTCCGATTTACGCCACAAAACTATCAATATTGTGTGAAAACTTCCTCATAAATGGTGTAATTCCAGTATTTCCTGATCTGAGAGAAATGCACTAGCTTAGTTCAATACTTGAGAATGTTTTTTTCGTTATAGGCGAAAGAAACGGCTACAACATACCGGAGATGGTGGCATGTCCCGACATCTCCCGATGGCTGTCAGACGATAGGATTTGCAGGCAGCTGCACGAGGAATTCCCTGTAGATCGTCATCTACCAGAGCACGCTCGCAGACTACTGTGCGACGCTTATATATGTATGTATCAGAGTCCTGATGTGATGATGTACAGATAAAATAGCGGCAAATTTAGTTGGTGTCCCGGAAGAATTGGCGTGAAAAAACGATAAAGAACATCGGTTTGTTGCTTACGATCTATTAATCTATGTTTTTGGGTGATAATCATGGGAAATGCTAGATCGATTTGTCATTGATTATATTTTTTAAATGTAAATTGTCGTATGATCTTTTTCAGTTACAAAAAGTGTTCTTTCTCGTTTTTTTTTTGGAATCGTGAAAAGTCTGTAAATTCTAAAATTTTATAAGATCTTATTATAATTAGAATAATTCTTGGTCAAAATGTATTTGATGCACAGTTCTTCCAAAACCTTTGAAAAGTTATTCAAATATGCGTTTTTTCTTCTTCAAAATTCCCGGTACAATAGGAAAACTTTCATTTCCCGCCACCTTTCCAGTTCATTATTCCTGCTCTGAGTTGTTTCTCAATATTCAAAGTTCATAAAACTCATGTTGTGTTATTAAGGTTATACCACTCATTCTGAATAGAGATACATATTTATTATTCAACAATGTCTTGGTGTAATGATAAATCAATAGGTCCAAAAATGTTCCGTTTTAAAAATCACGCACTTTTTACATCACTACTAACATGTTCAATTTCTGATTCTATGTATATATAGTTCCATAAAATATTTATTTTTATTTCATGCTCATTAATCTACACCAAACAAAATGTTTATATTGGTGAATATTTGTTTGTTTTACTAATGATATTGTACCTACCACAGTACTAAAATGGATATTTTTGGACTTATCTACATGGTTTTTCGTATCTGATAATTGTTGAGGTTCAGCATATTCGGCCGTTTGTGATATTTCAATTTTTGTTGAGTTTGTTTCAAAGGGATTATATACTGCTACCAATATCGCTCATGGCTCATGGAGCGAATGCCATTTTGTACACATTATTTCACAATGTGTCAAGAAATTAATACAAATTAAGCAAAAGGAAATAAGGGAGCACAGGAAATTTCAGTTGTTGTAAATTGGAATTCAGTTTCCGACGGAAAAATTTTAGTGTGCACATAGTGTGCAAGGTTTTCGAGTAATCCAGGGAACTCCATATAGTAAATTACAAGAAATTTCCATTTATTGTACGAGTGTATCATGAATGTGGTAAGAAAATCCAAGGGAAAATTACTTACTAGAAAATGAGAGAATAGTTCTCATATACTTAAGGCACTAAAATTGAGAGATACAGGTATTTGTTCCTCTTCTATGACTATCCATTTTGAAAAAATATATATTTAAAGAAATCACTCAACTTTCATTTTGTTAACCTTGTTACTTTTTATTCATTAGATATTTTCAAGGGCGTGTATAGTTATGGTTTTCATTTTACTTAAAAAGAAAGACTTTACATTTTTTCGAAATATTATCAATTAAGTCGCCTCCCTGAAATAATCAACTTTGACACCTTGTTTAGAAATGTAAGTATCTTTGGTAAATAGTTGATAAGAACCATTTTATCATTTCCTAGTAAGAAATATACCTTGGGATTATTTTGCAATAATAATGCTTACTGATGTACAGATCAGTAAGGTTCACCCTTTGATCTTATGAGGCCGAGGAATCCCGTAATATGTCTGTATGACTGATTATTTTTAAGCCGCCACCAGTTGGAATAGAGCTGTGATTTCAAAATAATTAGCACTTGAATACACACTCTCACAATATGGATAACCCTCGGTCCATATGGATGATCAGTAACAGAATGACTGGTAGTCCTCATTTTGGGAGTGTGGATTTGGAGTAAGTAATCACTGTATGTTATGTTCGTTATTAGATTTAGAAATTTCACGCCTTAAAGATATTCTCAAAATATTATTTCCATACTCGAATTTTTCAAGTACCATTTGGAGGATTGCTAGAAGGCATAGGCGATGCGTTTTTTAATGAACTGTTCATATTTCAAGTACACAAAAGTGTTACCCCTTTACCTTCCGAACTGTTTGAATTTCCTGATTGTATATACATTATGTGATTCAACTTGATGGGATATTTTCATAAACAGATGATAGTAACATGAAGCACTGGTGATTTTTATTGAATATTTCAAACATTCACTTGTGGAATGTCTTAACCATCTTTTTGTTTTTCGACAATTTGAAATTAGATATTTATTACTGTTTAAATTTGATCAGTATTTTAATAATTGTTAATTCTTGTATATAGATATATATATTATATGCTAAATGTTCACACTTGAATCAATAAAATAGATATATTATTTATTTTTGACCATTTTCACGAAATCCATAGATCCTTTGGGAAATATTTACCTGTAAAAAGAAATAGAATCACTACCACATTTAACATAATTTTTATTGATCAGATCAAAAAACTTACACCTATGCATCGCTGATATCTATAAAATTGAAAAACCTGAAAACTCACAGAAAATAAAAATATAACACCACATGCCAGGTACAAGGAGTGTACAAGAAAACTAAAACCTTATTATTTGGTTAAGTATCCCAAAGAGGCTGCGAAAAAATTATCAATAGATCATTTTTCTCTGAAGAAAAATGATCCATCAAGAATAATAATCTACAAAATACTGGGGAAATCATAAAGCTGAAATTATTTGGTTAAGTTTTTCAAGTAGGCCATATTAAATCCCATACTCTTAGGAAATCCTTCACAGCCTTTTTGAAAAATAAAATATAATGTTCAAATTTCAATGGGTTTATATAATTTATTAGTCAGTCTTTCTGATAAGTAATTTATCTAACCTACTAGTACGTACGTTTGAATAATACTTTTTGGTTTATAAGATACAGATCTATGATCAAAGTAGGTTATACCAATTCAAATTAAAGCCAAAATATATGAAAATATAAAATAAAAATATCAGTGGATGTGGTGTCAAAAGGAAATATTAAAACTATAAGTATGAATATGCTTTGAAGTGGGCTCTTGCAGCTACTGAAAATCATGAAACTACTCTTTATATGAGGCCTAAACCAAAAACTGGCCTCTGAACATTTAAAACTACCACAACCGACTTTATAATTACATCAAGAACAAGATAAGTGTGGAAAGTCAATACAGGTTATTTGATATGGTTATAATGACTGGAATCAAATTTTTTTTATTAAATTGAGTAGACAATCTGAGAATCAATATATTTTTTTTCTAAAAATCACTGGTTTAGGTTAGTACTATCAACGATTTTTTTATGTCAATTTTGTATTGTTTTCTCTTCTAATTCATAAAGTCGGCAGTGAACCTAGATAAAAAGGAAACCAAAAACTACCAGTATAACATTCCTAGAATAACATTGTGATGTGCATTTTGATTATCAAAATCGGTTCAATCACAAGAATAATATATAGAGGATTACATGAATCCTATAAGAAATTAATCATTCAATCACATTGAATTATACTAAAATTAATTTGTACTTTTGCTCTCACCAAAAGATTTTTATGGTATATTTGAAGAAAGTATTCTGCCTCACTGGATTCTTCAAGTCTGTGGACTTATAACTCCAACCAAGGTGGATATAGGATGGTGAAACAGCTTCCTATTAACAAGCACTAGAATAAACTGTAGACCTTTGCCTACTTGATTTCATACAGTAGTAATATTTCCAGAAGTTATCAGATATGGCGACATATCTTGTGTCGGTAAAACAGAATCTGTGCATCTGTCACCTTTTTATCAGTTTCATCTATTCTAGATGAAAAATGACTGAGAAGAGTCAAAATATCGATAATTATTCCAGACTCACTGAAAATATTGTGTTTTGATGTCATTTCAACTCATGTCTGTCAGATGTGAACCACAGAAATACATGAGCAACAGAAAGCTTCTTCGATAATCGATCTCACCGCCATCTTCATTCAAGTCGTGGAAATATTAGTACCTTCTCAAACGGTCTACAAGTTTTTCGCAGAAACAATTGAAGAGCTGTTTCACCATCCTATATCCACCTTGACTCCAACTAACAAGAATAAATGACATTGACATGTGTCATCTAACAAATAACATATGCAACAAATCAGTAGAATTAAATTTGTTGTCCTATAAGAAAATAATTAATAGTAATTGTAACACAAGAATTTTCAAAAAAACACTGTTTACATGTTGATAAAGCAGAAACCTGTTCAACCAGATTTTGTAATGCAATCTTATGTTCCCTACATATTCAGGAAGGTCAGAAAACTTAGAATAATTCATCCTCGTCCATGATGAAGTCACTGCCAAATCCTGAATCAAAATTGTATTGTGGGCTGTAAAAAAATGTTGATGTCAGACTAGCTGAAAACATGCCAAGGAGAAATGCCAATGCATGTCAAGCTTCTTAAATAGCCACAAATTATAGCAAAAAATACAGGGAGATGGAAATTTCTATAGGAACATCAATATCATAGCTTTAACACCAAATCCAGATCAAGAATTATTTTACAAAAACAAAACAAATGAATGAGTCAAAATCAAACAGTTATGGCATTCAATTCACAAAAACGTCCAATTTTGTGAATTTTCAAAAACATATTTATTTTCAGAAGAGGTATTTGAAATTGATAATTATCTCAGTTTGAGAATGTCTTGTTAAAACTGTGTGAGTAGATGATTTCCTAAAAATTAGTGACAGTTGAGAGCCAAGGTGCAAAAAATAGTGGATTTCTCAATTCCACTCACTTGATAGCCCTGCAAGTGAAGAAGACGATCCTCTTCAACTTCTTGTTGTAGAAAAAATAGTTGAAACTCCACAAGCACCCATCCTCACCAAAAGGGTCAGAAGCCAGATCGGGATTGTAGGAGTAAATATCGCAATTTTCCAAAGATATTTCTTCCTCGATGGCAGCCCAGATTGACGGGCCCAAAAGGCGGTACTGTTCTCCAGCAGTGGCCGCTAAATTGGTATCTATAGCATTGGAGACCCATTGACGGGATGGCTCTTTGCTGAATTCGTGGCTCTGTGTGAAATTAGGTTAATAAAAAAATTTTAAATTCAAAGATAACTCATTTATAAGAAATGAGTAACATCACGATCTTTCATGGGTAAAAATAAATTATATTTCATCTGCTCTTCTAATTTGATTTCATCTTAAAATTTTAATTTCAGTTGATGCATCGAGTCAAATTCATGTAAAAATTTATATAATGTAATAAACCTAGATATTTGAAAAATAAACAGCCACTATTGATAGTCTGGACTCTGGACTATATTTTAACTTTCAAAACGAGAGATGAAACAAAGGATAATTCTATTTCAATCAAATTATCTCAAGTGACACCTAGTGATAGCAGAGATAAGTTGTTACCCACTGGGATTATGGGAATCCCTCAAGTGGATCAGGGATACCACCCGAATCACAGTGAGAAATGAATCTGGTTGTGTTTTACTTTGTGAACGGTATTTCTTACTAAAATCATTGGATTTTTAGTCAATATTATTTATCAATTATCAAAATATGTCTAATTGAACGTATGATAGGAATTATTCTTTAAATATAAAGAAACTATGAAAAGTTATAATCGGTAGTCCTGATTCTAACTATCGATGGCGGCAACTACTATAAAGCAGAATAAATATAAATTAGCATTATGAATGAGAGTGAAATGTCCTTGCAGCTTGCAGTAGTGATACTTGATGTCTGTGGAGTTGAACATTTGCAGCTGATTATGAGGTGAACACCGAGGTGAACACAAGTTATTAATCTCCTCAATAATAATACATCGACGAATATTTTAGATTTCAGTGGAAAAAATTCTCATAATGAACATGTTCACACTCAACAATGTGTCAGACAAATGAGTAATCTACTTACCTCTCAATACATATTTTCTCATTGAACCATTATTCTGATGAATCTAATGATTATTGTGATACACAATAATTGCATAAGGGATCATCATGGAAAAAAAATCAAAAATCCTATAGCAGTGGCGTAGGGTTGAGTGGAATATTATGAGCATGGTAATGTCCCAGGTAATGTCACTTTGTAGTGAATTTACAATATTGACCGATTTTTTTCCGCAAGCCACTGACACAGAAATAATAATGGTTTGCATACCCATTATTCTAATTCATTTGAATGGATCAACTTTTATGAAGAATTACTTTTCTGAGAAACTATTAATGAAAAAGTTCACACATGGATTATAACTATTGTTAGATTTGGTGTTATTTTGGTTCAATGTATCATTGATTTATTTTTATCATGTGCTTGGTACCTACATGATTACAATAAATTTATGAGAATTTGGGGTCAATGTATTCATAATGTTATTAATAAACACTGAACACTTGAATTATCAAATACTCCAAAGGAGCAATTGTGCATATGGATCTTTATCATTTTTTCAATAGAGGTATCATGTTCTATGAGACTGTTTTGATTTTTTTCTGGAAAAAATATACACCTATTTTCAACAGGATGATAATTTCTTTCTAACTTTACCTATTCTGTTTTTTAATCACCATCAAACTTTCATTTCAGTGAACTAAAATTGTTGAATACTCAAGAAATACTTGAAAGTGTTTATCCTATTTGTTTTACTGTATCAGACCTTTTAAAATAGGTATAGAGTCAATATGAACTGTATTCTGCAAAAACTGATCTTGATTTGATGAATAATACAAACCTTGACATCCATGAAATCATAATCTGGAAAGCATGAATTCAGAGTGGCTATCAAATAAAAAAGAGTTTTGCGACTGATAGTATCACACAAAGGTCCATCCTCATCACCAGATATGCTGCAGCTATATTGGGAGTACCCAGGTGATACCCCCTGTGGAGGTGACAGTGCTTGAAGATCATTGGGGTGCACCCCCTCAGCATTGAATCTCTTGTAGAGGGCTTTTTCTGTGCCTGCCATTTTGCAAGAATAACTTTCAATACGTCCTATGATTTTGCTATCCCCTGTCTGAATAGAGAGAGCATTGTTTATAGCTTCAAACCTGGTACTTTCGAGAAGCTTCATCTTGACTTAGTATCACAATAATTGAGATCAATATGAGAAAACTTGAATTTCCACCACTAATTGTTAACAACTTAAATTCTAAGTGGGCACTGGACTCTTCGAGTAATAAAGTTTTTGAACATAGCTGTAGGGTGTATGAATATTCCTTTTCTTTTGGAATGAACGAGATTAACGGAAGGTACCAAGGTACACGTAAGCCATGCAGATATTTTGGTGAACAGATAATCCGGGGACATTACAAACACTTTTGAACAGAAAACGAAAAAGAGTCTTCTTGGCTCTGAGTCTATTTGTACGTAAATAATAGGTATTCGACCTTGCCAAAGCGCAAAGTAATCGGTTCAGGAGTCCTATCAAGTTCACTTCCCAACTACAAGTATTTATCAAATACGTTATTTCACAGGTGCTAGAGTTCATTCAACATCATTTTCACACTGTTATTATAAACTAGTCACTGTTGAAACAATTTTTTTGGAAATTGGTTTGGTTTTTAGAATAAACAAGAAAAAAGCCTTTGTTCTAGATTTTACTTTGACGTTTCTAAAGGATAAACAACAACTCACAGCGTTGCCAACTTGCCAAGTTCATTAAGAGACGCTATGACGTCATTATGAAGGGTTGCCAAATGCTCGCTAAAATCTGTTATAAATTATATCTTGTGTAATTGGTAAAAGAGTGACATCAATGATCAATTACATCATTGTTAACGAAATCCTCCGAAGTAAACTGAATAAATCATCATATCTGGATATAACATACATATTTATATTTGAAGTAAATAAATGGTTATGTTGTTATTGTCGATTTAGGTACTTATTATAAGTACTCATCTGGTACTTATGGATATTTTCCTTGCTTATTGCTATCTTTTCCCCAGTTCATATCCAATGCCAAACCAAATAACGCTTTCTCTTTGGCTAAATAATAGAAAATAGAACTCATTAGCTGCCTAAAATCTCAGCAACAAGGTCGTAGCTACAGGGGCAGGGCAGAGGGGTCTTGTTCCCCTTTATATTTTCAGAGTATCGTCTCTGCATATAGGAAAACCTTTTAATCCATTTTGATGACCATCACGTGATCATCAATATATGCGTGACAATTTTAAAAAAATACATAACAAATGGACGAGAAATGTGGTTTAAAATAAAAAGTTGTTTGAAATATTATTTTAGGTCCATACGTTAAAGTTTAAATATTTATTCAGGATAATTGGAAATTGCTTTTTGTTTTGTTGATTTAGAAATACTGATTTTTTTGATCTTCAATGAATTTCGGGAATGATGATCAATTTTATTTGATCAAAATGAAACTTTTTACATTTATTCACGAATAATATGCTAGTGCAAAATTTAAAAAACTGATTATCACTATATATGACTCCTCTCTTGCTGTTGCGATATGACATCTATTTTTAATTTCACAATCACAATATTAGATCGATTTTCTCAATCGTAATGAAAAAAAAAAAGGTTTATTTGGCTGAAATGAAAATAAGGTTATTTTCTGGGGAGATAATAAAAATCAAGTAGGTATAGTATAGCTGAACTTTCAATTCGCCAAAATGTTGAAATTGGTCGTACTTCTTTAATTGTTCTTCAATTGAAGTCCTTTACTGATAAATGTATGTGCTACAATTTGTTTTGTAGTAGAAGAATCGATAAAACAACGCTTTTATTGTATCAAAACTTCAATATTAGACCCCCTCCCATTTCTGGAAGCCAATTTATACTTATCATAATATAATATAAAGACATAGGTAGTTGACCTCGCATGATAAAAAACATTATATTTGCTTTAATTCAACCGACCTTGTATCTCTTACCATATAACCAGTAAATCCTCTGGTGTGATGACTTGATGAGTGTAAATTTAGAAATTGCAAGCGGAATAGTGCATTCATTTTACGAGAGAAAGAGCTAATTTTCTCAGTTTTATTTTTATACCGCGTGACTTATTCGAATAGAACTAGCTAGCTCTCTGGTATCTTTGTTCACATAAAAGTGGACGATCTCTCCCTTCTTTATAGATATTTTCATAGTAGGTACTTAGATTCTCATCGTATAAGATACCGCGGAGCCAGACTATAGATGGCTAAAGACTGATGCATGGCTATACCCTTTTATTATTAAGTTCGAGACCTGCCGAACTTCCCCTTATTATTTTGTTATCGAATGTGGAAGAAACTTATTACATATTGGAATTTTTCGGACTTGAAAAAAAAAACAAGAAACCTCTCTACCTCCCAATATCCTTTTATTGGATTATTTCACGATGTTTATATAACGAAGCTTATACGTTTTCTTCTCGTGAAGTCGATAGAGATAAGATAATATCGAATTCAGAGGATGACGAAATTCACCATGAATAAGCTTTATGAGCTATAAATAATGATACATATATTTGTAGCAAGATATAATACCCATCATTTGAATTAAATTTTTCCAAATATAAATGTTTATACAAAATCTGGAATATTATATGCATATATGAATTGAAAACGGTCATTCACACTTATGAATCTTTCGAAATATGTGATATTATACGGGGGAGGGGGGTTCACATAAGAAATTGGAAGTTTTCCAATGAATGAATGATTAAATAGAGTGGTATAATGTATCCTCTTGAAATGAAAGTCAAGTTAATTTATCCAAATTTCGAATAGCTCTTGCGTTTTCGAGATATCAGCTGTTGAAGGCGTGAAATTCATGGTAACTCATCTTGTATACCTACTACACCTACACACCGAATTTCACTTTCATTGTATATATACATAGAAACAAAAAGTTAGAGGTGGACCAGTATATGTATTTTTTTTATTAAAATTCGATATCCACCACTTCTAGAATGATACATTTATATTATACTAGTAATAGAAAAGAGTTTCCCTACATGAATTAATTCACACAAAAACAGCAACATGAAAATATCATTATATATGTATATAATAAGTTGTATCACATTAATTTTAGAATCCAAAACATCCGACAAAATCCGAGAAAAACGAACAACCACTCTCCCGCTCCATCTCCACCATCCAACGAACTCTCTCAATTCCGTTTCGTGCACAGAAAATGTAAAAAACAATTTGACAACCGGACGCAGCCGAACTATCAATCTACTAAATTTAACTCGGGCATCGGGACGCACGTTCTGCGCTCCGTTCGCTTTTAGCATCAACACTCGAAAGCCCAAAATATAACATTCGTTGATTATTTTAACCTCGCTGGAAAACCCAATCCTCCACAACGTGGCAAAGTCTCGCGCGACATCATGCAGTGAAATCGGACACCGCGACCAGCCAGACCGTCGCGAAAAGATGGCTTCGCCCCTCGGCCTGCTCCCCCAACCATTCACCATCCCGAGCCGAAGACCATGAGCCTGCAGGAACAAAGTCTTGGCCGCGATCCAAAAGCCAAACGCAACAGCGGCCTCTTCGCCTTCCTCAGATGGTTCAAACCGTCGACGTCGCGAGAGTCCATCGACGCGGAACCGCGACTGTCAACCTCGAGCAGCTCAGACAGCCTGAGCTCCAGCCACAGCGCTGGCACCGTAGCCTCCTTTTCCTTCGTGCCTGCCAGTGCCTACAAGAAATGCCTCTCGGAGAAGTGCATAGCGCCCGGCCCTGAGACCGACACCTACAAGGCCAGGCTCGAGCAGAGGGACAAGAGGCGGGAGAATGACAGGCACCTGACGCTCAGGAAGAAGTACAACCTCTTCTTCCACCGGGACACCCTGCAGCGCCCCAAGGTCGACGAGGAGAACTCCAAGAGCCTGCCCCTAATGACGCGTGGTGTTATGGACGTCGAGGAAGAACCGAAGGTGCACAGGAGGACCAACAGCGAGTCCTCGAAGATAAGGAAGACAGGGTACGCGCACGTCAAGGGCAAACGGAGAGCCCCGCAACCTCCTGGTGGTCAGGAGGGCATGTCTTCGGCCAGCTTGAGGAGGACCAAGCGCTCTGCGCCTGCACCGCCGTCTGTGGACAAGATCATAGAGACTATTCGAGACGAGCAGGTGGTCTGCAACGATTACCTCAAGCTGGACCACGGCTACCTCAGGCCGGTAAAGGAATCCGGCTCTGTGTCCCCTGTGCCAGACAAAACTTACGAGCTTTTATCCATTTCCCCCAAACCGAGTGCTGTTGAGGCGCCAGTGTCCCCCAGACCTTGGTACAAACGAAGCACCGCTAGGGAGAGCGCCCCATCGAAGAAAGAAAAGACTGACCACAAGTACGAGCCTATAGAGCGTCTTCCGGAAGTGCCATTCTCCAGGAACTCAACGCAGGACTTGACAGTGGACGACAAGAAGAAAGACGACAAGAGAAAGTCCGGGATGTCGTTCCTAACGAACATCAGCGAGCTGGACAGAGAGGCGTACGAGATCGTGCGGAACAAGGACAAAGACAAGAACATGGATGAAATGCCGGAGTTTATGCGCCCGAAGGAAGAAAAGGTCAACACGGACAGTTGGGTGTCCCCCAAGCGAAGGTCAGCTAGGGATCTCATAGCGAAGTTCAACGCGATCACCAACGTGACCAAGGTCACTGTGTTCGGGGCTTCGCAGAGGGATACCAAGTTTTTCGGGAAGCAGACTAGCCTGGATGACGCCAAGAAGAAGCAGGAGTTTCTCCTGGAGACGCACAAAAAGAGGATTGACGAGATCGACAAGAAGAATACGCCGCTTGCGAAGTCGGAGAGCAGTAAGTCAGTGAAGCCATCAAAACCGGAGACTCCGAAGTTTGAGAGGAAGAGTTGGGTTTGCCGCAAGTGCAACCTGGAGAACGAATATTGGAGGATCATTTGCCACGTCTGTTCGTCCATCAAACCGTACTTTGACGATTTTTCTTCGCCTTCTAAAAGCGAAGGGAAAGTACAAGTGAAAGCGTCTAGCCCTTTGGTGGTGAAAAAAGAGAAGACTCCTCCGCAGAAGTTCGAAATTGAGAGATCGAAAACGCAAATTGGGTTTTCTGCCCTTGCCAGTTACAATCAACCGAAGATCGAAAAATCCGTGCTGGGAGAGGAACAACCACAAAAAGACCCGGATAATAAGAAAGAAGAACGGGAGAAACTGAAGAGGATGTTGATAGAAATGAAAAACTCCCTACCGAAACGTAAATCTCATGTGCAGCTGAAGCAAACCAGCAGGAAGAGTGTCATCGTAGAAAATTCTGAAGGAGGTGAGGACACAAATAAAGAGAATAAAAGTGCTGAGGGTATTCAGACTGCTGATGATAAATCTAGTGAACGTAGTGAAAATATATCGAACCAAAGCAGTGATGTTTACGAAGACACAGAAACAATAGTTGGAGCGGAAAAAACCCAAGAGGAAAAAATAGCGGAAATATTGATCGGCTCCACGCAAACTATATACGAGAACATCAAAATTAGAAAAACTGAAAACCCGAAACCGCTCAAAGTTTCTTCGTCCGCCCAAACCAGTGCCGTAGTCAAACAAATAGTTCCAGGCACTTCCTTAAACAATCTAATAAAGTCCCAATCAAAAAATAACCACTACGAGTTGATGCGGCCCAAGGATTTCGAAAACATCTATTCGGACACGAATGCCAAGTCCGCAGCAAAAATTTACGCGAACTTGGCGAGGAACGACGAGCTGTCGTTATTCTTCAATGTACCGAAAAACTTGAAATATACCAACGATGGGTCCAAGAGTGTTAGTAATACGGATACCATTGAGATCAACAGGCTCTTGAAGAAACTAGAATCTTCTATAGCGAAGGGGGAGCTGATGCAAGCTTCTGATTACGCCAAAGAATTGGCTCAGCTCAGGGTTAGCTGCTCTGTGATCAGACAAAAAGCAGCAGCCTCAGCAGGCGAAAAGAAAATCCGGTAAGTTTTATCGTTCACCCCAAAATATACTGATTTAAAAAAAAAACGTGACATAACCTTGTAAAGAAGAAAATTTTCTTTGTTCCTTAATTTCATATTACTCATAATTTTTTTAGGAAACGTTGAATCAATGCTTCATGTCTGCTTTTTTCATAAGAGCTGCTGAATTTAAATTGACTAGATTCTGAATTACGTATTCTGGCTCTCTAGCTTTTCCAAGATTTACATCAACCTGCGTAACTCCCTGTATAGAAACTCTAAATCATATTTTGTTTTCAGTGTAGAAATGTACGTGGAAGACAAAATTTCGCACAGAGGACCATTTCCTGTTGAAGTTTCGTCGGATCAGACAGTTGCTCAGTTGAAACTGCAGATAGAAAAAGAATATGAAATTCCTGCTGCTTTTCAAAGGTGGATTTTGGGGAAAGAATTGGTGACAGATGATACAACCACGCTAAAAGATCATAATGTCACCACAGAGGGATGCCCAGTTTTTCTATATTTGGTCGCTCCAGGTAAATTATACCACTTATATTATTGAATCTGGAAAAAATGAAATCTCTAGCTTTTCCAGAAAAAGTGGATATGAACAATCGATTACAATCAATATCTGTATTATTGTTTTCTTAAATATCCATCCATCAGCAACCATTTGTTCTTAGCTGATTTTTGAAACTTATCGGATGAAAATATTTTTTTTTGCAGGACCTTATAATATTCATCTGTTTTCAAATTCATATGTACTTGTTAATAATGTCATTTAGTCAACATTAGGCTATGTCCTATGACATCACTATACTCCTGATGTTAGTCGTTAGTTTGGATTATTTCATCAAAATGGGACTATCACAATTCTGCGGAATTATGCATTTTGAATGTTCAATTCTTATACCATATTCCAAATGGTCGTAAGATTCAACATGTAGAAAGCTATCGTTTTCTTAAAAAACGTTTACATTCGTATATCCAGTGACTCATAAAAGCGACTTGTTCTTACTATCAGGAACAATAGCTATTTATGTACCAAGTGCGTTATATAGATCCTAACGCCCGGAGGGTAACATTCACCCGAGGGCCTTTGGCCCGAGGGATGAATGTTGCCCGATGGGCGTTAGGATCTAGTAACGCTCGTGGTGCATACAAGATTTTATTTTTCACGAAAAAATTATCTTAAACGACGTTGTTTACTTCATAAATTTTTTCTCATAGTATTTACTGCGTTCTGGTCGGCAACTGAGCACAAGTGAGCTTCTATGCAATTGCCATGGAAACATTGAAGAAGTTGCTAAGGGTTGTTTATTTAATACAGAAAAAAACATTTAGCGGGCGTTATGATTCATAATGCCCTCCATAACGCCCCGGGCGTTATGGGTCTGTTAATAGCAACCGTTGCCAAGGTATTATAAAGCAGTAACGATCAAGTGAAAAATAAATAATATAATGAAGTACCTACAAAGCTCCCAACAAAAATTCAAAATAAGTTATTAATTCTTCAGATCTGAAGAAACTTGATCGAGGAGGTTGTCGAAATACAGTCAATTACCCCGTACATAAATATTTATAGTATAAAGCTTATGCATCATAGGATTTCACATTTCGTAGATCAGGTTGTTTACCTCTTATAACATCGTTTGTTTTTGTCTTTTTCTTAGATGGAAAAGGTATTCCAGCCCAAAAGAGAAATTCAAAAGTCGATATTAAAAACCTACCTTCAACATCGAGAATAAGTATCTTAATTGAAGAAACAGAACAGAAAAAAAAGCTTGAAACGATTGATAAAAGCTCTACAGAATATGAGGAGCCCCAAAAACCTCAACGTACATCTACAGAGCCTGAAGCTTCAAAACCAGAAATGATGGATCATACCCCAAAAATAATCAATGTAATCAGAAAAGGATCAGAACCCTCAGCTAAACCAGAAAAAAATATCGAAACCAAAACCCATGAGCCATCAAATCTACCGACTACCTCCAAACACAAAGTCGAAACTAATTCAGCAGCTCCGAAGCCAAGCATGGAAGTAAAACCAATAATCCAGTACGTATTCCCTACCATTCAAAACTCCTACCAAACCGAAAACAAGCAAGGAAACCCTAAAGCACTTCCCAAAGAAAAAGAAAGACTTCTCAGTGCAGAACCCAGCAGCTCAAATCCAAAATCCAGCACGAGTAAACCGTCTTCCACCATTGGAGCAGAACCACCTGAAATAATCGGAACTGTTACGCCTCCCAAGTCTGAAGCTGAGGACTTGGTGGAATACGAATCGTCCACTCTGAAACCATCCCCTGATTGGGAATGCCACCTGTGCACCCTACTCAACCCCATATCCAGCAACGTGTGCGCAGTATGCGCCACAGTAAGGCTCAACAGGGCTGCACCAGCAAAAGCGAAACCTGTGATACCAACCACTGCCAAAGAAGCGGACATGACCTACCTGCAGCTGGTGAACCTAGACAACGCCGACCTGGTGGAAAACCCCCACCCCTTCGAATGCGTGATTTGCTTCCTGGAGGTACCTCCCAAGGAGGGCTGCACGCTGCGAGAGTGCCTCCACCAGTTCTGCAAAGCCTGCCTGGCGCACACCATCGAGTTCGCGGAAGAGGCCGAGGTCAAGTGCCCCTACAGGGACGACGACTACTCCTGCAACATTGCGCTGCAGGATAGGGAGGTGAAGGCGCTGGTGGCGCCCCAGGTGTACGAGCGCCACCTGGCGAAGTCAATGGCGCAGGCTGAGAATAAGATTGACAAGACGTTCCACTGCAAGACGCCGGACTGCACGGGGTGGTGCATCTTCGAGGATAACGTGAACGAGTTCAGGTGCCCCGTTTGCAGGATGGTAAATTGTTTGACTTGTCAGGTGCGTATGTAGGCGGTTATCTCCACGGATTGATTGGATATATTGGTTCGGTAAACACCTCGCTGTATTCGTTTTCAACGTTTTATGGTGGCTATTTAAAGATAACTCATTTTTTTTAATGGGAGCATGTTAGGAGGTGGATTCATAAGGTCAAATAAGGTTGATTAGCTTCGTTTATTGAAATTGGTATCAATCAAATTTATGACCACCCATGGCATGGAGAAACATTACTATTTCTCTATGAACCATGGTTTTGTTCAAACACGAAAGACAAAAAAATTTTACATTAGACACCTATACTCCAGAATAAAAACTGAAGTATTCATTAATCCCATTTGATATAAAATTAAAAAATATTAGGCTAGTTTTCCTTTACAAATGTCTAGAACGTGTGCATTTTAGATTACTAATGACTATCTTAATTTTATTATAAAATTATTCAGGGTGTTCCAGATTATCATTCAATGGTTCATCGGAAAATAAGTCGACATATGGTCTACAACTTTTTTCCAAAACGCTTCCTTCGATCAAGATACAGCCCCTCAGAGTTTCGGTTTAAAAATGTTTTTTTTACAACTCTCAGGACATTGAAGGGACTTTGACAAACGTTTGAATAACAAGTAAAAATGAAATAGGTACTTGCTACCTGACGTTAATATATTTTTCGTACAATCGTACGCGAAGTCACTATTTCGCGTTCTCAGCACAGTCCGCGAAATTCAATTTCGCGGCCGTTACCCATAGCAACAGTTGCGAAACCAAACGTCACTTCCAAATTTGAATATCACCTCCAAATTTTACATTTCTAAAATACTACAAAGACAAGGATTATTTTGTCACACCAATCCCGTAACATTTATCGTACTGGCGTTTAGATTTTTCGGGAAGCGCCGAATTTACAATGCTTTTGAGTTCAGTAGGAGTGAAATGAACTGAAATATCGCTATCAGTATCATTTTGCGTTTTGTCAAGAATTGTCAAAATATTGAAACATATCATTTCCATAGCACACTGTTATATTGTTGAATAAATTGAACTGCTGTTGATTTTAGAGCAAAAATAGTGTGTATGCCATGGCCGCGAAACTTTTTAACGACCTCAAAATTATCTTGCCTCGGCCACAGGCTGCCTCGGCGATAACTGTTCTTTCGGTACGTTATAAAGGTATTTCGCGGCCTAAGCATTCAAATAACTATTGTCAAAATTGTCCAGTGGTGTAGATACAGAAAGGTTGTCGTACTTTCAATAGCTCTATTTTCAACGATATGAATATTTTTACGAATTGACGTTTTTTTATAATATCCTGTTTCGTTATGAAAAAAATTAATCGCAAAATTTTTATTTGGGGCTTCATTTAGGAGATAATAGAAGTAGAAAGTTAAGAACACTTTCACTAAGCCGCCTTGGCTTGGTTTTTGGTGGAGCTACGCTCTCGTGATTATGTCAGAACAGCTCTCGTCAAATTGCCAATAAAAAAGTTAGTACTCGAGAATAACCACAAAAAATGTCCGGTTAAATCTGAGCTCTTGTGGTATTAGCCCCGACCATTTCTGATCCCGATATCGAAACCGCTGAATCGTGATAATTCGATCACGAGATTGTATTATTACGACGGGATTGCAAACCCTCGTTTTTTTTCAACCAACAGAAAATTGTTAAAACTTCGTTTTCGCACTCCTATGAGTTCGGAAAAAATTTTTGGTGGAACTTACGTATTTTGACCTCCTGATGATCACGAATCTGAAGTCAAAACGCGGCGGTCTCAAGTATTTCCGGAGATACGGCCCCATTTTGTCTCAAAAATGCACCATTTGACATGTCAAATTTCTGCTATTAGGAATACACAAAATTCACCCTTCTTTGAACCAAAACACTATACACGCATATATTTACTTGTTTCCAGCAGAAAAAACGATTGTTTTTCAAAAAATTCACCCTTCTTTGAAATGCTAAGAAAACAACCTTTTTACACTGATTTTCTGGTAATTAGTATTTATGATGTTGGCAACGTGATTGTTTGGCTCATGGTAAGACGTTCGTTGCCAACATCTCAAATAAAAATAACCAGAAAATCAGTGAAAAAAGATGTTTTGTTTACGTTTTGAAAAAGGGCGAATTTTTGTGAAAATAACAGTTTTTTATGCAAAAAAGTTTTGGAAACAAGTGAATTTGAGAATGTGTGATGTTTCGGCTCAAAGAAGGGTGAATTTTGTGTATTCCTAATAGCAGAAATTTGACATGTCAAATGGTGCATTTTTGAGACAAAATGAGGCCGTATCTCCGAAAATACTTGAGACCGCCGCGTTTTGACTTCAGATTCGTGATCAGGAGGTCAAAATACGTGAGTTCCACCAAAAATTTTTCCAGAACTCATAGGAGTGCGATAAACGAAGATTTACCAGAAAATTTACTGGGTAAACCACTTCTTGAGGCCTTTTCCGCCGTCGACGGGATTCGAACCCAGTCGACTGGTGAACCTGGTGAACAGCGATTAGAATACCGAACCACCAAACATTTGTTCTCGACCCAATAATAAACACAGATTCCCCCTTCCCAGGCCATCCACACGGGCGTGAACTGCAAGAAGCACCAGGAGCAGATGACTGCCCACTCGGACGTAGACGATGACGCGAGGCGCACCAAGCGCATGCTCGAGGAAATGGTGGAGAACGGCGAAGCGATCGGCTGCCCGACGTGCAAGGTCATCCTGATGAAGAAGTGGGGCTGCGACTGGCTGCGCTGCTCCATGTGCAAGACGGAGATCTGCTGGGTGACGAGGGGGCCGAGGTGGGGGCCCGCCGGCAAGGGGGACACCTCGGGCGGGTGCCGTTGCGGGGTGGACGGGGTCAAGTGCCACCCGAAGTGCAATTATTGTCACTAGCTTGTCTGCCGGCCGGTGGGGTTTGTTTGGTTTGAGGATGATGGGGGTGACTACAATGAGTTGTTCATTGACTTGTTGGTCAATGTTCCTAGGTCCAAAATAATTTCGCTTCGTGCAAAATGTCAATTTTTTAAATATAATTGAAGCTGTGGGACAGGGAAAGGGCATTTGCCTCACAAGTCACAAGCTGGGCGCACCAGGTTCGGTTCCCTCAATTACTATTGTTTATTTTTTAACTATCAATCACTCGAAAAAATCAGGAGAATAGTGATCCGGACACTTACTGATAGGTTAGTTTGGTTCAGGCAGTCTCATTGAACGAATATAGCGCGATATACCGAGTTAATTGAGTCAGGATTTCAAAGTACTCTCATTCTCTACAATTACCAATAAATTGTTGTTTCTTCCTAATAAATACACCGAAAATAGTGATCATGATGTTTAGTCAAAGATTCGGCGGAATATGAGCAAGCGTGCGAGGCGGATTTATGCACAACACTTTTTCATTAATCTACTTTTTTCAATGTCATTACACCATATTTTTCTTTACCTTGATGCACGACCTTCATTTACTTTATGCTCTTTTGTTGCGTCTGCAATTTGTCATACAAACAAAAATAAGAAGTCATTAATTAATCTGACAGAATCGCGCCTGCGCAAATCATATTTTTAAGTTATTTGTTGTTGAAAAATGAGTTGCTTATCTTTCAAAGAATAGCTGATTAAAGAAGAGAGTTAATTTGTGTGCATCAATGGTGAAATGTGAATACTGACTTCAAACATCTCCAGTGAAAACGATTTAGTGATTAAAAAATGACAGATAATCATGAATATGTTTCATATGAATAAACACCTCCTGTTTCTGTATATTTTTGTAAAAAAATGTTTCACCCTATACATCATGTTAGAGAAAAGTTGTTTCACTTGATAATTTTTGGAGACCTCAAGCTGACATTAGTTGGAAACTAGCCATTTACATTTATACTTTTTATATATCAATCATAGAAGGACCCCAATCTATGTTTTTTAGTATTATTGAGTTACCAATTTTGTGATAATATTGCCTCATGTGGTAAAATATACTAGTACTTCATGGTTGCCAAATTAACACTAAAATTGTTCATCAAGGAAATGTATTTTTAGTTTCAACCAAAAATAATCTTTCAATAAGTATATTTACTTATGTTGCTAGTGAAGTGTTTTCAATTTGTAATTTCTTTTTTATATTAAACAAATTTTGAATGAAACTTCAGTTATCTGGTGTATGATTATTCAACAATTTCAGAATATAGTTTTCTTTGAAACATGGGAATGTTGGTGACTAAAAAAAATACTGAAATAGGTGAGTGATAATTGAATTTATACCAGAATATCTACATTTCTTTCAAAATATTATTACTTATTGAATGATTGAATTAATGAAACCTTGAAATCATAATTTGTTCACTTGAAATTTTTTTTAACTCTTCATCAAACAGCTGAAAACCATGATTGTCAAATTCAGCAGCAATTAATATTGTAGAATCAAATATTTGTGAAAATATAATAGATCTTTATTGAAATGGGTATTATTTATTGTCATAGTTGAATAAATTCTATTGAACATTTGTCACACAAAGCTTTATAATGTCTACCATTTCAAGGTTTTGAAATTTTTTATAATGTTTCAGTGAATTCAGATCAAATGTGGAAAATTCACCTGAATACAAAAAAAATATTATGAAAATGCAGTGCAATTACTTTAAAATAAAATTTCCACAGAATTTGACAGAAACTCTATTGAATCAAAATGGTATTAGAACATTATTTTCATACATATACACCCAACATTGACCCAATTTTCATCACCACATTCAATTCAATCCCAATCCAACTTATTTCAATGTGATACCTAATTCTAATTCCTGATGCACTCAATAAGGTCTTGGAGGTCCTGGTGGCCCACCCCTCATCATACCAGGTGGTGGCCCTCTCATACCCATTGGGGGTGGTCCACCCCGCCCCATGCCCATCTGTGGGGGCATCCCCATCATGCCAGGTGGGGGGCCCATCATGCCAGGCGGAGGGCCTCCCATCCTCGGGGGCCCCTGGTTCATTTGGGGTGGGGCAGACACTTGCCCCCTGCCCCCAGGAGTCATTACTTGCTGCGAGGGTCCCCCGACGCCCCTGACGGGGCCTTGGAGGCCTACCGGTACTCCTGCCATGCCTGGCGGCATGCCCCTGCCAGCAGCTCTACCGATTCCTTGAAATATAATTGGATTAATTTGAAACCCTTAATTCAGCCCACTCTGGGCAGTATCCCATAATTGAATAAAATGAATACCTGGTCCAGGTGCGGCTCCGGGCACAGGCACCCTAGGAAGCCCCTCTTCTGGTGGTGGAGGTCCCTCAACTGTTAGAGAAACAATACTTTCTCCCCTCAACAAAACGAACCCCAAAACTCTCTTTTCTTCTCTTTCAACTTTCGAATTTTTGGGTTTGATTTTGCGGAATTCTTCGCAGTCGCCCAGGATCATGTTCATGTGCTTGTCGAATGCCTTGAAAGTCCCTATAAAGGTTCTGGAATCCTGAAGGGTTATTCGAACCCTGAAGTTGATATGCTGGATCATTTTATTGTTCTTGCCGATCGTCTAGAAAGTTGTTTTTAGAAAATTTCATTAAATAATGAGTGGAAACTTACCATTTTGACGAAATTTTCTTGCAACGATATAAAGAAACGAAATACAAACGACACTAGCTACCCGCTAGCCTAGCGTCTTATTTAGAATAACCTCACTTTATCTACGTTTTTTTTTCTTTGCTTCGAGTCACGAGTGCTTTGCTTTGAGTGCTTTGAGTCTCTGCTTTGTTTTATGCAGCAGCAAAAATGTTAGCTTTTGCAAGACTTCTTGCAATCATCACTATGTAGCATTGTAGCAATGGTGTCATAACAACTACGTGTCGCTGTCACGTACTTTGCTAACATTTATGATGATTTAAACTGTGTTCTATAAATTCAGAAGAAGACGAAATCAAAGTGCTGCCAACATCTCGCTTCCGCAGCTTTCTTTTCCGCTTTGTTCAGAAACATGACGGGTTTTAGTGAGAAGGTAAATTCTATTTTTTCTAACTTTACTTTTTATTTATAAATTTTTTAGTAATATCCATGTATATGGTGCATCATCTGTTCAACTTTCAATAGAGCTCAATATTTTACAGATGAACTTTGTTAATGAATTATAACCTCAATGTACACTTCACGTGTTGAAATTTATTTTCGTTTTAGGCCATTTTGATCGATGGCAGAGGCCATCTGCTCGGTCGTCTTGCGGCAATCGTATCCAAAACTCTTTTACAAGGTAACAAAGTTACGGTGGTGAGATGTGAGCAGTTGAACATCTCGGGAAACTTTTACAGGTTAGTGAATATCATTTACCCCAACCCAATGCCGATTGTTTTCATAAATGTATATGGTCTTATATAAAGACCTGCTAAGCTAAGTCATAAACTTTTATATTTCAATTTCAGGAACAAACTAAAGTTTCTTTCCTTCCTTCGTAAACGTTGCAATGTTAACCCTGCACGAGGACCATTCCACTTCAGGGCACCTTCCAGAATCTTCTGGAAAACCGTCAGGGGTAAGTAAACTTTTTGTCACAATAATATTTTTTCAAATATTCATCTATAGCTACATTTTAAATTTTGCTTAGTATATTTTGTATCCATGATTATAAATTTATCTTACCTACATTATTTGAGAATAATGAAAATAGCATAATTATATGAGACATTTCTTATGAATTTTAGTATTGTCATTAATTGAGTAGAATTCAGATTGACTTTTTTTCCAGGAATGTTGCCCCACAAAACTGAAAGAGGGAAGCAAGCCCTTCGTAAGCTTAAGGCATATGAAGGCATTCCACCCCCATATGACCGTAGGAAACGTGTGGTTGTACCAGGAGCATTGAGAGTAATTTGTCTCAAACCTGGACGCAAAGTAAGTTATAATTATAATTTACTGTTGATGTTTTATTTAAAACTAATGGAAAATGATATTCATTTTATACTCAACTTGAATGATTATATAATTTACCTACATTATTTGATTTAATAATGAAATGAGAACCTTAAATGAACATATGCAAACAAAAAATGGTTATATTTTTCAACTGAAAATTGCTGATGCATGTAACTAAATATTTTTCAGTACTGTCATGTTGGAAGGCTTTCCCATGAAGTTGGCTGGAAATACCAGTCAGTGGTGCGTACTCTCGAGTCCAAACGTAAAGTCAAGGCTGTACTGTCGATCCGTAAGCGTGACAAACTCAAGAAGATCACCAAGGCTGCCTCAGAGAAGGTCGCCAAGAAGACTCAGCCTTTCACAGCTGTTATAAATTCATATGGTTATAAATAGGAGTAATAAAAAACATTTGACCTATTTCCCCCAAGTGTTTATTTTTGACTTGTTACCCGTAAAAAAGAAATCAGAGAAAGGAAAAATTGCATGTACTCAAACATGGTTGAAACACCTTTTCGTCAAAGATAAGTTGCTGTAGCGTCACAGTTTAATGCTCCAATAAACTTGAAGAGGACGCCTCAGTACAGAGGTATTTCAGGGCCCCATAGCCTAGCTACAGAAAAAAATTACACAAAAAAGATTTCTACAACATATCCTGTAATTCGTATACTGATGAATTCGTACGTTGGAACTAGATGGCGCCACCATACACTTTAATCGTTACTATTCCTCAAAAAGTTAATTTATTGAAAGACTGAATCATCTATCAAAGCTTTCATAGCTACACCAGTAAATCACAATCAAGGACTTTGCATTATAGCTTTTTAAACGGCCCATACATAATGCAATTAGTTGTACCATTACCATTGTCGATCTAAATGAACACCTAGTAGACGGTATAATATCTGTTCACTCAAGCCCCAAACCCCATACTCTTTGCCCAAACGTCTGCCAAGTTGAGGTCGCTACATAGAAGTCGTTCGATGCTCATTTGTTTCAGTTTCTTCTCTGTCAGCGACCCAATTTTAGGTTGAAGTTATGTTCTTCTTTTTTTTTGACTTCAGCACATATGTATTTAACTATCATAATCTAACATAATTTTATTTTTTATACAAATTTCTACACGAAAAGGTCCAATAACAGTTCTTAGAAACAATATTTTTGGAGGTACTCACGTATTTTGGCCTCCCAGAACAAGAATCCGAAACGCTTGTTTCGTAAATATACACCCACCATTTGACATCTTAAAATTCTTCTACTAAAAACACAAAATTCGTCCTTCTTTCAATTAAAACACCACACACGCTCACATTTACTTATCTTCAACGCTTTTTAGCGAAAGAATTCAATATTTTTTCGGCAACCGTCCGGAAAGTACGTACTTTCCAGACTATTTTTTTTTGAGAAAGTGGCATTTTTCCGACCTAGTCCGGGAAGTACGTACTTCCCGGACTAGGCCGGGAAGAATCACATCGTTGTTGTCATTGTAAATATGAAAATCTTGGTAGTATGGTTTTTATAAATGCAGTTGATCATTACCATAGCAGCAAAATAACGACTGACAGCTATCTGACATAAAATTAGCTAACATTTCAATTTTTGAAAGAAATGTGTTTCTTTGATTTGTTATTCTACACGGTTGCCGAAAAAATTGTGTATATACGCAACACGCCCGAAAACAGTTTTTTTGGACTCGCAGACTTCCAGGACTCGCTACGCTCGTCCTAGAATTTTGTCCACTCATCCAAAAAAACAGTATTTTCCGGACTTGTTACGTAAATTACTATTTCTAAAAATGTGCCGTTCTTCGGACTTTGATCTGTCAACTTGACACTGTCAAAAAGTTCAGCTCCAGTCATGCTCGGTTCTCGATGGGTTTGGTAAAATTTTTTAAATTTTTCCAAATATACTAGTTTATTCTGCTGAAGTATATTTGAGTTTCTCACGATATTTTTTCTGCTTCCTGATTCCCTGATCAATGATATCAAACAATTCTGTGCTTGAAACAGGTATACGGTAGGTGAATTCACAGATTCAAGTGAAACATGAATCAGAGAATTCTAAGGAATTATGTATGGTATTTTAATTTGCAACAGGAAATCCATCAAGATCAAATAAATTACGAAGCAATAAAAAACTAATGGTGGGTCAGACTTTTTCTATACCGTGAGGCGTGAATAAGCTTCAATAATAATTTCAAACATGGGTGGCGTTACAATTACTTTCAGGGAGGTGCATCTGCATCTACATATTATACGTACAATTAACCGGTGGCGGCAAGTTTTGTTTAGTCCAATAAGTGCCAAAATAGAGGGGTTAGGGCAAATAAAAAATGGTTCAAGGTCAAATGCCTTCAAATTTAAAAATATAATCCACTGTGAATGATCGGGTGTCAAGTCTATACTTGATATTGATATAGACAAAGGTTATGAAGTTACCTACTTCAGCACTACCTGCAGTCATACCTAGCCTAATTAATTTATTGACAAGGTGATGAACAAATTTGGACTGCAACCTATAGACTATTCAAACCCTAACTTAATGGGAACACATTTATTTTTCTATATATTTTCTTTCCTAACAGGAAATTTCCGGAAAATCACAATTTTTCTGTGGATGTTATTCAGTAGAACACAAGATATTTCCTGCATTATCTAGTAAATATTCTTCCTGGATTTTGATTCATATGCGCAATTCTCGAATGAAGCGCTTCGACTGTTCCGATAAAAATCCCAGAATAGGAGAATGTATAAGGGTAGGCACCCCCGATTCTGAAAAATGTTCAAGCAGTGTGAAAAACGGCTGTATATAATTTGTAACGCGTCATTTGAGGGCAGAACGGGGTATCTCACGAACACATCTTGAGATTTAAATTTTCGGCGAAGCTCCCATGAATTATTCATATCGGCAAACACGCGGAAAACATCGAGCAATATAGAGATATCGATGGTGCGTTCTGATGCGATATTAATTAACTCTGCTGAAACCCCAAGCGCGGGATTTTATATACTCTCCGGCAATACCGCTATTAATCATTCGGTTCCTGTGGAGTTTAATCTCTTCCTCAACAGTTGGCCGCCCAAAGTACTTGAAACGCATCATTTCAAAATCTCATTCGTGGCGAGGACTTTATCTTCGAAAACACTTCTCGAAGATTTCGCAATTCCTGTTAGTGGTTTCCATTGGCTCCGACCATCAAAGAAACTGGTAAACTGTATATCAGTGACCCCCCAAACCAGGTACATGAAGTTTGACCCGGTTTCAGATATGTTTGATTGTCTGTGTTACTGTTCTTCACCCTTTTATGCAGTGTTTCCTCTTTCTCTCCTTCTGAACATAAGAAACAATATTCTGCATATATTTTCTAAGTTCTTCGAAATAAGAGAAACCACTTATATAAAATTATTGCAACATATGCCATTACGAGCGAGTAAATACGCCAGTAGGCTTAGAGCGGACTAAAGCGAGACTTAGACTGCTTACAGAAGTCCATAAAGAGCACCGTCATACGAGGTGAATCGGTTATATTCCATAAAAGTAAAAAATATCTCTACGTAGAACTCGCAAAAAGAATGTATTTTGTTGGCGGTAACCGTTCAACGGTTGGGAGATGTAAGTGTGTGTAAGAAATTATAATATAAATAACGTAAGTATACTCGCAAATATATCTGTCAACACAGGTTATTTATAGATTTTCACAATTCTTGCGAACGTTCAGTTGTACGCAGCTTCTGCTTATAAGTGATTTATAAACATAGTATCAATATTTAATATTTTAAATTATATTCCTCCCTTGTATATAATTTCAGGGAGCAAAGTGAATCAATATGAAATGTAACTAATTATACATATATGTTGCTAGTTCTTGGTAGGTACTAATTAGTATCTTTGCATTCAGAATTGAAATTATTTTGTCCCACAGACTCCCATGTCAGAAAAAAGGGAACAGAATATTTTCAAAAGTTACGTCGATTCTATGAACCGTTTTGTCGTTTTACTTACACAAACTATATGAAATGATATTCAAGAACTTCCTAGTGGTTCACTTTGCATTTTTCAAAGTGATTTTTCTTGCGATTTGAACCGCTGATTAACTTTACCCCAAACAGTCCCCAAAGTAGTGGGTAAAGTGAATCACATTCAGTCACAGAAAATTTACACTCAAGTAAAATAAGAATACAAATATAAAAAATAAATATTTCCCAAATTTCGTATCTATCCACCCCCACTCTGTAATGTTTGGTAGTATCGTCCTGGTGTTGATTTCAGTCTTTTGACTTAAAAATCTCCCAGTCTAGTTCTCTTGTGGTTTTCTGCCCTAACTTTAGGCTTCATGGTGACATACCTGATTTCTGGTGTTGTTTGTGTGTGTTGTTGTCTTGCCTGTTGTGTTTTTCGTAGTTTTTTCTTCGTGTCTTTCTTTTTTCTCCTTTGGTTTCTTCCTAATCTTGTAGTTGGTATATGAGGCGCTTATGCTTTATCCTTCCCAAGCGTTGTTTCTTCAGATTGGACCACATAAATATACTTTATCACCCATAAATACAATACCCACTCGTTTTTGTGGATGATAGGTATTTTCACTTATAATACCGCTAGAGTTATTATTACTGGAAATTTTTTTGAGAACATGAATATATTTTGAAAATTCTTTTCGAATTTTATGAGAAATATTCGTGTTGGAGAAATAATTTTCTGAATTTAATTAAAGCTAGAGTGGTATTAGGTGAGAAGATTTCACACTGAAGTTGGAAGAAATATACTTTCTTACAAGAAACTCGGAAGTAGTACAGGGTGATTGTTTATATTTTACTCAATAGTTATCTCAGTTAATATTGGTCCTACAAAAACGTTCAAATGAACAAATATGCAGCATTTTTTATGGGCATTCAGAATTCAGTACTAGGAAATGCAAAAAAGCATCGTCAATCTAAAAATTTTACAACAAATAGTATTTTTTTAATTTTTTTTTTAGTTTGGGAGTTGTTATAGCAAAAATGATATATTCTGAGGTAGAAAAAGTTCATATTGTGTCAGTTTTTAAAAAGTAATCAAAACCAATGTTTGGCGCGTCGTGAATATAGACGACTATACCCTCAGAATATATCATTTTTGCTATAACTCCCAAACTATGAATAAAAAGAAATGTCAATGTCAAACAATACATTCAAATTTGTTTTATTATCCATGGCTACTTTGATATAAGCCAATCGCAGCCTTAGATCTGTACGAAAAATCTATATTTTCCGAAAACTGATAAAGATAACCTCAAGAAAGTATATATATTTGGAATCAGAAAAAAGAGTTCTACCGATTGGGTAAATAAAATACAGGGTGTCTCATTAAAAAAATACTAGTTGTTGTAAAATTTTTAGGTTAACGATGCTTTTTTGCATTTCCTAGTACTGAATTCTGAATGCCCATAAAAAATGCTGCATATTTGTCCATTTGAACGTTTTTGTAGGACCAATATTAACTGAGATAACTATTGAGTAAAATATAAACAATCACCCTGTACTTAAAAATGTGAATGTCATTTGACAAAAAAAATTCCAGTGTAATATGCTCCTTCCCCAAAGGAAGAGAGAAATATTTCCCGAAAGCGTTTTAGTTGCTATGGTAACGATACAAAATATAGGTTTTTGATTGGTCGAAAATGTTAGCTGTGACATTAGCACTGATTACTGATTACCAATTGTTTCGTAACTGCCCGGAATCAAAAGAAGATTTATACTTATTTCTGATTCATTACGCTCCCTATCGCCCCTATCAAGATTTCTCAGCCTCCCATCTCCCTTAGGGCCTCATATCCCGATAAGAAGTCTGTGCATGGGTGTGTGCCATAACGACATACGGTATACGGTTTCGTCGCCATGCGACTACGACTACGGAGTCGTCTTCTTTTTACGACGACGACCACGTCTACGACTCCCTGCCCTGCTCCGGACGTACCGGAACCGATATATTTTATGGCCGATGTCCAGCAGCAGTCAATAAATACTTCTGATGGCTCACCTCCATTCCCTCTATCTTATTTTTCAGCAAAATACGAGGGCAGTTCGGAGAAAAGTATTCTACACCCTACACCACTACAGAATATTCTCGTGTCTGTATTGGCCATATCAAAGGTGAACATACAGGATGCCCGTTTTTCAAACTTACTCATGGGGATCTCAGTTATTATGAGAAATACGAGGTCGGTTAAATTGGGGTAAAGTTGAGCATTTTCATGCTGAACAATTATGTGAAAGAAAATTTTATGTATCATTTTTGGTTTTTAAATTAATTACAAGAAACTGAAATTTGTAATTTTAGATTTTATTTTTTCAATCGAAAACCATGATAACTGGACGTTTCTAACGAAGACTTTCTTGAGGCACTTTTTCACAAGGAATCTAAATCTGTCATCGTATTTTCCATGGCGTTCTAGATGTCATAGATACAACAGTCAACTTCGGATTTTCTTATGGGCGCCAGATTGGATTTTTGCATTTTTGAAAAGTCTGTCACTTTCTGAATACAATGATGTTACACATGATATGTTTGAATCTCACAAGTTAATCAAAATTGAGAAACAACAGTTTTTAAGAAGAGTGCTTTGAAAGTAACGCCAGCAATTTTGTTTAACAGAAAATTAATTTTGATACTTCAATTGAGGATAAGGAACGTTCACATTTTTTTATGTCAAGCTTACCTTCTTAAGAACGAAGGTTGAAAGTTAGGAACGAACAGGAAAGCTATAACGTTTTTTCTTCGCAAAACGAAACAAAATTGTAGAATACATAACAAAGTTATAAGAGATGCTCGAATATTCCACCATTCTCGTCTAGACACAATTTCACTCGTTCTTCTTGCCAGCTCAGCAATATCATCGATGGGTACAATTTTAAGAAATATTTCTTCATTTACCATAAACAATAATCCAGTATTCTTTCTCTTAAGATCTGATTCTTGGAATTTTAGCTACCCATCGATTGAGCTATTCAGAACTCGGGATGAAGAAGAAAATTGTGTTTAGAATTGGATTGGAATATTCGATTTTATGATTGTTTTGCGAAGAAAAAACTTTCATAACTTCAAATGTCGTTCATTCAAAATAAGCTTGGTTTTTATGCAAGTAAGCTTCCAAGTTCAATTGAACTATCAGAAGTTAGTTTTTTAAACAACATTATTGGCACAAAGCACTCCTCGCAAAAACGATTTTTTGCCAATTTTGACCAGCAGGTATGATTCGAACATATCCAATATGGCGACCATATCTCTGATATCAAGAACGCCTCGGAACATACGATCACAGATTTGGATTCATTGTGAAAAAGTCCCTGAAGAACGTCTCAATTAAAAACTTCTAGTTTTCTTGGTTTTCGCTTGAAAAAATGAAAACGAAAGCTACAAATTTCCGTTTTTTTCCAATAACTCAGAAACTAAAAATGATACCTCAAATTTCTTTTCACATAATTGTTCAACATGAAAATGCGCAACTTTGCTCTAATTCAACCGACCTCGTAACTCTTATAATAACTGAGATCCCCATGGTTAAGCTCGAAAAACGGGCACCCTGTAGATATGGTGAAACGACTCTATGAGACCAGTCACAGGATAGGAAGTGAATTCACCAGTCTATCTATCCACCTCTGTTTACTATTAAAAAGCGATTGGACGCATGATGCGGAATTGCAATTCGCGAAAATCACGGAGTGGGCGGCCTCTGGTGTGAAATTTTCTAAGCCTTCCGAGGGTGATCAACAAAGCAATTTAGCATTGTATAGCATAGGCTTTCGTATTATTTTTAATGAAATTGAATTGTTTTGAATAGTTTTCGGACTTGTTTCGTGCTGATCAGCTAGTTACTAATATTATTGAAACATGCAGCATGTTGAAAAGGTCGTAAAGACTAAATCGACAAAGATTTGTTCAGTATTTCAGCGTTCCTCCTACCGTACAGATATCGTTCCTTTGGCACAAAATCCTGAATTTCCTTTCAGGATGGTGTGAAAAATGGATGATCACGTTGAAAATAGGAAAACTTATCACCACAAACATTTACGTTTGTAGTAAGCACTACCTACCTATAGAACTGGATTTCTCAAGTGAATGCCAATAAGATCTGGTTTAACTGTATAGTTGTGTCTCTTGTTGTTTGTAATGAAAACCTTGATTTTACTTTAGGACCATCGAGGAGAATTAAACCAAGAAATAGGCTCAAAAAGAATGCAATTCCTTCAATAAACATCTGGAAGTCATCACATGCAAACTTCGAGAGTGAGGGCAATGTGGGCTGAATGAAATCAAATCTTCATTCAAAATGAATGAGCTGTGAATTGAATGGAGTATCAATTCAAATAAATGAATTTGAATGACTGGTAGACCACAAGGTTTCAAACTTATTAAGTTATTCTTGGAACTCATCTACATTATATAATTATTTTTATTATATGAATTATCATTTTATTGTTAATATGAAAATAATAACTTGTGTTGCCTATTTAAGATAGGTAGGTATCTCAATATAAGCACCCCTATACTTACTTCTCTCAGAGAATAAAGTTAATTGACTACAATTTTTTGTTTTTGTTTCTCTAATCATCTATTTTTGGGTTAGGATAAAATTATTACAGGTTTACAGATAAATTCACACTTCCACTGCTAATTATTCCATGGTACTATTTTAATTTCATATTAGAGCTACCCTAGAGCTGAAGTTTGTGAGTATGTGTTTGACATCTATCCCACAAAGTATGTGACCAGCTTTGAATAATGCTTTTCGCTATTTTAAGGGTTTCTTCTTATCTCCAATATACTCTAGATACTTATTTCAATCTTGGCCATTCTTGAAATAAAGAGAAATCATTGAAATACAAATACCTTAGTGATGGCCCCTTTGATTTTGCAGAGGTGGTTTGAAAAGCCTATAAAAACATAATAAATCCACGAAACTCACATATAAAATACCTGTTTTGAATTCTATAAACGATAATCTATCAATAGCGCCACTTTTGGATTATTTATTTCTTCCCTAAATTTCGAATTGAAAATTGACATATTACCATTGAAAACATATATATTCCTACCAAATGTTTGTTTATCACCCTCATGTCAATTTTTTGACATTTCTCGAGCGCCATCTGTTGGTTCGTGATTTTCGCGAATAGTTTTAGTGGCCAACTAATATTTTCCGATGCTCTCTCGTAAACCCATCGAAGGCCATTTAGATTTCGAACCCTCGATGTTGGCGTCGAAGTAGGCGGAATACACAATAGGTGCGGGAATTCTACTGCGCCCGGAATCGCTCGCGACAAGATTGAGTGCGACTGTAATCGAATGGTTCCAAAAAATATCCTAATTAGATGGCCTTCCGCGACCGCCCTCGAGGCTCGTTCACCCCGAACGAATAAAAAGTTCGGGGGTTCGAATGAGTTACGCGACTCCGGGATGCGACGCCGGAATTGAGTATGGAAAAACTGGCAGCCATCGGACGCTTACAAAAACGTAGATTCTCGTTGGCACATTAGAGGGGATGATCACGTGGGATGTTCGAGGAATGTCTAGGAAGTTTGTGGACATTCTGTTTTCTGTTTGTTGAATATGAGGTTGCTGCTGAGAATAATTTTTTCTATTTTGGTTCTATAATGAAGTCATTATGGAACGCAAATGCGTATCGAAATAGCCTCTATTTCGATACGCATTTTTTATTATTCGGAGATTGGTACAATCGAACTGTCAAATAAAAGTCAGAAGAGTTAGGCCCAGCTTAATTCTGAGCGATTTGGATTTGGTGATACTAGCAGTGAAAAACAAAATGTTTTAATTGTCAATTTTAATTTTATTTAAATTGACCAATAAACACAATAACAACTTTACATTTTTCACCGCTGGTATCGCAAAAATCAAAATCGCTTAACTGGGCTTTACGCTTGTGCGTCAGAGATTAAATATTTTAATGTCATAATTATTACCAATCGAAGATATTTCTGTTATTTACCGATATTAAATCAAGTTTTTTCAATAAAAGACTTCAAATTAATGCAAAATAGAAAAAAATTATATGAGCACCTAACCTAACAACGCGTGCGACAAAATAGCGTCTTATAAAACTTGTATCATAAAATACTATTTCCTGTAGCCGTCTCGACGAATTATTTACTATCGGAAACATTTCTTGTTACCTACTTTCGGAAATATTTTGGGTATCTATGTGGGCGGTTTTGACAATGACATGAACAATGTATTTTTTTTGACATCGCTTCTTATGGAACATTGATGATTCCACATGAGAGTAATGAATCTCCTAATGCGGCTACTTTGTCTTCAATTTATCAACATCCAAAACTGCTACAGAAAAAATATTTTACGAAGTGCTATCCAAACGTGATTTCACAGGATTTGTTACGTATAAATACTGGCCCCAATTTTTCCAATTCTCAGTGTGATTCAAGGATATATCTTGGAGTATTATTTCATCACGAAAAATGTTGAATATCTTGGCATCAACTATGCAGCCAAATTCAGGAAATAAATGTTGCAATTTGGATAGTGGAATACTTATATTTCTTTATGTAGAAAACGATATATGAGATGACATTGTCTTTAACAATATAAGTACCTATATGTGTATAATGTTTTCATCGAAATATTTTGTAAGCTCCTTTGGCAAAGTCGAATGGTTGCCAGTAATTTCTTGCTCTTTCAACTGAAAACAGAATTTTTGTTGTTTGTCAGGTTAATACGTCATAAATACTTAATTGACTAAGGTTTTCAATTAGGAATTACAAAGTTTTCACCTCTTAACACAATAATTATAACACTTTTTCTCATGTTCTGAATAGGTGGATTGAGGGGTACAATTCTAAGAATCAAATCTAGGAAGAAATTCTATACAGGCCGTTTCTTTCATCATGTGGTCAGAATGAAAAAATCAACAAAGACTCTCGGGGAAAACTAAAAATGCTGTTTTTGGATTTTTGCGAACATGATTGTTTTTTCAGAAAATATAACTCGTGAAGGATGAGATTCCCTGCAGATTTTTTCTGGCCAACTTACTTCTCACCACAATAGGTACCTTTTCCCTGTTTAATCGTTATTATTTATGTATCTGAAAAAGTCATCCTGAAAAGTGTAATCAACAAGCCCATTGTAGCCAAAAAAATACTTTGAGATAAACTACTATTTATGAAAACTTAGTGTGTGATAACAATTCTGAATAGATTTTCGTGAAATGTTCACCACGTTTTTTCCGTTTGGGATTCGTGGAGCTGTTTCCGCTAGGCAAAATCAATCCCCATCCCCAAATTGTTTGAGGGGGAACCCCGTCCCCCTCTCGCGACTCCTACGGTCATCGGAAGCGGAAAGCGGACCATATTTTAGCACGTACGATCCTTTGGAATCGAGCCATGCGACTACGGCAGCCCGCTTGATTTACGACGACAAGCATCTCTCTTTATGGCCTCCGGCTTGTTCCGGTCGTTATTATATTAGTCTCCTCCGATGCAGGCAGCTCTTTATCCGTCCGGCGCGAACATAACCGGAGCGCAACTGACGGTTTATGATGGCTCAGCTCAGGTGCATGATTATTGCACTGAAATATAACCAATAACTGGAACGCTAATATAGGTAAATGCGCGGGGAACTTATGATCCCAACTATGCGAACTGAGATTTCAGATTATGCGCCGACGCAGTAAAAGTAAAGGTACGAAAATCATGTATTTGATCACTACAACTGTATACATTTGATGACGTACGTCTGTGATGAGATGAACCAAATCAGACGCGGCTTGGTACTTTTTGTTTCGTGTTAATTCTCACTGGTCAAGTGGTAAATGGTCATTCGCCAAATCCAAATCAAAGAGAAGTTTTTCCATATCGTCAATTTGCCCTGTTTGATAGTTTTATAACATTTCCATAAACAAAAAAGATTGAAGGTGCATTGCTGCAATGCAAAAACTGCAGTACTAATTCTAGTTTAACCTTTTTTTGGTGAGTTGAGATTGATACTTATACTTGAGCTGTATCATTTTATCTTAAAATCATCCATTTTCAGTTCAACTAAGAATAGACATTGCTCATAAATGAAAGCTAGATATTGGTAGATATCCAAATATCGAGACTTTGAGCTATGGAAATGTGATTTGTGAAGAACATATCATCATTGACGACATCATATAACTTCTGGTGATAAAAAACGACTGAAACGTGATTCAGTTCCCAGGCTGAATCTTGGTCCTCAAAAGCCTATGTCAACTATCCAATGAACAGTGTAAACAGAATTCAAATTGTTTAAAGCAGAGAAAAGTTATTCAGATTTCAACAGGGGCAAAATTTCGGGGTGCGACGTGATTAATGCTGTGTAGTTTATAATAAATACATATATTATAATATAGTGTGCTTTATTCTATATGGAAATTGCTTTTTTTGACTGTTTACTCACCATATTGTGTCACAGGAACTAACATTATTATTACAAATATTGGTTGATCACAAACTTATTTACTGTAGGACAAGGATTATAGAATAGAATTTATTCGTCGCTGAAGAATTTTACATACACATAAAACTATACATACATAGAAACTTGGAATAGTTAAAGAACGTTAAGAAATATACAATCAAGACGATAAATCAAAAAAAATACAAACATTTGATTGATTAAAAATATGAAAAAATCCTACCACCAGTTTCGATTTAATTCGGTTGTATAATGATTTCCATAATTCGCTCCAAAAACTTTGGTTTCACCCTGTGGAACTGCTAAATTAGATAATCCTTTATGTAATGTTTCTTCAGAGATGTTAATGTTGTTAATTGGTCCCAAAGCACACTTCAGGTGGTCTGTGTACCAAAGGCTAGACCGGACCTGGTTACAGTAATAGTGCGCATGCTCCCGGCCTGATTTATTTTCAGTCTGCGCGAGATTCAAAAGGGTGTATGCTTGAGAAGTTCCTTTGACATTCCAGTTATTGGTTATATTTCAGTGGATTATTGAGGTTGAACCACACAGAAACAACCGGGAATGAACGAGTTCAGCAATTCATTGCCAACCTTGAAAATAGCTAAAAAGTTCTACCAATGTTGATAATACGGACAGCCTATCTGAAGCCGAAACAAAAGAGCGTCGCTGGCAACGATGAATTTATGCGCATTCGCCAAAATAAAAGTAGATGATGACAGTCAAGAGCGACTCTCTTACTGCTGTTTGCTGTTTCTCTCTTCTGTCCTCGCTGCTATTCAAATTGGAAATGATCGTATGTTGGGTATCACTTTTGCGATCTTTTTCAAACAAGCAGGTTAAATCTGTGTTTTGTTGATGTGAATTTCCTCGTTTCTCGTTATTGTTTTTCGATTGCGTGTTGAGTGTTTGTGTTTCATTAAGTAATTCATAGTTGTTCAGTTGTTACTATTCGTAATTTGAAAGCATCAGTAGGTATACGCATATTTGAAAGCAGTGAGCCGCTGTCCAAGTGCAACTCATTTCAGTGTCAGATAGAACAACATTTAGCCAGAACAGTATTTAGTCAAAATAGTATTCAGCAAAAATAGCCAAGGCTCGCGGTTGTCGCATGTAGTACAACAAGATGCTTATCGCTGTGCGCTCGTGTAGTTTCCAAGCAACATGATTTGTTTCGAAAAATACATCAATAACACGAGTTGTATTTGTTCAGATTATTTCATGAATAAAATCAAAGCCATTTTGCTGATTTCCTATTTATTGTTAATATTGATATTAAACATACAGTTTGTGGAATCAGTTATTTTGGATATTATGCATTATAGTTCGACACAAGAAGATTCGTTATGCAACCAACAATACATTGAGTGAGGCCTCACGACCTTAATGCCATTGTATGATGTAGGCAAGATTACCTATGCACTAGTTACTACTGAGCTAAATTCATTTTGATTGTTGTCACGATTTGTGGTTAGGTTACATTAGATTAATTCTTAATGCTGAAATTATCCAGAATTTGTGGAAAATGAAGTTGATACATATTAATAGTGTGTGTTTATCATGGTTCAGACGAAAATTTTGGTTTAGTGGCATTCATTTGTTTACCATCAGGGAATTGAAAAATAAAATGACAGATTGCAACTGGTTAGTCGTTGTTTAATTAAACTACCCTACTGCCTACGAATCAGAAAGCGAAATACAGAAACGAAAACACAGCATGTAGGTATCCAATAGCCAATCAGGAGCCGAAATACAAAGTCGAAAACATGGTGTTATTGCTTATCAACACAATCATTTCAACCAATCAAAAACGTGTATTTTAGCATGAATGAAATAATCGGTTAAACAGGACAATAATAGTGTCAGACGGAGTATCATCCAGCAAGAATATTGGTAGCAGTCGGTCCAAAAACACATCCAGTAAAAACAGTGCAGGTTTTATGAGCTTTCAAATAATGCTGCAGTAAAAACCAACGGCAATAAGAAATAGAAACGATCGAAGCACAGTTTTACATACATCCGAGCGATAAATTCTTCACCTTTCGAAGATGTTTTTGTCACAGTTTCACGAACCAATTTATTGACGAAGGCCAGAACTCTAAATCATCACAATTTCCTCAATCGTTTTGGTACAAAAGATCGTCTTTGTTTTTCGATAGACGGTCCGAGATATCGATCTCTTTGCACCATTTATGGGTTCTTTCGTCTGCTTTTTGGTGTAGTGTACCTAATCTACACCACAATCGAAATCAGCTGATTTTCAGTGCAGTTATCTTGATGATATTCAGACGAATGAGGAACTTGAACAGTCACGTAAATTTTTGATGTTATTTGTTATTTTCGATTGGTATATTATATTATACCTATATGGTATCTGATAATTGAATGGTGAATTCATTATCTGAAGACGATTAATAAATCATCAACAAGTCTTCATATCGGATGTGAGTCCACACCCATCAATCAATTCATCACCCACTTCAAGAGTAACTATTTTATCGCAAATTTTGAATTTAATTATACCACACAATTTTTCAATTCATTTCGAGTGTAGTTCACACTTGGTTAGTACTAGGTGGAGATAAACTACACTCGCGAAACGAATGCTCAAAAGTGGTGCAAAATACACGAGGTGTAGGAGAGTGCTACACTTTGCATACAAACGAAAGGGGCTATACTGTTCCTGAGACTATACTAATAAGATACATTATGCAACCAACAATATACACTTGTATGTTGTTCTGATTGGTCTGAGCGTTCTGTCATTCTTCTCCGTTTTTGCATCCCTAACCTCAGTTTCAGAGTTTCAAGAAAGAAACAACTCATTTTATGAGGTGAAGAATATAAAACAATGAATTCTCGTTTATCTTATCTGTGCAAGAGCGATTAAAACCATGAAAACATGAGTCTGGTAAGTATCTGTTGAATTGCGTGTTTTTCACAAACGCGGTTGTATATTGTGCATAGTAGGTAGAACTCCTATTTGAATTTGACAAGACGATTGGATGTCGCAATATTACCCCATCGTACTGTCATTATTACTCGATTCATCACAGTAATGACTGTCATTAACTGTTGGACATCGAGTAAGCAATGGATGATTTACTTGATAGTTGTAGATATACATATACACTGTTCGACACCGTCATAGTAGCAAATAATTCAGGCTGAATCACCAGTCAGTTCAGACTGACCGATCTGTCACCGGTGATTTTTATTGTCCATCCAGCGAGCATCTCGCGAAAAGTGTTTTACGAGCGAAATGTCTTCGCCACTTTCCTTGTCGCCCGGACAAATCCACCGGAGCGAGCCGGACTGCGGCCGCCCTAGGGCCCCCCCGAAACACCCCTTGCCCCCCAACCCCGCGAACATAAAGTCGAGTCGCCGTGATTGGATTACGTTTAGAGGGTAATCTCGTTGACGAGCGCCGCGGGAGAGAGCGTCGTTCCTTCTCACCGTCGGCTTTAATGACCTCTCGCGACAAATCGGTTGCTTAACCCTGCTCCCGAGGGACCCTGAAACTGATGGACGTTTTTCGACCTTTCGGTTCCCGGGGGGTGGATTGTTTTCGCGTGTTCCTCGACTCTGTAGCTCGATCCTGGATGTGGCCGATTTTTGACCATCCCTGATGGCACATTATGTCCTAGGGACGTCCCAATCAGTACATATCATATAATGTCCCAGTGAGGACATCTATGGGATGTCCCAGTGAGGACATCTATGGGATGTCCCAGAGAGTATATTTATTCAAAACTATTAAGCACAACTCAGGAAGTACATTTTTTATGAAGTAATAATCGGTAGAAAACATCAAACGGGTGCTAGGTTGTCCTCAGGATGTCGTAGATTATGTAATCATTGAAATATTTCAAGAACAACATCAAATGGACACACATATACAGGGTCACTTACGGTCGATGGTAGGTTAGACGTTTCTGGAGAACAGGACGTAGGATTATTCTGAAAAATTGGTTTCTTAGATAATCAGTTTTGTTCTATCGATCTAAGATATTTTCAGCGTTGCGTTTCGTCGATCTATCATATTTGGGGTATAGAGAGAAAGGTTACAGAGATTTTGGTTGTGAAAATCGAGATTATTCAACGTTAGGATTTTTTTTGTGCCGAAACTATCCATTATTGCCCAAAACGGCTCAAATGTCCCTATCTTAACTTTTCATTCAATATCTATACTGACATTAAATAGAAACAAATACAGGGTGGTGCAAAACTCAAAATTCTGAACCACCCTGTATTTATTTCAATTAAATATCAATCGATAGTAAATGGAAAGTTGAGATAGGAACATGTAAGCTGTTTTGAGCAATAATGGATAGTTTCGGCACAAAATTGAACAATCTCGATTTTTCACACCCTATATCTTTGTAATCATTCACCCTAGTCCCCAAGTATGACGCATTGACGAAATCAGCTCTCCAGGGAGAATTCGAGAATGTAACAAAATACAGGGTGTTTCGTTTGAAATAATAAAGTTGTTGCTACTTTTCGGTAGAAGCGGCAACGCCGAGTCTATGAGTCATTTTCCCTTCTTTTCTGTTAGATGCATGAATTATTGAATTTATTCTCAATATTAGTGAATGATAAATTAAATTGATGATTTAGATGAAGAATATTATGAAATGTAAGGTTATTGAATTAATAATCGTGATGTCTTTTTCGAGTGGCAATCTATCACTTTGCGCACTAATTACAAAAATACCTATTACGACGTACGACGTCAAAGCTACGCCACTGACCAGACCACCACCATAGATTAAAGAGAGTATTCAATCTATGCCACCACATAACTTTCCTACTTCGAGTTTCCCAATTCGCAAATCAAGATTCTGCTTCACCAATCAGAAGGCGAGACGTAAAAAGCAAAACGCACTCAATCTGTTTGATGAAAAATACAAGAGAATTTCAGTTGTCTCAGGGATTTAAGTCGATTTTTCGTACTCGACTATTGGATTGAAGTTGTATTTAGGGTTTGTTGTCGACGTTTTAGTTTCATTGTCACTGGATTCTTGATAAATGCTACCAAAGTCCAGGTGTGTCCAGGTATCATTTTCGGTTTTTATTCGAAGTTTTTCAGTTCATACTTCCTGAATTTCTTTTTAAAATGCCTGTGTGAAAGTCGAAATATCAATTTCCAACATTTGGGATATTATGTGGGGTGAAAGTGTTTCAGCAATCACACAATTGGAACTAAAGGCCTCAATTCTCACATGAAATCTCCATGAAACTAGCTGAGAGATGGGTTTATCTTAATGTGCCTGTAAAGCAAATTTATTGATAATGTTGTATAATTCAATATTGAAAATATTTATTGGCCATTTCGACTGGAAGCATATAAACTCCACCTTTTTGACTTATCAGTTTTCTTTTCTATGTTGGTTTGTTTTTATTTTCAGGAACCTAGATTATATGGTAATGTATTCAAATAGATATACCTATTAGAACAAAATAAAGTGCAAAAACTACCTAGAAGTGACAGTTGATATACATTCATCATTTTGTGGAGATTTGATAAACTCATTTGGAAGAAATGATAGTGTTCAAATAAATTATTTGAAAAATCCATAGTTTTATTGGGTAAACAAGAGTAAACGGCTTTCTCTAGCATGCCATATGTTTTTCTCAATAAAATAATTTGGGAAATGTAACGCAATAATAATAAATCAGTATTCAAATCTTTTAATCATTGGTGAATGAAATAGATTCCCTTCAGACTGAGAAATACTACAACTCATAAAAAATGCAATAATAAAACATTCTTCAACATGTCAAATTCCTAAATCCAAATAATACTGCCAAGCAAGCAGATGATAAATTAATGGCCACGTTTATACCGCGCGCAAATTTGGTACTCTGACCAAATTGAACATACCAAATTCATACCAAAGGAATAAGTTGATGCCTATTTACACCATATTCCATCAGTGAACAACTTGGTTCTGACTTGGTATTTTCAGATCGCTTGGTAATTTCATGGTTTTCAGTTTTGTAACTCGACTTACAGTCGAGATAACGTCCATTGTCAAATATCAATCTCAAATATATATATTATATATATTTCTTTGAAGAAATCATCAAATGGCCCAAATGGATACTATAGAGCACTACTAGTTCAGAATGCCAGAAGGTGTTTACATCATCTTGATCACCTTTAGTCTTACTTTTTGTCTGGCATGCAACAATTTCTGGTACCAAACCAAGCTGAGTACCTGACCAACTGTTCTGATTACACCAACATGACCAAGGTTATTTGGTTGGTATAAAGTCATTAGTCTGGTTACTAAGAGACAGTGTAAATGTGCCCATAGTCTTCCATTTACACAACACCAGAATCACCCAAAACTTCATATATTTATCAGGAACATTGTTGTGTGTCATATAGGTTGTTGTTGGTTTTGTATTTACAGTGGAACTCTCCAAGATCCATCACATGATCATGTTAATCATCATCCAAGTGTAGATCTTTCATCATGTCTTCTTTATAAATCTTCCCCTACTTGTTCATTTCCATGTTGCTCCAACTGCATATGATTATTTGATATTTGCCTAAGCCTGTAATAAATAACAAAATGATTAAAATGAACCAAATGAGGTGAAAAATCGAACTTACCACTGAAGAAATCATCATGGGTGCTTGCTACAAACATGAATTTTTATCTTCAAGATCATCTTCCATTTCTAGTCTACTTGCCTTAGGATTTAGGTTTTCCCAAATCCTGCCCATCTTCTGCTTTAGAATTTGAAGGAAATTTATGCAAAGCCTTGAGTATGTTAGAGCATTGTGGAACAAGCATATTTTTCTTCATTTATCTCCATATCACCACTTCTAATCTTTTGCATTTCAGATTGTCAGATTGTGTGGTCTATTAACAACAGTTCTTTACAAAATATCATCAAAATACAACACTTTCAATGCTTAAATCACTGAAATTAATAAATAAAGTTCACACTTTACCCATATGAACATATGGAGGTTAGTTTGCTGTTCACCTCTCGAGTAGTTAATGCGAACAATTATAGATGTCGCCCACTCCGTGATTTTTCCCTATGTGAGCAAATCGATGAACCGCGACTTCGGTTCGCATCTCAGACAAATGCCGTCGACGCTCGACAACGTCAAACCGCTCATCAAGGAGGCATTATCCAGCCTGATCCGCGCCAAATTAACAGCCCGACGCACTCGTTTCCGGTTCCGGCAGTTCGCGGTCGGCGAGAGTGTGCCGGCTCTAGGTTGGTTGGGCCGCATTCGGCCCGATTCAGCACATTCAGACGGGCCGTCAACGCTGGCCCCATTAATCAGGGTATGTGCATCGCGGTAGCGGTGGCCTCTCAATCGGTCGGGCGAAAGGTAACGCCAAAGGTTGCCAAAGGTGTCTCCGGTGTACTCAATAGTATAGAATATAATATAATGGAATGAAACATCGTCAAACGTCATACGATATACGTAGCCATCTTCAAATTTTTCTAAGACCCACACTTAATTTGTGCCGATTCCTTAATGAAAATTTTGCCTCAAAATCAGAGATTCAAAGCAGCAAAAAGCACATATCATAAGTTAATCTGAACCAGAAAGAAAGCAAAGTCTATTTTGGTTTTGATAGGTGAGGCTGATACTTAATCCATAATCGAACACTAAACTATATTGTACATAGATCTTATTGCTTACGCTAGATCCGGTATCCAGGTTACTTGTTTTGTAGGTCCGGGGGGGGGGGGGGGGGTTGAAAGTACTAAGCCATTGATTGGTCGTTTTAATTTTTGTCCATAAATGTGTTCTACCACGTGATCATGTAGTACCTACTTTCTTGTAGACCACTCTAGACCCAAAATTACTACAGGATGCCGGATCTAGCGTAAGCAATAAGATCTTTGATATTGTAGTACACTATACAAGATTATCACTAATTGAGGGTTAAAAACAACGATGTTCCGCTATAGATGGCTATAGTATAGCTTTTTCAGGTGGAGTATTAAAGTTCAGAGTTACCTAAGAAAGTCTTCCATATATTATAATTAAGGGTCCCGATTCTCGAGTCTGTGGGAATTGGTTTCTATAGGAAAATTTCGATATATTACGTGAAAATTTAAGATGAAATATTCTCGAATCTTCCTATAGGAACATTTTCCTACAAATTTCAGAAGAGATGCCTAATGCCTAATAACCATATAGGAACAACATATTTCCCGTAGGAAACACTCATTAAACTTGTTTTTCAATTGGGTTTTGACAAGGTTTCGATGTTGTCATGAAATAACTTATATTTATATTTAGCCGAACTTCTATAGCTAGGATGCCCAGAAGAAGGTTCATTCCTAGAACTGATGCATTTGAGTTTTTATCAGACGACCAATTCATCAAAGTTTTTCGTTTAATCAAAAACATCACCTAAAGACCTAAAGAAATTCAGAACTAGATGAACAAACGAAGGTAAAATTTGAAATTGGTTCACATTACCAAGTGAGCCATAGAGCCTAATAATAAATATTATATATATATAAATATAAATAATCCACACAAATCATGACATGATGGGTGGATTAGAAGTTACCTCGAAAAATCCCCCGTTCTGTGGCCGAAATATACGGGGTAGGAAAATCGACGCTCGCCGCCGCTATTTTAATTACGAGACGCGTTGGCGCGTCGCGGCGTATACCTAGCGAGGCGTCGCGACGCGGCCGACCCCGTAACTTATTACCAATAAATCTAGCTAGTGTAATTGTGGTTGTTCCGGTTTGTTGAATTCTGATTTACGGCTTCGGCTATATCACTGCACGTTATTAATTAAGTCCGAATCGATTTTTTTTTCCTGATTTATGGGGTAGGGAAGCTCTTCTACCGCGGCGCCTTTTGTGGTTATTCAGATTGCGGATGGTTGTGTTTAATTTTCTTGACGTAATGAGGTGTTTGCAGCAATGAAAAATGTGACTTTTACTAATATTACTATTATAATTCTAAAAATATAATATTCGATTGAACGTAATTCTTTAAAACGCGTTTTGTCTAGTCAAGTGCTTGATTCATTTAGTAATTCAATATACAGGGTGCCCGTTTTTCGAGCTCCACCATGGGGATCTCAGTTATTAGATATACGAGGTCGGTTGAATTGGGGCAGAGTTGAGCATTTTCATGCTGAACGATTATGTGAAATGAAATTGTATATGTATCATATTTCGTTTTCGAAATAATGAAATAAAAATCTAAAATTTTCGTTTTTAGTTTTTGGGGCGAAAGCTAAGATAACTAGACGTTTTTAACTAGAATGTTCTTGAAACATTTTTGTACAAAGAATCTGAGTCTGTCATCGTATTCTCCATGGTGTTTTTGATCAGAGAGATTTAAAAGTCAACTTTGGTTTTTGCATTTTTGAGAAGTGTTTTTTCTTCTGATTGCAACGACGTATTACATGATATATCATTTTTCAGGATAATCGAAATTGACAAAAAATCGTTTTTGCGAAGAGTGCTTTGGACACAGTGCCAATAATTTTGGTAATATTGCACTTATTATGCAATGAATATTTTGATGAAAATTTCTGTTGGAACCTACGTATTTTGATCTGAAAAACACGGATTTCATAAAATTATCGTGAACATATCTCTAGTTTTCGAGATAATCGATGCCAAAGTTCGGAATTTCATCTTCTTTTACTGATAGGTATCTATCTTCTTTTTTGACATTTATTGAAGAGAGAAAACACATATCGCTGAGTCGTTTTGCCATTAGGCAGCTATGAATCCACCTTTATTTCATTTCAAATCTCCATTTTCTGCTAATAAAAACACACAAAATTAATCCTTCTTTGAGCCAAAACATCACACATGCTCACGTTCACTTATTTCCAACACTTTTTTGCATAAAAAACTAATATTTTCACAAAAATTCGCCCTTCTTCAAAACGTAAACGAAACATCTTTGTACACTGATTTTCTGGTTATTTTTATTTGAGATGTTGGCAACCTCTTACCATGAGCCAAACAATCACGTTGCCAACATCATAAATACAAATTACCAGAAAATCAGTGTAAAAAGGTTGTTATGCTTACATTTCAAAGAAGCGTGAATTTTTTGAAAAATAATAGTTTTTTCTGCTGAGAAGTGTGGGAAACAAGTAAATATATGCGTGTATAGTGTTTTGGTACAAAAAAGGGTGAATTTTGTGTTTTCCTGATAGCAGAAATTTGACATGTCATATGGTGCATTTTTGAGACAAAATGAGGCCGTATCTCCGAAAATACTTGAGACCGCCGCGTTTTGACTTCAGATTCGTGATCAGGAGGTCAAAATACGTAAGTTCCACCAAAAATTTGTTCCGAACTCATAGGAGTGCGATAAACGAAGTTTTACCACAAATATTTACGTCACGACACGTAAGATTGTGTTACTTATTTCGCATTTTTCTTATGAGGAACGTAATATAAAAGAATACTTAACTCGTCAATGAAATTTATAATACATATCTAACACAGAGAAACACTGAATTTATAAAATGACACCAAATGTTTACTGTTAACAAAGGTAAAAAGGACGTCACGAGCAGTCGCCATTTCAGTAATTGCAATTTTTCCAACATGGTAGACGTCATACGTCCATAAAACAGATTGTCAAAATCAGCTCTTGCCTATTGTTATTTACTCTTCTTCGTTCATCTATCCCATCCTGATCATAAGGCAGCGATTCGAACTAATGGCGGCGGAGCCGGCAACCAGCATTGCATTTATCACGGCCCGCTTTGACGCGCTGATTGTGTGTCGTTAGCGCGAGATCATCGCTCTTTATGGCGCGTAAATGTTGGCGATTCGGTGGACATTACGCTTCGGCGATTAGACTCGATTTCATTTGTGTAATGGCCTTCTGTGATTATATGGAGACGGGATTTATGTTACGGAAAACGTCGGAAGCGAGTCAAGCCATCGGCATCTATTGCAGACTGTTAAGTCATGAACACGGTGTCGAAATTCCGGTACGTAGTAATCGAATAAACATCGATCTAAAACCATCCGTTTTTGAGACAGCGTATGCCCGCTTCTTGTGACGTTTTAAAATTCAAGTCCTCTGGTTGCTGTACTGCTGAGTTGCCAGTTTCACTGTTTTTTGGAACTTCTAAGAAAATGGTTCCTTTATATTCAATTTCCTCCTAGGAATAAAACATATATATATAGTGTCGACAGTCGGCACATATCATATTTTAATGAAGACATGGTATTCTTGTTTGCGTCTTTTTTGTCAGCCTGCTCATATTGAGAATAATTATTGTTAATAACCTATGTTTATGTTTATATCTCTCGGATCCCAAGGTTACACGATATTATAGGTATAGTGATGAAGCAAGTCTCATTCTGATATCCAACATCTTGATAATGACTAAGTAGATAACTGGCAAATGCTATCTAAGGGATTTCGAAAAATCTTCTATGTAATGGTTGCCTGAAAATAAATATTTCCCTGATGATAACAATCCGCATCACATCAGAAAGATATCAGAAAAACTGATATGTTTCCACGATGTTACTATATTCTCCATTTAACTATTTGTTACAACTTCAATGTCAAATGAGGGATTCAAATAAATCGATATTGAGAAATCCCAAAATGTTTTTATTTTTGGAGACATTCGAAAAAAGCTATGTCATTAGGGATTTCCTTTTTTTCGTGTCATGAAAAATAACAGAGTTGATGATGGTTTCTTCGAAAAAAAAATCGTACGGAGATTTTGTGCAAGCAATTTCATAGAGCTGAAAAAGTGGCAATGAGAAAGTGCCTTTGGTTTTTCCAAAACTGTTAAAATAATTTCAGAAAAAGCAAACCCCGGTTTTTTTATACCTCCGGAATTAAACAACATTTTCGGGATTTCTGAACATCTATATTTGCACAACTTTTTGGCTATTCGACCTACTGTGTAACTTTTGCGATTACCGACATTCTCATCATGCTATTTTATTTGAAGAATATTGAAATCATCGATAATTTTTCACTTATATATTATGCGATCTATATTTTGATGAAAATTTTTGTTGGTACTTACGTATTTTTTCCTGAAAAAGCACGAATTTCATAATATTATCGTGAACATAATATATCTAGTTTTCAAAATAATCGATGCGGAAGTTCGAAATTTCGCACCTTCTTTCATTGATATCTATCTTTCTTTTTGACATCCATTGAAGAGAGAAAATACATAACCGTGGTTAATGCATGTAATATGTCCTGGGATTTAAAAAATACAATACTTGCCCAAAACTTGCCATACAAAGAAGGTAAAATTTCGAACTTTGGCATCGATTATCTCGAAAACTAAAGATATGTTCACGATAATATTGTAAAATTCGTGTTTTTGAGGTCAAAATACGTAGGTAACAACAAAAATTTTCATTAAAATATAATCGTATGATAAGCGCAACATCACCAAATCACCTGTTTATACATTACTTCCTGAAAAAAAATCCCTTCAAGACATTCTAATAGCATCGGGTACCAAGACCAATAATGATTACCAATCCGTCACAGTACGGCACTGCGAATGTCCCCGTATCAATTCACCCTCCCCCCCCCCCTCCTTCCTCCAGCACCCCCGGACTTTCTCCCGGCCCCGGCGTACGCGGTCCGGAAAGATATTTGCGGCGAAGGCGACCTGCATTCCGGATTATTCCGTGGAAAGAATCCGCGTCCCGACGGTCGCGACCGAGTCGACGTCGTATCACACCGTCGCTTGTTTGCCATGCGGGCGCTTAACGACATTGTTATACTGGAAAAATCGTAAATCGGCCCTTTAATGTCGCCCCCTGCGACTGCCGTCGCTATTTTCGGCAAATAGGGCCTATCGGAAAATACCGCCCGAAGGTAGGTAACTGGGGAATGCTTACTGTTAGCACAGTTTCAACATGATATACACTGTGTCCAAGATAAGAATGAACAGCATGGGGATATCGGAAACGGTACGTGATACGGGGTCGATTGAATTAGAGAAAAGTAGCGCATTTATGTGCCTAATAATATGACATTTAGAAAGTTTTAATATTCCAAGTAGTTTCGGAGATACCCGAGAAAAACCGAAATTTGAGAATTTCGTTTTTATTTTCTCCTAGCTTTATTTTCAAAGGAAATGTAAAACAAATAGCACTTCGCCATGATGGCCACTTTTTAAGGACTATACGATAACATAAGCAGAATTTTTCTGCGACGTTTCGTCTTTTAGAAAACATCATCAACTTTGTATTTTTATATGGGCCGAAACTAAAGTATACCCTGTATACGTCTCCATTGTGAATACAGCAATGTATCACACAATATGATTTCGGAACCATTTCTCGCAAAAAATGTAATTTAGTGATTACTTAATTTGTTTTTCTTCAATTTTAGATAGTAGGCGTCTAAATATTGATTTACCAGGTTGTCGCCTCTCTGGATACTTATCAGAGTACGCACGTTCAGCATCAACACAATTTCTTTGGCACAAAATGTAACATGACAACATATCAAATTTTTCAGTATTCGAAAAGCTGCCGTTTTCCATTTTTAACACAAATTATAGGTAGGTAACGAGATGTAAGAGTAGGTACGGTAATATGTCGAAAATTCTACCAAACTACAGTATTATTATGACAACAGAACATAATGTGGTCATTTTTTCCAGCGCCTACTACCTAAAATTTAAGAAAAACAGATTAAGTAATCACTAAATTACATTTTGCGCGAGAAATGGTTCCGAAATCATATTGTGCGATACATTGCTGTATTAACAATGAAAAATGGTATACAGGGTATACTTTAGTTTCGGCCCATATAAAAATACAAAGTTGATGATGTTTTATAAAAGACGAAACGTCGCAGAAAAATTCTGCTTATGTTATCGTGTAGTCCCTAAAAAGTGGCCATGGCGAAGTGCTATTTGTTTTACATTTCCTTTGATATCTCCTAAACTACTTGGAATATTAAAACTTTCTAAATGACATATTATTAGGCACATAAATGCGCTTCTTTTCTCTAATTTAATCGACCCCGTATCCCTTACCGTTTCCGATATCTCCATGCTGTTCATTCTTATCTTGGACACACTGTATATCGAAAGGATATTTATCTACAGCTATCAAGTAAATCATCCATTGCTTACTCGATTTTCAACAGTTAATGACAGTCATTACTGTGATGAATCGAGTAATAATGACAGTACTATGGGGTAATATTGTGACATCCCATCGTCTTCTCAAATTTAAATAGGAGTTCTACCTACTATATGCACAATATACAACCGCATTTCTGAAATACACGCAATTCAACAGAGACTTACCCAACTTATTTTTTCATGGTTTCAATAATGGATATCGCACATTGCACAACATTTACAAATATAATACCTATAGCTTTATACCTATGTATATTCATCACATAGGCCTGAAAGAGAAACATTCTGTAACGTTAGTTAAAAATGTATCAGAAATCCATGGTTATGAAATCCATGTTATGAAACTAGGCAATGTCGAAATTTGTATATACTGTTACGTTATTTCCACTTGGGTTCTTGAATTTAAAACACTCAGTACAAAACTGAACAATTTATTTCACTAAACACACTAAATACAACTCAATAAACACTTATTTAAATCACAACGATAGTCGCTTTACAAATCTCAATGTTCACTGTACTAGCTTTCTTTCTAATCTCCACTCTTTCCAAACTATAACTAACTTGTCCGCGAAACCGCGGCTCCTATATAGGCAAAGACATCACTGTCCAGAAAGAACAGGAACGAACTGGAAGCACTTTTCATATTCGACGGCAATGAATCATCCGCTAATTAAAGCGGTGCGTCTGCGACCGATACCTCCGCTGTGAGTCACGCGTCGAGCGGATGCTTTCCGGCCATCTCGTAAATGCCAGCGGTTCGTAACAATACCAAAGATATTCTCTAAATTTCGACAAAAATCATTGTTTCATGAAGCCTTGAAAATATACTGTTACGCGCTGTGCTTCCAAGAAGACCGGAAGGGGACCGCGCAGAGTCGCGTACAGTCAGTTATAGTTTGGAAAGAGTTGAGTTTAGAAAGAAAGCTAGTATTGTGAACATCGGGATTTGTGAAGCAAGTATCGTTGTGATTCAAGTAAGTATTAATTGAGTTGTATTTCGAGTGTTTAGTGAAATAAATCGTTCAGTTTTGTACTGAGTGTTTTAAATTCACGAACCCAAGAGGAAATATCGTAACAATACAATGAAATTCCTGTAGAAATAAAATGTTCCAAACAGTCAAGTTTCAAATCTACATTACTACATTGAAACATTACCTACTTCACTATATGAATAATTGATGATTGTCAGACTTAGATCAGTAGTTGTTGTTTTTTTGATTATCATATACATTGCATCGCATTCTTTTTTTCTCGTACATGATGTTCTAGAATCTATAGATCATAAGTTATATTAGGTAATTTTTCATTTTGTAGTTGTTTTGGTTTCCTAAATACTCTTACCTTATCATAGGACTTTCTTTCCTATAGTTATAAGAATCCTTCATTCTTCTTGGAATAAATGAAGTCTTCTTCTTTTTCAATATATCGTTCACCGAAAGCAAGTGTGACACAATTCGAAAAACATAGTTTGGAGTAAATCGATAATAAAGTTTTTGGTGGAAGTCGACTGCCTGTGTTGACTTTTTTCTTATGTTCTGGTTCTCACGAAAATGGATATCCTGTAATGTTCAGAGAAGGGAAAGAAGGTAGGAGTTGGTGTTCTTCTTAGATTTCTGGAGGCATCACCGACGAGACGAATTGCCCTTTTTTGGACAGAATTCAATAGTTTCAGGATACGTTTAGGTGCCCCACTCCAAATATGGGAACAGTATTCCAGGACAGGTCGGATCTGTGCCTTATAGATCATAAGTAGCTGACTAGGAGTGAAATAGCTCTTGGCTCGAAACAGAAATTCAAGTTTTTGGGATGCACTTTTGGCCATGGACATCACGTGATTTTCCCAAGAAAGGTTATTGCTGATAGTAACGCCAAGCATCGAAATAGATGACTTCAATGGTATGGTGAATTATGTTGGGTACAGTGAAATCGGCTTTTCTAGAGAAAATACATGCTTGTGTTTTGTTTGCATTGAATTCTACCAGGTTATTAGATTCCCAACTCGAAAATTGTTGCTAAGTCCATAATTATTTTGTTGACATTTCTTCCTCGTTCATTTCTGGTTTGACGGGCCGATATAGGAGCCCTGGAAGAGAAAGCGGTATGGAGGGTACTATACGACATTGTAGCAAGACCAATAAGGGAACACCGCATATTGGTTTGGGTTTTTTAAAAATTCAGAGAAATGTGTAGTTACAGGGTAGATTCCGCGAATATAAATCTCCGTGGGTACTCCACTGGTCGAAGCTACCATTCACCTGTTTCCTTTTTATCTGTCAATGCAAAACAAAAAGCAGTTTCTGTTTTTTCGGGCAAAACGATCGGGTCCTCCGAAGGATTTGATTGCGAGAGTTTATTGAAGATTATTCAGCTACTTCGGCCCTATTATAATAGTTATTTGTGAATGTACACAATTTTTGGGTTGTTCATCTGCACTCAAAATTATTAATATTGAGTATCAGTGTGCCTGGTCTGTTCGGTGAGTGATTTCACACCCCAAGTATTTTTCTGGGCTCAACTAAATTTCAACTCAACTAAATTTCTGTGATAGCTTATATCGATTGTTCGTTTTAGACTCGCTTTTTTACTCACGGTCAAAATACAGTGCGGATCCCATTAGATTTAAGAGTTTCGCCGCAACATTTAGTTGCTTCCAACAAATCGTTGATGTGTCGGTGCTAAAATTGATCCCTGCGGAACACCAGCATTTATGAGTAGAGTACCTATCAGATGAAACTCCATCGACCACTACATGGAGAGACCTGTTTGATAGAAAACTGGCAAGCAGAGACTCTAAAACTTATATGCACAATTTTCTGATGAAATTCTGATTGCTGCGTCGTTATTCTTCTGATATATTTTATTTGGGTCAACCCGGATGGAATATATACATATAATTTTCAGAAAAACGACACAATTTTGAGTTGTGCCATTCTTGCATTCGGTGAGCGATATATCCGACTTACCTATCACGGCGTCCGATTCCGGAAGTCGACGGGAAATCGAGTAACGACGCTGCTCGCGATGTCGCCTCATTCAATCCGGACGTCTCGTTGACACGTCTGCCGGCGGCGTCGCCCCCTAGTTCCTATTCTTTCCGCGAGCGCGACTAATTGACCGCGGCCCACGACCGAGCCTGGTCGGTCGGTAATGAAGTTACCTTCTTTGCCGGCCTAATGGGCGAAGAGACGGCCGAGGGGTGGCTGATATTCGGTCACTCAGGAGGGTGAATGCGGGACTGATACGGGGATTTTTTTTCGTGAGAGTTTTGTGGGCTTGTGGTGGAATGGATTCTCGGAGTTTGGGGATTGGAAAACAGAGAATAAAGATGGACCAATAATAATTCCACAGAATACTATCAACTAATATATCTGCATCGAAAAATCACTCTTGAATTTGAAAAACTTCAAGAGATCTTTCAGTTACCAAATCTGTAATATTTATAATTTAGTTCCTATCAAGATAAATATATAGTTTACGAACTCCACCTTGTACCGACATGCGGTTTTGGGAAACTTACGTAGTTTGGCCTCCTGATCAATAAATTCTGATGAAATTTTTGGCGCTCTCAACTAGTTTCGGAGATACGGCCCCCAATGCAAAGACAGGGAAACTGGGTTTCAGGCATATGTTCTGCCCGCTTGTTCTCCATCAATTTCCGATCAAAATTGCTCCACCAGCATACTGTACACACTCTAATTGAACGACTTCAACACATTTTCACAAATAATTCACTCGTAAAATAACAAAAATCACCCTATTAAAGTTATTTTGATCTATACTTTGATTGTCAATAGCTCAGTCATTTTCCATCAAAATATACAACTTGTTAACACACATGAAATCAGAAAAGAATGTTCTATCGAATCTTGATAAAATATACATAGTGTTCAATTTGAAAAACCAAAGTTGGTGTCCATTTCAAGAAAATGACAGACCCTGTATATCATTGAACATCTGTTAATAAAAAATTTGTTTCCTTTCATATCTTCAAGAACTAGAAAGTTGAAGGGGGGTTCCATTTTAAGTGATGCAGTCTGTACCCCTCGAGTTTTTTATTTTATTTATCGTAATTTTAACTATCTTGGTGTTAAATGTTTTCACCGAATACCACTCTAGCTTCACTTCAATTCAGGAAATTCTATCTAGCAATAATTGAAGCTCTAGTGGTATTATAAGTGAAAATGTTTTGAGTGAAAAATCAACTATAATGCAGAACAAGTCCATTCTGGATATTGGAGGATCGATCTGCAAAGAAATTTTTCGGGGAAACGAAGTTATTTTCTTTTTAGTATCCTCGGGTCAGCCGCAAGTCCAAACTTCCAGCACAATCTTTCCTCCTCGATTCGAAAAGTAATCGTCTGATAGGCTCAATAAAATCAGAAACTCCGGCTACAGACAAACAAATAAGAGATAACAGGGTGCGTCGCACTAACTCACCCGACTGTCGATTTTAACTTATTATACTTCTCCCCCAAATGACCGAAGCACCCCAAAGACAGTCTGTCTTTCGGGGCGAACGATTTTTCTTGTATAAATTGTAGGAAAACGTTTAATACGGGGCATGCCAGAATATTCCATTCAAGCGATTTATTCGTTGATCGAAATGTTGAAAAATAATCCTATACAAGATTTTAAATTTTCTAGAATGTATAAAGTTGCAGAATTACCAACAAGTGTGGAAAATGACACATTTTGCACGAATAGTCGTTTACGAGCCTTATTACTCGAATGACATTCATCTCCTCATTTGGGGTTAGCTAGGGGTGGCAGATTGGGGCCCAGGGTGTCTTACCACCCCCAGCTCGATTTCCAAAAATATGCAGTAACGCCTCATCCGGAACAAAGGTGGAAATAGATATGATTATACGACTTTTCAATTGATTTCCGTCAAAACATGTAGACTGGTTTAGCGAAGATCATAACACCGGTAATATTTCACTAATCGTTCGGAGATGGCGTTAATATCGCATTTGATATCGATATCGATGATTCAGTTATCTATTAATATTCGTATTCAATGGTTTCGTGTTCACGTGACAGTGACATATCATTCATAATAGAGTATTTTAGAATGCTGTCAAATTAGACCTGCTGGACCAGAACAAACATAACCACACATATTTTTGCTGTCATTCGAGTTGATTTTTTTTTCTGTTGGAAGTATTTAAAATCAGTTATTGAGAAATGTTTGGTCCCGAAAGAGTCTAAATACTGATGATGTCCAAGGTGGCAACTTTTGGAAACAATTCCACGTCAGTTTCCACTTCATCATTTTTAATAACATAGGGAACAACAGAATTCATGACTCTTATTTCATCGATCCCTATATCACTCTGCAGCTTCACTACCAGAATTTTCTGAACCCAATAAATATTTACTTTCACCTTAACAAGCCATGAACGAAATAATCTTGGAAATATCTTGGAAATATTTGGTAAATCAGCAACTAACTTTCCTATTTACTGACATTTACTTTGTATTGACATAATTGGGCGCCATGTTTTGTCCTTAGGTCACATATGCTTACGCTAGATACAGTGTTTGGTAGGTCCAGAGGGATTTAACGTACTGCCATTGATTGATCGTTTCAAAATTTTGACCATACATATGTATATGTTGTACCACATTGTACTTTTTTACAGACCCCTCTAATACCAAATAAATACTACATAATGCCGGATCTAGCGTAAGCCTTTATGATCTAAGGTTTGGTCCAACAAGGTCACGTGTTCTAAAATGCTCTATTGTGGTTTTGCCTTGATATAAAGTCGTGGAAGTATTACTAGTGTTTGAAACTATGATTGAAATTCAACAAAATCAAGTAGGCAGAAGTCTATAAATATTTCTAGTGCCTTTTAATGGGACTCGTTCCACCATATCCATATCCACCTTGGATCATTGGAACAGAACCTAAACCAACCTACCGGGTGACGTCACGTTTTCAGAAGGGGATGGACAATTTTCGATTTTTGAGTGTCGATTTTGGAAAAACCCTCGACAATAACAATTTCAAAAAAATACTCTGGAGGCCCTCTTTTCACATATATAATTTTTGAAAAAAAGTGTACAACCCTTTTACGTAATGAAATCAAGACATGAGAAAAATTCTGAATGCCTTGCAAATTGTATCCACCTATCGCCCTTGTGCAGTTGTTTTCCGATTCTACATATTATATAGCCTCGTAAATCCATTTACAATTTTGCATTCGATGGACGCTGTCAGGAAGTCGTTAATTCAATTCAAACTGGTATTAATCGTTCATCAACTACCCTTCAATGTCTCTAACAATGTGTACACTCATCCCTCGAGTCTAAACCGAGAGAGGGTTTTTTGGAAAGTGCATCAGCGGTTACCAGCAAGTAGTTCTACTCAAGGTGGATATAGGATGGTGAAACAGCTTCCTATTAACAAGCACTAGAATAAACTGTGGACCTTTGCCTACTTGATTTCATACCGTAGTAATATTTCCTGAAGTTATCAGAGATGGCGACATACCTTGTGTCGGTAAAACAGAAACTGTGCATCTGTCATACTTTTATCAGTTTCATCTGTTCTAGATGAAAAATTATTGAGAAGAGTCAAAATATCAATATTCATTCCGAATTTATCGAAAATATATTGTTTTAATGCCGTTTCAAGTCACGTCTGTCAGATGTGAACCACAGAAATACGTAAGCAACAGTAATCTTCTTCGATAATCGATCTTACCGCCTTCTTCTTTCAAGTCGTGGAAATATTAGTACCTTCTCAAACGGTCTACAAGATTTTCGCTGAAACAATTGAAGAGCTGTTTCACCATCCTATATCCACCTTGGTTCTACTAGTAGAATGTGGAAATAAGAGAAGTCCTCCCTTCTGAGATGTTCCATACCATTTCCATACTGTATCTTGAAGTCGCCTCCTAAGATTACAGGGGGATATAATTGTATCATTTCTTTAGAGACTGGCAATTCAAGAAAGTACGTGAAAAGTTTAAGTGAAATGAAGTAATTGAATGGAATTTCACAAAAAAAATTCTCTACGAATTCTAAAATGATAGCTAACTCAATTCACTACATCGAAGTGTTTTTTTCTCAGAGCTTCGTTGATTTTTCTAAAAATTATTGAAATTCATTTCAGGTATTTGGAATCATCCAAATATTAGCTAATTCTCCCATGTATTCGTTCCTAAATCGAGTTCTGAGAGATTCTCTAACTTTTTGAATGTATCTTAGACGTTCAACATGGTGATTCTCATCAATTATATCTAAATCCGGCATTTCTGATGAATGTTGCTCATTAATAAATATTGATGGCGTTAGTTAGAGGCACTTAATCATTCGAATCTTGTGTTAAGAATTTATGACTTCTTTACACTCACTCAATAAAGTTTCTAATTCTTGGTAGTTGACCAAAGTTTTTCCTCAATTTCTACGGAGTAATTCTTTCAGTATTATGATAAATATGACTTTGCTTTTGATCTTCTTAACCAAGAATAGTATAACAAAATTAATAGATATATGAACAATAAATCAATTCATTCTCAACAACAATATGCCTTATGTCGTTCTTATTCTGACAAGTCATGTTCACAAAATAGTGTTATTATGTCATTTTAGAACATAATAATTTAATGAATAACTGATATTTGATCATAAGTTTATTTTCATCATGTGGGTACATTTGGTACCTTCGAATGATTGTCAAGTATTCCTTGTTCTCGTAGTTACCACCAGAATCTGTCGTTTTTAGAAGATGTCGATTTTTAATTCGAAAATTGAGAACAGTTATCACCCTTTTTACATTAATAGTGTCACATCAGGAACTCTTCATACATGAAACAGTTATCTTGGAAAGTGTTTGAAGTGGTATTTCAATTATGTGGTACAATATGCAAAAAAACATCGAAATACAACAAAATGAATTCACATCATGTACTCATTCATATGGGTAGAGGTGGTAATTACCCCCCCATTAGAAAAGGATGGAGGGTAAAAAAAAATTAAATAAACTGCATATACTATATGATGATTTTTGTAATGTAATAAGCAATTTTCACAACGATTCAAGGTTCGTGATATTCATGAAAAATTGGGATCATTGCCCATCAAGAATAATACATCGACAAGTATAACTTGATAATACTATTGAAACTCACTGCTGAACATAAAAAAACCTTTGCTGATGGTGAATACATTTAAAAGTTCAATGCATTGTTTATTCAGTTCTTGGTTTGAAAAAATCCCAATGAACTAGCTTAAAACACTGTATACCTATGTAATGTGTGATACAATATTAATAGACAACGTTAAAATCTGAATAATTCTGATTTATATGAAACTTAATCCTACGTCGAAGTTTTGGATTTTCTATTCTGGAAATTATGATAAATATGGCTTATTGTTTTCAAATATATTTCCATGCCTACAAATTATTACCTTGCCTGTTGAAAGCGTGGCTGCTGAAGTTTTTCTCACGTGAAACAAAACTTTGGAAACAATCATCATGCTGCAAAACAGTTTTCAGGTTGGACAATGCTTTGTGTAGATAATCAGATCCGTAATTAAAAATGTCAGCTACTTCTTTATTCACACATTCAATAACAACGATTAGAGTCGGATCTCTGGTTTTCAAATAGCATCAGTACTTGCTGTAAGCTGATTTTTCCGCATAGTTCCTGGTCGTCCTGCCAGGAATATCGATATCGAGGTGACAGGAGGGGGGTAGTGGGACAGAAGATAGAATGGGGTAGTCACAGTCCGCCGTCTATAATGGGAAAGGACGTGACGTATCAAAGATCTGACCCCGTGAGCGCTGCCAACAACTACCCTCGTTAGATGCTTGTCCGATAAAAAATACACTGTTTCATGTAGGTATATCGGGGACTTCCATGCACAGGGTTGGACTGCACAAGACAGTTTGGTGTGAAAAGTCAGATAATGTAGTTTTACTCAAAAAATTCTATCGTTGACTTGAAATCTGAAACGTGAAATAATCAAAGTGATAGATTGGTGTCCTTATCATTTGAATTCTATAACAATGTTGGTGAGGGCCTTGTATTTGTTTATCTAAGACTCAACTGGGTAGAGTCAACAATACTACCTGTTTTAACAAACATTGTGAACACCTGTTTGCTAGAAAATGTATTTCCCGATATCTGGAAAGTATCAAGAATAACGGCGTTGCCAAAGAAAAGTGAGGTATTGAGTTACAACGATCTCCGACCAGTGAGTATATTGCCATGTATGTCGAAAATAATTGAGAAAATAATGAATAATCAGATAAGACTTCATCTTGAAAAGTATTCCATATTACCATCTGAACAATCAGGGTTTAGATCAGGTTATAGTTGTACGACAGCTTTACTCAATATTATCGACGATATCTTGAGGGCTACAGATGCAGGAAAAACAACAGTCCTGATACTTTTAGATTACTCTAAGGCATTTGATACTATCGACCATCAGATTTTACTTTCCATCCTTCATTTTGTAGGTTTTTCGGCCAATGCAATTAAACTTATGGCTAATTATTTAGGAAATCGGTGTCAGTTTGTGGAGACAAATACCGGGCAGTCTGCAAGGGAAAATGTGACTTGTGGTGTTCCCCAGGGATCTATCCTCGGTCCACTGTTATTCAGTATATACACCAGTAATTTTTTATCAAGTATAAAAACATGTAAATCTCATTTTTATGCTGATGACACACAGATGTATCACTCATTTATTCCTGATGATTGGTTGATGGCGCAACAAGCAATTATTGAAGATTTGGACCAGCTAGTGAGGATGTCCACATTGCATTCCTTGAAAATCAATGCAACGAAATCGAATGTTATGATTTTTGGAAAAAACAAACAACACATAAAATCTGTTATGGAAATCCAAATTCAAGGTGAAGAATTGGCTTTTGTCGAAAGTGTGAAGAATTTGGGTTTGTTTCTAGATACAGATCTACGTTTCAGAAGGCATATCAATTATTGTCTTAAAAAAGCATACTGCTCTTTGAAAATGCTATATCCTCATAGACATTTGCTTTCACCTCCAGTCAAAAGGATGTTGAGTGATACATTGGTCCTTAGTAATTTCAATTTTTGTGATGCATTATACGGACCTTGTCTGGATCGAAGGGATATAAATCGTGTAGAGAAAGTGCAGAAATCCTGTCTCAGATTCATCTATGGTATTCGAAAATATGATCCAGTATCGCATATGCTGAAACCCTCAAAGTGGTTGACAATGCAAGATCGACGGAAGCTTCACTTTTTGGTTCTCTCACATTCGATAATTCATAAACAGACTCCTCCATATCTTTACAATAAAATAACATATAGGACTGATATACATAATCTGAATTTACGGCATAGGGGTCGCATCTCTGTTCCACCTCATAGAACCACCATATTTCGAAGGAGCTTCACGTATAATATTTACCAAATGTTCAATGAGGTACAACCTACACTCAAGCAAATGAAGACGCTAACCTTTAAAAGGAGAATCAGAGAAAATCTTTTGGCCACATGTATGTAACTCATCCCTACCGCAGACAGCAGTAGTTTTTCTTTTGTTTTTCTCAAGTTACGCGAACAATTTCATAGTGTTGTTCTTATTTTGGGGCTGGACTAGAACTTTTGCAAATTGTTTCCAGCTCCATTTTGCATTACATCTAATTTTGGGTTGGAAATGTTATATTATGTTTTTTTATTGTAATGTAAATAAATATTATTATTATTATTATAGAGAAACCCTGGCTTTGTGTAGATGGCCTTGAATGATTTGGATGTTTTTAAGCAACAACTTTTGGTTGGTGTTTCCTTTTTTTGATGTACCTGTGTGCTTGTACATTCTGTAATTTCAAATATGCCAAAAAAAGGTTCACAACCATTCGGAGCCTTACTATGAAGTTTATAGGCGCAAGTAGAATAGTCATACGAATATAACGATGTATAGGCGTTGTGCAAACCAATGATGCAATATTAAGAAGTTATTATTTCGAGGATTCCGTAAAAAATTATATTTTGTTATTCAACAGTGAATGGTGGATATATTAACAGCTTTCTTCTAACAAAACAAAACTCCTTTTCTATACAATAAGTGAAATTATTTGTTCTTCTTATTATTGTTGTTACAGTCCTGCACATATTCATCATCTATACTTTCGATCCCTCTCGAATCAATCGTTCGTCTTTGAACACACCTAACACAATGCAAAAATAACCGGAAAGAAAAATGGTTTTGACATAACCATTGTATTTGTATTCAACTGGTGCCTCATTTGAATAGATCGATTTATGAAATATTCATTCTTATTTCCCTCTTTTCCACTACTACAATATACCGACCATCATCTTTATATATTTCAATCTCTATATATGCCTGCTAGAGAGTGTCAGTTAGCTACATCGAAAACGATGGGAAAACTTTCAAATTTACACATTTTTCGTGAAAAGTGATTTTCTAATTAACGAACATTGCTCTGTCACTCTCAAAAGTTTAAAATGCACCAAATTGTTGATTTTCCACCATGGAACTGCTAAATTTTACTTCTAACGAACTATAAGACATATTTTTCTATTTTGGTTCTATAATGAAGTTATTATGAAATACAAATACGTATAGAAATAGCCTCTGTTTCGATACACATTTTTTATTATTCGGAGGTTGGTACAATTGAACTGTCAAACGAAAGTCAGAAGAGTTAGGCCCAGCTCACTCCTGAGCGATTTTGGATTCGGTGATACTAGCAATGAAAAACTCAATGTTTTTATTGGTAAAACAATAACAAAATCACATTTTTCACCGCTGGTATCGCAAAAATCAAAGTCGGTCAACAGTAAACTGGGCTTTACGCCCGTGCGTCAGATTTTAAATATTTCAATATCATCATTGTTATACCAATCAAAGATATTTCTGTCATTTATCGACATTGAATCATTTTTTTTAATAAAAATTAATGAAAAACAGAAGAAATTGTATATGACACACGTTTTATAAGACACGTTGTCGCACTTGTTCCCTTGGAGCTTCGCTCGTCGTACTCCAAACAACACGTGCGACAAAATAGCGTCTTATTAAACTTGTTACATTATTATCTCCGATCGACTAACATAGCACCTCATAGGAGGTTGGCCTATATATAGTAACTCATTCTCTAAAACTGACAAACTCACATATTTTGACATGATGACGTAAGTGAAAGATGTCACATGTCACAACTGATGGAAAGTAAAATGTTAATTATTTGTATCGCCTATTTTTTTTACCGTATGAAGTGACCTTAAATTTGATGATGATCATGAAAGTGCTTTATTGAACATAAATATATAATATAATTATAAAAAATGCTCAAAAGGCTATTGACCGAGGTCCTTCTGCCTAATATATCAACTATTAGAGGATATGGTTATTGCATGTTAGGATAAGAGAGTTATTGATTAATTAAGATGCATATATATATGTATATATAAAAAATTCATTTGTTGGGTGTGGACTTCATTCTTCTTGCAAGTCCGTCAAGCATTCATAACGGTTCGAGCTGGGTGAACATACATTTGTTGGTGGTTTTGGTTCCTTTTGAGTACCATTGGTTCTATCAGCTCCATGTTATAGTGCGAACTTTTTTGTGAGACAGGATATTCTTTCTGAGATGGGTTGTATGCTTGTCCTTTCATAAAGGAGCTCGTTTGGAGGATTATATGGAGTGGGTTTCTGGGATGTCTGATTTTTGTAATAGTTCGAAGACTTATCGTCATTATCTGTTATTCGCACCCCATAGAACCAAATAAGTGAATGACGACTTGGGAGCGCGATGGGCTACCACAGATAAGTTAAGTGCCCTCAGCACCCTTCCGTTATAACCAAAAACCTTCATTAATATGCATAAATCGACGTCCCGATGCGTTCTGGTATTAATGCAAAAATCTCTCTTGAATGTTAATATGTTGACACTCGTTTGAGCATCGGCCGGGCCCATATTTGAACATGGTAATACAGATGGGCCGCCAGTCATATCTGAACGTGTTTGAACATGCTCCGCCGCCATGGCCGCCTCTCACGCCCGAACGCATTTTCATTTACAAGATTACAAAACGCTAGTATTTATTGCGTTTGCTCCCGGAACTGTGCCGGACACTGATAATGCGGATTTTATGCTTTTTAATTTTGTCCCGAATCATATCGTCTGAAATTCGCAATCAGGAACTGTACGTGGTCAAACAGTCAGATTTGTTTCATGACAACGTTTTTTTTTTTGAATGATGAAAGGTTTCTATACGTTTCTAATTTTGTACGTTCAGTTATTTCTCACATACTGTTTTTTTTTGGTTGTTCCACTTTTTGTGTTGTCCCTTTGTGTGTGTTCTGATTTAAGATACTTCTACGATTGTATTGGAGATGGGACAATTGATTGAAATGAATTGATGAATAAAACTGAATCGTTTTTATACAGTATCCGCCATAAAGTTGGCTACACCTAGTGACAACAATAAATCGTGTTTTCAGTAGTAATGGGTACCACAAATCATTGGATTTTCGCGATTATTTCATTCATGCTGAAATACACGTTTTTGATTGGTTGAAATGATTGTGTTGATAAGCAATAACACCATGTTTTCGATTTTGTATTTCGGCTCCTTATTGGCTATATTGGATACCTACATGCTGTTTTTCGTTTCTGTATTTCGCTTTCTGATTCGTAGGCAGTAGGGTAGTTTAATTAAACAACGACATACTAGTTGCGATCTTCCATAGTATCTTCCGATTCCCTGGTAAATAAATGAATGCCACTACACCAAATTTTCGTCTGAACCATGATAAACACACACTATTAATATGTATCCACTTCATTTTCAACAAATTATGGATAATTTCAGCGAGAATTAATCTAATGTAACCTAACCATGCACACAAATTCTGACAACAATCAAAATGAATTTAGCTCAGTATGGCTCAGTCGTCAGTAGTACCTAGTGCATAGGTAATCTTGCCTACATTATACAATGGCATAAATGTATTGTTGGTTGCATAACGATGTGTCGAACTACAATGCATAATCAAAATAACTAATTCCATAAACTGTACGTTTTATATTAACAATAAATAGGAAATCATCGAAATGGCTTTGATTTTATTCATGAAATAATCTGAACAAATACAACTTGTGTTATTGATGATTATCGAAAATTCCTTCTCTTTTTCGAAGCAAATCATGTTGTTTTGGGAAATCACACTCGCGCTGTGCGCTCGTGTAGTTTCCAAGCAACATGATTTGTTTCTCAAAATCGAAGGAATTTGTGTTTCGATAATCATCAATACACTTGTGGTATTACATGCGAAAAGTCTGTTGATTTATTCCATACGAAACCGAGTTGCTTGGAAACATCACGTGTCCACAGGTCGAGTGGTGTTTCCTTAAAGCAACTCAGTTGAGTTATCAAATAAAAAATAGACTCATGAGATGAATCCAATCACGAGTGGAATTTTAGTAGACTATTTCACACACAAAGTGAATGGTAAAAATCTGAAATTTTGTAGAATCTGCGTGATTATTTATATTTGACGTTTCACTGTAACATACACAACTCTGAAACAGTCGTGAAAACACCGAAATTGACAGTCAGAGTCGAGAGTCAAGTTTGTGTTATCGGTAATCCGAACATGACTAGAGCTCCTGATTGGTTCATTTGGCAAATGCGTGAAATAGTCATTATTAACCTCCCGCAAAATGTCTATTCCACGAATATTTGATTAGTTTTGACCTATCCTTATGTAATTTAGGTTATCGAAGCTGTTTTCAGATGAAACAAAAATGTATTATGTTTCTCTGTAAGGGTATAGGAATAAAAATTGTATTTTTGATTCTTCTTCAATCTGGTTCAAAATTGATATATAGGGACGTCGTTGGATTTGACCCATTTTTCGGCACCACTGACAAATTTTTTCAAATTCCCGCCGAATCTTAGATCACGTGGTATGAGTCGCAACGTATTTTTCAGTTCTTAGACATGCAGATACGAGCGACCATTAGAGTTTAACAGAAATTTCAATAATAAACTTATTTTCCATATGTAGCCAACTTTATGGCGAACGCTCTGTATATCCATATCTTAACCATAACTGGAAATATTATACTTATCATCATGTCATCCATGAAATGCAATTAAAACTGGTGACAGCTCTGTCAATTCAATTTCACCACACGAGAGGCTCATGATAGTAACTTATGTCACATCACAAATGTATATAGGTATATTACCTATGTATAATTAATTTATTTGGTAATCACCAAAAGCTTTTCAAAAAAATTGAATTTATTTATAAAATAGAAAGAATTTTTATCAGAGAGTTTCACAATACGTCTTTACTGTTTGAAGACACTGTCGAATCTGTTCTGGGAACAAGCCGGTGGATCTCTCAAATCCTGGAAGGTGAAATATGATCTGCATTCTTCAGCGATCTCAGCATTTTCCGTGAGAACATGGTATCTTATGTTGGAAAGATACATATAATTCATCTTCATTGGTAACAATATAGAATAAATATAGAATTATTTTTCCTGTGGTATTATTATGTTCTGAATAGAACTTTGTATTACGCGAATATCAATTACTTCACGAGATCGCTCTGTGTATTGAAACAAAACAATATCGAACTTCCGCTGGTATTATTTTCTATTCACGACCCAGAATTTTGCTCGACTCATGAGGTGAAATTCTTGGATATCTTTACTCTCTTTCCCCAACAACAGTTTGCATGATAATTTGACTGTTTTAAAACGATACGGCACAACCCTAAAAGTGTAATAGTTTACTTACCCCACAGGATTATACAAACAGCTCCTTTTTATCCCGCTCTGAGTCTTTTAGAGTTTGGAGTGTTCTTCCAGTATATGTCAGTATATATCTGAGATTCCGTTCATCCAGTTTCGGAAGCACCGTTAAAGCGAATGCTCGGAAATCGGAATTTATATAACAATCAGAGAATTGGGAATGTCGGTATTCTTCGCAAAATCCACTTGGTGTTTTTTTGCGTTTTGCTTTATTTTCGAACAATGGCTCTTAAACCAGACTAGTTTCAATAAAATCACGATTCAAGACTTCTCTCTCATTCAACCGTGCTGAAATAGTATATTTCATACGTGGTCGTAGGAAATAGTATATTATGATACAAGTTTTATAAGACGCTATTTTGTCGCACGCGTTGTTTGGAGTACGACGACGAGCGAAGCGAAGAGTGCTCCAAGTGAACAAGTGCGACAACGTGTCTTATAAAACGTGTATCATATGTTATTTTTTCTATTTTGGATTAAATTGAAGAAAAAATAGGTCTGTTCGCTGTTTATGCATGAAATTTATATTGTACACTACATTTTCTTACACCCACTGGTCGTTGTAGATGAGTGTAGTGAAGTGGAGTGTAATTAGTTCAACATCTGTTCGGTGCTTTTATTCTGCTTTATGCTAATCCTAGGATTCTGATTTTGAGGTTATGCTTATAATTATTTTGTATTTATTTATGGCTTGTAAATCTCTTTTGAATGCATCAAAAATGCACAGTGATGATGAAATCATCATTACGAATTCGGACGATGAATTGTTGACAAGTTCATCTGACGAAGATCAATCAATGGCATTGATGTCAATTCTTTTGATACCTTGATGCATTCGTAAATGGGGACAAAAGATTCCCGGGTAATAAATATAACCATTACGTACTTTGTCGAAGAAGTTTTCAAAATATATCATTATATACGTCTAACCTCATATTATCCAATATCCATTTGCACTACACTTATCACACCTCCTCCAAATCGATTGTAACAACTGGTTTTTTCGTGCTACAACATTTTAACAACGAACATAGTGTAAGTGTACACGGGAAATCACCGAACGGTATCAGTGTTACACAATCTACTATTCTGTACAATAGTGTAGTTAATGGAGACACAGCGAACAGACCCAATGTATTTGAAATCGATAAATTACAGAAACATCTTCGATTGGTAACAATGATGACATTGAAATAAATAAAATCTGACGCACAAGCGTAAAGCCCAGTTTACAGTTGAGCGATTTTGAGTATTGCAATACCAGCGGTGAAAAATTCAATGTTGTTATTGTTTTTATTTATCAATTTGAATCAAATTACACTCTCAATAATAAAAAATGCGTATCGAAATAGAGGCTATTTCGACACGCATTTGCGTTGCACAATGACTTCATTATACGACCAAAATAGAAAAAAGGTATTTTCATCATCTAGAAAGTAGGGTTAGGTAGTTCTTTTTTGGAATAATACTTGTCAAATACATTTTCGTGCATTTTGTTGAAACTTTGGTTGCCAAGAAATAAATCATCCCTCTGACATGACTATCGGCATATATAGAATACCATTTTGGAAAAAACGATTCTTCAGATGATGAAGTAAATAGCACAATCAACAGTTACCAAGAAGAAATTTATATGTCACCAGGGCAGTATCACTAGAACTGTAATTTTTTTCTCAGGTTTGTTTTCGAGAGTTTACTGCTCTTTAAATGTACTTTTATATTGTTTCAAAAGATTATGGGATGAATACAAGTGATGGGCGATGTTTTATCACGTCTTGGGAGTTGTAAAACTTCAGTGGGAAACTTTTCAATTACGATTTTTCGTCTCATTTTCTTTCCCCCACGCCTAATCATGGCACCGCAGACGTTTATATAAAGCTATTACTATTCTATTGCTCGCTTTCCTTATTCGACTAAGCCGCGATCTCCTTAAATACCTCCACCCCGGATGACTTTCATTACGTCATAATTTTCCAGATTTCGACGGAAACGACAGAATGAAATTAAAAAGTTATTTGGGACAGCGCGGATTAGAGTATTTTTGAGATGAGATTGTGTCCCACTTATTTGATATAGGGTAGGTAAAGGAAAACAGGAAAAGTGAATGTGGGCACACGGCAATGTGTTAAACAGGGTGATTCACCAAAGGTTCTGGTGTCAAGAGTGGATCTGGATCAAAATTTGAGAACCTAGTAGGTAACCTGAAAGACAAATAAGATGGATTGAAATTCCAGGAATTTACGAAATGATTTATAATGATTGTGATAGGACAAACAAGAAGACCTTCAGGTTCAAAGAACATATTAAATTTGGAAGAATAGAGAAAATTATAGACTCTTATGAAAGCTTAGAAGACACAAACAAAAAGTCATCAATAAGGACTAGGATTCATCTCATCAGGTAGCTGGGTAGCTCTTTATAATTTAATTATTTGAGAATAGGTCACTATGGAATGGTTATTTGAAACTTTTCGGATTATAACGAGAATTCGTAACTAATTTCAATGAGTCAATGCGACATAACCTCTAAATTCACTTTGATGAAGATTGAGGACACATCGTGACTGAAACTATTTATACTACGTGGCTGATGATGATGATGGTATGTTTTCACTCATTACATTTGAGAATAACGCACCATACACACTACCTAAACTTTTCGTTAATGTTTAATTTTATTATCCAATATACATGATAGGGACATTTGAAATAAGGTTTCAAATATCAATAGAATTGTTTGTACAAACAAAAATAATTCAGTAATGCACATCTAGAATTGTCAAAGGAGGTGGAAGTAAAATATGGAAATCGACATAGTTATATAGAATCGACACACCACCTGAAATTAAGAGGTTACATAACTAAAATCACTTAAGAAAAATAGTGTATAGAACTCATTGGACAGTGGCACTGGCTGCTATACGGCTCATGATAAACGACTACTCGTGCGAAATATGACACTTTCCACACTCGTTGAGTGATATACTATTCTAAATTCTAAGTGACAGGAGTTTCGAACATTGAAAATGCTAGCCACGAAACTCCCAAACGATTAACTAGCTTTTTCAGTGTTTTCCATATTTGTTGATCATCCTATGTTACTTGTCAATGTTTTCGTAGGTACCTATAATATTGTTCTTCTATTTTGGTTCTATAATGAAGTCATTATGAAACGCAAATGCGTATCGAAATAGCCTCTGTTTCGATACGCATTTTTTATTATCCGGAGGTTGGTACAATCGAACTTTCAAATGAAAGTCAGAAGAGTTAGGCCCAGCTCACTTCTGAGCGATTTTGGATTTGGTTATACTAGCAGTGAAAAACTCAATGTTTTCATTGGTAAATTTCAATTCAGAGTGTGATTTGATTTGATTCGACCAATAAAAACAATAACAACATTGCATTTTTCACCGCTGGTATCGCAAAAATCGGAACAGTAAACTGGGCTTTACGCTTGTGCGTTAGATTTCAAATATTTCGATGTCATCATTGTAACCAATCGAAGATGTTTCTTTTATTTATCGATATTAAATCAATTTAAGGGAATTGCCCTCTAAGAGGAGTGGTAGTGTAAAGAAGGAAAATAAATAACTCAAAGTCATCTCCACAACATTATTAGAATAATCTAAAATAACAAGGTAAAAATCGAGCAGAAAACAACAACATTCCTGGCAAATACCACGCAGAATATTGAATTATATCCACTCGTAGTCTATGCATCAATTCATATAATTGAATAAAAATGCAAATATTTCTTTCTTCGAACATGCGTTTATGCTCCCAACGAGACAGACACGCCTTACAACCTGTAGACCGGTTTCGGGCTTATTGGCCCTCATCAGTACAGGGTAGTCAACCGAATGGAGATCCTGAGATCTCCACACGAGGCGAGGTCTGAATCGATGGAAGCATCCACGCATATTTGATAGCAGTGAGCCGTTCATTATAATATACCATTCTTAATGTTTTAATAACCGTACAATTTTATTGGTTTTCCAATTTTTTCGTATATCTCGTCGTACCTATATAGTTTTGCGATCGTCTTTGTAGGTACAGTGTGTAGTGTGATGGATAAAAACCCGAATGTGGTAGGAACACTGTCTCTCATAGGACCAGCCAACAATACTGTCATTAGTAACCGCCGACCGACGGTGATTAAGGCTCGGATAATGGTTCATTCAATTTCCCCTCTCTGCTTTCTTCCAAGCGGAATGATAATTCTGCTCTACTACCTTCCATCACATCACCACACCACACATCACAAGTCAGAAATGTTGGGAGTCTGTCGTATCCTGGTTCATTCGTGATCGAAGAATATACTTTGATATTTTTTTAGTTCTGAGGCTTTGTTTCTAGTTTTCACTACTATTTTTGATTTGGGTGAGTGTTTCACAACTCCTATTAATATGGGACCAGTTTTGTTGCTTATAATCGAAACTGATCAAACTTGATCTTCAAGATTACATGTATTCATTGTAAAAAGTTTTCAATGTCCTTCTTATTGATACATTCGACGTCAGTTTTTTTTTGATTCCATATACCATTAAATCATATTCCTCAGTTATATAGCTACAGTTTCAATACATATTTTAGTGTTTGTGATTTTATAGGTGAAAGCTCTCAAGGCATCATTTATAAGCCACATATTCCATGTTTTAAAGTAGGTTTTTCTATAATAACATATAATAAATCAATTATAATCATTTCAGATAAATAAAGCCAAACTTTTATAATATATCATTTTAAAAAGATGACCAGAGGTCCCTGAAGAAAAATTGCAGTAGGCGGTATTGATATCGTCCGCAAATCTAATGAAGCGGTTATTGCTGTACTTACCTATACTTACCTGGTACCATACTCAATTTTTCCGGTTGTTGAAATAACTTGAGTATATTCTTCAACTCCAACTTCCCATCATGATCCACATTGTCGAATGTTTTTTTGCAAATCAATGAGATCTATCTGTACTTTTAATATACTTAAAAATATTTCCAATATTCAACGACATCAGGAACTTTCTCTACTACATTCCCATCAGACAACGCTCAGCATGGGTATCAAAAATGATCGACAGCAGCCGTCAGAGTAGTGAAAAAACTCACTGACATGAGTCGTTCATAACTCATAGTGAAACTCATAGATCAAGAAAGTAGGTACTACATCATGATCACGTGGTACAACACATGTATGAAGAAAAATAAAACAACCAATCAATGGCCTAGTACTTTCAACCCCCCGGACCTACAAAACAAGCAAGGTGGATATAGGATGGTGAAACAGCTCTTCAATTGTTTCTGCGATAAACTTGTAGACCGTTTGAGAGGGTAGTAATATTTCAGCTACTTGAATGAAGATGGCGATAATATCGATTATCGAAGGAGATTTCTGTTGCTTACGTATTTCTGTGGTTCGCATCTGACAGACGTGACTTGAAACGACATTAAACAATATATTTTCTATAAATCTGGAATGAATATTGATATTTCGATTCTTCTGTGTCATTTTTCATCTAGAACAGATGAAACTGATAAAAAGATGACAGAAGCACAGTTTCTGTTTTACCGACACAAGGTATGTCGCCATCTCTGTTAATTTCAGGAAATATTACTACGGTATGAAATCAAGTAGGCAAAGGTCTACAGTTTATTCTAGTGCTTGTTAATAGGAAGCTGTTTCACCATCCTATATCCACCTTGAAAACAAGTAACCTGGATACCGGATCTAGCGTAAGCAATAAGATCTATGTTGAAACTGGTGAGACTATAGGATGTTACCAGTTTTCGCATTCCATGGGTGACGCGATAATGAATGAAATACCATGACTTTGTTGCGTCACAGGAAAGGACAATATGATATTGAAGGCATAATCCTATCTTTGTTTTACCAAAAAATGCGTATAACAGCAGTTTCAAAAGCTAATTCCAGAACAAAAATAGACGATTTTCAAAAAAAAATTCAACAATACCATGAGACGATTTTGATGCTTTTCATCTTCCCTGTCTGATATTTACCTACACATTTTCCTGTTTGTTTTTCCCCACACCGATACATTATCGAACCCCGAATAGGACAGCCCCGCATCTAATTCTTCCGGGAGTTTTCGAGGATTATAAATATTCCTTGGAAATAAATCCGGTATGACGCGGCGCGGCAAAAGGGCCGTCCGCTGGCCCGTAAATCTCCTCCGTCCGGATTCTTAATAGAATATTTCGGGGCGTGGATTATATGTCTCAACCGATACTTTGTTTAGTGTAATCCGGTTTCCGGGGCGATCCGAGATCCGATCCAAAGCCGCATTCGAACAGAATCAAAAAGTTGCGGGCTCCGTTTTGATCCGGATGAACTGTCGCGGCAACTTGTGTCTCGTGTGGTCGATGGGTATCGGGTCTGGGAAGCTTACGAGCCACTTCACAAAGTGAAAAAACTTGGGTGTAATTTCAATCAAATGGATTCCAGAGCAAACTCCGACGAATACAACACCTGAATATCAAAGTTGTGTCCTTTTTATTATACATTTCACAATTTAGTGTTGAGTGGTGTTAATTCCGATCTAATAGAAGTGAAAATGACACGAATGTGGTGAAGTAGAACGATTCTGAATCATAAAATCATAAGGAATACCAAATGGCTGAAATTTAATTTTCCCAATGTTGCTATCATTGACGTTAACGCATAAAAAACACCTATTATATCAAATTAACACCAAGTTACACCGTGTCATATCACGATGGAATCGAGGCGGTATATGAATCATCTAATATATATGGTAACAATAATCATTCGTTGAGTATTGCATCCTGAAAACACCAGATTTGATATAATTTAATAAAAACATTGTATGTAGTAATCTGAATGATTTGAATTTCATGCGATCATCCGTTCGATCTCAGAATCTTAATACTTTTGCCAATAGGTGGCACTGACGTCCTTCTCACCGTATCTGATTTCAATATTGGGCATGATATATTAGACGATTTTGATATAGATCATTATTAATTGGCCTAGTCCCTAGTACCACTGATCAGGATAAATAAGCCGAAACAGTTCGTCATCAACGAATTATTGTCCCTAGATCCTTCTGAGTCTAATTTATCATCATATGAATTATATTTCAATAGGTGATCTAACTTAGTAAAGTGACCACTAACATTGAACCACAGAAATCAACCAATGGGAGAAGTTACCCGACATGACAGATAATTCCTGCATAAATAGTTCTTTTTCCTTTTCCCTTCTTTTTCCTATTTTTAGTATTATAAGGTCTAAGACATAAAGATGTCTTAGACCTTACAATACTAAAGTATTTAGTATTTTAGTATTTTAGTATTATAAGGTCTAAGACATAAAGATGTCTTAGACCTTACAATACTAAAAACTTATGACTTGAAACTTATGACTTGCTGCATAAATCCTCCATTAGTAGCTTAATAGTCGGATCATAAGGAATTAAAGGTAACCCAAGGGCAAGAAAATATTGAAAGAATGGAAGAAGATGAGTAGATGTTCTCATACACTACTACTTCGAAGTTTTTGATGCTGACGATGATGATAATGATGAGGCTAGGATAATTTGGTCCCATCCAATGCATTCAGTGTTGAACCTGTTGTAGATTTTCCTTTTCTCTCAATACGAATAGCCATCAATAGGTGAATTCATGCAACATCACGCAAGTTAAGCTCAATTTATAAACTCCGCTGTCGTAGCTACAGTTGACGGCTGCCGTTCCAAAATGTATTGAGGAGAACGAAAACCAGCGGAGAAGGGCTTCGGATGACACTTGAAAAGCTAAGGTCCCCGTGAATTAGCGAATTAGCAAACCGCAAAAAAGTGACCCTGGCATGGGTTCCAGGTCACAGAGGACATCGAGGGAATGAAAAAGCTGACGAATTGGCCAGACAAGACTCGTCAATGGCATTTTACGGCCCAGAACCTTTTTGCGGCATAGCAAAAGCAATAATCAAGAAATCAACCAGCAAATGGGTGGCAGAACAGGCCCAAAGCTGGTGGGAACAAACCCCAGGTCAGAGACAGGCGAAAAGGTTTCTTAAAAGACCATCACCATTGCTCACGGCTGACCTACTGAGCAAGGATAGAAGATCCGTAAAAGCAATAGTAGGCATGCTTACAGGACACTGTAAACTCAATAAACATATGAAAAACATAGGTCTGGCAGAAGAAACCACATGCAGGTTTTGTCAGACAGAAGAAGAAACCTCCATCCATATCCTTTGCGAATGCGAAGGAATAGCAAGGACAAGGTTTTCACAGAAGGGGACGGAATACCCAGAGGCAGAAAGCTACGTAGTAGAGCCACTGTCAGGGATCCTGAATTTACTTAAAAAGACAAAGCTAGCGCAAGTCATCTAAATGTCAAGGGAACCACAATAGATCTGTAAAGGTCGCAGTGGAAATAGGTCGCATACAGCGCCACCCTTTATACATATCTATCTATCTAAGGTTCCCGTCTTCCTTATACTCATGCAAGTCCTAGACTTACGAGGGTTGCTTCGCAACCAAGTTGGTAGTTAAAAAAAAAGAATGCCTACATAATTTATGTATAATTCGAACCTAATGAATTGAATTAAATTGAGTCTAGTGATTTTACATGAATCCACCTTATACGAGTACTATTAGGTTTTTTTTTTCTACCCTCCTTTTCGTGATACGGGTAAAGATATCGGCCTGCTCTCTAGAACGATGGTCCCATCACCGTTACTAGTAATGCCGAGGAATCGATATCGCTTCTCTATCAAGCTCTGTGCTCTGTAGAGTATATAACCGATGCGATTTTCGTCGCAAATAACCGGACTGGGAAATCGAAATGGACTTCGATGAGGCGGTGCGTGATCTCCAGATTGCATTTGGAGGCGATGGAGGTTCTTTCCGAACTTTCGTTTGACTGCTCTTTCAAGTTTGTCTTGAGCCCATCGTTTTGATCAATTCTCATCGAGAAACTCTGAAGGTAGTTTTTATTACATCCTCGAAATAGTTTTCATTTTTTCAAAGTCATACAAAACAGCTTTCTAGTAGCGATGTTAATTGTTGCAACAAGCTGCCATCAGCCGCCATACGCTATTGTCGTAATTCGCGGAACTACTGGGTGATTCAAAACCTGATGTAGATATTCAAAGGGCGTATTGCTGGGATCTGGATTAGTTTTTTTATATCAAATGTTTCCTAAAATGCACCTCATTCGAGATACAGCCACTGTAAATTGCGTAATGAAAAACGATTATTTTAACTTGTAACTATAATAACTGATAGAAACTTTTGAAAATTGTCATGTTCCCTTTTTTAGGCACCAATATTTCATGCTTGAAAAGGAATATCGAAGTTCTAACAGCACAATCTTGTTGGTATTTTCACATTATCAGTTTAACAAAACGAAGTCGGCTTAGTGCGATTTCTATTGATTATTTGTTGTGCATTATGTTTATATGAAAAAATGTTTCATTTTGATCCCAGCAATACGTCCTTAATATATACACATGCATCGAGTATCGAATCACCCCGTATAGCAGTCGTCGGCCGTTTTGCAAAGGTCACATACTCTTGGATTCCACATCTGGAGGAAAGAATTGTCACATATAGTTTGTTAATTCAGCACGACAGAGTGAGAGCGATCTTTTCAAATATGAACAGGAAAAAATTAAAAAAATAGCCTCCTCGTTTTTTCACGGTCGATGGTAGGTTAGACGTTTCTGGAGAGCAAGACGTAGGATTATTCTGAAAATTTGGTTTCTCAGGTAATCAGGTTTGTTCTATCGATCTAAAATATTTTTAGCGTTGCGGCGTTGCCGATTACATTGAAAAGTAGCAGCAACTTTGTTATTTCAAATGAAACACTCTGTATTTTATTTCATTTTTAGGTTCTTCCTGAAGAGCTGATTTCGTCGATCTATAATACTTGGGGTATAGAGAGAAAGATTACAGAGATATAGGGTGTAAAAAATCGAGATTTTTCAAATTTAGGAATTTTTTTTGTCGAAACTATTCATTTTTTCTCAAAACGGCTTACATGTCCCTATGTTAACTTTTCATTCAATATCTACTGACATTAAATTGAAACAAATACAGGGTGGTGCAAAACTCAAAATTCTGAACCACCCTGTATTTGTTTCAATTAAATATCAATCGATAGTAAATGGAAAGTTGAGATAGGAATATAAAAACAATTTTGAGCAATAATGGATAGTTTCGGCACAAAAAATTCCTAAAGTTGAAAAATCTCGATTTTTCACACCCTATATCTCTGTAATCATTCTCCCTAGACCCCAAGTATGAAGCATTGATGAAATCACCTCTTCAGGGAGAATTCGAGAATGTAACAAAATAAAGGGTGTTCCATTCGAAATAACAAACTTGTTGCTACTTTTCGATAGAAGCGGCATCGCCGCAACGCTGAAAATATTTTAGATCGATAGAATAAAACTGATTACCTAAGAAACCAAATTTTCATAATAATCCTATGTCTTGTTCTCCAGAAACGTCTAACCTACCATCGACCGTGAGTTACCCTGTATATATCTCATATCTCTGAAGATATTCAGAAATGTATGGATCGTTTGACGTCATCTTATTGAGCATAGAACTAGGCAACTTTGTCATTTTTTAGAAAGGCGCGGATTTCCGTGAACTACAAAAAAAACTTTGATAGGAGTCTGATGAAGATTGAACTTTGAGATGAGACCATGCTGTGCAGCATTGAGACATCAAAAACTGTGTGCCTTCATCATAAGTGCGTGTCTTGATATCCATTCCACCTCAAAATCTACTTTTATATATTTTCGAATAAAAATTAAAACCAGTGCTTTGTGAGAAAGATTTCATTGTGTCGTAGATGAACTCTGCAGTGCGATATCCAATTGAGGTTATGATATTGTTATGATATGTTATACGAATCAGTGATGGCTTTGAGAGTTATTGAGCTATCAGTTTCGAATGAACACTCTCAGGATGATAGTTCTTTCAACGAGAGTCTTCCATCTGGACATTTGAAATTTGTAAATGTGTAACTTCTGATCCTGGAAAATGATAGCCAGCATGAACAATGGAAGTTATGATTGATACCTCTTGTATGTTTAAAATTGAACTTTCCGTCAGACAATCAATAATTAAATGAAGGTAAGACACAAGCAAATCTTAAGAAACTTGCCAAAGCATTTGAAAAAAGGGCGACGGACACGCATAGTTCTTAGACCCATAAAAAATGCAAAAGGATTTCAGAAGTGGGATCGTATAATTCAAAATTCCTCCACTTCGACTCGAAAAAAAAATGTCCTCCGGGGGCGAACACCCTGTATACGGGTAGCGCACCCGTCCGATCGACGCGTGGAGGTGCTCGAATCCGGAGCAGGATAAAACGGTCCGAGCGTGGTTAAGTGCCGCTATCCAGTCTTTGTCCTTGCACGGATTGCTCTTCGTTGGTATGCCGAGGAGGAGAGGGCAAGAGGGGTGGCACGGGTGCAGGGGAGGGGAGGGGGGGGAAGAACCCGGCGAATGGAAATCTCATTATCGGACCGCGGACGCCGTGCGAATTCGCGAGTTTTTTCCTTTCGCCGTCGATTTCTGAGCCGATCGAGGGGGACTCGATATATCGACTGAGTTGTCTTGTCGGTTTAGGGGATCATTGGGGTAGTTTTTGAGGTTTGAGATCGATCCGCAACATTCTATTGATGAATAATCATCAATATGATCAGTTTTACAGAGATGAACATTATTTTGGACAGTACCGTGCGTTTTTATTGATTCAACTCTTTGCGGCACAACAGTTTCAAATTTAGTTATGGAAATCATCCATGCTCATCAAAGTGGTCCAGATTTGAATCAAAACGAAGATAAAAACTCAAAGTCGGTCGACCACAAAATATAATGGGAAATCCAAAAAAATTTTGTAACTAGTTTCGGCTTAACAGCCATCATCAGACAGAAGAATCAGTCTAGAAAAATTTAAAAATTGTTATACATTTCAAAAGATTAATGTGCCTACATACCTAATATTCAGTGAAATTAGGTATGTAGGCACATTAATCTTTTGAAATGTATAACAATTTTTCAATTTTTTCTAGACTGATTCTTTCGTCTGATGATGGCTGTTAAGCCGAAACTAGTTACAAATTTTTTTTGAATTTCCCATTATATTTTGTGGTCGACCGACTTTGAGTTTTTATCTTCGTTTTGAGTTTCAAATTTTATTATGACCTAGTGGCACAGGAACTTTTTTTACTAATTTTTAATAATAGATATGGAAATCATGTGCTGAGGGAACTGATAAAATACCTCAGATGAATGTTTTTTTCAAACAACTTATTCAATGTTTGTTTTATAGGTGGTACCACAGTTGTACCACTGTGATATATCGAAAACTATTAACAAAAAAATACTCAAATCAGGAATTGAATACATTGAAACAGTTACTTTTACTATTCAAACAAAGTGGCACTTCACATATCTGGCAATGCCATGGACTTCGAACTTGATGTTTTTTTGTACTGCAGACCTCACATAATACTCTTATGCCACCGGCTCATGATCTACAGAATGTAGTCGAATATCATTAAGAAAAAATGGTATGTGACCTTGTATGCACTTCCAGAACTATTGTCATCTAAATCCATCAGAAGTTCAGGTACAACTTCCTGTTTTTGACTTTCCTCGTCGGAATCATCATCTTAGTCGTGATCAACCGATTCATCAATAGATGGAATACTATAAAAATTATACCAAAGCAGTTATTGATTTCATTTTCAAATCCATCCACTGTCATATCAACTAATGTTAAAGGTAAATTCTCAGTATCGTGATCCATGACACCTGCAAAGATAAAAATCAATAGATTTTAGTCAGATTCAGATATTTTGAAAAATTGACCAAGTGGCATGGTGGTACCTATAAGGGACTCGATTATTTTTTACAATCAAACAACTATTCTGATGAAATATGAATTCTAAATCGATTTAAATCACTTATCAAACTCTATAAATCTCTATACTTTACAAAACACACCAATTGGAAACTTTCATACAATGTAAGTCCATGTACAAAAACAACTATTGAATAACAGATGATTCAACACGGTCCATCAGTTGATACATCTTGCCATATCGAAATCAGTCAAATTTCTGAGAAACATTGCCATCTATTATTACTCATGACAACCTCATGGAGCTTCCAAAAAGGTGAATCGGCCATCATAGCAATATGCAGCTTCCTGTAAATGCCTAAATTGAGTGGTACCTCTAGAGCACCACCATGTCGATCAGGCATAATATCAGGTGGTACAATGCGTGTACCATTAAACCGGAAAGAGATAAAAAGGGGTCGATTTTTCATAAAATCATATCAGGCATTTTTTTACAGGAGATCCAACCTCATATTATTGTTGTCCATGATTCGAAACCCCTATATATGAATTTTCACCTACTTTCTATACAAAGTTTTGAATAAACGGGCACATCGAACATGCATTTTTGCGTGCGTAAATACTCGTTTTAACGGAATTTTCAGACGAACGATCGTCACATTCATAGATATGATAAATATATATGATTTCTTCGTCCTAGATTTTTCTTCGGTGCATTTGTTTTACGTGCACCAGTTTGTTAATTGTGTTCTAATGCTTCTATAGAATATATTTTTGTTCTTACATTTGTGTACAAGATATTATAAAAAAAGAGCTGTATCAAGTCGAATATTTTTGTTTCACGAAATAAATTATCAGTAGAATAACTCCTATTTTTGTGGTGAATAATTTTTAGAAAATATTTTTGTAAAGTTAGATCGTAGACAAAATCATTTCATTGTGGTCGTTGATGGTCAGTAGTGATCCAGAGGATTAATTTGTTTATGCATTTCCAATTAATTTCTTTATGAATTTGCATATTTCAACATGCTGGCGTTGGCCTCATAAATTAACTCTATTTTGATTTTCCTCTGGTTTTGTATGAGCCTAGCTAAAGTGTCACCACCGCCCGTTCTTCCGAGCGAAAGGAGAAACAAGCCGCCGGCTCGAAGGAACAGCAGGCCGTCGTCCGGCCTTTATAGATTTCCAAAATATGCTGTGCGGGCATTTCTCGAGCGACCCTTTCGGCCCATTCGGCCCCGTTTATGTCCTCCTTCCGAGGCGGCGACGACGTTGAATGGCAGATATATATCGACACGAAGTGCATCCGAGATATTTACGCAGTTTACGGGGGTTGTTCGGACATCAAAGACTCCGATGTAATTGAGTAATCCCAGTGATGGGGCCTGCCGTCGATTGAGGATTCGTTGATGACAGATGGAGAATATATTTTAATATGGAGAGGGAGATAATCACCCGAATATATCTGTTTGAAATGATACCACAGAGTACTGAGAAAAGAGATAATCGAACTAAACTCCAACCTCCTTACCAAAACGTCCTGTGTTTTCAAAAGCACCTTTTGGAATATTACATGTTAGTACTCAACTCTCTAAAATACTCATTAATCCTATATCGACTACTTAACTCTCTAAAATACTCTTTAATCATATATTGATTGACTTATCGTTCGCAATTTAAATTTATTTTTCTTATCGAGAGGATGGATTTCAGAAATCTGGGATTTGTTAACTCATACCCATTCAATCCTTGCATATACTTTAATATTAGAAATGACTAGTATTTTATGTTCTGCCGCTTATTGAAGTATAATCTTCCTTAAGTATCTAAGTACAACTTCTTTAGCACATTTGAAGTTTTGGTGGATACGATTCTAGCGAACGCACCAATGATTTTTATTATTTTGGAGGAAGTGGATACATAATATATAAAAAAGACAAAGTAATAGGATATATTATCGGAATTCTGAAAGATATGAACTAGGTACTTCAATTTGTTCACAAAAATACAGGTTCGTATTGAAAATTAAACAAAGCACAGTAAATCATAGCAAAAGTTAACCTAACTTGGGATGATACATTATATTGTTACAGCAAAGTTTACCAAATACTACTCTAGTATACAAGCTGTCCATTTTTGGAGTACCACTATGAATTTGGTTGAATTTGGGGAAATTTGATTATTTTAGTGCTGAATAATAATCTGGGAAGAAATTTGGAATATCTTCAATAGTTTTGAAAATATCGAGAAAAACAAACTGTTATTCTTGATTTTTGCTTTCGTTCTTTTTTTACGATAAACTAATCACACTATACAGGGTGCCTACAATAATTTCATAGGGACAGTTTTGCGGTGTCTCCCAAACGGTAAGGAATCGAAAGACGAATATATTATGAGAAACTTGAGTAATTTAAACCACTTCAATGTGCCGTTTTGAAAATAGGGGAAAAATTAACAGTTCCTGAGTTATCGGAAGTATTCTTACTTTATAGTATCATATAAATAAACAACTCAGATTTTTATTTCCATGCAAATTATATTTTCCAAAATCGTAGCAAAGCGCTTTCGACTATTACGTCATCATCATTGCATACTTGTTAGTTATTTACAAGAATTCCATAAAATCATAAAAGTATACATCTGCTACAAAATGCTTCCCACATCAATAAAATATAGGTATTTGGTTTTCCCAACATTGAGATAAAACCGTTGAAAAAATTAAAAAAATTGAAAATTTGAAAATTGCCAACGAATGTTACATGTTGACTGTTCAAAAGTCCACAGAGTCCACTTTTATTAAACTGATACATGCACACAGCCGATAAAATCTGTCACTTTTCATATATATAAGTCTGTCATATAACCTTTGTAAATGATAAAAATCGAATGAAATTTCATTAATGATGAATTTATAAACTCAACTAAACCAAGAATTGAATTAACAACCATGAATTAAGAAAGATGTATACAAGAAAATCCCATCGAGATTTTTTAAAGTTTTTTTCTGTCATTTGAATTGATAATTAACAACTAAGAAGATGGTAATCTTTCATGTTTTCAATTAAAAATAAACATGCAAAAGGAATATTTGAACACAGAACCATTTCTTTGCTCTAAATTTCAGGGACGTAACAATTAAAAAACCTAATTCTGAAATGATGTTTATTAAAGTTGATGTATTTGTTATAGTTATTGATTTTTAATTCGAATTCTCAGTTCAGTTGAGTATATAAATTCACCATGATGGAAAAAATCACTCAACTCAAGAAATAGTGCTATCACCTTGTATTCTGTAGTCTTTGGATATCTATGGTTATAGTGTCCACTCAATTCATTCGCTCAATGTCCGATGCCGCCGGACGATCTCCTCAAGCTACACAACATCGCATCTTCCGAGCACAAAAAACCGAATCTATTAACCATAAAACGATATCCGTCGATCCAATCAATGCGCCGCACAGCTCTGGATTTAGCCGGGGCGCAATGGGGAGCAAATAGAGCGCACCGGACTCAATAAAACAAATCCCATCTGCGGATCGGCTTTCCGTTCAGTTCAGGCCGCATAAATCCGCGGACGCGGACTCCGCAATAAATGTCCGGGAACGCAAATCTCCGGGAGCTGGTAACGGAGTCTAAATGAACACCTAGTAGGGTAAACAGGGGTTATGACGCGCACCTCTATAAGTCAATGAATATGGTGCATAACAACATGCCACCATGCATACATAAAACGGAGGAGGGAAAGGGCCTCTAACACAGTAATGAGCTGATCGTGATGAGCAGGCCGATCCGCAGATATTATCCGCGAACTTGCCCGCTATAAAATTCGCCTACACACGAAGAGTCTATTGTTGGCGGTCCATGGCCATGGATTCCCAAAGCAAACGCCAAATTGCTGCAACAATCATTGACATTTCAGAAATTTCAAAACTCAAAAAACGGGAAGTATGGTAAAAGTATCAGTAATCGTCAGTGACCTGACGTAGCAATCATCAATTATAAATAACCTAGTACATCATAACATTTGATTTTCACTATAATAGTCAGTGAAATAGTGGCAGCCACTGTCCTTTTTTTGATCTGTGAAACAGCGTTCACAGGGAGATTGAAGATTTCACATGATTTCTTAGTGAATTTGTTAAGGGGAGTGAAATTTTTGAACTCGCACATACATTCACAGATAGCATGAAGATGAGTTGTTATGGATTTGTTGCGATGTTGAGTATTAAATGAGGCTATTCATTTTGATCATTTTTGGTTAAACATTGAAAATTATTGTATTTCGACTATGACGAACACTGGTACAAGGAAACTGTGTTATATCCCAGTATTCGTCACCACTGACGGTTTCTGGGACGAATGCATTTTAGTTGTTGAGAATTGAATTGAATTCCCTATTATATCCACAATAAGTAAACTGCTACATGATATAATTTCACCAAATTCTGAAGTTTTTGAGGAGCAGTATTCGTGTAGTTTGTGTAGGGGAAAGTGTTGAATCTGACGATTATAGGGACCAACAACTGACGAATACTGATTTTTCATTAATATCAATATCAATGGTTTGGCTAATAGTGAATCACGAATCAGAACAGCAAATTCAGGAAATAATGTTTAGTTCGCAACAGCATACCTACATCTGCCACCACCTTGATGGAACCTTATAAAAATCTTTATTTTGGCCGTCTATACCTATTTCTACTATGAATTCGGAGACGCAAATCAACAGTAATTCTCGGAAAAGGAACAGGACAAAGCTCAAATGAATAGAGAAAACAAAATAAATAGAGAAGGATTTGCAAGAAAAAAATGACATTATATTAGGCGATGAGGGAAGAGAGAGAAAGGAAAATTGTTCAGTTGATTCATTGATTGATCAGATAGATGGTACTACAAAACCTGATATAGAGATGATGGGTTCGAACACGATATGATACAATTAATGCCTATAGCCTATTAATATTTGATGAGTGCAATTCGTGCAAACATATCAAAGGGTGTAAAAAATTTCATTGCTCATTTTATGAACGAAAAATAAAGTGTTTTGAATGCTTATTTGAAATAATTCGTCATTCCACATATTGACGAATATTCAGATACTTTTATGACGAATACTGGTGTAGGATCAAATTTGATGTGACGGATGGTACTTTTTTATTATTTTATTAATAATCTCAGCTGAGCATTATGTTATCACACTAGATCTATTTTTACCATCAAATAGACACTTCAATAGAAGTCCACCTTGAATCTCATTGTTTTGAAGAACAGAGTATCTGTTATACATCTGTTATACATAATTGTAAAGTTTAATACTGGTACATTTACCTTATGGACTAAAAAGTGGTTATTGAAACGAAGTGCGTGGTCTCATATGAATCTCCTTACAGAAACCTTCTGAGGATAGAAGAAAATATGTCCCTAGTACTGTTAAATAAAGTTAGGCCTTTGATTGAAGTGACTCTGCTGGAATGAATTAATTCCGGAAATATTATGTAGGAGGAAGGGTTGTAGATCTTTTCATAACCTACAACTTGGCAATTTAACTTTACTCCATAGGACTTGTAGTTTTGCCGGAAATCGAGATAAACCGTTTTTTACCCATAAACCCTCCCTCTCTTCCCATTTCTCGACCTCAGATCGCCCGTAAATTATTTTTTCTTTGATTTTTGTTATATTCTCTTTCTTTTCCAATGGGTTTCATCCTACTATTTTTTTTTCACTTTTCACCATTTTCAAAGGCTTCAGCACTGGTCTAGTTGTCAATCAACGGCCTTTGACAATTTTAACGGAAAAACTCGGCCTGCAATATTCTTACGAGATATAACAGAAGATGGAGTTCTAGATATAGACGAAGTAGAAGCTACATATTTGAGACGAAGATACTGATATAGGTTCAAAATAAAAGACGAATTAAGAAGAAGATTCCGAAATGAGTATCTAAGTACTTTTTTCGTGAAAAATCGAAAGTAATCGATTAGAAAATCGGTTCCTAAAGTAGGAGATTTAGGATTCATAGCAATAGAAAATTCTACGTCTTAAAGTTCCGTCAGGTAACAAATTCTGAGACCAATTCAAAGATTCTACCCATTGGAAATTTCCGAAGATGAAGAAGTTAAAAACATGAAAGCGAAAATTCCAGAAGAAATAGAGAGAAAATCAAGTCATGAACTAGATCCACCACAGCCAATAAGTGTTGAAACGGATTGTTTTGGTCAACTTGACAAAGCGAAAGATGGATTCAAGAGAGTAACCCGTTCTGGAAGAATTGTTAAAACTCCCAACAGACTTGATTTATGATTCGAGAATAAATTTCTCCGAAATCATTTTGTCTCCGTGGGAAAATGAGTAGATTTATTGATAGTTATAGAAACTTTATACTCAGTATATGAGATATTTCAAAATGTTACTTTTTGATTGATTTGATAAGCAGTTAGGTTTTTTAGTGTATTTGTCAAATAAACTACGCAACACTAATTACGTCGCACCCCGAAATTTTGCCCCTGTTTAAATTTGAATAACTTTTCTATTCTCTGAAAAAATTGAATTCTGTTTCCACTGTTCGCTAGCTCAGTCCTTCAGCTATAATCTCGTACTTCTTCGATACATAAGGTTATTTCCATAAAATTGCTACAGGATGTTTTTTGGAACTGTGCAAAATTTCGAAATTTTCAAAAATATCCCAAATGAAGAAAAACTGTTTTTTTCAACTTTAACAGCAGAGGCATGAAGATTATCTCATTACCTTTGGCCATTTCCGAAATTGTCTTCTTATCACTTTTCTTTACAGAGCGATCTCAAAAAATCAATTTTTTGGTTTTGCAGTCATAACTTTTTTCCTCTTCAACCGATTTTGAAAATCTCAGGATCATTTTGAAGCTGAAACCTCATATGAGAAGATTTGAAGATCAGAATCAACTCAAGATAAACATTCAGAATCGAGGGTTTCCTCAAAGGTGACCCAAATCTGAAACACTCTGTAAATCCCGACTGTGAGGAGAATTAGATGAAAATCAACTTGTTTTCGGAAGGATCTTTCAATCTGGACACATCCAGATCTTTTTTTCTTTCAGTAGTCAAAAATTGGGCGTGAGAAAACCGAATTGAAACGCCATGTTCTAGAAAAAAAATCAGCTAAAATAAATGCATGGTCCGTAACCAACGTAAAAAAAATCATAATGAGTGACTGACAAGACAGGTTGAAAATTACGTTCTCGTGGAAATAAAGACCAGGACAGAAAAAACTATTCGTAGGTCTTTCTTTTCTGAAGATATAAGACTTCATAAAAAAATTCAAAATAAAAAAAATTCAGAATACAACAAAATTTCAGGGTAACACTCCCACCCCCTTTACAAAGTCTTCCATCATGTTTTGGATTTTTTTCAGAGAATTTAATTTTTTAGACCCCAAAAAAAATGTTATACGTACGTAAAAAGTTATACGTATTTTTTTATCTCTTTGAACAACTTTTTCCGCTGAACACAGCTATGGGTACCTCTGGTCTCAATTCTGAAAAATAACTTTTTTTCACCCTGTACATCAAACTATGATACTTGGAGAACTCGAGTTTGGGCGATTCTTAGTAGTTTTGTACGAAACTCACGAAAATTATATGTAAAAAAATCACAAAAATCTCCTTCCCCTTCATCCGTACCCAAAGTACCCCGAGGGGGCAAGGGGGGTGAAAGAATTTTTTTTAAATATCTGATCCCGATGTGGGGGTCGGGTGAAATATGTTTACCGATATATCCATGGACGTATAAACACTGTGTTTATACGTCCATGGATATATCTAACCGTTTGACCAGACAAAAATTTACCCGCAAAAAAAATTTTGGGGGGGAAGGGGTAAAAAAATTTTTTTAAGTTTTTTTGCTGGTGATATTTTCGTTTCGATCATACAACGTTTTGGATATTTTTCTTTTTTAATCGGGATTTCGAGGGGGATTTAGATTTAGGTCACCTTTGCAGAAACCCTTGATCTTTAATATTTATTTCAGTCAATTCTAATCTTCATGTCTGTTCATCTAACTTTTTAGCTTCAAAATGATTCTGAGATTTTGAAAGTTGGTTGAAGAGGAAAAAAGTTATGACTGCAAAACCAAAAAAATTATTTTTTGAGATCACTCTGTAAATAAAAGTGATAAGAAGACAATTTTGGAAATGGCCAAAGGTAATGAGGTAATCTTCATGCCTCTGATGTTAAAGTTGGAAAAAAACTGTTTTTCTTCATTTGGGATCCTTTTGAAAATTTCGAAATTTTGCACAGTTCCAAAAAACATCCTGTAGCAACTTTATGGAAATAACCTTATGTATCGAAGAAGTACGAAATTATAGCTGAAGGAATGAGCTAGCGAACAGTGCAAACATAATTCAAATTGTTAAAAGAAGAAAAAAGTTATTCAAATTTAAACAGGAGCAAAATTTCGGGGTGCCACGTAATTAGTGTTGCGTAGTTTAGATGTTCTAATTTTGTCTGAGTAATTTTATCGACTTTCGAAGCAGCTTCTCATATTAAGATATTCCTTCAATCGGCGATTGATAGAATAAACCGTTACTATTTTTGTTTTGTGATATGTAACGCTGGTTTCGATTCAGAACGACAATGACCGGACTAAACAAAACAAATCCCATCTGCGGATCGTCTTGCTGCATAAATCCGCGGACGCGGACTCCGCAATAAATGTCCAGGAACGCAAATGCCGAGCGACATTTGCCGGTAACGGCGTCTCGGCCGCCGTTATTATATGCGGCGACGCCAAAAAACCAGATGGCGCCGCTGCGGTCACTTTTATGGGCGTCCTACACGCATCTAATTACGGGCCGCTACGAGCTGATTATTGCACGCCGTTTTTTTGCCGATGGTTATGGGGCGATATTGGGGCATCGGAAGGGATGATGTCCGAGGGGTGGCCGGTTTTTTTTCTTTATGGCGGAGGAGTCGTGCGATTTATGGGCCGCCGGGCCTTGTCCGACGGGGTTCGGCGTTCAAGGTCGCACGCTAAGGAATTGCGGAGAGGTCGCAGATTTCTTATTTTATTCGAGGAAATTTCGACTGAAATCTCGGAATAAGTAGGAAGTTTCATTTTGAAATTACGATTTTTAGTATGAAATTTTGTTTTTCAACTAGTTTGTTACTCGGTTTCATAGAAAAATAAGACTTTGAATTTGACATTTAGCTTACTACTTTTAGCTCGAAATCATTACTTTATCTCGAAACTCGAACTTTTCACGAAATCATAACTGTTTACCTTGGAATTCTGTCATTTAATACTCGACCTTTTGGTGTACAATCACGACTTTCATGTCGAAAATATGAGTTTTACTACGAACTTGAGTTAACTACCTTTATCTAGGAGTTACGTCTTGTATTTCGGTATTTTGACCTTCACCTCAAAAACTTTGACTTACTCACGAAATCACGGCATACACCGAAATTACAATACTTATATCTTGAAATTCTGACATTTAATATTCAGAATTTCGATTTATAACTCAAAAAATTTCGACTACAAACTCGACGACTTTTATCTCAAAATCCAGACTTAATGCGAATTTTTCACTTTTTTATTTTCAAATTGTGACTTCTATTCGGCATTATGATATTAACATCAAAACTGAACATATTGTTCTTTACATTTAGACAACTCGAAACTGTGAAAATATTCTGAAGACATTCTGGCATTCAAGTCGAAATCACTTTGTACCTACTATCCAACTTGAAATTTTCACCATCGACCCAAAATTCCGATATTCCTACCTTCATCACAAAATTCAGCCTCTTTTTCACCAAAATTACGAATTGTAACCGGAACTTACCATACTTTTATACTTTGAAGCTATATGGTATTTCCTAAGAAATTACGGTTTACATCATGAGATAATTTTTCTAGACATTTAGACTACAAACTTGAAATTCTGTATTCAACAAAAATGTAACAAAAATGATATCGAATCATAAGATTACATGTCAGATTGAGAAATGTGCATATCAGCTACAATTATTATAACATTAAAACTCAATTTTCTCGAAACGATATGTTTTTCAACTTCTTATTTCTTTCTAACTTCTAATCAGCCTACCAAACTTTACCAGCGACTCGATCAAAAAAAGGGAAAACTGAAATGAGATCGAATAAACATGGGTAGAAATTGACTCTAAGGGAGTTCAAGGCCTTCCTGAAGGGTGCTCCTGAGGATGGTATTTCCTGAATTTTTCCGAAACGCTGTCATAAAATTATTCGGTAGAAAAACTAAGCTTTTCATGTCCAATGCAGTGAAGAAAGAATAGTTTCGAAATTTTGTTCGGGATTGTATAATACTGGGTGGGGTGAGTTCATTATTGTTTCTGACTTCATTCCATGCAAATTATAGGTTGATTTGGTTCAGAACTATGGATATTTAGATCGTTTCACACGTATTCTTGTGTCGTATCGATCAGATGTGCCATTTTCGAGTACAATCTACACCTTTTCAAGTTGTATTTCAGAAAGCATCAATTGAATTTCAGAATAATCACTTGTATTTCAGAAAGTATCAATTGTATTTCAGAATAGTGAGTTGAATTTCAGAAAGCGTCAAATGTATTTCAGAATAGCGAGTTCGATTTCAGAAAGCATCAATTGTATTTCAGAATGTGAGTTTAATTTCAGAAAGCGTCAATTGTATTACAGAAAAGTCAACTGAATTTCAGAATTCGTCATTTGAATTTCAGAATATATCATTTGTATACAAATAACGAATTCTGAAATTCAATTGACTATTCTGAAATACATTTGACGCTTTCTGATATTGAACTGACCATTCTGAAATTCAATTGATGCTTTCTGAAATGAAACTCGCTATTCTGAAATACATTTGACGCTTTCTGAAATTCAACTCACTATTCTGAAATACAATTGATACTTTCTGAAATACAAGTGACTTTTCTGAAATTCAATTGACGCTTTCTGACATTAACTTGATGGTTTCTGAAATACAACTGGAAAAGGTGTAGTAGTAGGTATGAAAAATTGCGCGATTGTTTCTTCGACATTTTGGTGACCAAAACGATTCGCAGGCCACAATAAAAAATAATTATTATTTACATAGCGTTTCAGAAAAACCATCACCAGTAGCTCCCTCAAGAGTGATTTTTCGATTTTTCACCCTGTTTCTGATCGTAGACGTTTGACAGAATGAAGAATTCTCCTTCGGACGATAATGCAGTGATTCTTATTAGATATTTTCAAAACGTCGCTTTTCAAAACAACTATTTCAACCTTTTTCCGGAAAAAACATTACAAGTGTTTAAAAAATAAGACTTGATATGGGGATTTATAATTTAAAGCAACTTGTTTCTATTTCACCATTTGGCAACATCGACTGCAGATGTCATAAATAATAAAGGACAACAAATCCATTACATAAATTAGGTGAATGAACTAGTCATATTTTGATCAGGTAAGGACACAGAACTTATACTCCCAATAAGTTCTGTGGTCTGTGGGTTAGGTGCCATTCTGCTTATTTCTATTCCGTGCTCCTCAACTCAGTTTTGGAGGTTATGTTTATATTTGACTTGTGGATGGATTGGTGTTTTTGTTGGACTGAAATTTATGTTCTGACTGATTATTTTTTTGATATTAGCAGTTTGATTCCTTATTTATACATTGTCATCAGGTGTACATAATAAGAGTGTGGCCAAATGTGAGTTGTTATTCTTATAGCCTACTAGGCGCTGTTGCCAATTTGTGAACCAGAAACAAAGCAATTTATAATTTGAAACCACATATTTGAAAAATTAATTCAGATAGTTTCCGCAACGAATTCGAGAAATTCATGAATGAAATTCATAATCAATAAGTTCATACTTGAATTTATTGCTGTAATAAACCGAATTGAGGAATATTCCCCATTTGTTATACAGGTTGAACTCCCTATGACAGCTCCTATCGAAAAAAAAACCTCCTAATTTCAAAATCCTTCAGACGAAAATTCGACAGCCATGGAAAATTCCTGGAGCATTTCCCGTTCCAAGACGATTATCATCGATTTATAATGTAATCAGAGCAGTTCAAAGCCAGCCGAATCGCTCACTTCCCTCTCCTGCTTGAGCCTGTCGGCGTCTAAAACTCTAAATTGAAATAAAATTACAAAACGACTCGCAATTAGCGAATAGGCGTTGCCGACCTTGCACACCAAGAGGGATCATATTCTTGATTTGACAAGTGACGTGCACTGGGGCGGGCGATCCCGCAGTTTCGTCGCTCGACGTGATTTTCCGTTTAAGGGTCGCCACCCCCCGAGGAGAGGGTAGTTCTCACCCCGCACACCGCATGATATACTACCGATAGGGGACCAGCAGACTATATCAAGTGGAAAACCTCCACCCTCCGTTTAGTGACAGAAGAACTGTGCTACAGGGTTGCCAGACGAGTTGATTTGCCTTTCTATATACAGTGCTTTTCTCTAATGTCCCCCCCCCTCCCTTTCATTTTTTGAACGGGTCAACTCAAAAAATTGGAATGTGGGATAATGAAATTGAAGCATGGATACTTAATAGTCCAAAAAACCTGAAGGATTTGAGACCTATAAGCATATTACCAACGCTGTCAAAAATCCTAGAAAAAATTATGAATATACAAATTAGGGAGTACTTAGAATTACACAAATTATTACCAGTCAATCAGTCAGGTTTTCGGCCCCACCACAGTTGCTCTTCCGCACTACTCAAGGTTACGGACGACTTATTTTCTGTCATTGATGAGAATCGGATGGTTACACTTGTCCTATTAGACTATTCAAAGGCGTTCGACCGCATTAATCACGAACTTTTACTAGCAATATTACACTATAATGGTTTTACCAATAGTGCACAGCTCATGATGAAGAATTATCTTTCTAATCGCGTACAGTTTGTGAAAATTCGCGACAAGTATTCCGCTCCATTAAATCTCAGTACTGGAGTTCCCCAAGGTTCAATCTTAGGCCCGTTACTTTTTATGATGTATACAACCAATTTGTCTACTCATTTATCACAATGCGAATCCCACTTTTATGCGGATGATACGCAAATTTATTATTCTTTCAGTCTCGATAATTTACAAGAAGCATGTACTGTTCTCAATGAGGATCTGAAGAATTTGTCAGAAGCATCCAAAGACCATTGCTTGATCATCAATCCTTTAAAATCCAAATTGTTGAATTTTGGGAACAAAAACCATCGAATTCAGTTACAGGAACAAATGAATATTACAATTGATTCAGAACCCCTCGAAATCATCGATTCTGCAAAAAATTTGGGTTTGATAATGGACTCCGAATTGAGGTTCAGTAAGCATGTAACAAAAACCATAAGGACGGCCTATTGCAATCTCAAACTAATTTATAACAATTCAAAAATTCTTGACTTCAAGACCAAACAAATACTCTGTGATACCATGGTATTGAGCCATTTCAATTTCGCTAACATTGTGTATTACCCATGTCTAACGAATCATGATAAAAATCGCATTCAACTTGTGCAAAACGCTTGTGCCCGACTAATTCACGGAGTGAGAAAACGCAATTCCATTTCGCATAAAATTAAACACTCCGGATGGTTGACGATGGAGCAAAGATGGATTTTGCATTTGAGCTGTTTCACTCATAATTTAGTCCATTCTCAAACACCAACATATTTATTTGAAAAACTACAGTTCCGAGAGAATGTTCACACAATCAACACCAGATATAGGCACCGCCTCAATCCTCCAAAGCACCGTACATCTCTCTATCAACGATCATTTTCATATAATGCTACAAAAATTTACAACGCCATTCCTGACTCAATAAAAATTATGAATAAATTCAAATTCAAGAACTCGCTGAAGGGACTGTTGCTCGAGGGTAAGTTTCATGTATTATGAGCGCTGTTATCTTCCAGATGAATGTTCTGATTCTTTTCTGAGAAATATTTCCCCTAGTTACCTCCATCAAAACTCTTTTGCCTCCAATAGAAAGAAATATTGTTTTTAATTTAATAATGCTCCTGATGTTTCAGGTTCAGGACATACGTTATGATTTTGATATGGGTTGGATGGAAGAGCAGTAACCACTATCTTCGGATAGGGGCGACTGAATTCCGCCCTTTCATATTGTTGATTTAATTTATTCTAATCGATGTGAACCATTGCTTGATAATTATTGACAATATGAATAAAGACAAATTATTATTATTATTATTATTATATTTTGGAATGAAACTGTCACGATGGCGACTGGGCGCTATATGGAAAAAAAAAATTAAATTGAAAGGGGGGTATTTTGACACATCATTCTGAAGCTCCTGACGAATACTTCACAATCCTAGAATATAAAGTGAATATCTTCGCCTACTACAAAATGGCGGAACATTTAATAATCGCCTGAAGGGTTAATGAATAGATGTTGAGAAAGCCCAAAAATAATCTTTTCTTCCAATTTTTATTGAGGAAAAATGATTTTCAATAGTTTCTCAACATAATCTAAAATTAACTAACACAATATCAATTAACATCAATCAAGATCATAGATCCAGGACCTCAAACTAAAAGACTAACTACAAAATAAGTAAAACTGAGTTAGGTATGTGAAGATACCAGGAATTCAAGAATTCCTTAGTGACACAAAATGCACTTTCAATTTTTTTCTCAATGTCATTTTTGTAGTATCTTCTAAATTGTTAGTTGTTTCATTATAATATTTGATTCCGTCGTGATTGGGTGAGTTCTGACCTATACTGCTAGTTTAGAGTGATGTTGGTGTATTATTCGAGTGTATGTCTTTATTCTTCAGAAATTTATGTTCATTATTGTTTTTTATATTCAGTATTACTTGAAAAAGATGAAGGCTTGGCAGGGTTGATATTCTAGATTTCATGATTACTTGTCGACAATATGTCATCTCAATTAAAACAAATAGGAATCAAAATCTGAGAAACTCAGAAGAATCACCAAATCTGGCAACACTGATCCTCTCATCGTAAACGATTACACTCCTTACGCGCACTTTCCTGAAGGTGGTTGTCGCGTACGAGACTGGAGACATTACTTCCGAATGGTTGATAATACTTTACAAGTGAAGCCGACCGTCCATTATAAATGGATTTTATCAATTTTAAAGTCGCTGGGATTTGATTTACGCCGAAATGATGGTTTATCCGCTTTATCGTTTCCGAAAATCCATCAGATAATAATTTGACGTCTAGCACCCTTACGAGTGTAAGTTATGGGTGGGGGTTGTACTTCATGCGCTCGCAATTTCCAAAGTGTCATTTTGAAGTCACATTTATCAGATCTGTTAGATTATTCGTGCAAATACGTTACAGGGGTTTTTATTTGGGAGTTTTCCTAATTTTTTTGCCCCCTCGCTCACTTGTAACGTTAGTTTCAATAATTGCTTTCATTTATCTCTAAATTATTCTTAATTTATTATAACTCAATCATATACCGGGTTTCCACAGAAGGTGACTCGCTAACTTTTTTGTTTTCGGAGATAATAGAATGGTAGATCCATTAAACTTGATGCAAATTTCACACATGTTTTATAAAACACGCTGTCGCACTTGTTTCCTTGGGGCACTCTTCACTCCGCTCGTCGTAGTTGAAAAAAAAGAGAAAGAAAAATCGCATAGCTGAAAAATTCTTATTGAAAACAGTGAAGTTGCATTTTCACAAAAATTTCAGTACTAAATTAAGTTATTTGAACGTACCTATCCATGGCCCCCTAGAAGACATGATTTATTTAAAAAAAGAAGTCACAAAGAGTGACAAATGTCATGTGGAGACAAAAAAAACTGAAAAAATACCAGGTGTTGAAAATCGAATGTTAATAATACTTCCGGTGAACCTGGAATTTGCATGAAGTTGAATTATTGTCAAAAAATCGGTTTTATGCATCAAACGGATCCTTGAAATTTGATTCCACTATCTTCTAAAACAAAAAAGTTATAGAGGCGAGCCACCTTTTGTGATCACCCGGTATATTAGATAATAGCACTGCCATTAAAAAAACATGTTGTCGTATACAGGATTTTCCGAAACAGCAAAATTGAATCGGCAGATTCCTCATGAAAAATAAATAGAACTTTCCTAATATCTATTTTCTCAAATGTCGCTCGTTATTGAAGAGATTTAAGAAATTGAAAATATTTTTCATTTAGAACTTCTACTACATTTTCAAAAATTTTCAATCAAACCCAACATGATATTTTTGTTCATTAGGTGCTTTATTTAAAAAATGCATTTTCATTTGCCACCAGTGGCGCACAAGAAGGGTATCACGGTCGTGTTCTTCCATATTTTTCACGCCACTGGAGAAATCTGACGAAATATTTATTTTAGGAATTAGGAAGTGTTTAAGAAATGTAAAACCAACCATTTTCAAGATGATTGCGCTTGCATAAATACAATTATACCCAGGTTAAGCAATATTAGGAAGGTCCTATATGTATTTTTCGTTTCGTTTCAATCTGGCACCATAGTTTCGGAACACCCTGTAGACAAATATATTTTTATAATATTTGACAAGTGTTCTTTTTCTTCATCTGGATTTATTTAATTCAGATGTGAGCTGAACTTAAAAATGTATTTAATCTTCATTATTCGTTGATATAAAATTGTACTTTTTCCAGCATTCATTTTAGAGTGGTTTTGTATCGTAGGAATTGAATATTTTCAAGATTCTTGCTTCAGACGTATATCAGTTGCCATTGGCATAATCCTTTCGAACACCTAAAATAAATATTTATCTAACTCGGTTGATGAATAAGTCTAATAACAAAGATTAGGGTCAGTAGAGACATCATAACTGAAATAATAAATGCCTCCGGAATGTAAACAGAACCGCTGAAAAATATCGACCTCCATTCACGACATGGCAGCCATTGATAAAACTTAATGTCCGCCTTTCAAGTCGAAAATTTATCACCTAATTATAGAAAAAACTACGGGCGAGATATTGGATTACCCAGGAAAATATTGACTGACAATCAGATATTAGGATGTGAATTATTTTATGGTACTCATATCTATTAAGCATTCCTCGTGGTGAAATAAACATTGAGTCATTTTAGCGACGCAGAGAAAATAAACAATAAGTATTCCACATATAACCTATGACGATTTTCGAACCAAGAATACCCACTACTATATTCTTCAGTAGGGAATATTTAAAAAAATATAAAAATCGTTTCACCATTATAGGTGGAAGTATTTTTCCAACAAAAAAAGTTTTCTCCATCTTACCTGATTCTGCGTGAGAAGTTGCTGCTTTTCTCTTTGTTTTTTCAATGAACGAGGGACTCGGAAGTGTTCAACCTATATATATAGATTTTTTGTTGTAAAGTGACGTAGGATGGGTTGCATATATTTATGTTACTGTCAAAGAAGATGCTATTTTTTCTCTCAAATTTTGGAATATGATTCCTGAGAATAATGATTTTTCTTCATTTTGTTATGGCGAATCACTTTTTCTCGACTATTGATTTCAATTTATACCAAATGAAATACATTTCGAATGAGGTATCACAACTTTCCAGTCCCTTCAAGGGAGTTGAAAGAAAGTAGATTGCATCAGAATATAATTTCAGAATCAAAAATCGTTGTGTCTCGGATTTTGATCAGAAATTGAATTCGTTCCATTCTGTGTGGCTTGAATGAGAATTAACTGGTTAGGTATCAGCTTATACCTTCAGCATCTGGTATGTATGTACTGTTAAAGAACGCGTTCAGTAACAGTAAGTAAACGTTCCTTGAGTTGTGTAATTATTACACCATACATTCAAGCCTGCTCGTTTGTTTCAAATTTCAATACGTGTGCGTTTATATTTTATATAACAATGCCATGGTATAATATGAGTTACTTTCCAAATAACAAAACAGTATGCTCTATGTAGTTTTCAAAGATAGTTGTAGGAACAAGTTTTATCGCTTTTCACGATTTTCAGTGTGAGTATATAGCAAGGTTTATTTATCTCATGAAATGTAAATCTACCCTACTCATTTTTGTTATATGCATTATATGACAATGTGTAGGATAAGAAAACTATATCCTACTAAATAATATCGAGAACATACAATGTTATCCTGAAAACGCAAAGTGATTGGAACTTCTTGTATATAAGTATATAGTTTGTCTTAATTTTCTTGGAAGTACCACCGTGTAACCTCTGTAATTATCCAGGTAGAGCATGGTGAAAATGAACCAATCACTCAAAATTCCTCCGTATTCATGATCAGGATCCAAGACTCACTATCGATACACCTTTCTTAAGATAAAATTTCAGCCCTGGAAAACCCGAATTTGTCTCACTTTTCATGCAAAAACATATTACAAAAATCATAAGTAGGATGAAAAAAGCATAAAAAACATATTTCAACGCTCGATATCAAAATATTTGTTCAACAATATTGGAATGTTTTTATTTCACCTGAAACGAAAACATGTATATTTTTCTCATGCAAAATATACAATGTTAACCCAAATTCCCTCGGCTAACGAGAACTTGTTTGAAATTGATTCCTTATAATATTTTTACAAACACATTGTTGCAAAAAATAATAACAATATTTCCGCGGTGTGTCAATCGCTAGAGGTTAGTTACCTTTTGAAGCAAACTCACAATTCCTTATGTAAAATGGGATATTTAATAATAATATTGGTGTCACTTTGAAAAATGCTTACGCGTGTTTTGGTAATTTTCTTCGTTATTTCATTGCACCCATTAAGGTGAATGACCATTGGTAATCTAATACTAATGTCAATCATTATTCAATAAAAACGGAATAATAACTAATTTCATAGAATCTTGATAACCGATGAAAAGCATAATCCTGCGACTATAATGTATGGACCAAATTTTGTACCCAACCTTATCATGTTATGATCGGAAGTTTTTAATGTGTTAATATCGATGGAATTTGGTAGTAATTACTTTACAAAAAAAGTAGTTATGCAGTGGCATTTTCTCAATTTTCAACTCTAGTGGATAACACCCTCACTATAAAATAATACCATCGATATACACTATTTTCGGTTACAATAAAAATTAATAATAATTTTTCAAGAACAATTAAGACTCCATGTTTGCTCATAAAACTATAATGTTTCGAGGAAACAATAAACAATTGTTTGATTGATTGATTCAAGAAAGCGTGTTATCTCAAAATTATAGTTTATTTCAATATTTTGGCGAAAAAGTCATATATGAAAGATGAAAACTTACGAAATATTGAAAAAAACTGAGTGAATTTTTCTCAATATAACACGCTTGAATCTGAAATTATCTGGTTATTATTATGCACGAATGAGTGTGATACATTGGAATATTTCACGAATAAAGAGATATTGATTTGTTCTTTCAAAAATAACATAGTTACAGAAAATACTTTGGATAAAATAATACACTAGACAAGCTTTCAAAAAATTTAATTTTCAGCTCAAAATTGGAAAATCACTATATTTATATGGAGCACCGACCAAAATGCGACGTTTTCCCACTTTTTGTAGTTTATCTGCCAATTTTGTCTCGTATTTGAGGAAATATTCCATCCAATGACGTATCACCTTATCATTCATTGAAGGTGATGGTTCATTCCATTCAAGAATTCTGATGCAGGTGGTGTGGTAGGGGTGAAAAGGTGAGTTAAACGCTTCTCAACGATGCCTTACGTTAGTTTTGATACTTTCTGTTTTTTCCAAGATACTCAAAGTGGAATATTTTCGAAGAATCGCCCTGTATATCACAAGATTATCATGCCTATAAATGGGCTTGTTATGTGAAACATTTTCGTGATGAAACATTGATTGAAAGGTCGTATTACCCAATACGTGACAGATCCTGTAAGTGTCTATAAAGGGTCTTCATTCACACCTACAGGGCTTCTGTTTGATACCCACATATAGTGGCCCCTTTTTATTATGACAGTCAAGCAATGAACACGGAAATCGATTACCTACATACTTACTTCCGTTGAAAAATTCGCACTTGAAGAGAACAACCGATCTATTCAAAAATTTTCATCTGTAGCACGTACAAGGACGTCATTCAAAATGTGAAAATATATGTAAATCATAATATTATATGTTAAATTTACAAATTCTCATATTCTTCAAGTTTATGAATACTTTCTTGATTAATACTTATAATAGCCATTCCTGATTGTTAGTTCAGATGATTTTATACACCGGATAACTTCTTTTTCTTTTCAGGGGTGTCGAGTTGTTATTGAAAGTATGAGTTGTTTTGGCAGACCCTGTTTTATACACTTCCATTATGACTAGTGTATATGCAAATGCAATGGCTGATTTGCATATTTGTCGCCAGTATAGACTATTCTGATTTTTCCGCCATATTTCACAAATTTTTCGACATAGAAATTGTAAATTTATGATTTGTACATGGTGATGCAAAATGGAAACTTTTGCTAGGAAACACCAATTTCGAAAGCGGCACATCGTTATCTTGAACCGTTTTTAAGTTTGAGAAATAATTTGTGTGGAAGAACTCAGATAATCATTTAAGTGAGCAATTTTGAATGTTACAGTTTTTACTTTGTAAGTACCTATACGAGATGTGAATTTGTAAATAAATCCATGTTTAGCAATAACATCAATTTTTTATTCAAATTCCCAAAACAGCTTATTTTTGATTTCCATTTGCCATATTTTGTGAAAAAAAAAAACTATATAAACATCTCCGACTTATATTTCAGATTTGACCACCAATAACTACGTATGTTTGATGGCCCAACAGGGATATTTCTCTTACATCAATAAGCCAACCCGAGTAACAAAAGATCTACCTTGATCGACCATATCTACATAAAACTAGCTGGTAAACACATACTTGAAAAACTCTCACTGAAAACGTTTATATACACAACCAATTTGACTGATCATTACACAATTATGCTTTCCATAAAAATTATGTTTGCAACATGCGATTCAAATACGAATAACACTGTCGAAACATCTAATACTTTTATAAATCAAAATAAAATAAAAAAATTTCTTGAAAAAGAGAAATGGGATGACATTCTGACTTCGAATGACCCAGAACATGCCTACAACTTGTTCATTAATAAAATAAAAAATTATAATCTTTTATCCTCTCAAACTATATCCATCACACATAACAAAAAAAAGTTGAAACCCTGGATGACCTCAGGTCTGTTAACATCAATAAGATATAGGGACAATTTGAAAAAAATATTAAATAAACGATATACCGAAGAACTACATGAAGAATATAAAAATTATAGAAACTTTCTCAGCAATTTGATGAAAACTCATAAAAATAATCACTATATAAATAAGATCCACGACGCCCAACAGAATTATCGGAAAATCTGGCGAAATTTAAACGAAATGATGAATAAAGATTCGAAACAAAAAGATAAGTATAACATTACAGATGAAAATGGACAAAAAATTGTTAATGAGAAAGAAAAATCAAATTTCTTCAATACCTTCTTTGCAGAAATAGGAAAACGGATGGCAAATAGAATTGATAAACATGACATTATACCTAAAATTGAATTCAATATCGCAAAATCCCTTTATCTAATCCCAGTGTCAAGAAATGAGGTCATTAAGATAATATCTACACTGAAAAACAACAGCTCTTCAGGTCCTGATAGCATAACGGTCCAGTTTATAAAAAGACATAATTTACTTCTATTGAGTCCTCTCTGTCATATCATTAATTTATGCTTCATGAAAGGAATCATACCAGTTGCTTTCAAAGAATCGATAACAACCCCAGTTTTCAAATCAGGTGACAGAAAACTTGCAACAAATTACAGACCAATTACTATCATCAATAACTTTGCCAAGATTTTCGAAAAGTGCTTGAAAAACAGACTGGTTGATTTTTTAGAACAAAATAATATCTTATTTGAAGGTCAGTTTGGATTCAGAGAACATAGGTCAACCGAAAATGCAATATTTCAATTGGTTAACAATGTTTGGAATAATTTCAATGACAAAAAAAAAAGTCTGGCAGTATTTCTGGATTTGGCTAAAGCCTTTGATACTGTCAACCATCAAATTCTTCTTCACCGTTTAGAAACTATTGGAGTTAGAGGTATTACTTTAGACCTATTCAAAAACTACATATCTGATAGAAATCAAAAGGTTAAAATAAACAGTACCCTCAGCGACCCACTACCTGTCAACATGGGCGTACCCCAGGGGACAGTACTGGGTCCAATTTTATTTCTGATTTATATTAACAACTTTTATAAACTTCATAATATCAATGGCAGAATAATATCTTACGCAGACGACACAGCACTTTTATTTGAAGGCGATTCCTGGGATGAAGTCTATGAGAAAGCTGAAACAGGGCTCAAATATGTACTCTCTTGGTTGAATGTAAGCCTCCTGAGTCTTAATGTGGAAAAAACTAAGTTCATTACTTTCACCACAACAAAAAAAGATCAACCCTTGAATAATACTCTCACTGTTCACAAATATCTTTGCCGAACGCCATCGCAGTGTTCATGTCCAACAATCAAAAAAGTTGACAATATGAAGTATTTGGGTGTGTATGTGGATCAACATCTGCGATGGAAAGAACACATTGACAACACAGTTAAGAGACTCAATAAGTTAGTTTACAAATTTTATCAAATCAGAAATCTAAATAACAAGAAGCTTATACTTATGATTTACAACTCACTCGCTGAATCTGTATTGAGGTACTGTATCATTATATGAGGGGGTCTAAGTAAAACATTATTACACGTTCTAGAGGTCATGCAAAATACCATATTAAAAATAATTTTTAAGAAAAATAGAAGGTACTCAACTGAAGACCTTTATAAAGAAACTGGCTTATTTGATGTAAGAAAACTTTATACCTATCAATGTTTAATATGGATGCAAAATACCTCCATCTCTCATATAAGTCATATTCACAACACACGTGCTAAATCTGAGCAGAAAACAAATGTCCCCCTTTGTAGACTAACACACACACAGAAATTTATATCATACTTTGGACCAAAATTGTTAAACCTAGTCCCTATAGAAATTAGAGTCATTCCTAATAAACGTAGAATGAAATCAAAACTGAAAGAATATGTGAACCAAAATTATAGCAAACTAAAAATCGTATACGAACTCTAATAAAAATAAATTATACAATATACATTAAATAACCATATTCTCTCTCCCTTCACAACGCATTTTATTACTTTATTTTTCTCTCTTTCTTTTTACTCACCACTCAGTATGTAAATAATTAATGTAATCCAGGTCGATGACTACAACACAAGCCCTGCTTAGGTAGCTCAGCCTGGATTCACAATTTCTAGTTCTCCGGTGATAGGAATCCATACTTCACGAAGTGAAGTGGTTTTTGTTATACAAGATGACTTTGTGATTTTTGCTGTATAATTTCTAGTTCTAGTTAGTTTCTTTTTATAGTGTTTCAAGTTATCTAATTTTAGTTTTGAATTCATATTGTAGATTATGCTTACCTGAATAAAATTCTTCTTCTTCTTCTTCTTCTACTTCTTCTTAATGGGACACCCCATAATATATTATTCCTTTCCCTGGGAGGCTGAATTCAAAAGAGTATAATACATATATGACTGTTGGTAAAATGGACATGAAATATTATTATCTTGACATATCAAATGGTGAATTCAATGGCAATGTGGGCCTGTAAAAAAACGGAATCTCATGTACATATTACGATTGAAAATCAATATGTTCATGCCCACTCTAGGTAAAACAGAAGTATATAAACACTTTGAATCTACTGTTCCTATCAACTGATGATATGCCTTGTCTTTAATTTTCCAAATTTTATTGGAATGAAAATATATACAAAATGACCATCAAATAATGGCAAATACAAATACTATTCATATTCGCTATAAAGATCGCGTCTTTACCCCCACACAAACAATATTTCAGTTCGAATCTGCCTTCTTCAGAATTTATGTCAATATATCGAATAAAATATCACTTGCGATATTCTTGATATGGCTCAGCTCTATAGTAGAAATCACCAAATATCACATATAATTTTTTTTAATTTTCACATTGCGATCAAATCTAGTATTAGTATCTGCAGAAACGTTTTTCCTATATTTATTGTTATTTTTCATAGAAATAAAAACATTCTAGACATCAATATTTATGTGATATCATAAAAACATTCTAGACATCAATATATGTGATATCATACCCCCCCCCCCCCCGACACTGAATACTTGATAGATATAGGAATGTGATTTTATTTGGGATAATACAGAAATAATTTTTTAATTCCATACCTTTAATTTTGAACCAATCAAAACACGTTATTTTGGCAATGCACCATGACAACTGAGGAATTTTAGTGGGTTTTTTTTTCGTGGGATACCCAACAGCGAATTGTACTGGAAATTTTTTGACATATACAATAACAGACCATTTTTGACAGACTGTTTTTTTTTGTTCACCTAATATTTAGTTTTGATACATTTTAATTACGAGGCTAAGATATTTTCTACATTCTTCGGACACCTCCTCTCTTCTAAATGGCGAAAATGCAGGACTGTGAATATTTTCAATTAAATGTCAAGGTCTAATAAAATATGTATAATATATAACGCATGTTAAGAAAAACGCACAAAAAAATCAATTTTCTACCACTTTAGGTTACTCAAAACTTATGTAAAATTGCAGGAAATACTATTTTCTATCTTGAAATGGTATTCTTATGCAACTACAACGAGTAGAAATTACCAATTTGAAAGCCTAATTAATTGCTGACAAAGCTATGGCCCGCTATGAATCTGTTCATGCAGCTTCCCGAAAAACCTCTGAAATTATAATTTTCTACCACTTGTAGTAAGCTCAAGTAACTATAGAAAAAAAGAAAATTATATTAGTTGTCCCTAAATGGCACTTTGGAGCTACTACAATCAGTAGTAATCAACAGTTTATAGGCTAAGAGTATGAAGACAAACTAATATTTTTTTCATTTTCTATCACTTGTAGTAACCCGAAGTAAATAAAAAAAATCAAAGAATGTGATATATTTAAATGAGTAGAAAACAATATCATTGTTGAAATAAATTTTAAAAATATTCGATTTTCCACCACAATTCGATGTAGTCTCACAGACTACCACGCGAAGTCAAATTGCTATCCGGAAATTGTTTGACCTCTAGTGCTATTACTATAGTGAATATTCAACGCATTCATCAATTATATCACTCGATATCCCAAACTGTGAGTGAGCCACCCCATTTGTAAATCTACGGGGAACCAGAATCTAAAGACATTCCGCCATGGAGAGGAAAGGCCGTTTGGCGACCATCCTACAGACGCTAGGGCATAACTTTCCCTTGCAATCGACTCTCGATATATCGATCTCAATTTGTCTTTTTCCACGCCGAAAGAGGCCCAATGTAGACCGTCCCGATTACAATTAGTGCCATCGTCGACTGGGGGGGCAGGGGGATATATGTGTCAACCGAAAGACGGAGAATTATTGGGTTCATTAAGGACCGGGGATTTATCTTGTTATTGGGAACTGCTTCAACAAACATAACATTTTATGAGCACGAACCATCGCAGGGCACGCTGCCCGACTAATTATCTTCGAGATTGAGGTTATGATTTATAATCTATCGGCGCTCTCGAAAAATATCCCGGGTTGTAAGTAAACAGGAGGAATTCTTTATTGCTCGAGGTCATCTAATGGCGAGCAAAGTTTGTGCGCTTTCGCCAAAATACGCGTCGCAAGCTTTTTATGCGTGCGAAAATGTGTCCTGTGAGATCGATTTATCACTTGTTGCATGGCATTTCTTGGTCTAACTAAGCTGCATAAAAGTCATGTGTCAATTTTTGAGTAAATTACAGCGCTCCGACCCTCCGACAATGAATTCGGAGAAATAAATAATATATTCAACAGATAGCTTTGTTAGGTTGGTTAGAACCAAGGTGGATATAGGATGGTGAAACAGCTCTTCAATTGTTTCTGCGAAAAACTTGTAGACCGTTTGAGAAGGTACTAATATTTCCACGACTTGAAAGAAGATGGCGGTAAGATCGATTATCGAAGAAGACTTCTGTTGCTTACGTATTTCTGTGGTTCACATCTGACAGACGTGACTTGAAACGACATTAAAACAATAAATTTTCGATAAATCTTGAATGAATATTGATATTTTGACTCTTCTCAATCATTTTTCATCTAGAACAGATGAAACTGATGAAATTATGACAGATGCACAGTTTCTGTTTTACCGACACAAGGTATGTCGCCATCTCTGATAACTTCAGGAAATATTACTACGGTATGAAATCAAGTAGGCAAAGGTCTACAGTTTATTCTAGTGCTTGTTAATAGAAAGCTGTTTCACCATCCTATATCCACCTTGGTTAGAACTTTGTTCTGCCATCAAAATACTATCAAATACAGGGTGGCATGAAGAGATACACTTTTGGTGGCTCTTGCAGAAATTGCTTGACATCTTTCGTTATCGAGATATTTGAAAAAAATAAAATTTCGCAATTTTCGTTTTCATTCATCTTTGGAGTTGTTTCCGTAGTTATCGAATAATAGTTTATACTCAGTTGGTCATCGCAACTTTGATATTTCTTATTGGCAGAAACAAAAATACACCTTTTTTCACGAGACATTTTTCGTAACGAACTTTGAGGTGTGTCAAAAGAGTTGGTTTCAGGAGGATCTCCTCCTATCTTCAAATTGCATATATTTTTTGCAGAAGAAAAGCTGAGAAGGTTTCACAACCTCCAAGACACCTATCCAGTTCAGTCTTATCATTCTTTTCTTTGCCACCCTGTATACAGCATAGGCCGTATTTTTCATATCGTATCTACCACCATGGCATCTGGAAAACGGTAAATGAAAAGAATTTGCTGAAATTAGACAATTAGAAATATCACGAATTGTTTTCAACATACCTATAGGGGGAAAACCAAAATGGATTTTCATTGTTCAGAACTTGATAATGTAATTATTCACGAGCAGACATGTAGAAAAAAATACCAGGAAATAAATATATCTGAATTCGGGAAGATGAGGACTACTTGAGTTAATTCAAAAATATACAGTTTCGTATTTTGAAAACGATCCGTGATATTTTTCATTTAAAAACATCGTTTCATTGTTGACTGAATTTTCACATAAGCTCTTGTGATAAGATACAGATGATAAGATACAGAGACATCTGAATTCGAAAGTGACAATGATTCAAGGCCACCCTGTATAATTCACTCACGAAAAACTTAATCCATCACTAGTCTCCAATTTGAATTTGGTATAAAAAATTTGAACAACATAATTATTGCAAACTAAAACCATTATCATGGTTATATTGATTGGTTGGATTTGATTTGAATACACTAGTAGTACCTAGTGTAGTAGTTTATCATTGAACATCATTCAGGTCGATCGAGTATTCGTCATGCTTTATTTTTTTGATCAAACAGATTATCGCTGAATTCGTTATGCTGATCTCCATCTCCTTATACTATTACATGGTGTCTCATTTCAGAAAATGATATTTTCCAGTCTTACTCAATCATGTATTTGATGAATTCAATCGAACTATCCAAGGACTTTTTTTGAGAAGTGAAACATCAATAGGTTATTTAGTAATATGCATCACTCACTCTTAAACTCCATATTTATGAAAAAATGCTAGGTATAGAAGCTTCAGTACATCATTTCAATATTGAAAAGTACCCACCTATACCTATTTAATAAATTACCAGACTGATGTGTAAAAAACAGCAAATCATTGATGTCCTTCAAAATCAAATTTATATTATTCTTAATTGAAAACTGTTTATACAATATGAATTAATTTCTTTCAACACTGTTAACTTTTTGAATGTATCAATATGATGTGTGAAACCTGTGAACTATGAATAGGGTTTTATTCTTCTCTATCAACCGTTTTATACAAGGTTATCCATGTTACTTAAGTGTTCGTCATTGGTAAACTCTATAATTTTGAAACGACGACATCGGTTGGGTCTTCAAACTATCGGCATTTTTTCCGCTTATTACAATGGTGAAAACAGAAAAACAATTGAGCATCACGTTTTTGAGTTATAAATCGAAACAATATATTTTTAATATTATTTTTATTTCAACTAAAAAGAAAAAGTTAAAGGGGTGCTCAACAGTTATATAGCGAACGACCACTATATACCCACGCTTTCGCAGAAAAATTTGAAACGCGTAATAATAATTCAATTTCGCGATCACGTCCAAACAAAAGTCCCCTTCATCTCGGCGATCAAAACACCAGCCGGAGATGATGGATAGGATGCGAGCACACGAGAAAGGTTATCTATCCTCCTGTGTTGAGCCAAGAAGCCAACAGAAGGTGACACTCTGTCACTATCTGCAAGTCGAGTCCAGTCAGCGAAAATGGTCGAGAGACGTTTCCTATGACCGCCGTAACCCGACACCGAAGGAAATTCATCAGCACATTGTTGTAATCCAACGCATTGCGAGCTTAACTTATAACATTAACAAAGGGCACGTTCATAACATTGTGTATGTTTTTTAATAAGAGGCCGAACGGGCTGTTGCGGATTCCATTATTGTTCCCGATGAATATAGGCGCATTTATGCACAACACTTTTTCATCAATCTGTTTATGTTTATTTCTTCCACTGACATTAGACATCAGAACATATTTTTGTGCGAGGATTTTGATAAGCACCTTTACGTACGACCTTCATTTTGCTTCAAGTTTTTTTTCGTCCAGTGGTTCTTCTGTACGAAAGCGTATAAGGACCACCAAGATTTGTTTAAATTTTTCCGACTTTAAACTAGGAATTATTTTTTTCCAACTTCAAACTCGGATTTTTTTTTCTGACTTCATGCAAACTCATAGAAATTCCGTCTTTGAACTCGGAATTTCTGACTTTGAACTAGGAATTATTGTTTTCCGCAAATCGCTAGGAAATTTTGACATTCCTGTCAAAATTTCTTGAAGAAAAAGTCAGGACTTCCTTACTGTGAGGAAATGATATTTCCGTACAGTTGTTAGTGTTCTACATAAATGATTGAAAACACATTGCTTATAAGGAATTAATTTATATTTTGAAAACATCAAGTCATTGCTGAATACATTTTTAAGATCAATTTGTTATATTTACAGTAATTTGACAGTTAGTACAATAATTATTGAACATTGGAGGAACACTGTTAGAACTATGAGAAACATTTTGGACAACATGCGGGGTGGTAGGGTTATTTTGTTGAATATTTTGTAGTGTGAAAATTTTATTTGCCACCTCAACCTTATTGTTAAGCGATTCTTCGATATATCCTTCAGCAACGTTTGATGACTTCCATCCGCCATGCCTCTTTAAACTAGTTATGTCGGCACCAGAGTCAACCAATATTGTTACAGAAGACCGACGAAAGCAGTGACCAGTGTATTCTGTCGGATTTACCAAGTTCAAATAAGTAGCAACTATTTTGGGCATTTTTCTAAATTGATGAATTCCTACCACTTGTCTACAACCCTTTCCGCTTTGATATTTGAAGAAAAATCGGTCACTGTTCATATTTTCTGGTCTTAACGAAACATACTTTCGATAAACATTCAAGTAGATCTGATTAATTACAAATGATCTTGGTTTGTTGGTTTTCGAATCAGGTATGCTGATTGAAAGCTTAGATTCTAGGTCTTCTATATCGTGTACAGTCATTCGGACTAACTCATCCATTCTACAGGCCCAGAAATACCAAATATTACAGCCACCTAAAAAATAAATAAAGGTACAATCTAAATAGAAATTAAAACCTTGTAAATTACCTTAATCATTAAATTTTCTTTATCTGGAGCTTCCTGGATAAATTTTTTAATTTCTTCCTTCGTTAAAATCTTAGATTTCTTTGCCCTATAACCTTGAGCTTGCCGTTTCAATAAAGAACGAAGTTTTGAGTATGTAGATATATCTACATTATGTTTAATTGCAAGGGTTGACTTCAGCATTGAATAATTGGCCCATAATGTTGAAGATTTCATCTTTAAACAAAGGTCTAGGAAGTATGCCATCACAACATTTTCTGAGAAAGAACTCGTATTTTTACTCATGCGATAATCCATAAAACGTCTGTATGCATTTTCGTACTTTTCTCCTGTTTTCTTTGGCAATAATTCTAATGAAGCAGTATTCACTGCCTCAACCAGCTCTGGAGGAGTCCCAGAGGAATGGAAATTTCATCATCACTTATCATTTTACTTTCGAGAACACCAGCAATTAAATTTATAAGCGTCAAGTTTGACAATTCAACCTCAATACGTTTCCATAGTAGCCCAAGTAATTTTATTAGGAATTTCAAAGCACCATTTATTTGGGAATAAAATTATCGCGTTTTTTTTTAAATCAATCAATATCTGTCGAATTTTAAACGATTTGCGGAAAAATAGTATGTTTACCTCGTAGGAAAAGCCACATTCCTGGACTCTATGTTGCTAAGTCTCGGCTTGCGCCTCGACTTAGCAATCTTCACAGTCGCCCAGGAATGTTAAGCTTTTCCTACCCGGTAAACAATGTACTATTTCCGACTTCAAACTCGGAATTATTTTTTTTCGACTCCATGCAAACTCGGAAATTCCCTCGGAATTTCTTTATTCCGACTTTATACTTGGAATTTCTGACTTCAAACTCGGAATTTTCGACTCTAAACTCGGAATTTTTTTGGTCCGACTTCAAACTCGAAATTTCCGACTTTAAACTCGGAATTTTGTTTTACTACGGACGATGGAATAGCGGTGTTCCACAAGGATATGTTATGGTACCAACTTTGTACCTACTTCACATCATAATCTGATGGAAGTGACCTCCTGTCCTGTCCACAACTTTGCGGATAAAGTGTGCCAACTTAGTTGCGAAGCAACCCTCTTATTAAGTCTTGTATGAGATGATAGTACACTCCATGCTGCCTCCTACTCTAGAGCTCCATTACCATCCAAAAAAGCTAGAGGTGCAAAGCGGAGACAGGTGGATACTATCCATGAAGGTTTTCGAAATGAAGATCTGATATCTCCCTTTATGTAGATATGTTTATGGTAGATAATCATAAAAAAACATTCATATCATTATGCCAACCTTTCATTGCCAGGCTCGAGACTTCTCTCGAACTTCTCTCTATCACGATTCTATTTTCATCAAACTGCGATGTCCTGTAACATTATCTAGTGTGGATTTGCCTGGTGCTTACATTTGATAGGCCTGGAAAAATTTATCGATAAGTATATCGATATTTTTCTTTGGCATGATGGTAAGATATAGGCACCAGGAAAAACCATTCTAGGTAATGAGTTTAACAACCAGGAGAATCTACATTGGATGATGATAATCATCGATAGCCGTTTGATGAAAAATATAGAGATAAAAGTTTTGCAGGTCTAGAGACTGGCAATAAAAGGGTGACAAGTCTGAGTCTCCTGCCTGTGCTAAGAATCGCTCGTGGTTTCATAATGATATAACTATAATTTCCCATGAGCATCGACCATGAAAATATCTACTAAACATATATTAGTTATATTCCAGAGACATCAATGAATTCGACAGAAATTGGATAGCATCGAGAAGCCTCAGAATTGATAGATAGATAGATATATACTTTATTGTCCAAGAATGAATTCTTATTGACAAAGTGTATCAAAAATACAAATATTGACAGAATACGATTGAATATATATAAAAAAGTACTAAATATAATAAGAAATATAGATAAAATATATAGATAAAAAATATAAATAAAATATGGATAAAAAGGTAACCTTGCATTCTGTGAATGCAATTGCATCATGAAAAATAGACATATAGCTACATATATAAAAATATGCACTGTCATCATACATATAACAAAAAAGCTCAGAATAAAATTAAAACATCACAATTACGGGATATGTATATTGTCAGCATGATATTCCTGCAGGTTATAGTATGCTTTCTCAATAAGCAGATTCTTGACAGATCTTCTGAATTTCTTCTGATCAAATATATTTTTTGTTGCCTGTGGCAAGTGATTGAATATTCTCTTTCCCTCATACATATTGGAGTGTTTTGTTAAATTCAGTTTAGGTATTGGCAGGTGAATATTAGAGTCCTGTCTGGTGCTGTAAGTTCTATCATCAGGTGGGACCGCAACATATCTTTTGTGGATCAGGCATACCACTTCAAGGATAAAAATACACACTACCGTTAAAATTCGGTGTCGTACAAAGAGATGCCTACAGCTATCTCGGTAGTGAGTCCTGCACAAATATCTGAGAGATCTCTTCTGAAGTACGAAAACCTGATTCAGAAGTTTTTGGCTGCAAAATCCCCAAAAAGCTATACCGTATCGTATATGGGACTCTACTAGGGCGAAATAAGTTGATCTGGCTGTGGTTATATCAAGTTCATTAGCGACAATTCTTACAGCGAATGATCCGGAAGATAACTTCTTACATAGTGATGTGATATGTTCATTGAATTTCAACTTATTATCAATATGTAAGCCAAGAAACCTTGTACAAGGCGTTTCTTCGATATTCATACCATCAAGTAGCAAGTTGTCATAGCTGAATTTGAAATTAACAATTTTTGTCTTATCCACATTGAATTTAAGTAAATTTGCATCACACCAATTTTTAACGTCTGATAGATCTGAGGATACTACTTGCTTCAAAATTTCAGAATTCTTTCCATGCCACAATAATGTGGTATCGTCTGCAAAAATTGTAAAGGATCCTTCAATATCTATTGTAGCGAGATCGTTAAGGTAAAGCAGAAATAAAATAGGACCCAAAACAGATCCCTGGGGTACTCCGCAATTTATTTCCGAGATATTGGAGTATGCATCTTGTAATTTAACCAATTGTGATCTATTCTCAAGGTATGACCTGAACCACTTTAGACATGTACCTCTTATTCCATAGCGATGCATTTTTTGGAGCAGTATTCCATGATTAACGCAATCGAACGCTTTTGAAAAATCACAGAATACTGCTGCAATAGCTTCCCCTTTATTTAAATTCAAGTAAACTTTTTTTAGGAATGAGAATATTGCGTCATTAGTATTTTTAGAAGCCTGAAATCCAAACTGACATTCATTAAGTATATTTTCATCCGATAAGAATTGTAACAGCCTTTTCTTCACTAACTTTTCTATGATCTTCGAGATGGTGGACAACAGTGAGATTGGTCTGAAGTTTGTAGGACTGGAAGTATCCCCTCCCTTATAAAGAGGCAAAACAAGTGCTGTCTTCAAGCCTGAGGGAAATACTCCAGTCTCAAAAGATGTATTTATCACAGCTGCCAGTACTGATAGCGCTTCGAATGGTAGGTTTTGTAGGAGTCTTCTAGTTAATCCATCTAATCCAGCAGATTTATCATTTTTTATTTCCATAATTATTTTTTTCAACTCGTGAACATTTGTAGGTAACAATATAAAATTGTTATGGCAGTGAATATTATCAAGATAATTCAAAGGGTCAGTTTGGGGTACTAGATTTGATGTCATATTTTTGGCGATCGAGCAGTAGAAGTCATTTAAAGTATTCGAGTCCATATTGATAATTTCAGCTTCTGTCGATATACCTCTTTTTCCCCTTAATTCATTTATTATTGCCCATTTCTCTTTAGGTTTATTTTTTGACTGTTCAATTCTGTTCGAGTAATAATTACTCTTAGCCAGTCTGATCAAACCTCTATAGATACTCCTATACCTACTGAAATATTTTCTAAAAGTTATATTCGATGTGAATTTGTGAATGGTACGAAGGGACCTAAGATTTCTGGCAGACACTTTCAAACCTGTTGTTATCCAAGGCTTTTTGTTCCTTATTTTCAATTTTTTTAGTGGAAAACATTCATCAAATTTATTTATTACAATCTGTTGAAAGATAGTTACAGGGTCCGAAGCATTAACTATACTATTCCAATTTGTCTGTTCACATGATATTCTGAATTTCTCATAATTTTGTTTGCTGAATATTCTACCTTCTCTGAATTTAACTCCTCTATTATCTTTATTGATTGAAAAAGAGAAATGGACTGCTTCATGATCTGATAAACCTGCAGGAATAACTCTCGTGAATGAATTTTCAATGAAATTTGAGCAAACATAATCGATTATCGTGGAAGACTTGCATGTAATTCGAGTTGGTTCATCAATATGCATTTCCAGATTGAAACTGATGAATAAGTTTTGCAGGCTATTGGTGAATACGCAGTTTTGGGAGAAATCTATATTGAAATCTCCTGCAAGAATTATTTTTGATTTACAGGGTAGACAAGACAAAAGTATTTCTAGCCTTTCAAGAAATGTGCATGTATCATTTGAAGGTGCTCTATATATGCAAAGTATATACAAGTTATTCTTTTTATTGTGAGCTATTGAAAACTCGAATTCACCTTCAACTAGCATATTATCATACTTGTGTACATCAACTATTTGATAAGCATCCGACATATTTTCGTGAATGAGGATCATTGTTCCTCCATGTATCATTTGTTTTCTACAAAATTTAGAGACAACGATATAGTCAGGAATATAACAAGGTTCATCACCTATCAACCAATGTTCGGTCAAAAGTAAAAATGTTGAAAGCTGAACGACAAACATGTGAACTATATCTACTTCAAGAAAATGTGCTTTGAAAATCATGAAAAGCTGTAGGAGTGTAAATTAGCTCTTGACGCGACGCAGTAATTTTGAAATATACCTTATATAATCACACCATGATAGGGTATTGTTGATGGTAATACCACCAAAGCATTATGGATATGGATCGAGGATGTTATAAGAACAATCATGCCTGGCATCATCATATTATGCATTCTGAAATGACAAGTGGCATCTGTATAATAGAAGAACCCTATCTACACCCGATGGCATAACAACTGCTTAGGAATTGGGTCATACTTAACTTAATGGACATCAAATTGGAGGATCACTTCTTTAAAAATACCTCTATTTCAGCTCAACACAATAAAAAATCAAACCAACGCAAGGAAGGCAAAACTCCGTCTCAAATCATAGTATAGCAGAGGTGTATCAAAATTCCAACCCTATAACAATGTATCAGAATAGATCTGAAACTGTCAAATTGGAGTTGGTTTCATTCGTGTTGAGTCCATTGCATTATGTTAGTTCATTTTAAATTCGTTAGTTGCTTCTTTTTGGTTTAATGCAATTTCTGCTCTATTATTTTATCTCTTGACTGTACGAAAGCAGAACCTATAAAGTTCGTGGAACATTGTACATCGTAGTAGAAGGATGTGAATTTGATATCAGTTCTGAAATTTTTAATAGAATCCTGAGAAAAATAGCCTAATTGAATGATTTTGTGTGTTTTATACGTACCTAATAATCAGTAGTAATACCAGTCTGTTGATTTATTCCATACGAAACTGAGATGAATCCAATCACGAGTGGAATTTTATAAGACTATTTCACAAACAGACTGAATGGTTGAAATTGATTAATTCAATGAAATTTATCCCAAATCTGCTCATTTTGAAATGTGTGCACAACGTGATTATTTTTATTTGACGTTTAACTGTTACATACACAAAGCTGAAAACACCGAACTTGCCAGGCCAATCAGAGTCAAGAGTCAAGTTTATGTTATCGATAATCCGAACTTGACTAGAGCTCCTGATTGGTTCATTTGACAAGTGCGTGAAATAGTCGATATAATATACACTTTTCCGCACCAATCTGGGACACACTGTATATAGGAAAAGATACTTTTGACTATAGCACTAGATAACTATGGTATGAAGAATGTTTCAATTGATACACCAATGGAAACCTGACCTCATAATAAACCACGAACTAGTTTATCCGCTGGTGGCAAACTGCGTAGAAAAAAATAAAGTAGTTCATAAACATATTATTTCAAGGAAGAATATGCAATTTTTTCGTATAAATGTATTGGAAAATTCAAGTTTTCACATCCTTTACGATCATCGTTATTCTAATTAGAATATACCGAAATGGTGTCGTAATCATGTGAATTACCTAAAATCATTACAAACAATGTACCCATGGCAACTTATTGGAGAATATTCAACTATAATAACACTGAGATATAAACATCGTTATCGTTTGAATGAAAGTAGAACGAAAAGACGTTGGATATATAATTATAATAGGTATAAGCTGTGGTCTTTATTGCGTGGAATTGAATGTAGTCCATAAACATTATGTTCCAAACAATAGTATATAAACAAACAATGAGAAAAAGAGTTTTGTATCAATATATTATCAACATGAAGGTAGTAGTACACCATCACATACAAACATTGCCTATAATCCTTCCATTTTCAAATGCCATATATACACAAGGTGTAATTTTAGTTAAGAAGGTCCTATATTTTACTGGTGATTAGAACAGTCATCAGGTAGACTGATAATAGAAGGTAACTACTTGTTTTAAAAGGCTTCAATAAGTGATTGAAACGATTAAAATTTCTATTTCGACATAGTGATAAAGCAATGTTTTCTGATTTTGGAAAAATAGAAAAATTAAATTTTTATGGGTTTTGATGATGGAAACTTTTTTTACTATTATATAGGTGTTTAAAAAAAGTGTTTTCCCCCTCGTATGTCTAGGATTTGTATGAGTTAGGAAGAATTTTTTTCGACTCAACTCGAGCTAATATCTATTGAGAATGCTTCTGGTTGTATCTATACCTGAAAGTCCAGCATTAATGTTCAAATATGGATACCAGTATTCAGTGCATCTTCCGCCGAAGTATTTGTTGAATTTTCAATATTGCGAAAGCTATACATGCAGGCTACAGGGGAATCCGTCTAAAGTAGTACACCCTGTATAAAGATTTTATCTTCATGTAAATAAAAAAAATGAAACTTTCAATATTGGAAACACAGTTTCCGACGAAAATGTTCTCTTACAATAATTTGAGACAAGAGGTGAAAAAGGGGTTCATAATTGAATAAAGGGATTATACAGGGTGCCCGTTTCTCAAATTTGTAATAGACTTTCTCATTTCTGATTTCGGATTATAGATTTTTTTGTTAGGGGATGTCCATTAAACGTGAGGCGTTTCTGGCGATTTTCCGACCCTGATTGTGATTATTATTTTAGAAATAAATAGCTCTTGAGAACGAATTAACAAACAGTATTCATCAGATTTAACAAGAAACTCTGATAAGTTGGCTACAGCATATGGGGAAAATATTTCTGAAAAACTCTAATAGCGATTCGTTTCTGCATGTATAACAACTAACATATCCGCTATGACTTATATCACGTGACCTCAGATTTGGCGGGAATTTGAAAAAAGTTGTTAGTGGTGCCAAAAAATGTGTCAAATTACATTATTTATTTCCAAAAAAATAGAGAAATTGACAATTTCTGTCATCGAAACATATCAAAATAAAAATTTGTGATAGCTCAGTGAAATTTCGATTTTTTTCGGATATCTCCAAAAGTATTCGAAATATTCCAAGTTTGCCATTGTTCAACCGGCCCTGTATCTTTCACGGTTTACTATATCCCAATCATGAGGCTCGAATTCCAGCCACTCTGTACACTGTACAGGGTATTCCACTTGAATGTGTTACTCCTTTATCCTCGTAATTCTCAACATATTTTGGTCATTCAAAATTTTTTTTGAAATAATTTTCCACGAATTTCTCGAAACTGAATTTTTATTTTCAAATGAGATGATCCATATTTTTTCCATAATTCGATGAAGCCCGTCAATCTGAATTCAAGAATATATCTTCGAATTATGAATAATAATGTAGATCATTTGAAAAAAAACTAAAGAGAAAAAGTGAGCTAAGATTCAGAAAATTCGTAAAAAATTATTCCAGAACATTTTTTGAATTACGAAAATATGTTAATTAATAAAATAAAGGGGGGTGACACCCTGTAAAACCACCACCCCCCGGCGATCTGCGAATTCTCAGGTGAGCGCCGCGATTATCGCGCGGGGCGCGTCGGTCGAAGGTGGGCCGTCGCGACGCTGCTCTCCAATGAAACGCTGACGTCGCTTTATTGGTCGCCGTCGCACGCGCCTCGGACCGTTCCCCCCTTTTCCCCCCACCTTCCCGCGCTGCCCGCCCGCCACCGCGCGTGACGTCATTCTCATCACCGCCGCCCTTGATTGGGGTTTTTGTGTACCTCGAGGGGTGGGGGGCGATCGATGGTCGCCTCACCTGTGGCCAGGGGTGTTTTTTCCGGGGGGGGGGAGGATGAAGTGCCCCCCTCGCGGTTCTCATACGTGGAGATGAATATCAAAAAAAAAAGTTGAAATTTTACTGGTAATAGTTCAATATTTCCAAAATACTCTGTGATTCAGATGAAAATACAACGTCAATATGAAACATGACTCTTGGCATTCAAAAAAATGCAATAAAAAATACAGGTCCGTATTTGAAAATCAAAAGTTGAGGGTGGCCCAATTTCAGATATTTGGAAAGGCTACAAAAAGTTGCTATGGCAAAGTGGCAAAATTTAAAAAAATCTTCGTAAAATAAAAATATATAGGCAAAAGAAGAAATTTCGAAATTTGTTGATTTTTCCTGTATAACTCCAGAACTATAGAAGCTAGGTCAGATTTTTTTCATCCATATAATTAACCTGCTAATATGCTACTTTGTCCCCATTTAACGAACCCTCTATCTCTTACCCCATGCATAGAGTCGAATTTGAATAGCCCTGTATATAAAACGATTATTGAAATACATACGAACAAAAATGATTATGACAAGAATGGTGATTTTCACAATTATAACACTAGAGGAGGTTGTTAATTGATTAGACCTTCTAAATTCAGAATACATAAATCTTCATCAATCTTCATAATATGCTACCTTCTAATGCAAAAAAATTGAATTTGAATGGCTTCAAAAAACACATGCGATCATATTCTGACCTCAAATGTGTTTCATTCAATTGATGAATATAGGTACCTACATAGTTGCCCTGTCGTATGTGCCACAATGAAATTTTTATAATCATGTGACTTTAATATGTTTTTCTCTTTTCTAGTCCTATATGTTTTTTGTATGTATTTTTCATTGCTTAAGTATGTATTTTTATCACACTCGTATGTATTTTTATACTTTTGTATTGTATTTTTTAAGAATTTGTATGAAAGATGAATATCTTATTTTTACTTTTCTGATCGCATCTAAAAGATTAAAAACTATCTATCTATATATCATTCTACTTTGTTCACTTATATTTGTCTTAATACTTCCAATTCTAAATTTATTACATTCGACCATATAATCACAAAACTCACAATCATGATGGAGCCACAATTTCAATTTCGTGATATTTGACTTGAAATTTTCGATCTGCGTCTTCCAAAATTCCCACATAATTATTCCCAATGGAATCACAAAAACCATCCGTCATATTTTGACGAGAAGTTCATAATCTCCGATCCAAAAACGTCCTGATAATTCAAATTTTGAATTGAATCGGACTATGTAATAACAAATCTCGTCCGCCATTTAGGATCAGCTATTTCAATTTCACGAATTCTGACTGAGAGTTCACAATCTGCATGCGTCCCCGAAAACCACCACCATCTTGAAGCCGCCATCAAGAGTTTTTGAATTTTCATAAATAAACCACGAAAAACCCCAGATACCAATTTTGAATTTAATCTAGACATAATCACAAATATCTTCCACCTTGGAGCAGCCATTTAGAATTTTTTCGTTTTGACAAAAAATTCATAACCCTCGACCCTCCTGGCCCATAATCGAAAAATTCGTCCGCCATATTGTAGCAGAAATTTTAATTACTCACACCTGTTCAAATCAATCAGGCGATTAGGAGCGGGTCATATTTAACTCGCATTATTTCTCATTGCATTGTTTGTTAGTTAGTTACATAAAGTGAAACTAAATAAAAGCTTGGATAAAAGGGTTTTTATTAATGATTCGCTACTTTCATATTCCATAAGAGCCGAAGAGGACGATCTGTTTGAATTTTACAGTTGCCAGTCTGATTTGTCCTTTTTAAAATTACAATGAATTAACCGATACTGGAAAGTCAATCAGTAAAAAAAAATCAACAGAAATACTCCAAGTCGAGCTCAAAGTTGAGCATGATCCTCAAACATCTTTGAAGAGTTTATAATGGTAATACGAGTATAAGTGTATGAAAATTACCAATAACTTTTGGTGAATTCGCATGAATGCAAGTTAAGTTTCGATGAAGCACGTGTGCACGTAATGAACGAATTATATTCGATGAAAATCAAAACTGAAATCGTTTTTTCAACTTACATTCAAATTAATCTTGCATATTTTCTTGCAACAAACTGGCGTAAACAGGGGTGGATAAAAACCAGCTTACTACAACAGAAACTCCTTGAAATCACACTTTTGCAATTAGAGAAGGGTTTTTGTGAAGATATTGACAAAATGCGAATAAATGAGTAATTTCATCTCTGCATGGTACAACATTCTAAATAATCAAAGTTCAGGCGGTGGTTCCAGAATAGAAAGCCTAAAATTTTATTTTATTCTACCTATAACTTCTTTCATTAATTGATAATAAACTGAAATTCAGTATTACATTGTCAATTTTTTTACAGGATGTACCAATTTCCACATTTATCACCCAACTTATAAAAATATTGAAATGCACGTTTTTCGATAATGATAAATAGAATACTTACTTTATTTACGTTTATGCTATAGATGCAATCATAATCAGTTCTTCTTTACGGGTCAACTCAATAGTGAAAATTGTCTAAATACGATGCAGAATGACCAGAAGACAATAATGAAAAAGTCCTCGGATATATTTTCACTCGATTATTTTGTATGGGATTTTAAAATAATGTACTCTTAACTAAAATCTGATTGATTATGGATAACTTGTGTATCACTCAAAAATAATTCATCCAAATTTAGATCCTTTCGAAAAATCCTCATTAGTCATCATTGCTATCGACTTCTTCTAAAGGAAATAACTATACCGAACCGATGGAAGTATCGTGGACCATCAGATAAACAAACCGAGTGTTGTTTTTATATGCGGCGAGAGGCCAGAAGCCTTCATTCATTCTTTGCGAACCCGTAGTGGTTGTAAATAAAGAATGATTGTTTTGTCTGTACGTTTGTTGATAAAAAGTTGTCGAAGGGGGCACGTTTTGATCGGAAATTTCACTTTTGACTCGCCGAAACGGACGCATAACTCACGAGATATTGATACGCCAACGCGAGACAAATATCCGATTAGAATTATTCTTCTAGAATTAAGTGTTGATGAAACCGGCAGCCATGGCCACAGTGGCGTTTTACTTCAGGAAGTGCCTGAGACCTCATTTCATGGAGTATCACCCTGTATAATTCGTGGAATGACGATTTCATGAAAAGCTTTATGAAATCATCGAAAATGATACTTGCAGTTGATAAATTTTGAAATTGTTGCACTGTGATATTAACTCCAGCTTATCCAGACGGTATTACATTAGCACCCTTGTACAGGATGGTCCAAATTGATTGTAAACAGCCATTTCTAGAGGAGGAAAATCTTAAACATGGATGTCGGAAAGTTTTGACACATATTGACACAATCACATTGTGTAAGAAAATAATTGACGAGGTGAACTTTTTTAAACGTTGGTTAGTTTGATTTAGAGTTAGAAGTACCTAGCGAATTTCTACCTATACAAAAAATCCTAATTTCTTTCTGCATTCATGGTCAGTGTAACAAAATAATATCAAGGACATTTAATAATTCGATAATTTTTATCCAGATTTGAGTCAGCCCGCTACAGAGTGTCCACTCATATTTTGACCCTGACCCTTACCGATGATTTTTACCACCTCGTATAGTTGAAGCTATAGGAAGGGGTTGAAATTTAAGAGGATAGCCTTTTCAGGTCTGAAGATTTTTTTTTAACGAAAATACCTTATAATTCAAAAAGTTATCTGAAAGTTAATCAAGTGTTCAATTTATGGAGACTTAAAAATACAGACGAGTGTTTTGTTTGAAAATTCATAAGACCACCTATTTTTTACTAAGCAGCTGTGAAAATTGTAGATTTTTGTCAGAACGGAAAAAAATCGCTATAATAATACTGTTTTTGCATTCGAAAATTAAAAATCAATGAATATGTCTATAACAATAAGGCCAATAGGGGACAGATATTTGTAGACTATAAAAATTCAATAATATGTATATATTGGTTTTTTTCAATATCAGAGATCTCACAAAACAGCGCAGAGGTGAAAATATTTCGAAAAGCTTCAAAAATATATTTATTTTCATCCTCTAGATACTTCTAACGCCATCGAATTTGGAGTATCCTATATTTTCTTTGATTTTTGGAACTTTATATGATACACCATAATATCAAAAGTATTCCTCTTTTGAGTTACTCAAGTTTTAAAATTTTGGTGAATGCGAACCTTCACAAAAAATAGTATCTCAGAATCGGGTCAAATATTTCCATTCCTGAATGTTTTGAAAGCTTTTAGAAAATGTATACAGATTATTCAGATATTGTAAAGGTATATTACGCTGTTTGGTAAATTCTGAAATGAATTTTTATCTTTGTTGATGATTCAAATAACACACTGACTGATGACATTTCAACTTCGAATACTATTATAGGTGAGAAAATGACTATTCTAAAACTTGCCCTATTCGGCACCAAATTATATTTTTCTGTGGGGTTATTTGAGATTTTTTCCCTGTAAAACTAAACTTACTGACCTAGACTATTTGAAAAGGAGAAATTCAAATTTAAATGTCAGGCAAAATCCAGAAAATGTCTTGGAAATTAATGGGGTTTATACTGAATATCACTTGAGAATAGCTAGATAATATATTGAGGATTGAGGGTATTCATCCAATCACAATAAAAAAATTTAGCATTCAAATCCCAATACCTCAAGAACGAATTAATCAAATTGAGATAACTTTCTACTAATTTTGCCAGAAGTCTATAATTATATGTTAAATTCACCTGGGAGTTGTATTGAACCCTTCTGATGATATCGGTTTCTGAAGGTACATGAGAAGCCTGCCTGACAAAAAGCTTTCCACTATTCCAATAGTTGGGTTATCCTCTTCTGTTTCGATCAATTTTCATTAAATTTTTTGCACTCTACACTTTGTACTGAATAGACTTTCTGTGAAAGGAACTTTGAACTCCAGAAATATATTTAGATGTGAGTATATTTCAATTAGAGCATACATAAATAATATCAGTTGTTGCAGATGAATGAGAAAGTTTCCAATAATGATTGAATGATTTGTTACTATGTTTAGTTTGTATATCATTTATCGGATTGGGGTCCTGCCAAAGGTCGAACAATTATCCGATTTTTCTGAACAATTTTTGTTGACCTCTCGAAAGATTTTCTCACACATGAGCTGCAGCTTATCAACAAGGACGCGTGACGTCATACATTGTCTGACTTGACGATAAACTCGAATGGAAAACTCTTCTGAAACCTCAAGAAGATGTCCAGGGCATCTCAAAGTGGAGTGATAGATTACAAAGCAGGAATGAAGTTGGACTGCATTCCTGCTTTGAAACTCTTTTGAGTTTTTGACATCAAGCAGCGTCAGATTGTTGTGGTGTGAAAATCCATACAAACTCGACAAAAGAGTCCTCAACTACATTTACCTACTATATTATATTTGTCGACATTGCAACGAGATCTCAATTTTTTATTTTCTCGTTACATGGAACAGTTTCGTATGTACAGAATTTTGAGAATGAAGAAGTATGTATTTCATAACTTTTGACATTATTATCTTGGTTTAATTTTGCTTATCACTATTTATAATAATTTGTATTAAGATAATTACATATACTTCATAAAGATAATCCAATACTTAATATGATAAATCAAAAATTAGGATGATAGAGTTGCCAATTTACACAAGAAAGTTATTAATACTTTCAGTTTACCTGGAGTTGAAGTTTTATTTTCAATAGGTTGAAGTTGAGGCTTTTATGTCATTAAAAATATCGTTGTTTCAAAGTGATGAAATATAATCTCAAACTCATTGAAACAAAATCATATATTCATTAATCCTCAGTGATTATATTTGCGAAATGTTTAATATATTTTGAAAATTGCACTTACCTTCTTTTCAATTGAATCTCGGGAAGAACATTTGGATCTATTGTTTTAAATCATTAAATTCCATTTCATAATATAGTCTCCATCATTAAACATTGTTTATACATTCGGCAAGACAAATAAAAAACTATTCAAATAATATTTTTTCGTGTGAGCACACGATGTATGAATTGAATATATTATTATATAATTAAATATGTTATAAGGTTAATCAAACTATGACAATCTGAGCTTAGTTCGTTGAATTGAAAATGATTTTAATTTTTGAAGATGAATTCTCATTTTCGATGATATTTTAGAATTCATCTAATTTATCTTGGAGATCGAAATACTCTTACCATGGAATAGATGAAATAAAATAAAAAAAAATATTCTAAAACAGTCGCATTTACTTATGTCACTAGGTAATTTTATTTACAAAAACGTAACATACTTTATATCATATGAAACACAACTTCCGAGGCTCGAAAACCACCCGGCTCATATAAAAATAGATTATAAAAATAAGAAACCAACCAAATCGCAAAAAGATATGCCATTCACTTCGATCGACTCAACAACAAATGGAAAAACCAGAAGAATCCTCCACGAAAACCAAACAGAATCGGAAATCGGATTGTGCAGAAACCGCGCTCAGGCGAGTCCGCTTCACAAAAGTTCACGGCATGATGCACCGCAGGGTCGGAAGTCACGGAACCCTCCGACCCCCAAAATGATGTCACAGGTAAAACTCCGGCGAACTCTGACCACCGTCAGACGTGAGGCTACCATTCAGATTGTTCGCCAGGTGCTGCTGCCTCCCGATCTGCAGCCGCTGCTTCAGGATATCCCTCTCCTGCGACACCCTCGACAGCTCCGACTTCAGCCGGTGCAGCTCGTGCTGCAAGTTCCTGTTGGTTGTCTCGAGGTCCTGCCGCTGCTGCAGCCTCTTTGACCGGCAGTTCTGCGCGTACCCCCTGTTCTTGAGCGTCCGCCGCTTCTGCTTGAGCCGCACGATCTCCTCCCGAGGACAACCGTGCAGCCTTTTGTTCAGCTCTCGCACCGACAGCGACATCAGCATGTCATCGTTGAGGCCAGCCTCCTCCGAGCAGGTGGAGTAGCCACTGTGGTGGTTGAGGCGCGGAGACAGCGCGCTAGCTCCAGAGCACACCGACTGCGACCGCATCCCGTGGTGGTGGCCCTGGGGGTCCATAATCATCCCCGAGGGGATGTACTCTCTGCGTTCCCACTCGGGTTCGCCTCCCATGCAGTGCATGGGGCGCAGGTCCAGCGGCTGGGGCTCCCGGGGGAACCACATGATCTCGTCCATGAGGCCGGGAGGTCTGCACGGAGGTGTGTCTGGAGGCGTCCCAGGGTCGGTCATCAGCGACATGTTCACCAGGACCGGCTGCTGCGCGTAGATGGACTCCACGGGGGGTGAGGGCATCCTGCTGCGAGCCTCCCACTGGCTGCGGACGCACATCCTGGTGGTCTCCTCGTCCTCCAAGGGCAGCCAGGTGGCTTCGGGGTCGCCCATGAGGCGCTTGTCTTCGCGCTTGACCGTCACGTCCTCCAGGTGGTCCAGCACGAAGTCCTTCACGTACTCTGCCGCCAGATGAGTGTTATCCTCCATGGGCGGTTGGGGTTGTCACGCGACGCGCTGTCAGTTGTCATAGGCACTGCACTGCACTCGACATGCGTCGGCTCGGGCGGTCTGGAGCGGTTTGACGGACGGCTCCGGAGTCTGGAGTGGAGATCCCCGCCGGATTGGGAGGCGGTGCTTGGGGCAGTGCCGCCCTCCTATAGGTGGCGATTGCGTAGCGCCGGGAATTTGTTTATACCTCGGCGGCCAGTCAACACCGAGGAGGTCCGTGGCGTATTGTTGCAAAAGGGGGGCATGTTGCGGACATGTTGGGTGTGCGGGGGGGGGTCTCGAGTTTGGGGGGTATGGGGTTTCAAGTTTGGCGGGTTTATTGAAATCGCGCGGTATTCGAGCAGTTGGCCGGGTGTGTAACGGGGGACGTGGGGATATCTATGTAGATCATCGGGTGGGGTTTGTTTTTTATGCGTTCGGTCGATATTTGTAACTGGCGGAGGAGCAGGTTTATTGTTGATTTCGGTGGGATCTCCTGGGAATGTTCGTTTTTTTATCTAATTCACCAATTATTATCATTATTTTTATTCATGAAAAATTTTAAATCCCGAAATGTTAGGAATCTAGGGCGTAATTTTAGGGTATCAGTTGGGGAGAGGTGCCCTCTTCCTGATTCTGTAAATATGATAGAGCATCACATTCCGAACAAAAAATCTCTGAATATAATATAGCGCACTTTTTCTAAAACAAAAAGGCTTTCGCATTCATTTATACATACCTATATTATAATCATAAATCATTATTTGCATTTTCTCAGTATAAGAATACTTTTCAGTTGCATATTCTTATATCTTTCCTATTCTTCTATATTTGGTATTTTCGAAAACATAAAAAAAATAGTACGGTATATTTCAGAATTATACATAATGTGCAATTTATTCATTCACGTTCAGAATATTAACGTTAATATTGATGCAATCACTCAGTGCATTCGTTATAAAATATAAACAAACTTCGTATTTACACAGAGTAAAGAAATTTGAGCGAGAGTGTTTGAATAACTTTTGGAGGAATATTCAGTTTTTTGCCTCAACTAATTAGAATTCGAGATCATCGTAAAGCATTTTTCTTTGCTTTGTGATATAAACATTCAATCAAACAAAATTAGCAATAATGGATTGTTTATACACAGTACTTTGGAATTTTAATTTTCTATTTTCTTTGTTTAGAAGCAATCAAATTGTAAGTATTTATTCAATTCATTATGGCTCAGATGTTTACAAATTTCGCGAATTCTATAGATCACAGTTGAATATTCTATCAAACGACTTCAATGTTATTTACAAAATGTACCACTAAATGTTATGTTCATATTGAAGGAAGTAATTTCTTAACTAATTTCAGGACAAAAAGGAGTTGTTGACATATTACGTCCTAATTTGATTCGTTTTTTTTTTGAAAATTGTTTTCCTATTGATAACTCTGCAGTCTCATCTCTGATTTTGTTAAAACTAGTGTTTTTCGGATTTAACAATTGAAAATACCTCTTCCTTCTTTTTTTACCCGCTTTGTGAGAAAAGGAAAATTATGAATAAAGGAGTAACTCTGTAACTGGGAAACAAATTCATTTGAGCTTGAAAACCTTACAGGTCTTCTATGTAGATTCTTGTTTTGTGATGGGACAGGAGTGTGCACATGATGATTTTTTTCGCTCTTGAAAACTGTGAAATCAGCAAAAATATCTCATCTGATGCATCATCCCTTGTTTCATATACTAACGAATACCTACACAAAAATCGATTGAGGTTTCGAAACACCATACTTTGAAAACTAATCTAATTAATATATACAATTCAATTCAATTCATTTATTCACCATATTGGTCTCCTTCACATACGTTTATAAAAACTTTAAGTCTCTATAATAAAGCTAAACCTATCTCCTTTAATATGAACATGAAGTTCATGAAAATCTTGCATATATATAGGTGTTTGCAGACCTGGTAAATGAATAATTTTTTTATGTAAATAAAAATCACCACAATTGGTTCAGAAGAGCATATGAACAATGAAAAGACGATATCAGGAAACTTTTTATACCAAATTAGGTGGTAGTTTATCGTGATTTATATAATTAGAACATTTATTGTCGATTTTCTGCGTAAATTAAAATAGGGAAATATGTATGACATCGATATATGTATATTTATAAACAACAAGTTATGTTTTTGTTGATATAGGAGCTCGACTTCTTGGAGCCAAATCTAATGGGTTCAGTCACATGATGTAGGTAACACGTAACACAATAGTTATCAGTTATTTTAATTTGCTGTGTTCCACTTAGACCTACCAATTCAAATAGAAGGTGTAAAATCATTTATTCCAATTCATATGTGAAATTCAGTGGTATAGCTACCGTCTAGACATTTCTTTCAGCTATAGGTACTTAGAATATATCAAAGCCGACGTTACATTTTACAGGGTATATTTCTTCGATAATTGGAAATATCTCAACTGTAGAATCCTCAGCTCAAAATATTATCTCATATTTAACCCAAACACTTAGATCACAATATTTGACACTTAATTATCAGAAACAAGTGAAACTGGTGATATTTTCCCATTGGAATTTCGAAAAAATTATCATTGACGGCTAAAACTAGGACACATTCAACCCACATGGTTGTATTCAGAATAAAAAAAGCTTTCTGAATCTGTGAATACATAATCAGGAACGTATTTACAATTAAGTACGACACGTCGCATAGAGAAATAAGTATAACCACGTTAAATCTCATCGAAAGATGTAATGGAACAGTATTTTCATTCTTACTAGATATGTCTCTGTAGAAAAAATATGATATGGATTTAATAAAAATTAACTTTTCTCAATATGACTATGGGATATCAATGAAACAAAATTGTTTCAGCATTTATCATATATATTGAAATGGAGACTTTATGTTTGATAGCTGTTTATTCAGTTGATCTTGAATGATATGATGTACCTATGTATACCTCTGCAATAATATGAAACATTATTTTCTAAAGCGATCGGTGATAGTTAACAGAACTTGCTATGTCACATTTCGGCATGGCTTCCATAGTATTCAAGCAGAGAATTCTCTTTGAAAATTCTTAAGGAGATTATCATTATTATCGTTCTGGAGGTTGTGATATTTTTTCCAGAAATAAGTGGTCCTCAGTTCATTTCGTCCTGAGATGAGAAAAGCATCTGCCATCCGTCTTTGCTAGGACGAGGTCTCTATACGCGTAAAGAACGAAAACAAGGTCAATGACAAGATATTCGAATAAGTCAAAAATCGATTTTGCACGCCTCTGAAATCGACGATTTTTCCTGACGCTGCGATAAACTTGTGCGGAACGGCGTCGGAAAATAAAGCACAAGCAAATCGCCTGACGTTGCATTTTGTGCAACTAGTGTTTATTTGTTTCCCCTCGCACCCCTATTCCACAGCCGAAGAAATTTCAGTTCTGTCAGCACGGATGTAGTTTTTCATTTTCTTATACTTATAGAATAGGGTATAGAAAACTGTTCTGAAAATTTTGTTAACGACCTGCCATTATCGAAAATGAGAAAAACTGCGCTACAAAGGAATAGTATTTTCTGTAACAAGGTTAGAATATGGAAGAAATTCCATACGAGTGGAAAATTCCGAACGAGAGCGACATCGAGTACTGAATTATTCATTCGAAACGAGTAACATTCTGTGTTTTCTCCACAACTAGAAAGCATTAAACAAAAACTGAACATGATTATGATGGCACCATTTACATGCAAGAGTATCGTGTATCGCGGGCATGCGGTGGTGCTGCTAGCTGTAGTGTGAAGCGGTATACGAATACGCGTTTTTCTCACTCGAGTGTGAAACAATTTTGATACGTTCGTTGTGCCACCTGTATTATCGATGATACTGATCTATTATCCAGGATGTATAACGCAGTTTTTCAACCATAACGATAATGGTATAGATTTCAGTGTGGTTTTGGTATTCATGAGACCACAAGAAGACAGTGTGCAGCTAGATTGTGGTTGTGAATATATTTTTTCGACAACCGTTCGGGAAATACCGACTTCCCAGACGCTTTTTCTTTTAGAAAGTATAATTTTTCCAGCCTAGTCCGGGATTTTCGGGAAGAAAGTATTTCCCGGCCTAGCCCGGGAAGGGTCTTGGTTGGTATGGTTTCGATAAATGCAGTTGATCATTACAATGATGGAAATAAGACCTGGTGGCGCTACTCTTCAATTGTTTCAGCAGACAAATCCTTGATTTGGAACAATTGAATTTCAGCTCATTACGTGGGGTTCTCATGTACAAAAATAGATGGCGATACTGTCGAAAGATATTTGAAGAATTTTCTTTCAATCATGTTCGATACATATTCGCATCAAACTCATTGGAAAATGGCTTCATGAAATTGTTAGAAACGATTAGAAGTCATTCAGAATCAAATATTCATATTTTCGTATTGACACTTGCAGTAACCTGTAAATTTGGTTGAAATCGCGGCTTCACTTAGCGAGATTCACCCACGTCATGTCACGTTATACACGTTTTATCGAAGTAGGCGGAATCAAGAGATTTGGGACCAGTCACAGGATAGGAAGTGATTTCACCAGTCTATCTATCCACCTCTATCATTACTATAGTAACTAAAAATAACGACTGACAGCTGTTTGACATGAAATTAGAGAAATTTTGTTCTACAAAGAAATATATAATGAAGAAATGTGCCTCATTGATTAATTCTTCACGGTTGCCGAAAAAATAGTGTATGCAACACTTCCGAAAACAGTTATTTTGGACTCGCAGACTTCCAGGACTCACCCACGGCTCGTCCTAGAATTTTGTCTACTCGTCGAACAAAACAGTATTTTCCGGACTTGTCACGTAAATTACTATTATCCTTAGTTCGATAGGCTGTGTGATCGTCACCAATGTATTCGATGGACTGTGTGGTATTTTCGATAAATTTGACAATTCATTCGCCATCCTTGAAAAGTTATATGAGGAGTATTGTGTAGTATTGTGTACCTATATTTTGCATCATTGTCCATATGGATGAGTCCCAATTTATTGTTATGTAATATAGTTATCATTTACAGGGATGATTTTGAGTGCCATTAATATAGTGGGGTAACTGTTGAATATTGATGCTATGCAGAATCATGGCCTTAGGTCGCCTCGCCATACTAGTATCAATATAACTTCTTACTATTTGTCAGTGGCTGTGAAAGTATTGGTCAGTGAATGTGTTCTTTTTATTGCCGTTGATGCTTTTCATGGGAGAAAAATAGATATATCTAGCATAAAGGGTATGAATAATGTTTATATTTTATCATTAAAATTGAATTCGGGATAACGAAATTCAGGACATGGTCGTGGAGAAATGTACTTTTTTGTTCTGAGGGAACAATCATGAAATTTACAGCAATTCATTGACGCGAGGAGCTTTTTTGCCCCAAAAGAGTATGAAATCAAGGCAATTTTCAAATTATTTTGGTGATATATCCGGAAATAACCTGAATTTCATGAATTCTCTTTTGTTTATTTTTTGACATTATTTGAAGGAATATATCGATATGAATGACACTTCATTGTTGCCACTTTCCTTCTTTTACAAAATGACATTGTCAGATTCAAAGTACGACGTTTCATCTTCTAGAAACCAACTATTTTTTTTAATATGGACCTGATATGCCATCACTATCGTTGAAACTTTGAAAGATAGCTATCAGTCCATATTTTCACCTACGAGAAAATCCTAAAACCAAACCACAGTTTTGAGAATACAGTTCTGCAGGTATCATCAGAGAGTCAACGTATCCTGAAACCAAGGTGGATATAGGATGGTGAAACAGCTTCCTATTAACAAGCACTAGAATAAACTGTAGACCTTTGCCTACTTGATTTCATACCGTAGTGATATTTTCTGAAGTTATCAGAGATGGCGACATACCTTGTGTCGGTAAAACAGAATCTGTACATCTGTCATATTTTTATCAGTTTCATCTGTTCTACATGAAAAATGATTGAGAAGAGTCAAAATATCAATAGTCATTCCATATTTATCGAAAATATATTGTTTAAATGTCGATTCAAGTCACGTCTGTCAGATGTGAACCACAGAAATACGTAAGCAGCAGAAATCTTCTTCGATAATCGATCTTAACGCCATCTTCAAACAAGTCGTCGAAATATTACTACCTTCTTAAACGGTCTACAAGTTTTTCGCAGAAACAATTGAAGAGCTGTTTCACCATCCTATATCCACCTTGCCTGAAACCAGGACGCCAAGCCTCAACGGAATAATTCTGTAACTTTCCATAAAAATCTGGAATGTGTTTCAATATGAGCATCAAAGCTTCATGCAGAATATTACAGATAAGATGAACACCAGAGTTGCGACACGTTAATTGACTAGTCAATCATTGTCACCCACGAATTACGTTGCTCTATTTTTGACGGAACGGACACCACTGCCCATAACCATGCCATATCCGAATTGCGAAAGCCTTCTTACCAACCAAATACCTATTCATTGTTACCTCATCATCGGCAACACTAAGCAAATACCCAATTATTTGTTCACAATTAAAATTTCAGGCGTATTAACCCTTTAACCCAACATTCGTTAGCCTTCTGTTTGGATAACCAGCTCGCTGCCCTAATGATCAGTTTGGAGCACTTCAATAATTACGTTAATTAGGTGATAGTTCACATCCGAAGCGAAGGTAAATATACCTCCATTATAGCCTGGATAATGCAAGCTTGTATATCTACAGAGAGTGAGGAGATTTCGTGGATTTGTGATACAATATGATTGTTCTGAAAAACTGCAGTCCGGCTGAGCTTGCAGAACGATGACTGTATATTTAATAGATATTCGACCTTTTATATGAATCAAAGTCTGACAGACGATGTGACTTTTTATTTTCACATAATTGAACATAACACTTTTTCAATAAACGATAAGTATCATCATGACGACTAAACACAATTATTATTTATTGAGAATGTTAACAGGGCTCATATGAAACATGAAGCATGTTACCAAGATATTTTCAAACAAAGTAATTTATCCATCTATTGTTCTATACACAAATGATAATCACAGGTAAAAGCTGAGAGAGAAGAAAATTATATTGAAAAAACACAAGTAGAAATCCAAAATGAAATCAATTAATTTTTGAATATAACCAATAATCAAAACAATATTAGGTACAATGAAATCAGATTCAATGGGCTGTTTTTCACTCAATCATATTGCTATGGATAGGAGGATAGGTACCAAGGTGGATATAGGATGGTGAAACAGCTTCCTATTAACAAGCACTAGAATAAGAATACCGTAGTAATATTTCCTGAAATTACCAGAGATGGCGCCATACATTGTGTCGGTAAAACAGAAAATGTGCTTGTGTCAGTATCATATTTTCTAGAAAAAAAATGCCGAGAAGAGTAATAACTTTGTTAATTACAGATTTACTGAAGATATAGTGTTTCAATGTCGTTTCGAGCTACAGAAATCTTCCTTGAAATTCGATCTTACCGCCATCTCCATTCAAGTCGTGGAAAATTTACTACCTTCTCAAACGGTCTACAAATTTTTCGCAGAAACAATTGAAGAGCTGTTTCACCATCCTATATCCACCTTGATAGGTACCTACAATTCGATTTCGACATTTCAAAAATTCAATATTTCGAACTGTCACGATTTGTCAACAAGTAAACATACCGAAGAATACTTTGTACAGTAAAAAATGTGTATGGAAAGCGCTTATGGACTATTGCAATGTTAGAAAATATGAATCAGCAAAAAGAATTCAATCCGAATAACCCTCGAACATTGATAAATGCTCAAAAATCTTATAACAAATTCCTCAAGCTTGTTGCTTATAGGCATAGATCTTATTGCTTGCGCTAGATCCGGCATCCTGTAGTAATTTTTTGGTCTAGGGGTCTGCAAGTAAGTAGGTAATCACGTGTGGAACACATATGAATGGACAAAAATAAAAACGACCAATCAATGGCTTAGTACTTTCAACCCCTCCGGACCTACAAAACAAGAAACTTGGATACCGGATCTAGCGTAAGCAATAAGATCTATGCTTATAGGCAACGGTCTGTTTCCAAGCAACAAGCTTTCGAAATCTGTTATAACATTTTTTCTATTTTGGTTGTATAATGAAGTCATTGTGCAACGCAAATGCATGTCGAAATAGCCTCTATTTCGATACGCATTTTTTATATTCGGAGATTGGTACAATCGAACTTTCAAATGAGAGTCAGAAGAGTTAGGCCCAGCTTACATCTGAGCGATTTGGATTTGGTGATATTAGCAGTGAAAAACTCAATGTTTTAATTGGTAAATTGTAATTCAGCGTGTAATTTGATTCAAATTGACCAATAAGAACAATAATAACATTGTATTTTTCACCAGCGGTATTGCAAAAATCAAAATCGCTCAACTGTAAACTGGGCTTTACGCTAGTGCGTAAGATTTTAGTTATTTCATGTCATCATTGTTACCAATCGAAGATGTTTCTGTATTAAATCCTTTTTTGTCTTCAAATTAATTCAAAGTAGAAAAAATTGCATATGACACACGTTTTATAAGACACGTTGTCGCACTTGTTCACTTGGAGCACTCATCGCTTCGCTCGTCGTACTCCAAACAACGCGTGCGACAAAATAGCGTCTTATAAAACTTGTATCATAATATACTATTCTCGAACAATTATCAATGTCCTTTTAGGTTATTACTACTGAAAACAACAGTGACACATCATCGTTTCAAAAAATGAGTTCTTCGCTCACAAACTTCGAAACAAATTGAGCAAAACTGAGTTCAGAGCTGACACGTCACTGCCAAAATCCCTCCTCTCATTCACTGCGAGAACAATGTACCACGTCATTATTGCAGCAGTCTGAATGCCCGAATCTATGTTGACTTATTAGCTAATCTTTTCGAAATGACAACGATCATTTTTATGGTGTTCTCCTCCCTCACCCTCCTACCCTGTGCCCCGGGGGTCGTATGACATCGAGATGACGTGATCCCACAGGAAGAATTTCAATGCTCGTCGGTATTGTCAAGCTCAAATTAACGACCTGTTGCTATCGTTGACAGAGACACTCGAAATTGCTGAAATTGAAATGGGAAACTTCGAAACTTCCACCGTCGGGAATGGCTTGAGTTGTAGCGAGAAGGGAGAGGACATCAGGAAATGTCAAGAAATTCAATTGATGATTGAATGGAAAATGAACAAATTATAATAACGAATCTTCGCGTAGATTTTGTTTAGTTAAAAATTAAAATAATTAAAATAAATTATACATAGTTTGAACCCGGATAAGAGTTCCATGAGCAAATCTTAACAAGCCCATTAAATAACGTTTCATATACTTTTATCGCAATATTTTTTCCCAAAAGCCTTACACGTGTATTCGCGATAAACCGAAATATTTCGGAACTGATACAGAGGAATAAAGCGATGAAGATGTTTAGTTTTTTTCTGATCGAGATCAGTGGTATAATGTTCTTATCGAACTCAATGATTTCATTAGTAACCAGCTCCCCTAGACATATAGACAACATTTGGAAACCAATGGCGTGCAACTTGGACAATGGATTTGCTCTCAAATTTTAATTGTGGAAGTACACATTGCTAGTATTCCTGGTGCATAGAATAAATTACCAGATACAATCTTTCATCAAAAGTCTCGGATTTTTCTCAGATACGGGGAGGTATTAATTATTAGCATTATACAAGGTTATTCAAATTCGACGCTCATCATTGGGATCCCGAGAACCGTAACAGATACAAATAACTTTAAATTGGGCAAACTTGCGGAATTTTATGGTCATTATTATGGTGACAAAAAATCCGAGATAGCTCTTTTAGTTTTCGAAACATTCTATAACAATTGAATTTTTGAATTTTTTATTCCATCTTATTCTTGCTTTATTACTGGAGATACAATAAAAATTGAAAGAACTTCTTCATTGACACATTTTGCGATCTTCAAAATGGCATTATCAGATTGTGCGTTTGACGTTTTGTCTTCTCGTGGCCATCATCAACTTTTTTTTTAAATACGAAGAGTCAAATTTCTCGAATTTTTTCACCATGGACTGAAGACATTGACACTCAAAGAATTGATTCATTCACACATCAAAGCACAAAATCTGATTATAGGGGGTATTTTTTTAGGTAAGGATGGGTAATTCGAAAAAGGCTCTTGTGAATAGTGATGCATGTCTATGGATGAAGGTCGCTGCAATGATAGTGAATGAATGAGTGATACATTCATCAATATCGATGTAATTGCTGCCACGCGCAAATTTCCGATTAAACACATTGTAGCAATTTTATCTGCAAAAATGTTATGTAACTATTCATAGAGAAGAGCGAATTGATAATGATTCCATGATGAATGAAATTTGCTGATTCCCAAAAAAAGGAAAATCTCACGCATTCCTATTGCGGTAGGTAATTTGACAAACTTGGCAGGTTTTCTTACATTTGCATATCAACAGGATTCGCTACTTTCGGCAGGACAATGTGAACTACAGTTTTTTACTATATAACCAAAGTCAGCTAAATGGAAAACAAAGCTAGTCTTCCGGGCACGGAATACTTTGCTTTAACAAAGGTTTATCAATACCTACGAAAAACCTTATCGGAAGTATCCAGTAAAGGAAACATTGAGAATTCAACTTGAATATTTTCTGTATTGTTACACTTCCGGTTTCTCCATCTGTGACGTCATACATCGTCATTTTCAATTGGACCCGCTCTGTATTTTACAAAACTTCTGGGTACTGTTATTGTGATTCTGATTCGAATTCATGCATAATACTGCATACACGGAAGGCGGAAATGAACCGTTTTTGAGTTAGGTATTCAAATTTTCCTCGAAAAACTGACAATTCTGCCCATCAGAAATACTAATTTTTTTAGTAATATATGTCGTAACTTAATCTTGAATATTGAACGGATCACATATCTGAATAATGTACAGTGTCCACAAAAAATTGGCCTCAGAAAGTAATCTCAATTTTTAAACGGAAACCCCGTTTTTTCTTCTGATTGAATTCTGGGCAATACGATATGTAGATTTTTTTATGACATTTTTTCTCTGTAGGTACCCATCTATTTTGACCTCAGCATGAACAGAGATTCAATAATCACTACTTTTTGATATAATCTATGTGAAAATTTCAACCTTCTTTGTCCTGCAAATTTTGTAAATTCCTAATGGGTCCAGTGATCTGAAAAAAATACAATACTTGCCGAAAACTTGTAAAAAATTGATTTGTTCATGGTTTCATCATTGTATTCAAGTTCATGAGGTTACAATAAGTCTGAAAACTTGTAAAAAATTGATTTGTTCATGGTTTCATCATTGTATTTAAGTTCATGAGGTCATGATAAGTCTTTAATGGAATTGTGATCCCAAATTTCAATTCACTCTCCTATGCCAAACTAATCTCTCTGCCCATACCCAAAACTCAACATGCTATTGAGCTAAGATTTTGAGATATTAACATTAGCTTGTAACTACATATATGTAGAAGTTTTATTAAAGATATGAAAAATTTTACAGCATTGTGAAAAATACATATTATGGATTCAACATTGGGAAAACCTGATTGGATACAGGAATATTACAATCATTCAGGTATTATAAATGTAACTTAGATACATTGTAGTTTTCAATAGTTCAAAATGGAATGACCAGAGGAAATAGTATCCTGATTTGTTCTTCACCTTCACTATTATAGTCACCACACATTATTCCATATTGAAATCAGACAAAACAGTCACATGTAGAGGAAATCCTCTTGATACTAATCTCTCATCTCGCCTTCTTCATCTTCCTCTTCAGCACCCCTGATGAATAGGATATTATTGCATCGCACAAGAACTTCCCCTAGGTTACCTGAAATAAATGAAGGCCATATTATAACCTCATAACCTCTAAAGATTTTGTGAACTCAAAATACCAAGAAGTGATTAGGAGTCGATGAAATGTTATTTACCTGTAGAATTTCCATCGATATATTCTTCCGTATTTGCTAGCTGTAAGTTCATGTAACCATCAACAGAGACAAGGTATCCTTTATATTCATGGCCCCACTTCAATTTCACCAATACTGCTTTACCTGTCAGACTGTTGAGGAATGGTTTAGGATTTATTGGCATAGCAGTCGACATTTTGGCGATATTCTTACTGGGACACAATAATTACTGATAAATACTTACAAACACCGAAAAACGAAACTCGCGTCTATAGAAAAGGTTAATTGCTTGTTTTATTTTTTTATGAGTCTTTGGTCTTACTGGACATAGCAGTATAGCCCTTTGCTCCAATGTCACCTTCCTATTATGGGCTATGGCATCGACATTTGAAGCATTTGCTCTGTGCAGTGACCTTGGTTCTGTGACTAATACGTGCTAATAATACCCAAGGATATTAAACTATAAGGATGGTCCATTCCGCAGAAATTTTTAGCACGGATGTGACGTACCCGGGAGTGAAACGTCACTTCCGCTCTGACTGATTTATTATGAAATAAAAAACATAAACAATAACCTCATCAACATTTGAAAAATGTTCACCTTATTATTTTTGTCATCTCAGATTACTATTTCAGTTAGTAAATTCAGTATGAAGGAATATTTCATCTTTCTTTGATTCAATGATTTCATTTTCAATATGAACACAAATTTGGTTGGGAATAGTAAGACATCACTTTCTTGAAGATCTGCAGGGTGACAGTGTGATAGTTGATAGGATTACAATCATGTTACATGAACAGTCTACACTACAGTACTAAATACAAAGTTCTTTGACAAAGTACTACAGTCTACAGTGGTCAGAAAGTGGATATGCATAGGAATAAGGAGTAAATATAGTGAAGGCAGTTGCTGACTAGCATCAACAAAATTCAACTAAAAACCCGATGATAAAAGATATTTCATACCAGAGGTGGGTTTACATTAGAGTGGTGAAATACAGGTTTTTTCACTTATAGTATTACTTGTTTTCAGGGTACAACAGAATAAAAAATGCTGGATGTAACTATGAAACATTGAACATTTATATAGTATATATTAGAAGCTATAATGTACTGTAAACTCTAAGAATTAATAATAAATCATTCCAAAACAAGAGGTAGGCCTCTATTATTTTGAAGTTATAATAGGTAGCTGTTATGAATATGATGTGTTCAATCATTAATTAGACAATACACATCATCATCACATCATTATCTTCCAGTTTATATTTTTTCAGTTTCAGCTATATTAAATGATACAATGAGCTAATCATCAATGCTTACTTCGAAAATGGTTAAGGAGCAGGTATATTCTACATAAAGATAAGAACACAGTTTTGCTGATTTTGAAAATATATTTACAAGATTCCAATCAAATTTATGATTAACAATTATTTCAATGTATTCAGTTCTATTCTTTCCACTTGAATCAAATTCATGTAATGCTCATTAAATCCCCTTTTTGTCTATATTGGTTCACCTCTTTTTCTTCAAGAAATTGTCTCTTATAGTTATAAATTGACAAAAAGAATTGATGTTTGATATTTGTGATACCAGGCTGAACAAATTCTTTGCAATTGCACTTTGTGTGAGATATCTCCTCAATGGTGAACCTAAAAAAAATACCAATATCAGGATATTAGTTCACAAGAGTATATATTTCTTACTTGATTCATTTTCCGCTGTCTTCTTCAGTTGTGGAATGTTGTGAACAAATACATTTTCTGGGATCCAAAATGTAAGTAGCAGCCATGCAGAGAGGTATCTTTTAAAACAATTCATTCCCTTTTTGAATATTTATTGAGTCTTTTGGCTCCGGAAATGCAAGAAACATGTATTCCTCAAACATTTTAATACCAATTGTAGAATCTCCATCCAGGCATAGCATAAGAAAACCTGCAATCAAATGGTTACATTACATCCCTTGCTTACATGAAACTTATACATATATGAAAATATATTATGTAACTAACATTTCGTATGGCATGTACCTACTTACGTTGCCTTTATTTTTGAGATTTTGTCTATTTACTGGTTACTGAAGCTATTGAAATTCAGATAATTCAATATTTTCACCAAAGAAATGTTAACCTCAAAATCGAAAAAATAAACAAAGAGCCGTCATTATTCGATCATGGAAAAATCCAAGACCAGAAGGTAGCCGGGTGACGTCATAGAACTGGCTAGTGTGGGCATCATAGGGAATGGACCATCCTATAGTTTAAATCCTTGAATAATACCAATGTTCTATGTCACTCAATCAATTTTTGAGTATTATTATTATTATGTTGGTAACAAAATAAATGCTGTTTTTACTTTTTAGGTGATTTTGGAATTTGGATTTTATTTCAGTTTCAGTATTTTCAACTTATACTAGTGTACATATTGTAATATTTATTCAAAAATCAAATAACTTTATCACATCATAAATAAACGTGTTATGTAATAAATCGAACAGAAAACAGAACAAACCAATTCAATTTGTTCCAATGGATGTATTTACCAAACTGGTAAGAATATTTTCTGTTTGTGCCGAAAAAAATATGAATACAGGATCATCAGTAATAATCTGGCACAGGTGCACAGGCAATTTTCACGAAATCTTCATATTTAACTGTGCTATTGTTGTTTACATTTGCTTCTCGGAAAATTCTATCAACTTCTTTCACCGACAGACATTCTCCCCAGTTTTGTAGCAATTGTCGAAGATTTCTGGCAGATATTACCCCTTTTCCTTCTGGATCACCAGCTTTGAAAGCATCTACCACCTCTTTGGGAATGTTCTCCAGTCTAGAATGAATGTGCATTACTTCCAAAAATTCTGCAAAAGTCATTTTTCCACCCTGCAATAAATAATGACCTTTATCAGTGATATATGTATATTTACTACAAATGAATAAGTCCAATGTCCACTTTTTCCTAGAGTAGTTGAGTGAAAATTTTTTCTGTTCACCATATTTGAGAATTATTTATATCAAATTTTCATCTCTAATGTATTGAAATATTTATTTTAAAATTGAAACAGCATACAATTTCAATAATCATGCTGTTTTAAGTTGAAACATTCATGACTAAAATTCTAAAATTATATATTCTGAAAAATTATTCATAAGAATTATTTTCATTAATTATTTCTTGTTGCTGTTGGCAGATCACCACACTCTCATGATCAATCATTACCAATTACATCATTGTTATTATTTTATATCATGTATAAACTGACACAAAAAATTTCAACATGTTTTAACCTGTTATTTTTATGTTCTTATTAGTGACCTATTCAATATGATAATTTTTTAAAGGGTAGACTTTACAAACGACCTAACCCTGATTATCGCATCAAATTTTTCTTTATTTGAAATTATTGACTGAATAATATAATAATAATAATCCTTGGGTAAAAGATTGGAAACTGAATAATTAATGGTGCATTGTTAAATATAACTTTAATTGAGACACCCAACTTAGATATTTTAATAAAGATTCATAGGTACATGAAAAATCACTGAATACTGATAGATTTAAAATGATACACTTTCCCAACAAATGACCAACAAATTAAAACACCACCAAAAACCGGTATTTGTAAAAAATAAATTTCTATAGGAATACGATTAGTATACCAACATAGTGGAAAAAATGACTTGTTTAAAAAAACGTCCAAATTGAACAAGTGGTTTGGACAAAAAAATATTTTGAACTTGTGGTTAATTTTTTGGTGGTGCCTTAATTTATTGGGGAAGTGTATATGGGTTCATTATTTCATTATTGATTTTCAAGAATTTGCTTAAAATAAGCCAACTTCCATCAAACTTCAATAATGTTATTTTTGATTTGTAAATTCATGTTCTATTTATTATTAATCATTTATGATCCTGCTACTTTTATTACCTTTTGTTTCAAATATCCTGTCATTTCTGAAGTAGTTGGTGATAGTCCTAGACTCCTCATAATAATTGTCAGTTCATCTAAGGATTTGATGCTTCCTCCTCTTGCAAATAAATAGAAGCATTCTCTGAATTCTGAAAAAATATGATGTATGTGAGAGAACTGTTTTGATCATTTAAACACGTTTTACTACTTTTTTTACTGCAGCTTTAGTCAATATTTCCAATCTCCTTATTACTCATCAATTTTTTATCTTTGACAATCTATTACTATCATTTTATAACAAACTTCACATTGAACTCACCATCTATATCTTTCTCCTTGAAGTATCGAGCCTATAATTGGAAAGTACATAATTATGCTATTTTATATTATTCAAAACAATAAACTCACCATCCTGGATATCAAAATAAGATTTTTAATTAACTCGATGTAACCACGTCACAATCTCACACTTGTGGCACTTTCGGATCAACACTTTGAACTGATTAATAACAGTACGGTGGTGATAGAGAGGACCAGATGAGAGAGATTATTCACCTGGTGTGAGTAGAACAGGTGGGGCATGTTATAAACACAGGTATAATGGTATAAAGTACAGTAATACCAACATAAACTGCAACACATGGATTTATGATACGTTTGGTTTGGGGATTTGTTTGTCTACACTCTACACTACAGTTCCAGTTAAGTCAATAATTTATGTAGGCCCCAGAGAGATGATTATAAGATCTGAAAATCTTACTTACAAACTAATTACAGATGTTTATCATTCGATCTTACCGTTCGAATTCTCTTATCATTGTCTGAATAAAAGAATCTGAATCTCCGACTGAACTTTGGTCAAATTACTTAATCTCACGTTATTGTTGAGAATTGATCCCATCATATATGTTTTCAGGCCTAACAATATGATCATGCCTTGATATTATTGTCTTCCAATATGGCAAAAAATGACCATCATGGGAAAGAGAAAAATTTGAATAATACACAAATAGTTATTACAAGTCTGACGGCTGGTGCTATAGCGGGTGCTCTTGCCAAAACAACGATTGCTCCTCTTGACAGAACAAAAATTAATTTTCAAATAGGGTAAGTTGTGGAACAAATCAATTATTTAATATGGCCCAACCTCTGAATTTTACATCTGAAGAATGAGTTACCGCACCTACCTGTTGATTCATTTTGGAGTTATCTTTTTAAGATGCACATTGATTATAGTTTTTTGATTGTTGATATGTATTCGATTCACAATTTGATTTCTGTATTTATGCTAATCAATATGATTATTGTACATTGATTGTTAGGCTTGTTCTCCTTGTATATCAATAGTATAAAATATCATGAGCTATTCATCAAATTCAAGTCTATACATTGATATCTCAGAAACCGATATAGAATCAGTGTCAATTTGAAGAGTGCATTCAAAACATTAGTCCAGAAAAATTCAAGCACATTCGGTGCATGGATAAATAAAAAAAATTCTATGATTCAGTTTCATACAGAAATCTTACTACATTAGAATAACAGCTTCTTTTGAACAATCAGAATATGTTATTGATGCAATTGAGATTATTTTAATCTGTTAGTTTGAGAGAAATTACTATGGCAATGTGTGAATAGTTGTGTAAAGTTCCCAAAATATGGAGATATATTAAGTGAAACTTTTGTAGATTCCTATTTCTAAGCCGGCTCTGGATAGTTCTGTATAATAATAAAGTATTTCAAAAGTTTGAATATTCTTCACTTGTCACAATTTGAGTGGTCACTAAATTATTTGTATTTCATTTTACTTCTATTAGTGCAATCTGAATAACACTTGTTAGTTGTTGAATGTGTTTTCAGGAATAGATCATACTCAACTAAAAAAGCCTTCAAGTTTTTAGTGAAAACTCTCAGAACGGAAGGAATTTTTGCCTTATGGAGGGGAAACAGTGCTACAATGGCTCGAATTATACCTCATGCTGCAATACAGTTCACTGCTTTCGAGCAGTGGAAAAAGCTACTGAAAGTAGATCAAATAAAAGGGTAGGTTGACAGACCAATATGGCACAAACCATGGTGGAATTATTCATTTTGCCGTTTTACATAGCTTTAGATCACAATATGTATATGAAGTTACTTATTACACAATTAAATTCGGAAAAACATCTCTCAGAAAGAGTTGAGAAAGACATGTTTCTGTTCGAAAAATTAAAGTGAATGAGACATTGACTACAGCTTTTATCTTTGTATGCCAATTGATTGGCAGGCATGGACGATTTTGCTTCCGCCAGAGGCGCTTTTGTCACTATACTAATTGAATCACTCCATGGAAAGAGATTGTATTTAAGGTTTTATTTTAGGTAAAAATTGATACAAACGGAAAGACATAGAGGGAACTGAGATAATAACACATCCGCAAGTCACTACTAATTATTTGGCTACAATCCTGATTTTTTTTCTAGAGAATCGCCTGTGAAATTATTCTTGGCCGGTTCTCTTGCTGGAGTGACATCTCAGTCGATTACTTACCCCCTTGATCTAGCCAGGGCCAGGATGGCAGTAACCCCAAAACAAGAATATTCAACATTACGAGATGTATGTAAAAAGTGAATTACATTTCAACCAGTTTTTGAAATTACTTTCATGGGTGCTTCTGCTCGCGAGTTTTTGAAGTATCAGTGTTTATTTTCTCAAAATACATTTCAAAATTTAAGAAAATACGCTAGTTGTATTCGGTTTACAGAAAATTTTTGATTTCTTTCAGGTTTTCTGCAAAATATACCGATCTGAGGGCGTGACACGGTTTTATAAAGGATATATACCTACAATTATAGGTGTGGTGCCATATGCTGGTGTCTCATTTTTCACTTATGATTCCCTAAAAAGATTATACAGAGGTAATACACTTTTGTTTTAAGAAATATATCCCTATATTTGAGGAAACATAAAAAATTGAATTAGTAATTTCTTGATAAAACAATTAGAATCAAAACATATCTATGAAATTGCTGAACATGTGTTGTGAAGTTTTTGGCCGATGAGCGGCATTGGAAAACTTTACTTTTTTAGAACATTTTGATGATGATGGCCCTCATGCTGTAGCATCATTGCTATTCGGTGCTGTTGCGGGCATGTTGGGGCAATCTAGTAGTTATCCTCTAGATATCGTGAGAAGAAGAATGCAAACTGATACCACAGGCAAATATCCAAGCATTTTTTTCACACTCCGATATGTCTATAGGTTGGTATTGCAAAATAAAGCTCATTGTTCAACAAATTAATAGATTTTTTGTAGTACTGAAGGTTTAACGAGAGGTTTGTACAAAGGGCTTTCAATGAATTGGATCAAGGGGCCTATAGCAGTTGGTATCAGTTATGCAACATATGATAATATCAACTATTTTTTGCGTACTATTTTAACAAAATGGAGGGGACAAGTGATTCACATAGAGTAACTGGTGATGTCAAGACTTTATCAGATATCATACCGAGTGTTATTTTTGAGATGCCTTATACTAATTGTGAAAACATTGTTCATGTTTTTGACGGATTGTTGAAATGTTGTAGTTTATTATATTATGTGGACGTTATGTATTTGAATGATTTTAAAATTGAATTTGATAGAGCATCAATTGTTATGATGTTGAAATCTCTGAAATTTAATGTCAAATTTGTTATGCCTTTCTTTGATTTGAATTGAATGATTTTAAAATTGAATTTGATGAAGCATCAGTTGTTATGATGTTGAAATCTCTGAAATTTAATGTCAATTTTGTTATGCCTTTCTTTGATATAATTCGCATGCGGACATATTTGAAGAAAATATTTGTTTTCAATCATATTACTTTGTGTCTAAACAGCATTTGAGGACGTATTCTCACATGATCACATTAATAAAACTAGGAATAAACAGAGAGGTTTACATTTTTGTAATATATATCTAATGTTAAATGTCATGAAATGTTCGTTCTTGTCTGATTTATGCACACCGCTTTTCCATTAATCTGTAATTTGTCAATCATTATTGTTTTCACTAGAGATGTTGGAAATCAGTATTTACATTCAATCATTCATGCATACCAATTAACTTCCTTCATTGACAGGCGCGAATCTAGCCACAGATTTTTCATTTAGCCGCTGAACGAACAGATGTCTCCTTTTTTTTGACAAAAACATGAAGAAATGGTATTGAAGTACCAAATATACCTAGGTACCTGCTATATTTTGCAATTATCAGAATTTACCAGTCGAAAAAAGCAAATTTTTTGTATGACAATGAATCGCAGAATACAGGCGCTTATTATGATTTAATGAAAAATATGGTTAATAGATAAGCGTTGTGCCGCCTTACTAAAAACAAATTGTTCTTCACGTTTTATTGTGACAGTGTCAGAAATATTTTCACTTTCATTTAACAATAATCAATAAGCGCGATACCAAAATTCGCAGTCATTACCATTTGCATCGTCGCACGTCGCACCATTCTCAACAATCCCCAATCTGCCGAAAATGGAAAGAACTTGATGTCTAGTAAGTACTTTCCTATCATTCTATGTATATATACATACTTCAATGTGTTTTCTTCCAGATGAAATATTGAGATGCTTGGTGAGCATTATAGTCTCCAGCGTGGAGACACTTGCCAACACAGGTGCTGCATGGTTGAGTAAACCTTTATGGTTTCTGTTAAAAACATTATATTTGATATGCTACTGTCTATCATATATTTTGAGAATCATCCTGTTACCCATTTATTTATTCATGCTAGTTCTGATTCTTCCTCTGAGAATGATTTTAGCCGGCGTTCGCTTATTCTTGTTGTGCATTTTCATGGTATGCTTACTACCAATTGTGAGCTTTGAACTTGTAACTGGACATTTTTTTCGGAGACCCACATAATCCGACTCATTAGCCATTCACATAATATTTTACTTATTTCGTGAATAAAAGTAAATTGGGCGGTGAGTGAAGTTTGTCAGTCTGTCAGTTTTTAGGAAAAGTAGCATCAGTGATTTCAAAAAAGTCAACAGCGATCAGAAATATTTTTTACACCTAACATGCCACCTTTCTTGGTGAGTATTCAAATTACGTCTTTCAATATATCAACAAGTTCATATCAAATAAATGTTGCAGTTGGAAAAATTAAAGCACAGTCCTTCGGAAAATCGTAGGCTCACAACTCTGCATTGCAAGAAAACTTACAGCCCAATCGTGAAAGTGTCTGGATGGGAAAAGGTACAAGAATCCCGGCCTATAGATACTGACCCTTACTGTCCAGATGGGTTCAATCTACATTACTCTCATTACAACCATCTGGGCAATACCTTCGATAACAACTGGAATACCACAACAGAAAATATGTTGCAACAAATAAATAGCCGAAAGAAAGACTTAGATATCAATCAACGATCATCACTAGTGAATATTTACACATCTATAGAGTAATTAATTTTATATGGATACCATTGATGCTGTGCTAATGATGAGTTTCTTTCGAAATTCCAGATATCTGCAGGGTGATGGCAAACAAAAGATTTGCTCTTCGCCTTATTCTCAAGATTATTCTACTACTATGCAGCATGATTACGATCTTCCATATTCTTATCCACTAAAAAGAGTTAATATACAGGTCGCTACCCATTTATAAGTTCAGAGTTGAATATTTCTTTTTCAGTTGGCTATGTCTGAAACGTCGGTATTTTTAAATAGGCGAATGACTAGTCTAGACAACTGTAAGTTCTTGGACGACGATTTCACCACATATACTAAACTACTACAGAGTCATAAGTCTATCAGGCACCGATCTTACAACCACTCTACTGGCTATTACACTGATGGCACTCCTGGAAAAGTGCAACAAAGCAGATGCGTTAATATCAACTTGTATTCATGAGTTGAATAAAGGAGGTGAAGTTACTGAATTTTTATTTGTGTACCATCCTACAGTTATATACCTAGCGAAAATAATTTTAAACAACACAGTAGTTACATTATCTGGACATTCCATGGACCTTCCTTATTATCATTCACTAGAGGATGTCCCTGGGACAGCTCCTATCGGGACACCGGACATACAAGGAAGATGAGGATCCACCAAAATAGTGAATACCCCGAGATAACACCAAGAGCATACGGATATGCGCTTTCTATAAATAGGACGTGTTGATGAAATAATGATAACATAGAGGACATTTTTGGAGCATTTTGAATTGGATTATATATGGGTTTATCGGTTTATCTGAAATTCCTCTTGAGGCTTGAAAAAATATATCCCCACTTATGGCTATGATCAAAAAGGAAGAAATAATCGTTCTCCATCAGTTTTGGATTTTTCGCACAAAAATTATAAATTCTTAATCTATTTTGGTAGAAAAACCATTCAAGTATTATTAAATCATTGATTCTAAAGATAGTATAAAAGTATGAAGAAATAATAAATGACGATCACGGACGGCAAGGGCCGGGGCCCGATCCGGCATCCTGTTTTATTTTTTTGGTCTAGAGGGGCCATTGATTGTCTGATTGGTCCTTAGACCATACACTAGTGTATGGTCTAAGGATTGGTCGAATTTTTCAAAATGTGTTGTACCACGTGATCATAGTACCCACTTCTTGCAGAACCCTCTGATTGCCTCTGAAGCACAGTCTGAAGCGTAGATTGCGTAGATATTCTTTGCCTCTGATACCAAACAAATACTACAGGTTGTGGTCTAGGCTATTCTCATCTATCATCATCTCGTTTTTAGGGGCACAGAACATATTTTTTTTTGAATACGCGATCTGAAAGGTCCAACCAAGGATATTTTTATCCTTAAGGTCCAACCAAGGTTAGAAGCAAGGATATTAAACTATAGGATGGTCCATTCCCTATGATGCCCACACTAGCCAGTTTTATGACGTCACCCGGCTACCTTCTGGTCTGGGATTTTTCCATGATCGAATAATGACGGCTCTTTGTTTATTTTTTCGATTTTGAGGTTAACATTTCTTTGGTAAAAATATTGAATTATCTGAATTTCAATAGCTTCAGTAACCAGTAATAGACAAAATCTCAAAAATAAAGGCAACGTAAGTAGGTACATGTCATACGAAATGTTAGTTACATAATATATTTTTATATATGTATAAGTTTCGTGAAAGCAAGGGATGTAATGTAACCATTTGATTGCAGGTTTTCTTATGCTATACCTGGATGGAGATTCTACAATTGGTATTAAAATGTTTGAGGAATACATGTTTCTTGCATTTCCGGAGCCAAGACTCAATAAATATTCAAAAAGGGAATGAATTGTTTTAAAAGCTACCTCTCTGCATAGCTGCTACTTAAATTTTGGATCCCAGAAAATGTATTTGTTCACAACATTCCACAACTGAAGAAGACAGCGGAAAATGAATCAAGTAAGAAATATATACTCTTGTGAACTAATATCCTGATATTGGTATTTTTTTAGGTTCACCATTGAGGAGATATCTCACACAAAGTGCAATTGCAAAGAATTTGTTCAGCCTGGTATCACAAATATCAAACATCAATTCTTTTTGTCAATTTAAAACTATAAGAAACAATTTCTTGAAGGAAAAGAGGTGAACCAATATAGACAAAAAGGGGATTTAATGAGCATTACATGAATTTGATTCAAGTGGAAAGAATAGAACTGAATACATTGAAATAATTGTTAATCATAAATTTCATTGGAATCTTGTAAATATATTTTCAAAATCAGCAAAACTGTGTTCTTATCTTTATGTAGAATATACCTGCTCCTTAACCATTTTTGAAGTAAGCATTGATGATTAGCTCATTGTTTCATTTAATATAGCTGAAACTGAAAAAATATAAACTGGAAGATAATGATGTGATGATAATGTGTATTCTCTAATTAATGATTGAACACATCATATTCATAACAGCTACCTATTATAACTTCAAAATAATAGAGGCCGACCTCTTGTTTTGGAATGGATTTATTATTAATTCTTAGAGTTTACAGTACATTATAGCTTCTAATATAAATGTTCAATGTTTTATAGTTACATCCAGCATTTTTTATTCTGTTGTACCCTGAAAACAAGTAATACTATTAGTGAAAAAACCTGTATTTCACCACTCTAATGTAAACCCACCTCTGGTATGAAATATCTTTTATCATCAGGTTTTTAGTTGAATTTTGTTGATGCTAGTCAGCAACTGCCTTCACTATATTTACTCCTTATTCCTATGCATATCCACTTTCTGACCACTGTAGACTGTAGTACTTTGTCAAAGAACTTTGTATTTAGTACTGTAGTGTAGACTGTTTATGTAACATGATTGTAATCCTATCACACTGTCACCCTGCAGATCTTCAAGAAAGTTATGTCTTACTATTCCCAACCAAATTTGTGTTCATATTGAAAATGAAATCATTGAATCAAAGATAAAATATTCTTTCATACTGAATTTACTAACTGAAATAGTGATCTGAGATGACAAAAATAATAAGGTGAACATTGTTCAAATGTTGATGAGGTTATTGTTTATGTTTTTTATTTCATAAAAATCAATAAATCAGTCAGAGCGGAAGTGACGTTTCACTCCCGGGTACGTCACATCCGTGCTAAAAATTTCTGCGGAATGGACCATCCTTATAGTTTAATATCCTTGTGTTAGAAGAATACGGGCAGGGCAAGGAGATTTGGCAACATTGAGCATTGACATGACATTGCGCGGCGTCAAAAATCAAAAGAAAATGGCTAGTTGTTGTTTATGTGTTGCGTGAGGTAACGATTGTATTATCTTTATGGTAATTTGGTGAGATTCTTAACGAGTTAAATTCAGTTTGAGTATTTCTAATTCAATCATGTCTTAATAATTAAACTATCTTGAATATGCGTCTAAGCATAAAAATTATTTTTACCACAGAAAAATAATGCCGCTTAGATGACCTTGATGTGAATGCTTCTTGAAAGTTTCCTCAAAAGTAAAATTTAAAATTTATCGACTGGATATAGTTTTTAAGAAAATTGTGAACTATAAGTTTGGTTAGCCTTATTTTTTCATCCTTCAGGACCTTAACATGTCACTGTGGGCCAAAGTACAGCAACTCCCTTCTGGGACCCTACAACAAATATATGGAGATCATTTTCCCATTGAAGTCAGGCATTATCTTGCCCAATACATTGAGGAAAAGTTTTGGTAAGTACCTATATTGTGTCATAACTTCTCATTTCATAAGTATGCAGTTCTTGATGTGCCTCTAAATTCTTGGTTCAATTAGTAACAGGGTTTTGAATCTGGAAGTCAGAGAATCTTAACATTATAACAATACTGCCATACTAGCTCATTTCCTATATTCAACTTGTCCATTTAACTCAACTAAATCTCCTCTTGGAATTATGCTTCCACTAAAAATCAGTTCAATATCCTACCTAGTAGTCAACAGCTCCAATAGGTCTTTGAAAACACATTTCAATCATTTTAAAGATGATATGATGCATTAACTTCAGAATTATATTTTACATACTTACTTCAATCATATTCATGAAGATGTAGAACATATATAATTTGGAAACATTTTGATAAGTCATTTAATCAGAAAATTATTTGAAAATGATCTTAGTGAAATAATTACTATTTTTGAATTAAATATTCTTCATAACACATCATGTTCTTTATTTTATCAGCTTTATAATATGGACTATCCACTTTGGTGAATTCTTGACTTCTTTCCTATGTATTTGGTATTAAATTGTGTATTATGGCATTTGGTGCCATTCAGTGTCCAAAAGCATCAATTTTTATTGTAAGTTGTATAGCTGAATATAATATGAAAAATAATTAGTTTATTTCTAGTGATGATAATTATTATTATTATAATCCAGATTGCTTTATTGAAATTTTCGTTTTATGTTTGGCATGTTTTTAACATATTATTTTTGTATTTCCAGGGATCTTGAACCCCAACTAGATAACCCTCAACATGAACAGTACATTGCAGGGTTGGTGAATTCCTTGATTCAGGAAATAGAAAATAAAGCTGCAGTAGTTACAGATGCTGAATATTTTCTCACAAAGCTCAAGCTTGCTGAGGCTGCTAAAATGTTTAGGCAAAGATACAGGTGTGTAATGTTTTAAATTTGAATGCTATTATTGCATGTCCCCATGACAGTGATAGTTGAAAATCTATACATATTTTTAGAATCAGAGTTTGTATGGAACATTTTCTGTTTGTTACAGTGCAAGTCCAGTGCAACTTTTCAATCACATTCGTAATTGTCTAGCTGCAGAATTGAGGTTAGTTCAAGCTGCTGGTGGCGAGAATATAACTGGTTTACCCAGTTTGGTACTTTCAAATTCAGGTGCTGAGGTTTTGCAAAAAGTCAGCATATTACGAAGCAGAACACAGGTAATTATTTTTAAAAGCTACTCAATATTTTCTCAACATATTATTGTTGTTTTTTCAGAATACTGCTGAGGATTTGAGGAAAATGGAACAAGAATTAGAGTCTTTTGCTCTATTGTATCATGAATGCACAAAATTAACTGGTGAGTAGAATGCACAATTTGTCTAAGACAATTTATTGATATGAGAATAACTGACAGCTACCTCATTTCATTTAAATCTGTTCAGAAGGAAGAAGTATTATTATTTCATGGGATTCCTGTTTACATGTACTCTTAAAATTCTGTGAAAATAAGTGTACCTCCACAAGTAAACATAGTGTCATTGGAGATAAGTAAATGTTATTTATTGATAGGAATTTACATAAATGCATTATAATCAGCATTGAAAGTGAAACAGGTCAAATATGCTGAAGATAATGTTATGTGTGAAAAATGCAAAAACAAATAGTTTGGAATTTGACATAAACATTTTGATTAATCTCAATTTTGATGGCAACACTCATGTATTATCCACTCAGGGATGCACAGTTAACTGTGGGCCACTTCAATTGGACAGTCATTAAAAAAATTTGGAAACATAGATGATATCTCCACCAATCTCATGCCATTCCAGTCGGACACAAGGCATTCCTAGTAACGTTGTTCAAGGCACTAACTTAATTTTAAATAGAGATTTTAAAACTGGTTAGAATAATAATACCCATAGCACAAATACAAATCTACTATGAATCCAAATCAGCAGCAATCAAACTGTTTCAATTTTAAAATTTTTCCTCAGGATCACAATAATTTTGAATAATTGCGGGAGACAAGCGCAAATCCTATTTTTATTTATATCCATTTAAAACCCCGGCTACTTCAGCAATAAATCCAGCGATATTTTTATTAGATCAACAAAAAAATTACCGAGTATTGGTCATCATAAACACTTACAAAATATGGTGTTGGCAGGGTCTCTTAAAACTTAGGTTGGATTTATTACTAAAGTAACATGGGTAATTTAAAACCCATTTCACAAGTCTTGAATGATTTTATAATGATAAAAATGCTTTTCCCATAGTCAATGTCTCAGGTCACAGATTAGATAACCTTACAGATGAGACACTCCGCCCATTTTTGTTTGATATACCGACATCCGTTTTCATTGACCTCGGACATTTAAATCTTGCCCATCGCAGTTGCCGGGTAGTAAAAATATATAATATAAAAGATCTGTTATTAAAGGTTAACTACTTCTGAGTTGTTTATTATGAACAAGTTGTCATCAAAAATTAGTGTATGTTAGAAATAAGATGGATTCTGAATGAATTTTTCGATGAAATTGGAATATTTTGAATGTAGCCCATTTATTGTCATCAGGAAGAATAAAAAAGATTAAATTATCTAATAAATGATCAGAATCTAAATTCCTCAACTTGAAATGTGATATAGCAGTATAGGTATCGCAAAATTGGTGGTATTCTCATCAAAGGGAAAAGTTTGAACCTTTAAATCTTGCGCTTTCGCGACTTCTCTCTCTCTATTTTTATTCGCTCTGCCCGACTGTCTCATCTGTAAGGTCTAATCTGTGCTTAGGTGATGAGACATAGATTTTGAGTGATAAATCCAAGGTGTTATTTTTTTATAAACCAACTCCCCGGTATTTTTCAGCTCATCTGCAACAGTTGTCCACTCAGCAGAACACGCAGACACCGGCCAGCATACAGCAGCTGCAGCGGCAGAAGGAGAAGCAGGAGCAGCAGCTCAACCAGAAGGTGGCCGCGCTGATGCAGCTGCGGATGGCGTTGGGCGAGAAGCTGCAGGAGACCTACCAGCTGCTGTCGCAGCTGCAGACGCACGTGCTGGACGAGGAGCTGACGAGGTGGAAGAGGGAGCAGCAGCTGGCCGGCAACGGGGCCACGTTCAACAGCAATCTGGACACCATCCAGGAGTGGTGAGACAATAGCTATTTGTGTAGTTAGAGCGCAAAGTGATAGATTGCCGCTCGAAAAAAACAGTTTCGATAGCGGCAGAGATAAGTAACCCTAACAAGATGTGCACGTCAATGTTGGAAATTGGCAATATATTTTTCATGGTTCTGGAATCAGCCACTAGATGGAACTAGTGCCGTTGATTCCAAAAGAGTGAACATAGCTTTTCCAGCTGCCATATCTGGCTGCCATGTCCCAAGGCTATGTTCACAGTTCAAGGTCAAAATTTTCTTTTTTTTTTTTTCTTCATCCGTTTGTCTTTGTCTTTTGTATGCGAATATGCAAGTGTCAAGAAGCCAAACAAATTTCATCAGAATTTCATCTATCTTTATCAAATACTCTTGAATAATGTTGGAGAACATTTGATCACCATGTATATAAATATGAACCAACCAGATGGATACGAAGATGGAACAGATTTTGTGTGAAAGCTTATAAAAAGTTTGTAAGAACAATCAATCAAGGTAACTATTGAACCAGGAGATATCTACTTGGAAATGCAAATTATTCAGAATATCTAATCATATGTAAAACAAATCATCCGAAAATATGACATGGATAATGCCTTTCCTGTATCATATCCAGCAGAGAGACTAAAACTGATCAAGCTGAGGAAAGCAGTGATCTTGAAGAGAACATTCATTCCATATCAGCAGTAGGGAATTTGATTTATTTGGCAGTTTTGACCAGACCTTATATTGCATATGCTGTCAAAACTGTTTCCTGAGCAGTTTCCCATCCCAAAATGTTTTGTTGGCAGCAGGTTGAAGATTTTTAAATATAATATTTACCAGGTACAATCGATTATGGGATACGATAGCCTTTTGAGCATTTTTTATATTTTATATATAAGTTCAATAAAGCAATTTCATCATCATAATTGAGCAGATAATTGAGAAATATAGTATTTAGAATTTCATTAATCAAATCTTGATAATATAATATTTCAATGAGCCATTTCAAACCAAAGAATAAAAAATGAAACCCATTTATTCATATCAACAATTTCAAAGGCAAACAGCTTCTTCATAATAAAGGCAATACCTGAAGTTGATGTCAGGATTTTTTTAGTAGCATTTGTATATGCTTCACGGCGAATTTTCCATGCATAGCTCATGTTGATAAACTTTTTTCCAATCTTCAAGTTATTATCTACACCTCCCTTCTGTGGTAATTTTGTTTAGTCCAGGATGAATAGTTGATGGTGATTCATATTTTCTCACCATATTCAAACAAAAATTTTCGAAAAATAAACATGTAAAACCAAAACGTGAAGGTTAAGGTTATTATCTCTGACGTGAAAAGTTCGTGAAAGTTCGTAATTTGTTTAGCTGCGAAACGCTAACGTCACATGAAAGAAAATGAAGATTCATGCATTAAACGCCATCTGTGATAACACGTTGAAACGAAAATCAATCACGTGACTATATTTCCAAACCTCCCATAAGACGTGCACATCTTGTTAGGGTTACTTATCTCTGATAGCGGCAAGACACTCGCTCGAAATACACACAATATTTTTTCTACAAACACATAATGATGAGTTCGTTCTCAATGATGATGGATGCGAGCGCAAATATGCTGTCACTTAATGACATTAGTTACGCGCACGAGTGGCAATGCTGTCACTTGATGACATTCCTCGGAAAACGTCAACTATGTGTTGAGATTTGAAAGCTTCAAAGGCTACTTTGTTAACCTTTCGTTATCTCGAAACCAATTACAAATACATACTATTTCATTTAAGGTGCGAGAGTTTGGCGGAACTGATTTGGCTCAATCGGCAGCAAATCAAGGAAGTTGATAGGCTGAAGCAGAGAGTACCCCTCGATCCTCCTGGAGTTATCGACATATTACCGCAACTCCTCCAAGAGTTCACGCAACTCTTATCGACTTTGGTGACATCGACTTTCATCATTGAAAAACAGCCCCCTCAAGTTTTGAAAACGAATACAAGGTAACCACATTGTAGAGCAGATTATCAAAAATTTTAAATTGGTGATGAAAAGTTAATGAAATGGATTTTTTAAATATTTGCTTGGATATTCAAGAAATGTTTCGGAGGTTTCTTCATTTATTTTCATTTCAGTAAGTTACAGAAACCTAACCTAACTCATTGCTTTGCTGTGAATCATATTTTGACAATAGAGTAAATTCGGCTCTTTTTAACTATTCTCAATGGGCATAGAGAAGAAGGATACAGATTAACTCCAGATATGTGGTTTGAGGGAAAGGGACATTTATATTCAGTTCTGAAAATGACAGACAAATCAAAAGCACAAGGGAGTGTCTGGAAAAAATGACAGACATATCTTGATGTATAAAGAATTCTGAGATACCATTTCACGAAGTATTATCATTTTATGATATATCATCTGTTAGGAAATATTACATAATATGAAATGTGAAACATATATTATGAATCAATGAATATAAACCATATTTTTTAGATTAAAATCATTCTCTTGGCAGCCACATTGAAAAATACCATTCTTCTTGAGAATGATTTTCTTATTCATTATCATTGAATGGAAATTGATTTCCAGATTCACCGCTACCGTAAGGCTATTGGTCGGCGGGAAACTCAATGTCCACATGACTCCTCCCCAAGTCAGAGTGACGATAATATCGGAGTCGCAGGCGATTATGCAGTTGAAAAACGACAAGCCGTGCAAGAGCGGCGAAAGCTCCGGTGAAATTCTCAATAACACTGGTACCATGGAGTATCAGCAGGTATGATTTTTCAAACGAGATACTGAATATTGTTGCGGAGTGGAAATTTGAATTGATTCGGCAAAACCTTGATGGGTAGCGTTTCCTTTCAGTAAGGAAACACATGGAAGACTATGAATGAATCTTATGTTTATCGGGAGTAATTACACAAGTGCTTCAAAGTTATCAGGTTTATTTTGATGCACGAGTGTAATTCGGTAGAATATTTCCGGAGTTAAAACAAACATGTATGTGCTGAGTTTTATTTAAATTTACATTAAGCAGGTAGGTACATATAAATTATATAAAAATTAACAAATCGAAAATTACCTGTATTGCAGTGGAATACACAGTTGTAAAAATTAGAATTTTACTGTTTCCATATATATTGATGGTTCAACATTGTATTTTTTGGTTTGCTCTTGGTGATTTTTTCTTGAATTACAGTTATCAAATCATTCCCGAAACGTGACATTTCAACTACGTTTAAAATTCAGTATTTATGCCTGTCAAGATGACATGTACATTTTAACAATCATTACTATAGATACACGGACCGAGCGGGTATTTTTCGATACCTACCGGGTATTTACCAGCCCGAAAATGTCCAGCCGGTAATTTATCACTGTAATTGATCGAAAATGTCCCGCTTCATATGGGATTTTTAACATACGATAGAAATATTCCTTGAAAGATATATATGCAATGATATCGGTAAACATTCTGCATATTTATGAATATAACAGTATAATTAATTCCTTTTTTCTGTCAATTCTTCACAGTTTTACAAATATGAATGTTATATCAATATAAAATATATAGATGAGCTCATAGAGTGATGGTACTAACTTACCTGATGGATGTCACTCAATGCTAGTAAAGTATGTAATATGTGTAAAGTATAGAATCATCTATATAATCAACACTGTTCTTACTCCGGTCAATATAGACATTTGTAATAAAAAAAAATCCCGGAAAGCCAAATATTGGTGGAGAGCTAGGGTTTATCATTACGAATAAAGTTTCGAAAATCCCAATCGATCCTATGTGTGCTTCAAAAGTTATTCGGGGTCAAAGGTAAAAATTTGAGGTTTTTTGGATTATTTCGAAAACTGTAAGTTGTATCGAATCCAAAGTTGTATATCTTGAAATTCTCTACAAAAATGGTCCTTATAATTTTTTTCCTAAGAGTTACCATTCGTGAGATATCGCGATTCTAACGGCCGTATTCGCCGTATACTTTTAAGTTAGGCTTAGGATTTAAGCTCGCTTACCAATACGAAATTGTATGCTTTTAAAACGACCTTGAAGTCAAGCTTAGCTTAAAAGTATACGGCGAATACGGCCGTAAGAGTCACATTATACATGATATTCAAACATTTCCACGCCACCTGTGATGTAGTGTACTCGGCGCGACTTTTGGTTTCCCCTGTAGGCCTACCTACTTCACTAACTGTCATGACAATTTTAGGATAAGTTAAGGAAACGATACCCGTCAAGTTGTAGATATTACCTTATTATTGATATGGAAAAAAACCTCAAATTTTTACCTTTGACGCCGAATAACTTTTGAAGCACACATAGGGTCGATGGGGATTTTTGGAACTCTATTTGTAATGATGAACAAACCCCAGCTTTCCACCAATATTTGGCTTTCCGGGAATTTTTGTTATTTGACCACTATTTTCATGTCTAAATTGACCGGATTATCTGCCTTACTATTTTGTCAATAATTATAAGTTAGCTAGTTAATAGTCCATAGCCACGCACAGGCTTGTCCTTCTGTGGTTTTTTCCATATTTATTTATTGCCTTTTGTAATGGATATGTGAATAATGTTACGAACCGCTGGCATTTCCGAGAAGGCATCCGCTCGACGCGTGACTCACAGCGGAGGTATCGGTCGCAGACGCACCGCTATAATTAGCGGATGATTCATTGCCGTCGAATATGAAAGGTGCTTCCAGTTTATTCCTGTTCTTTCTGGACAGTGATGTCTTTGCCTATATAGGAGCCGCGGTTTCGCACGAGTCAGATATAGTTTGGAACGAGTTGAGATTAGAAAGAAAGCTAGTACAGTGAACATTGAGATTTATAAAGCGAATATCGTTGTGTTTATTGAGTTGTATTTAGTGTGTTTAGTGAAATAAATTGTTCGGTTTTGTACTGAGTGTTTTAAGTTCACGAACCCAAGTGGAAAAAACGTAACAATGAATATTATTATTATCTCAGAACACGCGCCAGCTGTCGGTGAGCTTCCGCAACATGCAGCTGAAGAAGATCAAGCGGGCGGAGAAGAAGGGCACCGAAAGCGTGATGGACGAGAAGTTCTCGCTGCTGTTCCAGTCGCAGTTCAGCGTCGGCGGCGGCGAGCTCATGTTCCAGGTGTGGACGCTCAGCCTGCCGGTGGTGGTGATCGTGCACGGCAACCAGGACCCGCACGCCGTCGCGACGGTCACGTGGGACAATGCGTTCAGCGAGTCGGGACGCGTGCCCTTTGCCGTGCCCGATAGGGTGAGTCGAATTTTTGGAGCGTGTGGATGTACAGGCAATTTTTTTCATCATGTGGCAACATTGCTATATTCTAAACCGTAATAGCACAAATTATAGGGAGATGTCGAGAGCGCAAAGTTTAAAGGTCCAGTCATAGATATGCGCAGGCGCTAAAATATTGATCGACTGTTGTTTACATCGTTGTCATCATTTTGTTGGTTATGTTACAAATGTTTTCGTTTTACACGATTCACGATCCAGTATTTCGGATTTCGGGTTCATGTCCTTACAATGTTTAACATATTTTCCATAAACTATAATTCTAGAGGAGAAGTAATAAAGCCAATAAAGGTTTCGAGGATTAGTTACTATTAATTAGTGATCATAGGTATATAACTTCATTGTCTGGAATGTGAATCAGGTACAGTAATATGTTTATGTTTATTGGCAGTCATAACTGTGTACCTCTATAAAAATCGCAAATCTTCGAATAAATCGGAGAATATTAAATCACATTGTTTTCCAAAGGACGAAAATCTGTGAGTACTTATATTGGGTGATATTATTGACTTCAATCAAATTTTCCATTTGATGAGATGTTTTAGTAAAAAGTAATCATTCGTTTAGTCAAAAAAATCCCATGAGTTGTGGCATTCGGTATTTTAATAAACTTCCGGCCATCGTTAAGAATAGTGAATCATATAGTTTATTCAAGAGACGGTTAAAGAAGATCCTTCACGAAGAATGTTTTTAAAACTTGAAAGAGTTTGAAACTTATCTTGCTAACATTCAAGAGATGCACTCTCCTAGCTGTATTTGAGTGCTATTTTTTATCATTCACTGTGTATTGTTCATTGTTATATATTATGTATTCATGTGTCTGTATATATATACAGAGTGTCCCACTAAGGTCGGCGAGGTACGATATTATGGAAATCATAAACCTTAGGGCTCCTAGAAAAAAATATTGAGGACTAAATCGGCCAAGAGAAATTGATAGAAAATATTTTCAAGTTCCTAAAATGACCGCTAGAGGGCACAACTACTATGACGTAAATGAAAATTCGATTTTTCTCGGAAAATCACCATATAAAGGTACTGTATCAATGACGGAAATGAAGAGTTCAGCAAAATTTGCGTCAGTTTGTTCTTCTACTTTTTTTTAAATCTCCTGAACCCTTGCTCCAAATTCGATCAACTTGGGCTCGTTTGAAAGATAATTTCACAATCTTTCGCACGCTCCATTCGATGTTGATCTCTAGTTCACACCACGTCTACTAGAAAGCGTTGTTCACCCAAGGTTCAGTTTTTTCTGATTTTCTCAAAAAATTCATATGGAATGCTACAAATTTGTATCATTACATTTGAAAAGAATTAAATTAGCTACATTTTGGTGAAAACTGCGATTCGATATCTCCATTCGGTTTTGAGTTATTTGCAAATAACTAATTCAACCTGAAAAAATCAAGTTTATTGAAAAAAAATTCTACGATTTCCGTTATCTTCAGTTAGTCTGCATTGCATGCAAAATATGAGGTAATTCAATCCTATTTGCCTGTGCTAGTGATTAAAACGGTTATTATTCAAATGTTCACCATTTTGGTGCAATTGTGCGTTGATCTAATATTCCGTACTATACGCAAAATAACAATTGATGCAAACTATTCCCTTATTTTCATCGTGATATCTATGGGAATCGTTCTTCAATCATGCTAGTTGCATTGAAAAAATAAAAAAAACAGGGTCGTGATGGGAATCCAACCCGGTATTCTCGCGTGAGAAGCCAACGCGCTGTCCACTTCGCTATTCGCGATAGGTGCTAAGCGATACGCTACCTAGCGGTGACTCGTGAACTACTCGTAGTGGAATAACCACCGAACTCTCTGAAGGATAACCCACAGACAAACTTAACCTCTGTTCTGTTTATGTTCGCTTCTAATGTGAAAGGTGTACTTCCAGCAGTTTTTCGAGAGATGTTCTGGTGAAATACTTGTGAAATCTACACCTATGTCACAATGACACAAATATCAAAAATGTGCTACGTGTTATTTTCTATCGCGAATAGTAACTCTTATTTATTTTAACTTGTAAAAATCGTGTCCTTGTCCAACTATGCTAATGTGCATTCTGACAGCTCCTCGTTTGGCTATATTCAGTTGAATAAGGTTTCGATCCTTGAATCAAGTTGATATTCTATCAAAATCACACACTATTAAATTACTAGAGGATATGAAAAACATATAGGTCTGCGTTATATTGGACGATAAGTACAGCTGTCAAGCCAGGGAAAATATCACTTATTTATTTTGCATCTAGGTCTCGTGACCTCAAAAAAATTCCTTATAATTCAGGTTGTGGTCATAGCAACTTATCAAAATAAAATCATCTGATTGGCTCAAAACAACAGGTATAACATTTTCACAAGAAATTATTCATGTATATTGTATATCCAATAAAGAAAAGTACAAATGAAAATAATGTCTGCCAGCGACACCGATGAGAACATCCAATGAACCCTTGTGATTTTTCCCAGGTCCCTTGGAACAAGGTAGCCGAGATGCTGTCGCTGAAATTCAGGGCCGCGACGGGCCGCTGCCTCACAGAGGACAACCTGCGCTTCCTGGCCGAGAAGGCGTTCCGCGGCAACTACACCGAGTCGAGCAACGCGATGCTGAGCTGGGCGCAGTTCTGCAAGGAGCCGCTCAGCGACAGGAACTTCACCTTCTGGGAGTGGTTCTACGCCATCATGAAGCTGACCAGGGAGCACCTGAGGGGGCCCTGGGTCGACGGGTGAGCATGGGGAATTTTCAAATCGGCGTGGAATTTGATTCTTGAGTTTTTCGCGAGCATGTCGTCCGAACTTTATTTATTTAAATTTGTACATTTCATTGCTTACAATTGACAAGTTTAGCCAGCGTTGAGAGAAAAAAAATATGTCTGCCCTATAGTGGCTTGATAGGTTACAGTGACGCCAATGGGCTAGCGGCCGCCATGTTTAGGCAAATTTTCTATGGGTATTATAGGAGAAAAACACGATTTTTGTGGAATTGGACTATAATTTATCGTGATGACATTCTGATCATGATGTACTATTATACTATCTTTATTGTGATTAATTTTTCAATGACATATCTTATAAATGAAGTAATATTCAATTTCGAGAATGCGAGTATAACGCGGGTAATTCAAAATTTTGAATTATTCGCGGTAAATACGAATTTCAAACGATGCTTCCACACAACGTTACTACATTCCTAAATAAACTTAATTGATCAGAGTTGAACTGGTATTCGAGTTAAACGACGAATTATATAATATGAGAATGATGAATTGATTATATGTATGTCTTGAAATATTCTTCTTCATTCTACTTACCTCATTTTAAGGACATGTAAAAGAAATAAATAACAGACCACTTAACAATACATTCATTTTATTTTGAAATGATAAATACATATATAAAATAATCCACACTTCATTTATTTAACACAATAAATAAAAATAAATAAAACACAATAATATAAGTTGGACACATACATTTATTTAATTTTCTCATAGATTTACTGCCATAATTGTTGACTTGCTATCTTCAACCTGAAGTCTTATTTTTGAGTAATAATAATAATTTTTATAATAATAATAATTTATTTGCCATATAAAAGTTGTTACATAAGGTAGTGAAAAGTGTATATTTACATATATAAAGAAAAAAAATGGTAAATAAGTGGAGTCCCAATAATGATGGCATTTTCATTATTTTAAGTTGCAATCTTGATGACAGACAACACTAGGGCAGACATATGTTTTCTCTCTCAGCGCTGGCTGAACTTGTCAATTGGGAAGCAACTCAGAACAATGAAATACATATTCCTAACCTTATTGCTGTAGGAGTATTATTTGAAATTCATGCCTTTTGTGGATGTCATAGGTTAGTGATTGTAGTTATGTGATTTGTATTTTGTGGCTGAGCATAGAGTGGTGACTTATGACAGGTGCCATGTCAAAATCTCCTTCCAGATATCTGATGATCAAGGTTGGCACGTCACTTATTCCTTATGGTTTAAGGGCAGTTGCTGCCAATTATGTCTTATGGTACAAGCGAATTTAATAAATCAATCTGACTACAACGAGATATTATATAAATTACTACAATGCATTACCTTATTTGAAAGCAAGATTTGACTATCTTCATTTGAGGAGAGCGGGCGGCAATGTTGAAATATTTAGACTGATAAAACCACACAAATTGATTGATAGAGTTTTGTGTATTTATAGTGCCGCTAGTGTGTATTTATAGTGCCGCTACAAACCCAGTTCCTAGACAAGAACACTTGATACTTTATTACTACTACTATTACTACTACTTCTAGTGCTTCTCTACCACAGAGGATGAAGTATAATTGAAATTTACCTTTTTCCAGTGAATATTATGTTTCCTTTAGGAAATTTGTCAAGTTGAAGATACTTTGACATCTTCAATATTCAAGCTTTTTATGGAACCATGTCATGAATCTATCATATCATAATTTATACTTTTCCTAGATTTCTCTGGTAGGAGATTATAATTTTTGTTATTTTTGTAACATAAGGAAATGCCTCAATTAATTCACTGTTACTATTTTCAATTATGCAAGAGAATATGAGTTCGTTTTCAACAATATACCTATGGTAGAGACGAGCGTTTTTTTCATTATTTCCGCTCACAAGCGCAAATGCCTGCCTATTTAGACATTTCAATACTTCCTGCAACTGTGTACAGGCGCAAAAATACTAGCATTTCAACTGTGTATTCAAGGCTGTCCTAGGTAGTACGTCATCAGAATGGTGGAGGAGCCGATACTTCATTTTTGGGAGTCAAATTTGATTGCACAAGAAGAATAAAAAAACGTATTCAATTAATTTTCCATAACATGAAAAACTTCCCAATTATACTGAACAGTCCAGTCCAGCAGAATTATTTTAAAAATCGAAAAAAATTGCTATTTCTGCCGAATTTCTCCTGGATGATGAACAATGAATTTTTTTGTAGTGCCATTATGGGTTTCGTGAGGAAGAAACAGGCCGAAGAAATGCTGTCCAGCTGCAATTGTGGTACATTTCTACTACGTTTTTCGGACAGCGAATTGGGCGGCATAACCATTGCTTGGGTTTCGGGTAAGTCATCGATATTGGAGAAACTACTGTGAATATATGATTTTGTTCAATTTCAGATTCTTGTGAGGTGTTCAGTTTGCAGCCATTCACCCACAAAGACTTCATGATTCGCTCGCTGGCGGACAGAGTAGCTGATTTGAATCACCTGGTATTCTTGTATCCTGACATAACCAAGGATATTCCCTTTGGAAAATATTACACCCCCTTCCAAGGTAATTAATTTTGCTTGTCCCAAATTTTTTGGTGGTGAAAACAATGCAATGAATTCCTTATGAACAAATTCTGGAATATTAATAGAAATGAAATGTAAATATAAATTTAAGTATCTTTTTTTATTCTCTCAGAGAAGCAAGCTTATAAATTTGAAAGTTGAGCCTAAGCATTTGAAATAGGTAATCTCCTCATTATTAATTGCCCACCCTCAGCTAGTGGTTTTTCTTTCACTGGTCCTGAATATAAATAAAATACAGCTGATTTAAAAATGTTTGCTAGGTCAGGTTAATATTTTGTTGATGAACAAATCTGTTTGAAAAAATTTCAACAACCAAGACAATGAAATTATAATAAAATCAGTCCCAAATGAAGATTACATTTTAGCAATTTACTTCAAGAGATTTTGATTGAAATAATATAGATAAAAATTGAAATTCAATTTACTGATAAATTTCAATCACAATTATATTATTCATTGTTGTATTGAATAATAATAATAATAATTTATTCATTCCCAAACATAAATATATAATTTTCTTATAACATTAGGTGAGAAGTGGAAATAAATAGAGCGAGGTACACTGAAATCCGTAGATTAGTACGTGTTTGATTTCACTCTAATACATTTCTAAATCAAAACAAATCCTGAATAGTGACAATGATTATGTGAAATATTCATTAAAAAAGATTAACATAATTGATTGAATGATTCGTATACAACGTTAGTATATGTATATGAGAGTTAAAGAAGCAAAAACTGAAAATATAGATATATAATAAAGTTATATTCCTCATTCTGGATTTTAAAGCTATTGTAAGTATGTATAGAAAATCTCAATGATATAAATGTTGAACCATATAAATAGAACTGATTCTGGATTAACAATATGGTGTATACACTGAATATATTGTTGATTTTTGACTCAAACTTTTTGTGTTGATAGTTTTTCGTTTCTACAATTTCTTTAAGAAAATGTATATAATTTTGTAGTGATAAAAATGTCTCAATGGAAACTGATGATTTTATTTAGTTATTCAGATTGATCCAGTAATTTATTACATTTCGAGGAGTAGCAAAGAGCCATTTTCTCAAGGACTTTTTAAACTGATCCTTGCTTGCATTTTCTTTGATGATATTGGGTATTTTACGGTAAATATGTGGGGCCAAAAATCCATATGATCTTTGACTCAAATTTTTCTGGAACTTTCTGGAATGCCTGGTGTTGTGGTCATGTTTTATTTCGATTAATTCCGCTCTTTTTTGAATAAACAATAAAATCGAAATTAAATGATGAAAAAAATACAAAAAATAATCTTTCGTTTTTTTTTCTGCAGATAATCAACCGACTTCCAATAACGGATATGTCAGGCCACAGTTGGTGACTCACGTTCCCGGATTCACGGGAATGAGCTACCCCAACACTCCCCAACATCAGTTCATGCAGTCCCCCGATCCCACCAGAGATACGCCGTCAGTGGCAAGCAGGTGAGTTGAATTTCCATAATCATCATTTCAGCTTCAACTTGACTGGATTGCTAAAGAAAATTTGCCCTTTTATTTTTCCATCGAGTGGAATGCAATCTTATGTGGGGTGAGTCAATGGTGAATTTGCCTTTGATGATGGCTGGAACGCCTTAGATAAGAAAATAATCATGCAAGTTTGATACCACGATGAATTTATTTGCATAGGGTGTTTGAACTCACGTTACCGACTAGTAGTGATCATTTTCAAATTGGACACCCAATTATTTGATATAATATGTTTGAAAATATTAGGAATTCCATTTGAAGCCAAGACCATTATAGGTTTTTCTATTGTACTAAGCCAAAAAAAAAACGAATTCACACATAGATTGGCTTCAAAATATGACACCTAATAGTACCTAAACACGGGAAACTTACTGGTAAGTAGCCGAAAAACTGTTCTGAAAATACGAAACTCTATAAATTTAATAGGAACTTATTTGCAATGAGAATGATCATGAATATGTCTTCCAATCCCTCGGACAATTCTTTCTGAACCAAACATTTACACGAACTTTCTAATATTCAACGACATATATGGAACATTTTGCGTTTTTCGATCTATAATCGGTCTGACTCAGGTCAAAATGGAAGAAAATGTAACAACTTGTTGTTGATTTACCACTAATAAAGTGCCGATTTACCCACCATATTTCACTGGTGAAAATGGAAAAATAATTCAATTTGCAGGAAATTTGTTTCCTTTTTCAATCTTGGATGTTGCTGAGAAAATAATTCAATGATAAGTATATTTCAGGATGTACTAAACCTTCCTTACTTATTGTTCACCAACAAAAAATATATGAATATTAATCTTGTAATTATTTACAATAATATTAGCAGTCCTGGACAGAATAACACAAACTAATCTTTGTGTCAAAGATTATTTGTGTGTGCTGAAACTACATACTTTTGTGTTTACAATTACCAAATTACAGTCCAATCCTGACACCAACTCAAAAAATGAGGTTATAATGATGTTAAAATTACTGAAATATAATTGAAAAGAAGAGAAGTTACTAACTTTTCCGAATTTATTTATCACTAAGTGAAAATTAAAAAAGTTTGTTACATTTATGAATTTTGTATTTGAAGTTTACCAAATATAAATAGTGAAAAATCAAGGATGGTTGTTGATAACAACAATATTAATCAATGCATTAGAGGAGGATTCAACTTCCTCGTCCTTGGAAACGAATAATTTCTATGTTTAAGACAGCAAACTTTGTTATTTGCAAGAAATGCAAAATGAATATGCAGTGTCCTATTTGAAAAATGCCGGAAATGAATTATTCAAACACCTTATGGAAGTGATGTGTAGCTAAGGGAATAGTATGGAAAAGTATGGGATTTTCGCTTTGAATATATGTCAAGATTATCTTTTCATATTGAGAGTCTGTGATGGAACCTTTTGATAACAAAATTATCACATACTGGGTGTGCCGAAAGAAAATCACCATACCTCAATCACTAATAGAAAATAACTAATATGTGGAATGGGGGAAATTGGTTGATGAAAAAAGAGATGATGTGATGATGATATTTAGTGTTTCTTTGATATGATCTGCACTAAAAACATGTTTTTATGTCGGACATATGTTAACCAAATTGATTTGAAAGTTTTTGCAACTGTAAAAAACCCGATTTTATCCTCAGATTGGCATTTTCTATTTTCGGTACATCCTGTGCACTTTAATTTCGAAATAAAAATTGGCACCCTCTCGAAACGCCAGCTCTTCCGACTACAGCTGGTGACGTTTCACATCGACTAGCGTCATGCCATATTTCCATCATAGACCTGTCATGGACGCGATCACAGCTTCGAAGCGAGAGGTGTTACTGATGTGAAATCCAAGAGACGCTTTTCTACTTCACGGCAACGTCGCGGCTTTTTAATACGCGCCGCTCACTTTGGAACAACAAATTTTCGCAATTTGAAGATTTTCGTCGATCGTAATGTTTCGCTTATTTTTCAAAATTCCAAATTTTTGGAGCCAACGATGCATTTTGTGGATTTTGGTGTTTTTCCAAATTGAATTATATAAAGCTTATGAAATACCAATAGAAAAATTAGCAAAACGGTTTTATTTAAACTTGAATACATACACAAAAAGGATTGAAAGCAACAGTTTCATTCTGAATACAATGTATTGGAGTTTGATATTTATAAACTGCAGAATACAATTTCTTTTGAATATAACATTCATTGCTCAGTGGAAATATTTCCAAAAAGATACTTCCAGCTTTATCGAGCATTTTTCAATTTGCACCTTTCTCTTCAAAATTCAATAACGCCATGATATTTAATATTCATTAAACTCGATTTGAGTTCATATAAAATCGTTGAGCTGTTTTTTTTAATATCTGCGCTTTCTAATGTGAGAATAACAAAGCATTTTCATAATTATATGCTATGTATCGGCTTATCAGCTAATGACATGTGGTTGAAAACTTGATATGCTATTTTGCTTCATTGTTCTTCTACATGAAACAAGTTTGGTATATTTTTAGTTTCCTTGAAGGATCCGATGATTTTTCATCAATCAATATAATATGTTCTTGGTTGTCATTGATGTCCAATCGACTGTTAGTTTTTTAGTCAGTTTGTCCATTTACATCACATCATTCCTTGGATGATCTGAAGATTGTTCATGAATTGTTATGTTCTTGATAATGTCATAAATGTTCGAATGACTGTAGAGACAACGGGTTTAATTTTTTTTTGTTAGTTGTCCAGTCAGAGCTGAAGACTGTAATTATCAGATCACAATGAGAATATATTTCCTTTTTTGCATGTCAGCTTTCCCAACATGCTTGATCTGTAAATCCTAAGAGAAAAACGAGTGGACCAAAAATTTGATAGATGATATTGAAATATATTTTGTTCATCAAGGAAAAACTGTGAACGTATGTGCTTTATGTTAAGTGATATGTAGGAAATAGTTGTTTTTTTACGTTTTTAAGTATACTTTATAGATTATACTTTTTTATACATTCTTATATACAGTAATATTTTTTATTCATATGCATTCATGAAATTAATTGTTTAAGTCAACTCGAAATTGAATGGATCGTTTTAAAAACAGGGTATATATTATATATCAGATTTTATAATAATGAAAATTCTAATAAATGTGATGATTGAATTTACTGAATGTGGTGTTTGTTCATGTTCAATGTTCGAATTGAAATTGTAAAATTTAAAACTCGACGTTAATCAATAAACTATTTCATTTCCTAATTGTTTCCTGGATTCAATGATTTACTTATTATTTCAAGTGGAATGTTACTTTTACCAATTCAGTGAATACCACTGTGTCGTGCAGAAAACTAATTAAATTTTTTTGTCGTGTATTTCAAAACAAAAAAAATATTGAACATTAATCGATTTGAACAAAAAAAAAACATATTTTTTTCCATCTTCAACCCTAAGGAGCTCTGTGAATATATAAAAAATTATGTACTGACGATTGGATCAACCCACATTTTGCTGTTAGTTTAATTATGCTGCGTTTCTTTTTTGGTACCTCTGAGTCTGAAGTGCTTAAAGAACTGAATGGGCCCTAATATTTTTTCGATTTCCAAATTGTCATATTGATTACTGAGACATTTGCCAAGCTGAAAGAGAGCTCGCAAATACATATTTTTTGAGAGTTATTTGAACTTGACTAAGTAAAGCATTGAGCCTTTTAGAATATACCTACCGAATCAGTTCATAGCTGTAATATACACCCATCAAACCCAGTATTGTTGAATTAATATGGTGCTCCGTTTAAGAACATGTACTTACTTGAATGCGGACCACCTTGATAATTTTGGAGCAGCTCGAAGAAAGCTCATGAAAAATGGAATCGCCCTATCCGAGCGATTTGTGTGAATTCGTGCGGAAATATATAGTGGGTGAACTCGAATGTGTTGAATTCAACATTTTTGAATCATCATGACAAGCATGCTGCAAGCAGACCTAACCAGACACATTGCAACACCATTTCTGTTTAGTTTTGATTTATCGTATCGAATTTTTTAACGAAGGTCCAAAGAAGTGATTCCCCAAAAATACCACTAATAATTGAGAATCACTAAGTATATAAAGAATATTCACATACTTATATCCCAGAAAATTTGACCTGTGTGTAATGAAAGTATTTTATACATATAAGGTATATAATCCTTTCTTGATAAGGCGAATCGTCCTGTTATCAGTATAACTGTGTAACTCAGTATTTATTACTAAACACTAATATGCCGGTTGTCCCAGTATAACTGTTTCGATGAGTTACTCATTTTCAAAAATATATAATATATAAAAAATTATAATCGAACAGCTTGTATTTAATTACAGAAATTTTTTCCTGCATACGCACTAATATTCTATATAATAATTCAGGTTGAATAATTTCAATTTATTATTGAGTAATATTAGTGTTACCCGGACATGTTGGATTTACAACTTATTGGACGTACTTAGTTTTAATTGTTTTCCAATTAGTTAATAACATTGTATAATTAATAAAATATAATTTAATCTAATAATTGAATATTAACGTTTGATACAATATGTATATCACCAAAATCGTTATGAATTTCAGTAATTTCACTGAAATATTAACAGTTTTAGACTTGGATGGAGCTCCCTCAGGGATCATTTTTCTATCCACGTTCATTCGAACTTTTTACCCTATTTTTGGTTGTAGAAGCCGCTGGTAAAGTTTGGCAGGCTAATTATGGGACACCCTGTATATATCCATTTAATTCGATTAAATATCGATGAAATTATTGAAGAGTAACTGAAATTGATGTGAAAATCATTGGTACCTAAATCGGTTTCTGGAATTCGAGGGCCAACATGGGGAATTTGGTAACAGTGTGCCGCAAAGAAATAGTTCAAAAGTTTTTAACTTTTTGGGATATGTTCCACAAAAACAAATTTCTTATTTATATTTTGTATTGGCTTTATTTTAATAGATACGAGAACAAGGCAGGCACTTTCTCACAGCTGTTTTCAATGGTCTTTAGCTTGGCAGTATAGAATTTGTTATGCGACGTTTCGTCATTCGAGGGCCGCCATTATTTTTTTTCTTGATACGGAACTGGCGTTTTCTTCTTATATTTTATTCACCTGGTGAAAACGAATACATTGATATCGTATCTTAATGATTGCAGTTTCGGTAATATTCTAATTATTTTTGAACATTCAAAACCATAAATCTAACCGTTACCGAGATTTCCTTGTTGGCCCGCGAATTTGGGACACCCTATGCCCACAGTATCTTAATAATAGTGATATAATTCATCCTGCTTTCAAAATCAGACGCCATCAATCAAATATCAATATCATATGTTATTTATTTACCACAAGGTTTGTTGGGAACATGTCAAACTACTCTAAACATATGAATAAAACTTCAATTTATGGAATGAACCTTTGGTTAAAGTAGATAATTATAATTATCTTTGTGTGTAGTTTCGATATTTTTTGCTCAATTTTTCGTTGCTCGATACTGAAAACAATGATCACCAAAAATCCTAACGAAAGCCTCGTTTAAAACATCCGTGTTTGGGAATCACTTTTTCGGCACAATCACTTTTTCGGCACACCCCCCCGGTTGGTTGTCTGAGTTGCAGCATGTGATGTCTGGTTATGTCTGTGCAGCTATGCCGGCTCCGTGGCAACGACGGCCACCACCCATCTGGACAACAACAGCACACCCGGCATGGACTACTTGGACCAGCTGGAGGACTGCAACATCGATCTCAACGGGCTGGTCAACTTCAACGAGCTGATGCAGTAAGTCGGGGGGCTGCAAGGGGCAAGAGGCAAAGACGTTTTGCCTTTCGGCGCGATGATATCGGAGAAGCTCGGGAGACTTTCCCTGTGGACGTATAAACACGGCCACGATGTAGCTTGGATATTGATGAAAATAAGACCTGGTGGCGCTACTCTTCAAAGGACGAGATCAGCAATTCATTGCCAACCTTGAAAATACCTGAAAAGTTCTTCCTCTGGAAACACATTATTTTCATCAGATATCGATGCCATTTTCTTTCTTATGGATTTTTATATCATCCAGGAAGTCCCCGACTCACAAATCCCAGACTCACAAATCCCAAAAAAAATAAAAAACTGTATATATCATTTCATTTTGAGGTTATGTCAGTTTCATCATGTTGGCTGAATTCGCCTTCCGACCATGGTAGAGGACAGGCGGCGTCCTCGAGGTTGGAAGTCAAGTGAATGTTGTGAACGTCTACTGAAACGTGCAAATTAATGAAAATACAACCACAAATGTTGAATTAAGTGAATATTAGAGAAAAACAACAGGTTCCTGTGTCTCTACGCCGGTAACCAGGCCGGATGACAACGGATTTGTCGGATAAAGGGGCCTTACTTGTATCGAAAAAAACTGGTTCCATCATTTCTACGCCGGTATCCAGGCCGGATGACAACGGATTTGTCGAATGAAGGGGCCAAAATAGTATCGAAAAATTGGCACCGGAAGGAGTCAGAAGCATAAGCCAAAAGAAGAAGAAAAATAGATAAATTATATAGACCACAACAGGGAGGAGGTGATGGATATAATTCCAGACGCATCTTAAGTCCGTGTCTCAAGGTCAAACTATTTGATCAAACTATGGAAGTGTGATGTCATCAATGACGTCACATCAAACAGCAGCTAAAATTAGAACATGTTCTAAATATTTCACCTGTTTGATGAAAAACTAAGGTTAGAGTTTTTTGTTGACAACGAAAATCGAAACGTCAGAACTCAGAATACTAATAGAGTTTTGGACTGTTGGAAATTTCTGCTGCTTGAAATTGGACCGAGGAGCAAGTAACGTCCTAATAGATCTCCATAGAAGCAATAAATAACTTTTGTATAACATCAGACAAAAAGATTACCACAAGAGTGATAAGATGCCAGATGCATCGAATGATATTGCTAGTAATTCTCACGGCCAAATAACTGGTAGGTCTTCTGAATCAATCGTCATCCTTTCAATTGATAATAAGTATACCTACATATATATTCCATATAATCAGGAGTTGAGGCATTGTTCAATGTTTTGCAAACACAGTTCAATAGGGAACTGAGGTAGTTTCGTTTCTACTTCACTAATCTCTGAAGGGACGCGCAACTTACCATGAAATAGATGTTTAGAGATTTTTGTGTATTATTTCTATTCATATATAATATTGTTGAGAAAGCGAGATTCCATCTTGAATGTATATTTCTCTTCCGTTATGATCAATCAATTTTTGAACTGTTTGAGCAAACTTCTTCAAATCGTGTGAACAGGTTTTCTGCACATTTCAAACATTTGAATCAAATAGACAGAAATGACGTCACGTCAAACAGATTTGATCAAATAGTTTGACCGTGAGACATGGACTTTAGGTGCAGCCTCATCCCTATACGAAGTACCTGGGTAAATAACGGTTGAGCCCTTATTGAAGTAGGAAGGAAGGAAGGATCATGTTGGCTGCCTACAAGATACATGAAACATTGACATACTTTTGGTTCTTCTTCGTGATGTTCTGTGAGCCCTGTGGGCGTTTTACACCTTCTAGGTTATCATTGTTTTCATTTCACGATCACCAAGAAAAAGCACAAGTTTGGCAGCTTGTCACTACTGTGTCATGAAGGTGTCATGTATCTTACAGGCAGTCAATATGATCCTTCCTTCCTTCCTACTTCAATATGGGCTCAACCGTTTCGGTTATTTACCCAGGTACTTCGTATAGGGATGAGGCTGCACCTAAGATGCGTCTGGAATTATATCCATCACCTCCTCCCTGTTGTGGTTTATATAATTTATTTATATTTTCTTCTTCTATTGGCTTATGCTTCTGACTCCTTTCGGTGCCAATTTTACGATACTATTTTGGCTCCTTCATTCGACAAATCCGTTGTCATCCGGCCTGGGTACCGGCGTAGAAATGATGGAACCAGTTTTTTTTCGATACAAGTAAGGCCCCTTTATCCGACAAATCCGTTGTCATCCGGCCTGGTTACCGGCGTAGAGACACAGGAACCTGTTGTTTTTCTCTAATATTCACTTAGTTTATCATTTGTGATTGTATTTTCATTAATTTGCACGTTTCAGTAGACGTTCACAACATTCACTTGACTTCCAACCTCGAGGACGCCGCCTGTCCTCTACCATGGTCGGAAGGCGAATCAGTCAATATGATGAAACTGAAATAACCTCAAAATGAATTATTATCAAAACGTTTAGTATTTATAAGATTTGTAAGTCGGAGACTCTCTGGATAATATATTATGAAAATCATGTGTTTCCAGAGGAAGAACTTTTCAGCTATTTTTAATGTTGGCAATGAATTGCTGAACTCGTCCATTGTTTTGGCAGAAAAATTATTGATTTGACAACTGAATTTCAGCTCGTTACGTGGGGTTCTCTTATAAAACAATAGAGGCGCTACCATCGAAAGATATTTGAAAAATTGACATTACATCATTTTCGATACATATTCGCATTGAACTAATTGAATAATGGCCACATGAAACTGTTAGAAACGATTAGACGTCATTCAGAATCGAATATTCACACATTTGCATTAACACCTGCAGTAACCTGTAAATTTGGTTGAAATCGCGGCTGCACTTAGTGATATTCACCCACGCAATGTCACGTTAGACACGTTTTATCGAAGTAGGCGAAATCAAGAGATTTGGGACCAGTCACAGGATAGGAAGTGAATTCACCAGTCAATGTCTATCCATCTCTGCTTGGATGAATTGAGGCGGATTGAGCGGATGTATGTGTATAATTTTTTCATCATTATATAATCATAACGACTGACGATCAGGCGTGATGGCTCCAGGTCACTGTTTTCATTGTTCTGCATTTGCAGGACTTTTTGCGTAGATTATATTCTAACATTTATATTCTGCAATAATATGATACATTTCGTATACTATTTTTATAAATTGACATGATACCTAAATAAGGTTGACAACACTTGTTGATTGTTGCGTGCGCACGAAACGGCGTTACCGGTTGTGAATAATTTCCATTACTTCTTCCTATCGAATAATTGTTGATATTGTGACAATTTTTGTGTTTATACATCCATGGGTTGAAAGTTTGGTTGACATGTGATATAATAAGATTATTGTTGCCTTTCGATTTGAGAAAGTTTTGGTTTGTTTTGTGTCGTATTTGTTTTTTTTGCGCTATGGTCGCCAGACTGTGCTTACTCTCCGATATCATCTGTTTTTGTATAGCATGAATCACAACACTCTTCTCGCATATCTTCAAAGATAAGTGGGAAACTGTTATATCGAATCTTGGGCTAAGTTTAAAGGCGGATTTCCACCAAACGGACAAAACCGCAACAAAACAGCAACTGTGTCGATTTAGTCAAAACAAAAAAATTGGTTGTCAAAATAAGAACCATTTTTAGGATTGTGTTGCGAGTTCGTGTTTTCGTCAACAACAAAAAGTCCCGTCGACAGGCCAGGTTTAGGTGTTTTGTGTGTTTTTGATAACGGTTCACTATTTTGTGGTATGTGACTTTGATGGCATGATGAAAACTGTTCGTGTAGTGGAAACGACAGAAAACATCTTCAAAAGAAAACACGCGACATACTACATTTTTGTTTGTTTGGTATATTTCGAGTTTGTTTTGGAAACTAAAACAAGTTTTTTGTTTCTGTTTTTGAATCTGAAAGTAGTCGCACGCGAGTATGTTTGGTGAAATTCGCCTTTAGTCATCTTTCGATGTTTGATGGTAATCGACAACGTATTTGAGGGGGTGAAATAAACCTGATCTGTTTATGCAAAAGGCTTTAAAAAAATGGATTGAATAAATTAATTGTTATGTACAAAACTACGTAGCTTTAACGACTTCCAAGAACTTATCGACACTATCATTTGATGAGACAAAAACGAAAACTCAGACGCGTAATTTGCGAATCAATTGTTTCGCGAGTTTTTTCTTTAAATCATTGAGGCTACGCTGTTTAATCACAATATTTATTAGCACAAACGGTTCTGTACACATTGGAAATATTGAAGTGCAGGAATCTGGTGGCATTATCCAAACTGTTGTGCTATTTGAAGTTTTAATGTGGTTGGTGACTTTCTAGTGTGACTGAAGGAAATGAAATATTTGAAATTCTATCTCTGAAATATCATACAAATTAATACAATGAATTTCGTTTCCTGAAATTATTCTTTACATTTCGGATAGTTATCGAGGTTAGACGATTGATTATAATCAATCGCCTATCCGATGAACGAAGATGCAACCTTTTTTGTTCGAAAGTAATGTCAGGCCATTTTTTAATAAGGCTGATTATTAGTAAATGTGTAGATGATATTCTATAAATGAACTTTTGATTTGTATTAATTCCGCAAATTATAGTGTTATCTGATGTATAGAAATAGTGGAGTATTGAAGACAAGACAATCACAAGGAACCATCTAACTATGATAATTAGTGCGAATAACGAAATTATGTTGAATTTATGATAATAATGTTTTGTGCAGCAGAGCTTCAATTATAGAATATCATGCCGCATGTATGTCTAGTTTTATTTTACATTGATATTTAAAATAATATATTACTCCTGTAGAATTTCCATCCAGAGTAGAAAAACAGACTAGACCAGAATATTAAAAACAACTAATATTCAGTTTTTACAAGTACACTTTGTTGATAGTTAGAGTAGATATATATAATTTACGTGTTGTTTTCTTAATGTATCATATATCCTTGTTATGCAAGGAATATCATATAATTATTACATCTGTATAGAAAGATTTTAAGTACAAATTGATTTTTTTTTTATTAACTTATCAGAAGAGTGCAATTTACTCATAATTTGTGAATATCGATTTGTTGAAATATTCATTGGTGCTTTTGAATTTTAATTAATATTTTAGATTGTTTTAATTTATAAACTAAGATGATTTTACCATTATTTGACCTCTACCTTCCAATGTTCTTGATAATATTATCAGCTTTTATTTTTTATGGGTTTATTTTCTCCTGCTGTTTTTTAGATGATAGTTATTTTTAGGAACATATTGAGCTCATCGCCCTATTTATCAAAAATATAGACAATCCCTAACTATCGATAGTTTTATAGATATACATATTATGGTGTAACAACAACACCAACACAGATATATTAGGTACAAGATATATATATATATGAAGAGTGGTTATGTAGATTTGCATTGTTCATTTTGAAAACTCGACTTATTTGAAAGAATTTTTTGAAATGTACACGCTATATTTATTTAGTATCAAAACTTGTGAGGTGAATCTACCAACTGTAAGCGAGAGAATATTATACAAGCGTTTCCATATTCTTTAGATGCAACTAGAGTAGTCCAAGTCTTCAAATTATTTTCTGTTTGGTATATCTGGGATATTTGATTTCATCCATACCAGAATTGGGGACGACAGTTTTACCCATTTGAATACAATTTCATCACAAGTCATTTCAAGATTTCATTCATCTGCATCGACCATTCTTCTGTTTGAAAAGATTAGAATACATCGAAAATGTGTGATATAGTGTGATAGATACCTATATATGTGAAACTCGCCTAAATTATCATGTGCCTCCCTGTTGAACGTTGACTCATTTTTAGATGTTATAACCTAAATTAGATATTTCCATACATTGCTTCTCATTTTCTCAAGTGTTACTCTTTCGATCAACTTTGATGAAAATGTGCATGCACTCATAACCTTAAATTACTTTTTGGTAGTTTTCGTGGTGCTTTTCAAAATGGGAAGCTCTGTATATTGTTTAACCATTGAATTTTTACACTTGATGTTAACCCATTATGAATTTCACTTGAAATGTAAGATGTTTCCCAATTCACTGACATTTATAGCACTTTCGCACATTCCATTACATGGAATGACACACGCATATAAAAAGAAAAACAAATTGATTCACACAAGTGATATTCACACCTTTGAAGTTGTTGCAATATTTATAAATATAAGTAGTATGATATACATTTTAGTGATCATTCACTGTGTTACCATATAATATGTTGCTGTAGTCCAAAATGTGAATGGATAATATTGATTTTGTTGTTATTTTGCAATAAAGTTAGTGAGATATTTGATATTGAGGTAGTGAGATATTTGAAAATTTTCGAATTTTTTTACATCAACATTAGTTGATCGTTAGTATTTTTTTATTAAAGTCATTATAGAATGAATCAGCAAAACTGTTTTTGCTCATTATGCACTTTAAATGGTTGCATATTTCCAAATATTTCATGTTCATGAAAAAAATATCGTTTTTCAAGGGCGAAATTATTACTGCTGATATTTTGTGAAATTTTCTCAATCGAAATTGACCATTGTCTTTGCGTATTAAGTAATGTTTTTCTTAGGTTTGTTATAGAAAACTTATACTAAGGTAACATGATATATACATTTGTGGCTCAAAATAGTTATTATAATGCTGAATTTAGTTGAGTTCAAATAGAACATCTATAGGGAGAATAATAATTCAATTCTGGTGCAAGATAACAACTAGATGAAAAATTAATACACAATAACGTTTGAAAAATCTCAATGGAAAACTACATAAATATATGTAGAATAATATACAGAATGTGTAGTACGATCTTTTAGGTGTTATTTTGTACTAGAGACTAGGGATTTGAAACCTGTTGTCGGGTTGAACAAACCAAAATCCGAAAAAAATTGCTCAGGTTTCCATCTTGTGAAACAGAAATTCCTTAAATAGGAAGTTGATAGAATTGAGATGTAATGTTTGATCTTTTGTAGCTTATTCATGTGAAAGACATAATATGAAAAATAGTGAGTTTTTCTTGGATGAGTTAATTGTAATAGATAATTAATTTCGCATTATTCATATTATGCTGGTATAATATGATGGGCAATAATTTAATAAAATATGAATTAGCTTACACGTTGTTTTTCTACCTAGAAACACTATTGAGGCTACTTAACGGACCAGATTATCAAACGATTACGAGTGAGAGTTCTCTTTTTATATTACATTGGGTAAAGGTGCATAACGGTGTCTATTGAAGTGATTTGGAATTTTTGTTTTTTCCAATAATTATAATTGAATGAAGACTGCAATCATAATTCAGAAACCATAGTCAACAGTCATTTGTTGAAACGAATCGCGCGCCACCTATTGAAAAACTGTTGTACCGCCGCAGAAATGGCATACAGAACGAAAAAAAAAAGTTTTAATATACGATACCCGAAAATGAAATGTAGTTTATAGAAATTAATCTTGATATGTTTGTGTTTTTTCCATCTGCAGAAGACCAAACACTTTCAAATTCGGATTATAGATGCAAATAGTGTAGCAAGTGAAAGATGATTTTTGAGGAAGGTTCAAACCAAAAATCAGAAACTTGATATTTGCACAAATAAAGTGGTTAAATGTTTAGATATTAGAGATTCATTATATTTTTCAGTGAAACCAAAAAATCTCAAGAGTTGTCTATTTCATAGGCATGCATTTTCAACAAATTTCAACAACCTAATATTTACATAGACTATGTACACTTCATTGAATGAATACATATAAGTAGCCCCTAAAGAAGTAACAACATGATAAAATAAAATCTACATTTGATGAGGTAACAAAAATTAAAATATCACCATTTGATAAATTGCTTGTACTCTTCACTCACTGATATCCTTTTGATAGTCTCATACCCGATGATAATGCTAAAACTAAAAGTGGCTGACTGGATAAGCCGCGCGCTAAGACCTTTTGTGAACATCCCAATGCCTTCTTCGATCCACAAGTTTTTGAAAGCATGATGCATTGAACCTGTCCTTTCCACTTGCAATCTAGCACGCACTACATCCAAGGGATTAGTGAGCAGGGTCGTCGAGAAGCCGCCTAATGTTCCTGAGATACTCTGTATGAGAAGTTGTGACACATAGGGTGGCATTATCAAAAATAGTTGATCTGAAAATAATGAGAATAAACCATAACAAGGATTACAACCACTCCCATATAGGTAGGAGCCCTGTTTCTGGAGTGTTTCTTTCTTCCGCCGCATTGGTTATCGCTAGTTTCGAGTCTCTCTTGAAACGCGGAATCAGTGCCATGAAATAAGCAATGTGGAGATTGCATTGGGACAGGCAACGCTTTGAGTGGTTGACTACCCTGCACTGATGAGGACCAATAAGCCCGAAACCAGTCTGTAGGTTGTCAGGCGCTCCTGTCTCAATATAATCATTGTGGCGTGTTAGGAGGAAAGAAACACTTGCATACTGTATTCCATAACTAAGTGATGGATGTAATGGAAAAGTTACAAACCTAATGAGATGATATTATTTTCAATATGAAAGCTACAATTATGTTCTGATATGATATTGAATACTATATAGTGGTAACCCTATTATGAATCTCTTCTTCACCTTGATAAAAATGATAAAATCCCCACCATAGAGCAGAGTTAGGCATATATGCTGAGAGACTTGCCCAATAACCCCTATAAAATCCCATTATTCCATCCATTCTGAGAATATGTCTTGCCACATCTAAAGTCTGAGCCAGTTTACTTTGGTGTGGTTTGAATTGCATGCCTAATTTACAGAATGCCTGAAAACATTTTTGTAAGCTATCAATTCTGATGGTTACTTTGGAAAATATACTTTTTCTTCCTTTCCATTGATTCCCATCATCATCAAATGTTGACTGAGAACATCAAATGGTACAATAATTGTCTGACCTACTAAAGATGCAGCTGCCCCAGCTATTAGGACTCTAATATTTGAGTTGACATTTTTCTGTTTCAATACATGTCTAACTCCTTCAAAGGTTGAAATGTAAAAAACTCCTGAAAAAATTTACTTACAGTACAGGCACTGTTGGTCTGTAGGAGAGCATGCTTACCACTAACTATTTGTACAGATGATACCCAGAAGCCTCTGTATAATCCACTGAAACCTTCATATCTATATATTTTGCCATATGCATCAAACATGCCTAAAACCAATTCAGATAATATATAATGGTGATGTGACAATATTTATTGTGAACAAGGGTATTAAATTCAGGAAAATGAAACATTGGTGACAAGGGCATTCATTTCAGGAAGATGAAAGATATTGGTTGTCATGAGTTATCTTACCAGAATATAGATCATTGCGCTTTTGAACTTGTAGTCTGGTTTTTATCAATGTTAATGGGTACAAGGCACATCTTATACTGAAGGAACTCAACATTGATAAGGGAAAAAATTTAGTTTTATCCATCATATCCCATTCAATGTTCCTAATCATTTTTTTATTAGAAGACATAGTCACATCTTTGTCAACGACTGTGAGGAAATCCATATTCGTTTTTGAATTTGAATCAAATATAAAGGTAAATCATTCAACTAAATCATGTTTTCAATGAGTTATTGATCAGCTGATGTTACTGTGGTTTTGACTAGGTAGGAATTGTGTTCTCCTTTCTTCTTCATAATGTTTTGTACTGTTTCATATTGTTTTGCTGAGATTATTCATTATTCCTTGAGTATTCAATAATTTTCTTCTAAAAATGAAACTATGAACATTATGTTATCATTATCATATATATAACAGGATTAAAATCGAAAACCTTCAAAAAACCATTCTGACTGAACACTGAACTGACCTTGATATTACCACATATTACCTTCTTCCTTCTTGTCACTTGCGAAATTCAGTTCGACCTGATAGTACTATGGTAGTAGACCTTCGGATTAAGCAGAGTTCAAAACTCCAGTAATAGTTCACAAATCGTTTGTAGATGGCGGTACTATCCATTATCTATGCGTGTCTTACCTTAGATCATATATGCTTACGCTAGATACGGTATCTAACAGGTTATTTGTTCGGTAGGATGATTGTACCACGTAATATCATCGTACTTTCTTGCAGACCCCTCTAATACCAAACAAATACTACATGATGCCGTTGATCGAGAAATGAGCGTGCACTTATTCGATCACATTTTGAAATATAACTTCGCGAATATATTACCAGAGATAAGTCTCTGATATTACGAATTAGCAGACGTGCCTCCATCTATAAGACCGTCTGGAACTATTACTGGTAAATTGATCTCGTTAGGCCTACAAGTTGTTAGATTATTGGTTGTTAGCACTTTAGTTCTGTGGTTGTTAGAACAATGAATCACTGATGGTAGATTTCTTGTTTGAGTTCAGTGGATTACAGTTGGATTAGTAGGCTCTTCAATTGTTTCTGCGAAATATTTCATCTACTTAAATGAAGATGGCGGTAAGATCGATTATCGAAGAAGATTTCTGTTGCTTACGTATTTTTGTGGTTTGCATCTGACAGACGTGACTTGAAACGAAACGACATTAAACAATATATTTTCTTATAAATCTGGAATAAATATTGATATGTTTACTCTTCTCACTCATTTTTCATCTAGAACAGATGAAACTGATAAAAAGATGACAGAAGCACAGTTTCTGTTTTACCGACACAAGGTATGTTGCCATCTCTGTTAATTTCAGGAAATATTACTACGGTATGAAATCAAGTAGGCAAAGGTCTACAGTTTATTCTAGTGCTGTCTAAAGCTGTTTCACGGTACAGGGCCGGGTCAGAAGAAAATATATGCTTGAACAGAGCGCTCGTTACTTTGTCGAAAGATTATATCGCCTCGTATGAAAACCGTTTACGTATTAGCAGATAAGAAAACAATTTAGAGATTCATACGCATCATGGCACGGAGGAAGTTAATAAGACGTTATTTCAAAAGCCGAGTGCTAGCTCTCTTCAGAAATTTCATATCAAAATTGTGATTTGAGTATTTAGTCTATGGTAATGGTTTCGCATTTTTTAAGAAGATATATAAATCAAAAAGCCAATCACATTTTCGTGTTGCTTTATACAATTTTCCCAATGCTTATTTTAGAAAATATACTGAATTTTGGATTTTACATTGTTGGACCCGAGTGTCCGCTTCGTCAGAAATTCTGTATATATAGGTATTAAAAAATGCGTAAACAGTTTTACGAAGAATCATTTAGATTTGGAAGATATACATATACAGATATACATTGTTGGAAGGCACACGATAGTGGGAAAATCATGAGAGATAATAATGAACTCGAAAAATTATTAACTAATGCCCATATAAATTGTACAAAGAAAAAAAAACAGTTCCACGATTTACTATAGAACTTTTATTCCAATAAAATTTGAAATCAATATTTCTTCGTACAAAAAAGGTACATAATATTTCTTTACTAGTCCTTATGACAAAGAACTTACAAAACAAATTCACTAGAAAACCACTCAAATCAGATGCAACTAAATAAATACGAATCGATAAGTGAACAATGAATGCATTTATGAACAAAATGATGAAGGAGTTTTTATTTCATATGGTGCGATGTCATAAGAATATTTAAGATTACGGAAATAATATATGAGGTGCAAACACTGAATAACGTACATGATTAGTACACCGCATCCAGAATTTTTAATACATTTATAAGTTACAATTGGCACTATCTCTCTTCTCTTACATGCTTTCTCAGTTATTCGTGATTTATATTTACATAACTACAAAGTATAAGAGTATCTAGTGAGCTTCAGGCTGAGCCTAATTGAAAAATTCAAATCCATATATGTTCCTTTTTGAACGACCAATACAATTGAGGATAAAAGTATGATCAGAACATGAAGCTTTTCTTATTTAATTTCTGCAAGAGTGCAGGATTTAAAAGGTAAGAACAAATTTGGTGTATTTCGTAATCCCAAAAACATATAAGCCTCGAACATTTTTCAGGAAGGATAGCCTTCTAATAAATCATCATATATTTCCAATAATACAATCATATGGCAACATGGTACCTACATCACGAGTGCTATAAAAATGATGTGAAATCGATGTCTATATACAGTTATATCTCGCTCTCTCTCTCACACACACACACACACACACACAAGCATTCGCTTTCTCGCAGTGAATCTATACTAAACCTGTATAATTTGACCTAGAATAAGTGACTGCCTACAAGTTGCTCATCGATACAGGACATAAGTAATCGAGAAGATATTCCACACAATTCCATATTTCTATTATATACGTATATATCAATGGAACACTGAAATAGATACATTGAAAATCATCTTATTTTTGAAAGGAATCGATTATTTTGCACATTGAGTCTCTTTGCCTGTCTCAAATTCGAATTCATTTCACGAAATGAGTCCTCATATTGTAATTTTTCTTTTATGAGTACTCCGGTGAGTGACATTCTACTCATCATTGTCATGAAATGGATAGCAAAAAAGGTGTGATATTATTTTGATAAATGTACAATATTATCTTCTGGATTTACCCATCACTTGAACGATTTTTCTCATTCTACAGCAGGTCTTGTTTCAATTTATATCTTGATATACCTCGGATTAATATCATCAAGAAATTTTTTGTGAAATATGTAATCCTCGTGAAACAATAATGTACAAATTATTTAAATAGATAAACTCCAAAGGATATTTCTTCAGAAACCCATCGATAACTGAGAAAATTTCAGGATGGTTTTTGGAAACCTGTACAACATATATAACTACGTAAATTACGTTGTAAATATTGGAACCATTTCGAGTTTCATATCCGAAATTCCCAATTAAGAGTAGATAGAAACATCGACTAGTTTTATCAATAAGAAATTATCTTCTCGCATCATCGTATTCTAGAATTGTATCGAATAAACTCCCCTAGTGCTTTGGATTCAAAACTTATATGCAACAAATAATTGCAACATGCGGCACATCCCCAAAACACCACATAAAATTGATCGGTTATAAATTTGGTGAAACGAACAGTGGTTTTTCATCAGAAACTGGCAGTGAGATAAACAATGGAGCAGGTATCAAAAGTTCCACTAGTTTGAAATCATTCGTAACCTAAGTCAGAGCTCTCCCATTCAACTCATCAGTCGGACACTTACAAATTACAATAAATAACATTCTGCTACTGAATAACAACTAGATTCACTATAAGTTTATATTTTCCTATTACGGGCATACAGTTTTGACTTTGGTTGCAAAAAGGACGAGTTTTGAGTGATCCCCTCAGAGTGTCTACCAGAGATTAGTATATCGGGTCACCTACCTACACCCCTACATTATTCAAATTGATTATCAGTTATGGATTCTAGTCCATTCAGTGTTATACTTCTGATTTTCATTAATTTATATTGGCGCGAATATACTGTGATGCATGCCATATTATAGAGAAGTGAAGGATGAAGAAAGAATTGAATAAAACTCTTGTGTAAGCGAGTAGGCCGTCGAAAACAAAAACAATACAACTTTTGACAGTTGTACCCCTCAACTTTGATTTTGCATAATCTTTCAATCAAAGTACCTACCTATAAAACGATCACCAACGATTTGAATTTTCACGACCTCGACTTGGACACGAAACAAAACAGTCTATTATAGTTCTATGGACAGTTGCCAATAACTACCTGGAGATGTTTAGAAAAACGCCATCTCTTTCATTTAAAGGACACTGTTGTTGTGAGTTAACCATGCAGATCCCACCAATACTCAACGTCTATATATATGACAGATGACACTCATGATACCAGGAACGACGAAGGGGAGACTCAAAAGCGTCCTACATGAATCCGTTGCGGTATATATGTGGTATTTTTGGAACTAATTTGTGCCAGATACAAATTTCTACAATTATCTTTGATTGCGGCAGAACCGCAAGTACAGTCTCATCGAACACGCAGGATATACGTGAAAAGCATTTCAGATGGGGGGAATGTGACATTCACTAGAGGGTAGCTATTTATTCGTCTTGTTCAGTCTCTTCGCCGGGTCCGTACATGTCTGCCAACTTATCGAAGCGCGGGCCCCAGGCGCCCAGGTAGTCGTACTCCTGGACTTCATCGTCTGTGCCTGAAAATACGAACATTAATTTTTCTACAAATGGTTAACAAAGTGGCCTTTGACGCTTTCAAATGTCAATACGAAGTTGGCGGTTTCCGAGGAATGTCATTAAGTGACAGCATTGCCGCTCGTGCGCGGAAATTATGTTATTATAGGTGACAGCATTTTCACTCGCATCCATCAGTGTTGGAAACGAAATCATCATTATGTTGCATGATGGAAAATATTATCTAACACATCTCCTAATGTAGCAGAAAGTGCGAACATTGTAAATTTGAACCTCCTACCAGAGGAATCGAGGAAAATTTTGAATTATGATAATTTAGATTCATGACTTGGTGCCATGAAATGCTGGAATGCTAATGAAGATATAAAAGTAAGTATCCTAAACTTGTCATATTTCTCAAACCATTGAATGTAAAGCAAACATAAGTTTGACTATTGACTATATATTTTTGGTCATAACGTATTATAACTGTGCGATAGACATAAGTTTTCAAGTAGCCTCAATAGCCAACGGGTTCAAAGCGCGAATTCTCAAGCCGCCAGCCCGAGTTCGATCTCTGGGCAGAGCAAAGTTGTTTTAATCTATGAACCATTTTACCTTATTTTCTGTTAGATGTATGAATTATTGGATTGAATTTTAATATAATTGTGAATAATTAATGAAATTGATGATTTTGATGTCGAAAGTATTGTGTATATTTCGAGGCGCAAAGTGTCTTGCCGTTCTCGAAAATACAGTCTTTTTCGAGTGGCTCTAAATACACAAATAGCTATTACAAGTGTTGATCTACATTGCATTTCATGGTCAGTTTGCAGAAAAAGGACATACTCAAGTAACACCCTGCTCTTCAATGAATCAGAAGTATTGGATATCCGACAGCTTTTTTGCCAACGAATCATACTATATATTCACAAAAATACAATAACATAAACCCCTCCCACGCATAAATATGAAAAAAGAACAAAAACATACGAAATGCACTACTACAGTCAGTAATAAAACAAGATTATTGGATAGCGCTCGATATATTACTTTGTACAAAAACCCTGGAAGGAGTGAATAACAGACCCATACAAAAATTTAAAAAACGGATTCATGCGACAGAACGGAAACTGTTTGATCTAGTTGATTTTAAATATGTATATCAGAGGATAAATATAGTATATTTGTCAAAGTAAACAATTTCGGGACGACCTCCGCTTATTCTTATTCTTTAGAATTCTTAGCGAATTAAACTTTGAATAAAAAGTGCATATCTCGTCAATGAGTTAGGTACCTTCTGATAGACGAGGAATATGAATCCAGGTAATTATGAACAGTAGGTACTATAATCGAAATAATCGATGAATTGGTGGATATATGCTAAATAAGCAAATTCTTTGACATTTTTAGAAGCCATTATGGTCCAGCAAGGTCACGTGTTCTAAAATGCTCTATAAATAGGGATGAGCGAGGACCAAATGACGTAGTCAACTACTCTTGAGTTTGCGCATTGTGGAAACATCTTTTCTGAAGTAATTATGTCATCGAAAGATGAAATACGGAGAGTTTTTGTGGGATAAAAGAGATGCAGGAAATGAATAGGACGAACTATGTGACGAAGAATTCATATTAGAGGTTTTTCTCTCAACGCTTGGTTAACATATGTTTCCTATGAGTGCATATATGTACGTGAAGTGGCATAATTTGCGAAAAATCTTCTACCTGCGCGGTAGAGAGGATTTGTTTTGGACATAGTCGTACCAGATGCCAAAGAACTCAGGGATCCTGCGGTGCTGCCGCCGCCCTCATAAGCGTAATTCCGCAGATCGTCAAAAGGTGGCGCGTTCGGATCGCCGTCCGCTCGCTTCTTGTGCTCATCGATGAAAATGCCCACGTTCGGTTCTTGTCCCACTCCCAGCATCGAAACTGCAATCAAACGGAGAATTCAAGAGATTCAATATACTCGCCAACTCAGGAACTCGTCTGGGTTAGGTTTAATTGACTCGGTGGCAGCTTTTTAAGCATTCTTAGGTTGGCAAGAATCTGTCATCAACGTCAATAGTCACAAATATCAGTTGTCATTAATGACAGTTGACATCAATGACAGTTGACATCAATGACAGTTGACATTTATGACAGATTATTACCAACCCTAGAACGCTAAGAAGCTGCCACCAATAGCTATTGGATATGGTCGATACTGTGATTGAAATCATTTTGGAGTACGATAACTTACATCCAAGTTTGGGTGGAGCGAGTTCGGGTATCGGCCCCCCAATGGGTATTTGCAGAGGGGTGATGTCGAAGGCGGTCATGTCGTCTTCGCCGCCACCTTCGTCGTCGTAGTTGATGATGTTTTCTCTGACGTCATCATCGGGTCCAGGGTACTTGATGTGCGCCTCTCTGCGTCTGTTGTACACCACGAATACTAACACTAGGACTGGGGAAAACGAATACGGTTATTTACATGACAGATACAGATGTGTGTTCTTTACGATTTACAACCCAAGTAAATGGCAGAAAAAAAAACTCCAGAAGTGATGAAAGCGACAGACAAATTAGATTAGAACAAGTCACCTAATCTAAAGATGCATCTATTAAATAAGTGCTCCATGAAAACAAAGTTCTGCGATCTTGCAACATCAGAATAAATCAAAATTTTCATTCCATTTGATATAATTGAAACTATGAATTAATGAATCGTTTCATTTTTTGCAATTTATTTTTTTCTTGGAGAATTGCGTACTTTGCGAACTTTGTTTTATTTAGATGATTTGGTGTTTTGATCATAACATAGGCATGCTCTGTGTTGAGTGTTGATGAATATTAATGAAAGCTAGAATTAATTGGATTGGATTGAATTACTCCGATGGATGAGTTTCTTTCATTTGTGAAATATGAAGAAAAGAATAGTTATTGATACACTAAGGTAGTAAATAAAATATCATCATCATCTAATGACCAAAATTATATAGAAGTTAGAAGAGCCTGTGTAGTTATTCTTCATTACCAATGATACCAATATTTCATTCACGACTAGTGGTGGAATCACTATTTTACAATAGTTTTTCAATTTAATGTATGGTTTGAATGATGTCACCACCATTATAAAAATGACATTATGAAATAGTTTCGAACTTGAAATAGCATTTAATGATATGAAAAAAAGAAATACATCAACTCAATATTGAAGCAATTAACTAGCTGACATTTCTTTCATATTGTGTGCTCATTTGAATATCCTCCGTTCCTGGCAGCAATAACAAACAACTATATGGATGAAACCTATACCAACTATTAACTACCCCACTAGGGAGATGTAACCCCAATGTTACCTGTAAATTTCAATAAAAACCCGAATATACCCAATGTGAGCACACGCTGCGTAGCCCACTGCAATCCGTACTCACCCAAAAGCACCAACAGGCACACAATGACAGCTAAAATGAAATCCTTGGACGGCATGATGGCCCCGGAAGAGGCCAACTCCAGCTCACAGTGTCCGCCCGTGTAGCCCGAAGGGCAAATGCACTCGTACCTTAGGGGCGGCTCATAGTCCTTACAGATGCCGCCGTTAACGCATGGCAGCCACATGCACTCGTTCTCATTGACACAAGTACTATCGTGGAATTTGTAACCTTGGGGGCATCTAAACGGGACAACACACCGCGCTCGTTAGCTACTGTACTCACCGGACGCGGGATCTCGAGATCTCCTTGCCTCGGCACTGAATCTTTTGTCAGGGGGTTTGGAGGAAGGAAACTGCTAAGTACTAGGGTGCGACAGTGAAAGCCAAGATGTAGCAAGCTGATGTATGGTATGATGTGGAGTGTTTTTCGTCACTTATTACCCAACAATTATGGTTTAGAGTAGATACTGTTGACATAAGCCAGATCATTAGCTAAGACAGTCACATTGTGGCTTCATATGAGTGCGCCCCTTTCAGCCGTTTTGTTACTGTTTGGTTGTTATTCAGATAGGTACTTTTGGAAATATTAAAACAATAAGAGCAATAGAAAAATAATTGTTGTCCTTTCTTCAATTTTTTTTTATATTTCTGTGGCAAATGAATTCTCCGATGCCAACTCTCTTTCACTTACACACACACTCTATTTTTTTCATCCTGTTGTTGCTAGGTTGAGTAGGTGCCTATAGTTCGTAAAAGCTTTTTCGGTGTAAAAACCGATTTCATAGTTTCGCCAAACATTTCACAAGAATATCGAATGTGAATGAAGGAATTTTGACTCATCAAGTCAGGAATAAGGATTCCATATATGTTGTTTGGACATATCGAAGGGACACCAAAAATCAAAATATGTGATAGTTTTCATGATATAAACAGCATTTGCCAATAACTAAAAATATAGAAATCGTTCGAATTGAAACCGACGTATTCGAAAAACTCTCTACATCAGACCAAACATTTTTTTGCGTGGCGTGCTCATGCGAATTCGATCGAGGGTGCAAACGAGAAGTTAATGAAGTGTACGGGTATCAAACGCAATGACCACTGCAGTAGTACAGACTTCAGGTCAGTGGTCAATGAAGAAACTGATGAGATAACTTAATTCATGATTAATCTAGAGATTCAAGAGATCAAGAGATTGTAGATGTATAAATTATCTGTAAAAGACAAATCCTTTATATTCATGATGATAATGTTCTACCAATCAGTAGTAGGCGATGTCGCTGTGAACTTGTTATTCATACTATCCGAGTTATAAGGAATTCTAAGTAAAGAAAACCCTTGATTAGACCAATCTTTGACCACCCAACCTGACCCTGGACAGACCACGAGGTCATCGCAGTCCGTTCGCCCTGGACTAGCCCCACATCGAGTCGCTCACTTAATATGATGAGCAGGCAGACCAATATGGCCGCCAGAGCGCCCATGCTGAGCTTGAGCGTCTGCCCCTCCTGTATCAACTCGCAATTCTCGCCCCAGAAACCGTCCGGGCAGTTGCAGCGATAGCGCAGGCGCGGCTCCAGATTGACGCAAGCGCCACCGTTCAGACACGGCAGGTCGAGGCACTCGTCCTTGTCCGTGCAATCCTTGCCATCGGGCGACATCACCCGACCCTCTCCGCAACTATATACAATGCAGGCGAGAAACTGTTTATGGGCATGCATAGCCTCACGATAACGGTTATTTCGACGACTACGACAGTTTACTTTGAGGAATCTCAAATGCTCAGACACCACCAATCTTTTCCCTTCTTTTGTCACTGATTTGTCGGTATATGCATTTGGGACAGTGCACCACAACCAGTCGCCTCGCATTTTTTATTATTTTTGAAGGGCATGGGAATCGAACCCACGACCTCGATGGATTATTATATATACAATATAAATTCCTTTCTTTATATGAACAATAATTATTGAGTGATAATTTATTACTGTTATATCAGTTCAAATGTTGATTGTTTTTTTCAACTTTTTGAGAAAAATAATCAACAGAAAGGACCGAATGAGCTCAAAATGTAGATGCAAAAACATCCAACTCACAGACCTTTAGTTCTTTTTTCGATTCAATTCAAGGAATAGCGGATTTGAGATTCAAATCCAGAAACTGTGCTTTAGTTCCTTTGTGTATTTCATCAAGAAGTTGATGATAAACAACTTCGAATAATCATGGATAGCTGATTAGTTGATATACACTTCCAAAGTAAACTCTTCTATATTATACATATCGATATAGGATGCCTAGAAAAATTATGGCGATATCTAGGATTTTGGGAATTTATGGAGATGCAAAGACAAGTTTGATGGATAAAATGCAGGAATAACAACTGAATTCATGAGATTCTTTCAATTCAAGTCTTCTCTATATTATGGATATTTTGGTGGAATCTAAACATTTGAAGTTCTCTTAGGTTAGATTAAGAAGTTATTGATGTTCAAGTCATATAAATATACACAGAAATCATTGGGTGTTTATTCTCCTAACATATGGTTAGTAGGTAGTGTCTTGAAACTGATGAAATAGTCATATGTTAGTCATATATCATTATAAAAAGGTGAGAAATACCCAATAATTTATGTGAATCAGCAACCTTGAAATTCAAAATCATTATAAGCAACATCGAATCAAATATTTTTTCAAACTGATACATCATAAAATTCCAAAGTAAACGGTGCAACTGAAAATGTCTACAGAAAACATAGAGAACTACTTCACTTCACTCAGGAAAGAAAGAAGGAAAGAAAAGATAACTCAGTGCCGTAGCAAATGGAACTTATACATAAATAATATTCAAATGTTCAAAATAGGAAATGGATCAAAGAATAAAAAGTAGGTGTAGTAATAATAAATCGAAATTAAAGTATCTGACGAACATCATGAATAAATAAAACATGAATTTTATCGATACTATTTCCACTCTGAGGAGAAATAATCCAATGCTCATGTTCAGAAATATTTAACAGATTTTACGTACGTGCACTCGTAATCGTTCCAGAGATCCACACATTCGAACGGTTCTGGACAAATAACGTTGGCGCACGGCTTGTTTGACGGACAATTCTTCTCCAAATTTCTAGCCATCGTCGCCTGTCCCCATTGAGTTCCATTCATGGCCGGCGGCAATGGCAAATGTTTGCCTTCCAAACGAATATCGTCCAGACATCCTATGCAAACGAAACATAAAATATTCCTCGAAATGATGAACGAATGGTGCTCTTCCTATACGTTTCCGTACTAGAATTGTGGTTTGTTGATTTTTTTTCGGAAATACTGCATTAAGAAATGAAAGCACGGTGTGATTTGGGGAAAGGCACATCGATATGACATAAGAAAAACAACCTACAACTAACCTTTTTGGTAGTCGGCGTAGACTTCAAAAGTCCGCACCCCGGTGTACTCCGCTTTACCTCCGGCGTAGACCCCTTCCTGCTTATCCACCAACAGCCACTGATGCCCAGCAAAGTCGAACGTCTCGTTGTACCTCCTGCCCTCACCTCCATCTAGCTCCAGAGTGGCAGCCGATCCGTACCTGCTCACCCGAGCGACGTGCCACTGCCCGTCATCAACAGGCACCGCGCTCAGCCAAATGTCCTTCTCCTCGGTCCTCAGCGAGTTGAGGTTGTACCTGAAGTAGAGGCGAGCGTCTTTGATCTCCAGAATGGCGTACTCGCGGTTGTGCTGATCCGACACCCTGAAGAGCTCGCCGTGCTCCTCCCGCGTCCGGAATCGCAGCTGCATCTGCGTGGAGAACCGATCCGGCTCGAAGCTGAGCGCGTACTTGACGTACGACTGCGGCTTGAACGACGTCGGCACCGTGGCGTGAGTGCACGCAGGGCCGGTGAAGCCGGGGTGACACTGGCACTTGGCCTCGTTGAAGCTGCCGATGCAAGTGCCGTGCTCCCAGCAGCGCGAAGTCGTGTCCGATCGGCCGCACATCTCCTCCGTCTGGGGACATCCAGGCACGCTGTGCCTGGAAAGGCCCGGGTGGGCCAGGTCGTACAGCTTCGAGTTGTGGAAGAGGTTGCGGATGCACCCGTCGAAGGACTTGCCCACCGGCATATACTGCCAGTGATAGTGGGTCGGGTCGAACTGCTCCACGTACAGGCCTCCCAGCTGGAGGGGCGCGTTGACGTTGAGGTACTCGTTGAAGGGAGGGATGGTGCCTTGCGCTTGGCAGCTGGAATCGTCGAACTCTGGCGGGGTGCCGTCCTCCATCTCGGATATGTCGGCGGACTTGCAGTAGTCGACCACCATCCTGACGTTCTCCGTGTCCCAGAACACGTCGAGCCTGTGCCATTCCCCGTCGTCGAGAGACTTTTTCGTTTTGACGCGGAGCTCCAGAGTGCCCGATCCGAAATCGAGCAACAGTCGCGGGAAGCCGCGTTCGAGCTCGATGGCGATGTAATCAGACACCATGATCTCGTCCTTTTCCGGCGGCACTATCGGCCCGTTGTACAGTAGCAGTCCGTCGGGCTTCCGCGTTATGAATTCGAAATGCAGGTGGGATTTGTCGCACATCTCCAGCGCTGGATACCAAGCCCAGCCGTTGCCCCGGAAGCTGCGAGAGGTCTGCTGACAACGCGGTCCGTTGTACCCGGCAGGACAAGAACACGACAAGCTATACCGGGTCTCTATGCACCGACCGCCGTTGTAGCACGGGGTGTTCCTGCAGTTCTCCTCTTTGCTGAAGTTCCTCGCGCCGCACGTGCACTCAGCCAGGACGTCAACCCTCACTCCGACCAGAGCGGTTTTGTTGGCGTTCACCATGTATGGCAAGGCACTTATGTCGAGGGTGTTGGTACAGGAGCCCTCGCACATATGGTTCTCGTACAGACACTCGTCGATTCCCACCATTGTGATGTTGATACCGACGGCTCGTTCGATTTCCTCGCGGTGCATCAGCACTATACCGTTGAGACGGACCGGTTTGTAATAGGGTGAGCCGTGAGCGGCAAACCTCACGTCCGTGACGGGCTGGTGCTTTCTCCTCAGTTGAACGCTGAAAACGTCGACGTTCTCCCGCGGTATGTTCAGCAGGTCCGCGATCTTGTCCCGGAATTTCTCGGACATGCTCTTCGATAAGCTCTGCGAGTGGTAGTCCCAGATGCGGATGAACTCCTCGTCTGTTATGTCGGCTATACGCACCGAGCCCGAGTTCACCACCGCCTCGTGGGGTATTTCCTTGACGGTGACCGTCACGTTGGCAGGCACGTCGGTCTGCGTGTGCTTCCTATCGTAAACCTTGAATCTCAGGTGGTAGATACCGTCGCGAGTGCCGTGCCTCATGGAAATCATGCCGGTGTCTTCGTTGAGTTTGAAACGCGGGTGCTCGGTTCCCTCCCAATAGAATTTTTTGTCGGGCAGATCCCAGTCGTCTAAATCGTAGACGTACACCCTGCCGATCTCCGTTTCCGGCGCCTGACCTTGATAGTTGTAGACGAAGATTTCTTTGGAGCCCGGTTGCATTTTGTTGTCGTTGACGTCGCCGATGACCACTGTGAGGGTGCTGGTGCCTGTCATTGCAGGATTGCCGTGGTCTTTTATCACGATGGGAATGTAGTATTCTTTTTGCTGTTCCCTGTCGAAGGATCGGAGGGATGTTATGATTGCCATACCATCGCCGTTAGCGCCCTCTGAAAAATAAAATGACACATTTGATGTTACTTTAAGTTCAAAGGAGTTGAACTTACTGATGTGATGAACTCACGAGAAGAACAACAAAGCAAAACTTGAAGAAATGTTTTCTTTCCCAAAATTGGTTTAATAATCCTAATTTGATAATTAGGTACTTAGATAGATCAGTCTTCTGTGATGATATTGGATTGTTCGACATCAAGTCAACATTCCGTCACGTGAATATTCAACAATACTTCGCTTAAATCTGTGTTTCTCATCGAACGATGAAATATTTGGGTCGAAAATTTAAAGACCAACCGCAACAAGGGTAAAACACCGAACACTAAATTCATTATCCTCAAATTCCTCGGCTAACGCTCTACGTACTCGAAGCGAACGCCTTTGTGAATATTCGCGTGCCAGAGACGATCCTACCTTCAGCTATACGATGAAACTCAATAACTCACTTTGATCTTGCTCGACTTTGAATGAAGCTCTGACGATGTCGCTCGCGCTCGGGTCGAGCCTGAATTGGAAAGGCGGCCCGTTGCTCTTCGACCTATCATCATCGTCGGTCGCCAACAGCTCCACGACTTTCCTAGGTGGCACGTGTTCGGGCACCACGGGCCGATAGTCTTTCAGGAATGTGGGCGCGTTATCGTTAATGTCTTGAACAATCACCGTCAAAGTGGCCGTGGCAGTCTTTGGCGGTATGCCGTCGTCGATGGCGAGGATCTTCACCTGGTGTCTCGGCGTGTCTTCCCGGTCCAGCGACCGCTGGATGCTGACCGTCCCCTCCTGGTTGATCGAGAACTGCCGCTTGCGGTCCGAGCTCCTGTCGATGGCGTACGAAACCTTGCTCTTGCCCCCCTGATCGGGATCCGTCGCCTTGAACGTCTCCAGGCTCTTACCGACCTCGGCGTTCTCAAAGACGGACACCTCGATGTTGGGCCGCTCGAACTGGGGCTTGTTGTCGTTGATGTCGCGCAGCCTTACCACCACCCACGAGTACGCCACGTGGTACTTGTCATTGTCATTGTCCTCGCCCTTGTCGTTCACTTGGATGCGGAAGCGGAAGCCGTTGCTCTGCAAGAGGTCCTCGTAGTCCAGCGGCTGGACGATCTTCAGGGAGCCGGTGCCGTCGTTGTTGCGTACCATGGTGAACTTGTCGGCGCCGTAGCCCGAGTTCTCTATGACCTTGTACTGGAACTTGTTGGTCTCGTCTTCGTCATGCACTGTCACTGTTAGGATTGGCATCTCGGGCAGCGTGGTGCCGTCCGTCTCGTCCACCTCGGTGAACCACTCGTCCTTGGTGAACTGTGGCGGCATGTCGTTGATGTCTTTGACCCGGATGGACGCCGTACCCGTGCCCTTTAGCCCTCCGCCGTCCATTGCCACCACCTGTATGGAGTAGTCCGGTGTTCTTTCTCTGTCGAGGCAGCACACGGCGGTCTTGATGACTCCCGTCTCGGGCTCGATCTCGAATATGGGCGAGCCGGTCTCCTCCTCGATGACGTTCTTCTCGATGGAGTAGACGAGCCTGGCGTTGGTGCCCTCGGAGGGGTCGTCGTAGTCCACGGCGGTCATGGTCATCACGACCATTCCGGCGGTGCCGTTCTCGGTGACATTGCCGAAGTAGACGCCCTGCGGGAATATGGGGGCGTTGTCGTTGATGTCCTTGAGGTTGACTTGAACGTCAGCGTAGCCAACTAAACCTTCGCCCCCCTCGTCTTGCGCGAACACCGTGAACCGCCATTGCGGTCTGCCGTTCGGTTGGTCTCGGTCCAGAGGCTGAAACGTTGGAAAATCGATGGAGTTTTACGATTCTGAGCTGATCAAACATCTCTTGATAAACATACTTTGATCAAAAGGACATGGCGTCATGGGTGAATGATGGTTGAATGTCGCCGAGTTCAGCCTGGTTTCCAACCGAATTTACAGGTGAGCTCATGGACGATTTTGCTCTCGCCAGGGGCGCTTTTGTCAGTGGTGGTCATGTGTCATCAACCAAATATTAGCATATCATTTTGATTATTCGCTTCAATGAAGAAAAAAATATGGACATTTGAGTGTGAGAAGCCTAATATTGGAATTGAAGAGCAAAACCATTCGGTCGCAAAGAACAGTTGATACGAAGGTGAATTGATGGAATCGGTGTATAAACATCAGTTTCTAGGTTACTTTGTCCTTATTTTTTTAATTTCTCACTGGCATTGAGTGTAAACGGTTTTCAGATTACTGGATTATGATAATTGTTGGTATGGCTCCTTATCACTTATGGTTTGGCTGAAAGTAAATAAACTCTCAGTGATTATAGGTTAGGTTTTTTGTTTATTCCTTGAATCTACTCTTGAATAAGATTATTTTCTGGAATAGGAATAATGATGATTTAAACTCAACAAATTCCTGCAAGCACAAATCTAGAATCTACACCACTATGACCTCCACTGGTAGAAGCGCCCCCTACGTTCTGACTTGCGAATAATATTAGTTATTCAACGATTATAACAAAGATGGTTGAATACAGCTAGAGAATGTTAATCACACTGTATTCATTCAAAGAACATTTTTTTCTTTTAAAATAGCAGTGGCAAGAAAAAAATCAATTATCATGCGCGGCGAGAAAGAGTAGAACATGTTATTTCAGTGCTGACAGTCTCACAACGTACATATAACTCTCATCTAATCTGAGATAGTCGATTCCTTTTTTTTGAGGTAGTTCTTTGGAAAAGCCACAGTGAACTGAAGCCAATGACTCCGAGAGAAAACGAGACCTTTCTGTAATTACTTTTCTTATATGTACTTTGTACAATGCCCCATGGCAGTGTGATTCAGAACAGTAATTAAAAAAGTTCCTAGTGCAGAAGCTGTTGAACAGTTTTTTTTTCTGGAGACAACTCCAAAAATATACACATTCGGTAGAACGATTATGCCACAACTACGTTTTGAGTTCACTCATTCCATTAAAAAATAAAACGAATGATAATATTGTCTTTGATGATGAAGGCAACTTTCGAATTAAGTTTGGTATTTCAATGATGAACGCACTCTTTATGGTACATTTTTCATGGATTCATGATAGAGTTAACAAGTCGATAACAGTAAGATATAATATTTTCCGAGAAGCATTCCGCTAAGAAATTGCGAGATTCTTCGAGGAATTTTTAAAAGTTACGAGAATTTGTAAGGGAGTTTTGGGAATAAGATATATTCTTATGTATTGTGTTTTGTCTGTGCTTTGTGCGAATAAAAAATAAACTTCTCTCTGCCAGTATTGTTTTTTCTATCGAACGTCGAAAATTCATAACCTATCGAGATATTTTCAACAACTGTATCCTCTCTCAATAGGAGCGGACAATGAATATGATGAGAACAGTGGCTTACCTTCAGGACAAATATTTCTCCGGTGGTCCTGTTTATGTCAAACTTGCTGTTGGCAGGATTGTCAGGATCAATTCCCTGCCCTGTCAGGAAATAAACAATGTTTTGGGGCCTGTCTTTATCTCCGTCTGTTGCTGTCACCTGTATTCAAAAAGAAACCGATCAGACCAATCCAAAATATGATTTACCTACATATTCGAACAGCTGTATGGATCGCAGCAAGTTCTAATATACAGATCTCAATTTATCACACTTCACATAGTGCAAAGAAATTATATGTACCAGGGTCCTCCAAGACGAGCTAAATGCTTTGTAGATAAGGGCTAGTTCTCTGAGAATTTGTGTACAGCTGATATCACAAAAGTTCATTTTCGTTTCAGCTGTATATTCAGAATTGAATGAAATGAGTGTAATTTGCTTGAAAATTTTTATTTTTTATATGCTCCTGAATTAAATTTTGAAATCATTTTGCCTCTATCATGTTCAGCATTATTGAATTTAGTCACCTACTAGAATTTCATCACTTAATCTTGGTGCATTTCGGAAATATTTAGGAAAAAATTATCTTCAGCACCATGCAATTCAGAAAGCTAATTTATCAACCCAGTATACGTCTCGAAGAACCCTGTACTTTAAGAAATCTGATATTCGTGAATTTGATTTGAATTTTAACGAGGGTATTCGTCATACAAAACTGGCAATAAACAAGCGAATCAAGTCAATCTTCCTTAACATACAATTCAAAAACTGCTGCGACCCAGACATCTCTGAAAATTAGTAGGTCATTTCTCACTTTACAAGTTTCAAGCCCATCAACAAGCACTAAACATTTTCATACCAAACTGAACTCTAGTGTTGTGGAAGTTGAAATTAACTCCAATCAACCTACGTGCGTGATTTGCAGAGAATACTAATGAAATGAAAACAGCTCAAAATTACATGCAGTGCAAGAATTATTTCAGAATATAACTTGTAATGATTCATTGAACGAACAATAACTATCAACATTTAATGGGGAATTCCTTCTGCGTTTTATACACACTTTATCTCTTATCAGAATATGAATTTGTATACCAAGAAGATATTCTTTATTAAATGTTTTTGAATGTAAGAATGATCAAAATCTTCCACAAATATGTCATCAACAATACTTTCATGTTCAATCGTTGGTTTTCAATGATTTCAAAGATACCTTTCTCCTGAAATGTAAATTCATCAACAATAATTCAATTATTTTTTCCACCTGAAACAAAAAAACTGAAAACGATTTTTAATGAAGTTTAATTCAAAAATAGAAGGGAGGCATAAGTATTCCTTTGAAGAGTTTGAAGCAATATTCCATTCTTTACCTCGCTCAAAGCAGTTTCAACTTCATGGTTTCTGATTTGTGGCGAAGTCGAAATTGTACTGTTCCAGAAGTTCCTGACTGTTCTGAATCGCCGGAAACTTTTGATATTAAAGGGTTGTTTGACTAACGGATGATTAAATTACATAGAACCTCCATTATTCAATATTGATTAATACAATATAGGTATTCAACCAACAATTAATATACATTGAAGAAACGAATGAAAATTGCGATATTTCTGCAAGTGTTCGTCAAGTACCAACTTTTCGTAAGTATCAAATCAATTCGTTTTTATTGTGGAAATATTAGATTTAGGCTGTTGTCATGTCCTATACACGGCTTTGCGGATGATAGTACCCTCCATACCGCTTTCTCTTCCAAGGACAAAATAAATATGGACTTAGCAACAATTCTCGAGTGGGGATCTAATAACCTGGTAGAATTCAATGCAAACGGAAGTCAGGAGTAACCATACCATTGAAGTCATCAATTTCGATGCTTGGCGTTACTATCAGCAATAACCTTCTTTGGGAAAATCAGTGCATCCCAAAAACTTGGATTTCTGTTTCAAGCCAAGAGCAATTTCACTCCCAGTCAGCTGCTTTTGATCTATAAGGCACATATCCGACCTGTCCTGGAATACTATTCCCATATTTGGAGTGCGGCACCTAAACATATCCTGAAACTTTTGGAGACCTGCAGAACATCCCTTTCCAAAGACTCGTTCATCCAACGAACATCGAGACTTTGGAACTCATTGCCCAGGGAGGTGTTCCCCGAGGCATACCATCTCCATAAATTTAAGAAGAACACCAAATCCTACCTTCTTTTCCTTGGTTCTCACGATGTTCTCTGAACATTACAGGATATCCCTTTTCGTGAGAACATAAAAAAATACCCAGAAAGAAACTACTGGGAACGCGATTTTTTTCAAATATGAACACCTGCCATCTCTAAAAAGAAAAGCATTTTCGGGGACATATATCAAAGATTACTTTTTGTTTTGATATCTTTTTCACCATTGGAAGTTTGTCAGTGTAGGTATTTATACTACGTAAATCAGATAAACTATGCACTATGCATATTTCGTATTTTTACATGAACTATTGATCCTTAAATGAGATACTGATCTAATTTTCTAGCTATTATTTATATTTACACGATGTGCAAGCAACGATTTGACATTTCATATATGCGTGAGTTATTACGCGATCCACTCTGGAATCCGATATTCAAACCAATGTATTGATAAGTGAAGTTCAGAAATATTCATAGAATAAACAATAGGTATCCGAATTTTTTATTGAAGAATTCTAGCAATTGGTAAACATTTTCCACTACCTAATATCATCAACACGACTAAATGTTCATTGAGGAACTGTTCCAAACAAAAGCACACGGCCTGCTGAAGGTTAAATAAATCACAACGTGAATATGAATTACATTCAACGAAACCTTTATTTCTGTAAATGGCATGAACTTTCTAAACATTGTATTTTATCTCATTGTTAACACGGACCGATCTGAATGGCAATATTTGCATTCTTGCCACAAAAAACATCATTTATAATAAACACATTATTGCATTCCATCATCGATGTTACCTATAATTTTCAAAAACAGACGAAGTCGTGTTCTTGTTGATTGAAGTAAAGCCAAATTTTTGGAAGATCAGACATATATATTTAGTAAGGCAATGCAATTCCTTTGTGTGGAATAGACATGCGAATAATTCCAGCGTATATCAAAGAATTGGTGTCTCTGGAATCTTTCTCTTCTGTTTTTCAATAGGATATGAGATATTCATGTGGTTCTCATTTTCCATCCCATCTCGATGATTCAACGATACAGAAACGTATTGCGCGTTTTCATCTCAGCAATTTCATTGACTTGATGAACCAATATATGTATATATGCATGGAAAATGTGAGAAAACATAAGTGAATTCTGCTTGAAATGTATAAATGATTCGAATGCAACGATTTTTGCCAATGCAGAAATCAGCAACAGTTCCAACGATATTTCATTTGAAAAATATCATGCATAATTTAGCAGTAGACAGGAATTCCATCAACTGAATTCAATTCAATTCTAGGACCATTGATTGGATAAGTGGATATTGATACACATCAATCAACAGGACTTCATGAAATTTTAAATAATGGCGAAAGCATTTTATCGAACGACCAATATATTGGTGAATGCATTTAAGGAATTTCAATATATGGTGGATAAGGTAATTTACTGACTATAAATACTTGACTTATTGAGTCCACAGATAAGAATGCTAGATAATATTGATGAAGCAGTTCTACTATGGATTATCATATTATAAATTGTTATGAAATGAATTAAACAAATTCACCAATACTCATAAGGGTTCATTTCAGTATGTCCGATTCCACTTTGTATGAGCTGTAAAGATATACAAATTTTTGAACAATGAATTAAATTGAAAAATCATTCAAAAATATATCCATTACCTGATTTACTGTATTAAAAAAAGTCACTCCTTAATTTAGAACTAATATTCAATCAATAAATGATTCTTTAATAAATGAGGTATAGCTCAGTATTTTAATTTTGTTTCGTTTATTTGTTTTGATTTGGAAATTCATTTTTCATGAAAAACTCTCGTTGCCTATTTCCTGTTTCTTCTACATATCAATAGATTCAGAAATATGTGATTCCAGAGACGGATACTATTATAAAGAAAACGCATCGAAGGCGTTTTTTTTATACGAAACGGATGTAATAGCACCATCTGAGAAAAAAATAACAGAGGGAATGGCAACTATTATTTGTGAGTAGGAAAGGAAACTATCCTTACTCACCATCTGTGAGTCAGATTGGTACACAGTGAGCATGTGAAGTTTTTTTTATTTTCGGTAGTAGTCCCTGATGTTGAAATATTGCACCCAAATTTCCGGACAGTAAATCTCAGTAATATGGAACATTTTCTGAGGTAAAAAAGGATACATCATAAAACACAAACATTTGAGGAGGAAAGGCAGTTCACTTACTATTGTAAATTCGAATTCGAAGTTGCAGCTTTCAGCGAGCATCATAAAATATTTACGACAGTATATGCTCCATGAGTTACTTTTTTGACGGGCTGAATTCAACCGTTTCAACTTTTATGCCTGAGCTCACCAAGAATATAATTTATTACATGGATTTATTGGAAGAACTCTATATGCTTCGAATACAAAACCAAAAATATCATTCTGTTAGAGCCGACATTGACAGATACAAGATCGAAATCGATTAACTCGGTATGATAAAAAAAGGTTCTGCAGGTGAAATGAAATAACCGTTAGAAGAAAGTTGAGCGGATAACATGAAGAGACATTCAATCAGCTGAAAAAAAAATGGGAAAATAAAAAATCTAGAGGTACTCATTTTGTGTGATTTGGAATGAAAGAATCTAACATGCACAGCTATTACAGGAAAGTAAACAACAGTAAAATTGAAGTGAAAAGAAAAACCTCACTGAAGATGCGGATGATGAAGTATGGAAAAGTTAGTGTTTACCACCATCAAATCAGAGCTTTCAATCGATTCTTGTGACGTAGCAGATTATGCTGGGAAATTATAGCGATTTTTTTGGTTTCTGTGATGCACCTACTTAAAAAAATGGAAGCTTTATGTTGGAGAGTTGATATTTTCTTTATGGTAGGTACTTGCAGGAAAGTAGTTATCCACTATTGATATATATATCACACCTGATACTAACTTTCGTGTGTTAAAAATTCATTAAGTTTTGAAATTTTTAGTACCCTATTTTCTGGGACATATGATTTTTCATTAGTGAAATATCCCAATGAGTGCATTAAAATGACCAGAAAATTCTGCATTCAAACGTGTTCCCTCACAAAAATTGCACTCGGATGTTTTCATAATTTAGTAAAAAAGTCTATCTCGCGGATTTAGACTCCTTCGCCAAAATATGAAACTAACTGGCGCACTTTTTTGATAAAAAACTCGCTTTATTGCAAAGTTATCGGTAATTTTCTTGCACTTGTATACAGTTATAACTCTGAATTTCTCGAATACAAGGACATTTCTATTAGAAGCGTGTTAAAAAAGTGCTAGTTTTGGAGTGCTGTTGTAGAACAACCCATTCGTTTCCATCTTTATTTACTTCACAAAGTCCTCAAATATTTTATTCATTCTCAAAGATATTGAAAGTATGGAGCATCACTTTTTTCTACAAACAGATTTTATCCAATTTGATGATCCTCTTAGCTGTCTTTTTGGGAGGGGTTATCATCCGATATAACCGATCATCCAACAATGAAAAGTTATGAGAGCAAACTCTCATGGAAGTACTTATCCGTGAAATGTATTCTCATGGCTTTCCCCCATTTTGCTTCGGCGATGAGAATCACCTCGTTTTTTCAATTTTTCCCCAATTACGACAATCTTCCCTATATATTAAATTCCAGGAGAGGGTGACTCAGCGAAATCGCTGTAAAGTGCCGGTTTTTGCATTTCATAAGATAAAACCTGCTATTCGGAAACGATGGAATCCAATTTAATTTTGAGAGATTCGAATCTCTTCAGATATATACGGTTCATTCGGCGCTTTGATTTTTTTTGAGGTTAATCGCTTTGGATTTTTCTACACCGCTGAGAGATGAGACAATTTATACATTTCATTGATCTTGAGGAAACTCCGCCTCAGATGAACTTTTCAGATTTATTTTTCACTGCCTGGTTTTCTGCTTCTTCCACATAATTATTCTTCTGAAGTTGCTACATAATTTTGCCCAGCTTCTGACAGTAATACAGTTTTGGTTGGGTACTCAAATCATGGTTCTCAACATGAAATATTTGAAAATGATAATTCTTTATTTGTATAAACAATGCTAGTCGAGCAACCACCTAGTCTTTCTTCTTTATATTTGTTCAGGAGTGTTTCTTTTTTTGGCCGCTTAGAGTCGCTGCTTGCAAGTCGCTCTTAGTCGGCAGTTAAATACGCGTGGTTGTGTTTTGATGATCTGGATAAATGCATAGGATAAGAGTGGATATAATCAAATGTTATGCGTGGCATTACCCAGAAAATAATTTGTTTTCTGCACGTCTTCTACTTTTTTAAAACGAACATCTTTGTGGACTCTGGTCTTAATATCGTTTCGAACTATTCCTCCTACTATTTTGACTTTTTCTATATGAAATATTTGAGTTGGCGTGGTCTAGCAAGAACCGAATTCATTTCGGGGCAGACATTTTCGAAGCAACACCAACCGAACTGATCAACGAAATGATATATTTAATTGGAAGAGAACTTAGTTGTTGTTCAGTAATTAATTATAATTGAATTATCACAGGTCCTTGTTCAGTCCGAAATCCTTTCGTTTGCAGAGCACCACATATTGCTCAACTTCGAATGTAGCTGCGATTGCAATTATTGTGTGTTCTCCCGAACAGACATTTCAATCTAACTCAAGAATGCGGTTCACGGTGAGTCGACTGTTGCAGAAAAAGTGTTATTCACACAGGCACGTATTTCTGAATTTCGATACACGAAAAGTAAAAATAAACTATAAGCTATAACAAACAACAAGTTTCAGAAATTGTTTGCAATTTTGCAAACGAACCTCGACCTATCCGATATTTTGTGCATGACCCTTCGAGGGTCGAGATTCCGAGACTTCGTTCAAAGTTTAACAGTTTCCTAGGAGCGAAAGTCCTGACAATGGAGGGCTCTAAGAAGGCCCCTTCCAGGGACTTGAGCCTCTTGCAGAAGAGTGCTGGGCATTCGCAAACAAATGTATGCAGTTTCAGCGAAGTTCTCGCAGTAGCGGTAACTATCACTCTCTGTTTTGTCCAATCTTTTTGAGGGCAGTGTCCAGTGAGGAGTCCTATAAACAGTTTCAAGTCTTTCTTTCCAACACCAGAAGCTGTTTAGCTTTCCTTAGCGAAAGACTCGCTAAGCCTTCTAGCTTGTATTTATCTTGGCACTTTATTCCAGTAAGATTCCATTTCATGTTTCCTAGCATCGAACCTCTTCTTTCAAGTGGGCCTTGGAGAGTTTCAGAAGGATTCTTGGCCGGAAAATTGTGTATTTGCCTCTTCTTTGGCAAGGCAGTCTGCTTCTTCGTTGCCTCTAACTCCATTGTGACCAGGAACCAAATCTCACAATGATAGTATAGTATTGTGGGGAGGCTCCCATGTATGATAGACATATATAGACATATCGCCGAATGGACAAAACTCCAAATGACCGAATCGCCAAAAATATCACGTGCTATCGCGCTCTACCTATATATTTTCATTGAGACTGATTAACCCAACGCCCTAACCTATTAGTGAGGGCACAGATCACTATTTTTGGTGAATTTTTGATGAAGGAGTATTTTATCGGAATAAAAAAGAAAGGAAAGCATCAGGTAATTCCGCCGTGCGAAGATATAGGCTTGAAAATATTTCCACGAAAACCGACAAAGCCTCATTTTACTATTTCAGCGATTCTTTGGAATCTCTGATGCAATCTATTTACTCTGCAAAACTGTGTTGATGAAATGGATGTTGTAAAAACGGATAAACCTGTGGTGGAGTTGGGATGAAATATAATTATTCCACCAATCCGGATTAAATGACGTCACGTACATGGTATCGCTAACAGTGAACCGAAACCTTGCGATTTACGATCAAGTTTATCATAATGGGTGTTACTGTTGGATCACAGTTTTATTGCATCAGCTGGAAACTTCTAGTGGTGATTGAGGTCGATTTATAATTCCAGTTTAGTTAAATTGATGCATTCATCATTGCTCTCAATGGAAATTCGCGGAAGTATAGATGTGATCTATGATAGCTGTAGCGATATTTATGAAATTATTCGAAATGTGAACACTTCACAGCTCAGTGGACGATGCCGAATGGACCTTATCACCATATGTTTTCTGTTCTGTGCCCCTTGAATTCTAGGACAACTATCTCACTTCTTGACAGATGAATGATATATTTCCTACTCACTTTTCTATCAGTTTTTCTACTCCTTAGAATTCAAGAATAGGGGCCCTGGTACCTTGGCTCGTCGTACATTCCAACGAATTTTGTGCACTATTTTTTCTACAGCCAAAATTTTGTTCATAGTGACAGTGAGTACCAATTTATTTGATAATTTGATGCATGTCTTTGCCAGTTCCTTTGACAAGTTAATTATTCTTTGTGGTATGTACCATCGAAGAATTAAGGCAGGTTTGTATCTTCGTTCGTTTCTAAACGAGGTTATGTCTAATCCTGTGATGAAGTAGATATCGAATTTGTGATTGACTTGCATCATCGGTATTCGGATAAATGAATCTGCCTGTGTGTGTTTGTGATCAAAAGGATGTCACTAAGGATATTCTCGGTTCTCTTCTGTAGTATAATGAAGTTATAAAATTAGGCAGAAATAATTGAATGTCAACGAGAAATTATGGAGGAATCCTAGAATAATTCTTGGTAATTTTGAAATACCCTAAACATAGAAATTTCTGGGAGAATGAACTGCTTTTCCAAATTCTTCTACAGAGAAGAGATAGAGCGACAAAAAAGAAACATAATAGGAATTAGAACGAGATTATAGGAGATTCCAATGATATATCTATACATACTGAGAATTTGATCACCCTGTATACAGAGTATAGTTTCTTCTTAATATTTTTCAAGATCACTGATGATCGAAAGTGAATGCGAAAAAACAAAATTATTTTGACGAAATATGTCGAATAGTATGCAAGAGAACACTGATTGGATTAAAAAATCCACGTCATAATCCATCCTCGTTAGCTTTTTGAATGAATTATAGCTTTAATTGAATATAAACGACTTTCATTACTTTTATCATTATTGGATCGTTGTTTGACCACCAATTTTAATCTGAAGAAAAAATAAAATTACGAATTCAATTTCGCCTTAATGGAAAGATCGATTCAACATGGAATAACGTAGGATAACAAAAGCGAATCATAACGACTGTTTTTTAATTGAGTAACGAATAAAGAAAACTTTTCAAATTGCGCTTGGAATGTTTGTGTTTCTCTTTGTTACGTTTTTTGCACATCTGAAAGATTCATTCGAGAATATCGTGAATTATTTTTCTGTTTGTCTATTATTCAGCATTTCAACTTGAGAAAAATTCTTACAAAGCTATAGGACATTACCGAAGTGTAATAAGAATAATGAAGTAATTGTAAAATGTAATTTCAGGAGGTTATAAACTATTACTGTTTATGAATAGCGTATATAAGTTCCTGTTATTGATAAAACCCGAATTCCCTAGGAGCATAATTTAATAGGAATGATTCTATTTGATATCATTGATTTGTGAACAATAAACATGTCTTCTTAATACCTTGTCAAATGAAAAAGTGTACGAATCACGTGGATCTAGCCTAAATTGAAAAGCCATTGAACAGTAAATATCGATACGTCTGTTTATCCCATTGCGACCTATATTCGACCAAAACCTGAAAAACGAAAAATAGAGCGCTATAATCTCCTTTCACGCTCCAGCTGTTCAACTTCAATGGGAGTGTATTGTTATCCGCGAAGTTAAGTTATAGTTTATATCCTTCTATCTGAATGGGCCAGTTAGACAGTGAACGAATTTTAGGAGCTGAGGCTGTTTCCCATCGAATTTCCTTGCTAGTCGGGGTTTTAATGGTCCCGGCAAATTTTCCATAAAAGAAGTTCTAGCGGAAGTACGCGAACTCTCAGTATAATATGTCGGTGAGTGGGAAATTGTTATCTTGCTCGGAACTTTCTAGATTCTGGTGTGAGCGAGAGTAGTTGTAATTACTGGAGTTGCTCATATAGTTTATGAAATCCTAATGACAGTGATTTTACTGAACGCTGGGAGGGATAAATGAAAATTTCACTAAGAAATAGTGGCTAAAGTTTCAGATTCAGTGCCACAGCTGGAACTAAATTGCCGAGGCTAGCCAAGCCTATCAATGCTGCATTTGATTTGATTTTTATATAAATGATAATATTCAATTATAGTTAGGCGACACTGAGGCAAAACATTTATTGAATCGACGGTCGCAGTAAACATCTTAACTATCAATGATGCACAATTTCAGTAACTGTGAAAATACGTTATTTGTGTTACCTGTACTATCGATGATACTGACCTATGGGATTCAGAATGTATCGCGTTATGTAGTCATAACGATAACGGTTTTGGTATTGATGATACCACAAATAGACAGACAGCTGTGTGGGGTTGGATTGTGGTTGTCAATATATTATATAATATGCTTTTTTCAATAAGTTCGACAGGCTGTGTGGCGTCACAGATGTGTTCAATGGGTTGTCTGCCATTTTCGATAAGTTCGACAGGTTATACGCCATTTTGTATTTTTGTCTATAAGGGTGAGTCCCAATTTATTGTTATGTAATATAGTCAATATATACATGAATGAGTTCCATTACTCTCTCTCTCTCTCTCTCTCTCTCTCTCTCTCTCTCTCTCTCTCTCTCTCTCTCTCACACTATTTTTTGTGCAATCGTTAAAATTATTAGACTAGATAATTGTAAATGAATATATAATTGCTCTAAAATCAACAGCAGTTCCATTTATTTAACAATATCACCGTGTGCTATGGAAATGATGTTTCAATATACACAAAATATTTTGACAGTTCTTGACAAAACGCAAAATATCTGATACTGATAGCGTTATTTCAGTACCTTTCACTCCTCCTGAACTCAAAATCTAAACGGCAGTATAATAAAAATGTTACGGCGAGTTTAAAGATTGGTGTGACAAAATAATCCATGTATTTGTAGTATTTCAAAAATGTCAAATTCGGAAGTGATATTCAAATTTGGAAGTGAAGTTTGGTTTGGAAATTGAATTTCGTGGTCTGTGCTGAGAACGCGAAATATGACTTCGCGTGCGATTGCACTAAAAAGTATTTTAAGGACAAACATCGTTTTTCCAAAGCAAAATCATCAATTCACATGTATATAGAAGAACATGGCGGGCTGATATCTAATATTATATATCAACCATGTTGAATTCGTTACAACCTGAAGATTTCCCAAAATATTGCACAACAACTGACAACAGATCCATCCTTGGGAGATCTTCTGATGGATATTAAACATATAGTATTAATTCAATTTCACAAACCCGATGGGACTAAACCGTATTTCTACGTTGCTATGAATGGAAAATGTCATCCTTCCACGAATTCCATTGAGTTGTTTGAATACAACGCGGTCTCCAGGCTATTAAAGGATCACTCAAATATTCAGAGGTTTCCAAACAATTCTTTCTTCCTCAAACTTCATTTGGAAAAGAAACAAGGATTTACATCTTTAACTCTCATAGAAAAATATAAGAATGTAAACTTATGTTCTGTAAGTTCCTAATTCATTCAGTATAACAAAAACATCCAGGAAATTACACTGCCTTATATTCTCGTTGGTGATAGGACCAAGCCCGAGTTCTCTTGTCAAAACAATTCACAAAAATAAGCACGTTAACAAATTCTCTTTCCGAAACATTTTCTAATTACTGGAGACCTCGTTGAACAATTAACAAAAGATGGACGTGAACTTTGTACTCTAGCGGTTGCTCGCGGTAGTTTCCATCAATTATTTCTCGGGAAATATACCTTTGTGGAACGTGTAACTTTTTTTTTTTCGGTGGAAAATACAAACGGCTTTCGCTCTTTGTCAGACAGGAATGCTAAGAGCTCTCGAGGTGAATTATATCTAGGTCGTGGATTAGTGGCCATCAGTCATCTCAAAATGGCCTCGTGTTACGTGAGCGAGTTGAATTTTGCAATTACTCGAATGAAACTCGGCTCTGCACCGACCGATGCAATTGAATTAACAAAAAGTCTGGAATTGTTCAAGAACAATAAAATTAATCATTCTCGACTCATAATTGTGCTATACATATCATGGTATATTTCCGGAATCAGCCAATATAACACTGCCATTCCTATTGAAAAATTGAAAATATTTCTCGGACTTTAGAATTTCGATATCTCTACCGATTCTCAAGAAAATCCTTGCAATGGAATTTGTTGTGGCACATTTTATCACAGATATATGATGAAAGAGGAGTCTGGATACAGAAAGTTTCAATTATTATGCCAGTCGAGATAAAAGTGAGAGTTCCTCATCAAGGCTCAGTAATAGCTCAATATGAGCGCAAGACTATTTTGGCTCGTAAAGCCTCATCAGTTGTACTACAAGTGGCCCCTAAACCAGTGCATTAAAAAAAAGGAAAAAGTGAGGATTGGCGAGCCGAAACAATCTGTCCTTCATTAGTTGAGTGTCCAGCTTATTTATACGTTTTCTGCCAAGTGGGGCTGAAACCACTTTGATAGATGGTGCAAGTGAATGAAATTATTGAACTAGCTGTCATATTTTTTCGACATATTGAACTCAATATGTCGATCAAAACTCCTATAAGAATGCATAATCTCAGAATTTGTTAATTTACAGTGGTCTAATATAAGCTTAGTTCAATAAATGATGTTCTCTTATAGGTCGATGAGCCGTAGCCTCTTACATTTTTTTTTTTTGATAACGAAGAGCATTTTGCAGACCTACCAACTCTTAGATAATCCAAACTAGAGTAAAACTTGTGATATGCGATAATATGTGTTCCATTTGAAAACATATTTTCATTCGAATATCACGTGACCTATGGGAGCAATGTTGTGGTATTCCATGATAGTATAACCTGCAACCTTCTCAGCTTTTTGTATTCGTATAGCTCTTGAAGCAAAACGAATAAAGGAAGTATGAAAATATTGTTTTTCTATTTTGGGTCTATAATGAAGTCATTATGAAACGCAAATGCGTATCGAAATAGCCTCTGTTTCGATACCTATTTTATATTATTCGAGCTGTCAAATGAAAGTCAGAAGAGTTAGGCCTAGCTTACTTCTGAGCGATTTTGGATTTGGTGATACTAGTAGTGAAAATTTCAACATATTTCGCTTGTGCGTCAGATTTTAAATATTTCAATGTCATCATTGTTACAAAGTTGGATATAGATATGGTGAAAATACTCTTCAATTGTTTTTCGTCAAAACATGTAGACTGGTTTAGCGAAGATCATAACACCGGTAATATTTCACTAATCGTTCGGAGATGGCGTTAATATCGCATTTAATATCAATATCGATAATTCGGTTCTCTATCAATATCCGTATTCTATGGTTTCGTGTTCAGGTGACAGTGACAGATCATTCATAATTGTGGTTTTGGCTTGAAATATTGTTCGATTATTCAATCATGATATTGATTGAACAAATCACACAAAATCGAAATGACTGCGAAATTGTGAAAATTAATATTCATCATGCGGAATCAGCAGACGTGGCGCCATCCATATGAAGTCGTAGAAGTATTCCTAGTGTTTGAAAGTATGATTGAAATTCAACAAAATCAAGTAGGCACAAGTCTACAAATATTTCTAAAGCCTTGAATGTTACCAATCGAAGATGTTTCTGTTATTTATCGATGTTAGGTCAATTTCTTTCCACAAAAGACTTCTCACTTCGCTCGTCGTACTCCAAACAATGCATGCGACAAAATAGCGTCTCAAAATGCTCATAATAATGAACTATTTATTTTGTAAGTACTAAAAATCTGGTTGAATCGAAAAAGTTTTCAAAAGGAGACATTTGGATAACATTCATAAACATAGAATAAACAAACCTTCATGATACTAAGCGGGTACGAAGCAGGAAATTCCTCCTCAATTTCTCTACCGTAAATTGAACAATTGAACATCGGTGGTAGATCGTTCACATCTCTAATGTGGACAACGATCTTGGTGGCATTTTCGTTCAAGCTGTCTGATGCTACCAGGGTTAGCTCGTACTAAAGCATGCGTCAAAAACACATAAAAAAAGAAAAAAAAAACTAAAATCAAATTAGGCTACGATATAAGGGTGCGTGGGAACCTCAATAGAGCTTGGGAAGGGTATTTTCATTCACATTATATATTAATGTCCGAATAATTCGAAATTTGGCAAGTATTCATAATTTCGATGACAATGCATTATGATTTTTTTTTGAAAACAATGAAATGAGTGGCTCTAGGATGGTTGACGAAATTTGGTGTACAAAACATTAACGTCATTGGATTATTGAAGAAAATATCGTCATGTTATTTTTATGACTTTCATCTGAATTCAAAAAAGTAACCAACATTTTTCGGGATAATTTGTATACATGTATGATATTTATAGAAATCGAGGATTTGTGATCCATACGTTGATGGAATTCGTATATGCATCCAATAAATTACTTTTTCCACAATGAATATTCTCATCTGTATGTATGAGGCGATCGATATGATTATAGTTCGACGCATTGACCATATTGGTGTAGCAATTTTTATAAAAACTAATAACACAGTGATATAAATGAATCTAATGAAACATGTCTCACGTTTATGAGAACTCTAGACCATATATTCCTGTGGAATATAACTTTTTGATCAAATCATGTGATGAATGTATGAAATTCTCTATTTCACATGAAACAGAGTACGAAGTTTCCTTTTATGTAATATAATGAATGTGTAGGCGAGAAATCTTTTATGATTGCCAAACTTTTGGGTAACATTTGCTGGGAGTCTATGCTACACCTTGTTATATTTGATCTTTTCGGAAAGTTACTATGCTATGATTATTGGAATGGAAGACACCATATATAGTCTTCGATAATATTGCAGTATTCGTGATTTAATCAACTCTACGATAGAGAAAAGGAAAATATAGTCAGCAAAACCATTTCAATATTTATAAGAGAAACTTATTTCTTAAAGTTCATGAAACTCTTGCAATCATTGAGATGGATGTATGCAACATCACTTGATTTAACTTAACTTCACTTAAGAAGATAAATCCATTGAACTTCCTAAGTTAAGTTGAGTATTTTCCTGAAATCTTGTATTATTTTGGTGAGTATAACTAATTACCTATCAATAATTATTATTAAGATTTCCATTTTTAGTGATGAGTCACTGCCAACCACTGTAGAAAAATATTTTTAATGGTTATGTTCGCTGAGTGTGAAAAATTGATTGAAGTATGTTGCTCTTTATTTTTTACAAGGTTTGCTTATACGTGTTTTCCTGAACAAGCTTTATTGAGACACATTTATCATGCAAAATACGGATCTAAAGCTATCAGTGCTGCTTCCCACGCTGCTGTTGATGCTGTTAAAAAAAAAAGAAAACTGAAAATGCTCTAAACAGAATACAAGAAATGACGATTTGTTGAAAGCCTGGTTATTGTTCACTTATATGATGACATATGAAGAGAAATGCGCTGTTTCTCTACTGATACATAATAATTAACCAAATCCAGTTGTGTGATGGAATTGATGAAAGTCTAGATGACATAAAGGCGCAAGCCATAATAATCGGAAAATGGGAATCCTGTTAACGTGAAAACCTTGAGGAAAATGAAAACGACGTTGGCAAGCATAATATCGGCAATATACGCCGAGTGCGAGGTTATCAGCTCTTTGTATTCAAATATCTAATGTTTATGAAAACAACCGCCTTCCAAATTCCTGAAATTGTATTCTCTTTCCGAATATGGCCACTTGGCCAGACGGTTTTGGAAGGAACGAGATTTCAGAAGGGTTATTGTAATGATACATTTCAAATCAGTCATGAAATCATAAGGTTTCAAAGTACTATAGAAAATTATTACTCTCGATGGATAATTTTCAGAAAACAGAAGCATTTTGGTAAAAGAGCAATCAAGAGAAACAAATGCAAATTGAATATTGAGATCAGATAATTTATTAGAATGAAATCAGCAGGTCCTTTGCCTGAAAATACACTAATAAAAGGCGATTTCTGTAGTGATAAGGTATATTTAACTATAAGAAACTCACCATAATCAACTTATTTGGGAAATTATTTTTGTCTTTATTATTTTGTCTGTAAAGTTTGGCGCTAGTTCATGTGTCATTTTTAATCTTTTTTTTTTCGGAACTGTTTTCTCGTCTGCCGTTTTATTTTGTTTAGTAATCCTCCCGACAAGATTGAAAAATTTCCAGGCTTTCAACTCCTCAACATCCCTTATAAAACACCCATGCCCTTTTCAGACACTCGCCCTTAGAACGCTTTTCGGCAGATTTCTGTCGTCCTCCTCTGTGATTTGAGTTCTGTAAGTCGGTCGTTCAAATACGGGGGGATTATCGTTGACATCTTTAACGTGGATAACCACGGTGGTGTAATTTTCCTTCAGGTTGTCTGATGCTGCTAGCCGCAGTTCGTACTGCGAAAGGAAATTCAACCAGTTTATAATAACATTGATGGATTGTTTCTGATAACATTGTCTACCTACGATTCACTCGAGCAATGTATATTTGTCTGAAATTGAATAATAGAGATTGAACATTTCTGGAAGAAGCTTCAGTCTGTATAAATTGAAACTAACAGTAACTCAAATTTGTTTGAATATTTCCTGTTGAATGGTAAGCGCTCGTACTCTCATTGTCTAAAGATCTGGAAGGAACTCCAGAAACCAAAGAATCCCATGATTTTGTGGATATCTCAGCTTCGATGTGAAGAGCCTCTTTACTATTTTTCGAGTGGAATAAACACATAAGATTATTGGGATCAAACTTAAAACGACTAAGAGCTTATTAGAAGCAGAACGAAACATAAATGGAATATTTATTCATCCATTGATATCAGTTCTCACCAGAGGAAGATTGTAGATACACACGATTAAAACGTCCTGACAAGTGACAACACTCATTTAGAGATCCTCTCATTTCATCTTCACCTCTATTCTCAGATTCATTTTATTTCAGTTTCATCTTAAACTCGATCTTCTTTCTTTTCAGGTCGTTGAATGTCTTTGCTTGATACTTTATTTATCTTGCACATATAAATCTACTCGAATTATTCTATAAATCATTTTCTCATTTCTTCATACAATGAAAATCAGAACCTACCATCCAATAACTCGAATTATTTATTATTATTTCTGTGAGGATGCTCGACGGTTATGTTCACCTGAAAAATGCACATCAAGTTGAACATCCTATCGATTTTGACGATGAACGTTGTAATTATTGTAGTTCTATTATAGTTTGAGCTCCATCAAATTGCTGATTCTATCGAGCATTCTGAATGTAATCGTCTATAGGACTTCAGTTCCTATTCTGAACTAGTATGACACAGATGCATGTATTAATTAAATGATTGTATCAAAGCATGGTCGAGTTTCATCCTATCTAATGTAAATAATAATAGTATCTCAGGCAGATGCGCTGTGTAGTCTGCTTTGATAGGTACAGATAATCTACAATGGATAATGGCAATACAAAGGTTTTGTTCCAGATAACAAGTCTACGATTCTATACTCATCTTTATCCTGTGTCTAGAAATGTTTCTGTATTCATGTTCTCTCATTTTCTCTGAAAAATTCTAATACTCAAATGTATAAATTTAGTTCTTCTAAAGAACTTTTTCTTTCATGATACGTCAGATATTTTGAATCTTATTTATTTCTACTAGGCAGAATCCCTATAAGAACCTCAAGAAAAAAAATATGTCCTTGAAAAACACATGGATAGTAAATATTTGATACTATCAGATTAGTTTTGGCAAGACATTTAGGAGCTTTTATATTCGCATTTGCAGATAATGCGCATTTCTTCTCTTGCTATATGGAAAGAGAAATTCGTTTGGAAGCTTTAATTTACTTTAACAGGAAACTGGGATTTATTATGAAACAGTTGATTCCACTAGGTTAATTGATTGAATTTAACAAAATTGAATTAAAATTTTTAGGTGAATTTTAATTTTGCGCCACAACTATAATGGAATATACGTTACATGGCATCTGGGATCGCTGAAAATCCTATTAATCAGAATTCGATAATGATTTTGGCATCACCATTCAGAAATTAGGCGATGTTGAAACCCATTTATCAGTTATGAAGATTGATTGATTGAAATTGGGTCATACATCACGAAACTGCCTTTGTTTGCTATACAACACGTATAGTTGCATCCGTTGTTTGTCAGGAAGATGCGTCAACGTTATACTTTGTTATTATAAACTGGTTTAAATCTACACCTTGACATCTTGTATCTACATATTTCATCCCTGAATTAGAGCCTCTTCATTATATTTGAAAATCTAGGGGTTCAAACTGCCATTCCATGGGGGTCGAATTCAGAGGTGAGATTTGTACGTTTCAGAATATCATTTCAATATTCAAAATCGACATGGTAACGAAATTAGCTACAGTTTGATCCACGGTTTGATCTGTTCAAAAAAAGCTCCCTTATAAAACATATATCTTTTAATCGGCATTTTATTCTTCCATGACTTTTTCATGAAATGAATTATTTGAATTCGAATGTTTTGGTAAATATTAATATGAACTCAGGGGCGTATTCAGTATATTGGCAACTTTCTATTAGATTACATACTTTACAGATAATTCCTATTCCCTCATACCTTTTTGATTGATGAACAGATTCAGATGAAATTCCTGTCAATAATAAACCGTCAGTGAGTCTGAATTTCGACAGAAAGTCTGAAATTGAATTGATGAGGCCATTGAACACTTTTTCTTCTAATTTTATTCCCTTATAACTTTTTTTATTGATCAACGTAATTTCGACAAAAACCATTCCAAAACCTCGTGAATGTAGAGGTATAGTCCTATTTTTTCTAAAATTATTTGACATTGAAAAAAAAAAAATAGTTGGCCTGTGAATTAAGACTCATTCATGGAATATGGTGGCCCGGTAGACTTTTCAAGTGTCTATCTAATGATAACAAAAAGTCATGCCAATAAAAATGTATGTTCCATAAGGGTGATTCTATTTCAAACGGGTCTTGTTTACTTTCATGCAAAAAATTCAATTGAAATTAATTAATTTTGAAAGTGTCTTTCTTAGGTGAATCATCTTTATAATTTCACAAAAAACACAAAAATGTAATTTCGCGTATTCCCAATATTCATTGATGAAATTTGAAATAGAAATGTTGAGTCTGCGAAGAATTTATGAATTCAGTTTCGAAATTATGATATTATTATCCAAAAAATTCTGGAAAACCAGAAAAACGTAGATGATGAATACGTACCATACCTGATGAAAAAAGAAAAAAACGGGGACCCCGCATGAAGTCCGGAATCGGCGAAATTACACACGAATATACAATACGCATTTGCACGATTTGATGGCCACCTTCATTATTCGAAATTTATGCGTTTTCCCGTTTCCATTCATCGCCTAAACTCACCCTCTTTCTGGTTTCGTAATCCAATGCTCCTGCCACATAAATAGCGCCCGTCATATTTTTCACTGCGAAAGCGCCCCCTATGTTACCGCTTGTGATCTCGTATCGAATACGGGATGCTGTAACAAAAAAAATGGTTAATGTTTGAAAACATGACGGGGAAAATAAGAAATGCAATCAGAAAGTATCAAGGATAACAAGTTTTTGATAGATTTTATTGTATATCATGTCATAACTAATTAACCTAAGTGATGATGAAAGACAGAGAAAGACTATAAACCAATTAGAAATAATATCGAAGGAAAAATCGATATTTTTCACCTTTTTCTATTATAGTATTATATTATGTTATTTTATATTTATTCACTGTTTGTTCTTACTGTTCATTGTATTTGATTCTCGACTGGTTTTATACTGATTATCCTGACATGCTTTGACAATAAGAAATTCGTTTTGTTGGGATCAAGGTGGATATAGGATGGTGAAACATCTTCCTATTAACAAGCACTAGAATAAACTGTAGACCTTTGCCTACTTGATTTCATACCGTAGTAATATTTCCTGAAGTTATCAGAGATGGCGACATACCTTGTGTCGGTAAAACAGAAACTGTGCATCTGTCATACTTTTATCAGTTTCATCTGTTCTAGATGAAAAATGATTGAGAAGAGTCAAAATATCAATATTCATTCAAGATTTATCGAAAATTTATTGTTTAAATGTCGTTTCAAGTCACGTCTGTCAGATGTGAACCACAGAAATACGTAAGCAACAGAAATCTTCTTCGATAATCGATCTTACCGCCATCTTCTTTCAAGTCGTGGAAATATTAGTACCTTCTCAAACGGTCTACAAGTTTTTCGCAGAAACAATTGAAGAGCTGTTTCACCATCCTATATCCACCTTGGTTGGGATATTACATTGACAGAAAAGCAGCTGTCATTGTATATACACCAATAAATTGTATAAGGGGCTTCCGATCAGTTGATCTCCCAATATCATTTCTCCAATATTCAATTCGTTTTAGACAATGTTTCTGATATCTGCGGATAAAGATTGGACCAAAAGTATGGAATTGGACCTATAACATACCCCTGAGGCACACAATAATTCACAATCCTTCTCTTTTCAGAAGTGTTCTCGCTCGATGATTTTTATTCTCTGGATTCTGCCAGTAAGATATTATCTGGACCTTTTCAAAACAAGACAATTGCATGATTTTCGCCGTTATGGTCAAGAAATTATGCAACAGCTGCCTTCGTATCATCCAGGCTCATTCACACTTTTTATATGTATATGACATTCAAAATAGCGTCATTATTATATTTTCTCGTATTGAGAACTGACGCTTAATCTAAATATTTCAATCATCAGAGTTCTTGATTTGCATGAAATCTGTCAGAGCCTACCTCTGGCTCAGAAACATTGTTTTCTCTCCACTACTCTGGAATCTACTCACAACTATGATTCATATTAATTTATAGAACTAACTATATCTACTAATTCTATTGAAACCCTTATAGTATAGGAAATAATGTGACAAAATAGATAGAATTCCTGTTAGGAGAACCTGAGACCTCAATTCGAAGATTTCAAACCAGGAGAGCATACAAATGAACTGAGACAAATGACAGATTGAAATTAAATGCATGGAGGCGATTGAAAATTTCCGCCACTGATTTTGCAGAAAGGTCTTTCTGCCAAAGCAATTTGAATTTGTCTACGAACTGATTACTCACATCCAAACTGCGAGGGCATGAATCTCATGTAATGGCAGTACACGGCATGGGACTAATCGATTTTCCTTTGCTCTGTGTTACATTTGTTATATGCAACATCCAGAGAATAATCCTCGATTATCCCAGAGCATCCTGCCAATTTGCGCGTGCATAACTTGCATTCGACGAGACCCAACTCTCAAAAGGTTCGAAACGTTTATTCGGGAGATATATGATTGGACTTTCTAATTGCATCTGTCAGAGTGCGACAGTTGCGACGAATCAATTGCTGTTCACACGGTCAGGGATTGTTCGACCAATTACATCATTTTTTTATGTATTCGCGAGTGTGGAATATACCATTCCGAAGGTGATATAGACTATACTTTCTACCAAATTGAAGCTATCGGAGACTTTGGTTTGAATGCTGAAATGGAAAATTTTACCAAAAACACACGAAAATATTCAGATATTGAATGCGTATTTTGGCAAATGAGTTTGTCATCTTTAGTAAAAACCTACAAGCAAGATATATATCAATTGGTATCTCTCAGGATATTGTATACAGAGTGAAGCCGAATTTCATATATCTATCCTTTTTTAATTGGCAACGTTGATTGAGGGCGCATGCGCTAAATCATGCGCGAAATTCAAATCATGAAATGTCTAAAATTCGTAAATCTCATATTCATAGGAAATATTTACTTTATATGTAAATAAATATTGTCATTTGAAACATATCATATGATGATGGTAGAATACATGAAGCACATCAACAAAACACATGTATAATCTGCTTGTTTTAAAAAGATCGCAAAAGTGATAACCAACATACGATAATTTCCAATTTGAGTAGCAGCGAGAACATAAGAGAGATAGATAGATACTGGATATGTCGACTCAGTTGCCAAAATACGTCTTTGGTTTCTGAATATTTTTGTGATTTTTGGGTTTAGTTTGGCAAATCAACCATATTTCCATTGATGAGATTTCAAAGATACACACACCTAGAGTAACTTTGAAACAGCGACACCATGCGGAAAATAAAGGAAGACTCTTTACATTTTAAACACTACCAAACAATATCTGCTGGCTCGTCTACAGAATTTATGGTTTCAATAAGATGGGGCTTGCCCATACACAACACTTGTCAAGTGAGAAGCTTTCTAGAACAATGAATAAGTATAAGCAGAACAAAATTAAAACAAAATTTCAGTTCTTTCCGTTTTTCTCTGGAAGTAGTCGATATATTTCGATATTCTTGACGGTATTTTCTCGAGCATTGAATTAGGTAACTTTGCTCTCATATAACCGACTTTGTATTTCTCACATATTCCGAGATACCAACGGTGAGAAGCGCATTTTTTACACCCTTATACAAGTTCAGATGAGGTACTGAAACTGCATTCTGGCACTCAAACAAATCAAACTATATTATCATTACTTTTGATGACAGAGATGGATATAGATATATTGATTGGTGCTGGTCCTGGTTCAGAATCTCTTGATTTCGCCTACTTTGATGATTTTCAGCCGTGTTTTCAACCAGATTTACAGGTTACTGCAGGTATCAATATAAAAGAATAAATTTTCGATTCTGATGGACCAGATTTACAGGTTACTGCTGGACCAGATTTACAGGTTACTGCAGGTTACCAGATTTACAGGTTACTGCAGGTATCAATATACAAGAATACATTTTCGATTCTGATGGACATCTTATTATTCTTAAAAATTCCATGGAGACATTTTCCAATCAGTTTGATGCGAATCATGTTTAACATGATTGAAACGAAATTTTTATCTTAAAATATCTTCAGTAGTGCATCTATGTTGTAAACGAGAGCCATACGTAATGAGCTGAAATTCGATTGTTTCGATTTTCTGCTGGTTCATTCTTCTGACAGAACTGCATAAAGAGCATCAGTTCTTGATCAGCTCCATCTTTCAATCGCATTCGATCATCAATTACTACCTTTTTTCTCTGGGAAGTTTTCAGCAAGAGTCGATGCTGATTAATGCATGAAACCGTCCATATTTTGAAGCGTCGCCATGCTTTTAGCGGAAGCCTGTGTCGATAAAGTTCCAATGGGGATTTCTTTCGCGAAAATATATATTCAGCTAGTCTAATGGCGATCCGGATCCGCGAAGAATTTATGATTGTGGTTAACAATGAGGATGGGTTTTTGTCGGGTGCACTTATAGGTGCTTTCCAGAACGAGTAGTGACATGGTAGAACGTGGAAAGAATGGAATATTTATCGAAACCCGAACGAGGAGTTTGTCTAGCAACTTGCAGCAAATATTGTAATGAATGAAAACAGGAATACTTAATGATGTCTGGCATCTGGAGTAATATCCTGATAATAATAATGGAGCATACTCGGGTATTGTTGAATAATTTTCTTTCTCTATGACTATTGCATATGCGTTATCGATTGACAAATGTAGATGATTCCTCATACGTGTTGGATTCTCAACATTCTTCAACTTATGACAACGTACTTCGAAACCTCAGAATCCAACAGGCTGAAGCCAATGACGAAGCTACAATGAAACACATTTTTCGAAGTGGGATCTGCTCATGTCATTTTCAATATGAACTGTCACACGATTTACGAAATGATTGATAGGTACAAAGAGAAATGTCGATTATGATACACAGTTAATTTTATTGATAAACAAAATGAGCGATCACAACTAAAACTTTTATAGCATTGTTATAGGTAAATGGTAGATAATAAAGTTCTTTCTCTGTACTTTAATCTTAGTATTTATTGTTATAGTCGTAGATAAAGTATAGTATTCAACTTGTGGTAATGATGAATTACAGTGCGTGAGTTATGACCTACATTACCGCTCATTAAATGATATACTATCATTTCATTCCACACTATCATATATTCCAAAACTTGCAATATTAATTTTGTATGATTCTCTGTTAGGTTGGTCTTTTTGATATATCACACTTGGAAATTTAAAGGTGAAAATAAGCTTTGTGGCAAATAGCGCCGCAATGTCGAGACTTTTCATTTGGTTTTGGATCTAAATCGTTCAGTAGAGCTTCTTTCTACGAGGTCCTTGTATTTCGAAGCCCATTTTACCTATTCCTTTTCTACTTTGAACGACTTTTTCCTAATTATGATGACAGTTTGTTTTCAGATAAAGTCCTTTCAAATTATCTTCAAAGAAACTCTTCAAGTATTCAATTCCGAAAATAATGAACACTCAGAATGTTAAAATAACTCCTAGATGATAATCATCTCCCGCTGAAACTACAAATACAATTTGAGTAAAAATAGCACAGAGAGAAAAAATATCTCGATATTTGGACAAATCGGTAAATTGAAAATTGCTAAACAGCTAGGTTAGATTTCATGAAGGTATATTAGACTAATCTTCATCATTTCATATCTCAAATCTTAGCAAAGAGCTGGCTTCGGGATGCTATGCAATGCGGGTAATTTCCAACAATTTGGGAGTTTCTGTAACCAGGTCAGCATATTATGCTCTTATGAAATTCCACATTTATGGAATTGCCTTCTAGGGAGACTGATGTAACAAAACACATTTAAAATCAATTTTTACAATTTTTACAGTAAAGATCCGTTAGATATCTGTTTAGTGCAAAATTTAGGGAATCTTGTCGGCCTTTTTTCATACTTCAAGGTATTCTCACTTTCACTTCACTTTTCATTGTCGAATCAGTCAGTCTAGTTCACAAAAGTAGGATTAAATACAAAAATAGTACAGATTATGTAACTCGGTAACAAAATCATTTGAGATTGCCTTTGCCATCAAGTAACCTAATCAAAGACTCGATTATATATAATGGACTGAAGATGTATAATCATCTACCTACTTATATAAAGAAAATAACAAACCACAAAAAATTCAGAAAGAGTCTCAAGCAGTTGCTTGCAAAAAGAGCTTACTATAAATTTCGAATGATTCGTTCTGTCAGTCTTTCAAAATTAGTAGGTATTGTTATATATATTATTTGTTATACACCATATCTTTGTCTGCGAGATTCACTTCTTCTGACAATGAAGAATATTCTGATTCTGATTCTAACAAGTATATATTCAGCTCAACATATGGCATATCTCAATTTCATTAATTTTTTGTTATCATAAGCGTTTTAGGATATTTCATTCTCCTGTGAGAGAAAGAGCCATATCTAGGCGTGTTATTCTGTACTAATTACTTTTATCACAAAGGCTTACTTCCTGAATGAGCGGAACAAAATTGGTCGGTTCAATTTAGGAGAGCATATGGGAATAAACGCGTTCTCTTTTGTGCTAATAAATATTTGTCATGAAAAGCATTCACGAAACACCTCCAACCCTAATTTTCACCCTGGAGTACCATTTATTTTGTCACCGTCCGAAACCTCAGAAGTGACAATTGACAAACGAAACATCCAGGCTGACATTGTCCTAAGGCTTTTTTCCCGCCATTCTCTTGTATTGTGTCGTTCCATACCTCCGTTTCATATTGTGATTAGTGTTTCATTTATTTTGTCAAGACACTCAAATTAAATGAAAAATACGGCAAGGTATTGATCCGACCGAGCTGAGAAATATACAGTGCGAAGCAAAAGTATATGTAGAATTAATTCGATTTTTCCAAAAAACCAAATACGTTAACCAGATTGTTTTACTCATTATACTATTTGAAAAATGTATGAGGTTCTACAGAAAAGCGTAATTACTCGAAATATTGTTTTTTTAATGAAACTCTGTATTCTGTTAACAATTCGTTAAAGCATTTTACGAATCAAAGTTCAGTGTCCTCAATTAGTGTAGATATTATTAGGAAAGTTTTTGATGAATTATATATATTCTTTTATGTAATTTGTTATTGCCAGAAAATGTAAGGACATCAATTTGAACATGTATTCCAATAATTAATTATTTCTACATAATATATGATGCGATTTTAATAATATCTATATGTATAATATTTTTTTTATATGTTATTTAAGAATATCCACATTTATACCATATCTTCATCATCGTTTGAGAAAACAAAATGATAATCAATCCTTATTGATCTTCGTTTAAGTTGCAACACTTTTTTGAATAACCCTATCGGAAATTTCGAATTTATTCGTTATATACTTTTACTGCGTACTGTATGTTGGTCAATTAATTGAGTTTTTTTGATACTATAGGTATTTATGGGTTGTTTAATGAAATGCAAATTTTTAAGGATGTGTTTTATCACAGAAAATGAGTGATAGTTTGCTCTATGAACTATGGTCTAAAATTATTGTTTCCATACGAAAATACGGGGTGGTAAGGATTGACAAAAAAATATGTATTTCCGAAACTGCCTGAAATTTTTCACTGATTTTCAGTGCAAGTCATCTCTCAGTTGTTTCTGTATATCCTGATGTTTTCATTCAAGAGTCCAAAGCTTCACACATATCTCGTTTGACAAAATCCTATTAACTTTTCGATTAGGGCTCTTGCAGTTCTTTATGTTGAGCGGTTAATTTACATCGCAGTAGCTTCTGAGTCCAAAAAAAGATCAAAATTACTTTGCGCCACATTTGCATGACAAAAGGGGGATATTTAATGCATGGTTTGGTTTATACATGCAAAGAGGGCTTTTAGTGAGCTCTGAAACATCATCTGACGAATTTGCCAAACACAAAATATACCTATAGTATCCAAATAGTCGTTTTATGTATACAGGGTTCTGCAGCTTACCTCTTCTAATAGCTGAGTTGTTAGTTGAGTTAGTAGTTCGATATTTTGCAAACTTCATATGTTTCAAAAGAATAATTCCAGGAAAATATTATACTGGAAGTCCCAAAAAAGTGTGGCATCATGATGATATATTTTTTAAACTAAGATTTTATTGAAATCAGTTGGGTGATTTCAATGAAAATTGTGTACGTATTGTGAATCGATTATTGAACTATCCTGATCAGTCATATTCTATTTCGAGCTTATTGGCCCTCATCAGTGCAGGGTAGTTATCCGAGTAGAGACCGTAAGATCTCCACTCGAAGTGTTGCCTGTCCCAATGCACCTTCGTCGCGTCTATTTGACCGCACTGAGCCGCGTTTCAAGAGACAATTGGAAGTGGCGACTCCATGCGGCAGAAGAAAGAAACACTCCAGAAATAAATCTCCCAAGTTACAGAACTTGGAAGTGGCTGAGAGCTCGACTAAGCTAATGAATGAAAAATGGAAACGCCATAAATTGGACAATTGACATTGACAATGGACATTGATGAGGGCCAATAATCCCGAAACCGGTCTGTAGGTTGTTAAGCGTGCCTGTCCCGATGTGAATTTGTCACGTCTTAGGAAGAAAGAAACATTTGCGATCTGCATTCACAGTGTGAATCGTTGCATGGACTACGAGCAGATATAATTCACTGTTCTGCCTGGTATTTAGTCTACCAGACATTCCTTTCAAACTATGTTTGATTTTCTAATTGGATAGACTATTTTCTCTTTCTAAAATTTTTCCATCATGTTTCACTGCTACAATTTTCGATTATTTCGATCTGGACTGAATGTTTATTTTAACCTTCTAGAAAAGAAGAGTTCCCAGACCCTCAATCGGTGCCCGCTATCATATTCCATTCATATTCATTTCAGTTGAACCTTTTTTCTTTCCCACCTTCTTCTACTCCTCTTAGGAAAACAGGTATGCGATATTTATTTCTCGATGAATACCCAGCAACATGGGAAATAAGTGGATGGGTATTGCTATGCACCTCAAAGACTGGTATTTCTCAATATTTGCATTATTCATAAAGTTCAACAGGACGATGGTTTCCACAGGAATAGCATGAAATTCAACAAATATAGTCGAGTTAAGGAAGAAAACAATGGCACGATCAGCGGAAATAGAGTTGCATCTGATTTTTCGTTAAGGGAAAATCGAGTTTTTTGCGAGGAGGTTTGCTTTGAAGGCTTCTCACATCTTGCTCATAGGATTTTGAAGATTCTATGTCTAAAACACAATTCAGTTGACAAGAGTAATCGACTCTTGAGTGGATAACTGCGAGAACATATCCGTGCAAGAAGTTCATTCTGAATGGGTTTTTAAGATGGAGTTCTGGCCATAGCTCTCATGCGAGAGGAAAACTCCATTTCAGCTCTTTCTGCAGGAAATCTGAGGTGTGTAGAGAAAATGCAATATAGTTTTGTTCATCACTTTCGCGAGAATCTCAATCCCATCAGTGACACTTTGATAAGCCCAGCTCACAAAATTTGCGAGTTAAACAGATACATTCTTAAACCAAATGCAACATGCCAAAAGAATTGATATCTAGTTTATAAAATGTGAGTGGAATAACCACCATTGTGGCTCACAACAATCTAACAAATTTTCTGATAGGAAGAGGCCAATCAAACAAAAAAGAAGAAGAGGAATAACTAACCTCACCTCCCATTTTATATGTAAAGTTTTATTGTTCATTTGATATTCGTTGGAGATGATGAAATCCACTGGAGTGGAAGTATTGGTGGTTCATCATTTTATACAAGCTAAACTGTATGGAACGTCAACTTCTAGAGCTAATTCCAGAACAAAAATGGGGGACTTTTAAGTCGGTTGCAGAAAAATACGTTTAGGAAAAAACGTCGGATCTACTGATCGATTTTTCATCCCCTCGTTTCGAGAGTCCGATTCAATAATGGAATCAACGGTAGCACCCGATGATTTTGCCGAATCGAGTGGAAAAAAACGAGTTCGACAATTGTTCCAGTAATTTTTTTCCGGACTCTGAGGGTGCGAATCGATAGAGAGTCCGGACAGAATACACCGATAGGCAATGCGAAAACAGTGTTTGATTCCCTGGATGATTCCACTCTTCTTGATTCGTTCAATGAATGGAGTGTCCGAATCAATCTATATAGGATTGAGCTGACATGATTGAGAATCTACTATTTCACAACGATATATGCTATGCCGTAGCTTTATCAATTATTTGTGTTGGATAGTGGTTAGAATGAAAGAGGTAGAGAGGTAGAAATCTAGATAAATATTCCGAATTTATTCTTCGAAGATTGATCTAGCGAATACCCGTGACTTTTTTCTGTAGAGCCAAGAAAGAGAAAAAGGATGAGGAAGTTGTTCTTTGATATCAATAGGTCGTCTTCCAAATTTGGATTCTTTCTTCCTTCTATTACCTATGCTGGTAACTTATTAAACTGTGAGCCTTATCGAACACATGACAACTACCTCAAGAACATCATAGTGTTGTACTCTGTCTAATTAATCCATGTCTACCTAGTGAGTTGATAAACAAATAATGTACACTCGCAGATGGACTCAGTACTCTATAACAATAATGTATACATGAATCATTCGAAGTTGTCTGCAATATTATTATACTATGCAAATCAAAACCCCCGAAGCCAGGTGAACTGGAATTGAATTGCTCGAAACTTTATGTCTGAATATGTATGAACATGGTTATTTTACTTCATTCCATTTCTACAGAACTTTCATATGCTTGAAATTATTCCCTTTTCTTATGATCACTACATGAGCACTTCTTTTCATCCGAATTATTATACTTGAAATTAAATTAATGTAACATTAATGTAGTTACGGCTCTGGAATTACACGCTTTCTGGCACATTATGTGGATGCTAGATAAATTACAAAATACTAAATTGAATGGTGATAGTTTAACACATTGAAACAAGTTTATCATCATCCATCTTCATTCAACTCACTAATAAGACATAAATAGAGATGCCATGGACTACTTCCTGAGACTATAAATAGAAAGATCAAGCTTTGCTTTATTCAGAATTTCGAAGACTGTAAAGCTCCATATCGAGATTAGAGACATATCTCGTGAGTTATGAAAACTGCCATCGATATAATAGTCTTTAATTTGATCTAATCAAAACTCGAGATTGTATTTTTAAATCACATAATGCCTAATATAATAACGTCAGGCAATACTGTTCCTATGAAGTCATGGGATGATTTTGTGAGGTCCTCTGCCAAAACTGCTTCACATATTATGTTCACATGAAGTTTTTCTCCTAAAAGGAGCCAAGAATAAGCTCCTCAAACATAAGAACGTATATACTCTTTGTATATACATATAAATGTTTTGAAAAAATTGCTTCATATAAATCATATATCGCATTTCTCCTATTGTTAGGTTTTCTATTCTATGGTCATGACTTCAACATCATCTCTGATTACTATCAGTGTTATTGAAGGTTTCATCCAAAATCCAAGCGTTCAGTTAGTTCTCTGGCCATGATCGCCTCTGGCTATGTAGTTTCATCAGAAACTCCAATGAATATTCACGTCTGCTGTGTGTAAACCTGATATGGAATTGGTTAGTTTCGGGACGTCACATTTCTTAAACATCCTTTGACGAGAGATAAAACGTATAGAGAGCTTTCAGGCACAAGGGGTTAAGAGTTGGAGTTTCACGAACACGTCTACATATTAAACAATTAATCCAGAGAAAAGTTATGGATTTGAATAGGTCGAGTCTGTGAATAGAAATTAGTTCGATATAACCAGGAATGCGGTTTGAGTATCACTAATAAGATTTCAAACTAGGAAATTACCAAATACACTGGGCAACAAATCGGATTCGTAATTAAATTTTGTGTCCTGATAATTTGATCAGAACCGATTCGCATCATTGAATACTGAATTAATAGTGATTGACTCAATGAATGCCGTGTTTAACAATATTGATAGGTCAACAATTACATGATATTTCAATTATCCAATTGTTACTGAATCGAATAATGTAATTTCGAACATCATGCAGAATGGCAGTCATTATAGATTATATATACAGGGTGACAAGAAAGTCTGGGAAGCACCAGAATCGAATAATGCATCAAAAATATATGGATACTATAAGGATTTAGCAAGAACGTCGTTACGATTTTAGAGTTCATCGTATTAAACAATATCTATTAGGTGAATAATTTTGAAAGAAATCGCGTCTGCTGTTCCAAATATATTCGGGTGTTTACAACAATACGAGTTACTTCGAGTGGTGTTTTCACAATGAACGAATGACCTTGTGCGAAAAATGGACAAAAGTTTCGATACAGTTTTTTTATCGATTCCTGATTCTGAAACTTGAAACAACCGTTGTAATCAAATTATTCATATTATCCAATGCGGGCAAATATTCTCTATTTCAGTGGAGCCTTGAAATAGTGACCCTGTAGGGGAGTTATTTCGAGTGGTATTATCTGGAAACGGTTAAGCATGCACCGCGTTTGACCAGACTGGAAAACCAATTGCTTTGTGCAATAGAATCCTCATTTCCAATGGGACAGCAGTCGTTCGATTCGAATCTGTTTCCAGCAAGAGAACATCTCTGAATCCAAGTGGATTTCAACAGTCGACGTCTTTTCACGTCGGATTTTCCAAATAGGTCGGCTCTTGCGATACAAAAACCGGTGCAGCGATATCGTCCGAACTGAATCCTAATTCGACTTTAGAGTAGCCGTTAAAGCTTTTCCTGAGCTCAGGCCAACGTCGTTAAGGTCCAGACTGAACGACTCCCTGTGACAATTAGCCACTTCAAGAGCGTCATCTAGAATCTGGAAAATAATTGGGACCGGTTGGTGGTGGAAGTGCAGAAACGGTTGCACACGCCTGATTCTGGAGGAGTACAAAAAGTAAATTGGCAGTAAACTATTATCATTCGATTCACTTATCGCCAGCTGCTAGTTCCCACTCTCTCGGTTTATTTTCAGTGCAATGATTGTCCCAGAGAACTCATAATGGAATACTGGAATTGGTTGGAGAACGCTTTCAAACCATGTAACGAAATCTGTATATTTCTATAGCAGATTACTATAAGTTCATAAGTTATGAACTTATAGTAGTTCGAGGTAGATGTCGATGCCTGTTCACTAATTGGTATCAATTTAATGCGTTTTTGTTATTTTGAAAAAACTTGTCTTTGCCTGGAAGAATATATTCAATGCATATTGGGGTAAATAACTGAACAGGTGAAATCCTTGGGTGCGTGGTGATATCGAAACTATTCGTGCACATTACCTGTTTTAGGTGAGTATTTTTTTACATCATGTTTAAGGAAATAATATATTACTTTTGGTGTTTTTTTTTTGATATTTGTCCACTTTGTGCGAGTTATTGAAAGGTTCGTTTTGGTTTTAGCTGTACAGTTGTTACCACAATTAAAGGGCTAACCTATGAATAAATTGTCTACAAGACCATTGAAGTAGGGTTTTTTTTGTTGATAATATCCCCACCCCGTTACAACCATCAGTTCCGAATACTACCTTTCATAGTGCAGGTAAAAATGTATCAGATGAAAACAAATATTGATTCCTAAATCAGCGAGAGACTTCCTGTTCACGGACTCCTGAGGATTTGTATAAAAAAACAAAAAGTGTAGTCAACACGTTTCAGAACTGGTGTAATCAAAATTCGATTAAATTAAATATCGATAAGACAACATATATGAACTTTAGATACAGAAGGCATACTTCACGCATCACCACTTCTGATATCCTACCTATGTATCAGAAGTTAAAATTTTTGGGTGTTCATTTGGATGAGTTTATGAGTTGGGACAGGCACATAGAGCACATCAGAAAGAAACTTAGCTCAGCATTTTATGCCATCGTACAATTAAAGGAATCTTTGAATTTGAGCACTCTCGTTAGTGTATACTATCCTCTAGTTCATAGTCATCTTTCATACAATGTCTGTCTATGGGGTAACGCTGTTAACTCGGAGAAAGTATTTATCATACAGAAAAGAATAATAAGAATTACCTTTAATATTCCGTATGGTAATACCTGTAGGCATGTATTTAAAAGGAATAATATCCTAACCCTACCATCTATTATCATATTGAAAACTCTCCTCTATTTTAAAAACAACTCGCATAGGTTTTTAAAACATACTGATCATCATAGATATTTCACTAGGAATGCTCATGATTTTAGACACAATCTATCTCTTACTGAAAAATCACCGGACTATTTAGGAATCAAACTCTATAATCATCTACCTCGTGAAATCATAGAAATGAATCCAACCAAGTTCAAATAATCAATTAGGCGTATATTAACCCAGGGGGCTTATTATAATCTGAATGAGTACTATGAATCTAACTTGCTATAACGGCATATTGTATGAAATTTTAGTCTGTGCACCCCAATTCGTCAATCGGTGTTCTTTACTCTAACTATCTCTAGTCATCTGTATTCTTTCAATCATTTTTTTTATCTTTTGTGTAATTTGTATCCTTTTTATCATACGTGTAAATTTTTATTTTAAATAATGTCTATAATCATATGCTTCATACTATGATCAACTTTCTAGAACTGACGTGTATATCCATCTACGGATGGCTGCTATATGCTAATACGAATAAACATTATTATTATTATTATTTCAATCAATCAATTATTTCTACCACCTTCGAGTGAAAAATTTGACGCATCTATCCAAATGGTGCTACCATTAAAAGTTTGCTGAAGAATCTTCTTTAGTCGTAACATATAGCTGGGATAAAAAAGAAAACTGACATGGCGGGAATAATGTGTGGAGAAGTTAACACCAGGTTATATATCAAAAGATAACAGGAAGGAAATGAAAGGTAACCGGAGAGGAAATTCGCATCGGCTTGTTTTGCATTCCAATTTTATGAGTTCGACTATAAATTCTCCTATAGATGACGTTGGAAACAGCAACTACGAAATGAAAATATGAGTTGGAATTGATGATGATGAATGTAGGGATGAGTGAAACCTATGAATAATGGAAGAACTGATAGTTTTCAATGGAAGGAATGTCCCATCAGTGAATTATTCCTCTTCTAATCTGAATCGTATAATATTTAACCCCGATAGAGGAAGGTTTCCAATCAATTAATAAAGATATTGTCGAATGCCTTGGACGGAGAGTCTCAATGCTCAAAATGAAAACCGAACTTCTAGATACGGCCGCCGTAAAACGATTGCCAGTCTATGATCAAGTTTTTTTTTTAGGAAAACGGTGTTTTCAGATCCTTCCCAATTACTTTTTATGTAATGGCATTCATTTTGCCTCTTTTTTCGTGTTATCGAAATTCCCTTTTGTGCTCTCTTGATAGCCTTAATAGTATACAACACCATTAACTCGCTGTCGTTTCCCAGGTTTTCTGCTATAGTAGTAAAAATAACAATTCTGGTGCTTTGATGTGTCAAAACAGATATTATATCTAGTCAAAATGTAGATGAATGTGATGATATGATTACAGCGGATAATGAAACAATGAAGTTCAAATAATAAAATAGATACCCATACACAATGCTTAGGGTTGCTCTATATAAACCCATCATGTCCATGTCCAAAATCTCTTTTAAATTGGAAAAATCTTTATTTGTGATGTTCGAAAAAATTATTATTGTCATCAATTCACTCTCCCCTTGAAACAAACGGAAAATCAAAGAAAAACTAGCATTATTACAATTATATGAAGAAAAACAAAAACGTTTGGAAGAAAATGATGAGCAGGCTTTCATGATGAAGTGGTTTGAGAATTCGAAAAGCAAGACAAAACCTGTACATCTTAATCAACGTTTAAAAAGTAGTAAGTTGTAAGGCAATCTACCAGATTACTTAAGCCGCTATCAGATATACTTACTGAGTGATTTTCAGTTTTTTCAAAAGTTATGTCTTTCGGAAATTAGGTAACATTCCGATGAAATTCTTGAAGAAGAGCTCTATTGGAGTTCATTAAACAATGTGAAGGTGAGAAAAATCACAAACAAAGATATTTTCAATTTTTGCGTACTTTTTGAATGCCACTGGTTTCATTTTCAATAATCATCCTGTAGGCGTATTGAAAGAGCACGTTGAATACATTTCATTTCACAATTCAATTTGGAAATGTAATCGATATCTAGATAATACCTCGTCACTGGGGATGGAACAGCTTACTGATTATTTGTTATATGTTTCAGCTAGAAATAAATGTCAGGCCTCTCATCGGTCATCATCGATAATGAACAAACATCAGTTGAACATTTTCAGTCAAATCAAGAGACTCGTATCACTATTTATTTAATCAAATAGAATAGTCAGATAATTGGCACATTATGTTAGTTGAATATCATCAATCATTAATTCATTATTTCAATCCAGTTCATGATATGATAAATATGTATATGTTCGAAGAAAATCCCAGAGAATCTGTTTGTCAAATTGCCGATAAATTGAATACATCGAAAGAAACTGTTCACAAAATCTTGAAAAAGCATAAATTCAGGTCATATGTTTTTCATAAAGTTCAACCATTATACGAAGTGCAGGTTTGTAACTTTTTGTTGAATATGAGTAAACGAGATCGTTTTTTCAAAATCAAGAAGCAGAGAAACACGATATGTCACAGATCATAGTAGCAATATTTTACCATTAAAAGGTCAATCGAAAAATGGGTTGATATCCATTATACAAATTTTTAAAATGCTCAGATACACCGCTCCAAAGTTCAGATTTGAATACCGCTCTTCCTTCCTCTTTGGTCAACTCTCAGGACATAAAAGCAATTTTGTCCAAATTTGGTACAAGTACTGTTGAAATAGTTACTCGTTTTGTAACAAGGGCAGCTTTTATTAAAATCGTCCAGTCGCGTAGATACAAAGGGTTTGTTTCACTTTCCCTCCCTATTTTTAATGCAAATGAATATTTTTTCGAATACATTTTCTAATTTGAAAAATAATACGGATAACGTAACGTAATATATGAACATAGGTGGAAGATTTGAATTCAGAATCTCACTCAAAATTGGTTGGCAGAATTTTCAACAGGAAATCGTTACTGAGTTGCATAATTCTGTCTCAAAATCAGAACCTAATTCTCTAACATATACGACACTCTACCTTTCATGAACTATTCATGAGATTTGATCGCAGGACCGCACGGTTTGTCTGTCGAAGAGTTGGGTCATGCAACTTTCATAAGAGTGTTCTCGATATTTTCGAATCGTTGAGATGAGAAATGGGGTCAGAAAATCCTCTTCATCAAACTAATGGACGATAGATCAAATGGGGTATATGGGGTTTGTTCACAACACTTTGATCTGCATTCTCCGTAAGTGTTTCGTGTGTATAACGTTGAGAAGGCAGGAAGATATTCGAGAAATCCAGAACAATACAACAAGTTACACCCCAACCCGCTCACAAAGTGCCACGGCATGTAGGATTCCTTATCCTTCTTGGTTGTTTGAATTTTAGAGGCACGAACAATTCATGTCCTACGTTGAGTTTTTCACGCCTGGGTTACATGAAATGAAGATGTTGATGATATTATTTCCGAGGATTTGAATTATATAACCATCATAACTATTCGGCATGGGATCTTTGAATGTATGGTATTACATATTACCTAAACATTCTGAGCAGCGTTGGTTTTCTCACAATAGTATTTCAGATTTTATTGATGCATTTCCATTTCACACGTAATTTCATCTGATTTGCTTGGAATGGAAAAGTTTGAGTGATTTGAAAGATTATTGTAACTGGAAATGTTGTTGAATTTAAAACAACACAATCCACTCTATCTTCGTTCGTATTAATTTTGCAATACACTTTGGATCACTATAGAATGTTTGAGAAGTCTGTAAGGCTTACGTCTTATATCCTACCATCCCTGAGTGTTTTATCTTTTGTGTTAATATATTGATTGGCTATTGGAATGATCCTCTATTGCTTCTTCAGTGGATTGGTTGATATAAACCTATAATATATAGTCCGAGAGAATGGAGCTGACTATTGACCGATACAGTTAGGAAGAAAGTGTGTATAATGAAGTTATTATCATCCTTCATTGAAATTTCATAAAATTCACTTTTTTCACTTAAACTGCCTACATCAGTTCGTGAATCGAATATATTCTTCCCGGCCTCACCTTCTCCTGTTTCAAAAATCTCATCACCGTCAGAAGCTACAACATTCATCATTTTTATTTCAGGCAAAGTTGCTGTTTCCGAACATTATACTCGTATTCCCAGTATGCTAGAATCATATCCAATCGGGATATAGTGTCTCGATCTGGGTCAGTCGTATTAAACAGATAGGGAAACTTTTTTGTTCCAATCTCTGAAAACAATAATCAATATCACAGTATGATCTTTCTTCGAAGATAACATTTCCATTATTATTGAAATTATTTTGTTTTTTCACAGCATAATCAAAGAATTATAACTTATACTTGATTGCTTACAGCCAGTCAGCATCAATAGTCGAGGAATAATTTGTCTATATATTATTTGTTATTGATGAAAAAAAAATATTAACAAAGAATTATCTAAGTACCTATAATATTCTTCAAATATTTATTAGGTTATATTTAATTCTCATATTCAAGAAAAAATTGAAACGTGATGGTAATATTGGCGATAACATTTCCTGAACCGCCGAAAAAAAAAGTGAAAATCAAATGAATGGTTGCTAAGATATATGAATAGTTCAGTACTTCTGCATTTTATTATTCTCCTTGAAATCATTATCGGGGGACAGGATGAATTGCCAAAGTTATTGAGTGATAAAAACTAAAATCAATCACCAATGCATTGAATGCCAATCCTTTGAACTTATTACTAAGGGGATGATTGAATCACTCATTCCAGCACGTAAATTGGAAGTATCAACGTCAATAACGTTGTTTTCGTTCTCGACAAAAAGCAGTGCCATTCGGAAAGTTGGCGAGTAAGAACTCCAAGTTTTGAAACAAATGGTGTTTACGAGAGAAAGAATGCTTGCTAGCCATTGCAATGTCGGTTACCATAGAGCAGACATAAATCATGATTTCGGTTTGTGCAAGGAACTCCCACAAATTTCACGATAGTAGTAGCATAAATATTTCTGTGTGCGGTACATGGAGATGCATAATACAAAAAGTACGAGGGAATCGGATAAAATGTGTCAGATCCCACGTAACAGTGAAAATATTGGTCGGATGATTCATTAGAATCACAAAACGTTTGAAGAATTCCAACTAATTTTTCACAAGCGTAGTGAGTCACAATAATTGAGCGAGACAACGTGATTAAGAGTTTTTCCTACGAAAACTTAAGGAAATGTCAATAAGCACACTGTTTTGTTATGTAGAAAGTAGCACACATCACCATAGCATTGTTATTCGAAAGAAAAAAGCACACGTGTTGAAATAAAAAAAAATCGCACGCTACTCACTGTCACTATAAGCGCTTTTGTTACACCACATTTATATTTATTGGATTTTCAGCCATTTTTCGGATTGTAAAGGGAATAATTCTTGACAAATTTCAATGTGTCATTGAGACATAACCTCTACTTCTAGTTCGAAATAGTGATCTTCATTCATATAACACAAGAACATGTAATACATTTTATATATCTCGAACAAACTATAAGAGTGGAATTAATTCTTTGTTCTTTAAAGGTTTAGGTAGCTTTAAAAAGTTACCTGATAACAGTATTCAAAAAGTTATTATTAGAACATACCAAATTATAATACATGACGTGAATTATATATGTATATAAATTATTTATATAAGTATAACTATATATTGTATATTAGGATTCCTGAAATAAAGTCTACTACTATTTTGATATAAATGAGTCTGTAACTATTTCTACTAAAATTGGTGGTTGCAGTGAGTAAAATCATCCACAACTTGCTATTAAAGAGTACAGCTTGCGTCACATTTGTTTTCACTTATCACATTTGAGATAACGCACCAAGTGAAATTTCTAGATTGATGTCAATACGCACTGCTGTATTCCTGGTTGTGTGATTATTTACTGGCGGCAACGCGTAGAATAAGGTGACACTACACCTTTTCCAGTTGTATTTCAGAAAGCGTCAATTTAATTTCAGAATAATCACTTGTATTTCAGAAAGTATCAATTGTATTTCAGAATAGTGAGTTGAATTTCAGAAAGCGTCAAATGTATTTCAGAAAGCATCAATTGTATTTCAGAATTGTGAGTTTAATTTCAGAAAGCGTCAATTGTATTTCAGAAAAGTCAACTGAATTTCAGAAAAGTCAACTGAATTCCAGAATTTGTCATTTGAATTTCAGAATATATCATTTGCATACAAATAACGAATTCTGAGATTCAATTGACTATTCTGAAATACATTTGACGCTTTCTGAAATAAACTTGATGGTTTCTGAAATACAACTGGAAAAGGTGTGGAAATAACTTTCATGATCGTGATATTCTTGTAGGCATGTGGTTTTAAGAATCAATGGAACTGTTGTGCAAATGAAGACAATTCAGTAATTCACAACTGGAATTGTGGAAAAAGTTTTCAATTATTACCTAACTGAAATATGGAAACATAAAGTGAGTAATATCGAATCGACACCACCTGTAATTATATAGGATGCTTATAAATTACATATTTGACATGACTTTCCGCGAAATGAAAGTATTTATGGTCGTAGGAACAATGTTGAAAATATATGGAACTTATTTCTTTTGGTAAAAGAGAAACTACTGATATCGAAGATACACGGGAATCGTTAAACTTCGACTATATTTATATTTAGTTTCATCATCGATGTGTACCTCATAATTTGTTTGACAGTTTTGCTCTGGAGCAGAACCCATTAACAACTCTAATATTGAAGCCTTCGTGATTTAGGTGAACATTCTCTTTCATGAGTGCACCAACTTTGAAGCCGATTATCTGAATGTAGGTACGGTCTCATGATCTATGACCGTCCTGGATTTGCAGTCCGATCGATATAATATATATAGGTAGATATAAACCTGCATTTTATAGCCTTCTTCTATGTCAGCAATTCCCAGTGATTGATGCATTTTTCAGTGGCTGCGACTTCGATATCATCCATAATATGAACGCCTTAACGTCCAATGTTTATCTGAATGAGTAAGAACATCAATCATGTTTGAGGGTTTGACTTTGAGTAACTGAATGATTCGTTGGTGTCATAGAGATTATTGCGATATAGAATGAAGCAATCAAATTTCTCATTTTTTAATTTACAATCAGATGAATGAAGGATTCGAAATTTGCTACACGTACACATGTTGACAAAGGGGGACTCTGAATGGACGTTGTGTTGGCTAAAAGTCTACTAATTATATGAACCCCATACTAGGTCTAGGACGTTCTTATCAAAAATTCTCACTGCTCCACGACCTTCATACGACGAAATTGCCACCAGAACAGCCTGGAGGGGGTTCGCAATTAAGGGACGTTGTCTCAATTTATCTCAGGAAGAACACGCGTCCTCCCTGATTAAATATTGTGTCGAAAATGGGAATTGTGGCCGTGGCCAAAATAGGCCAATTTACCGGAAGACGCGCTAGAATATAATCTGGGGAAAGAATCTTTCATTTTCTATATGAGTTGAGAAAATGATTGCGCAGTGGAAAAGTTCCTGAGCGTATTTTCACTCGGATAAAATATTCCAGGAAGTCATTCTTCGGAAAGCGTTCGGTGTCTTCAATTGGCGGTTGATGAAACGGAAGCCACATTCTCATCGATCTCAACGGAACTCTGGAGTTTACTGCAAATGAGTGGTCTATGAAAATAGGGACACTGATTACGAACAACCTCCGACAACGAACTTTACGAGATATCTTATCTAATTAGAGGATGAGGGTAATGCAAACGCGACTATCAGCAATCCTCTAGAGTCTAGATCCAAGGGTTTTATTGCCTGGAAGTCAAACTATTACAGAAAATTCCTGAGATGGTTGACTGAAATATATCAAATCTTCTTGATTTCTATACGTATCATTAGGATCGACTAAAATTGAAATTATAGATATGGATTATATTCAGAATCCCGAACCAGATGATATAATCTACAGTATCCTTCATAAAGTCCGCATCATATGGGAAAAACATTTATTAATGATTTATTTTGAAATTCGACTTGGGCGTTAAGTTGTGCTTTGAAAAATATGAAAAATGACCTACTGAAAAAATCCACTTAAATGAATTCTTATCCTATATGCTTGAAGATACGTCAACTTTGCATCAAAAATAACAGAAATGTTAAACATAATCCTCAATTTCTTGAGGAAAACATATTTTTTTGGATGATTCGTGATTGAAAGTTAGTCGCATATTAGAGCTACTGGTATAAAACAGTTTTGTCGAAGTTACGAATTTTTTAATAATCCAGACATTTTGTAATTATCAAAAAAATGACAAAAAGTGAAAGTTGCAATAGAACGTTCAAATTTGAGATGTAGGTGTAAAATCGAAAAAAAAACAATTTTTTCCCTTGATATTTTTTGAAATTCCAATAAATAAGCCTATTTTCAGCGATTACTTTGAAAAAATATTACTTTTGACAGGTAGCGAAAGTCACGTGACCACATCCGAGTAGGTCATTTTTCATATTTTTTAAAGCACAACTTAACGCCCAAGTCAAATTTCAAAATAAATCATTAATAAAAGTTTTTCCCATATGATGTGGACTTTATGAAGGACACTGTACATAGAAGCTTTAGCGTATGTTTGAAAGCTGAACTCCCATCTGTGCGTTGTAGATCATGAAAAAAAATTTCCCCAAAATTCTTCTTTGTCTAGTTCATCATCATATGAATTATATTTCAATAGGTAATCCAACTAAGCAAAAAACACTGGAGGTGGTGAAAAAAGCACTGATTCGCTTGAACACACTCATGATATATGGTATTTATTCACACCAGAAAAGTATTCGCGTGTACCTGCTCAGTGTTTAAACGCACCGAAGAGAATTTTGTAGGATTCAGCATCAAGAAAATCACAGCATGTGCATCACACCACTGCGGTGTCAAATCGCAATTTCGGAAATGCACAAAGAAAACCGCACCAAAGTATTTAATCTACTAAATGCAGCACTTAAGCTCGATTTATAAACTCCGCTGCCGTAGCTACAGTTGACGCTGCAGTTACTGTTTGTAGATGGAATGTGCTAAAAATAAACATCTGTTCATAAACTACGCAGCTGAAGCAGGTGCCGTCGGATATTGTCTCAATACATTTTGCAACGGCAGCGTCAACTGTAGCTACGGCAGCGGAGTTTATAAATCGAGCTTTACACTAGTGTTACTGACAACTAGATTTGATTATTGAAACCACCTACGGGAAAGGTCACATAACTCGTACAGTGGTGAATAATATGCCGGTGTTTACTGACACTAAAACAATCAGGACCTCAGGGGACACTAGACGGTGTTAGCTGGTGTAATTTTTTTTCCCTTTGTATATTCAAATCAATGTCAGGAGGCGTCTATGTGGGCGCTTTTAGCCAGCTGCCGAAAGTTAGCATTCATCACAATTAGAACACCGTCATGCAGAATAATGCACCATATACGAGCAGGTCTGGATTCTGGATGGCAAGAAACGTCGAATAGACTCGCTAATTAATTAATACACGGCCAGAGTTGACTTGTTCTGTCTAGAGTACAACGATAAACTATGGCTGGTTCTCCATCACTCTCTTCGGAGTGACATGTGGCGGATCTGTTTTGTAATAAATCATGAATTTTCAGGGTATGGCTAGGAGCGTTTCTATGCCACTAAACATAGCGTCTTCGTGTAGCAACAACTCTTTATACATTATCGGAGTCGACTTCTCAGAGAAATCTGATCGTATCATGTCTGAACAGGCTGCTTCGAAATTTGTAGGTATCTTGTTTTAAGTCAACTGTTATTTTTTTACCTCTGCCTGATTAACTCTTTCGTGAAACGTTGTATGGATTTGGTTTGGTTTCAATTGAATAGGCTCCCGGAACTTGTTTTGTTTTTGCTAACCATCCGTGTGAATGGAGATATCTTCGTAAGTAGGATGTCATCCTTCCAGACCAATTCATTATACTTATTCATTCTGATGTTGATGTTAATAAGTTATCTAGAATGATGAAGCCAAGAATTCAGAAAAAAATGAACCAACAAAAAGAAATTAAAGACATATCACTGTTATCAATGAGAAAAACAAAGCTATCAATTCGGTGACACAATATTGTGCACGTGTTCTTTTGTCAGATTGCCACCTTGAGGGATGCAAAGACATAGATTTTGTTATGAAAATGATGACCAAGAGTCAATCGAAGACAGTCACAAACATGACTCGAAAGGGTTGAGTTCAGTAATACCGTGGTCACCACGGTTTGTTTTGAAGCTAACAGACTTTTAACGGATTGTTTGTCGAAAGACATCATAATCATACTTTGTCCAATTTCGCAAGTTGTCGATAGATATTGCAATAGTTAGTCTTCAGGCTGTCTAGTTGAGAGTCTTCTTAGTTCAAACCAGGCAGTTTGCCAAGTGTCACAAATTTCAAGTATTGCATACGAAGTGACAAGTGATCCAGTTACATAATGTGTAAGTTGTCCTAAACCAGTCTATAAACGCCCGTAGAAAAAGATTTCAGATCATTGACCCAAAAGTACTTTAAAAGGCACATGGTAGGGAATTATACCATTCATGACAGAGGGTGTCGTTTTTCGGAAAGTAGCCAGAGTTGTATTTAAAAATATTAAAGTATTTGACGTAGGATTTTCTGATTACAAAAAGGTGACAATGATTAAATCGCTTTGTGTATTGAACTTGATAGGATGATAACTTGTATGATTGTAAACCCGATTTTATGCAAATTGATATGGTTCTTTCATGAGTAGGTAGTTATAAATCTTGATAATATTCCTGTATGTCTGTAGATCACCACAGATATTTGTTAAATGCATACTTCATGTTTATATTAAGTTATTCAACGCCGTTGTTTTCACTCGCCTGTATAAGGCCTTACCCTAAACATCTGTAGCTTACCACCTCACATATAGGACAATCCGCTCGGCATATTCAAAATTAATTCAACATCTTATCAACTAGTGAGGTGTGCATCAGCACATTCATTACTGTGATGGCTCCGAATAAAAGGATCAGAAAGATGGGTATTAGTCTGCGATTCCTTGATTAATGGGTATCTATGACATTCTCTTACGTTCGACAATTTGGATCAGATGGATGACTGAGGATTACGAGGACTATCAATCAGAGTCCATACCAGATTCCAAATATTGAAAAAGGAAGTTAATATCTTCAACGCTTTATTTCCTAAGCGCACCTATCCCTTTGAGAGTTGATTGCTTCTATAGAGTGGAGTGATCAACGAAAACGAGGCAAATGACCAAAACTCCTGAGACGCTATACCAGATTATTGGTGAAACATAACCGCTGGCGTCTGCAGAAAGTTTTGCTAATTAGAAAACACCACCAAAGTCCTGTAGCTACATACGAGCTCTATCCGATGAAATCTAGAAAGTAATCTCGAACACGGACCGCAAACCAACCGTCAAATGTCAAACTGTCCCTCTACGAAAACTTCACGTTCCGTGTTATCTGCGTATCTGTGCTGAAACCACATTTTCTTGACATTAGATTTTGGATTCCGCTTGAGGAGAGCTAACGAGATTTGCTGGAGAAATACATGTACCTAGATATTCGCAGGAAGATCTTTCTGTCGCATGATCTTATTCGAATTATTGATGTTGCATATAAATAGGTTATATAAATATATATATATATATCAGCTGTGTGGATTCCTTCAGAAAGAGGAAGAGCTTTCGTTCAGTAGGAACTGGAAGTTTGAGAAGTGATAATGGCCCGATTCAAAATCTATAGTGTTGGAGTAAAAATTAATCATGTCATTATGACACGAGAGAAAATATAAGAAATCTTTGTCGATAACAGCAATTGATACTTGCCTGAAGAATAATTGATAAAGACGAAGTAATTATAAATCGTTGTCAACGAATGATTCAAATGAACTGGAGATTAATTCATCAGTTCATAAAACAATTCTCAGATTCTAAATGAAATTTCCGAGTTTTGTGAGCAATTTCTTATATCAGAGCGCGATTTGTTTATTAAAGAAATATATTCCAAAGGCGACTATGCCAACTGGAAGTAATTCATAAAGTTCAGGATCAAAAACAAGAACTCGTCGAATTGGGTCTAATTCGTTTGACTATATCTGATACAAAAACGAGAATTAGCTCACTATGACAGTTGAATGATAAATGGAAACATCAATTTGTAATATTTCAGGCGAACAAATGTTGACTTAACCATGTTTTCAAATCACCCTGAGCTATAATCATAGCCCTTTGTGTTGCTCTATATAGAGCTATATTTTACGTTCTACAGAATGAGTCGCAATTGGAAGCTCTTTAACATGCGAAATAACTGCTTCCAGTTTTATTGCATGCTCTCCGAATTACATCCAGAGCTATTTCGGTAACAGAAAATTAGTTAACTAAGTACATATGGCAAACACTGAATTACAGGCTATATGTAATTCACAATTTTTCACTCCATAAGCGTATCGTTTCGATAATAAACTCGATACATTTGGATGTATTGGAAATTCTCGGAGAAACAAATATCATTATCAAAGTCACTCGACAATCAATCGTACGTATACGTGAGTCATGAATCTAATACAAGGTTTCAAGAAAATCGACACATTATGGAAAGGATTGGGTATAAGTAATCTACTTTGTACATATCACAAGAATATTCGTTTATTATTATTAGATGAATCTATATACAACCGAGTTGATCAATTTCAATCAAATTATCACATTGATTCATTCAACCAAACTGCCTTATCAGCACAACATTTTCATTAATTATTTTCACAAAAAATACGATTATTTCTTAGAGATTTTAGTGTAGCTCTTGTTCTACAGTTATTCCAGTTATTTGTTCCCATAGATTTTAAAATGAGAGTGGTCTTGGATGCTTCGAATGTAAATGGAACCGCTTCCTCAGTTGATATTACACTTAGAATGTGACGAAAGGGAAGACTACAAACAGATGATAATTTTTTATTAGTTTCGCTGAACTTTAATCTGGTCTAGATCCAAAGTATTATTTCTTAATTATTCTGAGAATTTTTCATCTATCTAGCATCTCGAGTGTTTTCGCACTGTATGAGGGACCATGAATAGTATACTTAGTTGATTACTTTATTAAGTTTGTGATGTTTCTTCCTATTTAATAGAATTATTAATAATTTCTTTATTTGATGTATACAGTATTTTGGTTTTCCTAATCAAAGTTTTGGTAGTTTATGATTTCTTTCGTAGCATTCTTGTTCAGTTATCTCGATTTATCCAGATATGTTATCGATCAGTCTTCACACATATGAGGTTATGATATATTTTTATTCAGTGATTCCCATCCACTGTGCCCATGGTTGTTTCTAATAAAATGAATTATAAAACTTCTCACAGCATCTATATAATTAAACGTATTCTGGAGTATACTGTTCCTTTTCGGAAAATAAAAGGTGAACTTTCAGCAAGTTTCCTCCTATCTCCAATAACGCTCGTGTTGACTTCCTGAAAAAAGCTTTCTTCTTTCTTAAAGTTCTGAGCGTCACCTCGAATCAAGTCAAGATAAAATGTGTAGCGTGAGATACTTTGTAGTTATCCGATCTTCCTCCAATGAACAATGTGACTTTCAATCTGGACAAACGAACAAAGAAATTTCGTGCCCTGAAATATCAAGAAGTTCATGAAAGGATACGAGAAAACCTTTTGTTGATCGTTTTTCTGATGTCTCGAATTCACAAGAGTTTTATATTCTTAGAGATCGATAACAATTACTGCATTCGACGTTTGATGTGCAATCTCATTTTCCTCGGCAAATACTAGAAGGATTGATCAGCAATTGAAAATAGAACGATGAAAGATATATTTAGTCTTCTCCCTGTCGAAATTCAACTGATGCACTTTCCGAGATTTATTGCGTTGTTGACACAATTTTGTATTTTTGTCTGAAAGTGACTGACAATGTATCGATTTGTGAAGTACAGTCAATTCACCAAAACCAGACCACCGAACAAAAACAGTGACTCCAAGAATTGAAAGAAACCAAGAGACCACTGGAAACCAGAATAGGCGAATACAAGAAAGACACCCAACGAGGAGAAACCACCAAGTCAGGAATCGCAGAACATGTGTGGACCAGTGGACCCACCAAAATAACATCAAATGGTCTGAAGCAGAGAAGAACACTGTCAACACTGAATCAAGAGGAAATTCAAGGAAGCATACATAATGAATAATAACGCATTCAGTCAACCAAGCGTCGAAGTCGAATCAACAGGTTACGGCTCACTGAAGCGGAAAATCCCGATCTATCTGACCTATAAATACTCACGTATCCCCGGGCTTTGTCAGTATTCACCTGAAGACGATTGTAGATACATACAATCGAAACGTCATGACAAACTCGGCTTAAAATTCTTTTTATTTTATTTTTATTTTACTTCATATCTTTTAATTCATCTGACTATCTTTTTCAGGCTATTGACTATTTAAATTCCCATTTGAATCTATATTTCTCTGGAACTTAATATACAGTGACTTCCAGAAAAAAGGAACCTCAAAAAGCGTTGTACAGTGTCGTTCGTCATTTCGTGTTTAACGGGAAATTTGAAAAACATTATTATATCGAAATTGTGTAGAAATATGATCCTCAATTGATTATAAACAATAACGATATAATAATAATGTTTTGTAGATATTTCGCTGACCTCTTATGAAGAAGCTGGATACATGGCAAATTCACAGATTTCAAATTTTCTTCGAATAAAATAGAAATAGCTTGCTTATCAATATAAAATATCATTCAAACTATCACTGTTGGCTTTACTCATGAGTTTTTGTGTTGAAAATGTAATTTTTCCAAATTGATTTTTTTTATATTATATTATAAAAAAATTTTATCTCAGATTTCTTACAAAGCTATAAAATGTTGTTATGAACAACTTTACGGTTACCGAGATCCCCATGCTGTTTATCATCATCTTCAGCACACTGCAAATGTTGCTTCAGGCAGGCTTTGGGATGCGAAGAAGATCCAAGTTGACAAAAGGCATTCTGTTTGAACCAGGAACCCTCCGAAAAAATGCGTGACTACTGCTAAAATCTCAACAGTTTGACTCATTCGAACCCCGAAACGAGTGACTGCTAGTTGCGATTCAATAATTAGCCGTCCTGTAGATATATTTATCATTATGTTAGAAATCGTTAGAAAAGTTTCTTTTTCCTCAAGACAAATTTTTTCGTGCGGTGACGTTTAATTTCCCTGAATCAACATTATCAACTTTTTGATGTCGTCGAATTTGCACTCAATTGTCACTCTGGGACCATTATACCCACGTGCTGAAATGAAAACTTTTGTTTGTGTGATAAAGTTCACACCTTAATTTGGGTCGAAGCTCTTGCGGAAAAATAAACCTCGGAAAACATGGTTATTCCGATACCAGCTTCTATTAGTGAAATATATTTTCACAAAGCAAACATTGACATTCATTATGGATTCAAGATGCACCATAATTCTTAATATCAACTTTTGATGGAAAGTTCAGACAAGGAAAACACCTTTGTCAGATGAAAAGTGTGATAAAAAAACGAAAGTTGATGCTCAAAATGACATCTTATGCCTGCCTACTATAATGATGTCTGGCAGGACTATTTCAATGAAGTGCATGGGATGATCATCTTAGAGTGAGATCTTTCCTGATCCTTGAATAATCTCAAAACTTCCGAGAAAAATTCCAATATCCATTTCCTCTCCAAATATTTTTCAAAAAATCAACTCGGCGTTGTATCTGACTGTGGTATGGATGAAATTTATATTTATTCAATATTCTCAATTTGATAATGATACCTGATTGATTTTTTTCTGTCGTCTGGTCTGAAAATGATAGATCCAGTCACGAGCAATTCATATTCTTCAATAACTACAAAGTGTTCCATCGTATTCTCTTTCACGTAAGACAGTTCTATATCTCAGAAATTCTTGTATGCTATAATAGTTCAAATAGTTCAGAGAGGCAGAGGAGTCTGAAAAATAATAGCACCATCGCTGACAAACGATATTCTACATCATGGACAAAATAAACTATAACATGATCAGAAAGAAAAATAACTCATATTTGTAGACAGAAACATCTTGAAGAACACAGCATACATCCATATTTTCACGAACTTTAAAAATCTGTGAACTCACCTATCGTGAGTTCATTAGCATCAATAAAATTACTCACTACAAGAATATATTCACGTGTTTATAAGTTTCTATGTTGAACTATTCCTTTGAAGCCTAATCAATGAAAAGCATGTTCAGCCGACTCGAACCTATCATGTGGAATAATCATATATTATTCACTTGATTCGGAGTACGAGTATCTATACCAATATCGAACCAATATGCTGATTCTACATTCTACTTATTCCCTTTCCCATTACCTCTGTTCTGCTATATGGAATGACTAGCTAATAGAACAGATTTGTGCGGATCTTTGCAAAAAGATTAGCATAATATGGCTTGGAAATGCGGGGTATACAAACAAGGGAGAGATCCGAGCACAAGAGATAGTTCTGGTTTCCCTATACACTGCGATTTTCTTTGATCTAATGCATATGCCCACATGTTCGTTTAGATTCCATTCAGCATTAATAAATTAGTCACCTTAAGATTTTTTTGCTTTATATTGATGCGTTTCGGAAATATTCAGAAAAACCATCTCCAGGAATAAACAGTTTCTCCTTTATGAGCCATACCTATTTCGATCAATTCCTATTCATGTTGAAACATTGTACTCTAATTTCGAGTCACCCTGTATATATAATTCCGAACCGATTGCCGATTCAAATGTTCCAGTATATCATATAGTGAGAATCTGCTACATTTTGTAAATAGCTTGATATTAGGTATCATCCATTGTATATCCATTAAGTGAGTTCAAGTGAAGGGCCCCGTGGTAAAACGGATCAATAAAATCTTTCATGAATCGTGAAGAATAAATCAAAACAACAACGAGAATACAGGGTGGCCCATTAGTGTGAGGAAGTACAGTATCTCGCCTATAATGAGGAGTATGATAAAATGTTTCTGTTGAAACTTAAATTGTTTAATTTGTTGCTTATTTTAAAAATATTTTGGAATATACAGAGTGTTTCTTCGAAGCGGGGCAATACAAATCATTATTTTCTTAAATGGACACCCCTGTAATTATTTTCGCCGTTGAACTGAGCAAAATGTTCTACATAAGAAGGTATTTCCTTTTTATCGAAAATTTTGCGGCGTTGTCAAGTTATTGCTGATAGTAAGAAGATCTTCGGAAAAACAGACCATCACAAATACCATCATAAAAAATTTATGAATAAAATTTAAGCAGCATTATTCAAGAAATGCAACAACAAGAGTGAGATAAAATGTCGGTATGGACTGAAAATTAAATATCTCTAACGGGACATTTTATACAGAGACATTAACTTGACAAACTTCGAATATCAAAAACTTGATTTTTTTAAATGAAACACCCAGAATATTATGTCACCATTTCGAAGAACTACTTCATTCCTACAATGTTTGTATTATTTTTGTATTATTGTATTTTTGTATTATGTTATTTTTGGATTATATTATTATTTTGTATTATATTATTATTTTTGTATTATTTTAGCACTGTAGATATTGTCTGTGATTAAGTGAGCGTTTTTTACGGAGCATAACCTATGGAAGTTCTTGAATTTTGAAAATATTAAGTCATGTCAACGAAAATTGTAGGAATAAAGTAGTTCTTCGAAATGGTGACATAATATACTGGGTGTTTCATTTAAAAAAATCAAGTTTTTGATATTCGAAGTTTGTCAAGTTAATGACTCTGTATAAAATGTCCCGTTAGAGATATGTAATTTTCAGTCCATACCGAACTTTTATCTCACTCTTGTTGTCGCATGTCTCAGATAATGCTGCTTAAATTTCATCCATACATTTTTTATGATGGTATTTGTGGTGGTCTGTTATTCCGAAGATTTTCTTACTTTCAGCAATAACTTGACAACGCCGCAAAATTTTTGAAAAAAATTAAATACCTTCTTATGTAGAACATTTTGATCAGTTCAACGGCGAAAAAAATTACAGGAGGGTCCATTTAAAAAAATAATGATTTGTACTGCCCGGTTCGAAGATATTCCAAAATATTTTTAAAATAAGCAACAAATTAAACCATTTACCTTTCATCTGAAACATTTTATCATACTCCTCATTATAGGCGAGATACTGTACTTCCTCACACTAATAAGCCACCCTGTATATGATTCTTCTCAGAGAAACTTCACAAAACATTTTTGAAACTCCACGTAAAAAATCAACGAATCAAGCGAAATGTGTTCCTCATTGATTTATCGTAAAATGAAAACAATATCATCGATAATAATACGAAAAGCAGAATAAATGAGTGTAACGAAAATACATTTTCTTTATCACATTAAATAATCGTATTCTAACAGCATTTTCTTCAATAAAATGCGCCTTTTCTCCTCGATCTGAGGAAAACGTTTAATTCGAAATAGTTATTTGTGCATCTCTAATGCATAATTATATTTATATGCAAATCACCTACTCATCATTGAATTTTAGTTTATTGAACTACACCGTAGTAGATGATACTATATGAAATTACATAGTGAGAGACTGCAATAGATTCTGCGTCTTTCTGTATCTGTATGGCAATTGAATGAAAAAATAAATAAGTGAGCACTCCGGTTCCATCTTGAATTGTGAAGATGATTTCACACGATATTTCCATTTCTATTTCAACGAGTTTTTCATTCTATATTCATTTTATTGACCTGTTATACAGGGTGCGGCACCGAAAACGAAACAGATCGAATATCTTAAAGACACATGTGTTGTGAATATAATGCAAAAACACGTCAATTTGTAAACCAAGGGGGACATCTTTCTACCATAACCTCAAATGACAGTGTATGAACAGTGTATGAACTTAAAAATTGGAAAGGCTTGCATAAATTTTACTCCAATCATTCCAAACTACAATAATTCCCAATAGCTGCTCAAAGTGTTCTCCATTAACTGCCATACATGAGTATAAGTTAGTCTCGAAACGTCTGAGGTTTTGGAGCATTTCTGGAGTTATTTGACGACATTCGTACCTTTAGATAAATTTTTTTTTCCGCAAGAGGGCGCCAAAATGAAAAGTTACGAAGCGAACACTCACATGGCTGAATTCCTTTTCAAATTACCTTTTCAGTGATGTGTCACACTTAGTACTTTCCCTATTTAAATTGTATGGGTGATAGTGACCAAGGGGAGGAGAGAGAGGTATGACAGTTGAGGTTATGGTAGAAAGATGTCCCCCTTGGTTTATAAATCGACGTGTTTTTGCATTTTTTTCACAACACATGTGACTATAAGATATTCGATCTGTTTCGTTTTCGGTGCCGCACCCTGTATAATACCGCTTCTATATAAAAGGCAATATATTTGAACACGTATATTCATTGGGATAATCAGCATTCAATACATTTCTTTCGAATAATTGTCTGAATGTCTCTGCAATAACGCATAAAACCACTCGGTGCTTTCAGATCGCTGAATAAGTTAACATCGTTATATATCACATATTTCTTCGACCCCTCTCAGGACCCATGACGTTTCAGTTGATTTAAACGAACTTTCAGCCCCTTCATATGCTGCTCAGCAGAAAGAGAAAATGCTTTGAATGCTGCACCACCGAAATAAGCGTTTCCCCAATTTTGTGAAGCGCTCTATTTTCTCGATTGGATCGGCGCTAAGCATTTCACTTCCGTATTCCACACACATCGATAATAATTTCCCCATTTCCGAGAACCCACACTCGATATCTGGAGAGATGCTTGAGTGGCATCTGCAGCATCCAATCGAGATAAAAAAAGTATCGCCCGGAAAACGGTTTTGTTGCGATCGCAGCTATTAATTCTGGTGAAAAAAGGTACGGGTAGCAACACAAAATCAGTTGCTAATAAACTACGCAACACTAATTACATCGCACCCCAAAATGTTGCCCCTGTTTAAATTTTGATAACTTTTTTCTTCTATGAACAATTTGAATTCTGTTTGCACTGTTCGCTAGCTCAGTCCTTCAGCTTTAATCTCGTACTTCTTCGATACATAAGGTTATTTCCATAAAATTGCTACAGGATGTTTTTTGGAACAGTGCAAAATTTCTAAATTTTCAAAAGGATCCCAAATGAAGAAAAACCGTTTTTTTTAACTTTAACAGCAGAGGCAAAAAGATTATCTCATTACCTTTGGCCATTTCCAAAATTGTCTTCTTATCACTTTTCTTTACAGAGTGATCTCAAAAAATCAATTTTTTTTGTTTCGCAGTCATAACTTTTTTTCTCTTCAACCGATTTTCAAAATCTCAGGATCATTTTGAAGCTGAAACCTCAAATGAGAAGATTTGAAGATCAGAATTAACTCAAGATGAACATTCAAGATCGAGGGTTTCCTCAAAGGTGACCCAAATCTGAAACACTCTGTAAATCCCGACTGGGAGGAGAATTAAATGAAAATCAACTTGTTTTCGAAAGGATCTTTCATTCTGGATACATCCAGATCTTTTTTTCTTTCAGTAGTCAAAAATTGTGCGTGAGGAAACCGAACTGAAACGCCATGTTGTAGAAAAAAAATCAGCCCAAAAAAATGCATGGTCCGTAACCAACGTAACAAGAATCATAATGAGTGACTGACAAGACAGGTTGAAAATTACGTTCTCGTGAAAATAAAGATCAGGACAGAAAAAACTATTCGTGAGTATTTCTTTTCTGAAGATATAAGACTTCATAAAAAAATTCAAAATAAAAGAAAAATTCTGAATACAACAAAATTTCAGGGTAACCTTCTCACTCCCTATACTAAGTCTTCCATCATGTTTTGGATTTTTTTCAAAGAATTTAATTTTTCAGACCCCCAAAACAAAATTATACGTACGCCTATGAAACAAATTTTTTTATTCCTTTGATCAACTTCTTCCTTCGATTCTGTAAAATACCTTTTTTTCGCCCTGTACATCAAACTATGATAATTGGAGTACCCGAGTTTGGGCGATTCTTAGTAGTTTTGTACGAAACTCACGAGAATAATATGTAAAAAAATCACAAAAATCTCCTTCCCCTTCATCCGTACCCAAAGTATCCCAAGAGGGGAAGGTGGGTGAAAGAATTTTTTTTTTAATCTCCGATCCCGATGTGGGGGTCAGGTGAAATATGTTTACCGATATATCTAACCGTTTGACCTGCAAAAATTTTACCCGCAAAAAAAATTTTGGGGGGGGAGGAGGTCAAATATTTTTGTTCAGTCTTTTTGGTGGTGATATTTTCGTTTCAATCAAACAACGTTTTGGATATTTTTCTTTTTTAAACGGGTTTTCGGGGGGATTTAGATTTGGGTCACCTTTGCAGAAACCCTTGATCTTTAATATTCATTTTTAGTCAATTCTAATCTTCATGTCTGTTCATCTAACGATTCAGCATCAAAATGGTCCTGAGATTTTGAAAATCGGTGGGAGAGGAAAAAAGTTATGACTGCAAAACCAAAAAAATTGATTTTTTGAGGTCACTCTGTAAATAAAAGAGATAAGAAGACAATTCTGGAGATGGCTCAAGTTAATGAGATCCCCTTTATGCCTCTGCTGTTAAAGTTAAAAAAAAACTGTTTTTCTTCATTTTGAATCCTTTTGAAAATTCCGAAATTTTACACATTTCCAAAAAACATCCTGTAGCAATTTTATGGAAACAACCTCATGTAACAAAACGAGTACGAGATTATAGCTAAAGGACTGAGCTAGCGAACAGCGCGAACAGAATTCGAATTGTTCAAATCCAGAAAAAAGTTATTCGAATTTCAACAGGGACAAAATTTCGGGGTGCGACGTAATTAGTGTTGCGTAGTTTACTTAGACCCCGTAATCCAGGAATTGTATATGATCACACGATTATTATCAGATAATAGAGTTAGCTCAATACCAGCTTATAACAATTATTTATGATGAACAAGGCAGCTTTTGCAGGATTCTGATTTCTGAGCTAGAGACTAATGTACTTTTAACGATCTCAAACTGTCACTACACAAAATGTCTGGTTCTCAACCGTGTTCAAGGACTCCCCCTATATCGGATAACAATTTGTCTTGCCCAGATGGCCATTATTAATATATGCGATCATCCTGAATCAGTTCCTGAATTGATCGATATACGCATGCAGTCCCGAACCAGGTCATTTGTGACATTGTTGATATGAAATGATTGTTATACCTACACCTGTTTATCTGAAATTCATACTTATTCAATAATTTCAAATACTGGTTTACTGAGCTGTGGTTGCTATATACTGCAAGAAAGAAAATAATTTGGTCCAGAGACTGAACGATGCAGACTTTATAGAAAGTAGGCGGGGTTCAAGAGTACATGAAATCATAAAGATAAACTTTCGAGCTCGAGTAACGAGTAGGGATAATGTATATTATACAGATTCTTTATTTGAAGCTCCAGAAATTTTTCGGATTGCGGTACAAAAGGTAAATCTTTTCGAAGGGGAAACTTGAAAATACTAACTTCATCTCCAAAAATATGACCCCCTAACCTAACTCAACCCCAAAGGACCCCGCACAATAGCATACGAAATTGGACCACAGTGGGATGTTATTGGTATTGAGTTCCTGATCAAATGTTCTCATGGGTCCAATACTCTGATACAAATGATTTAGCTCTCAGGGCCGTATTAAGTATAGGTGAGTGAAACCGAAAAAAAAAAAAATATTGGGAATTACTTCTGCTGCGTATATATGAAGAGAAGGTTCATTAGTAAAATTTCGGGAACAATAAAAATATTGATTCATTTTCAACATTAACTTCTAATATTACATGTCTACATAGTTTCGAACGAAACTTAAAAAAATTCATTTCCGTGCTAATGTCAATAACAAAAAAAAACAACAAAATTATCGCGACATTTCACGCACTTGCCAAATGGACCAATTATAGGAACTCGTCAAGTTCGGATTATCGATAACATTAACTTGACACTTGACTCTGATTGGCCTGTCAAGTTCGGCGTTTTCAGATTTGTGTATATGACAGTTAAACGTCGAATATAAATAGTCACGATGATTCTACCATATTTCAAATTTTTACCATTCACTTTGTTTGTGAAATAGTCTAAGGAATTTTATTTTCATTTCATTCGTGATTGGATTAATCTCATAAATCTGTTTTTTATTTCATAACTAAACTGAGTTGCCTGAATAAAATACCACTCGTCCTGAGGACTCGTGGTATTCAATTACTTGTTTGTGGTATAAAAACTGATATTATCCTGTTGCTATAAGCAACCTAAACAAAAAGCCTTCTAATTGGTTGAAAATAAATTTATGAAATATTCATGAGTATTACAACCAAATCGTGAATATTGAATATTTGAAATGTCAAAATCGAATTGTAAGCATCCATATTGCAACTTAATTGAGTGAAATCAGCCCATGCGATCTGTGTTCAATCAGATGAACACAAATTAACTGATTTCATTGGATTTCTACTTGAGCAAAACATTTTCTCTTATATAATACCAATAGAGCTTCAATTAATACTGGAAAATTTTACACGAATTTTCTACAAAATATTCGTGTTGGTGAAAAAAGTTGCAGTTTTTTATTTGAAGCTAGAGTGGCATTAGGTAAAAAAATTTGACACCGAAATATTATTGAACCCTGTGCGTTGAAGAGATAAGGAAGGTTCGACCACGTTTCTCACCAGGCAAGAATAGAAGTGGTTAGTTGACCATACGGCTGTGTATAAACAATAAAATAAAATACAACTTCGACGTGATTGACTGTTTAAGTCTTATTTGTATTATATATACCGTGAGTCCTATTAATCAAGATGTTACAATTTCAATAATCGTAGGACTCGAATTTGATTCTCATCAACATTTGACAGTTTTCATAGTCAGCCGCTACCGGTCCACTAGCCACCAAATCCGTATCGGCCATTTTGAAATATTATCGTAAATTGTGAATCAACAATTCAGTTCACCATTATTCACCGATACCGTCTGGATACATTGAATAATCATGACAGAAAACTCTGAACCACTGAGGTGAAGTTGGTAGAAATATATATATACACTGATGAGTGCGCACCAGTTTCATCAATGGAAAACGCTATTAGTATTTGAAGTTAGATAAATGTGGATGTTATTCAACCTATGAACGTCAAAAAATTTCCAGTCTAAAGACAGGTTCATGCTTATACGAATATCGGAAAATTTATGCGAATAAAATGGCCGCTGAAAAGAAATATCTCAATAAAGTTGAAATATTTTAACTTTTATACGGATATTTTTATATTATCATGCATAAATCAATAGTGTTGTAGAGTAGGAATATCAATATAATATTTATAATTTTCCGATTCGTATAGGCATGAACCAGGATTAATACCATGCTCCTTCCCAAATGAAAAGAAATTTTTTTCCGGAAATCGTTCTAGTTGCGAAATATAGTCTTCTGATTGGTCGGAAATGTTAGGTGTGAAATGTTCTTCATAATTATTGTCAGGAATTCATTGTCTGATTGCTGCTCTCAAACTAGTAGTAAGCATAAAAAAGTAGTCAATTTACATAATTTATTATTCATGGCAATTAATAATTGATGCATCGCAGACTGGAAACAGAACTTCCCCATTTCAAATTACCGGGATGAATGCAATCCAAGGGGATTCAATTCCGTTCATTCCTTTGACTATTCCATGATATGTCGTATCAAGCACAAAGTGCTCCCAGTCGAACGTGTAACTGCCAAACCGATTTCAATATAAAAACGAAAAAAGGAAAAGAAAAATACCCTTCACATATTGGCACTCGGATATATCATGCCAATGAATCTATATTCTGGGAGGGTGATACTGGAAAACGTCGATAAAGTGATTCTCTGATATCTGATATGACAGTATAGCGAGGATATTACGGCCTCAAAATATAGTCGTGAGTTATTTTGAAAAAATGTCAGGCTGTATTACGAAACTACTCTTACTCAACTGGTTTGCCTTCAATTTCATCACCTTAGCTGATCACCAAGCACTGAACACCGCAAACAACTCTATCAATTCATTTTCGAGGTAGGTTGAAATGATGTATATCACTGTATGAAGATAAAAAAACAGTTTTCCTACAACCAGTTAGTCTTTGACGCTTTCGAATCTCAACTCAAAACTTGTCGTTTTCCTACTGGACTGTGAATTATCTAAGGCACCTCCTCATATACCAGAAAGAACAAACATTATAAATTTGAACCTTCTACCAGAGAAGTCGAGAAAAAGTTTGGAAAACCTGCAGCAAAGGGAACTCGCACCGATTTCGATGAAATTTTCACAGAAGCTTCCTAACATGAATATAAAACCATACAAATGAAAATTTTTCTGCGGAAACACTTCAAACTATTTCTTTTTTGGAAAAGTTTAGAAAATTTTATCACATTTCAGTCCAAAGAATGTGCTTGAAATTTCAGTTACATTGTCAGTGGGGAATATATAAATTATACAAAAACATTAATATTGAGTCCCGAAATGGATTTTACAGGAAATTTCATGATGGAAAACTTCAAAAACTGTTATTTTCGCATTTTTTTTCAAGCATTAATATGCAAAAATATCATTTCGCAATATCAATTGTCAAGTCACAAATGGAGAAAGCAACGTTGCCACGTTTGAAAAAAACTTATGCGCTCATTTCCTGATGAGTGCAACTCGTGTTTATGACTACTAACCTGAACGTACTAACCTATCAGTGACGGCCCAGATCACTATTTTCAGTGAATTTTTGAAGAAGGAAAATTTGTTGAAAAAAAAAAGGATGCTGAACGGGAAATTTCAATGCGTTCTATTTATTTGTTGAGCCTACTTACCTGAACGTACTAACCTGTCAGTGATGGCCTAGATCACTATTTTCAGTAAAATTTAGAAGAAGGAAAATTTGTTGAGAAAAAAAAGTATGCTGAACGGAAAATTTCAACGCGTTGTATTTATTTATTGAGACTACTAACTTGAACGTACTAACCTATCAGTGACGGCCTAGATCACTATTTTCAGTAAATTTTTGAAGGAAAATTTGTTGAGAAATAAGAAATGTCTGCTGAGGGGGAAATTTGAAGGCGCAATCACGCTATATTAATTAAATTAAACCTTACCTTACCTGGCCTCAATATACTAACCTATCAATTGAGGGCAGATAACTATTTCCGTTGCTTTTTTAAAGAAGGAACATTACATTTGAAAATCGGAAAACAATCAAAAATTGTAGAATCTGTTAATTTTTCAAAACTTGGCAGCGTTGTCCCCTATATGTCATGATGTGAGTACCGTGACATTTGACATTGCACATCATCTGATACTTGGAATATGGAATATAATGAATAAAAATTCGAAAATAATTCATTTTGAAGCTTTTACTGGTAATGTTTTTATTGAAATTGTTTTTTGAGACTCGATTTTAACGTTTTGGTATAACTAACATATCCCCCACTGACAATGTAAGTACATAAATCAAGCACATTCATAGGACTGAAAAGTGATAAAATTTTCTAAACTTTTCCAAAAAAGAAATAGTTTGGAGTATTTCCGCGGAAAAATTTTCATTTGTATGGTTTTATATTCATGTTAGGAAGCTTCTGTGAAAATTTCATCGAAATCGGTGCGAGTTCCCTTTGCTGCAGGTTTACCAAAAGTATGATAGATTCATGACATGGTGTCATGAAATGCTTGAATGTTAAAGATATCGAAGTTATCATCCTGAACTTGTTGCATTTTTCGAAAAACACCAGTCCGTTGAATAGAGCAAAAATAATATTCACTAAAAATTGTAAATTTCGATAATACTTCATAGGTTCTCTATGGTAGTTCGAGAAGCGCACCAGTAGGTAGTAGTAATAAAAAAATAGAGAGTTGAAGTGATCACAGTGCGTAAGCCTCTCTATGTATACGTTAACGTTATAGTAATTTTCCTAACAAGTGCGGAAAGACACTTTCCGCATGAGTTAGGAACAATACTTTTTCTACAAGCGTAGGAAACAAATTCATTTTTAATGAATGTAATTATTTTGTAAAATTTGCTAATATCCAAATTTTGCTTTACGTTGAATACACTCTTCAACATTGAATATCTTGCCCATAAAGTGTTCGGCTTCCATGTTTTAGACATTTCTAGAAAATAAGCCAAGAATACTTCTTCTTTATTTGGTGTTTTCACTTTTTTATTGTTGCACCATTCAATAAAACTCGTGTATTGCGTCTCATACCTTTGTTTAGATTTCGTTGGCAATAACTCTAAGTTCGCACCTGTAGCTGCTTGCACGATTTCTTGTGGAAGTTCTTCATCAGATGAATAATACATTGTGGCAATTTCACTGAATCGAACATTTTATATAAGTAACGCTTTGTCTGTCACTCTGACAATTATGTGTATTGATCGGCATGACAGCATCAATTGTTACCTACTCGTTATCAGATCAATCAAAGCCTATATATAGGGTGATTTTCATAACAATACATTTTTATTTATCAATATTTGTTAATTTTTTCAATAAATAGTGCAAAATGATGGATGATTTTGAACAAACTCACTTAGTATTGCAACAAAAAAGCTTGAACTTTCATATTTTGTCACCCACCACTTATATTTTACGAGGATATCATATAAATGTTTTTCCCGCACTAGTGTGGGAAAAAATATCCCGCACTAGTGTGGGAAAATGACACTTTCCAAACTGAATTGCGTGCGGGTAGAGGGTGAATCACGCACGCTTGTAGGAAAAAATTATAACGTTATCGTTGTGTTGTGAAATTGAGTTGAATTCGTCCATCACGTCATACGTCAACCTTCACATGTCCACTCCTATTTGTTTATTTAAATTTTCGAATATTTTCACACAATTTTCATGCTGTATTTGTCTCATTTGTGAATCATGATGAGATCATTCATCAAGTTAGAGAAAATCCCAGACTTTTTGGCAGCCATTCGAGCCTTTCGTGATTAATCGTTCCTCTTTAGGGATATTCCAGGTACATACGTTGCTGTCAATTGCTAGGTTAACGTTAACGTTGATGGCACCACTTCAACTAAATATCTAGTCTTGAAACTGCTTTTGTAGAAAAAAATCTTTTACTTTGCACTCTGAATGCACAAACAGCTATTCCCGAAAATGGTGAAACTGATATAAATATATATGACAGGTACTTACATTCATCGTGATCTTTTGCAGTAACAGTGAGTACGGTGTGTTGTATGTCTTCATTCTCGTCAACCTCAGCCTCGTAAAGGGCCTTGTCGAAATACGGAGGATTGTCATTCTTGTCGGCGATACCAATACGAATGAACTTCGTCACTGAAAAAAAAAAAGTTGAATCATTTTTGAGCCAGACATCCAATTGTTGAAATTTTCAGTAATAAATATAGGTGGATGAGTCATTCGACATAACTGATATCACTGAAAAAAGTAACCCAACCTAACGTTGAAAATATCTGGTATCATTCAGTAGAATGAAACAATCGGGATGAACAGTTAACACAACAGAGTATAACTGAACCGAGTTCAACAATTCAATTCGCTCTGAATATCCTTTGCTTTGTTTGAGTCTTGCATTGAATAAAACACGACACATCTGCGTGTAATTCAGCACCACTGAAGGTTTCGAAAAATTATTACAATACTCCGATTCAATTGAATTGCACCGCAGTTTTTTCTTCTGAAGAGGGAAAACTGGCATTTCTCGTTAAAATTAAAAATAATTGGGTGAAACATAGTACAGTATATACTGTAACAAGAATTGGAAATAACGATTTCTTTCTGATGTTTTCAGGATCTATGTTGTTACAAAAAATAACACAATATACACGCTAGATAATAACATGGATTTCCGAGCAACTCCGATGAAACCTACTTATGAAAATCAAAGTTTTGTGCTCCTTGTTATAGATTTCACAATAAATTGTTCAGTGGTATTAAGTCTGATCATAGTAGTGAGAAATGACACGGTAGGTATATGCTACTGATGAGGTTTAGTGAGCTGAAACAGTCCTTCTTCAACCATGTGGCTATCTACACACAAATTGCCACTTAGATTCTATCTAGTTTATCATATAAATTTGATTTCAATATCCAATCTGTTGAAAAACAACGGAGAAAGTTAAGAAATGCATAGAAGAAAATCTCCTTAAAGTAGGATTCAGCGTCAAGAAAATCAAGAAATGCAGGATTAACACCACCAAAGTCTTCATTCTTCTAAATTGAGCACACTCGTGTTACTACTGGGTTTATTCCAATCACAGACACTTATCGAAAATATCATCATAACACCTTTTATATTAAAGAACATTCCGGTGCTAAACCACACACCAAAACAATCAGGACCTCATCAGGGGACACAAAATGGTATTAACTGGTGTAAAATGTTGTCAAACTTCCTATTCAGATTCCACAGCTCACTTCATTTTGAAATAAACAATTCCTATCAACGTCCTAAAATGCATCTTTTCTGAAATACAGGGATTCGTTCCATTAGGCTTAGGCAATTCAAGTTTTATAATCGGAATTCGCCGGCCATATTTCGCATAGTAATCACATTAATCTATTGCGTGAATTTATAAGTAACTAGCCGATATTTTACATAGTTAAGTCACTTTACAGACCATAGTGAATTTCAAATATCGGCCAATCATATGCATATTTAGTCTAATTCTATAAGTCAATGCACCAACTTCAAATGGGGACTAAAATTTTCTATGAATGAAAAAGTTTCACACACGTGGTTCCAGATTTTGTCGGACACTGTAGATCGAAATGAATTTCAACTGAATTCACTTTCAATTCATAAATCACCACTTACAAACCGGTCTCTGACATTGGAAGATCACGTTCCCGGAGTAGATATTTGCTCCTTTTGTACGTGTCTTCATTTCACCACACGAGCATAATGATGAATAGAGATTAATGGTCGGAAAGCCACACTCACTCAACAAGGAAAAACTTAGCCGCACACCCATAACAAGATTAATGACTGATGAGATTAGAACCCAACTCCACAATAAAACGGAGTTTGAAAACTTCCGGAAATACCCGTTTATCGGCAACTGAGAGCCAAGTCGAAAAATAGATCTAGTACAGTACAGACGGACATAATCGTTTGAAATTGTTTATGAATATCTACTGAGGATGAGAATCGAAAACAAAGCTTGCAACACACAAAAATCATTACCTACCGCGTATGAGAGAGTAAAAGTTGAATTCGTTTTTTTATACGACTACTGATTACCAACTGTATCAATACATTCTATCACGGCTACTGACAACAAACTGAGAATCTTCAGTCTCCATGAGCTAAATTCAATAACAAAGCTGCAATGCAACAACTTATTTCAAAGATGGCTCTGCTTCCCTGACTCGATTATAATTTTCATCCTGTTTCTCAAATACGGGGTTGAAAAGTCCATGTTCCAGCGACAGTCGTAGATAAAGTACTCACGTTGGATCACTTATTCTAATAACAATCAGTCTACGCTCGTTTATACTACAACTTAACTGAGAAATCATTATTTTACGAGAAAATCGTGCAATGATAATAATCAACCATAAAACATTAATTGTCCACTTGAATTTGAATCAAATATTCATTGAATTGTATAATTCAGGTTGCGATGGGCATCGATTGAATATTATAATCGAATATTGATACGTTAATTTACAGGTAGCATCCATAAATTTTTAAGTTTTTCAACTGAAAAGTGGAATATACTTTTTTATATTAGCCTGTTAACTGTCATCAAGGACCATATTATAAAGTCCTGCAAGTACCATCGATAGCAAATATTAAAATATCAATTCTTGAAAATTCATCATAAGGAGCTTCAATAATGAATTGGTCAATCTTTGTTTAAGAATATAAGTAATTCGTGATTTTTGGGTTTATCGGAATTATTTTTCCCAAAAAGGTTGTGTTAGCAAATTTTCCAAATTTTGATATTTTCCTTTACTGATGGAGTTGACTTGAGCATGAAATGGATGGTTGGCTCACATCTTATATCATTGTGTAGATAATTTAACGGTATCTCTTCCTACCAGCAGAAGTCCGACAGGCAATAACCATAAAATTGTAAGTGGTCACATACGATATCTATAACTGAAGCAAAACTAAGTATCAGGAATACATCATATTTTCTAAAATCGAATAGCGTCCAAGACATTTATGATGCACAGTTCAGTTCGCCATTCCCGACTGGAAGTCGAGTTATCCAATAAATACTGCAATATTTTAAACCGCCCCTTTGTCTGAAGAGTGATAAATTGAGCGTTCCTTATCAAAATTTGGCAGTTCACAGCGGGAGGAGGGGGTTTCAGTCTCAAAATTGTTTGAATGCAACATTGTGGCTTCTATTAACGCCCATTCAATTCAACTTTGGACGCAGAGCAGTCATAGGCGAAAATTAATGATTTAGTGATTGGATTATCATCATAAACTTCGATTAAATAACCCAGGGAGTTATTATACGCTATTAACCTCGTCATGGAATAGATAATAGTTATTTATGTATTAAGGGAATTATGAGGGCCTTAATTACCGATGGCAAAGTTTGCGTCCCGAGTGCCTCTGGCCCGAGGGACAGCAATTGCCAGAGGTTATTAAGGCTCTATAATTCCCGTGGTACATAGATAATTTTATTTTTGACCGATTTTCATAACAATATGTCCATATTTAGAACGCAATAAATGTTTAAATTCATAACCTTTCTGGTATATTTTAATTAGGTAGCGTTGATTACAGCATTGTTGGTTGTTGCTACGTTGTCGCTATGTTACATGTTTATAAGCAAACTTTCTTTATCAATCAATGTTTTTCCGTTAAAAACGTGTAAACGTGTTTATTTTTTACCACAGATCGACGATCTTTTTCTGATATAATGGAGGATATTATAAAAAAAGCGGATAAAGCAAGACAATCATCACTTCCATCGAAAAGTGAAGCCCTATATCAAAAAGAATACAACTTATATCTGAAGTGGCTGACACAGAGAAATGTTATGTCAAAAGATGCCAACGAAACTGTCTTTCTGGCATATTTTCAAGAACTGGTAAAGTATTTTCAGTATTTTCTGGTAGATTTGGTAATAATTGTATTTATTCGTTGCAGTCAGAAACGTTTAGCCCAAATTCGTTATGGACTAAATGGTCAATGCTCAAATCGATGGTGACCATATATGAGAAAAGAGATATCACCAAGTTCAACGAACTAGAGGCTTTTTTAAACGGAAAAGTAAGGGGTATAAGCCGAAAAAGTCTGCTGTCTTATCTCCTAAAGATGTCATCAAATTTCTAAAGGACGCCCCTAATGAAATTCATTTATTGCATAAGGTAATTTTTTTCTCATAATTTTCTTTTTCGTTTGTTTATTTCGTTTTATTTGTTATAGGTTGTTCTAATTATGGGTTATTTTGGAGGATGCAGAACTCAGGAACTTCTAAATATGAGTATAGCAGATATAGAGGACCGGGATACTGTTATGGTAGTGAACGTACCGGAAAGTAAAACTGGTGTATCGAAGAAATTTACAGTTGTGGATGAAAAAGAGTTCTCTGCTTTGCCTTTATTGAGACTTTATATGTCCTTGCGTCCTGAAGGTACAAAACGATTTTTTTGAGCTTCCGACGAAATAAATGTACAACTCAGCCAATTGGAAAGAATATGTTTGGCAAAATTCCCAGCAAAATCGCAATGTATTTAGGATTGCCAAACCCACTAACCTATACGGGACATTGCCTTCGTCGCACTTCTGCTACTGCCCTAGCCAATGCAGGAGCAACTATGACAAACTTAAAAAGACACGGAGGTTGGAGAAGTTCCACGGTGGCAGAGGGGTATCTGGAGGACAGTATTGAATTGAGAAATAAAACGGCGCGTATGCTGTCTACTTTGCCATCAGAAGAGGCAGGCACCTCGACTGTAGTGAACAGCAACAGCACCACCCATAAAAAAGAAGAAATTGTTTCCAGCGGCGGAAGTAATTTTCAGGGAACATTTGAAAATTGTACATTTATTATTTGTAATGACGTGAATAAGGAAAATATGTCTTAGTTTTCATTACATATAAACGTTTATAAGCATTTCTTGTATCATTTTCACCTGTAAAAGGTAAGAGGGAGTTTTTGAACCTTAATATCCCAAGGGAGTTATGACCCTCATTATATAGATATCGTAACTATGACGATATAAGCTTATAATGTCACTGTCAGAAATAAAATACATTAAATAATCAAGTTAGGTCTGGAGATCTGACAATGTTACACTTTTTTTGTATAGGGCATCGAATGTATCTAGGTACTTGCTATTGCAAAGATGAAATTGTTTTTTAACCTAGAATAGTTATGTCGACAGAAAATAATATGCCGATGTCTCAAAACATGTCCAATAGCTGCCTCAGAAGTATTCCTAAACCTAACACCCCTCTGCATCTAGTTGAGGATGTGGCAAAGAAAAGTTCGTCCTGCTCAACATTAGGAAGAACTACTGCAGGAAAGAGATCATCATATCTGACAGCAAAGCACTGCAAAATTACTTCCATGGGTGTCTATTGGATGTTGTTAGCCACGATCTACTCTTACAGTCATTGGAAGACGTGGGTGTTAGAGGTATTTGCTTAGAACTCTTCAAAAGCTACTTAAGCGATAGAACTCAGGTTGTGAGTGTTGAGGGTGTGGTTAGCGATGCCGAGAAAATTGATTATGGTGTGCCGCAAGAAACAGTCCTAGGACCCATTTCATTCAACATTTATATAAACGGGCTTTTCTCAATCGATATTAGTGGGGACATTTTCGGATTTGCTGATGACACGGCAATTTTTTATGGGTCTGATAGCTGGAAAAATCTGAAACAAAAAGCCGAATCTGACTTTTACTCGATAAAAAAATGGTTTGAATACAAATTACTTACGATCAACATAATTATTTACCATTCAGTTGTAACTCTCGTGGTCTGCCTATTCTCGACAAACTTGATACAAACATGGACAATACACATTTTTCTATAGAACCTGTGAGAGAAATCAAATACTTGGGCGTGATCATTGAATGTCATATGAAATGGGACTCACACATAATCTATCTAGTAAAAAAACTAAGATGTATATTGTATAAATTCAAAAAGCTCAAAGACAACATACCTTTCAATCAAATGAAAACTTTGTATCACTCTTTAGTAGAGAGTCATATCAGATATGGAATTCTGGCATGGGGTGGAGCATTAAAAACTCATCTTAATCCGTTGGAAGTACTACAAAAAAGATTCATAAAACTGATATTTTCCAAAAACTCCAGATACTCATCTGACTTACTTTATTCTGAATCAAAAATCTTGGACGTGAGACAATTACACTTCTTCATCACATGCCTAAAATATCACGACTCAAAGCATCTCAACCAACTACCTACCCACAATTACAATACACGAAAAAAATCATTATATACCACCGCTAATGGTCAAAGCTACAACACAAAGAATTTAAACGTCGATTGAGAGATTTTATAAACGAAAATCCAAGAAACATGATTCGATCTTTCTTTGATGACTGAAAAATTTTGGAAAAATAGTTCACCTAATAGAAAAGAATAAGTTAATTTATAATTCAACATTGATTCGCAATGAATATTTTATATTTATATTTTATATGTATGTATAGGGGTTTGGATGGTTCTTCTATTTCCTTATCACAATTTTACATAAATTTTAATAATTCCACTTAAATGCCTTTGTATCATTTCATATCGTTCTTAACGTTTACCCATTGTTATAATTTTATACCGAATCATAATGAACATTTTAACTCTATTATTTATACAGTACGATGCAAATGTATGGAATAAATTCATTATCTCTAACGTTTATGAATTTTAAGGAAAATCCCGAGACAGGTCGATTTTTATTTTCAAATTGACATCTCTTGATATACATACGGAGTTTGTGACGTCATCCGCGTAGTTGTGGTGACGTCATCGATTATTTTTTTAAATAGGAAGACACCCTGTTTATTTTTTTTTCTGGATGGTATATTCATTGTCTATCTGACCATATACTAATATCAGGACAATAAAGTGATACAGAGTGTGAAAACATTATTTTATATTTACAACATCATTATGCTATCAATGTACGCAATTACCTTAATAGGTTTTTAGAGGGTCAATCGAATGGCCAACTATATCTCCTGATTCAACTCCTCTCGATTTTTTCTTCTGAGGTTATCTGTAGAGCAGTTTATGTAGGAAGCCGGAAAGATCAGATAATTTGAAAGAACGAATACGAGTGAATATTTCACAAATATATTCAGAAACGATAGCAAAGTTCAAGAATGATTTGTTTTCTGTCTATCACATTGTATTTTTGCAGAAGGTCACAAATTTGATTATTTATTATAACGGTTTCCGTTGTAAATATAAAATAATGAATAACTTTTTCTCACCCTATATTACTTTAAACTCCTAATATTAGTATACGGTCAGATCGACAATGAATATACCTTCCAGAAAAAAAATTGAACAGGGTGTCTTCCTATTTAAAAAAATAATCGATGACGTCACCACAACTACGCGGATGACGTCACAAACTCCGTATGTATATCAAGAGATGTCAATTTGAAAATAAAAATCGACCTGTTTCAGGATTTTCCTTAAAATTGATATACTTTAGAGATAATGAATTTATTCCATACATTTGCATCGTACTGTATATGCGTATATATGTGTGTCCGGGTACGTCACTGAATTTTTATTTATTTATTACCATTATTCATTAAAAAATGTTTTCATGTACTTTTAATATATATTTTGTTTGTATATTTGTGAAACAAGTGCTTTAGCACTTATCACTCTTCTTTCTTTACTCACGATGTTCTGAGCAGATTTTTGTTAACAACTTACCCAGAAAGCAGCAAATAGATAACATAATTCAACTGCCACCGCAATATGTTACAATCATTCAAACCTTGTATTTTTGCTACTGAAGAATAAGACTGATTTAGTTGCTTCCATCAACGAGTAGCTCATTTCACCAAGTTCATGGAGCAAATTACTTAGATCGAACGCAATTCATGCTTTTCATGTTTTTCATTCCTCTTGATAGTTGATACTTTCCTCTTCCGGAGCTCTGGGTTTGCCACAACATTGAACTAATTTGCCAGGGTAGAATTGGACAGTATTCACAAGAGTTATTTTTCTCCAATGCCCTTAAATGACATATTTCAGAGTACGAAGGGAAAAAGGAAATCGTTCTTTCCGGGAAGAAGTTGATTGATATGAACGACAAAAATAATCGACATCCCAGGCAAATATTGATTCTCTGAGTTGGCTCGCAGATGTATAATGTTTCTCAGCCCCACTGCTGTTAAGGTAGAAAATTGAGAAACTGATGGATATTTACATTCCTTAGATAATTCTACTCGCACTCTGAGAAACACAAAGGGGACTGAATTTGATTTTAGATCTGCGAGTGGACTCCTTTTCAGCTCTAATCGTGTCATGACGACAATGACGCATGGAGCAATACAACACTATAACTGTAGTACAAGAAACACTGGTACCCGATAAAATCCATTAGAACCAAATACACTCGCCCCCACTTATCGCATCTCCATCCTCATCTCTTCCAATGATCATTTATTCACGTTGTCAGGCTTATCGGTAGGAATCCGATATTGGACAAAGACGAACGCCTTTCCAATTTCAAACTCCGTTCCACGCTCACACATCGTCGATTCCCCATCGAGCTTGTTTATCCCCGAAATTGCGAGATGCCAAATTATTTTATGAGTTCCCGGGCGACAAAGATAATGCCACCCCAGTATGGCTCTAACTTGGCTGCGATTCACTCCCGAAAGGTATAAACCCTTGCCCTGTTGGACAGCACCAAAAAGTTGCGGCGATCGGCCTATTCGGATTACGTGCAGCTGGAAGTTCGATACATTGTTAATCTGACGGAGTATGGCACTGATTCTGGGAAATCTGGGGTTCTTGAGAGGAATTAGAGATTATTGGATATGCATAATTAAACACAATAATCAATCAATATATACGAAAATTAGATTCTCACAACTAAGAGGATCTATAATGAACAATCTGAAGCGTCAATTGTTCACCGATGCATGATGGCAGATTATTCTGAACCAGGGCATAGCAACGTGTATTTAATCCCATAATTTTATACTTCAATAGCTCTTTGTATATTTGATAACAGAAGAATAAATAGAAATAGTCTTTCACACTATACACTACTAGATTTGATGATAACAATGATGATGATGATGATGAAATAAGCAAGGTTATGTTTTCGAGTCATAATAATGTTATCAATAATTCTTCAGAAATTATAAATTGCACGAAAAACTAATTACCAGAGTTCAGAATCGTCCTAAACTATTATTGCGTTTAACGTTTTGATGTATGGTACACCTTGAATTCTTTTGAATTGTTTTTAAGAGAAATTATGTGACCGGTATATGAATATAATATGATTCATATAAAGGACCCCGCACCATCCTTATGGAAAATGGCTTTCGGTTAAATATCCTGCATTTTTAGTATGTTTCATATTTTGACTTCCCCGCCAAAAGTGTCCATGGGCACAAAAAAATCGACCGACTAGTTTTAGAGATACAGGGTGATAAAGTTTAAAAATGAAGGTTTCTGCTCAGAATATTTAACATTTTCGATAATTGACAAAACGCCTTTCTATTCTGAGAATACCATGCTTCAATGATGGTAGAATGTCACATTGATCTTCTAACGATTACAGTTCTCCGTTTTGTGCTCTACAACAGGGTGAATTAACAAAAATCCAATCCGATTGATTTTAAACCAACCAGTGTGAGTTCTCTGATGATAATTGGAGATTCAATTCAGCCTAGATGAACTCCCTCAACCTCGATCGAAGTTGATTGTCATTATTTTTTTTATACAGGGTGATTCGAAAACAGGGGTACGTCAACCACTCGTTTTTTTGTTCGAATAAGGGAGAGTATGTCATATATATATTAAACATTGTTCAATGTAGAAAATGTCGCATAATCATTTCTTGTATACAGAGTGAGTAAAAAGATACAGTCCAAGTTACTCAGAAAAATGCGTGTTTTTTCAATGAATACCCTGTATTTCGAGAAGTAATCAGTTAATTTCCATTAATTTTTGGTATTATGTAAGATTTGAGTAATCCAAGATATTGTCACCAATATCAGCATGGGTCTCTGGACTCGTTTGTCGGCTACTTACTTTTGAATGTTTTTATTTTATTGGTATACCCACACTCTATCGGACCTTTTTTAGCAATTCTTCTTGTTGAAAAATATTCGGGGTTGAGTGGGGCAGAACCCATTCCATGAAAACTATACCTTTCATACTATACATGGTGAATTTGAAAGCTCTGTTTCCAAAGGAACTAGAGAAAATTAAAATGTATCAGAACCAACAACCCCTCTCGAATTCCCTATTTTTAACAACGTCGTTCAATTCAGATGAGGAAATATTTTCTATAGTTTCTGTGAAATGTGAGGTTTCTATAAAATATTTGATATTTTCCCAACAAGCCGACGAAAAACCTTGGCATACAAATTGATGATGGGAGTAGGTATTAGAGTAGGTGTAGAGCACAAAACGGAGAACTATAATCGTTAGAAGATCAATGTGACATTCTACCATCATTGAGACATGGTATTCCCAGAATAGATAGGCGTTTTGTCAATTATCGAAAATGTTAAATGTTCTGAGCAGAAACCTTCATTTTTCAACTTTATCACCCTGTATCTTTAAAACTAGTCGGTCGATTTTTTTGTGCCTATGGACACTTTTGGCGGGGAAGTCAAAATATGAAACATACTAAAAATGCAGGATATTTAACCGAAAGCCATTTTCCATAAGGATGGTGCGGGGTCCTTTGCTAGAAAAAGCCAACATCCTCATTAGCAAATTCTACTTCTGATCTATAAAGCAAATACCTCTTGTTTTGAATTTATCCCATTTTATTTTTATATCCTTCGTTTTCTAATTTAACAAAAAGATAAAATGAAATACCTACTTAAACATATCCATCCAGTAATCATACATATCTGATATCAATAAAGTACTCAATCTCACTCAATCAATCAGCCAATTGTCAGATTATATGTTCCAAAGAGATTGATATCTCAATATGTAAAACTCTAGAATAACATTCCTCGAGATGTATCATCATATTTTTTGCGATAACTGAAACATCTGAAACGTCCGAGAGGAAAAAATGGAATCATCTGATTGCACAGTCGCCAAGGGAAATCCTCAGTAGGGTAATAACACGCAGATAGCAACCATTACCAGCAACAGTCAATATTTATTGCGAACTCCAGCTTCAAGGTTCCGATGCTGCAACGATGATAGTTGTAGCTAGTTATGTTCTTCAATTTTTCAAGCAAACGTTAAAAGCAAAGAAGCGAGTGAGTGAGGTTGGATCCTCTTGGGACCAGATAATGTATATCGTTACTTTACTGTAAGTATAATGTATCTGCTTTGAGCTGCTATCAGATACTCGATCTCATTTATTTGGTCCGTTTATCTTCATTTCAAGGATGATATATTTGTTTACTTCTATTTATTGCATTTTGAATTTATATCCCAGCCCAGCAGATCGTCTCGAAACATGAATCAGACCAGAAACAGTTTTTATATTGAGATGTGAATAAATCATGTTCATATACGTGCTTAGAATCAGATATTTCAAATTCGTATCGGGAAGTAGTGTGTTTAAAAATTGATCTGATAATCCTGTTGATATCTTACTCTCGGTATTCCGTCGAGGATGACTACATTGTATAGTTTCATCCATTCTGGAGGGAAAAGCTTCAGCTTTATTATAAAAGTTTTCCACTATCGCGAATAAATCCTTTCTGAAACCTTTCCTAAAGCCACCGTGAATTATATCGTTCATACATTTCAGCAACCGGGTTTCATATTCCAAGTGAGCAAGAAGCAGTTTCGATGATAAAGATTTACTTCTCATTCAAAATATACTGAAATAAAATACATTTTTATTCATGTCGCGCTGCTACTCCGCAGATCAATCAGATTTCTTTCCAGATTAACTTCATTCTCGACTTCCATTTCTGAAAATGTTCCTTGAACGGGAAGATCACATTGAATGAATGAATGCGAATTCACGTCCTCATTTCAGCACATATTCTGGAAATCAGTGAATATTTCAATGACTGCAGTGCTTACATTACCAATTATCATCGTCACGATGATCGGTGTATCATGCTCTACAGAAATCATCTGGGAACTTTTTTCATTTGGTGAAATAATTGAGATATTCGGGAGTTTTCACATGAATTCTTCATATCCCAATATCTTCCCTCTCGAGTTGAACATATATGGAACGATGATGAGCAGCAATGTACTTGATGATGCATCTAGAATTAATCAGGTAGCTGTTAAGGCAAAAGCTTTTGATGTTTCCATCAAAGTAAGCCAAATTCGAGTTTCGACTAATCTGAAGTGAACACAACATGCCGTACATTAACTACTCCATATCTGTATCCACTAAAAATAATATTCATCTTTGATGCAGTTAGTTATACCCAAAGTTGAAAAACAAGGGAGATAACTATTTAAATTATTAGTTTAGTTATTTCCCATGGAAACATGTGAAAAATCAAATACCATCATTTTTATTAAGAATCATATGAATATTAGAAAAACATAATATAGTGTGAACTGTGCACATTTTCTCAACTAAACCTCTTTTTCATTTGCTAAAAACGAAAAGCCTGCTTGATTGGAAGTTCATGGTGGTGATTTATGAAATTTATCGTATGAAAACTTCCCCGACGAAGTTTTCATCACTTGGCAAGTTGAAATGACAAGCTCATTATCATGTTATTGGTTTTTTCAGTTTGATATAGTGATTAAAAATTTCTATTTAGGGGCAATGTTCCATCAATTTGATTAAGATGCAAATTGAATATAATTAAAAAATGTATTATTCAGTCACAGAGAAGCAATCATATCGTCTGCTTAGAAATTGGTTAATGTACATTGACATAGAAGTTGGAGTTTGCAGTTCAAGTACTCGACATGGAATGTATGTATGAATTTTCCATCGCAACAAAAAGTTTTGGGAAATTAATTCGAAGTTCGAAGATATCTATAGGAGTGAGTTTTTCGTAATGTACTTTCATGAGACAAATGATTCACCGAAACAAAATAAACCTCTGATAACGGCCCAGGGTAAATATTTCCACGGGTAATAACTCAAGCTAGATTATTATGATAATCATTGGGATAGTGGATCGAACTATGATTCATCTGGCCAAACTTGGAAGTCTCGAAGGACCTGATGCAATTTAAGATCGTTGGATTACGTGCATTTATGAAGCGTGGCCGGAAGTTATAATCGAAATCGACGCAACATTTTGAGTGGCATAAGATAATACGTGTTTTCCATCATAACTAACTCACTTCAAGCTCCAGAGATATGATTGCATTATTGATATATTGTGTACCACATGTTGATAAGATTCCATACTGGATATATTCGGGATATATCCACGATAGTAATAACGAATGTTTAGCTGTGGACGTTAATAATTTAATATATTTTGGAGATGTATAGGTAGGTATATCATATTAATCGATGCAGAATTTTTTTGGGATGAAAATTACTCTCGATTCATTAAAAGAGCCACCTAGTCTAAATTCTACTCAATTCAACTGCTGTTCATACTATGGCTTACAGGAGTTTTATGATGATGATCAATTTCCTTATAAAAATAAAATTGCGATGAAATGTAGCTTTCCGTTTGTATATTTCACTTCTACATCTTTTAATGTATAACATAACATCAAATCAAACACAATACTAACAAATAGCGGAAAAAATGTTGTTCGACAACAATAAGTACACAGATGTACTCGTTTCGTTATACATATATATATATTATTATCTGTTGCAGTGATACTATATAGCCGTTGCTGGGACCAATCAAATGAGATATTTATTGAATTGATATTCATGCAAGGAAAAATACGATATTTAATATTCAAAGATTGATGTTATAAGCAATTGAAGTAATAGAAGTTTACACGAGAAAAAAAACACAAAATTCATCAGACGTATTTGTTGAGGTAACAATAAAGAATAGATACCAAATATATTAATTCTTCTGTCAAGACTAAGAAATACTGGACATCATCAGAAGATTAATTCGGATAGTTTGATGCTAAATTCACCAATATTTTCTTCTACTCCAAGAAATTTTATTTGTTGAAGCATTCACCGTTTCTGTTGCTAATTAAAATTGAATTTGATTCTCAATCTTGCATTCATCGATGGTTTTCTTCAATGTGATTGAATCTCGGAATCGAAATTATCGGGGCATTTTTTTATGAAAATTGCAAATAAAGTTAGAATGGTGCTTATATAATAAACGCTTTCCAAAATTCGCCTTCTTCGTCAAATTTCTACTCATTTTCTTGTATGCATCGTTCTTCAAATCACTCAATGAAAAATAATCAGACTGAGTTGAATCCGGGCTGTTTGGTCAAAATTTCAGCATTCCAATTCCCAATCCAAATATGCAAACATTATATACGCGGAGATGCATCGTCAGTTTATAAAACCTTAATGAAAATTTATCATCCATATTCGCAGCGAATATAGTGCTCGGTACCTATTGAAAGACAAAACAGATAAAATATTGATCATATACCTACAATTGAATGGGCTGAAAATATTTCGAATATATGTATATCAATCTAATTTGAAAACATTTTTCATGATCAATATCTTTCTCATGAGGTATTACTTTTGTTTTGTTATGCCATTAAAATTTTCGGAGTTTTTGGAAAAAATGCCCACCTTGCAATGAAGCTGACTTGTCTCTACACAATAAAAAAAACTTCGGTGCAAACTCCGACGAATACAACACCTGAATATCAAAGTTGTGCCCTTTTTATTATACCTGATTTCAATATTGGGCTAGATATTAGATAATATTGATATAGAACAGTATCAATTAGCCTAGTCCCTATAGTAACACTGATCAGGATAAATAAGCCGAAACAGTTCGTTATCATCCGAATTGTCCCTGGATTCTAGAATCTAGAGTCTAGTTTATCATCATATGAATTATATTTCAATAAGTGATCCAACTTAGTGAAAAACACCGGAGATGGTGAAGAAAAGCACTGATTCGCATGAACACACTCATGATATGGTGTTCCTTAACACTAGCAATGTCTTCGGATGTACCTGTTCAGTATTTAAACGCACCGAAGAGAATTTCGTGGAGGTAGGATTCAGCATCAAGAAAATCACATAACGTGCATCAAACTTATGGAAATGCATAAAGAACACCACCAAAGTGTTCATTCTGCTGAACACTAGTGTTACTGACAACTAGGTTAGATTATTAAAAACACCTATGGGAAAGGTCATATAACCACCTACAGTGGTGAATAATATGCCGGTGTTTACTGACACTAAAACAAATAGGACCTCAGGACACCAGACGGTGTTAGCCGGTGTAATTTTCTTCACTGTGTACGTTTTCAAAAATTATTCCTATCTCTCTCGTTTTTGTTGAGCCACCATGTTGTGCATTTCGTAAAACACATACTAAATAGATGAAGATGGAAATACAAAAAATTGGCCTTCCACCGGACCTTCCGCTATATAAATATAGTTTCATCTCACAGGGTCTGTTCAAGCTCTCGTATAGAGAATTGAAATTTTCCATTCACCGACTCTCAAGACTGCAACGACACACTTTTATATCAGACCTGTCCTCACGTAACTCAATATGAAATTTCTCATCGAAACAAGCTGAATAGTGGAGATAGAGACCCGCTCCTAGAGCTCCCGATTATGCTTCGTCAGCCACTCTGTTTCTGCACATATTACCCACCCTTTCTTTGTTGTTGGCTTCAAGAAATGCACTGCTCTTCAAGAAATGCACTGCAGATTTGCGATCTGTTGAGGGGGCGGCACTTGTTTGGAGGCTATAATTGATGTGGGTCCAGCCCTTTCTGATCACCAGCAAATAATACAGCATCCCGAAACTGAACACCCTAAGTTAATCTTTTTTTTTCCATAAAGGGTGCCTGTTACCAAGCTCCACCATGGTTATCTCAGTTATTATAAGATATAAGAGGTCGCTTGAATTAGGTATTTTCATGCTGAAAAAGAGTTTGATTCGTCATTTTCAGCTTTTGCATTATTCGAATTTTGCTATTTCCGATTTTATTTTCTCAAGCGAAAACCTATAGAACTAGACATTCCTACTCCTCTAGAATATATCACACGATATGTTTGAATATTACAAGCTGATCGAAATAACAATTTCGTTTGACGAACCTATCATCATTTTCTTAGTATATTACTGTGTCGCTGATGATGATTTTACCGATTGTATCTCGTATAAATATGTCATCCAAGTGATTCATGAAGAATAATGTTCCTAGTACTGACCCATGAGGTACGCCGCAGGTTATTGGAATTTCTGTACTGCTCCAGCCTTTGATGTGTCTGAAAGAATGGATTGATCAACTATATATAGCCCTTTTTAGATCTACGAAAACACCTATATAAAAGAAGAACTCAAGTCTAAAGATTTGTGAATGGTTTTTATTTGTTAGGTAGTGGATTGCATCAATTGTAGATTTATTCTCTCTGAACCCACTTTGGGATGTTGATAAAAAACTAAGTATCGGTGAAAAATCACATGGCCTCGTTTTAAATTTTTTTCAAAAATGTTATCAAGTGCTGGAAGGAGCGAAATAGGTCTGTAGTTTGTGACATTTTCGTGATCTTTGCTCTAGAATATTGGATTTTCTATTGATTTTTTCAAAACTGAAGGAAATATGCTTGACTCGAATAATTCATTAATATTGTCAGTTGAGGGATTGCCCGTATAATCATAATCTTTAAAGATTCGGCTTCAATTCTGTCATGCAATAGTATATTATGATACAAGTTTCAAAATACGCTATTAAACGCTTATAAAACGTGTGTCATATGCAATGTTTTCTATTCTGAATTGATTTGAAAAAAAAAATGGATTCAATATCGATAAATAAAAGAAACATCTTCGATTGGTAACAATGATGACATTGAAATAATTGAAATCTGACGCACAAGCATAAAGCCCAGTTTACAGTTTTTGATTTTGATTAATGCAATACCAAGCGGTGAAAATTGTTGTTATTGTTTTTATTGGTCAATTTAAATCAAAATCACTCTGAATTGAAATTCACCAATTAAAACATTAAGTTTTTCACTGCTAATATCACTGAATCCAAATCGCTCAGAAGGAAACTGGGCCTAACACTTCTGACTTTCATTTGACAGTTCGATTGTACCATTCTCTGAATAATAAAAAATGCGTGTCGACTGAGATTTCGACACGCATTTGCGTTGCACAATGACTTCATTATACAACCAAAATAGAAAAAAGACATCTTGGTAATCGATATTCAAATTTCAGCGTCGGTACAAAATGTACCTGCGTTTGGAAAGAGAAGTACCTCGGGATCATTTTTGAATGAATATTTATTCATTAATCCACGTCAGTGAATTCAAACGTTAACGCTTCGTATGTCCAGTGAAAATGTCACCATGCAGTTTTCTAGCTGAGCTAACTTTTCGTATATCTTTCAATTATAATACATGAGGTAAGTTGAAGTTGATTTTGTTATATCTGGGAAAAATGAGGAGTTGAGGAAAGCGATTGGTCAAGAAAAAAAAGCAAAAAAAAATGTGTTCTCAATTTCTTTTGTGGATACACTTTGATGAATATTACGAAATAAAATTCCAAAACAAAAAAATCTACTTCAAGTGATCTAGGTAGGTATTGTTTGTTGATTGTTGAGTTCCTTGGAGAAAACAGGTATAGGTATTACAAATTCTCACATTGGTCAGTTGAGAATATATCAAAATCTAACTGGGGACATCGTTTGTTACTTCACACCTGATAGTAAGTTTATAAAAAGTTACTCCATTTTGATATGTGCGAAATATTATGTTCACTTGAATTTTTGGGGAATTCTATCTATCTTAAAACAAAATTTCAATCTGGTATGAAACAAATTATTCAATTGTTTCTACATGCGAAGGTGTGCCATTCAAGATTTGAAATTTCGTGAGAATGATTCGGTATAAACGAGATTCACTGCTATACCCTTCACACTAAAGAGATTAACGATGGGTAGGAATGCAAAACCTCCAGCGAGAACATGAAAGGGGCGATATTTCATAAATTTCAACGGCACTGTGTATTTTTCATAGGATTTAGTATGAGTCATTCGGCCATAAATGGGATATGGAAGCTATTTAACTGAATATAAAACTAAAACAACAGAAAAGGCTATTACGAGGGTTTTGGATTGTCGTTTGGTTTTCAGTTTTTAATAGAAAGAAAAACAATAGTACCCAGGTAGTAAGCTCGCTTTACGCCTATTATATGAAATATTTTGTGTGGTTCGCGTTGCTATTAAATATGACCGAAATCTAAGTTGATGTGTAATATTAAAATATTCTTTTACCGAACTGTCACATTATAAGGAACTTTCAAGGTCAAGTAGGAAAACATTTTTTTGTTATTTGTATTAGTGAGATCACTGGTCATCTTGATAAATTGATAAATATACAGTATATTTATAATTTTCGAAATATCAATTATTTCAGACTTATATGCAATTTGATGAATAAAAATAATAATACTTTCTTACTTCAGTTACATTGTAAACTTTGAAAGTTTTTGTGAGAAAATTTTCATTTTCCACTTTCGGAACACTTGAAACACTTTCAGTTAGTTCTAAAAATATGTTTGGTATATTATATATTAGCGAAAGAGCCGAGAAGAGCACTATGTATTGTACTGAGAGAGTAAAAAATCCCAGGAAACTTCATTGAATATGACTTGTCATATACTCACTGGTTGCCTTGAAAATGGCAGTAGGTAGGAATCAGTTCTCTCCAGAAAAAAATTGAACTATATTTTCTATTATTACTCGAAGCATTTTTCATAAATTAGTGATATATGATGAATACTTCTTCAAGAAATGAAATCTCAGTTCATAAATCTCTTTTCACCTCCAATAACGAATTGAAGTTGTTATTATTTGCTGCTCTGTGAAGTTTTGTAACATAATAAAAAAATTGCCGGATCAGTTATCCTAGATCAAAAAGAATCGAAATTTTACACCCGAAAATTACTCTCAATTCACTCAACTTGAAACTCTATGCACTCCTGATGGTATTAAAATAACCATATATCTACTTTCCAGGATGCCACAGACCGCAAGTTTCGGGATGCATTATCATTTTCTCCGGAAAAGTGAATAAATACAGAGTACTTGCCTCCTGTTTTCCAAATCTGACGTTTTTTCATACGTTACCAGTATGCTGTAACGGTTTATTGAGAATAATGGAATGAGCTTTCTGGCAGAAATAATGAACTTGTACAAAAAAATGGGAAATATTTCACGCAAACATGGATGAAACCCACCAGGAAGAAGCAGACTCCAATGAACAGAGTGAATAATAACCTTGAAAAAATATGAGATTTAATATCGAGATGGCAAAATAATCCATTAACTCCTAACAAACTCAATAGCGACATGGATGGCTGGCTCTTTTATGCATAATTCGAAAAAGTTTGTTGAGTCGTCTCTTAAAATACACATACAAATAACCCTTGCAATCATATTCAACCCCTTTAATTACAATTTTGAATGAATAAGGAATTTGATTGGTCTGGCTATTCATTGATCAAAGTTCGTTTCGTACTTTCTGGCAAAAACGGTGTGCAAACATTTCACTTCTACGAAATTTTACTTCTGCCTCTTCGGATAATATTCTAGATATTCAGGAAGATACATGCATAAGTCATTATGGAAAATTGGTTAGGAATATAGTCAGACGCACCATTTCTGGTTAGATCAATGGCACACCTCTCAGGTCATTTTCGACCAAATTTGGCACAAATAGTCGTTACTCGATGAAAGAAACTTTAGTTAGCATTGTACAGTGGCGTAGATACAGATGGTTGTTTCAGTTGATAAAAACAAGAAAAATAACTCGACATGCATGAATTGTTTTATTTTTTTCAACTTATACCAAATATTGTCAAAATCGCTTCAATGTCCTGGGAGCTGTATAGAAAAATAAATATATTTTCAGAAATGAACTCTGAAGGACTGTGTAGGTATATCACCCTCAGAAAGTGTTTTGAAAAGTTTAAAAAGTGTTTGGAAAGTGTTTGCCAACTTAGTTGCAAAGCAACCCTCGAAGTCTTATTGAGACTTGTATGAGTAAGAAAGACGGGGACCTTAGCTTTTTAAGTGTCATCCGAAGCACTACTCGGCTGGTTATCGTTGAGAAAATGTTTGCCAACTTAGTTGCAAAGCAGCCCTCGAAGTCTTATTGAGACTTGTATGAGTAAGGAAGACGGGGACCTTAGCTTTTTAAGTGTCATCCGAAGCACTACTCGGCTGGTTATCGTTGAGAGTCCGAAGGATTGAAATCTAGGTACCAAGAATGTTCCGTTGGTCACCTATCTCCTCCTGCTAAAAGATATACTATAGAAATAAATAAATATTTCCAATAGCCACAGCGGGATTTGAACCCGGGCCCTCTGGACTATAAGCCGGCGATTAAACGCACTCGACCACCAGCCCAGTAATCATCAATAATCAAAATCTTGACATACCTCCTAGCCTCGCTCCTAGCCAACTAAAAAATGTTCACAAAAGTTGAAATAATTCAAAAATGGTAGAAAATCACACAAATATTCACAAAAGTTGAAATAATTCAAAAATGGTAAAAAAGCATACAAATTGTTTCAAACTAATACGTTGATTAAAAAATGTGATGAAATAAGGGTACTCCTTCCGAAAAAAATAAGTTCATGTCCAGTTTTGGTTTATAACTAGAAATGCTGATTCGTTGTTCGAATGAAAACGTCTAAATCTTCGAATAAAAGGGCCACTTCCTAAATTCTGTACTTTTTCTGCAGAATATCACAACAAAGACATTCCATATCCTAAGTCGCTTGTTGTAGTGATACTGCAGCATCTTTGACCAATTTTGTCGAGATTGTTGTTTGTTTTGATAGTTCTTGCAGATTAACGCAACTTCATGATCTTACAGAGATGTTCGACGGTTCGCTATAATCAGTATTTTGAGGACGTATTAAATGGAGTTACAAAGTTTAATCACATCTAACTTAGTTCAAGAAGTAATCTGGTCCTTTAATTGGGAAACGACGGTCGATCCGACGCGAAAATCTCTATTTTATGCTGGTAAATGGAAGATTCATGATTTATAACTACTTGGATGGGTCATAAAATTCGAATGGCCCTTCCAGGCACGAAGGGAATGAAAATGTTGAAGTGACAGTGGACGAAATCAACCTGTATGGTGGAGGATGAGAACTTAGAACAACCTTTTATGATAAAAGTGATATAATTACTGAAAATTTATATCTAATTTCATGTGAAAATAACGATGAGCTCAAATCTGGAATTTCAGGAAAATTGATTCCATCCTGAAGATTAGGTGAATTCATGGGAGATCTCATGAAACTCCAAATTGAAAAACAACTCAGTCTAGAAGTACTGCGGATGACACATACAAAGCTGAGGTACCTAACTCATACTTGCACTAACGGTGGATTTATGCAGGGATTTTAAGTCGTTAGTTTCAAGTCTCAAGTTTTAAGTCGTAAGTTTTAAGTCGTAAGGAAAAATGGAACATTTATGCAAGAAGTTTTAAGGACTGTCAATAATGTCAATCCTGTTATTTTGCGTGCTTATTTTCCTAATTTCCTTCGATTCAATTCAAATCTTTAATATATATCCTATTCTTATTTATTTTTATTTGTTCAACATGCATTCAACTTCTGCTATTTGATATTTGCAGACGCATGCGCAAATCGATCGAGTTTTAAGTCGTAAGTCGTAAGAGATAAATGTTGGCCAACTTTTCTTAAGACTTAAAACTTATGACTACTGTATAAATGGTTATATTGAATACCAATGGATGAACTTCTTATGACTTATTACTTAAAACTTGAGACTTAAAACCTCTGCATAAATCCACCGTAAGTTAGCAAGTCATACATTCAGAATTGAAAAAATGTAGAGTCACAATTAAATGATTATATCTGAATCCATTTCGAAATATAGTAAATTTATTCATTCCATGAAAAGTTTGAATTCTGTTTTGCCATTGATCAATTGATGACAGAAAAAGAGGGAGTGATGGATTCCGGGAATTTACCATGAACGGAGATGCCATCTAATTTTCCAAGAGCCGTGTGATTAGACATTGTTTATTTATACCCCTAGTGTTCTGTTTTCTCTCGAGACCTCTAAGAAAAAAAAAAAGGAAATGTAATGGAGTTCTATTCCCCAGTGATATTGCATCAATGGAAACTGATATTATTATATTCAAGCGATTTTTTCTTTATCCCATTTACTTTTCTGAAGCTGAACTAACCATAATATAGTATACCTACATAAACATTGAAATAATGTATGCTATTTTAGGGGGACGGCGGTTTATTTCAACTGTTAAATAAAATTGAATCTCTTTAATTAATTACGCAACAAGTTATCGATGTATAACCCAAATATCTTGGAGGAAATATACTTAAAGTATTGCATCTACTAATGACATTCAATTTATTTCGTTTGAGAAATCAAAGGTCAGTTGACGGAATTGCAAACAGAAAACTTCTTGACAATATATATGTACGTGGTATCCTTTTTTTTAAATCCAAAAACATACCTACCTCTTTATTTTTTTTTTGAGTGAGTGTTTTTTACAAATTTTCATCATTATTCATTGTGGATAACTTGTTTTGTTTAATAATCCCACATAAAATCAAGATTGATCTGAGAAAATACTAGATACTATGTCGAGTATTTCAATATATTTGTGTTGAAAACAAAATTAATATGAATATAAAACATTCCATCGACTCTTCCATTCTTCGTGCTTTAAATTACCTAAATAAGTGCTGTTGGTTAACACCCAAAAGATCTTGAAAGGGTCAACCATCACCTTCCGCGATCACTCACATTATTCACCACCCTGTATACGATTTTTCGCGTCACACGCGCGGAGCGATCGGTGCAGGGCGTCTCGACGCTCTTACTCTGACTCTCCTCCGGTGACTATCCGGAGCGAAAAGAGCGGGACGAAATAATAGCGGCCCGGACCTGCGCAATGGGAATGGTCCGTGAAGGTCCCTCAGAAATTCGTAAATAGTCAATCGATACCCAAAAATCTCTAATTATCTAGGTATGAGAAGTATGGGAGCTCACATCAGGGGAAAACCTATAATGTTCGTGGAGGAACATCGTTCAAGCCAGTAGAAGGATGGGAGAGAAAATGGGTATTGAAATTTTTCTGGAAAGTTGGCTGGAACACAAGAATTAACCCTCCAATTAAATCAAAATCTGGCATCACGGTAAAAAGTTGGTTCGCTATCGCTTCGCCTAGCAAACGCAAACTTTGCTCATGTGTCTCTTGATTCTAATAAAACAATGTGCTATTTTCTCTGATGTCCTTATTTGTTGCAAATTCGTTTCTTCTCCGAACATTTATGTCTGTATTTATAAAAGCGCAATTAGATATACATTTTTCACTCGAACTTGAACGAGGAATTCAAGAAGAGGTCATTTTAATGATTTAACCAGTGGCTATTCTATAGAGAAAAGGATCCATTCCAAAGGAACGACATTCATAACCTTCCATTGAATATTAAAAAATGCAAATCCAACACGTATTCTTTGAAAAAGTCAACTATTGAGTTTTCCTACTCTATCAACAATATTACCTTAGAGTGCAATCAACAAACTAAAGATCTCGGGATTGAATTTCTCCAATCACTACAACAAAATATCTTCTTCCGCTAAGAAAATGACAGGAATGATTTTCCGCACATGCAAAGACTTTCAGAACAAGGACTGCTTCATCGCCTTATATAATGCATTTGTCAAATCTTGCTCTCTGATATGGTCCCCACTGTATAAATGTCACATCGATCAACTCGAATCAATACAAAGGTTCTTCTTAAAATATGTGTCATTCAAGTTGGATGGGGTCTATCCCCCTCAAGGTTATGACAACAACTTGCTGCTCGGCAGATACTCATGCTTGTCTCTGGAAAATCGTAGATCATATTGTGCTTGCATATTTATCTTCAAACTAACAAACAGTCTAATCGACTGCCCTGATTTATTGAAACAAATAAACTTTCACATCCCCCGTAGTAACTGCAGGCAGAAGCCATGCTTTTACTTACCTAAACCCAACACCAACATTCTTGTTAAATCTCCATTGCATGCAACATGTAAATTGGTAAATGAATTGTGTTCTGGAATCGACATTCATAATGAATCAATAGGCTCTTTCAAGAAAAAATTAAAAGAATTATTGTATATAAGACAATCAACCCCATGTTCTCAATCATAATGGTACAACTATCACACTAAAATCACCTTCATATCCTTTTTTTTTTTTGTATTTGCACACAATTGTAGCATTTGAATTTACATCATTTGCATTATCTGTATTTATTGTGCTATATCATCTGTATTATTTGTTCTTATTTATATTTATTTTTCTCAACTGTAACACCTAAACTGTCTTGTAATTGGGATTTATCCTGTTTAGACAATAAATGTATTTTTTATTATACCGTTATCGATATTGTACGCCACTCGTGGCAATTGAAAGTATAGTTTTTCAAAATATTGCTCTTATTGAACAAAAACATTTCTTCAAATTCAATAGAAAATTTTTTGCTCAAGTAGAAATCCAATGCAATCAGTTAATTTGTGGTATTCTGATTGAACACAACTAATCAAATTAAAATTATACTGAAAATGTTTTGCTCAATTAGAAATCCAATGAAATCAATTAATTTGTGGTCATCTGATTGAATACAACCAATAAAACCAACATTATACTGAAAACAGATCCCATGGGCTGTTTTCACTCAATCATGTAGCTATGGATACCTACATTTAGTTTCATTTCGATTTTTACATTTCAAATAATCAATATTTCAAAATGTCACGATTTGGTTGTAATACTGATGAGAATATTAATGAAATTATCGAATCAAATATACCAAAGAATACTGTTTACAGTAAAAAATTTGTATGGAAAGCGTTTATTGACTTTTGCAATGATAGAAAATATGAATTAGATGGAAATCGGACGGTGGAAGAATTGGCGTCGATTTTAAAGGATTGGGCTGTGAACATGAGAAGAAAAGATGGTACAGAGTTTAAAGAAGCTACTGTCAAAACCATGTGGAACCTAACAAGTAAGCTTTTACAAGAAAAGTATTATAAGGAAATGAAAGTTATTATTGACCCATTCAAAAATTGGACAAAAACGTCTACCGAAGCGATTGGCTTGAAAACCAAGGAAAAAAAAATTACTAATCACTCCAATAGATCGACCGCGGTCAGTTGGTTGGCCAAAAGTGGTGTTCAAGAGCAAGAGCTTATAAAAATTACGGGGCATAACAATCCAAACTCAATAAAACCGTACTTAAACATTGACGAAGAACATCATAATAAAATTATTAACAGCATGCGTAGTGGAAATACATCTTCATCAGTTATAGAAACTAACATGTCTAGATCTTCATTAAATTTTTCTAATTGTTCATTTGTTAATGGCACATTTAAATAAATTGTTTCTGCTCTGTATTTTTTTTTCATAACCAGCAAAAAAATTTCTATCCGAATAACCCTCGAACATTGATAAATGCTCAAACATTTTTTACAACTTTCTCAAGCTTGTTGCTTACAGGCAACAGACCTACGCCTACGGCGTCGGTCTGTTTCCAAGCAACAAGCTTTCAAAATCTGTTATAAATTTTTTTCGAACAATTATCAATGTCCTTGGGTTATTACTACTGAAAACAGCCCACAGATCACCTACCCCATGGGCTATTTTCACTCAATTATGTTCGTATGAATTTCTACAATTCGATTTCGACATTTCAAATATTCAATATTTTGAAATGTCACTATTTCTCAAGAATCAAATATACCAAAGAATACTTTGTATGGAAAGCGTTTGTGGACTATTGCAATGTTAGAAAGTTTGAATCAGCAAAAAAATTTCTATCCGAATAACCCTCGAACATTGATAAATGCTAGAAAATGTTATAACAACTTCCACAAGCTTGTCGCTTTTAGGCAACAGACCTCCGACTACGGCGTAGATCTGTTTCCAAGCAACAAGCTTTCGGAATCTGCTATAAAATTTTCTTGAACAATTATCACTGTCCTTGGATTATTACTACTGAAAGCAACGAGTACAATTTGGCGCTATAGTTTCGTGACATTCGTGTTGTGCATTATCCAGAGATAGGTTAAAGTACATAAAGAAATAAGTTACGAACTTTCATCCAAATGGTCCATCTTTTATAATAATACGTACCTGATGAGTATTTTTTCTATTTTGAATCTATAATGAAGTCATTATGAAACGCGAATGCGTATCGAAATAACCACTGTTTCGATACGCAATTTTTTATTTTTTGGAGATTGGTACAATCGAACTGTCAAAAGAAAGAGTTAGGCCCAGCTTACTTCTGAGCGATATTGGATTTGGTGATACTAGAAGTGAAAAACTCAATGTTTTCATTGATAAATTTTAATTCAGAGTGCAATTTGATTCAAATTGACTAATAAAAACAATAACAACATTGAATTTTTCACAGCTGGTATCGCAAAAATCAAAATCGCTCAACAGTAAACTGGGCTTTACGCTTGTGCGTCAGATTTAAAATATTTCAATGTCATCATTTTTACCAATCGAAGTTGTTTCTGCTATTCATCGATAGTGAATCAATTTTTTCAATAAAAGACTTCAAATCAATCCTAAATAGAAAAAATTTGGATATGACACACGTTTTATAAGACACGCGTGCGACAAAATAGCGTCTTATAAAACTTGTATCATAATATACTATGTATAATAAGTAATGGTTTGAAATGAATAGTTTTTGGTTTACTTAACCTATATAAATAAGAGTGGTATTCGATTATTGCACCAGAAGATCTATTTCCAAAGAAATATTTGTATATACTACTATTGCTGAGATACAGTGGGGGGTATCGACACCCTGTATAAAAGAAACTTTTGGAGTTGCTCCAGCACTCAATTCGTAGCGCGAAATTCGCAATGTTTTAGAAATAGTTTTTCGTTATCACATTATTAGAGGCATTCTCTATGGTCCAGACAATATAATACGGCCATTGTTCTGGAATCTCATATGCTCGCGCCAGAATGAATACTCTGGCGTGCTGTATAACCTATAACAGCTGCATAAATTGTGCACATGGTGCAAGAAATTCGAGAATTGCATTACTCTGCAGTTAGTTTAAATAAGATGAGAATAAATTAATATGCATGGTTCCTGGAAAACAGAACATCGGATAAATATAAAAATTTTGGTTCCTTGAGTAATTGGTTGAGTTGCATTTACTAATCCTATAGCATTATTATGCAATCTGGTCATGGTTATGAAATCAACATACAGGGAGTTTCAAAAAGTTTGCGATATATGAGACATTTTTTTATTATCAATTTGTCAGAAAATTTCATTTTTCCGAAATCGGTCAAAAATTACTACTTTCTAGAAGCAACTTCAGACCCCATAATACGCCAATCTAGTATATTTCAGTCCGTTCCCAAGCAATGAACTTTTTTGCAGGCCTAGGCTGTAAAAATTGGTAATCAGAATTGTTATGCATTTATAAAAAATCTTCAATTTATGTTGATTGCGATTTCAGCAATAATACTTGTGGTAAAAGCACATTCCCATCAGTTATTAATACATTGTCGTTAGAGAATTATTGCTTTCAATATAAGATGAACAAGATACTATTTGGTACATTGAGTTTTCAAAATATTATAGATTTCAAAACAGTGCACAAGAGATCTGTAAGAATAGAAATGATGATCCAAGAGTAAACTACCCTTATTTGTGGGATAATCAAAAAAGTTTATGTGAAATAAATTTGAGATTTCAGTTTGTAAGTAGGTATGTCCATGATATTTAACAGTATTCTTTTATTTTGCGAATGTTCGAAAGGATAAGTATATAATAATTCGAAAGAAAGAAGTAATCAATCATGACAATATTTCTTGATACCTATATCGAAAATAAGGGTATAGCTAACTTTTGATCAAAATTTCCAATTTCTGTTCTCCCCCGTTGTTCTGAAAATTGAAATTTTGGACAGCTCAAATGACATTTTTTCGTATAAGCTCTGTTCAATGTAAATCATACGGTTTCTACTAGCATAAGTGCCACAGTGGTTTGGATTTCACTGATATAAACTGTATATTCCACAACTTGCACAAGCCTTACGATGGATTCTAATGGTTGTTTCGGTAACTAGGGTGATGAGTCAAGACTTTTAATAAAGTCTGACTTGCTGATATTCTCTCATAATTACTGTCATGATTTTGCTTCATCTGGTATATAGCAATCGTTTTCATACCTCGAAGAATATACCATTACAAACACTTATTGTCTCGTCTATCGCAATTGATCCTCCGGAAACATCAATTATATCACTCGATCTCGATCTGGCAAGTGTTTGAATATCTTGCATCCAATATATATAATTGAATATTTCACTAGAGAATATGAAGTATTTGGTAGTTTCAGATAATTATTCCGTCGGGCAGAAAAAGTGTTTACTCTTTGAAATTTCGATTTGTTTTTGTGTATATTAGATATGCTGATTTCATTATATCATATCGATACGATAATGGAAATATCGATGGAAAAATCATAATTATGATTAACAACATATATAGGAATAATAGAAATTATTTCATCAAGAATAACATGAAATCGGAAGGTTTCAAAACAAAAGAGGGTTTGAGACAAGGCGGATCATTGAGCCCAATGCTTTTTAACATTTCCATGGACGACATCATCAATGAATGTGGTAGAAATAGCAAAAAAATGTGCATTGAATACAAAAATATGCAAAGAGTAGAGATAGCTGAAGGAGCATAATGCCGATGACATAATACTGATAGCTGAAAATGAAGAACGATTACAATATAATATAAAAATATGGAATGAAACACTGAAGAGAAAACAAATGAGAATAAACATAGATAAAACCAAGGTGATGACGATTGGAGGAGAAGAATTAAATATAATGATAGATGATATAAAAATAGAACAAGTTGAAGATTTATCTAGGCGTAACAATAGACGAAAAGGGAAGACAAGAAGCAGCAATTAACAACAGAATCGAGAAAATCATAAAACTGTACTATACAATGAATAAGAACTTCATCAATTAAAGAGAAATTTCAAACAGATAAAACTAAAAATATTCAAAACAATGTATAGGCCAGTATTAAAACATATGTGTGTGAATCTTGGATATTAACAAAAAAAATCAAAAGTAGAAATACCTGAGAAGAATTTTAGGAGTGACAAGGAGATATAAGATAAGAAATACACGTGTAAGAGAATAACTAGACATAGAAGACATTATTTCATTTATAGAACAAAAACAATTAGGATGGTGGGGACACATACAGAGAATGCCAAACAATAGACCTGTAAAACAAATTTATGAAGCGAAAACATAAAACAAGGGAAGAAGAGGAAGACCTGAAAAAACCTGGAACGACATGATAGGAAAGATTCTACAAGGAAGAAATAAACAATGGAACGAAGCAAAGACACTGACTAGAGACAGAAAAGAATGAGAAAACTTCATTAAGCAACAATAAAATGATATCCCGACACCCTGAGGGTAAAAGGGTTCAAGATTATAATTATATATATACGATCGATACTAACAAGAACTGTCACGACTATATATGATTTTTTTATCAAGAATTAATACCTCATTATCAGCAAAGAAAGTTCGACAGAAAAAATACGAACTGTAGATTTCCTCACCCATTCCACGCGAGCAAGAATTTATCCACTGCATCACGTAGAATCAGTATGCTGAAGGAAGAATAATAACGCCAATCATTCCCCCACAGTGAGACTTGCTGGTATCCCGAATAAAAATCGAAACCCCCAATAAATATTCAATTCCACGCACGAACCCTTCGTCGCCGAAATATACAGGCCGGATGAAAATTGTGGAATCCTTCGATTTATTCGTGTTCCTGAGTGTAATCGAAATCGATGGACAGCTACGTGAACCGACAAGATCTATGGCACTCTATAGTACATTTCCAACTCAGTTCCGAATAAAACACCGATAAGGAATTTGCAAGCTGGCATACCAAGAGAGGCCCATTCAATTCTTCTGCGTACGGCGGTTTTCCCCCGTTCGTTATATTGCCTCGAGGAACAGACACGGGATAAGAAGAAAAAGATGCTGGAGACAGGTCGGCGACTTGGTTATTCTAACAATCCAGGGAAATGTATCAAAATGTAGATTCATTCCCCCTGCTACTGAAAAAATATAATTATAGTCACTTCAAGTGATAGTGCGTAAATTGTTTTATGTTGAGGTAAGGTCAGACATCCTCTCCATAGTTCCCATATAGGCTTTCACATAATGTTCCTCCTCAATTTTACTGACTCTAAAATCGTCTTGTTTCATTCAGTTGATTGGCACTGTTCAGTCAGTTGCGAAGCTTTGTTTTGCTCGTTCGAAAATAATATTGGCGCAGTCGGTAGGATAGTTGGGGGTAGTGCATCATGCATTCGTTTTGTGTGTACCATCAACCGGCTATCTAGAGTATTCTAGGTTGATTTCCACTGGTTGGGTCCTAGGGTTTTCTGTTTTTCAAGAATTTCGCTGACTTCGAAATCTTATTTTCTCATTCTGTAAATTCTGACAGCCAATGAGGTTTGGAACTTTATGCTAGAAGTACCTAATAATCTTGCTACAAGCATTTGTAGTTTGCTAGTTCAAGTGTTTGTAATTATTATAAACAAAGCATAAACTTGGAAAAGCCTGAATAAAAGAGAAAGGTTCGTACCTTTTCTGCGGTTCACCAATGTTTCCAACATCAAATACATCAATAATTACACTAATAATAGAGTAAGAAAAACATCCATTCCATATTGCAATAAATAATAGTTCACACTGCATGAATATATTTGAAGCGAGATTTGATGTTTTCCTAATGGAAACTGTAATTATTGCTAATGACGTATCCGAATCGGTAGATATATTTTCAACAACAATATATCAGCAAATGAAAACACTCGAATTGTAAAATCGAAATATTTCCGAATATTTTGTCGAAAACGAACTGAAACTGATAATCTTGTCTATTTATAAGAACGAAACGAGTGTATTTCGACGATGAAATTTTAGTGAGTTGTTGACTTACTTCTGGTCCTAACTCAGATACTCTCGAAAGAGACCATAATAGATATCTCCTGCATTCATAAAAAATAAATTTTAACAATTTACTTACTTTCATTTTCTATATATGCTAATCAGTGGGCATAACTATTTGGCGCTATTTTCTTTTTCAACTGTTTTCAGTATTCTAGATAAAATAATCCATAAGATAACACGAGTAGGTATATTTCCAGCGAAAGAGACTTTTTCCTGTGTTATTCGAAAAAAAAAATAGATAATTCTCATTTCGCAATATTAATGCGAATCGGAAAATAATAAATATTACATTGATATTATTTCTACTAAACAACACTATTGATTTTTGCATTCTGCATAGTATCATATCATGATAACATAAAAAAGCCGCAAAAAAGTTCAAATATTTCAACTTTATTGCGATATTTCTTTTCAGCGGCCATTTTATTCGCATAAATTTTCCGATATTCGTATAACCATGAACCAGGCTTCATTGTTCTCAGAAGGACTGACTAGTCACCAGTCAGCTTCTAAAAATCAAATCTTCATGCAGCCGATACATTTTCATTCTACGGTGCCTGATAAATTCAACTGTTTTTTTTTTCACTCCGCTTCGCAGTAGCATGATTGCTGAGTGAATCCATATCCCCAACTCACCCCTCCTCATGAGGTGAATTCGAAACATTTTCCATTTCAAGACCAATTATTTTGGAAGCGAACAAAACGGTGAAAAAGAATAAATCGAAAATCCCGTATAGCCTCAGTATCTTTCAAATAAAAGACTTGCATAACTTCCTTTGTTCAGAAATAGGATCTTTTAATAGTTACTATAGCATTCCATTCATCCATCAGATAATTAATCTGCTTCAATAGATTCTTAGTGCTCTTGTTATGTCCGTTGTAACTTTAATTTTATCGTTGATGCATTGAACCCTTAACGGATTGAATAAGCCATAATTGTTATCTACTAGAATATTTCTTAGTATTCTGATTTTCATCTGATAACAACTATCTCAGATGGCTCCAATCCTAAAGCAAAAACATATAACTACTAAAACTTCGTCTAGAATCTTGTACTAGGCAATTAATCATCAGATATCGAGTGGACAAAAACTTCAAGTACCATATTAGAGAGGTTGCTTTGAAAGCAATGAAACCTAATAAAATAAAATCAAGCTTATCTAGGATTACCTCGAAATCCTGGAATGTGGGGTCAAATGACAGAGTAACTTAACTGGAGAAAATATAAGTCTCAAAGTTTCGTTCTTTTCCAAAAAATGGTGTGCACTGATCTGACAAAGTTTTGCCTCCGGAAAATATATAAAAAAAAAATCCCACATATTCTCCTGCAACTATATCGTAATAAAACAAAAAGAACAATAATATAAAAGTATAGAATTATATACTGATCACTTCATTTATCATAGTCTGATTCTATTTCAACCGGTGATTTCAACTCTCGAGTCATTTAGATCACAAAGATCACATTTCCAATCGTTGCGATTTTTTTCCTTGGTTTTATGATCATAGCGAATTATTTTGATATTCATGATCAGCATCAGAAGTTGATTTACTTATTTTTGGGCTGGTTTTTTGTAAACTTTCGTAGGTACGTTTGTTTGATTTTGGGTTTTTATTTTTTTGTCAAGGTTTCTCTAAAGAGATTCATCTGGCATGTGTAGCAGTGTATATCTTCGGAAATGAATACATTGTGGTGAATACAAATTGTTGGTCCTGAATGCAAAATGTGTGTATTCAAGTAGGTATATTGATAATGGAAACGTTAGCGAGAATAACAGTAGGACAGGCTGAAATAAACTTGTATATGATTGGAAATCAAAATGTGGAGACGGAAATATTGTTCGACGAAGTATGCTGGAATATGAAGTTGTTGATGAGTTGGGATTGGTAATTTTCCAAAAGTTCGTACTTGAATCCTATGCTATTCATTAGGTGTCAAAAAGTGGTGAAGCCGAGGGTAAAGCTGACAAAGCAGGTTGCCCGTAACTTGCTCTGATTTCGTTTTCACAATCTCACGTCTACATAGAAAGACATATTCACTGAAATGAATAGATGTATGGTTGCTCCCAAGCTTTTCAGTGAATTGATGAGAGTTCCTTTCTACCCCTGTAACTTTTGAATCTTGATATACAATTTGAAAATTCTGATTCTCCAATAAGTATTTAACTATTCTACATAGTGTTACGTTATTTCCACTTGGGTTCGTGAATTTGAAACACTCAGTACAAAACTGAACAATTTATTTCACTTAACACACTAAATACAACTCAATAAACACTTGTTAAATCACAACGATATTCGCTTTACAAATCTCAATGTTCACTGTACTAGCTTTATTTCTAATCTCTACTCATTCCAAACTTTAACTGACTCGTCCGCGAAACCGCGGCTCCTATATAGGAAAAGACATCACTGTCCAGAAATAACAGGAATAAACTGGAAGCACCGACTGATACCTCCGCTGTGAGTCACGCGTCGAGCGGATGCCTTCTCGGAAATGCCAGCGGTTCGTAACAATAGGTATATTCATCCTATCAGTCTTATCACCTCAATGTGAGAATATGAAATTATCTTGCAGATCGGAGTAATGTACATTATATTACGATATTTCTACTTGGGTTCGTGAATTTGAAACACTCTGTACAAAACTTAACAATCCATTTCACTAAACACTCGAGATACAACTCAATAAACACTTAGTTAAATCACAACGATATTCGCTTTACAAATCTCACTGTTAACAATACTAGGTTTCTTTCTGAACTCAGCTCCAGACTAAAACCGACTGTCCGTGCCGATCCGTTCCTTTTATATAGGCACAAGTTATTCATTCTCGTAAAATCACCCAATCTCTAGAAATAACAGGAAGTAACTAGAACTACAGCGGCGAGTGATGTTATCGCTAGGCCATAAATCACGGCCTAGACGCGATCTGCCGAGATATTGACTTCCGGTCTTCTTGGAAGCATAGCTCGTAACAATATATTTTTCGGAACTATTAAAGAGTGGTATGCTCGGTACATAAGTATCAATAATCAATTTTCAGGTTAATGTTATTTAGTTTTTAATGCGAACTGTAATAAGTGAATGTAATATCCCACAGCCATATGGTGAAGTGATATTCGAAATGAAGTCGATTCAATTAACTGAAATTGCTTTTAGTCTACCTAGGTCATGAATAAAACCACAACTGTACGTACTGGGATACTTTCTCCGTTTTTAAGTCTTTTTAAGGTGTCCCAATCTATTTTGCGAAATCAAAAAGTAAATATGAAGATAGTCTTTATCGACCCCATGATGTCACATCGTTGATGAATGTACCTTTGAGGATAACATTCGGGTGATATTTCTTGTATCTCGAATTTTAGAATTGCAAAAAATGAAGTCTTATGTTCAATTCAGATCCAAGACCGCCGTAATAAGATTCAAACAAATATAAAGGAAGCAATCGAAGAAATATTCAATTTGATTATTAGCCATTCGGTATACGTAAATGAAATGTAAAGTTTTCATTTTCTGGCAAACATTTTTGCGATAGTTGGTTCTCTGTTGGTAAGCAATCTTGAAGAGTAAGTATTTACAATGAATAACCTGGATATTGCCGTATTTATTAATTAAAGAACTTCTTCGAAGAATTTTATCGCTGAAATTCCTTTTTGCAACTTATGAATATGTACCTGTTACCTGTTAAAAGTTACTGTTGATCTCTAGACTTTCCAGATCAACTTCTTGGATTCTTTTGACGTAGTGGATATTGCCATTCCGGAAGTTTTCTTATTTCCTTCCTAATATAGGATTCCATGTAAAACAAACTGTTCTTAGAACTGTGTTATCAGTTCAGAGAATAAATTTATAAAATCATCTTGAGATGAACATTAAGTACATGATACTGAATAATTTGGACATCTTTTAATGAATTTTTCACTGATTAACTTATTAATCAAATTAATTGGTGGAATTATGAATTTGTTTACGTAGATGAAACCTTCTAAAAATCAAATCTGTCGAATGTCATAAAAATTAACTCAGATTTTTGCTGTTTTGTTTTCATAGCAGCACGTCCCTAAATTCAAGTCACTATCGACATCTCTATGCTGAATTTTTATGTCTGTACCCTCTAATAAAATATAACAATGAAAAAATATTTAACCAACAAAATAAATTTCAGACTGGCAGAATAATCCAATTGAGGTGGATACTCTCCCAAAAGCATCGCGAAAGAGAAATTATGTAGAAAATAGGCGGACATCAGGAAATTTATATAATCACAGTAATTTTCCCGAGACTTTGAATGACATTATCTCAGGAAATGTCTGATCCCTTATCGTGAATCTAATTATTGCAGTCACTCAAGAAATTATGACAATAGAAGAAATTCTGGAATTGAAGGTGTTCCAACTACATCGTTATATTTTCTATCCAACTTGAACTATTTAAGACTGTTGAAGTACTTGGAATTCAAGTAAAGAGGAAAATACAAGCATTTTTATATTTTTGCATTAATTTCAACGACACTGGGACACTGCTAGATGTCTCATTTGCTTTCTGCTTTGCTTGCAAAAATGACGTAAGACGGTAAGCTAGAGACATCTCTTGAAGCAGTGGACTTCAAGTGTCATAACTAGCCATAACCTAATTTTCTTATTTTGGATTATGCGCTCCTCTTATCACAGTGAATTTCGTGTTGGAAGAATAAAATTATTCGAATGTCATTGATGTCCCAATTATCGGAGAATCAGGAAGCAGAAAAATACATCGTCAGTCAGTGTCAGTGATGTGGGTGTGAAAAATGTGTAATGTCACAAAGTAGAAAGAACGAGTTCGAAGTTATGGATCTACAATGTGAGGCAAATTAAAGTATTGGCATATGGAAAGTACGTTGGTACTTACGAGTCTGGAAAAAGGGATGTTTCTGGACGTGTAATGAACGATATTTTTTATTATACTTCGTTGAAAATGAAAGCATAAGACACAAAAGAAACTTGGAAAACATTTTTGTTACTTGTTCTGCTGTCAAAACTTTGGACTTTTTTTATGGAATATATCCTTGACGCTTCGGGAAAGCAATAGATTTTGGATATTGGTTGATGTCATTATCTTCAATGGCCAAACAACTCTTTAGCATTGAGAATACATACATTTACAATACAATACATTTGATTGACAGAGAATAAACAATGCTGACAATACAGTGTTTGGCATCATGTATGATTTGTTTCCATGGTTATTCTCAAAGTTTATCCGTGCGCTGTTTCCGTGCGCTAGCCCGAAAAAACCCATTTCACAATATTACTAATATAGATGAAAATAAAGTGATTTCAAAAAAGTATAATAAAAATACGATTCCAATCATTTATGATGATTCGTATATTTCCTCCTGGCATATTTCATATCTACAGGAGCATTCTGAATTTTTTTTATCAATTCGGTAAAATTATTGCAAATTGGTACATAATATGAGATTAACGAACATTATGATGAATTTCAGGCAATTATAAATCAATACAACACAAAAGCTTGAAAACTGTTTTCTACCTTAATGAAAATCGTGAGTTATAAACATCAATCTTGATGTTAGTATTTCAATACATTTTGCTTTCAATGAGATTATTGGAATACAAATATGAAAAAGTGAAATACTTGTGTCAGATTCGTATAATACTTTCTTCTCTCTTCTATCGTCTGCACTAAATACGACATATGCTTGAAGTTGAAAGAAAGAACATAAACAATCAAAAATTAGTTCGCTGATAGTAAATGAACTGAAACAAATAAGCAAGAGACGAATTCCCTAAAGTAGCGACATCGACTCTAGTTAACAGAAAGTAACAGTTCCAGTCTATTATAGGTGTCCATTCACGACAATTTTGTAAAGCACCTGCACCTTTTATTCAAAATTCCATTGGGGAATATCTTATGTCGTGTCAATTCACCCATCACTATATAGCTTCTGATCAAAGATCTGCCGTGATGATTGGCCACATCATTATCGACGCTAAGCGAACAGCATGACCTTAATTGTTGCTAACATACACCATTCTAGAGGGAATCGATAGGGATAATATAGCAGGAACTTCAAAGTCGGATCACTAGAACACTGAAACCTAATTGTTAATAATTATCCCTGGCATCTTCGTCGAAGCAGCCTGCAAAGGGCTGTTCGAATCTATCAATATCGTCATAAACTTTTCGTGTTGGTAACTGAGTAAGTGCTTTTGTTTTCTCCTGAATGGCTTCGATTACAGAAACGATTTTCCTTTTTTTGTTTTCCTTTGGTACTGAGATAATTATGATGTGAATTGGTGGACAAATTTGAGATTAGTATTTTCAAAAATTGAAAGTATACTATATATAAACTTCGTTTTCATTCGAATCAATATATAAGTTGTTGTTTTCTGCTAGTCTATCAGTCATTCAATTTAAAACTATGTTTGATATTTTTAATTGGATAGACTATTTTCTCTTTCACTATTTATTATAGTTTATGGTTACCATTGTTGATTACATCCCCATAGTCCTTCATTAGCATGAGTGGTCAACGTGTTGTGAACATTTAATATAGGAAACTAACATCAATGATTATCATCAAAGGCTTCATTTGATGAACACAAAGCAAAATTGTTTGTTTGGCCAGAAGCGAAACAGAAATATGCCATGTATATATATATATATATATATACGAACAGAAATCGCGGATATAGAAAGCATTTTCATAACACGACAAAGCTGCTAAACATCCATACTATCACATAGCATAAATATTAAATGACTTATATTGTTAAACAAGGTGTTCAACAAGGTCTATGACAGGTGGGTCAATTAACAACGTTCTCTTCTCAAATGGACATGGGTTTTTGTTTGAATACATGCCATTGAAAATATATTTTCAATTTTCAATAAAAATTCGAATACCTATATCCTCTCAGAATATTCCTTCTACTGTCTACCATTTTTGTTGTGAAATCAGCTCTATAAGTTGACGTTTCTCATACTGACACTACAAAATGATCAATATGTATGTTGCTAGGCCACACTTTTAGTGCCTAGGCGATAAAGTTGATTTTTTAAATCCTAGGATTTGAAAATGCGGTACTTACCTAGTAGATATGTGATATGATTGTGATTATTATTTTGGAAAAAAATAGAGCTCATTGAGAACGAGCAGCCAATAGTATTCATTAGGTTCAACAGGAACCTTTGATACAAATGCATAGGTTCTGAAATGAAAACTCAATGGAATATAGTGTAAAGATGGGGACGAACTAAAAAGCTAGTGAGCCTTTCGCCAAGGAAAGCTAAACAGCTTCTTGAGTAGGACAAAAAAAACTTGAAACTAGTAACGGGACTCCTCACTGGACACTGCCCTCTGAGGTATCACCTCAAAAAGATGAGTAAAATAGAGAGTAATAGTTGCCGCTATACTGCGAGAACTTCGCTGAAACTGCAGAACATTTGCTTTGCGAATGCCCAGCACTCCTCTGCAAGAGGCTCAAGTTCCTAGAAGGGGCCTTTTTAGAATCCTCCGATATCAGGAACCTATAGCTCCCAGGTAAACTGATAAACTTCGCAAGAAGCCTCGGAATCCCGGGCCTCGAAGTGCTTGAGAGGCTGCACAGCCTTAATGACCCCCCCTACAATCTACATATAATATTCTAATCGATTTGTGAACAGCAACAATTGAAAATAGATTCAGTCAAAGTTACAAATACAACATATTCTGTTCTGTTATGTTTCTTTATATTATGGACTCTTTGAGGCAATTGGCCAGCACATTCTTCTTGACTTCTTATAGAGCCATTTGAGATTGAGCTTGTATAAAATGATGAACCCCCAACACTTCCAACCCAAGACATTCCATTATCTCTATAACAAATATCAAATGAACAAGAAAACCCTACATATAAAATGAGAGGTATAAGGTTAGTTCTCCCTCTTCTTCTTTTCTGTCTAATTGGCCTCTTTCTGCCAGAAAATTAATCAAGGTTAGAATGTCGCGATGGTGGTTATTCCACAAACTTTTATAAATCAGACATTAATTCTGTTGTTTGCAGAAAAAATAGAATGTTTCATTCGGATCAAAAGTGTCTCTGTTTGACTAGAAAATTTCGCGAGCTCTTTGAAAGGAGTTTCTTATTCCATATTTAATTTTTGAATATCAATCTCTTCACTTACAAGCTACGAAGCCTTGATGGATTCATCGAACAATGAGAAATCAAATCTACTTTATATAATTTTTGCATAAAAATTTGTAATGAAAGAATTTAAAATACCTACTATTCGAACATTTTCAGACGTTCACAAAACCGACTGCGTAGAAATTGCAATTTACAATTCAATTTTCCCAAAGTGTGACATATATTGCCTTCACATTCGTATTCCATGCAGCGTTTTACGTTCTTGCATGAAATTACTACACTACACAATATCTGGTTCTGTCCATTTTCTGGGTGTGGGCGCTGATTTATCAATATCATTTTGTCAGCTGCGCTATATCGACATACAGGAAAATTACTTTTCGACAGTTTATTAATTTTTTGATCGATCCTTCCCCAAACAACGTCACATATTGCCCGAATTGTTCGGATCTATTTGATTGGTTCCGAGCCTTTTTGTCATCAATATTTGATCTGCACAACCGATGAAACATGCCGCATGAATTCATGCCATTTGTTTTAGGCTGAATTTATGCGAAATTCATACCACAGCCATAATTCGCGTCAATCAGGAACAGATACTATTTTTCATTTCCACCGAAAGTAGATTGATAAATAGATTTGCTTTTTGATATTCAGAGAAGGATCTAACTTTCTGTATTATACTTTTTAATCGAAATGAGCCGTCCTCAAGTTTTGGTGAACCATCAGCATTTTGAACAATACACAGAGTGAATCATAATTGTGGTATCAATTTATTGATGGGAAATATAAATTACTTCATTATTTTGTTAGAAAGAAATACTGGAAAATTCGACAGTCTATAATTTTTTGAGTCACAAAGCAGTTCATGATTTTCATAAGGAGAAAATACTCAAGTTATTGCGCGACCCACTTTTTTGTGATACATGCATTAAATTAAAACAATCTGGAAGTACTCCATTTTCCTGATGCATCTGAAATATTTCAAGCTGGATAAAGAGTGACGTAACTTAAATTAAATCATTTCGCGGCATTTATTGATGGAATTTAACGCCTCGTGAAATATAATGAATTTTATGCGGAAAACTGATAACTAAACTACTACAAAGAAAGGTAATGAATCGAATGATACATTTACAGCATGCATTGATTTTGAGGAACTGCTTCGTCTTTCAATTTCCTAAATAACTTTGGGAAAGTGTTCATATTCCTCTTCTGAATGGATTGTGAAATCCAAATTGTCTTCGGCTATTCTCTCATTTAACTCACTCATACATCGAATCATTATTTTATTCGGGTGTTATCGCCAATTGTTTCATCAGTCACTTGCATAGCAGTAGCTCGACCAAACAACAAAAACATGTCACATGTGAAACTGTCGAAGCGGGTTTATACAGCAAATAAAATAAAATAAGGATTAACTTAAAATAAGAAAAAGAATAAGGAACAATCAGAGTAGTTTAAACAGATGAATAACATAAAATAGAATTTAAGAAGCAACTGCATTTGGACAATGACTTTTATGTCACCCATTGATAGAAATGTATGCTGAAATAATCAAATCTTCGAATTTCCAAGGAAAAAGATAAATCTCAAATTAACAAAGAAATATTGATGATGATGGTCAAATAACCGAACTGGGTGACAGCTGATAAAGAGCTACTTTGAATATCTGACATTTCAGCCACAGTAACATTTTCTAGGACTATAACTTTTTTGCGATGCAGTCGGAATAACTAAACTAGCATAATATAGCCGACAATAAGTAATGAGTTACAATACTTTTACCCTTGTTATAGACCAAAATGACCTACGAAGGAGTAGGGAAAGGTCAACAACATTTGCATATGTTCAAAATCCCATCAGACATCCATTCTCCTATTATACATTCAAGCTAATGAAGCTCGCCAGGAGCGATAACCCAGAGAGCAACACACCATTTCCTAAGATAAACATTGAAATTGTATATTAAAAGAGTGTAATTCACCGAAACGAACCCGTTCCGGATACTAACTGTTACTCTTGTTCCTTTGTTTCTGGCATCGCCTTCGGCCATCCAATCCGAAAAGATGTTCTGGAACGAGATATGTCACCGGAATTTTACAATTTAGATTCGCTAATACCCTTTTGAGGATGGTTGGCACAACCGGATATCCGCCGGCGGGAACTTAGATGAAACGTAATTCGTTCCACGCGGGATATGCGAACTTTGGTTATTGCTCCAATGGCATGGATTATGCGATGATGGAATTTTTTCTGGAAAGCAATTTCAGTCTGAGGTGAACGCATCAGTTCATTATACCGATGCGGAGCGAGGACCATCAGCAGCTCCTGCAGCCACTTTGTTCGATGAAGTCTTCAGATTATAATTACCCACGGAATGGCGAGCTTATTGATCTTAGGCTCAAGTTCAAACTCATAAGAGTGGGCAAGAAGCTGCACTGAATACCGATTACAGAACTTTCGTTGTAGACATCTCATTCGAAATCCAATGAATTTGTCATGAACTGTGAACGAATGGTTGGAGAAAATAAATAACTTTGCTACCACTGAAAAAAAATATAGGGCTCATAGGTAATACATATTTGTTTGGGTGCCATTTATTTACAATAAATAAAGAATAGAAAATTTCATTTAGTATCAAATAATATTATTTAATAATAATAATCGCGAATCCACTAATAAAAAATAAATAGTTTGTGGTTGATTTGTGTATTATACTTATTAACAGTATAAATTTATTCCTAATAAAATAGGATATTGATGGGTGATATTACTGGAAATGTATTCATTATCAATTACAAGTTCATTTAAAGTGAATAAGTCATAGTAACAGATAATAAATATTTACTTTCTGCTTTTTCAGTGTTAATTGTTACAAATCAATAATTGGTTCCATTGGATAATATATTATTTGTCTTCAAATAATAAATATCCTTTGAAATTATAGTTTAGTATCGTGTTGTGCCGTTTGTATAGTTCGTATTTGTCAAGTGGTCAAGTGGCATGCATGATGTGTGATGAATTCAATTAAAAATCAAACAATTTATGCTAGAACGTGCAAATCTCAAAATTCTGAATCACCCTGTATATGTTTCAATTAAATATCAATCAAGATTTAAGATAGGGACATGTAAGCCGTTTTGAGCAATAATGAATAGTTTCGGCACAAAAAATTCCAAAAGTTGAAAAATCTCAGTTTTTCGCACCCTATATCACTGTAATCATTCACCCTAAACCCCCAAGTATGACTCATTGACGAAATCAGCTCTTCAGGGAGAATTCGAGAATCTAACAAAATACAGGGTGTTCTATTTGAAATAACAAAGTTGTTGCTACTTTTCGATAGAAGCGGCAACGCCGCAACGCCGCAACGCCGAAAATATTTGAGATCGATAGAACAAAACTGATTACACAAGAAACCAAATTTTCAGAATAATCCCACGTCCTGTTCTCCAGAAATGTATAACCTGCCATCGACCGTGAGTGACCCTGTATTATGGCCCATTGCATATAAAATCCACGATCTTTATAAATGAGAATAGTGATATTATTGTGCCAATTATTGAAATACTATCGAATTCAAATCTACCCACGGCTTTTTAGCAGAGTGTATATCCTTCGCGGTTAAAAATTTTCATAATGAGGAGAATTTTTGCATTTGAGCCTTGCCAGAATGAATGTCAACCTGACAAACACCGTGCGAAACCCGAATCTCTGTGGCAAATCACCACAAACGCCAATTTGGACCGACCCAACCGAGATTTGGAATTCACATCAGTATTCCAGGTCACCCTCAATCATTCCTCAGGTCACGAGGCCAGAACTTCCGGTACCCGAGCCTCAGTATCCCGTATATAGATTCGGGGAAGAGCAAGAAGTATCCAGCCGGGTGTGTGTCGATAAACATGTAAATACAGTTCGACTCCGGATTTAGTACACAGAATTGACAGTGTTCGGTTCTCAGAATACGTTTTATTGTCCCAATTTTCATGGAATAATTTGTGAAGGACGTCTGTTATTCGGGAGAGATAGGAAGTCCTGAATAATGGTTGTGTCAGATGTCAACTTATCTCTGATAGAGAAGTTTATTGTATTTGGTCGCGATTGCGTTCACATTTTGGGAGTTTCTCAATAGGCCTATTGAGTGAACACTATTGAATCGATAAGTTCAACTCTGAATCAGATAAGTACATTTATCAGTAAGATATTTGGAGAAGACATTTATGAAGACACTGATGAATGTAAAAAAGTTGAGAATGCTTTGATTTGAATTATAAGATTGGACCAATACATTATACAGAGTGATTCAAATTTTGATGTAGATATTTTAAGGAAGTATTGCTGGGATCACAATAAGACTTTATTTCAAATAAACATGCACCCCCTTCGAGATACAGCTACTGTGAAGATTCTACATTTTTAACGTAATTACAACCTGCTAAAAACTGAAAACTAACGATAAAAGTGTCAACAATGATACAAACTTCAATTTAGTTTGGATATCGCAGCCCACGAACTTGTGCTAGTCTGTTATTGTCAAAATACACCCCTTTCGTTGATGACGATTTTCTGGCTGTATCAGAAAAATCGATGGAACCAAATTGTTTGCTTTTTCCATGGTCAACAAGAATATGTTGTTCAAATTTAGAGTTTATCTTTTTAGACATAACATTTGGGCCCCCTTCCAACTCCACCAAACTGATTTTTGAAGCAAACAAATTAAAACAGTGCCTGAAAATACGCCAGCATGCCAACCTTCGAAACATTCGATCCGTTATTATAGTCACTATTTCAAATAATTGATTTTGATATCCAATTCACAATGGCCGTACCTCCAAGGAGTGCTGCATTAAAAATAGTCTTACATTGATTCCAACAAAAAATCCTTGAAATATCTACATCGAAATTTGAATCACCCTGAATATAAAGCCTTCAGATCCTTGTTATCAAACAATTTCTATCAGATGGTACTAAGTGGTTTGTATTTTTCAATTGTTTTTTATCTCAAGCTCACTGAATTCATTCCATTATAGTCTTACTTTGATCCCAACAAAAAGTCCTTGAAATATCTACATCAGAATTTGAATCAACCTGAATATGAAGCCTTCAGATCTTTGATATCAAACAATCTCTCTCAGATGGTATACCAAATGGTTTGTATTTTTCAATTGTTTCGCATCTCAAGCTCACTGAATTAATTCCATTATAGTCTTACTTTGATCCCAACAAAAAGTCCTTGAAATATCTACATCAAAATTTGAATCATCCTGAATATGAAGCCTTCAGATCTTTGATATCAAAAAATCTCTCTCAGATGGTATACCAAATGGTTTGTATTTTTCAATTGTTTTTCATCTCAAGCTCACTGAATTCATTTCATTATAGTCTTACTTTGATTCCAACAAAAAGTCCTTGAAATATCTACATCAAAATTTGAATCAACCTGAATATGAAGCCTTCAGATCTTTGATATCAAATAATCTCTCTCAGATGGTATACCAAATGGATTGTATTTTTCTATTGTTTTTCATCTCAAGCTCACTGATTTCATTCCATTATAGCCTGACTTTGATCCCAAAAAAGTCCTTGAAATATCTACATCAAAATTTGAATCAACCTGAATATGAAGCCTTCAGATATTTGATATCAAACAATCTCTTTCAGATGATGCCAGGTGGTTTGTATTTTTCAATTGTTTTTCATCTCAAGCTCACTGAATTAATTCCATTATAGCCTGACTATGATCCCAACAAAAAGTCCTTGAAATATCTACATCAAAATTTGAATCAGCCTGAATATTATGAAGCCTTCAGATCTTTGATATCAAACAATCTCTCTCAGATGGTATACCAAATGGATTGTATTTTTCTATTGTTTTTCATCTCAAGCTCACTGAATTCATTCCATCATAGTCTGACTTTGATCCTAACAAAAAGTCCTTTTGAAATATCTTCATCAAAATTTGAATCACCCTGAATATGAAGCCTTCAGATCGTTGATATCAAACAATCTCTTTCAGATTGTACCAAGTGGTTTGAATGTTTCAATTGTTTTTCATCTCAAGCTAACTGAATTTATTCCATTATAGGAATGCCTAGTCATTCGATGAGATACGCGATATAATTCGGTTATACCAAAAATAAAGAATAATCGAGTTTCCCACGAAACATCAAATTACCTGTTTTCGATACTCGATTCCTACCACAATGGAAAATGCGTCTTCCCTCAATCCATTTCTCGTGATATATGGTTTTCGAATAGAAAAAGTATTCTCCCATGTCAGCAAACAGATCAAATTAGTTTTCCTTGTTTGGGTCAATTACTGGATTTTTCGGCCCTTTTTGGGTAGTGATGCGAGCCGAAACGAAGGAATGATTGCCTGCCAGCATGAGACTTTCCACTTGTAGAAAAACTAATAAATCAAAATAATGGTTTTATATCGGAGTGGGAGAGCTTCTTCCAGGTCGGATGGAATCATATTGATCGTTAGTCTAACTTATTGGAAAACTGAAACTTAAGGAGTCGAGCAGGCGAAATATTCAATGGAGTTTTTCTGCCAGAGACGATAATTCATGTGAAAATTGATTAAATATTAGCTGAACATCGACCTCAAAACATATATTTTTCAATTAATGGGAGTACCTAAACGGAATGAATTTGATTCTTCCATAACTCTTTTATAATTGAAATAATTGGAATTATATTTTGGTGAATGTTTTTCCGAATTCAGCAGCGCAGTCAGAATTTTGTTGATTTTCCATTGGGTGACATATTTTTCAAATTTCATTTCCTCATTTCTTATCAATTATTGATGAAGAGATTCCGATGAAATTCCGATCAGAATTTCGAAAAGAAAATGAATTGACGGGTTGTTTTTCGAATTATATTCTGTTCTGGATATTATAGTTGAATCAATTGCAAATGAGTCTGGTAAATATTTTGAAAGAAAATAAGATGAGCCAAATATAACGGAAGTGGAAAATCACAGAGGAATAAATGACAGTGAATATACTGTCAAAAAAACCCAAGAGGGCACTCATTATTTTTGGAACTCAAACATAATTTTCTATTGGAAATCACTATTATATTGGCATACCCACCAATTTTGTCTTAAAATAAATCAAAGTTAGTGCTAGTGTAAACACTGCGTTTCAACATTTCCATAGTGAAAACGATAGTGATTGACGAATCACATTTTAATGAAAAAGCAGTGCGCGCAAATCCGTCTTCAAACTTTCAAATCGTATAAACTGAGCTGTATAATCATTTTCTGAGTCAATGTATGGAAACAAATATTTGATGGTATACTTCAAGAAACTCCTGAGGGTATACACGAATTTTTCATTTATTCGCGGATGTTGAATTATTCATTTGGATGAGAAACTCGATAGTTGGTTGTACAAAAATGATGAACATTTCGTTTCACAACTGTCTGTGAAATACCAGCAATAAAATAGATAATGAAGTGGGCGGCAAGTTTTCTTCGTTTTTATAGAACGTGAAAAATTATATTCGTGAAAATAAATGTGAACTGCCTGCAGCTTTTAATATTGTCCTCCTGAAAAATAAAAAGGACATCATATATTCACTGGTTTGACTGTGCTTTTTACTTCTATATGAGCATCTGGGCAAATATGGGGTACTTACTATGTATATACGGTCATCGTATTTGTTGCGAATTTATTCAGGAGAGAAAATATGTTGAAGAATTAAACAATTCACGATTGTATATCAGCAATGTGATGTAACGTATATGAAAACCCAACTATGGAATCACTAGAAGCGAAATGCAAAACGTATTTTCAAGTTTTATACCCAATTATAATCTTGGGGAAATAGTTTTCGGATAACAGACGTGAGTCTTGCGAAGTTATTGTGCGGAACCTTAGATCATAACAGAATAAAGCATATCCGTAATTGGTATAGAAAAAGTTTTCGTTGTTGTTCAGATTATACATTGTATCGGGTGAATTATTTCTCATTGATTTTCTCCCGATAATGGTTTCAAAAGGCACGCACGTAGAATATCTTGATGATAACCTGAACATTTTTCTGACTCCAGGGCATACAGTTGGTTCTGGATTGAGAAATATTCATATAATGATTTTTTTTATCGCGGTAGTCTGCAGAATACTGAACCATGAGAATAATGTTTCTATCTTTACTCGATTCCATTTGAAATTGAGAATAATTGAATTATAAAGATATTTGAGAAATAAACTCTTTGAGGTAATTTAAGGATGGTTCTCTGAAACGTTGATTGGTGAGCCGAAGTATTCCAAATGAAATTTCTGAAAATAAATAACACCGACCACATTCACCTCTATTAATTTATGATGAGAACGTGAAATTCTATTATCTGAAGAATAGGATGGAAACTGTATTAGTATATTGTGAGAGGATATATCTGTTTCTTTTGAATTCGTGAATAAATGTGTAGGTGTAGGTACCAAATGTTGAATATCAAAGATGTGATAAATAAATTCATAAGAAAGATAAAGACTAACAACCTACATAATGAAATAATATTGAATGGTCTCAGACTAACATTTAGAATTACATTATATCAAGGTGAATTCTGTGATAATTATTTGCAAATCATGAGGAATAAAACAAGATAATACTAAACAGTATTCAAATATTTTATTCTTTAGTATAAAATGCGACACTACGTATGTCAATTAAAATGGTATGACATGTTTTTCATGCAAACAGATCCGTTCAGTATATCTTTTAATAAACATTCGTAACCTTATTTAAAATACTTATCGGTAATAATTCTGCTGCTAGGTAGATTATAAATGAATATTTACAGATTTTCGGTTATTATAATTTTGCAGTTTCATTTTGGAAATAATAAAATGAAAACTGCTTTTCATCAATCTGTAACTCTGAAATTATAATAGCTTAAAATATCTATGGAAAATTTTAAGGAAGAACTATACTACTGAAGTATAAAATTGTTTGGACTGAAAAATCAAATTTTTGAACGATTCTCATATTGTATCTCCTTTCCCCATAAAAAGTAAAACTGAGAGACCTCCATTAATGCAATCCCCCCTTTTTCTATCACGGCCCATTGCCCATCTTCTTGCTTGAGAATCTGTCCCGAAAAGTCCTGGCCGGCGTCTATATTCGCATCGAGTAGGCGTCGCCATAGCCGCCAATGCGATGTTGTCTGTCCCCAGTTATGTTTATTTGCTCAGAGGGCTTGGAATAACTTCGTCAGAGGGATATAATCGAAAATCGGAGACCGTGTTTGCTTTGTTGCCGAAAAGGCGGCCATGGATACACACGGTTTGTTGTTTCAACGGGCTGGGCTATTCACATCAGTTTGAGCACATGACAGTTGAACGAAATCAGAACACTGTCTACAAGTGAATATTAGTATAGCGACATAAAATATTGGGTATTTTCATCATTAGTGCTTGTATGCTACTTTCGTTTAATCCCGTATCCCACATCTCAGTACACACAAATCTGTCTGAAACATAATATGGGGGAACAACTATGCCTTAAATGACACATGAAAAGTTACATAACAGACACCAGTAAGAACTGATATTGATACTTGATTTGTTGAATCAAAAATATGTACATGAGCATTTTGCAGATACATAAATATTATGTAATAGGTACGATACGCGTACAGCACTTTGAAACATTATTTCTCGTATTCTGAGCTATTCCTGTTCGTATGTGTATATCTCATAAATGAAATACGATTCTCGATCACATCATAATTGCCTATTAGAAACATCTTTGGAGATCAATGTGTTGACATAATTGTAAAGAAAGTTGAAACAGGTGTCAAAGACATATTCCTCCTATTAGATATCATCAAAACATACATAACATCATTTTCATTCCAATTATTTAATGGAAAATCATGGTATTTTTATTGGGATTGCATAGGGAGCTTAATTTGTTCGAATATACAGCAATCAGTTAACAGAGATCAGTGAAGTACTGATCTATGGTTATTCTTATAAATGATACATACAGGATGATGTATATTCATTTAACGAGTTGAAAACAGTATTTCATCTGTACATTTGGTAATTTGTAATTTTGATCCTGGAAACGAATTATTAAAGGAAAAGTGGAGACCAGCATGCAGAATTTAAGTTATTATGTTGATTTTCTTAAGGAGACGAAGGATCTACAGTTTATACATGTGGAATCCAAACCACTCTGGCATTTGGGCTGGTAGAAACCCCATGTAAATGCACAATGTGAAGACCAAGCCCATCAATAACCAAATATTCATTTCTATTCATGCGAAGTTGGCGTTCTGTGTAGAATCGATGTAGTTGAACTCTCCCAAATACACAACAAAAAATAATAAAAACTAAAAAACTGCGCTGCGTCCAAATTTTATTTTTTTCATCTAAATCCGTTATTTGCTGGAACTATTGAAAATTTTAGTCAGGAACTCTAGAACTAGTATATCGAATCCACACAGAACTCAAAAAAAAATTGTTTTCGAAAAAAGTCGGCGCCAACTTCACATGAGTTTCATTTTTTATCACAATATCATTATACAGGGTCATTCACCTAACTGATTCATTAGATGTTTATAGAGAACCAAAAGAGACATCAATCTGAAATTTTTGTTACGGCCATTGCGTAAAAAAAGGACCCGACGGAATACATCTTTGAGTCCACTCATGTAAATTTATTTCATTTCAATATCCAGATGGAATTCACAATAAAATTTGATAGGATGAGTTTATCGCGAGAATAGTCAAACATCTATATACTTATCATCTTACAGCTTTGAATATCCCAAATATATCTTCAATACAATATTTTCTCATGATTTAACTCCATTCCAAAAATATAAAATATATAAATTTAAAAAAGCTTTAGATGATAATTTTTATGAAAAGTTGAAAACCTATATAACTCTTCTATTTGATTTGTTTTAATATGTCTGTGGAGAATACACTATTGTCTTACCCTGTGTTTTCACTAACTAGTTGAATATCCTTTTCGTTTTCTTGCAACCATCTGAAAGTTTGCGGAAGTTCAATCCTAGAGATGATATAAAACCTCGAATAAAATAACGTAATTCGAATAGAGGTTAAGTTGGGGCCATAACTCTGGATTTATCGGAGAATTAATCTTACTTTGCTTATTTGGCAAGATTACAGAGAAACCCTAGATAGAAATACGAGAGGTGCTCCACAGAATAATAACTCGAGCATTCATCCTACGTTTTCGTGATATACGATGTAAAAACATATTGAAGTCCGATGGTGAAAGATATTAGACTGTTCGATCTTTTGAATGGATTTTTTTTTCGATGAGGTAAGAATGCAGGATCCTTCTGATGTAAGGTATACTGTTACAATAGAAGCCTTGCATATCATCATATCGATGCATATTTTGCATCAAGTATATAAATGAACTGGACCTACCTAATAGTTTTTCATCAAGATCTAAATCTTTGACAAAATCCATTCCAACCCAATATGCTACGTTGATCCTGATATAAACTACGCAACACTAATTACGTCGCACCCCGAAATTTTGCCCCTGTTTAAATTTGAATAATTTTTTTCTTCTTTGAACAATTTGAATTCTGTTTGCACTGTTCGCTAGCTCAGTCCTTCAGCCATAATCTCGTACTTCTTCGATACATGAGGTTATTTCCATAAAATTGCTACAGGATGTTTTTTGGAACTGTACAAAATTTCGAAATTTTCAAAAGGATCCCAAAAGAAGAAAAATAGTTTTTTTTCAACTTTAACAGCAGAGGCATGAAGATTATCTCATTACCTTTAGTCATTTCCAAAATTGTCTTTTCTTTACAGAGTGATCTCAAAAAATCAATTTTTTGGTTTTGCAGTCATAACTTTTTTCCTCTTCAACCGATTTTCAAAATCTCAGGCTCATTTTGAAGTTGAAACCTCATATGAGAAGATTTGAAGATCAGAATTTACTCAAGATGAACATTCAGAATCGAGGGTTTCCTCAAAGGTGTCCCAAATCTGAAACACTCTGTAAATCCCGACTGGGAGGAGAATTAAATGAAAATCAACTTGTTTTCGGAAGGATCTTCCATTTTGGACACATCCAGATCTTCTTTTCTTTCAGTAGTCAAAAATTGTGCGTAAGAAAACAGAAATGAAACGCCATGTTCTAGAAAAAAAATCAGTTCAAAAAAAAGCATGGTCCGTAACAAACGTAACAAAAATCATAATGAGTGACTGACAAGACAATTTGACAATTACGTTCTCGTGAAAATAAAGACCAGGACAGAAAAAACTATTCGTAGGTCTTTCTTTTCTGAAGATATAAGACTTCATTAAAAAAATTCAAAATAAAAAAAATATCTGAATACAACAAAATTTCAGGGTAACTTTCTCACCCCCAATACAAAGTCTTCCATCATGTTTTGGATTTTTTTCAAAGAATTCAATTTTTTAGAATTTTTTTATCTCTTTGATCAACTTTTTCCGCTGAACACAGCTATGGGTACCGCTTGTCTCGATTCTGAAAAATAACTTTTTTTCGCCATGTACATCAAACTATGATACTTGGAGAACTCGATTTTGGGCGATTCTTAGTAGTTTTGTACGAAACTCACGAAAATTATATGTAAAAAACTCACAAAAATCTCCTTCCCCTTCATTCGTACCCAAAGTACCCCAAGGGGGCAAGGGGGGCGAAAGAATTTTTTTTTTTAATATTCGATCCCGATGTGGGGGTCAGGTGAAATATGTTCACCGATATATCTTACCGTTTGACCAGCAAAAATTTTTTTGGGGGGGAGGGGGTAACAATTTTTTTATTAGTATTTTTGGTGGTGATATTTTCGTTTCGATCAAACAACGTTTTGGATATTTTTCTTTTTTAATCGGGATTTCGAGGGAGATTTAGATTTGGGTCACCTTTGCAGAAACCCTCGATCTTTAATATTTATCTTCAGTCAAATCTAATCTTAATGTCTGTTCATGTAACGTTTCAGCTTCAAAATGATCCTGAGATTTTGAAAATCGGTTGAAGAGGAAAAAAGTAATGACTGCAAAACCAAAAAAATGATTTTTTAAGATCACTCTGTAAAGAAAAGTGATAAGAAGACAATTTTGGAAATGGCCAAAGGTAATGAGATAATCTTCATGCCTTTGCTGTTAAAGTTGAAAAAAAACTGTTTTTCTTCTTTTGGGATCCTTTTGAAAATTTCGAAATTTTGCACAGTTCCAAAAAACATCCTGTAGCAATTTTATGGAAATAACCTTATGTATCGAAGAAGTACGAGATTATAGCTGAAGGACTGAGCTAGCGAACAGTGCAAACAGAATTCAAATTGTTCAAAGCATAAAAAATTTATTCAAATCTTAACAGGGGCAAAATTTCGGGGTGCGACGTAATTAGTGTTGCGTAGTTTAGAATGAACATGATTTTTTTTAATAAGTAAGTTTATTGGATGATGGATGATATGTATCCCCAGAATTCCCCACACAGTCAGTCGATACGCTTGAGAAGCAAATTAGCCTCAAAAATAACAATAAATAAATAAAGATGCAATGAAGCTGAATGGGCTTGGAGACAATTGAATATATTGAACAATTAATAAAATGTTGACTTCCTATATCTATGTTGAAGGACTGAAAATATTCAAGAATTAGTTGTATTAGAATATACTATACTGACTGAAAGCAAAACCTGGCATATATAACGAGCGTAATCAGAATGTTTATTAACTTTTTCAATATTATATACCCAATCTTAATCTATCATCATATGGAAACCGGAAAAATATTCGGGAAATTCATTTCTCATGTTCAGATCTTCACATCGAACAGGTCATGATGATTCATATGAATTAAATGGAAACGGATATCACTTGTTTCAGGAGACCAGGAAAACTCCAAATTATTGAATTCAAAATCAGAGATACTTCATACTGAAGAAATTATTTAATATTTGGATTCCAAATGTTGATATTTTTCAAGAAGGGAAACCCCACCCCGTTGATTTCCAAGCAATTAGAATTCCGTTCACGTTCTGCCATTTTCCCTCAGTTCATTGTGCATTGCGATAAAAGACGAAATTTAATGTAAAACGCCATTCTAACAAATGAAATTGGTCCCAATCTATACATGAAATAAATTTCAACGCGGACATGTGAGAACTCGATATTACGCACACGTTCCCCCTTTTGTCCCTCTAGTCGTCTCCAGTATTGTGAAGTATACAGGATCCTGTGAGCGTGATCGAAGCTGGAACCTTTATATTCCAGCAGGATTCCTGTGAGTCCTGTGACAGAATCGATACAACGGGCAGAGATAAGTTACCCACCAACGGGTGGGAATCACAGAAATCTACCGACTCAGTGTCACTCGCGCCATCTAGTATGCTGAGGCGAAACTACAAGTCTGTAGCAGTGGTGAAACTGTGGAAAAATCGATTTGGAGGTTCGGGAAAAACTTTATAGATGTCGCCACCAGTATCGTGATCAGATGGAAAATTTGTATTGATAAAATTTCTACTTGATGATGTTGTTTGGCGTTTTTTTTAATCGTTGATTGATATATATCAATATAGGGGTATTCGAATTCGACGCTCATAATTTGAATCTAGAAAGCCCTAAAAGATACGAAGTAGTTCAAGGGGTAGAATAGCAGAATTTCAATCTCATTAATATAATGAAAGAATATCTACGATAGCTCCTCTGGTTTTCAAAATATTTGGAAATGATTAAATTCTTGAATTATCTATTTCTATTATTTTCTTGCTTCATTACTGGAGATAAGAACACCAATACTGAAAGCGCTTCTTTCGTGTTGTCAGGGTTTGGTTTATAGTGAAAAATATGAAAAAAGATGTATCTCCGTATTTGAAAAAAAAAAGTAGGTCGCAAAAAGTGACAATGAAGAATTAGTGCATATCCAATAATAAAGCAAGTAAAATATTGAATTTTATAGAAGAATGTAGTTTTTTCCAAATATTGCATGAGGGAGGGGAGTTACAATGAAAAAAATAATAAGCATACATTTTTTTCACAATTAGAACTTTTTCGAGATCATAATGATGAGCATCGAGTTTGAACATCCTGTAAAATGTACATGACCGCTGGAAAGTTTGAATTATTAAACTTCACAAAAGCTATATTACCTGGTCCTCAATCCATTGTATATTGTAATCCATTGTATATTTGATTGAATTGAATAAATTGTTTGAATGTCGAATTTCGACATTGTTAACTATCACAAAAATTGATTTGTGGTCTATGATATTGTTAATGCATATTCAGGAAGTGATGTTTTCTATAACAATAGCAATGTATATGTTCAATATATCCAGAATTACACAAGTTATTCGAGAATCTATATACGAATATACATTCAAATCCAGGATTACCACACACAGTGTTCTCTGAAATTTTAAATGCCACATATGCATGTAGATATCAAAGAATGATCCAGAATACATGCGTTTTCTGTCTGAACTGACTCTATTACTAGTAGTTTCAACCTTGGAGCAGGTGCAGAATGTTGGATATTATGTGTATTGCCGGTATATTTGAATTGGAATGGTTAGTTTTCAGAATTTTGAAGACATGATCTCGGCTATTGAGAAATTCAAGTCATCGGATTCGTCTACAAACCGTGCGTATTCGTTTTCGTTGTCTACGTCATTGGTTTCAGGATTCTAAATGACTTTACCCATAATGTAAGCGGCTATGGAAACATTCGCGTTTTATTTGTTACTCCGATGGTTCATAATAAATGTAAATAGTTGTAAGTGTTATTAGAGAGAGTGACATTCAAGAATAAACCGTGAAAATAACTTTCAGTTTTCATTCAGTTGAACAGAACATAAAATAGTAAATTATGATACAAGTTTTGTAAGATGCTATTTTGTCTCACGCGTTGTTCGTACTAGTGAATAAGTGCGACAACGTGTCTTATAAAACGTGTGTCATATGAAATTTTTTCTATTTTGAATTAATTTGAAAAAAAAAATTGATTCAATATCGATAATTAAGAGAAACATATTTGATTGGTAACAATGATGAGATTGAAATAATTAAAATCTGACGAGCAAGCGTAAAGCCCAGTTTACAGTTTTGATTATTGCAATATCAGCGGTGAAAAATTCAATGTTGTTATTGTTTTCTGCACGATTGGTCATTCTTGACTGTTTACCGTGACAGGTTTTACGTCAGTAGGTGACATTAAGGTGACGGTAAGTAATCCAACTCGACGGTAAGTACTCCAACTCGACGGTAAGTAATTCACTTACCGTCGAGTTAAAAAATCTCTCAATTTTAATTTATTTTTATAAATTATAATGGTATCAATCGTGCAAAAAACGTTATAAGCATGTCGAACGTTAAGGGTAACCGATCTCAGACAATAATTGGAGTCGTCGCTCCGTTCCTCCTCCAAACAATTATTGTCTTCGATCGGTATAAAACCCTTACCGTTCTCCATACTTAATATACTATTATTGGTCAATTCAGATCAAATTACACTCTGAATTGAAATATATCAATTAAAACATTGAGTTTTTCACTGCTAATATCACCAAATCCAAATCGCTCAGAAGTAAACTGGGCCTAACTCTTCTGACTTTCATTTGACAGTTCGATTGTATCAATCTCCGAGTAATGAAAAATGCGTATCGAAATAGAAAAAATACTTTATTTCGTGCCGGCTTACCTATTATTTTAAGCTTATAGGTATCGTCATAGTTACGATATCAATAAAGAGGGTCATAACTTCAAAAATTGTATCGTTATGGGATCAGAGGAACTCTGACAGAATGCAAATGGTCAGGTTACAAAATGTAAAATCGGAGGAATCAAAGATCCATTGTGGTGTTCCTCAAGGATCAGTACTCGGTCCTGTTCTCTTTCTATTGTATTTGAATGACTTAGCAAGTATCGATATCTTAGGAAAGTTTACAATATTTGCTGATGATCCAACTATAATGTGGCACGAGAATGACATATATGCACTGATTTAGAAAAAGTAAAGAATTGGTGTAATGCCAATTTTCTATGTTTCAATGCAAATAAAACTAATATTCTGACTTTCTAGAGAACAGAACAATTATTAATAAGTCAAATACTTAGTTCTTGGGCATAACTCTAGATAATAAATTGAAATTTAATAATCATATAACGTCCTTGAACAAAAAACTAGCTAGCGGTTGTTTCGCTGTCCGAATAATTAGGAAGGAACTTGGGTTTTCGATTGCTAAAGCATCTTATTTTGCATTGGTTGAGTCGCATTTGCGATATGGTATTCCTTTCTGGGGCTTCTGTAGCCAACAACTGTTTAATTCCGTTTTTGTAATGCAAAAAAGAGCAATACGAGTTAAAAACTCCGATCATTGCAAACCTCTATTTCAGCTTCACAAAATATTAACTTTGTACAGCATCTTCATACTTGAATCTGTATGTTTGATGAAAAAGAAAAATCTAAATATGACAAGACTTAGAACACACGAGACACGTCAAAACAACAACATACCTTTGCCGATTCGAAAATCTTCTTTGTAACGAAAAATTCATTAATGTTTGAATGTAAAAAAAAATTCCAATTAATTTGAAGCGAATGTCTGACTTATATAAATTTCGGAAGGCAGTTATAGATATATTGTCAACGAAAGCATACCTACTATTGCCTTCAAGAATATTACAGTGACAAATGGTGATAAATATCGTAAACATTTAGAAGGTTTCATTATTTTAATGTGTTTGTAGTACCTATAATATATTGTGATTTTATAAATTTTTTTATATTTATTACTTTCTTTTTTAAACCAATATTTATAATGCTAGTATTTAACTTCTACTACTTATCTTGTAACTCTTCTGTATGTAATAGTATAGTTTAATGCTTTGTCAATTAGTACTTTTTCTAAGACAATAAAGCATATTTTTGATTGATTGAACTCTCTTGGGATCGCAGAGATGCTATAATTTCCTCTATAAAAACGAGTATCATAGCAAAAAAATAGCAACAAACAAATTCCTGATTCGAATATACTGAGGAGATGATAAATTGAAACATTTATTTCGTTAAAATCATTAATGAGCCTTAATAACCTCAGGCAATAATTGCTGTCCCTTGGGACGCAAACTTTGTCATCGGTAATCAAGGCCCTTATAATTCCCTTTATACATAAATAACCATGATATCAATAATGCTTCCTGATATAAGTCGCTACTAGATCTGAGCTCTGATTCCTATGGAAATGGCAGTGGACAAATGGGAATGTGAGACGTAATCATTTTAGTTCAATTACATAATTACTCAGACAACTTGAATATACCAGACAATCAGATTCTTTCACTGTTTCCAGTTGTTATTCTGCCCAAGATTCCGAGACTAGACAATAAAGATGGCGCCAAGAGTTCGTTCGGACTGAAAACTTTCTAACTACACAAAGTAGTCGGTATAATTAGCTGAAAACTATTTCTTATTGTACCCGATCGTGGTATTAATCGATGTCCCAACCTAAAAAAGTTCGGAGTTGCTGCGATAGTTCATTTTGCTTTATTGGAGAACGCTGAGGAAGTGCCACAAAATAACTTGCTGTTCGATAATAGCTTCCAGATATTTTCAGGCGAATTCAACCTTGGAAAGCTGTCTGGCGATATGAAATATGAACACCACGCCATCTTTGCTTGACATCTTAATTAGTTCATACAACATCCTAGAGATGAAATATACGGAATGGAAAAAAGAAAAATGAAAAGATTCTGATTCCCATACTGAGAAACACTTCTCCGTATTTCACTACATAAAGTAATTCCTAGTTTATTATATTATGAACCCAACGGCGTTTTGCGTCAGTTGAAAAAAAGCACAAAAAGTTGTTTTTCTTCAAATAGATCGGATAAAATATTATAAGAGAGTACTTGACTTCAGAAATAAATAAAATAAATGAATAAAATTATACTAGTGAGGAGAGCGATCCATTTTGCAAGAGTGAAATAATGTTGTTAAATCTCATTTGTGTGAAGTGTACACTATCAGAAAAACATATTTTTTGATAACTACTTTTGATCTTGAAATTTTTCGTAAACTAAGAGAAATTAATCCGATGAAAAAAACTCTCTTGTTTTTAATGTTGATAAATTTTTTTATCTATAATGTATATTATTTCAAAATTGAACTATGGAAAACTTTCAACAGATGAAGTTACGTTAGCCTGCCGCCAAGTTCCGAAATAAATCATAAAAAAGTTTTTTCTGGAGACTTCTGTATATTTCAAGGTTATTTCGAGATTTTTATTTTCAAACAACTCGCCACAAAACGAAACAAAAGTTATCGCAAAACTGAAAACAAAGTTTTGTTCCGGAAGAAAACTGAACAAAATCCGCTACATTCATATTTCTCTGCGAAATTATAACCACATCTCTTTGGCAAATACTCCCGACGAACATAAATTTTTTTCTGCTCTAAAATGTTGAAATTCCTCATTTTCATGCAAATAAAATAAGCCGAATTTTCCAAAGCCCTTCCTGTGTGGGATTTCCGTGCCAAAACCATAAATCATGCCGCGTTTTCGTGCGATTTTCAACCATCAAAACTATTCCCCGTCCTTTTGTGGGTCAAATGATTCATACACTGCTCCCCTTGTCAACCGAAGTTCAGATATTTCAAACTTGATCTATTTTACATAATTGAATCTTGTCTACACAACTCGCTTTATCACGTCTTATGTCGGGGGATATTTGTTCATAACCAGTGTATACAGTTGGGGCTAACTTTGAAAATGATCATGTCACTCATACCCACATATGAAAATCAATGATTCCTTGAGCCCAGCAATAGTAGGTATATTACACAACAAGTGTGGAAAGTGACATATTTCACACGAGTAATCGTTTAGCACGAGCCGCGTAGCGGTGAGTGGAGTGCGGAAACGTAACGAGTGAAGGAAATGCACTTTCTAACGAGTTTTGTACACTATTTTTCCTACGACTCCGAATACTTTCATGACACCATACGCCTGCTAGCGCCAGTAATCACGCAACCAGGAATACAGAATCATAGAAGTTCGTGGTGCTTAAGCGCGTACGACTCGTACAAGTTACTCGAATTAGTGCGTCCTTGACTCCTTGCAAACATCTGTGATACCAAAGATACTGTGATATCAAACTGATGCAAGCAGCAAGCCGCGCATAAAACTGTAGCCGCGTACTCTTTTGAATGATCTAACCCTCTGTCATCAACATCGAAATAGTTCCAGCAAAGAATATAGGTTCCAGTTTTAAAGTGAATTCAGAGGTTATGTATCAGACACATTGAAATCAATAGATAAAGAGTTCTTGGTATAATTCAAAACGAGACAGAAAATTCGATAAATAATATGAATTTGATTTGAGAACGCTTATATTGACACAATATACCTAATTATTTCTATATCAATTCAGGCGACCGTTGTGATATTTTTCATAGTTCTTTTTTCTTTCAAATAAACAATACCATGGTGATATGAGCTACTTTCTGAATAACAAAACAGTGGATTATTGACGTTTTCATACGTGGTCGTAGAAAAAATGGTTTCGAATAAATGATACCAGGATTCAATGATGATGGAAATGAGATCTTGAAATTGAAGAAATATATGTTTTCCACCAATCTACAGATTTATTCTGCATCCAATCTCTATTGTGATTGTGTGATTTTGTTGTAGAGTATGAGAATAAAGAGAATATCCATGTGAATATGAGTTCATCTAGGATAGAACTTATTAGCAGAATTACGTAGACACCTCAGAAGGTTTACCCCTATTTCCGGAATGCAACTCAAGTCTACTTCAAAATATTGCAGCTTCAGTCGTAATGAATTCACTTCTTCAGATTCTAGTGAAGGTAACAACCTACTTACCACAAAGATGCAATTTTCCCTTCGACACTTCAAACATGGCTATTGAAATCGTATGATACTTTGAACATACGCACGAAGATATCCGATAAGAAAAAATGAAATAACCTCGAAGTGATGATCAAACCGGATCAGACCATGTCGTATCCAAATCGTTTCTGAATCGGCATTATCGCGGTGTAAGCGGCTTTTTTGTTAATCCCTCTCCCACGAAATCGCTCAGAAATATCAGGAAGACCCTGCTCTTGTGGCCATCACATTTGCACAAACAAATATACAAAGTATCGTGAGGTTTGATGTCCTTAAGGGAATAGCTGACCCAATGGGTCACTGTGGAGGCTAACACAGTGTTGCCAAGTGGCAGGTTTTGGACTTACAACATGAAAGAATTAATATGACACTGAATATTGAGTCTCAATGAACTTTTTCTTGTTTTGCTTTGTACATTAATTAGCATCTTCTGTATGACCAATGCAGATGAATATAGCTGAATGAGGATGATAGTTACTTGGAGGATATATCAAGATAATCAGCAAACAATGCTCAAGACTTCCAGAAATCAAGTCATGTGAATCAAATAATGTCTCAATGAGATGAGTTGTATATGAATATAATTCTAGTGGCCCTTGGCTGAGAGTTCTTTCAGTCTTCACCTTCATCTTAATTTATCTTTTGTTTCTTCGTTCCAGCTCTTGACTACTTATCTCAGGTCTTTCTTCCCTTTCTTTCTTCTTGTATCTCACCCTTCCATGTACACTCTTCTTATCTTTTTTCACCTTACAGCCTGAATGATGTTCGGATGATTGTATAACAGGCAGTGATACAGTACCGTGATGAAAATTCTCATTCATAGAAACGTTCGAAACGAGTACCAAACTCTTGCTCTTGTATATCTGGAGCCTGATGTTGCCATCAACACAGAAATGAAATGGATGGTTCATTATCTTTCTCCACTTTTATAGAGACGCATGTTTTGGAAACTGTTCCTCACGTTATGTGATGAGTTCAGAATGGAAGGTAGATAATTTATGCTGTTGTTATAGCCATATATTATTTGAATTTTGCGCCTTTCAACGCCACCTAGTTGACTTGACGTGTGATAGACTTTTGAATTTGACAGACGGCAGAAATCATGTTCTGTTTCAAGCTGTCGTGTTTAGAGCGATCTGTTCTGTAGTCTAAGTTCCGGTTCAGTCCTGACGATCAAAAATGGCGAATGTGAAAGTACAGTAGGTATATTTAAAATTAAAAGTAAGACATCATTTTGTGTAAATGTTTTATTATTGATAATACACATTATGAAAACGAATTCAACCTAGTATCAACGGATGAATCCGTTTGGGCAACATGGCATTCGTCTCAGATGTGTTAATAGGGCGGTAAAATCCGGACGATTCATCGAGGGGCACTGCTGGGTCCGCATATTGCTAGCTGATGGAACTGCCGAAGTTCGGGTTTTCCAGGGGAAACCGCATCCGTGTTTTGAAGGGATTCACGGAGAAGTTTCCCGTTTCGCATAGAGCGGGAGGTGGGCGACACTCTCGAAACGTTGGAAATGGGTTCACAACTCCAGTGAAGTTAGTTACGAACAATTTCCGTGATGGTTTTGGATTCGCAACAGTATTACATCAATATCCAGATTTATTCCAGATAGTGTTTGGGATCACGATGTAATCTGATCTAGCTTCTTCTGTTCTAGAGATATACAGGAAAAAATTATAAATATCACACAATGTATCGATTTTTTTTCTGAAATTCGATGCATTAGTGTACCGAACGAACCCAATAAGAGTCACTAAACCTCTTTGACCTGTACACATCATGAAGTGGAGCTTCGGAGACTGTAGCTCATAAATATGCATCAAATTAACCAGAAAAAAAAACACAAGATATTTAAGAAACCAAGTACGTATTTTGGCAACTAAGTTGCAATCTTCAGCAGAAGAACCAATGAAAATAACATGCCAATACAATAAATGATGGCTACCTCATTCAAACCAACCTTATTGTTTGCTTCTATGAATCGAACTATATATTGGCTTATGTATAGAAGAAGTGGTGGTTAATACGAAATATTGTCATAATATCTGTTGCCATAAAATTTGTTGATGGTTCATATTTGGCATCGTCGAATGTTTATGACGTTTCTCTCGCTCTCACAATTATTCGGTCATAAATCAGAACAAATGTGTTAGTATGGTCGAAAACAGTTAGAGGCGAACAGTGAGAATGTTCAATGAGCTGCCAATCAGTTTAAGAAATCATTTGAAAATGTTTATATGTGACAAGTGTTATTACAGTGTTGGTGAACTTGTTGGCACATAGTTATTAGTCATAAGTTTTATTCTTTTTCCATGTGACGAGTACCATACAATCTATTTAATTGTCTCTAAGGATAATAATAGTTATTTATGTATCAAGGGCGTAAAATAGGCTGTTATGGACCGTAGCGTGTAAGTAATAGCCTAAGCGATAGCGAGGGCTATTAACACGTCTAGTTCCATAAAAGCAAATCACGCCCGAATTACATACAACATTTTATGCACGACCAGTATATTTCATTGTAAATACCTCTTCACTTCTCAAGCAAGATAGGAATATATCACCGATGCAGTGAGGTTCAGATTATATCAGAAAAATAAATCAAGAAGTGATGGAATCCACGTTACCATGGTTATTCAGTCAATTTTTCCATAAGGAATAAATAGGCTAGTAGCCATATTTGCTGTCAAAACAGGCAATGGTCAGTTCAAAATGCAATCCAGTGATGAAGAGAGAGGGAATTGCACTCCACCACAAATTAGTAAGGCAGCTGAGAATGCAAAGTTGAGTTTGCTGCCTACTAAATCAAATAAAATATACGATGAACTTTATGATGAATTTGTGAGCTGATGCAACGGAAATAATGTGAAAAATAAGAACTACACTACTACTTCTATGTGGTATGTGGTCATATTATTCCATGTTGAAAGCTACTTTGAATGTAACTGATAATCGAGATATCAGTAAATATACAAGATTGACAGCTTTTTTAAAACGCAAATCCGATGGTTATAAACCAAAGAAATCCAAGATTCTGAGTAGAGCAGAAATTTAATTATTTTTGAGGGAAGCACCAGATGATTTGTATCTTATGATGAAAGTAAGTCCTATTTTCATGTTTCAATAATGTTGAGAATATTAATCTGGAAAATTTGTTGTAGGTAGCACTGATTTTTGGTAGGTATATGTGGAGCATGCCGCCGCGAGGAATTGGCAAATATCACAGTAGATGACATTCTAGATTTAGATACATTTTTACGATAATAAAGTTTGGGTCTGATCATATTCTTTTGTAGATATAGAAATTAAGATAACTGTGTATTACTAATCACAATTTAAACATAGATATCCTGAATTATATAGGAAAGCTCATTACGAGTTACCTAAACCTTGACTCTCAATATACCTATTCTATATAGGTTACTCATAATGGGCACTCCTGTACTTTAATTCAGGGCATACAAATGTTTTGATCATTTTGAATCATTCAAAATCTTCGGAATATAGATTTCCGTTGATGATATGGCAGAGAAATTTAGTTAAGCGCCTGCTCAACTAATTTATTGTCAAGCGGGCCATTTTACGCCCGGTCGTGCATAAACGTATCTTACATCTATATCTACAATGATGAGGAAGTAGATTTTCGAATCGGAAACAGTGTAAAGGTGTTAAGTTTCTGAAAAAAATGATCATAGACTCATTTTGGATGGAATGAACAGTAAGCTATCTGATGTGACAACAAATAATTTATTATATTGCAGTTGCAGATCGATATCGGTACTGATGTTTTTCTAATGTTTTATAATCTCTCCAACCCTCATTGCGATATATTCAATGAAATTTGAACTAGTTTTCTTGTTCACAATGCAGACTAGAAAACAAATGACGCGATGAAATTTAATGGCATACATAAAATATCTTCGTTGACGGTCAACATTGAAAGGAATAAAAGGTATAAAACTAAGGGTAGAACAAATCGTGGCATAAGTATAGATCCCAACTTCCATTAAAAGTCTTTTATCACCGCTGTTCCACAAAGGAATTGTCAATCAAATGCTCTTTGGAGACCTTTTTACTGGAATTAGTGATGTATCTCTGGTGTACGTCCACTGTAGGCTCAAAGTGGAGTGACAGAAGATCAAAAGAGAAGAAGAAATGCCCTGAATCGGAATCGGTTCCACAACTTCCACACAACATTCTAGGGATGCTATAAGGACAAATTTCTTGTAATAATTGGAAATCACCTTCTGGTGATTCATTTATGTTGTATAAATATTGAAATCACAGAGCACTAAGAAATATTTCGACGAAGCTCTGTTGCGATTTCTATATTGAAAGTAATGGCAATTTAAAAATTTCAAATGAAACACCTTGTTTATAGTACCTTTAAAATCATAATCTCCATCAACTTTCTAACAACTTCAAATAATACTTCCCTATATGTTACCGCTTTCGAAATAAAAATCAATTTCATTTATTACTCCGGGCATGACATAAAAATATGCTCATATGTTCGAGTTATGTAATACTATGAGATCGCCTGTATAATGAACATGTCAGGAGTTCCTCTTTTTATGACAAGGTTTAGTATCTCGTCTGTTAGTATTCATAATGCAATTATAGTGTACGATACCACGTAGAACATGGAACACAAAATTTTATTCGGACGTAACCCCATTTGCCAAAATATTATGCATTATGCCGCGCATACAAACTTCTTTAATCTCGCAATAGCGAGTGAAAAATATGAAACGCCACGATAGGATTCATCGCGTTTTCCACTTGATGCAAATGAAAATAAGCGAGATGGCTATCTTCCGGGTCATGTCGAGATGTGTTTTTCATAAAGCAGAATTTTATATTCTTCACGCGCGCTGCGTACAGAAAAAATCGCTCATCGTGGACGCTTCTGATGATCCTCAGTTGATGCAGGAGGTCATATTAAATGTCAAGTGATGATAAACGGCAATTATGAAGAATTTGTCCGGCTTAGGCACTTCGCAAATAGCTACCTCGACGAGGTATCTCGTCAGGATGACTATGAAGCGCAGAGTTAGTATATTCCACTCGCATCAAACAGCGTACTTCTAATATCAGCCTATTGAACCCATACTGAAACACCGAAAAATCCGTCTGAAGTGTATCATGCAGAGGACTGACTCCGATTCGCGAGGGATACATCATTTTGGATAGACTGATGGTTCCAAGATGAAGTGTACATTATAGGGCTCAGTTTGTGGCTTTCAGAAACCCTTGGTTACACCTCAACTAAATATATTTTAAGCAGAAGTACATGTTATAGAAATATGTACCAAGGAGTGCATCAGAAGTTGCATCCGATACAGAAATCTATATCCTATCAGCACTGAAAGTTCTGAAGCCATGCACTTGTTTAAGCTGACTTGGGATTGCAAACAATCCCTGATACAACTGGCAGCAAACAACCAGGTCACAAGGGAGTTGGGGGTAATGAGGAAGCCTTGGCCAAGAAGGGACAAACACACAATTTCCTGACCCAGAATCCTTCTGTGGAGTATCCTGATCCCACTTGAAAGAAGAGTGTCGACGCTGAGAAAGATATGAAATAAATCTCACTGGAATGAAGTACCAGGACAAGAAAAGCGGAAAATCCGGTAAGCTTATATCACCAAGAAAAGCTAAACAGCTTCTCGAGTTAGACAAGAAATACTTGAAAGTGGTAACGGTACTCCTCAATGGACACTGCCCTCTGAGGTGCCGCTTTTACGAGTACTTCGTTGAAATGGCTGATATTCTCCCTAGATATAATTTTGAGCATTAATTGAATCCATCGAGATAATCTCCCGAATCAAAAATTAGTTTCATAGGTCCTAGAATCATTGCAGTAGATCTGCATAACTTTTTTTTATGTTCTGGTTCTCACGAACAGAGATGTCCTGTTATGTTCAAAGAACATCGTGAGAACCAAGGGAAAAAAGTATGAGTTGGTGTTCTTCTTGAATTTCTGGAGATGGTATGCCTCTAATGCTAATGGGGGAACTATTGTTGATATTTCAGAAAAGCATTTCCCATGAAAATATCTATAAAATAGAGATGAATCGCCAACTTTCCTACGGTGTTCCAGAGAAGTGAGTGAGTTTGTAAGCGAGGCAATACCGACGAGACGAATTTCCGTTTTTTGGACAGAATCCAATAGTTTCAGGATATGTTTAGGTGCCGCACTCTAAATATGGGAACAGTATTCCAGGACAGGTCGGATCTGTGCCTTATGGCCATAAGCAGCTAACTGGGAGTGAAATAGCTCTTGGCTCGAAACGGAAAACCAAGTTCTTGGAATGCACTTTTGGCAATGGACCTCACGTGATTTTCCCAAGAAAGGTTATTGCTGATAGTAACGCCAAGCATCGAAATGGATTACTTCAATGGTATGGTTACTCCTGACTGAATTATGTTGGGCACAGTAAAATCGGCTTTTCTAGAGAAAAGACATGCTTGTGTTTTGTTTGCATTCAAGTCTATACCAAGTTATTAGATCCCCACTCGAGATCCCACTCCAGCAATCGAACGGAAGGTTTACCTCACTTTGAAGAAATATCAACTTTATTTTTCAGATAAGGAGAGATCATCGTTGACACCACATCACAGCAAACCACCTCACCTATATGGACTGCCAAAGATTCATAAAACAGACGTCCCACTCAGACCGATCATCAGCTCCAGAAATTCAGCCACCCACAAGCTAGCGAGATTCCTACTACCGATCATCCAACCACTACAGGGAAACACTCCATCCTTCGTGAAGAACTCCAGGCACTTTGTTGAGATCCTAGAGAAAATTGAAGCTACACAAGGAGACCAACTCGTCAGCTTCGATGTAGAAAGCCTTTACACCAACGTTCCTGTCGGAGAAGCACTTCAAATAATCAAAACAAAACTTCAGAGCGACGAACACCTCGGAGATAGAACACCAATACCAGTAGAAGGAATTATGGATCTCCTAGAATGCTGTCTTCGGAACTGCTACTTCCAGATTAAGGACTCTTTCTTCACTCAAGATGAAGGACTACCAATGGGATCACCGCTCTCGCCGGTAATAGCGAATATATATATGGAATGGTTCGAAACATTCGCCATCGACCAAGCACATAAAAAGCCGCGAATCTGGTTGAGATACGTTGACGACACATTCATAGTGTGGAACCACGGAGACGACGAACTGGACACCTTCCTACAACACCTCAACAACGTGAGACCTTCCATCAAATTCACCATCGAGAGAGAATCCCAAAACGAATTGCCTTTCCTGGACGTGAAAGTGAAGAGAACAGACAACAAATGGCAAACTTCTGTTTACAGGAAACCAACTCACACAGGACAATATCTCAACAATGGATCCAACCATCACGGAGCTACGAAAAGGGGCATAGTGAAAACTCTGATTGATCGTGCCTTCAGCCTCTGCAACAACGAGAAAAGCCTAACTTCCGAACTGGACCACATCAAGAGAGACCTCTACCAGAACGGCTATTCAAGGAAATTGGTGGAACAGACGTTGAAGAGCAGGAAACAGAGGATAATCCAAAAAGAAGAAGAACCGCAACAACCAACATTGTGCCTTCCCTACATCAAAGGATTGTCAGAGAGAATCAAGAAGATTGGATCCAAATACAAGATCAAGACCTGCTTCAAATCTGGAAACACCATCCGCAGCCAACTCACCAAAACCAGACCAACGAACAAAAACAGTGACTCCAAGAATTGTGTTTATCGAGTACCATGCGAATGTGGCAAATCATACATCGGAGAAACCAAGAGACCACTGGAAACCAGAATCAGCGAACACAAGAAAAACACCCAACGAGGAGAAACCACCAAGTCAGGAATCGCAGAACATGTGTGGACCCACCAACATAACATCAAATGGTCTGAGGCAGAAATCATCCATAGAGAAGAACACTGGTTCAAGAGGAAATTCAAGGAAGCAGCATACATAATGAATAATAACGCTTTCAGTCAACCAAGCGTCGAGATCCGCAACACATGGAAACCGCTGATTAGCCGAATCAACCGGTTACGGCTCACTGAACCGGAAAATCCCGCCATAGCTGACCTATAAATACCCCCGTATCCCAGGACTTTGTTAGTTCTCACCTGAAGACGATTGTAGATACACACAATCGAAACGTCGTGACAAACTCGATTTGAATCTTTCTCATAATTTTAATTCTTTATTCATTCATTTTATTTTAATTTTTAATTCAACTTTTCTTTTTTCAGGCTATTGATTTCTAATTCAACCTTTCTTTTTTCAGGCTATTGATTTCTAATTCAACTTTTCTTTTTCAGGCTATTGATTTCTAATTCAATTTTTTCTTATTTTCAGGCTCATCGACTAGTTAAACTCCCATTTAAATCTACAATTTTCGACTTCATATATACTAACACTAATACTAACCTGATTTATTGATACTCGAATCTTCTTGATTCGATAAAATAGTTAATTTTTATTCATCACTTATTTCGTTTTTTCAGCATAACTCATCTTTTCTTTTCTCAGGATTCAAATCTTCATACCTTTAGACAATGGAAGTCCGAAACTTTTCTTCACAACTCGAGACATTGTCAGCCACCTTCAAACAAAAAAAACCCACTCGAGAAGTGTTATTTATTTTGTTAACATTTCTTCCTTGTTCATTTCTGGTTTGACTACATAGCAGAAACAATGATGAATTCTTACCAGGCAGCAGAAGGCACTACTCACCATTGGTCCCCATTTTCCATACCACGAGATGATAATACGAGGTCCATTGGAAAAATTGCTCAACAGAAACTTGGTTGCATTTTACTTCGCAAGAATCTCATGAGTTCACATATGCTGAAGCTACTAGATTATATTAAGAGGAAAGTTATTTTTTTGGTCGATGGTCATTGGAAATCATGCCTTTATCCCACTATGACTTATTTCTGGCAGACTTGACAATCATAATGAAAACTTTATTGGTATAGTGAAAAAAATGTACTGGCGTCTCTAGAGTTGGTTGATGCATGCGATGAATTTTATTATGAGAACTGATGCTCAAGTAATGTAATATCCAGAAAAGCCCGGCGACCAGATAACAAAAATGATGGATACGAGAAACATTATCTTTTTATCGACATTAGTCGACAATTCGAATGCATCCCAAACCTCAGCTACTCGATCATTCACATTTGTGTCGTCGAATGTCAATCCATGAAGCATTTTTAAAATGTTCACTTCACATTCGCTCATCGCTATTCCAGAGGTACGCTTTCGCATTTTCCCAATATGCGAAAAAGGCGGGAGAGCAATTTTCCCTATTCCCATTAATACTACACCGAATGTCCTAATTCTGAAACGACAAATTATGTGAGGAATGTTGTGGATTTCCAAACACCAAAATCATGGATATGTAGGATGTTGCACGATATATTGAGTAGTGAGTAGTTGAAGTATCTGGATAAAAGGCTGAGTGGAAATTTCGTTTCGTAAGTTGGTATCCATGTTCAGGAACAAGTAGTGAAAACTGTTCTATTCCAAATTAAATAATTCTTATGACTTCACTTCAAACTAGAATATTTCCCTACAGGTATGTTCATCCTTCAATCCCTTCAATTCAAAAATCTCTATAGTAAAATATTATATATACAGGGCTATTCAAATTCGTTTCTGGACATGGGGATCTCGTAAACGATAAGAGATAGAGTGTCGGTTAAATTTTGACAAAGTTGCGTATTTTAGAGACCTATTCAATGATGTAATAAAATCGAATTTAGCTCTTTTGGTTCTGGAGATATACAGGAAAAACCAAAAAATCCCAAATTATTTATTTGCCTGTATCTTCTTTATTCGCAGACATATTGAAAATCTATCCACATTTTGTTATTGGCCCTTGATGTGGGCTATCAGAATATGTTCATGAATCTTTTATACAAGGTGTCATCTGACTTGGGCCACCCCCATCTTTGAATTTTTAAATACGGACCTGTATTTTGGTTGTAGTTTTTGGATCGTCGACGTTCACTTCCAATTTGACGAAACGACCTAAGTACAACATGTTTAAAATAATAAAAATAATATCCAAACTCTTTGGTAAAGTATAGAAAAAACAAAAAAAAAACATAAAACTCGTGATTGATATAAGGTATTATAATAATTACAGCCAGTTTTTCAAACCTTAAATGCCAAATGGCACAGTCAGGGAATATTCCCCAATTCGGTTTACTACAGTAAATGCAAGTATAAACTTATTGATTATGAGTTTCATTCATGAATGTTTCGAATTCGTTGCGGAAACTACCTAAATTAATTTTTCAAATATGGGGTTTTAAATTTCAAATTGCTTTGTTTCTAGTTCACAAATTGGCAACAGCGCCTAGTAGGCTAGAAAAACAACAGCTCACATATGGCCAAACTGCCACACATTCATTATCTACACCTGATATATTATTCAGGAATCAAACTGCTAATATAAAAAAATATCAGGCAAAACATGAATTTCAGTCCAACAAGAACACCAATCCATCCACAAGTCAACTATAAACATAAACTCCAAAACTGAGTAGCATATCATTTGAGAAGCATGGAACAGAAATAAGCAGGATGGCACCTAACCCACAGAACTTATTGGTAGTATAAGTTCTGTGTTCTAACCTGATCAAAATATTACTATCTTTATTCACCTAATCAACGTAATGGATTTGTTGTCCTTTATTATTTATGAAGTCCCCATTGCCCCCATGGTTCCGGCGCCCCTGTAGAAGAGTCTATACAAAGAAAAAATGAGGTATCACGTAAACTATTCAACCCTTCTCACTCGCAAAATGAAGCAACTGTATCATTCGTTCGTGAAAATCAAGACATTTGCGAAGAGTCTGCTTCAGTAACTGCACAAACTGAAACTCCAAAAAAGTTTCTTTTGTGTCTTATGTTTTAATATTCAACTAAATATGAAGAATATCTTTCATTAAATGTCCAGAAATGATTCTTCCAGACCCGTAATGAAATATACTATTTCCTACGACCACGTATGAAAACGTCAATAATCACACTGTTTTGTTATTCAGAAAGTAGCTCATATCACCATGGTATTGTTTATTTGAAAGAAAAAAAGCACTAGTGTTGATATGAAAAATATCACAACGGTCGCCTGAATTGATATAGAAATATTGTGAAGGTACTCACTGTCAATATAAGCGTTTCTCAAATCAAATTCATATTATTTATTTAAATTTCTGTATCGTTTTGAATTATACCGAGAATACTTTATCTATTAATTTCAATGTGTCTGATACATGACCTCTGAATTCACTTTAAAACTGGAACCTATAATCTTTGCTGGAACTATTTCGATGTTGATGACAGCGGGTGAGATCATTCAAAAGAGTACGGCTACAGTTTTATGCGCGGCTTGCTGCTTGCATCAGTTTAATACGGGTAATTTTGCACTTATCATGCGATCTATATTTTGATGGAAATTTTTGTTGGAACTTACGTATTTTGACCTGAAAAACACGAATTTCATAATATTATCGTGAACATATCTCTAGTTTTCGAGATAATCGATGCCAAAGTTCGAAATTTCACCTTCTTCAACTGATAACCATCTTTCTTTTTGACATGTATTGAAGAGAGAGGACACTTATCACTGACTCGTGTTGCTATAAGGCAGCTATGAATCCACCTTTATTCGCTCAAGATTCGCACTGATGCTTTCGAAATGGCCGTTGTTTATGTAGCCTAGTTTAAGAAATAATAGGAAAAACACGGAAAAATTACATATTTATGATGTTTTTCTTACACAAAAATAATAATTGACCATAGTAAATGCATGTAATATGTCCTGGGATCTAAGAAGATACAATACTTGCCCAAAAGTTACCATACAAAGAAGGTGAAATTTCGAACTTTGGCATCTATTATCTCGAAAACTAGAGATATGTTCACGATAATATTATGAAATTCGTGTTTTTCAGGTCAAAATACGTAAGTTCCAACAAAAATTTCCATCAAAATATAGATCGCATGATAAGGGCAAAATTACCATTATCACGAAAGAGAAGATTCTTTGGTATCACAGATGTTTGCAAAGAGTCAAGGACGCACTAACTCGTAACTCGTACGCGCTTTCGAACTACATACTTCTATGTTTCTGTATTCCTGGTTGCGTGATTACTGGCGCTAGCAGGCGTATGGTGTCAAGTTTGTTTATGTACGCTGTGTCAATATCAATAAAATTTGTCCAAACTAAACTAACTCAATCAATCAGTAATTCACATAATGAGAAATTGTCGGAGAAGTATTCAAATATCATCTTGAATATGGAAATAAACCATACTTGATATCGAATCGAAACCACCTGAAATTGTAGAGACCGCTCAAGTTACATTTTTGACAAGACTTCCCGCGAAATGAAAGTATTCGGAGTCGTAGGAAAAATAGTGTACAAAACTCGTTGGAAAGTGCATGTCCTTCACTCGTTACGTTTCCGCACTCACCGCTACGCGGCTCGTGCTAAACGACTACTCGTGTGAAATATGTCACTTTCCACACTTGTTGTGTAATATACTATTTCAATTTATTTCGTATGATCGACCATTTACGAATATGCCAAGAGATGGCAATAATGAGAGCGCTCCAGGAAAATCCGTCTTCCTCCAAAAAGCACGTTCTCTATGCGTATTCGCCAAGCTGTTCAGTTTCTGAGGCTGATTCCCGCCAATTTGAGCTATTCAGCTTGATAAAAAGGGTTGATTCCCGCAGGAGACAGATCCTGCATATCACCTGGATGCTGGATGTTCACGTAATAAGGTCGGATAGATATTGCGATTCGATTTCATATTGGGTTTTTGTGAGATCGCCTTATTTTCGCAGAAAATCGTTCGGGTAAATTGAAAACGACAATAAAGAATGTGAAAGGCTCTAGCGGAGAAAAGCATATCCGAATTGTATTGCTGGTAAAGATGTGAAAAGTGAAAAGTAGAAGTCAAAGGGAATTTAGTAAGCCTGTTTCATAGTCATGGGTGATTTTTAAATCGATCTTCTATAAATATACAGGGTGATTTACGACTAGCGCATCGATATGTGGCTCTCAGAATAATCATTTCTTTCTGAATTCTGAACTACCCTGAGTTGGTTTCCATTAAATGTCTGTATATAATGAATCAAATGTTCAGATAAGGATCTGGGAGCCGTTTTGACTAATAATAAATATTTTCGTATATTTTTGTTCACTAGACCCCCAAGTGTGATAGATACCTAGATGAAATCAGCTCTTCAGAAAAAATCTAACGATGCAATAAAGTGTGTTCTATTGAAAAATAACGAATCTCAAAAAACCGAAAGATTCACAATAACGAAAATATTTTAGTAGGATTCTAAATGTTTCCTTCACGGTCTCTACAATCATCATCAGAATCATGCTACTTTTGGTTCTCTATGTATACAGTGTCCGTCACAAAGCTGGCCATACATATGGGAAAAAAATACTACTGACATTTCTGAAAACTGTAATAGTGATTCGTTTTTGCATGTCTGAAAACTGAAAATTCCGTTGCGTCATATATCACGTGACCTCAGATTTGACAGGAATTCAAAAAAAGTTGCTCGTTGTGCTAGAAAATATTGAATTTAGCAAGGATAAATAATGAATCATTCAGTTTCAGTTACAAGTATTATTTAGTTTACATTTCAATAGTGGAGAATATTGAATAAGCTCCTATGCATCAATATACAGGGCATGACTACATGCACCTATAATCCCGCCTATAATAGTGACAGGACTAAATCGTGTTCTCATAATTAATCTCCTGCGAAATGTCTATTCCACAAATATTTAATTAGTTCCAAACTTATGTGATTTAGGTTATTGAAGCTATTTTCAGAAAAAACGATAATGTGTATTAGTGAGGATATATATATAGGAATAAAATGGTATTTTTGTTTTTTTTTAAATCTGGATCAAAATTTAAAAAAAAAATTGGTCCTCTTTGGATTCCATACACATTACCTCGGTAACATTTTCCGACAGGTGCACAATTTCGGCATCATAGACAACTTTTTTCAAGTCCCGCCAAATCTGAGGTCACGTTATATAAGTCGCAAGAGATTCTTCACTTGTCACAAAAATATATTACCCTGTAAGATAAATATCTATAATCAGTATTGTTCTTAATCTATATTACCATAAGCACCAATACAACTGATTGAACTATTGATTCATCAGTTCTCGCTTTTAGAAATATTCATTAAAATATTAATTAGAGAAATATCTACTACGTGAATATGCTGCATCAAAACTTTCATAATCATCCTACACAATACTGCTGTTTTTAAATTTGATTGGTACTTATAATATGTGAGATGTGTCACAACACTGACTCGATTTGATAAATTATCACAGGCCCTACTGGAAAATACAATATTTGCAAAAACAATTGACAATCTGCGTGTTATTACGCAAGCCTTGATTGTGGAATTTCCAGCAGTCCTCGCTTTAGAACTCAGCAAACTTGTTGATTAATTGTTTTATTCAAAGAGTCATTGTTCGGTTTCGCGGAAGTAGCAGAAACGGGTTTTCTGAAACAGTAACCAACTTGTCATCTCTTAGTATAATTCGGAATGAAAAATAATACAGACTTTATTAAATTTAAATGAATTGATTAAGTCTGGATACACAAGGACTATTCCCGTAGCTCTTTTCAGGGACAGATCGGAAGAATTGGTTCTGAAAACGTTCAATTCCATTTCAGGATATTCTCGCTATGAAATATTCACATTTACGAAAAATAAACCTTTATCTGGAATATGAGTGGCAGTTTCTCGAATTGAATTTACTGGGGAATATCAGGGTGATATACTGAACAGCATCGATTTTACTATTTTCGATTTGTTTCCAGAGTAATAACAGTCATTTTCTATTTTGGTTCTATAATGAAGTCATTATGAAACGCAAATGCGTATCGAAATAGCCTCTGTTTCGATACGTATTTTTTATTATTCGGAGGTTGGTACAATCGAACTGTCAAATGAAAGTTTGAAGAGTTAGGCCCAGCTTACTTCTTATCGATTTTGGATTTAGTGATATTAGCAGTGAAAAACTTTATTGGTAAATTTCAATTCAGAGTGAGATTTCATTTGAATTGACCAATAAAAACAATAACAAAATTGCATTCTCCACCGCTGGTATCGCAAACATCAAAATCGCTCAACAGTAAATGGTTGCAAAAAAACTAATTCTTAGAAGTTGGGGATGCATACCCATTATAAAGTATCAGTGGCCACGTTTATATACTGTCTCTTGGTAAGCAGACTAATGACTTTATAGTTAATACTAACCAAATACCCTTGGTCATGTTGGTTTAAACGGAATAGTTGGTCAGGTTTCTCAGCTTGCTTTGGGACCGAAAATTGTTGCGTGCCAGACTAAAATAATTAGGTAATCAAGATGGTGGCGTTCTGAACTAACAGTGCCCTAGTAGGTATACAATTGGGCAATATTGATGCGATGATTGCTTCAAAAAATATATATAATGTAGAATATTCCAGATTGGTATTTGACAATGGACGGTTTACGCCAGTTAGTAGGGTTGTGGTAGAGTAACAAAGCTGTTCCACGGACCCCAACCCAAATAGTCCAATGGTACTGAATAACCATGAAATTAATCTCAGGAAGAAGTCCATGGCATCTCAAAGTGGAGTGGTAGATATCAAAGTAGGAAAAAAACTCCAAGTCATCTCCACATCATTTAATCAGAACAAAGGTTTCGAGTACATATGTACTCATCATCAGCCCGAATAAAATATGATTGCTACAAGAGAACATGGGGTAAAAAGTATGGTCTTGACAAGAAGTGTAACTAGTACTTACTTGAAGATGAAAAAGTTACATAACAAATTGAAAAAATTATTGCCAGGAAAATTTAAACGGGGTCCTGTACCCACAAATCAGGGATATCAGGACGGTAACATATTGAAAAGGGTTTTATGCAATACTATAAATATATATATATATGGTTATTGAATTTGACCATGAAATTACCAAACGATCCAAACATACCAAATCAGAACCAAGCTGTTTACTGATGTAATATGGTGTGAATAGGCATCAACTTATTCCTTTGGTATGAATTTGGTATGATCAATTACCAAATTTGCGCGCGGTATAAACGTGGCCAGTAGTAGATTGAAATTAGAATTTCTCAACGCTATTTCAATCCATCAAGAGCCCATTCTTTGGACTCGTCATCCTCCATACTGTGTTCAATCTTCCTGGAGGGCCGTTTTTATGAAAGGTTGCATTTGAATAGTTCACATTCGGCTGCTCCCGGCTCCATGCGCCCTCTGGCATTCTGAAATGTAATCGTCTTTGATGCATCGCACAAAGTGACGTACATGAAACAATGCCGGGTGGATGTTTTCAGTTACACTAGGCTCGCGTCTTTCAGAACCTACAGCTGGGTTCAGGGCCGTCTTCAGTCTCTGGGGCGGCTACCATAAATTTTGACACTACCATAAGTATCTATTAAAAATAGGTCACTCAATAACTGATATTTTTTTATGTTGATACCGTACATCCCTTTATGAGCATTCATTTTCTTATTTGATCTCGAAAACATATAAATCCTTAAACAGAAAGAGATTCAAAAATATGCTGCGGCAATCTATATATGAAGGTAGATTTGATATGTAATATATTTAATCGCGCCGGATGAGTGAATGAGAATAGAACAAATAACTTTGAGTTGTACCAGTTTTCTCGTTGAATTGTTGCCACACCTTCACTTTCACTTTAATTAATTCACAAGGTTAGTTACTTTCTTTTGTTTGTTTATTGTTTCATATTTTTTAAACTTTCATGATTTCTGCTAAGTATTGTTTTGTTAATATGGTTTAGTAAATTTTGTTAGTTTCTGGGGTTGAATGGAAGAGCAGTTTCCGATGTCTTTGGATATAGGCGACTGAATTCCGCCCCGTCATACTGTCTATAGCAATTTTTTTTATGTGTTAAGTTTTATGTTATTTTCCTGTTATGAAAAAAATTGCCAGTATGAATAAAGACATATTATTATTATTATTATATAATGTATTTCTAATTTTGAGGCACTATCTGAACTTATTGCTCGATTTAAAAGTGCTCAACATTGCATGCCTCATCATGTTCGAATCGAATGATTTGTTGTTGATCTTTTGGAACAGTACTCCGAACAACAAACCCAATAGAATAGTAACACCCCAAATTGCCTGAAGCCAACATGAAATTCATTTTCATATGTTTTTTCCGCCACAGAGGTTGCCACATCGTAACATTTGGAAGTGATAATGATCACATGACCACATTTTTTCAAGGTTCCCAAATATAATCCCTCAGTTGGTATTTATATGAATCATATGAGTGTATCAAAAGCTATGTATTCAATGTTCGTCATATCATACAGTTCCTCATTTATATATGAGTGGTTTATAGAAAGCATGTATTTCTGGATTGCGGCATTTTTGGTGAATGCGCAGACGCCGCTAATTTCGTTCAACCGATAATCGACCGAACGCTGACTACTGCGCGAAACGCCTCGTTTTCAAATCAAATTTTGTTTGATGGATCATTAATAGGCATATTTCCACTTAGAACCCTTGTTTATTCTGTTTTTATCGAATTTAAAGGATGGTGAAACGCTGTTATAAATGTGTAAAAGACGATTTGAAAGTGGTGACCAGAACACAACATTCCACTGGTGAGTTACTCAGTGTCGTATCATTCGTTGTACAAACATTATTCAAATAAGGGATATGACATAAGCTGTCGTGCGTATAAACCCCCTTTACAAAACAAAATAGTTTTTACCCCAATGCCTTCGGTAAATCTTCTCTGTAATTTGCAAAAACTTTTGCCGGCAGTAACGCCGATTCGTTTTTAATGTTTTCCATGCTGTTTGCTTGTGTCGTAATGTGAATTTCATTTGTCACGTTTCGCCGGAAATCACTTTAAAACTGTGTACTTTTGCTGATGAAAAAATATACGACGAGAACATCCAACGATGGAACCGAAAGTTCACAACGAATTTAACAGAAAAAAGCATTGAATCCTTCGGGGAAGCTTTGAGAAAGTCAGCGAGTGGTTTTGAAAATATTTGTTTTGGATGTTTCCATTCTATCCCATGATAATTATCCGTTGTGAAAAACGGGTGAAATTTGAGGTTGACCTCAAACAGTTAAAGTTGAAAATATATGATCTGCATAATGTGAATGCTATATTTTCGAACTTCGAAGGGACATTCTTTTATTAATAAATTTTGACGTTAAACATCGATACGTGAACTGGTTGCTGCTTCAGAAGAAAACCCAGAAGACGTTCATCGAATCGTATTTGGTATGGGAAATTTAAAAAAATAATAATTATGTCTCAGAACACACTTCTTCGTCATCCATGAAAGTTTTTCATAACGACATTTTATAGCGATGAACCAGTTCAGAAAAAAACTGAAATTAATTGAAAATCGAAAAGCAATTTTTTGCCAAAACAAAAATTTCAATTTGAAAAATATATTTCTGGCAGAAAAACACGTTCTATTTTCTCTAGAGAAAATTTGAGATCTACGAATTTGTCCATGATCCCGGTACTGTAAAGGTCCTTGAACTAAGTACATAATTTTAATTTTAATTTTCTATTGGAACAAAAAATTTAATCAAAGGCACAACAAGAGGTTTTTCGAATTAAATAATTAGATTTTTTTTTCATTATAGAAATACCTATAGATATTTTGACACTTGAATTTCCCGCCAAACATGGAAATACGCGAACGACACTGTACAACGTCTTTTAGGAATTTCATTTAATGAAGAGCGACTGCACGTATCGATGTTTGTCAAAAATTCATTTATAAAAGAATTTCCCATGATATGCTGGTAACTGTATTAAAAAGAGTCCAACTGGGAACTGTGGGAGTTAGATTGTAATCAGGGCATAAACCAAGTTCCTATATATGTTGAATTCTCATGTTTCGAAATCAACCATTATGGCGATGAATAATTACTGATTTGTACTGAAATTCCATTGCTGACATTAAAAATCACTGATAGAATTTCTTTCAGCTTTCCAACTCAACTCATCAATTATTCATTTCGAACATATGGATCCGAGGGACCAGTGGTCACAATTTTCCATATACACTCACCTGATGAAACTGACATGGAATTGTTGAATAAACTCACCTGAAACAAACAAAACAGCTCCATTAGGAAAATCTGATGATATATCAACTCTCAGTATTGTTTAAACATGTGGTCTAGTCACGTTCCACATGCATTATATTGGCCATTTCGTCCCTATATAATGTTTTCAATGACAATACACTGTGAAAAAATTACACCAACTCGCACTAGCTGGTGTCCCCTGAGGTCCTGATTTCTCTAGTGTCAATCAACATCGGTAATTTCTTCACCATTAATGAAATAATATTATGATGATCAACAAGAATCAGAAGAATCTAGAGGCATTTCATGTGAAGTATGTAGCAATAATTGATACGAATCCATACGCGCATCATTTTCCAATATATCCACAATATTAAAGTCAAGTTTGATTGGAAGAACGTCAGTGCCACCTAGTGGCAAAAGTTCCATGGTTCTGAGATCTAACGCATGAATATCACACCATTCACATGCTCACCTACACTATTTTCAAGTGGATATTTTGACACCAAATTTAATGATTTATACACGGCCCTGATTAAATATATGGCACGATATGGCACATTGTTACTATGTTTCATATAATACGTATTTTTTTCGCGATAATCTGATTGATATAGCACCATTCAGATTGTTACTAATCGATAAGCATTTGGTGTTTCTTATGATCGTATCTTTCAGAATCTTTTTGATTCACCGCAAAGGTAAGTGTCATTTCTCACTACTTAGATCATAATAATTGACACCACTAAATGTTTCATTGTGAAATATGTAATAAAAATTGCGAAGCTATGAGTTTCTCGTATCCATTTAATTAAAAGTGCACCCAAGTTTTTTTACCGTGTAGATGTAGATACAATAATAAATCAGATTTGCATCAAAATTTAACCACTAGTTGTTGATTCTCCGTATACCTACTTGTCTATAATAATAGAATTTTCCAAGAAATAAGTAATGATTACGATAAATCCCCATCTGCCGCCATGTGAGTTACTTTAGACATTCGTTCGAACGAGAAAAGCCAATACAACCACTTATTGGGTATAAAGACGACTCGAGACAGGCCAATGTAGTACGACGTCCAATCCGCTCACAGTTGATAAAGAACTCACGAAATCTACTCCTACCATCTCCTCGAGCAACCAGAATTAACAAACCCTATAAATCTCGCCCGCTAACCGATAGAAAATTCCTGGAGAAAGAGACCAGTCGAATCGGACTTCCGACCGAAATTATTTCTCCATCGAAATGTTATTTTTGTTCAGTGGAAGAAAAACGCTATAGAAATGCCGTTTTTCCCACAGGGGTAGTTTGCCGAGAAGCTTTTGATGCTCGGACACGGACATACGTTTCACCGGTCTTCACGTTATAATGATGGGTTTTTGGGATGCCAACTGTGGTTCAGATTACCCGTTTATTCGCGAAAATCACGGCCTCTGGTGTCGAAATCTCGAAGCTTTCCGAGGGTGAACAACAAAGCAATTTAGCATTGTATAGCATAGGCTTCCGTATTATTTTCAATGATTTTGAAATGTTGTGAATAGTTTTCGGACTTATTTCATACTTTTCACCTGGTTACTGATATTATTGAAACATGCATCAAGTTCACAAGGTTGTAAAGACGAAATCGAGAAAGATTTGTTCAGTATCTCAGCGTTCCTCCTACCGTACAGACATCGTTCCTTAGTCACAAAATCCTAAATTTCTACTTTAGAATTATATAAAAAATGGAATATTATGTTGAAAATACTTCTTAGAAGTGGATTCTCAAGTGAATGCCAAGTTGAAGGTATGTCTCAGGTTAAATCAATTGATCTGGTTTGTCTGTTGTTGTGTCTTATTTATTGTGATGAAAACCTTGATTTTACTCCAGGATGATGAAAAACAATAATTAAACCAAGAGAATCAAGAGATAGTCCCAAAAAGATTGGAATTCCTTATGTGAAGATCTGGAAGTTATCACATGAAAACTGAGAAGATTGAGCACAATATAGGCTTAATGAAATCAAATTTTTATTCAGAATGAATAAGCCATGAATTGAATGAAGTATCATTCGAAAGAAATGAATTTGAAAGGCTGGTAGATTACAAGGTATCTGTTGAGTTATTCTTTTTATTATGGACTATTATTATATTGTGAATATGAAAATAATAACTTATGTTGCCTATTTGATATCTCAATACTTCCACTACTAACTTTTCCATGGAATTATCTTAATTTCATATGAGTACTGCTCTAGTGCTGAAGTTTGTGAACAGGGGTTCATTTATGTGTGTTTTCGTCATCTATCCCACAAAGTATGATTTGAATTTCTCGCTCTTTCAAGGGTTTCTTCCTATCTTCAATATACTCTATAGATACTTATCTCAATCTTGTACATTCTGGAAATAAACTATATAAAGCGAAATCCTTGAAATACAAATACCTCAGTGGCCCCATTGATTTTGCAGAGGTGGTTTGAAAAGCTTATAAAAACATAATAAATCCATAAAACGCATATAAGATACCAGTTTTGCGTTCTATAAATGATAAACAATCAATAGCAACCATTAAAATATTTTGGATTGGTTATTCCTTTCCTAAAATGCGAATCAAAAATGGACATATTATAATTGAAAACATATAACGAAATGTTTGTTGTTCACCTTCATGTAAAATTTTATTTCTCCAGCGCCATCTGTTGGTTCGTGATTTTCGCGAGTAGGCACAATCACAACCTTTTATATGCTTTATTATGTGGCGTACATAATATAATAGTTATTCGGAGTAACGATCCTAGATCAGGGAGACCGATACAGCAGCAGAAAATGTGAGAATATCTGAATATATCTGGAATTCTTCCAGATCTTGCTCAATTAAGTGATTGGATTAGGAAATCATTCATCACATCACCTTCTGTTCGATTTGTTGTTTTGATCAAGCATGTCGACTATAGATATCATTATTGAGTCAGAGTTATAACTGATACACTGCGGTTGACATTCAACTACGATATTTGGAGGGTAATACATGGTAATACGTACTGAGGGATTAGAGGAGCGCGAACTGCTAGTAGGTAATTCTCCATGATTATACCTAGATAGATAGTTCACCACGAATCCTTGATAAACAGACTTGGTTGCAAATAATCCAGAGTTTCCGGTGACGATTAAATCATGTTGAATGCTGCTCATTCATACAGGGTGTTACATACATACGGCTTCTATAACCGAAAATGAGGTGAAAAGTTCATCAATATGGCAACGAAAAATGACTCCTAAGGGAGCTACGGCCTCCCTAAGGATGTTATTTTCGAAACGCTGTCAATAATGTCAATCCAGATATCAAAGAAATTATCCATATTATTCAAAATTGCGATATGCAACTTGTCAGAATTGACAATAACTATTACAAAATCAATTTTTCTCAAAAATGGCACATCTGATCGATACGAAACAAGAGTAAATATTAATTATTACATCTTCGACAAACATCAGATAATAACGAATGAATACTTTTGAAAACAATCCTTTCCCAAAAATGATTATGATGGGTTCCATATCAGATGACTAAAAAAATAACACCCAGTGTAGCTATATAGGTGGCCTGTATAAATATGATATATTCATACTCTTGTTTCAACATTCATACAAATTCAACCCATATATTGAAAACTAGATAGGCATGTAATAGTTTAATTTTTCTATCGATTGTCAAAGTTAGACAGATTGAACCTGGTATGTAATGTACTTACTATGTAATGAACATTTATGAGGGGTTTTGCGATTTGGAACGACGATTGACAATGTAGTATTTTCAATTTGACGGGTATTGTTGGTTGCGTACAATTCTAATTTCGAGGGGCACTGGAACAGCGCCATCTAGCGTTTTTAAATTACAAAGGATATTGGGAAAGTATGGAATATATTATGCGTGGAGGTTATTGTTGCATCGCAACTGAGTCAGAAATACGAAAACTTGATTGAAAATGACGCAGCCAGAATCGAACTCACTATCGCATGTTCATTCTAGAAAGGCCATATTTTTCGCGGTCCGACATGTCACAGGCAGATCGTAATGTTCGTTACGCTGCACAGTTCCAATTTCTGGAATTGTATATCGTCTGTGACACCCTACAAATTACTTTAATGTTGATCATTATCAGAGAATTTTGCATTTGATTATATTGGTGCTATACGAACATATTTTCAATCGGTTTTGTCACGGAGGGGATGTCGATCATTTCTAGCTATTCAATCCAGATCAAATTTCATAAAACAAACATAACATTAACAAGGATAACGAGAATATACCCTTTTGTCAAATGCGTATAATTAATTGGAAGTTGTGACTGACAATCTGCGAAAATGCATACAGTAGCGCTATTTCGACGTTGTTTTGTGAAGTGACATTTCAGTGCAAAGAAATGTAAAAGTTTCAATAATGTTGATAATAATAAGTTTGCATTTATTAAATTTAGTGAACTGGAAAACTAGGAATATCTTTAATTGCAAACTACTTCTCCTAATAAAATTTTCTAATATATCGTCTGGAAATATCACTTTACTTCAGCATAGGATTTGGAATAATGTTGGTACTTGGGTAGTTAGAATATTCTTCATTACCTCAGTTAAATCAACTATTATTCGAAGAATGGAAATAATGAACAATGGAATAAAATATTGTGGTGGTTTTTAATAATAGATTTTTATTTCAGTTTTCCATTCATCATGTGGTTGTTGGTATTCTCGTGAGTAGATTATACAATTTCGGGCCGAATGATATAAAACATTTTCAATTATTGTATGATTCATTCTATACGATGTTGTATCAACTTGATTCCAAATTTCACGTCTACTATGTGGAAATAAAATTATATTCACTAGTCCGGTTGTCTGAAATATTCACAACACAGACATGCCAGATGATAAGCTGCAGCAATTCGACCTTTTCAAGTGGATCTGGTAGTATAGTTTTCAATATGGGGAAGTTGAAGGTTTTTTTCTCAGTAACTCTGAAATTGTAAATATGTCTTTCCTAGGCTGCTTATATCCATATGAATTACTGAATATTCCTATATCATGAGATTTAATATTTCTGGTATGCATAATTATGGAAAAAAGTAGGTACCTATATCTCATAAATATCCAAACTGCTGTAGATTTTTATTTTAGCTCTCGGAATGGTCTATGAAATGTTCCTATTTCGGTGTTTCAGAGTCATAATAATTATCGAGGATTAACGTTTCTAGACGCGAGAGTCTGTAAAATGGACATTTTAAAGACGTCGTGAATGTCTGGGCTAGACGTTTAGATGGCGTCTATTAATGTTTGGGTTGACTCATAAGGTATCGGGAAGAACTCGATTCCCAGTCTTTGATCGAAAATTAACAGGCGAAATGTTAGTTATAACTTTCTGATATATACATTCAATAAGTGAGTAATCATTTAGTCGCTGTAGACAGTATCTATCAAATTGAATTACCAGCAACGTTTACAACTAGTTCAAAGATCAGAATCGATGAAATTCTCAGTTGAACTCGAAATGAATAACAGCGTGCTGAATAATGTGAATTACAACACACTCGATTTTGAAACAACTTAGCTTAGCTTAGCTTAGTGTGTATAGATATACATATGGTGCTAGAGGAAAGTGTGTTGATACTTACTGATTTTGGAAAAAGGGTGACACCACCAAACTCCCACATTTTTTTAGACAAAAAACTCATATTTTCACAATATCGTGGCATATACAGGGATTGTCTGGCTCCACTACTATTTAACGATAATATAAATAATTTACTGACCCTCAACATATATACCCATATAATATCAAAACTTTGAGAAATTCCATGTATACGAATAAATTATTACGATTCAAGTTGAATAACTATCATGTTTATAGTATTTGAATTTCTTTGAGTATCAATATCATGCACCCGCATAATTATTGGTATGAGCAAAATATTTATTCAAAATGAAATTTATCGCTATCGATAGGGAAAGAGAAAAATTTTCGTACCTAATCAACACATTGATGCCTACGATTCGTAGAAATCATATCATATAAGTCATTAAATGACATATCCCGAGATTACCCTTGATATCAGAGAGACAAATTTAGGAACCCAATTACCAAATTTATTGCATCCACAGATTAATATTACGAACGACTAGTTTAATTCTAAAACGGTCATTTAATTTTAATTTCAAAATGATCTACTCGAAGCGCGTGATAATGATAAACGATTATCCAAAACTGCCGTTGAACTGCATCAATGGAAGCACTCAAATTTGGATTCCCGCTATTTTATTGTGTCTATGGATGCTAAATTTGAATAACCATGGACTATTCCATCACCGCCGACAGCGTGTTCATCATGGACTGGAGGGAATTTGATTAGAGGACTTTTGAAAAACCAGTTGTTCATGCTCGATAGTAATTTATTACAATAGGTACTTGAACACATCATATGATGATCATTGTTCTTCCTGTCGTCTGATAGATCACCCTCAGCTTTGTATTTCATTGCCAAACCATGGCAGCGTCACCTTTTACGTCAATTGTCAAATTGCCAAAATTAAACGTAATGGATCAAATTATGAGTTGCGGCATCTGTGTATAATCTGTTTTAATGGGATTTAATAACTTTATCTATATACCCATTAGCGCGTTTACAATTGGAATTGTTGAGTGATCATTCGTGAGGGATCGATTAAAACAACGTACAGAGAGTTTCTGGAGAGCTATCCAGCTTGTGTACCATCTACATCCTTCAACTGAAAATGCAATATTCCCAACCGAGATTACGATGTTCATTTATAAGGGCACTAAATACGGGCTCTAAAGAGGAATAATTTATAGGCATTACACAAAATCTTTCGCGGTGGATGAAACATCAGATGTATTTCGAGGAACGTTGAGAACTCAGATCTTATTCAATAGACGTGGAATGTTGATCATAGACATTACAGAGTTGAAGTGATCACAGTATACGTAACCCTTTACGTATACGTTGAGGTACAAAATATAACGTTCACGTAGTGTTGTAAAACTGAGTTCATCACGTAAGTAATAATCACGTACTTACGTCAACCTTCGCACGTCCACTCCAATTTGATAATTTCAATTTTCGAATATTTTCACACTATATATATGTTAAAAATACATACTTCGAAACAATAATTATTTATTTATTCATTTTATAACACCCAATATGTATAATACAAGTTTTACATATCATGAGTTTGTTAACACCATAATTAACCTAAAATTTGTAACTTAACAATAATTACAAATATTAGTGGAGAAATTACAAAAAGTACAAAGAAGATAGAAGAAAAGACATTGGTATGACCCACTATTTGACAACATTATTAAGTAAATGAGCATATAAAGAAATGATTTGCAATACAAAATCAATCAATAACCCTCAATCTATTTCGAAGCGTACCTTCAGTCTCATTCAACAGATCAAATTTCACAATGTTACCATTAGAGATCATTCTTGATAAGGGTGAATGCTTGCCATAATTACACCTGTGAAAATCAGGTGAGAAAGTTTGCGTATTCCTTGTGTTACGTGAGGGGACATGAAAATTTACTTGAGAAAGAAGAGAAGGACAATTTATTTTGGAATTGATTATTTTATGAAGAAATTTTATATCTGCGTGCACTCTACGCGTTCTGAGTGTTTGTAATCCAGATGTTATACGAATTCCAGATAGTGAATGGTCGGTAAGTGGCATGTTTAATTTGAAAGCAAAATACCTCAGAAACTTATTCTGAACTTTTTCGAAGTTGTTTATATGCAGCTCGTAAGTTGGTGACCAAACACAAGTACAGTACTCTAAGATTGACCTTACCATTACAAAATATAGAGTTTTTATAGAATGTACATTCGTAAAATCTGTTGTAGTCCTGCTCATGAAACCTAACATTTTTGTTGCTCTGTTAATTATTTGCTCAAAGTGAAGGTGAAAGTCCATTTTGACGTCCATCACAACACCCAAGTCTCGAAACACACACACTTTTATTCTCTCATCCTTCTAATACAACGTCTTAACGTGAATCATGAGAAGATCATTCTTCAAGATAGAAAAAATCCTAGACTTTCTGGCAGTCATTCGAGCCATTCGTGATTTGTCGTCCCTTTTACAGGAATTCCGGTTACCAACACGTACACTCGATATCCCATATCCGACTTAAACGTAAATACTCGAGAAATGCGCATGCGTAGATTTCAATTCGTATGTTAACGTTAGCGTTGATGGCACCACTTCAACTCGTCAATCATTATTTTAGGATGGACACATGTTACCTTCAATGCTACATCGTAGCAGATTTTTTGAGGTGCATGAGGTAAACGCTAGGTTAATTCACCTTGTTTGTGCTCTAGAATCCGGAAACAACATTCAAAAACTATAACTTTGATATGTATGATTTTATGGAATACCCTGTATATCGGCCATTAGTCGAATCGCGAACGTACTAGACTTCTAGTCGATTGGTACCGGTTTGATCGTTTATCGATATGGATTTGAGTTTGGATATGCTCCGTACAATGTACGAGTGTAAGTAAGAAATCGGTTCTAACCTCATTTTAACATGAGACATGACAATTGCAAAATCATATTACCGATTCCCAAGAGAACTACAGCGTAGAATTCGATTATTTACAATGCCAAAAAAAATGATCGATCACCTGCCAATGTTCATACGAGAATTGATTATTGAGCGAAAATTCAGGAAGGCTGTTAAAAAGTTACTTCTACATAAAGCCTATTATACGTTGGACGATTTTTATAATGAAATATCTTGAATATTTTTTGTAACACTTACTTTTCCCTACGACCACGTATGAAAACGTCAATAATCCACTGTTTTGTTATTCAGAAAGTAGCTCATATCACCATGGTATTGTTTATTTGAAAGAAAAAAAGAACTATGAAAAATATCACAACGGTCGCCTGAATTGATATAGAAATAATTAGGTATATTGTGAAGGTACTCACTGTCAATATAAGCGGTCTCAAATCAAATTCATATTATTTATCGAATTTTCTGTCTCGTTTTGAATTATACCAAGAACTCTTTATCTATTGATTTCAATGTGTCTGATACATAACCTCTGAATTCACTTTAAAACTGGAACCTATATTCTTTGCTGGAACTATTTCGATGTTGATGACAGAGGGTTAGATCATTCAAAAGAGTACGGCTACAGTTTTATGCGCGGCTTGCTGCTTGCATCAGTTTGATATGACAGTATCACCAAAGAGAAGATTCTTTGGTATCACAGATGTTTGCAAAGAGTCAAGGATGCACTAACTCGAGTAACTCGTACGCGCTTGCGAACTACATACTTCTATGGTTCTGTATTCCTGGTTGCGTGATTACTGGCGCTAGCAGGCGAATGGTGTCAAGGTTGTTTATGTACGCTGATGGTGTATCAATAAAATTTGTCCAAACTAAACTCAATCAATCAGTAATTCACATAATGAGGAATTGTCGGAGAATTATTCGAATATCATCTTGAATATGGAAATAAACATTACTTGATATTGAATCAAAACCACCTGAAATTCTAGAGACCGCTCAAGTTACAATTTTGACAAGACCTCCCGCGAAATGAAAGTATTCGGAGTCGTAGGAAAAATAGTGTACAAAACTCGTTGGAAAGTGCATTTGCTTCACTCCTTACGTTTCCGAACTCGCCGCTACGCGGCTCGTGCTAAACGACTACTCGTGTGAAATATGTCACTTTCCACACTTGTTGTGTAATATACTATTGTTGTGTATTGTGCATATACCTCTAATACACGATTTTATATAGACATACATATATTTTATTTTAGTATATTAAGTATCTATTAAGATACACTTTGACAACAAGAATCTTTTTTCGTTGGACAAGAAAGTATTACTTTCTCTCGCTCTAGGATGACGACTTTCAATACGACTTATTCAGTCCCATATTATGTTGCTACAATGTATATAGAGGGATATATTCTGAAAACCAGCGAGTATAATCCGATTTCAAAATGTTTCATAAAGTCTATTGGATGGTCGAGTGTGGACTCTCCTGAATCTACAATTTATCTATGTTCTTCCTGGGCCATATAATTCACATGAGTAAACTACTCCTGTAACACATAAATCCCAGAAACGTGGGATACATTCAACCAGATTTCTATTAAGATTGAACGTATTAAGTATGTGTCACAATTCCAAACTTCAGGTATAATCTACATTATTCAATTCAGAATGGGATTGTCACGTTCCTGACGAGGAAATACATTCAAAGTTAATAATGAGTTTCTCAAGTGGCTGTCCACCAAGTACCTACAGGAAATTTTCATTGTTTTCAAGAATTGATACAGGTATCATTGCAATATGATCATTCTGATTCATGGTTTAAGGAATATGATCGTAAATTCGAAAGGTATGGCCGACCGATAGAAAATATTATGTCACATAACAAATGTGAAAATGTACATATTTGGCACGAGTATTCGTTAAGCGCGAGCCGCATGGCGGCTCTTTGATTTCGCGGGTAGCAATTTCAATTATTCAATTCGAGCGGCCTCTATAATTTTTGGTGGTGTCGCTATTACCGTCTATTTCCATATTTCCAATAATAATTGAACATTTTTAGAAAATTCTTGAAGTGAATTACTGATATTTGCGAGGATATTTGACACCAAACGCCTACTTGAATGTGACATTTATTCCAAATTTCACCTCACTATCCTTGTCGCCAATAATCACGCAACCGAAAATGAAGGTATAAAATTATATTCACAATCAAGATGTAAGTACGTTCATCTCACGATGAGTCTCCAATTTTCATCAACGTGAATTATGAGGCTCATTTAATACATTGAAATAAGTTTTTTTTATCATGATCCGGAAAGAGGCAGAAACTTTAATAAAATGAACTTCGTATGAAGAACGTTCATAGTGGTAGTGAGCACATAAACTGGTAAAATTATTTTTATCCATACATGCGAGCATGCGCTCAATATAAAATTTCAACAAGTGTGCTTCTTTATTTTATTTCAAACGCGTGCAGGAAATGCACTTTCCAACAATTTTTGTGCTTTATTTTTTCTACGACCATAAATACTTTCATTTTGCGAGTAGTCATATCAAATATGTAATATATATGCATCCTATATAATTACAGGTGGTGTCGATTTTATATTACTTGCTTTGTATTCCATATTTCAGTTAGGTAATACTTGAAAACATTTTTTCGACTCCAGTTGTGAATTACTGAATTTTCTTCGTTTGCACAACAGTTTCATCTATATTTAAAACTACATTCCTACACAAATGTAACAGATATGAAAGTTATTTCAAATGTCACCTTCTATGCGTTGTCGCCATCAGTGGGTATAATCACGCAACCAGGAATACATGGCTGCATATTGACATTAACCGAGAAATATAAGTCGGTTCGTTATCTCAAATGTGGAAAGTGAGAACTTCTGTAAAGCAAGACGTACTCTTCAATATAAAGTTATGGATGATATATTGATGTCACTCACTGCAATCAACATCACCAGATTTGTAGTAGAAATAGTTCCAGACTAATTTATATCAAGGTGTAGTAGAGGTTATGTCTCATTGACACATATAGAAATTGGTTACGAATTCTCCTTCGAATCCGAAAAGATGCAGAAAATTCAATAAATATGAATGTGGTGTAACAAAAGCGCTTATGGTGAGTAACAACTAATATACCCACCTAATTATTTCTCTATCCATGAGAGCGTGCTATTTTTTATTATTCCCATTTTCCATACGTGTGGTTTCTTCTTTCAAATAACAATGCCATGGTGATATGAGCTACCTTACAAATAACAAAACAGTGTTCTTTTTTTTTTTGTTCAAGGCATCGACTTCTGAGGTCATTAGTATTTTCTATTTTGATTTTGCTTGATTTCATTGAATAGTCTCGTTCTCAGGAATTCTAGAATATCTTTAATTCTGTCACTACTCAGGCAGTCTTTGAAATTATTTGGGATGTTGCAGAGTCTTCGAGCATTTTCGTATTGGTGGCACTGTAATATTATATGTTCTACAGTTAAAGTGAATTGGCATGTTCAACATTCTGTTTGTCTTTCTCCTGTCAATTTTAGAGGTTAAGTTGGTATGACCTATTCTGAGTCGGGTTTTGATGACTTGTTTTGTCCGTGTGAATTCACGTGGATATCTGATGTTGTTTGTGTCAGGTTTTTTGTGTCAGGTTTTATATGTTTGAGTTTGGAATCGGAGTTTTTCCATTCATTGTCCCATTTTCTAGATATTTCTCTCTCACAATAATTCTTGCAGTCTTTAGGAGCTATGGGGATATTTTCATCGACGTCATTAAAACAGTGTTCTTATTGACGTCTTCATACGTGATCGTGGGAAAACATTCTGTATCGTCACTTCGTACCTACTATATTTCGAGGTATAAATCATTCAAGACCTTGTAGAAACAAGATAAAATAAATCTTATGATGCGGACTTCAATATAGTCATAATATTGGTTTGAGGTTGATTTTCTTCAGAGTAGTTAATGCAAAATGCGTGCTTATTTAAAAATATTGCATTCATTGGTTTGATGTCCTACCGCTACCATCATAAGATTGTGAAGTAACAAAAGCTAGTGTAGAGGAATTCACCCCTGCAACATTCAGCAAACAGTGTTTGATATTATCTCATGAAGCTCTTTAGAAACCGCACCGGACAAGTCCCAGCTTGTCACTGTGGCACGGCGATAAATCTCTAATTATTACTCCCATCTCGTCCACAAGCGGTGGTAAGAAGAGTCGCAAGAATCCGGGCTCTTTTCACAACCGCCTTTATGAATCGTCCGCCATCTATTTCGGCGAATAATGGCCTCTCTCCGCATTATTGTCGAAAGGAGCTATAGGAAACGATAGGGGCATGCCACTCTAATTTACTGCATGCCTCTCGACAATTGGACGGGAGTATTGCATGCGAATCCAGGCAGGGACAGAATACTGGAATACTCCGGGATGGCATCGATCATGCCGGAGATCGAGCCATCAAACGGTTCTGTCCACGAAGGTTTCGGATATTGCGTAATTCATAATCCGTATACCTTTCAAATGTTAATTCGGTAGAAATATATGTTAAGATATGGAGGGATTTGAGTGTTTGGAGAATTGGCATTTCCAGATTTGAATGGACCACCCAGATAGTAAACTCATGGAAGGGTTTTCTCTCAAAACGTTTTACTCATCACACAGTGAAAAAAAAATTACACCAGCTCACACCACCTAACACCGTCTGGTGTCCCCTGAAGTCCTGATTGTTGTAGTGTCAGTAAACACCGGCATATTATTAACACAGTAGTTGTTATGTGACCTCTCCCATATAGGTGTTTTCAATAATCGAACCCAGTTGTCAGTAACACTAAAGTGTTCAGCAGAATGAATATTTTGGTGGTGTTCTTTATGCATTTCCAAAAGTGCGATTTGACACCGCCCGCAGTGGTGGGATACACAACATGTGATTTTCTTGATGCTGAATCCTACCTCCACGAAATTCTCTGCGGTGCGTTTAAACACTGAGCTGGTACATGCGAATACTTTTCTGGTGTAAAGGAACACCAAATCATGAGTGTGTTCATGCTTTTTTTCACCCACAACCACAAACACAACCATGACCACGACCACAAACACAACCATGACCATGACCACAACCACACCTCCGATGGTTTTTCTAAGTTGGATCACCTATTGAAGTATAATTCATATGATGATAAACTATAGACTCAGAAGAATCTAGGGACAATTGGGATGATAACGAACTGTTTTGAATTATTTATCCTGACCAGTGGTACTTGGAACTAGGCCAATTGATACTGATCTATATCAAAATCATCTAATACATAATGCCCAATATTGAAATCAGTTACGGTAGGAAGGACGTCAGTGCCACCTATTAGCAAAAGTTCTGAAGTTCTAAGATCTAACAGATGAGCGCATGAAATTCACACCATTCAGATGCCTACATGCAATATTTTTATTGATTTATATCAAATCTGGTGTTTTCAATACTTAACGAATGATTATGGCCACAAAATTAGATGATTCATATACACCGCCTCGATTCCATCGTGATATTACACGGTGTAACTTGGTGTTAATTTTATATAATAGGTGTTTTTATGCGTTAACGTCAATCATAGCACCATTGAGAATATTAAATTTCAACCATTTGGTGTTTCTCATGATTTTATGTTTCAGAATCGTTCTACTTCACCACATCCGTGTCACTACTAAAATCGGAATTAGCACCACTCAACACTCAATTGTGGTATAATAAAAAGGACACAACTTTGATATTCAGGTGTTGTATTCGTCGGAGTTTGCTCTGAAATCTATTTTATTGAATTTACACCCAAGTTTTTTTACTGTGTACTTCGATTATATTCCAATGATAAGTACATTAATAATAATTCGGTCAAAATAGACAATTCGAATAACAAAAATGGATCCCATTTGTACTAAAAAAGTTATTCAGGGTCAAAGGTCAACATTTTCGATTTTTTTGATTTTTTCTCCAAAACGGTAGGTTTCATCAAAAATATAGTCCAGAGAAATATTGTAGATTGTAAAATTATCTACAAGCTTTGAATAATTTTTTTAGCACACATGGCATCCATGGAGATTTTTTACACTTTATTTCTACTGGTGTACCAAAGGTCTCTATCAAAATTCAGCTCTGTCGGAGTTTTTAATATTTGATCACTATTTTTATGTTCATTTTGACCGAGAAAATGGCCGGATAGTCCGAAAGGCAAAAATCACTTGGAGCATATTGTCGCTTGAAATTTGAAATCACGAATCTGACAGAAACGGAAAATAGATACGTTTGTCATGGCGTGTGATTATTTGAAACTCAATGGATTTCAAGTGTTTTTAAAATAAATCGGCGCTCCAAGAAAAAAATTTACCAAAGTGATAAACTCGGATAAACTAGATATGGTCGGTACCTACTTTCAAGTAATGGAACATGGACTTTTCTTGGATTATCATTGAATTATTCATCTGTTTGCTCCCAATTATAAGAAAATAGCCAATCATCGCGTTGTTTTTAGGGAACTGAGAGATTTATACCATCAGAAGTATGATTCTAGGGGAATATCAAAAACAACAACAAAAACAAATATTTGATGGTTTCATTATTTTTACAATTCTATTCCAAACATATGTATAGATTCATATTCCGCCTGGAATGAATTTAGAGCTATATGAACCCTGAATTCCGTATTTCTGGTTCAAGTTTTTAATAAAATTTTAATGGTTGTCTTTCCTCTCCCAGTCGCATTTCTCTATATTACATTAAAAGCATGACACACAATTCCTCATTAATACCGTGGAAATTATATTAACTTTCTCGTTAGTCTTCTGATGTTGGAGTCCTAGAGAAAATGGCAAATTAAAATTAAGCTGATAAAGTGGATTCGAGGATGAAATGTTGTATAGATGCGCTACAGTTCCGAAATCTTTTGTCGAAAACTCTAATCTAGTGTTTGAATTGCTCTTATTATGCGGATTCAAATATTCCAGATAGAGTCGAATAAGGAAAAACAAAATTCAAGTCCTCTTTCAGTTCAGAACATTTTATATAGGATATTAATTATGGGTAAGCTCATCATTCAAAATGAGTGAATTCACATATAGTACTGTAACTGACTCATATTGCATTCGATAATCCTCTTCACTACAACAAAAGAATTTCAAGTGTAGTAAAATTATGAATTTCATATAACGATCATTACATTAGGAAATCCAAGGTGATATCAAATGAATATCAAGTGGATGTGCAAAACTGTGAAATTTCCTTTCAATCAAGCTAGATTATGCGGTAGATTGCTATTCCTGATTTAGAAAGATTATGAAAAATGGAAAAGCCATAAATTGGACAAAACATTTTTGAAAGAGAAAATAGTCTATCCAATTAAAATATCAAACATAGTTTGAAATGAATGTCTGATATACTACGAACAGAAAACAACTACTTTCCTGCCAAATACCACAAATACTTGTTATACTTAGCATCCATGTTATTCTGGAGTCTCTATTTAATTTATCTATCATTTTCACTGTATTGTAATTCTCCTAATATATTAGTATCTGTAGCAAAGCATACTTCAGCAAATGTGATGTTTGGTGTCTGTTTCAATAACATAACTTTCGAAAATTAGTGCATGATATTTCCATTATAAATCTAGGAGTTTTTGGGTTCATTTTATTCAAATTTTTTCTAATAATTCTGTCTCTATGCTATTTACCATCGAGTTCTGGACTATTTTTTATCTAATGCCAACAGATGTGTAGATGATTGAAATTGAGCTTATATGTGGCGGATTTGCACATTCGTCGCCAGTATAGGCTATTCGAATTTTGCAGCTCATACCAACCGCTACAATTCCCCTCTCAATCATATTTCACAAATTTTTCGTGATAGGAATTGTGAATTTATAATTTGTGGGTGGAGGATTTCTGAAGGAGTTAGAAGAATTGAGTGTACAAAACAGAACAGCAATCAGGTACCTACTTTATTTAGAGGAATCCAGTAGTCTTTCGAGTTTTTTTCATAATAACTTTATTTTTTTCGTACGGACCATCCTCTCTATATACTCACACTGTAACATACGGAAGGGTAGAATAACCATTATTTTTTTCATTTCTCATTATAATTCCGTATTACAACTCGTAATATTATCGAATTCTATATTCAAATAATACTAAATTTCGAGTTACAACTTGGAATATTGCTAAATTACGAGTTATGACTCGAAAAATCACCAAATTCCGAGTATTAACTCGAAAATGCAGATATTTCTGATTGGAACAGCAATGAAATATTATCCGAGTAGCATCTCGGATTCTGTAATATTCTGAGTTGCAACTTGGAAATTATTGAAATTCTCAGTTACCATTTGGAATTTAGCAATTTTCCGAGTTGATAAATTTTAATAAAGTTGGCGTGCAATACTTTATCGTTCTAATTAACTTTTTCCCGTGATCAGTATGATTGTAAACTAGGGTATATTATTCCTACATTGCACAAGAAATAGTTTTTGGGTAATAAAAGCTCAATCATATCCTACTATAATAACTGTAGAAAAATGTATCAATATGGTGAAACACATATGAATCTTTTAATTTTTGTGAGACATGACAAAAATGTTGGCCTCAAATTTGCCGTCCCTAAAATATGCAGCTCTAGGCTCCAGTCTACACAGCCTATAATTGTGAAACCAGCACTACAATAACATATCTCTCTATATATCTGGAATATCAAAAGATTTCTGATGTTGTTTTTCTATTTCTGTGGTTTGCATCTAGCAGACCTGAATTGAAATTACATTAAGAATCTATATTCTCAGTGAATCTGGAATAATTATTGATATTTTACCGACACAAGGTATGGCGCCAACTTTGATAACTTGTTAATAGGAACCATCTTATATCCACCTTGCACCTGTTAAAACTACACTACTACTAGATTTCAAGAACGTGAATGGAATCAACTATCTCTAGTTCTCATCTTCCATTTGAAACAACCAGTGTTGCTCTTCACGAGAAGCGTAAACCGTTCTATCGCCCTCAAGGATCAACAATGAAACAACCCGCCGCCTGGGATCACTCTTAACATCACGTGTTGTCACCTGTCTACATTCTCGAACGAATTTTCGGTAATTTTTCCGTTAGGTGGCGATTGAAATTTTTTCGAAATTTTATACTGTAGTTACGTTTTTTGCCCCCCTGAACTCGAATCTGATAACCAAATTGTGCGGAAACCAACACTTTTCGAGATATTCGCAAAATGAAACCTTCATCACCCTTCTTTTGCTTCATCACTGGCTTGTTGGTTGTACATGAAAGTCGGTGCTAATGTTTGCGGAAAATATCATACCATATTCACTTTAATTCCGTTATCAGAAAAACAAATTTTATATTAGGTGGAATATTCATATAGTTTTTTCAAATAACAACCATGATGGCTGTCAGATAAATATGATGGCAATTTTGCCAGTGTTCGTCCGTTCATACAAGAGAATTCTCATTCCATATATGTCTGTCTTTCTTTTCGACATGAAGGAGAGATAGATAGAAATACTAAATGCTCCACAAAAAAATTGTGCTGAGGTTTGTCACCTTTTGTCATAGATGACGTCAAATCAGCATCGATAATAATTTTGAAATTAATGGTTGAATTAATTGATAGAATGCCATTTCTCATGAAATATTACCATGTGTCCGTAAAGTATGGAACAAATTCATTTTTTGCTAAACAGGTCATTTTAAGAAATGATCCTGAAACACGTCGATTTTTGATTTTAATTTACCGTATTTTAAAATAATAATCGATTATACAGGGTGAATTACGTTCGAGTAATGACGTCATCGTCATTTTTTTTAAATGGAACAACCCAATTTTGTCTCAATTTTCGGATAACTCTAGCTGAGCTGATTCCAAAAATGTATCACATGTTGATTCCAATTGGTACAGGATGGACAAAAATACAGTAGTTGTGTGTGTGCTAATAAAGTAACGCCTAACATTCTTTATTAGGTAAATTAACAATATTATCAAAAATACTTATTGGCTAGCGGCAATTGGTTTAAATGTAACACCCCATAGTTTGCTACATGTTTAGAGTAGCTTGTGGTCTAGCAGACAGAATATGAAATACATTATTTTTATTATTTTTGTCCACCCTGTACCAATTGGAATCAACATGTGATACATTTTTGGAATCAGCTCAGCTAGAGTTATCCGAAAATTGGGACAAAATGAGGGTGTTCCATTTAAAAAAAATGACGGTGACGTCATTACTCGAACGTAATTCACCCTGTATATTAGATTATTATTTTAAAATACGGTAAATTAAAATCAAAAATCGAAGTGTTTCAGGATAATTTCTTAAAATGACCTGTTTAGCTAAAAATGAATTTGTTCCATACTTTACGGACACAGTGTATAGTGAATAAGCGTGGTATATGTATAGTTCGTCAAAGAGCAATAAAAAGAAGGATGATGATGAAAATTAAATCGCTGAATAAATGTTATTGCTAAATAATAGGGAATTAATGACTTTATTTTACGAATACCCCTAGAAGTTTCTACTGGTTTCCGCACTATTTGGTTTTCAGATTCGAGTTCAGGAGGCCAAAATACACACGTACAGCCAGAAATTTTGAAAAAATTTGACATCGCCACCTGACAGAAAAATTACCGAACCCTCAACAGATAACTCACCAACTAGCAGTCTCAGCAAGGAGGCGAGCAGATGGAGATTGTAGTCGAGGGCAGCCATGGAAAAGCCTCAGGGAGTTCGAGAGGTCCGCACGCACGAGGGTTGGTCCGACATTCTACAGCACGTGGGACGGCACCTGGTGCACCCTCGAACTCCTCGGGAGAGCCCCCAAAACCGCCCTGGGCGTCGTTCGCATGGTCTGGAAGGGTGGGCGTAGGGGGCGCGCCAAGGGCTGGATTAATTTTCGGTCCCACTTGTTCGGTTATTGTATGTTTGTTCGGGAGAATTCGAAGGGTGAACCGCTTACCCAGGTCCCTGTTTTACTCCCTGGGGCCCTTCTCAAAGCTATCAAGTGAAGTTCGTCTCAGTGAGTACAGGGTGGGCAAATTTGGAAATTTGTATGGGGTAACTTGGAGGTAAAACAATTTAGGGTCGCATGCTCGATCTGTTTTTTTTTAGACAAATTTACAGGCAAAAACAAAAATGTCAACTTATCTTTCAAATTATCTCGACGCCACTGGATAATGCAGAAAAAAGTGCCTCAAAAATGTGAAAGTTGTAACTTCAACGAGGTCTTCAATCTGGACCTTAGGAAATGTGATCCTTTTTCTTTTTTGGAAGTTATAGTTGATTTTGTTTCATTAGTAAGTATTCAGTTTTCTTTATTTTTAAACCGATATATTTTATTTTTTGTGATCTCGTGTATGTTTAAAATTGAAAACTCCCATCGAATTTGTACACACTTCGAACAAAAAATTTGAATTTGAGATTGGTTTGAAACTCTTCATCGAAATACAGGGTGATTCACCATAAATGCTTTCCAAAATATGTATGTTATTTCTGATAAGATTTGATATTCCATAAAAAGATAAAAAATCATGAACTTCTAATGGAAAAATCCCTCCGAGAGTTTCATCATCATACCTCGATGAATGAAATACGGATGTTACGGAGGAAAAGTGAGACAAACTGTATGTACAGGGTGATTGTTTATATTTTACTCAATAGCTATCTCAGTTAATATTGTTCCTACGAAAACGTTCAAATGGACAAATATGTAGCATTTTTTATGGGCATTCAGAATTTCGTACTAGAAAATGCAAAAAAGCATCGTTAACTTAGAAATTTTACAACAACTGATATTTTTTTAATCCCAATCGGTAGAACTCTTTTTTTAGATTCCAAATATAATTTATTGAGGTTATCTTTATCGGTTTTCGGAAGATATAGCCATAGATCTTATAGCTAGAATGCCATCAGACGACAATGCTGCGATTGGCTTATAATTTATAATTTATATCAAAGTAGCCATGGAAAATAAAACAAATTTAATTGCATCGATAGGTGTATGGTGCGGTATAATAAAAAATCGAGTTATCGGAAAATTGTTTTGTAATGGAATTCCTCGAGGAATTCGATACCTGGGGCTACTTCAAAATGAAATTGAGGAAGAAATTGGTATGCTCCCTTTGAATATTTCAGCACCAGCTCATAGTGTTCTAGCTGTTAGAGAATACCTAAATGATAATTTCAATATGTGGATTGGCAGAAACGGAACCATTCTCTGGCCTCCTAACAGATACTTTTTTATGGGGTTATTTAAAATCTAAAGTTTATATGGACCGCCCTCAAAATGTTGAAGATATTCAAATTAGAATAGAGGAAGAAATTGATAATCTCAACAATCAACCGGAAATATTAAGGAGAACCCTCAAATATTTAATAAAAAGATATCGCTTGTGTGTAGAAGTAAATGGGGGCCATTTTGAACACTTACTATAAATTTTGGTTAATAAATAAAACAAATACAACATATTGTTTCATTATCCATGGCTACTTTGATATAAGCCAATCGCAGTATTGTCGTCTGGCGTTCTACAGCTACCTAAGATTTATACGACAAATCTATATCTTCCGAAAACCGATAAAGATAACCTCTATAAAGTATATATATTTGAAATAAAAAAAAGAGTTCTACCGATTGGAATAATAAAATATAGGGTGTCTCATTAAAAAAATACCAGTTGTTGTAAAATTTTTAGATTAACGATGCTTTTTTGCATTTGATAGTACTGAATTCTGAATGCCCATTAAAAATGCTACATATTTGTCCATTTGAACGTTTTTGTAGGACCAATATTAACTGAGATAGCTATTGAGTAAAATATAAACAATCACCCTGTACATAGATTGGATACTGAAAAACTGATATAAGAAATGATGTGGATTTAAAAAAAATTGAATTTTTTACCGATAAAAGAGTAAAAGGGTATTCTATTTGTGAAAATCAAATACTATACACAATAGTTCGTTTATTTCGAGCACCCTGTAATTTGGATCTTTCAGTGGGACATTTATAGTGAATCACCGAGGGTAAACAGCTGACAAAAATGTGTACACCGGAAATCCATTTTTGTGAAATAAATCCAGGAAAATCCATGGAAATCCATGATGGAAATCCACAGAAATCCACGAAAATCCATATTAGTGTACATCATAAATCCACAGCTGTTTACCCCTCGTGAATCACCCTGTAACCCTGATATTCGAAAATAACAATGTCGGTGCTGTTATATGTGCAATTATTAAATACCTTTGCGTACACTCAAATATTTCATAATTGACTCTTGGAATTGGTAAGGGTTTCCTGATCCTATCTATAGCTTCCTTTGAAGATGAAGAGGAGCAAAATGGAATAATTTGGATAAATCACTCACTTCATCAGACTTATGACCATTTTGAACCCTAAAATGATTCTTTTTGATTGCATGAGGGATCTTGAACACGGTAAATTGTTTTTTCTCAATATTGAATCATCATCCAGAACACAATTTATGCTGACAACGCCCTCTGTAATAACATCTTTGTCGAAAAACCAATGGCTGATTGAGTTTTTCCATTTTGTTTACACAAAAGCTTCATACTATCTGACAATATGCTTTGGCAGCGTCTTTCATTCATTCCCGAGATATAGATCATCCGAAAGAAAGCGAAGCAGAGTATATAGATACGAATATTCCTTTCATCGAGTTGAAGAGAATCGTCCACCAGTACTCTCTATTATTATTCTTCTGGTTATTATTCGAACAATAGTAACTGCAAATCCAAATAAGTCGTGGAGACATTTTATTGATGGAAGTGGATTTCACGTATACATGTTTAGATTATACTTGATATGAAATTTCGCGAATGAAAATATCAAGAGCGAAATCAAAGATCACAAATTTATGTATACACAAAAAGTTCTAAATCTTGACCACTAGGAGAAAATGTGTACACTGGAATTCCTATAAGCCGGAATTCCCCTGGAATTCCCCGGAATTCCTCCTGAAGAAATGTCAATTTGAACCGAGATTTGAACAAATAACTATGGAATATTGAAACTAAATGTAGATAATACTCGGAATTCCGGGGGAATTACGGAAGAAAAAATAAGCAGATTGGTATGAGCGAAGTTGAAAATTGGTCCATCCGTTCGAAAGTTATGACGATTTGCTTCACTTTTTCTATGATGAAAAAAAGGGTTTTTTATTTCGATTTTTTCGATTGGAGAAACGGATTCTATGGAAAAAAATAAGCAGATTGGTATGAGCGAAGTTGAAAATTGGTCCATCCGTTCGAAAGTTATGGCGATTTGCTACATTTTTTCTATGATGAAAAAAAGTTTTTTCCGATTTCGATTTTTTCGATTGGAGAAACGGATTCTATGGAAAAAATAAGCAGATTGGTATGAACGAAGTTGAAAATTGGTCCATCCGTTCGAAAGCGGTTTGCTACATTTTTTCTATGATGAAAAAAAGTTTTTTCTGATTTCGATTTTTTTCGATTGGAGAAACATATTCTATTGAAAAAAATAAGCAGATTGGTATGAGCAAAGTTGAAAATTGGTCCATCCGTTCGAAAGCGATTTGCAACATTTTTTCTATGATGAAAAAAAGTTTTTTTCAATTCGATTTTTCAGATTGGAGAAACGGATTCTATGGAAAAAAATAAGCAGATTGGTATGAGCGAAGTTGAAAATTGGTCCATCCGTTCGAAAGTTATGGCGATTTGCTACATTTTTTCTATGATGAAAAAAAGTTTTTTCCGATTTCGATTTTTTCGATTGGAGAAACGGATTCTATGGAAAAAATAAGCAGATTGGTATGAACGAAGTTGAAAATTGGTCCATCCGTTCGAAAGCGGTTTGCTACATTTTTTCTATGATGAAAAAAAGTTTTTTCTGATTTCGATTTTTTTCGATTGGAGAAACATATTCTATTGAAAAAAATAAGCAGATTGGTATGAGCAAAGTTGAAAATTGGTCCATCCGTTCGAAAGCGATTTGCAACATTTTTTCTATGATGAAAAAAAGTTATTTTCAATTCGATTTTTTAGATTGGAGAAACGGATTCTATGGAAAAAAATAAGCAGATTGGTATGAGCGAAGTTGAAAATTGGTCCATCCGTTCGAAAGCGATTTGCTACCATTTTTTCTATGATGAAAAAAAGTTTTTTTTTATATCGATTTTTTAGATTGGAAAAACGGATTCCATGGGAAAAAATGAGCAGATTGGAATAAGCGAAGTTGAAAATTGGTCCATCCTTTCGAAAGTTATGGCGATTTGCTTCATTTTTTCTATGATGAAAAAAAGTTTTTCCGATTTCGATTTTTTCGATTGGAGAAACGGATTCTATGGAAAAAAATGAGCAGATTGGTATGAGCGAAGTTGTAAATTGGTCCATCCGTTCGAAAGCGATTTGCTACATTTTTTCTATGATGAAAAAAAGTTTTTTTTTGATTTCGATTTTTTTCGATTGGAGAAACGGATTCTATGGGAAAAAATATGCAGATTGATATAAGCGAAGTTGAAAATTGGTCCATCCGTTCGAAAGCGATTTGCTTCACTTTTTCTATGATAAAAAAAAGTTTTGTTTGATTTCGATTTTTTCGATTGGAGAAAAGGATTCTATGGAAAAAAATAAGCAGATTGGTATGAGCGAAGTTGAAAATTGGTCCATCCGTTCGAAAGCAATTTGCTACATTTTTTCTATGATGAAAAAAAGTTTTTTTTGATTTCGATTTTTTTCGATTGGAGAAACGGATTTTATGGAAAAAAATAAGGAGATTGAAATGAGCGAAGTTGAAAATTGGTCAATCCGTTCGAAAGTTATGGCGGTTTGCTTAATTTTTTCTATGATGAAAAAAAGTTTTTTCCGATTTCGATTTTTTCGATTGAAGAAACGGATTCTATGGAAAAAATAAGCAGATTGGTATGAACGAAGTTGAAAATTGGTCCATCCGTTCGAAAGCGATTTGCAACATTTTTTCTATGATGAAAAAAAGTTTTTTTTGATTTCGATTTTTTCGATTGGAGAAACGGATTCCATGGAAAAAAATAAGCAGATTGATATGGGCGAAGTTGAAAATTGGTCAATCCGTTCGAAAGCGATTTGCAACATTTTTTCTATGATGAAAAAAAGTTTTATTTATTTCGATTTTTTAGATTGGAGAAACGGATTCTAAGGAAAAAAATAAGCAGATTGGTATGAGCGTAGTTGAAATATGGTCAATCCGTTCGAAAGCGATTTGCAACATTTTTTCTATGATGAAAAAAAGTCTTTTTTTATTTCGATTTTTTCGATTGGAGAAACAGATTCTATGGAAAAAAATAAGCAGATTGGTATGAGCGAAGTTGAAAATTGATCCATCCGTTCGAAAGCGATTTGCAACATTTTTTCTATGATGAAAAAAAGTTTTTTTTGATTTCGATTTCTTCGATTGGAGAAACGGATTCTATGGAAAAAAATAAGCAGATTGGTATGAGCGAAGTTGAAAATTGGTCCATCCGTTCGAAAGCGATTTGCTTCATTTTTTCTATGATGAAAAAAAGTTTTTTATGATTTCGATTTTTTCGATGGGAGAAACAGATTCTATGGAAAAAAATAAGCAGATTGGTATGAGCGAAGTTGAAAATTGGTCCATCCGTTCGAAAGCGATTTGCAACATTTTCTCTATGATGAAAAAAAGTTTTTTTTATTTCAATTTTTTCGATTGAAGAAACAGATTCTATGGAAAAAAATGAGCAGATTGGTATGAGCGAAGTTGAAAATTGGTCCATCCGTTCGAAATTTATGGCGGTTTGCTTCATTTTTTCTATGATGAAAAAAAGTTTTTTCCTATTTCGATTTTTTCGATTGGAGAAACGGATTCTATGGAAAAAAATAAGCAGATTGGTATGAGCGGAGTTGAAAATTAATCCATCCGTTCGAAAGCGATTTGCAACATTTTTTCTATGGTGAAAGAAAGTTTTTTTGATTTCGTTTTTTTTCGATTGGAGAAACGGATTCTATAGAAAAAATAAGCAGATTGGTATGAGCGAAGTTGAAAATTGGTCCATCCTTTCGAAAGTTATGGCGATTTGCTTCATTTTTTCTATGATGAAAAAAAGTTTTTTCCGATTTCGATTTTTTCGATTGGTGAAACGGATTCTATGGAAAAAAATGAGCATCAGATTGGTATGAGCGAAGTTGTAAATTGGTCCATCCGTTCGAAAGCGATTTGCTACATTTTTTCTATGATGAAAAAAAGTTTTTTTTTATTTCGATTTTTTTCGATTAGAGAAACGGATTCTATGGGAAAAAATATGCAGATTGATATAAGCGAAGTTGAAAATTGGTCAATCCGTTCGAAAGTTATGGCGGTTTGCTTCATTTTTTCTATGATGAAAAAAGTTTTTTTTGATTTCGATTTTTTTCGATTGGAGAAACGGATTCTATGGAAAAAAATAAGCAGATTGATATGAGCGAAGTTGAAAATTGGTCAATCCGTTCGAAAGCGATTTGCAACATTTTTTCTATGATGAAAAAAAGTTTTTTTTGATTTCGATTTTTTTCGATTGGAGAAACGGATTTTATGGAGAAAAATAAGCAGATTGATATGAGCGAAGTTGAAAATTGGTCAATCCGTTCGAAAGTTATGGCGGTTTGCTTCATTTTTTCTATGACGAAAAAAAGTTTTTTTCGATTTCGATTTTTTCGATTGAAGAAACGGATTCTATGGAAAAAATAAGCAGATAGGTATGAACGAAGTTGAAAATTGGTCCATCCGTTCGAAAGCGGTTTGCTTCATTTTTTCTATGATGAAAAAAGTTTTTTTTGATTTCGATTTTTTTCGATTGGAGAAACGGATTCTATGGAAAAAAATAAGCAGATTGATATGAGCGAAGTTGAAAATTGGTCAATCCGTTCGAAAGCGATTTGCAACATTTTTTCTATGATGAAAAAAAGTTTTTTTTGATTTCGATTTTTTTCGATTGGAGAAACGGATTTTATGGAGAAAAATAAGCAGATTGATATGAGCGAAGTTGAAAATTGCTCAATCCGTTCGAAAGTTATGGCGGTTTGCTTCATTTTTTCTATGATGAAAAAAGTTTTTTTTGATTTCGATTTTTTTTGATTGGAGAAACGGATTCTATGGAAAAAAATAAGCAGATTAATATGAGCGTTGTTGAAAATTGGTCAATCCGTTCGAAAGCGATTTGCAACATTTTTTCTATGATGAAAAAGTTTTTTTTTATTTCAATTTTTTCGATTGGAGAAACAGATTCTACGGAAAAAAATAAGCAGATTGGTATGAGCGAAGTTGAAAATTGGTCCATCCTTTCGAAAGTTATGGCGATTTGCTTCATATTTTCTATGATGAAAAAAAGTTTTTTTTGATTTTTTCGATTGAAGAAACGGATTTTATGGAAAAAATAAGCAGATTGGTATGCGTGAAGTTGAAAATTGGTCCATCCATTCGAAAGTTTTTGCGATTTTTCTTCTTACGGATTCAGATTTTGTAAAAAGGAGGGAATAAAATAATCCTATTTTCCCGTAATTATCCCGGAATTCCGAGTATAATCTACATTCAGTTTCAAAATTCCATAGTTATTTGTTCAAATCTAGGTTCAAATTGACATATTTCTTCCGGAGGGATTTCGGGGAATTCCAGGGGAATTCCGGGGAAATCCGGTGAAATATGAAATATTTAGGAACATCACACACAAAATCATTCGGGATTCCCGAGGGGATATCTGAGTTCAAGATAAACTTCAGACCTAGCTCCAGAGTGATGTCACTAAATATTACAGAATCTGAATAATACCAAATTATATTGATATCAAAATTTCGAAATTTGTCATCAGTAAGGCTATAGGCTGTATTGTATTAGGTATATCGAAATCCTCGTTGGAAACAGAATATATCATCTGATGGTAATTTTCTATTTTATTCCCTCCTTTTTCCAAGATCTGAATCCGTAAGAAGGAAAATCCAAGAAAAACATTTTTATTCAGAAAAAATTCATCAAATCTAGGTTGTAAACTGTAGATCATCATCTATCGAAGACATGATTCAATTTACATAGGAACATACAGGGTGGTTCACTACTAGCGCGACAGAGATTTAAAGCGAATCTGCAAAACTTTCAAAGTTTTTCTCATTTCAGTACTTCGTACGTTGGTAAAGGGTAAATTTTGAAAGTATTTCGAAATATACAGGATTTCCCAAAAATTGTGGCATATAAAAGTTATATTGTTTCTTATGGAAGTCCATGTATTTGGTTGCATTTCTATATTCTTCCTGAAAAGCTTATTTCATCACACTTGGGTTCTAGGGAGAAGATATATTTTTTTTTGAAAATCAATATTCTTCAGCTTTATAAATTTTTTGTGTCAGAACTATTCATTAATGGTCAAAACCTCGGTCAAAACGGCTTACATGTCCCTATCCTAACTCTTGACCTACTATCTAATGATATTTAACTAAATCACATATGGGGGGGGGACAAAATTATGAACCACCCTGTATTTTTTTCATTCGAATATAAATAATTGATGGCCGTTTTGATCAATGATGTCCGACACAAAATATTCCTTAAGTTGAAAAATCTCAATTTTTCACACCTTATATTTCTGTAATCGTTCCAGCTAGACCCCAAGTATGATAATAAAATCAGATTTTCAGACAGAATCTGAAAAAGCAATAAAATATAGGGTGTTCCAAAAGAAACAAGATAATTAACATCGATATGCCACATTTTTTTGGAACATCCTTCCTGTACATTTCAAAATAATTTTAAAATATAGCCTTCATATACAAACTACAAAAGTTACAAAATCACAGAGTCAGCAGAAATTGTTTTTTCTAAAAAAAAAGACGGGAATGAACTTGATGAGAATTTATCAGATTTTCTTGAACATTTCGTATTTTTTCTGGCGCAAAAAAGAAAGGAATTCCCCTGGAATTCCCAGTAATTCCTATCAATTTTAAACCGGAATTCCCATGTGGTCAACCCCTCGTTCTAAATGAACACCTAGTAGGCGGAAGTCTACAGCAAATGGGTTTTAGTAAAATTTAAAAGTTAAAAGAAAGTTGAACTACATGAGTTGAAACATGATTTGAAAACTTGTGTAAGTAATTTATAATTTATCCATAGGAATACACTTCGTCACTTCATGAAGAAGTTGACACCAGAGGTGATCATCATGATGGATATCCCCAAATGATCCAAAACTATGAGAAGACAAAAGCTTTATGACATAAAAATACATTAGCCTGTTTCATCTCATTGTGTGAGAAATAATGAAGAAAATAAAAACATATTCATCACCGAATATGAATATGAACTATGGAAAGTGACAACTGTTGACAGGAGCACATCGAAGTACCTATTGGGAACTGACCATGCTTGTCTTCATAATGATTAATACCCTTGGTTTTCAATAGCACATATTATACGTTTATATAAGTATGTCTATACATATTAAAAACCAACACAATAAAATAAATTCGGATTAAATTGGTACATTTCCCTGGAAACAAATTCAAATGGAAGAGATAAACTCAGCGAACAAGTTTCAATACGCAGAATAAAAAGGCAAATCTTGGTTCGATCGAAAAACTTTCAAACACAAAACCCAGCAGCAAACTTTAGCGCACCATCAATAAAAGTACACTCAAAACGTCTTATTCCTTCAAAATCGGAGAGCCTTTACAGAAGAAATTCAGAAGACGGAGCTCAATACGAAGCGGGTGAGGATTCACGACGACGATTGACATTTTTCAGGAAAATTATTTTTCTCGCTATCGTCACAGAAATAGGTCATATGTCATATGTTCTCGTTTATATCCTGAATATGCATGCTTTCGTTTCTAGTATTTTTAAGAATGGCACGTGATTAATCCAGAAATAGCAGACATTATAGCAGAAGGTTATAAGATCTGTCAAATAACGTTGATTTTATTAGCAAAACAAAGCATAATTACAAGAGGGTCTCTCGGAAAGCAAAGGGTATGTTCGAAATAACCAAAAACATTGATATGCATCATCGCTATGAGATGTGGCGAAGTAATTTTGTTGTTCAGAAGTTCGAATGAAAATATTAGTGCCGCCTGTTTTCAAAGACAATATTTTGATATAGGTATGATAATCTGGATAAACATGGTCTTCGGTAGAAGATATCGTGAAAATTGGTCTGAACTGATATTCGCCATCATCAATTGAGAAATGGAGAATATAATTTATTCTAGAATATAAAATTTTACCGAACATCGAATACAATTTTATTTTTCCTTCAGGTAAGTGGAAACTACGCGTTTCAGAAAGAATCGGGAGGGTATAAAAATAGTTGAGGTTTCGTAGGAATCAAAAAAATGCAATTAATCAAATGAAGATGAGAAGAAAATTGAATCAAATTCTGAAGGTACAAATTGCCTACTGTAACTCTACCAAAAAATAATTTGCGCATCCCTTGCAAGAATTTCTACCCCAAAATCATAAATTACATAACTGCAGACATGATATTCGATATCTGTCGAACGACAGAACGTAAGTTAGAAATGATTTCTTCAATGCGTCTTAATTTCATCGATATCCAGTAGTTTGACCAGTTTCCATACTATACTGGGTGACAAAAATCTTTTTACCTTCAGCTGATATTTGCAATCATTTCAAATAAACTTGTCACGAATGTATAACATTTAGAAAACCCTGCTGAAATAATGCATAAGAATTTTACCAACAAACAATCAATGAGAATATTAAAAAATGAGGTATCTAAAACAGTTTCATAGATTTCAATGTATAACTGAATTATTAGAAATTTGTTTTTACATCAATAATGCTCTTCTTAAATCTCCAAACTTTGTTATGCTGTGAGTTAGACATGTCAAAATATAATGTGTATGATACATGATTGGAGTTAGAATCGATCCCACTTCGAAAGTCAAGATCGCATGAAAGTCGTGGATAAATCTCTTCCACATATTGAAGTATGCTGCGATGTCAAGAGCTCAGTTGAATTTGTCAATGACAGCGTATACATCTCAGAAACTCAGAGCGTAACGAACTCTGATGGTGGTTTCGAATGAAGTCTTTCGGAATTCCACTTAGAAAGCTCATATATATATTAGATTCGGAAGGTCTTATTCATTTCCTGGAGCCTCCAAGGCATTCTAATGAAATGTTTAGTACCCGGATATAATACTAAAACAAAGGTTAACTTCGGTGAATCATATAAAAAGACGCCTCAAAAAACAAGAATTATGGATGACTATTCTGCAAATGAAAGAAAAATGTTGATAAACAATATTCATATAGTTTCATGCAATTTTTTTCCCTCTTTGTACCCGACTGGGGTATATGGATCCTCGTTTGGATGTCACATTCATCACATAGCACATTCTCTTTACGAAATGACCTGATGTTGCGTTCTCCATTTCATTTATGAAAATTTAATGAACGACCTACCAGATCCCACACCTGATACTATGTGGGCACCGTCATTCATTCATTTCAATGTTATGGAGATTAATGTCTATGTGTACTGCGTTATCCACATCAACATATGGATAATTATTATTGAGCTCGTTTACACCGGAAGGAATAGAAATAATGAAAAACAGAAACGAAAAAAAAATCTTACATATCGAACATCATTTCGTTCCGAATGACTATATTCTTCTGGATCATTCTGTAACTGCAACTAGTATGGAAGACCGAGAGTGTGGTATAGATAAAGATAAAGCAACGGATTAGCAGAGTGACAATGCGCGGTGTATCTTGATAATCCCACGAATAAGGGTGAACTTCTCACTGCCAGTAGTGCCAGTGCTCCAATTCTAATTATCCTGTGCACAGAGGATGTCAACCTGTGATATCGTGGACTGTACTGAATGGAACTGACAAATCTCTGCTGTAAAGACGAATTCAAAATTCCGAATAATGGGCAATTAGCAAATGATCCTTACTCAGCTTCAGGATAAGTCTTCGTCAAGACATCATCGTTCTCAGCAGTCCACGTTCACTCCATTGATTTAGTTGAGGGTAAATAAATATACACACAGAAGGTATTATTTTGTGTTCGGAAGGGATTTTTCCAATCTCAAATCACAACATATCCCTCAGGACGTTGAGAATTTGGGGCGAATTTATGTCTGGTATTTCTATCACAGTCACCTGGTCTGATACGATTCGGTAATTTAGGCATTATTTACAGAGTGTTTGGAAACTGCTGTCTCAAAGTATGATGGGTTCAGAGCTCGTCAAAACAAGTATATTTCAACAAGTGTGCTTCACAACCTATTTATTTGGAGGCAGCATTTTCCCAAAACCTGCATAAAGGGTTCTCTCATATATAGTCTGATGGTCCGATAGAAATCCCGTCATTGTCTCAAGTATGTTCTTGTTTGTGCTGGTGTAGCATTTTTATTATGTTTTGTAGCATTGAGAGCATTCAGAGAGATCTTCTATAATTGATTATCCTAATTTACACAAACAGCTTCCTGAAGATCGGAAAAAACTCTCGAAACGTTCATTTTCTCAATTGACGATTGATGGTTTTTAGTCCTTCTTTTTTTTAGGGTCGACTGACATCGGGTTAATCGATGAAAATACCGAAAATTCTCATGTATTGAAGATTAATTCCATTCGAGACTCCAAGAGCCGCAGACCTAATTAAATCAGAAAGGTGACACAAAAGTTGATAGATGGTCAATCAAAATGGTGTCAACCAGTAATCATCAACATCAAGTTATTTCGATTATTTTTCAATTACTTTTCTGTTGAAATGACACAAGAACAAGTGCTGGACACCAAAAGCAGCCTCAGCTGTCACTCATTAAATCCATAATTTCAAACGTAGTTTGTACAAACGCAGACAGTTTGTCATTTGACATACTAATGTAGCATACCTATTTTGCTCCTGTAATTTCTTATATGTCTCTCCCTCTTGGAGCCTGTTGAGAAATACCTAAAATCATTTTAGAGAACCAAAGTATGTGGTATGTGTTAACATCTGAATGAGTTTACTTTTCCATAGAAACGTATTATGATTGTAATAAATGATAGAATTAAAACAGATTTGTCAGAATACTATCAAATAAAACCTTGTACAAAAAACCAAATCTCCTGACTGATATTGCCATCACCATCCTATTGAAGATCCTCATCACTCTCCCTGAACAGAGCCATTACAGATTCATCCTCTTGGAAACACATAATATAATATATTGATATCAATTCGTTGGAATGTAGAGCTATTTAAGAATCAATTGGTTGGAATATGTGGTATCTTTAGTCCCCATGCATATTGAGCTTAGATCAAAGACCCCACTGCTTATCAAGTAGAAAGAGAAATCAGATGAGTAGGTACTCGTGACAGACTAACAAACTCGGATATGTGTACTAAGAGAAATTGAAAATATGAACTCAAAGTATCAAAACCTTCCATGGGAATATCTAGTATTTACCAGATCATTTTGTACACTTTAGCATTTTCTTGCATACACCACCTAATTATCAGTTATATGGGGTTATTTGAAAAATAAAGTTAATTCAACCCGTTTGGAATATGGATGTTTTGAGGAATAAAATTATCAACTAATGTATCCAGTAAGGTCATAGACAACTTGAACACTATAAATCGTTTTATGTGTTTCAAATTTCAGAAAAATTCACCTTGCTTTCTATGGAACTTACCGATTCTGTATAGCATGATTCTACGTCGCCATTAATTGTGTTAGTGGACATTTTTAAATTCAACAATTTGATTACATCATATCTCAAATTTTCTCTTTCATTTTCCTTTTAATTGAAGATTAGCATGTTGTTTCCTCCAGGATGTTTCTTATTATCAAATTTTCCCTGCATTACAGTACACTTTCTTTCATTATTTTGCTAGGAAGATTGTTGGCTCTCGTAATGTTGTTTGACATCCCTTTTCTCTCTTTCAGAGATGTATCTTTCTACTACACAGTCAGTGATTTTTTCATAGATGTTTGGTTTCTTGGAATTTATGATCTTTCATGGTATTACTCACTGCCTAGCATAAGGATACGAAGTCTATTCAATAATTTGCATCCAATTACAATACAACACGAATCGAAATATATACATAAATATAAATAAGATTGGGAATATTATTAGTTTTGTTTTACAGATGAATATTATGAACAAACCTGCTGTCGTTGACAAAGTAAACAACAGCAGATCATGCGATTTTCAAATTATTCACCGATCACTCAATATATTTATAAACTTTGATAAGCTGAGGAAATAAACCAATATGATAATGTATTGATCGAGTCCATCAATCATCCTAAATTGTCTAGGTTTCTGCATGAACCCAATATTGCGCATCCATCGAACATCAGAAGAATATCTTTCGTTAATTATCGACTGGGTCAATAATCCCCTTCACTAATGGAACTTCTCTGCTTTTGTAGGAAAATTCAAGCGATCGCCCGGCAAAATGCTTTCAGTTTCTAGAGTCTAGTCTGATGGACAGGGCCCCAAAGGCACATGCCAATTCGACAGCCTCATCAAGGTTAACATCCCTTTAGACGCCAGGTCGTAATTAAATTGAGTAAACGAACATCCATGTATTTCAAAAAAATTTCATTTGGCAGCAGATGTTTATATAGATTATGATGAATTATTGCATTTTTTGTTTTCTAATGAAACTTCTCACATCAGAATAAACACCTCTTGAGGCTTCATCTCATCTACGATGAAAGCTCTCCAATCAGAATGGTGTGCCTTGATAGCTCACTTTGATGCTGTAGTTTGTTTTTTGGTGACTGTGATTTCCTTATCTTTTGAATGCACGCGAGAAAAACCCATGGTATTATTGGAATTTTTGAGGATTATACCGAGCATGGATATTGACTTTTCCATTTCATAATTTTTTGATGATAGAGAAGCTTCAGATGAAAAGGCAGTATGATATTAAGTGTAAAAAGTTGGTGCTTGTGTAACAGCCGCAATTTAGGATGAAAATATAAATTTGCAGCTCAGTATATTCATCCGTCAATAATTAAAATATAATATTTTATTACATATTCATATTTAATATAATTGATTAAATTCAATGATCAGTAATATTTCCATTTGTTTGTTTGTGCATTTGCTTCAAATTGAAATTGAATTATTTGTAGTTCAATATTCATCCGTCAATTAAAATTTTTATTACATATTCACATGTATTAATCGATGAAATTGAATAATTAGTGCGATATTTACGTTTATTTCGAAAGTATTTTTATTATAACTAGAGTTTCCCATTTTAATAGGGTTATCATTATTGAACTTACATAAAACTAATTTTGAAAATGTCGACGTATATTTCGATTAATAATGCTGGTCAGCATTACTAAACCAACACATTGGAATGTTGTATTTCAATGAGTTTTGTAAAGAACTATGCGATCAAATTGCAAGTTACAAATTAGCAAGCAAAGGACAACGAAGATGCTCGAATATTGTAAAGTGGAAAGTGAAGTTTATATTCTCTTTGCAGTATCTTCTTGTTGACTTTCAGAGATAAACAAGAGGAAACAGCTGTCCAAAGAAATCACTGTGGAAGTCAACGGAGTAGCATGGGCGTGAAAAAGATGAATAAAGAGGAGAAACAACGATGATTATCGTCATAGCAGAAATGCAAGAAAATACAGGTCGTTCCTGAAGAAAAAAAAATGCAGCTTTGATATCCACACTCATGTAGAACACCGTGAAATATTTTCAAAACGTAATAGGCAAGGTGGCATTTATTCTTTTTTGATACACGATATTAATCAATAGAACATATATTTCATTCTTTTCAGGAATTCGGCCTGATGAGAGGTCTCCATAACTCCACATCGTTTCTATTTCATGGTGATCGTAAAATTTCCAGACCCGCCTGTCACTTCTTCATCTTTTTCTGCTCTCGCGCAATTTCATAAATCACTTCCAAACGATGCCATCTTATGCATAGAGTATTCGAACCCGACCCATATCTGTAACAGACGGACATGCATTCAAATCTTTCGCGGAACTGTCTCTGTGGGAGACGCAAAAAAAGAGAGGAGGAAGCAGCTGCGGTTGTTTTGACAACGAGGAAATGGACCAGTCATGGAAGACGTTCCAAAGGCAGCGGCGTGGTCCCAGTCAAAGTTATTGACAAGGACAAATCTTCCTTTCTGGAAATTTTCCGTTCTGGAAATAATTTCGTACAACCTCAAACCATTTTCGACAATCTGTGCCCCAATTCATGTTTTTGAACTTTGAGGTAGGAGACTGCAGTATCAGAGTAACAAGTGGATTTTCGCATCAAAGGATGCTGTTGACATAGTGGTCTTTGCGTAAAAGGGGAATACAATACCACAGCGGGAAGTCACATGTAAAAAGCCTATTGAATTTCAGTAACGAGATGAACCGACCTGGAAGGGTTGAATTAGAGTCCCCACATTACCACCATGGTGGCATTCAATGGGGTTCGAAACACAAAGGAAACTAGTTGTGTTTATTGGAATTGAATCTCTCTCTCTGGATGTGGAAAATCGATTCTGATAGAGGAGTTAATTGATATAGTCATTGACTCATTGAGTAGGAGTTTGTAGATTCCTAAACGTTGAAGATATTAGGCTCATTGTATGCCTATTGATCTCGCTATTGATTCAATTGTATAGGTTTGGTATATTATGTTCAATAAAGACATTTTCATATGTTCTTTTAAGACTCAGAATATCGTTAGCTTCTGATTCAATAGGTCAAATCTATCATCAAAATCGATTTTTTGAGAAGGAGAACCAAATAGAGTTGCTGCCAATTGAATTTTGAAGGTTAACTAATTCTCATTTTGTTATTCACGCACGTGTAACCATTATGATCGAGAACTTTGTGAATTAGCAATTTCATCGTACTTTCCCCTCAAGTAACATAAGATGATAGAGTTGATATATTAACCCGAGAATGTTAATGAATTTTCAGATATGATAACGAGATTTCTAACTTTATCAATTTTCCTACACCGAACACTAGGGTTCGGTTTACCTTGTGGAATAAACGAGTTCAAGATGGAAAATATCAATTTCAAGCGAACTAATATGCATTCAAATGAAAAATGGAAAAGCCATAAATTGGACAACAAATTTTGAAAGAGAAAATAGTCTATCTAATTAAAATATAAGGAAATACCAGGAAAGCAGTTGTTTACTGCTTGTTTGATATTTTAATTGGATAGACTATTTTCTTTTTCTTCAAAAATTTTTGTCCAATTTATGGCTTTTCCATTTTTCATTTATTAGCTTAGTCGAGCTCTCAGCCTATTCCAAGTTCTGTAACTTGGGAGATTCGTTTCTGGAGTGTTTCTTTCTTCTGCCGCATGGTGTCGCCACTTCCAACTGCCTATTGGAACGCGGCTCAGTGCGGTCAAATAGACGCGACGAAAATGCATTGGGACAGGCAACGCTTCGACTGGAGATCTTCGGTCTCTACTCGAATAACTACCCTGCACTGATGAGGGCCAATAAGCCCGAAACCGGTCTGTAGGTTGTTGAGCGTGCCTGTTGAGCGTGCCTGCCTGTCCCTATGTAAATTTGTCACGTCTTAGGAAGAAAGAAACATTTGCGATCTGCATTCACAGTGTGAATCGACGCATGGACTACGAGCACATATAATTCATTGTTCTGCCTGGTATTTACCAGGAAAGTAGTTGTTTTCTGCTCGTAGTCGACCAGACTTTTATTTCTACTATGTTTGATATTTTAATTGGATAGACTATTTTCTCTTTCAATAATATGCATTCATTGACTCGGTTTTCACGCGAGCCTTCAGGATGATTTGGAATAGTATATTTCATTTCGAGTCTGGAAATTCTAGTGTGAGGCGAAGCCGAACACGGGAAGTCATGAAAGCACGGAAAAAACATTCATAGACTTGTAATGAACGATATTTTTTGTAATACTTCGTTGAAAATGAAAACATAAGACACAAATGAAACTTGGAACTAAAGGAATATCGTCACTTAGAGTTTTGATTTTGTTCAGATTTCGCTATTCTGTAAAAAGTTGATTATTGTGTTCATATATCGACCTGGATTTTACTGGTAATAAATTCACAGTCGCTTGTGTCGCTTGCTCTAGGATATTATCGGGAATTTAGTGATTTTCTTCTGAGTTCATTTTGTTGGCACAAATTTGATTGATAGAGAATAAACTTTGCTGACAATACAGTGTTTGGCATGTATGATTTGTTTCCATGGTTGTTCTCAATGTTTTTCCGTGCGCTGTTTCCGTGTGCTAGCCCGAGAAAGCCCATCTCACAACATTACTAATATACATGAAAATAAAGTGATTTCAAAGAAGTATAATAAAAATATTATTTTTCTATTTTGGTTGTATAATGAAGTCATTGTGCAACGCAAATGCATGTCGGAATAGCCTCTATTTCGATACGCATTTTTTATTATTCGGAGATTGGTGCAATCGAACTGTCAAATGAAAGTCAGAAGAGTTAGGCCCAGTTTACTTCTGAGCGACTTGGATTTGGTGATATTAGCAGTGAAAAACTCAATGTTTTAACTGGCAAACTTCAGTTCAGAGTGTAATTTGATTTGAATTGACCAATAAAAACAATAACTACATTGAATTTTTCACCGCTGGTATTGCAATAATCAAAATCACTCAATTGTAAAAGGGGCTTTACGCTTGTGCGTCAGATTTTAATTATTTCAATGTCATCATTGTTACCAATCGAAGATGTTTCTATTATTGATCGATATTAAATCCATTTTTTCTTCAAATTGATTCAAAATAGAAAAAATTGCATATGACACACGTTTTATAAGACATGTTGTCGCACTTGTTCACTTGGAGCACTCCTCGCTTCGCTCGTCGTACTCCAAACAACGCGTGCGACAAAATAGCGTCTTATAATAAAGTCTTATAAAACTTGTATCATAATATAATATTTTGTGTATATGGCTCCACCTCAGCTATTTCTTTGATAAATACATAATATACTCTTATACTCCCTGTATAATCAACATAATCGAAAACATATTCAAATAGATTGCTGATGCATTTCAAATCGTTTTGTTTATTTGGTAGATATATTCCCCATAGAGTGGAATTTGAATATTAATATTAGCTATCGAAACTATGCAAGCTATCTGGCAAATGTGGTTGGTTCATGTCGAAATTGATCAAATAGATCAAATATTGGTGTTCAACTGATGGCTTTCATCGTATCTAATGAATCATATAGCAAATATATTCATCAATTTGGAATATTTTGAATGATGACTGGCAAACAGGTAAAAATCAAAACCACAACGGATGAATAAGAAAATAAGTAAAACTTGAATGAACTTCTTCAAGTTAGAGCTCATCAAACAATGTGAAGGTGAGAAAAATTTGAATTTTCAGTGAAATTCTACAATAATCGATTGACATTACAGTTTTTAGGATGATTACCTTATAGCGATGTTATGATTGGCAAGCCATTGAAAACTGTAAATTATTCCATACATTTCGTAAAATCCATTCAAGAGTAGATTTTGTGCATGGCACTTTTCAGACAAAATACTGATTCCCATTCAAATGGCCTGTGAAAACTCTAATCCATCTCTGCCAATGATTCATCAAGTAGGTATCTATACAAATTTTATTTATTTTCCGAAAAATATATCTTTTGAGATTTTGTTTATTTTGACAAATGCGTTTTTCGAAGAAACTGAAAATTACTCAGTACCGAGTAGGTTTCAAGTCGAGCTTGAGTTGGTGACAATTTTGATTGTTTTGAATAATCATAAATGAATATGTTTTCATTCGTTGTGGACCTATACTATTTGAATGTCACTCTATGAAGAACAAGTAGCAGAAGTTGAATGTTTTATTCGTACAACTCTGTAGGTAACACTGAATACATCAATGAATAAGTTGAAATATCCTGTTATCACCTGTTGAAGTAGATTTTTTCCAAATCGATTAGCTCTGCTGATATTGATTTTTCAAGACTTCATGATTGTCCCTTTACCCGTGAACCATTCTGTAGGTTTCATCTTATTAGTGGATAAGGATCAATTGGGATTCTTTGAATCAATGTTAGCGTTATTCGAATGAGAATTTAGTGAATACTCGACTTACGTTCGAGTTCATCTCCATGGTCCAAAATCCTTGGCAAACCCTAACGGCCCATATTCTCTGGAGTAGTCTCAGTGACGCCACTAAAGTAATATATCCGGTATGTAGGTGCAGTAAATGAGAAAGCAGAACAGCGCTAAAAGTGAATCGTGATATCTTGTGACATAAAGTGGAGTGTGCAGTAAACCGAATGCTATGGCACATGTCCTTGCAGATATTTAATAAAGTATTTCCAACAATTTCTGCGTCTGTCGAGAGCCACTGTCATTTAATTTTTATTCAAAGAGACCTGTTTATGTCCAAGATACGTCTCTGAAAGTCTAGTATGGAAGTTTTATTGCTGGTATGCGAAACATTATATTATATGAAGGAAAATATATTGCTGAAATAGTGCATCAGAAACCTGAGCAGGGAGAACTGTGACTGCTAGATGCATTGCAGCCCTCCTTCTTTTAATCGATATTTCAAGTGACCTTTTCTCAAACATCTCGAATGTGATGCGAAGGTAATCTTGAGTGGAATTCAACAGTTCAAGAAAATAATATATATATAGGGTGCTATTTGAAATAGGACGCTTATAAAGTCACTTCTGGAATGTTAACCGAAAATGTTGAAATAAAAGTTTATCTTGTTAATGTCTTCATTTCTCACTGTTTTTCAGTATTGTGATTATTGTAAGACGACTTTCATTGCTTCCTGTACTATCGATGATACTGACTATGACTCAAAAAGCCATTTTTTGTCATATCGATATCAAGAATGATAACAGTCGGTCAGAATTTAGTATTTTTGAGACCACAAGAGCTGTTTGGGGTTGGATTGTGGTTGTCAATATATTCTACATGTTTTGATCGATAAGTTCGATGGACTGTGTGCCATTTTCGATGAGTTCAACAGGTTAAGGCGGGTTTCCACCAACCGGACTCGCTTACGACTAGTCTCAGTTTCAAAAACACAAACAAAAAATTTGTTATACTTTCAGAAACAAACATCCCACCAAACGAACAAAAAATCAGTCTGTCGCGTGTTTTGTGTTGAAGATGTTTTCTGTCGTTTCCACTACACGAACAATTTTTATCATGCCATAAAAGTCACATACCACTACCAGAACAAAATAGTGAACAGTTTTCGCCAGCTGTTTCCACATAGCGAACTCTGTTTACAAAAACAGAGACAAAACACCAACATTTTTTGATCTATCCGCCTGGCAACGGGAATTTTTGTTGTTGACGGAAACACGAACTTGCGAAAGTCTCCAAAATGTTTCTCATTTTGTCAACAAAAGTTTATGTTTTGTCGAAATCGGCACAGTTGCTGTTTTGTTGCGGTTCTCTCCGTTTCGTATGAATCCGCTTTACATGCCATGGTAGTTATGTTCGATGTATTGTGTATCCTATATATATTTTGCAATTTATTGGTACGCCATTACTAAGGTTACTGTTGAATTTTGATATGGTCCTAGGTCGTATCAACATAACTCCATACTATTTGTTAGTGGCTGTAAGTATTGGTCAGTGGATGTGTCCCTTGCATTGGTGTTGATGCCTTTCATGGGAGAAATGAAAATATATATGACATAATCTAAAATCCTAGTTGAACTGATACTGAAATAGTGCTACGAATGGTCAAGTACATATCCTTGTCGGAAAACTGAAGCGGAAAAACTCTAACAAAAGCCATGTTCCCATTCAAAGCGAATGCCTCTTTGATGGCATTAAAGGTAGCAGACACGGTCAATGTTATTGTTTGTGCAATATAGAATCGTCCATGGAGCCTGCAATCATCACAATATGGCCGTTCTCTCGCTCATATCGACCACAAACGTTTACACTATCTGACAAGCGGTGCATCTGAAGTGCGTTGCTAGATAATTTAATACGGACTGATGGATAATCTTGTCGTGCTGTTACGAATGTGAAACGGTCGCGACACAGAAAATTTACCGGCTTCTCGTCGACATCATAATGCGGAATATGAATATTCATTTCGACGGTGTTTGGAACGTGGCACCGTTCTAGACTTGGGGCTTTCTGGACTAGATGGGAACCATTCACCACGACGTTATACGCGATCTTGGCTGCAGCGCAGTTCCGGATGAGATTGACCTTTATCAAGTCTTGGAATAGTATATTATTATGATGCAAGTTTTATAAGACGCTACTTTATCGCACGCGTTGTTTGGAGTACGAAGAGCGAAGCGATAACTTTTCAACGAATGAAGATATCGCCATGCGGTATCGACATAATTATGTTGCAAATGTGATCTACTTTCCGAATCTAAGAAAATAATCATACGGTTCCATTTGAGATTTCGGAGAAGTTAAAAAAAACGGTTAACTTAATGAAACATGCCCCCTAGCGAGGGCGGTAAGAACCAGAATGGCATATATGATTTTTTTATTTTATTCACCAAACCTTCCTTTCTCGAACCATGCTTTGTTTGCAAGATTCCGTTAAGTCGCATATAAGTTATAGACATATACAGTCCAAAAAGTTTAGGAACCCCTCCCGCCTTCATTTCACGTCCTACAAAAAAAAAGTTCTCATAAAAAGAAAGGACCATCATGTGAGATTATTTATTTCTGAACTTAAATTGGTGAATTTTCGAAAAAATCAATCTTTCATACTAGAAGCTATTACGCCCGCTAGCGGTGGACGTATGAATTTTAAAAAATATTTCCAGTAATTTCTCTTGGTCGATTTACTCTGAAAGATTTTTTCCTCAAACTTATACGACTATTAGTTTCTGAGATACAGTACCTATTCACCCTTACTGAATCACCCGGTACTAATCTATCAGGTTCAACTGAAAATCCTTCAGGAAGTTTTTTTCCTCAGTAACATTTCTTTCGTTGTTATCTGATATAAAGCTCCTAGGAAAAATGTTGTTCCTAACACGTGCTCTTGACGATCGGTCGTGTTTCGCAGGACCACCGCAGCGCAGCGCCATAATAATCATTTTCAGTCAAGTTCATATTTATTTCTACTGTCTACGATTCCTACTTCTGGTCGTAGAGAAAATACAGTCTGTTACTCGTTTGGAAAGAATAATTCGTTATCGCTCGAATTCCCAATTTTTCACTCCATAATTCTTGTTATTCTGACCTCTACTATCCTTCACTTTGAAGTGCACGGATAATCCAAAAATTTTCAATAGTCTTCGAATATCTTCTGAATCTGAAAATATCGTGTCACATTTTTGGCTTAGCGAATTATTTTCGCTGTTGAGATAATCTTCTGGGATACTGAATACTTAATTTTGAAAATAAATCTTATCGATCACAAAGATGAATTCTTAAATCGCTTGAAGAAGGAATGTATCACGCTCATTCGTTTGTTGAATGGATGCTCTAATTTCTTTCGGTCCAATGATTTCCTCTTTTTCTGATGGGGACTCACAATAGGAGCATTCAGACAAAGAAATACGGATTGTGAGCCATCAGCCCTACAGACAGGGATTTATGTGGTGTGATGACCAAGAGAAAGTGTTCATGTTGGTTTATTTTTCACTTGCATTTTATTCATCTGGGGGAAATAACACGGATACACTTATTTTTCCCAAAGTTGGAAGAATAGTCACCGAGAAAACCTATTTCGAAAGGACGCCAATATCAGGATGCGCAAGTCTATCGATATTCATCAATACCTAATGTCCTGCGGCCCTGAATTCAAAAAAATACTAATCCAATCGGCCGTATCTCACAATCACATATTCCTCACACATATGTGGATGAAAAATTCATGAGCGGTCCCTATACACGTTTTATTTCGGAGGAATGTGTATTTGTCAGTTCGTACAAAGAGATCAGGACATGATAAAACAGCACTTTTTGGATGATAAATATACCTAGAGATTGCTCTCTCTCTACCATCTGGAATCAGTCTGATCGAGTAGCGCGGATAATGTATATCGTCAATATATCGGATGAAAACGGGTCAAAACTGCTGATGTTTGGAAGTAGAACAGTTATTATTAGTTTTGTAATATATTTTCAAATTCACATATAACATACCATCTCTCAAAACCTGCTTCAAACAACTCGGAACACAATTCTGAAGATGATCTTCAACAAATATAGATTTTTGTCTACGGAATATCTGGGAACATCCATTATAAAGAATCTTAATTGTCTAAGAATCCTGTATAAATCTACCAATGATGTGTTTCATGAAGAAATCTACCAATGATGTGTTTCATGAAGAAATGTTCAATACAATGAAAAGAAAAAGAAGAACGAACGAGATTTGTGACAAAAATGCATCAATAAACGTACCTACATTCAAAAAAAGTCACGTCAAAAATTATTCATTTTTCATTTTTCTTATAAAACGTGTGTCATATAAAGTTTTTTCCATTTTGAAAAAATATGAAGTATTTTATCGAAAAAATGATGACATTGAAATATTTAAAATCTGACTCACAAGCGTAAAACCTGGTTTACTGTTGAGCGATTATGATTTTTGCAATACCCAGCGGTGAAAAATTCAATGTTGTTATTGTTTTCATTGGTGAATTTGAATCAAATCACACTCTGAATTGAAATTTATCAATAAAAACAATGAGCTTTTCACTGCTAGTATCACCAAATCCAAAATCACTCAGAAGTAAGCTGGGCCGAACTCTTCTGACTTTCATTTAACAGTTCGATTGTACCAACCTCCGAATAATAAAAAACGCGTATCGGAACAGAGGCTATTTCGATACGCATTTGCGTTTCATAATGACTGCATTATAGAACTGAAATAGGAAAAAAACTTTTATTTCAATGAATGCCGACTTTCTCGATATTTTTCATTAATAAGATGAACTTATCTTAATCATGCAAGACAGTCAACACACTTCTCATGCACTGTTTTCATTCATTATCCTCGATAGGTGATTAATTATTGATCCAAATACCTATAAGTGCCTATACCCATCCCATATTTTCAAATATTTTTATATTATGAAATTCTTGAAACCTTTGACAACTGCCATGGTTCACTTCAAATATATTGATTTATTCTATGTCTTGAGCGGAAGATGAAGAGCATCAAGCACAACAGAAGAATTGGTGCTCTTTTTCAAAAGTTGATAATGATAACAAACTGTAGGCATAGTCAACACAGCGCACGCACAATAATGCGAAATCTACTCAATCCGTAGATGGAAAATAACCAAAAACTCTTTCCCGAATCCAATCCCAATTGTTTCTGTTTTTGGCGAAGATGAGGAGATTATGGAACCAAATTTCTTTTCAGGAGAAAAAACAGGCGTTCCATTTTTTGTGACGGGCGTTCAACATGTTATATCGCTCATCATAAATTTAGGCATATTTCTCCCTGTCGTTCCTCCCTTTGTTCGTTCAGGATTATCATAGCTGGAAACAGATGAGTTCATTCGATATTCACGCAGAATATCTATCCACACGTGGGGATGATATATTTGAGTAGTCTTCATTCGGCAACTTGAGGTATCCGGTATATGTGCCAATTTATTTTCAATGTCGATTTATTCCTCCAAGTTGTTTATGGATGTCATATTTCAATAAATGATTTCGGAACCACTTATGTTCTCAGCCCTAGAAATCATAAGCCGTTCTCGATTGACGTTTGGTTATGGCAACAGAACAGAATATCCAGATTAATGACGTCACATTGAACACTGTTTTAGTTAGTTGCGGTACAAAAGCGAATAGCCTGTTATAATGGTGGCATTTATTATTTAATACCCTCAATGGGTGAAGGCTGTAGCAATAAGTCTCGTGGATAAATCAATAGTGACCAAAACTTGAGATTATCTACTTCTTTCATTCAATTTACGGAATCTGATGAGCTGAAAATCAGTTTCTGATGATGGTAAACGAATGATTCGATTCTTATTTCAAGCCAGATTTTCGAATTCTGTAGGTAAAATCATGATCATCAATGCATAGAAGAATGCGAATAAGAGGACACATCAGTTCGGCTACTTCTGGAAAAAATATCCGATGAAAAAGGTTTTGAAAATACGTACTCACTGGATTAGAGAATTACATACGTAAAATCATTAGTAGGGTTTGGGAAGGGATAATTGAAAACCATGTCATGGGTCCCCTTCTCAGATAAAAATCAGATGAATATATTTTTTTATCTTTTGACTGCATGCATTCTTAATAAGGTATCACAGCTATTTTCCATTCAAAAGTTCAAGAGGATTGCATTGGGGGATCAACTCTCGAGACTATTCCAAAATCCAGAATAAAAGTTTTTTAAAATATGCATAATTAGATTTGACCTCATCTCCTTCAATCGTATCATCTGTATCCAAAAGGAACTTATTCCCATAATTTCAACATATACCGGGTGTTTCTCAGAACTGGCTCACCCCTATAATATTTTTGTTTCTACAAATAATCAAGTAAAATTCGGTGTGTAGGTAAATCAATAGGTACATGAATATGCTTTTTTTCACTTATTAAATTTTTTTATACACCTAACCTCAGATTTGACCTGAACTGACTCAACCTTTCAATCAATCATCCCAAAATTTTCAATTTACAAAATCGTAACACAATGCCCTTATTTTCTGTTACCGTAATGAGTAATCTGAGCTCCATATGAAAAAATTGAGTAAACATCATAAACACCTACAATAATGTGATTTTCTATTGAAATAATGGTAAATATACCGGATGTCTCATTTAAAATAAATAAATAGTGGTCAGTCACGGTCGAACAAGAAGTGATAGGGATAGGGAACAATCAAAAACGTGACAAAATTCATTTGTTCATTTATAGATGCAAAAAAGTTATAGGAGTTGAGCCACTTGTGAGAAACACCCGGTAGATCAGTAACTATAGTATTTCTGGTAAGAGAGCAAAGTGAATGCTGAAATATAATGACTCAGCGTTCCGAATATTTCCCAGGAGAAAGCGTATCAGCTCAATAAGGGAAATTGAATAAATTAATGGTCTAGTTTCATTCTCAAATTCTTATCCGATCTTCTATCAAATTTGATCAGTAGATAATTGAAGGTAGAAAGTGGGGACTGTCGCGTTTCCTTTGGGAAATTACATCCACGATTTGTGCAGAAAGTTTAAATGGCAGTGCATACAGTTCTAATTGAGAACAAACTTACTGAAATTAATCGTTCAATATAAAGATCTTATTTCGATGTTAATTCCATTCCCTCACTAATACATACGAACATCACTTCTATTATAATAAGAACTAGAAAAGTTCCCTTATATTGAATTATGAATCTAACTGAATCCATAATGTATTATAAATCTCTTGAAATTTTCCAAGTTTGGTAACTCTCATCTGCATAAATATTCTTACTTGGAACCCTCCAACAACTACGAACATAGAGTCTGAGTCTGAGAACATAATTGCTTCTGATTGATGATAGATATATTTAATCATGAGTTCATCTTCTGTGAATGAGATGCTAAAGAAATTTCCATTAGTATAATGTTGATGAAAAATTAACGATGCCATATCTAATTCCATTGTTTCTAAGCCCAAGATGTAAGACTATCAGAAAATGTTCCTTGAAACAACCACTCTGAATTTTTCATAACAAATATTGCGGTTTGATCTCATAAAACCTTCATAAAATGTCCAGTTCATCTCGATAAATTTCACTTAAAAACGAGCCAGTGAGCACAGAATAGCCTCAGAATAACTGTATCAGCGTCAACCATAAATCGTTTCATTGATTTGGTTTCAGAATACACGCGTAACAATAACTTAAGACCATACCATCACCGATACCATCACCGATGAGTTCTTTGAAAGACGTTATAGTTGAAAACTGATTAGATAAACTAACCTGAATCTAGTGAAATTCACAAAGCTACCGAGAACACCACTAATGAGGTCTTAGAAAGGCGCCAAATTATAGAAGAAAACTAATTATCCTAATTTGAATTTGAAGTCGACCAATAAATGTCACTTAGTCTAGATTACGACTGTATCACTATCAACTACAATAAAATAATATATAAGAAATGATTATGAATAAGCATGGATATTATTGATATTTACATTCGATTTTCATCGAAGAAACAATGAAAAATGCATCATGAATAGAATGCGACAGAAGGCTGCAAAATTCAATCAGATGCTATCCAAGTAATGAGAGGCTGTAGATAGAGTTTTCTATCTGAGGAATGATTTCACCATGACATCAGTGTTGTTCCAGGATCGTTTTTTTTTCGTGCGTCATTTGTCAGTTGAAAAGTGCACTTCAGATGCCAATAGTGCACATTTTTTGTGATAGATTTATAGTACTATTTCATGAACTTTCCACGCATGCGCATTGCGCAGGGAAATTTACAGTGATGGTCTGTGGATGACAGACTGCTTGAGGAAGGATATTATTATTTTATCAATTTATTTTGTCAATCATAGAAATAGGTATGATTTATGATTATCATTTGCTAAAAATGTATACTGATTTACTGAACATGTATTTCAATAATCATGCAACAAAAAGCAAAATCAAACAGATTTCAACAAGAAACTGGATTTACACAAGCATATTCGAGAGAATATTAAAACAAATATCAATCTTTTTCAGTATTTATGGTTTGTAAAAAATTTCGGGTAAAATTTCACATTTTATTACGCAATTCTAGTGACTCCTTACTATCTTATATAAACAAGATCAATGTATAATTTGGTAAAATCCTTGGAGACTTGGATAATAAAGATAAAAAAATCTTGTACAAGTTGAAATTCACAACAAAACTGTCAAGTGTCAATGGTCATTGACATCCAGCTGACATCCGACAATCGAAATTATTTGAATTTCTTCCACTTCTCAGTTCTCATCAATGACATTCAACCAATAATATTAATAGATCATTGCATTCAACAAATTTCAAGCAATATTTGAAAACCATTGTAGCAAATTTCAATGAAAATGAAAAGGTGCACTTTTTAAAGGAAATAAGGAAAGTGGTGCCGCAGTGCGCACTTAGTTGAAAAAGGGCGTCAAAGTGCACAATTGTGCAGCCAGGAACAACACTGCATGACATACAATAACCAGCATGGTGGAAATTTTGTGAAAGACCCGTAACTTTTAAGAGCTAACCCCGGATAGTCAAATTTGATTTTCGCTCCCTGTTTTATGAGTTTTGCCCTAAAAAAGTGCTCTAACTCTTTTACTCCCCACCTGACGAACAGTTTATAAAGAATTTGAGACTATCCACGAGGAATTGGATGAAAATTTGAGTGACGATGACAAATCACAAGAATTTTGCCCAGTCACTGTAAATATGGAAAAACAAATGAAGGATAATTATTGATCATACTGTCGGGACTCTGCTATGAGATTCCTGCTAGGTCACATACGTCCATGACTTCATCCAATAGCCAGTTATAATCAACAGTATGTGGGATATAGAAGAATGTCTTGTATTAATATAGCATTGTCGTTCAGAATGGAAACCTAGTAGGCTGTAACTTGATAATTGTCTGTCTACCAATTTACAGAGGTTAAGTTTGTCAGTGGTTTATTCTGCAGAAGGTTCAGTGGTTATCCCACTTCGAGTGGTTCACGTGTCACCGCTAGGTAGCGTATCGCTTAGCACCTATCGCGAATAGAAAATGTTCGATGCTCATTTGTTTCAGTTTTTTTTTTCTGTCAGCGACCCAATTTTATGTTGAACTTTTGTTCTTCTTTTTTGTTCATAATCTGATATATTATTACTTTAATACATATTTTTACACAAATATGGACCTATTTTTAGGAAAATTTTGGAGGTACTTAGTATTTTGGCCTTCTAACCAAGAATCCAGAATCGAAACGCTTGTTTTGTAACATCTTTTCGTTAACATCCTATAATTGTCTACTACTAAAGACACAAAACTCGCCCTTCTTCCAACTAAAACACCACACATGCTCACATTTCCTTGTTTTCGACACTTTTTAGTATAAGAAATTATTATTTTTCAATAAAATTTATGGTTATTCGAAAAGACGAGACTTAGATCTGTCAACTTGACACTGTCACAAAAAGTTCAACTCCCATCATGCTGATGGGTTTAAATGTTTCGAATGCCGAATTTTTTCAAATATACTAGTTTTTTTGTTGAAAACAAGTGGATGTGAGTGTGTTTTTTCCTCAGTGGGTTTGAAATATGGGTGGAGCAAATAATATACGTCAACGTAAGTGATTGACATTGTATTAACTATTTTTTTGTTGTACATTCGATATGCCAATACTTTCACTTGCTTCGCATTTTAGTCCCTCAATTTTGAACACATTATTTCTACTTTGTGACATTACACATTTTTCACAGCCATCACATTACTGACTCTGACTGATGTTTTTTTCTGTTCCCTGAATCTCTGATCAATGCATCAATGATATCTAACAATTTTGTGCTTGAAACATGATCTTCGCAGTGCTAAAAGGAGCGGGTAACTCAAAATGTAAATAAAAACATTAGGTTATGGGTAAACCTGCAGCAAAGGGAACTCGCACCGATTTCGATGAAATTTTCACAGAAGCTTCCTAACATGAATATAAAACCATACAAATGAAATTTTTTCCGCGGAAACACTCCAAACTATTTCTTTTTTGGAAAAGTTCAGAAAATTTTTATCACTTTTCAGTCCTATGAATGTGCTTGATTTATGTACTTACATTGTCAGTGGGGGATATGTTATTTATACCAAAACGTTGAAATCGAGTCTCAAAAAACAATTTCAATGAAAACATTACCAGTAAAAGCTTCAAAATGAATTATTTTCGAATTTTTATTCATAATATTCCATATTCCAAGTATCAGATGATGTGCAATGTCAAATGTCACGGTACTCACGTGATGACATATAGGGGACAACGCTGCCAAGTTTTGAAAAATTCACATATTCTACAAGTTTTCAATTGTTTTCCGATTTTTAAATTTAATGTTCCTTCTTTAAAAAAGCAATGGAAATAGTTATCTGCCCTCAATTGATAGGTTAGTATGTTGAGGCCAGGTAAGGTAAGGTTTAATTTAATTAATATAGCGTGATTGCGCATTCAAATTTCCCCCTCAGCAGACATTTCTTTTTTCTCAACAAATTTTCCTTCTTCAGAAATTTACTGAAAAAAGTGATCCAGGCCGTCACTGATAGGTTGGTACGTTCAGGTTAGTAGTCTCAATAAATAAATACAACGCATTGAAATTTTCCGTTCAGCTTACTTTTTTTCTTAACAAATTTTCCTTCCTCAAAAATTTACTGAAAATAGTGATCTAGGCCGTCACTGATAGGTTAGTACGTTCAGGTTAGTAGTCTCTTAAACACGAGTTGCACTCATCAGGAAAATAGCGCATAAGTTTTTTTTAAACGTGGCAACGTTGCTTTCTCCATTTGTGACTTGACAATTGATATTGCGAATTGATATTTTTGCATATTTATGCTTGAATAAAAATTCCAAAATAACAGTTTTTCATCATGAAATTTCCTGTAAAATCCATTTCGGGACTCAATATTAATGTTTTGGTATAACTTACATATTCCCCACTGACAATGTAACTGAAATTTCAAGCACATTCTTAGGATTGAAAAGTGATAAAATTTTCTAAACTTTTTCAAAAAAGAAATAGTTTGGAGTGTTTCCGCGGAAAAATTTTCATTTGTATGGTTTTATATTCATGTTAGGAAGCTTCTGTGAAAATTTCATCGAAATCGGTGCGAGTTCCCTTTGCTGCAGGTTTTCCTTCTAGTGAACAGACAATATTATACGGTCTACTAGGTGTCCATTTAGATCGACAAGCAATGCGTTTTTCTGGAATAATCTTTGACTGTTTCTCATCATTATCCTTCCTCAACAAAAGCATCAACCAAGTCGATTCATCATCATCACCTAAGAATTCTCACTCCGATCAACACACAATAAACAAACAAGTTTCCCCACACTCCCGAGATCCCGCCAACAAATTGTTGATGGATCCTCGCTCCCAGAGGGCTCCTCACCCCCAAAGGGTTCACCGTGAATTTGGCGCAAAAATCCGCGGAGAGCGTCGCGCGGCGCGTTAAAGATGCAGGGGATGTGCACGGCTGGAGATTCGGTACAGCACTGGGGGGGATGCTGGATGCTGGATGCTGCCGGCAGACCGTCAGGAAAGTCGAACGGACCGAACCGCGACACGTCTGCGTTTGTTTCCTTCCTCCGGTTCCCCATTGGGGCCTGCGGAAACGGCTGTTTGGTCTTGGGGTCTTCAGGAATCAGGATGGCATTTCTATGCACTGAGGAGGATTGAGCCGTTCAAGTTTTTGCTGAGATATTTTTGGATATCATGAAAAGAATTCCATTAATGGACCAGGGTCGATAATTTTTTAAACCAAAAAAATTATAGTAGGATAAAACCCATTGGGAAAGGAAGAGGATATAGCAAACATGAAAGAAAAAATAATTTACGGGCGATCTAAGGTCGAGAAATAGACAAAACTACAGGTCCTATGGAAAAAAATGAAATGACAAAGTTGTAGTGATAAAAATATCTACAACTCTTGTTTCCACACTATTATCACATGAACTCAAAATTTATTTGAAAAATTCAAATAACCTAGATTTTGGTTTTTTATTTCTATCTTTCACAAAAAAAAAAATTTTCACGTAATTTGCTGAAAACTTCTCATGTCCGAAACACACTGTAATTTTTTTGATTTGAAATATTTATTTTTTCTCCTCATTTTGACTCAATAAGTGCCTTCAGACTGAGCCAGACAAAAAAACTCAAATCAGGAAATCGGATTGGATACTTGAAGATTTTGGAAAATATTTCCCTAGAATCCATGTCTAAACCGACAGATTTCATGCCAGTTAGGTACGACTTCGAAATTCAGTTTGATCATAAACAACCACCAAATTTGCAAAGAGACCGGACCTCAACTGTGAAGGGATGCATCAGTTTGGTATACTGATGAATCCAAGATGTATATGAAAGGGCTGGAGTGGAAGTAACAGGGACCAAATTTCAGGCTCTCAAAATCCTTTGGTAACACCCCAACCATATTTCAAGTAGAGATATGTGCCCAGGAGTGCCTCGAAAGGGACACTCGAAGGGCAAAAATATATATTCTATCAGATAGCCACGCAGCACTGAAAGCTCTGAAGTCATAAACTTGTGAGTCTGAGTTGACTTGGGACTGTAAACAATCCCTAAGACAACTGGCAGCGAACAACCAGGTCACTTTGATGTGGGTGCCAGAGGTCATAAGGGAGTTAAGGGCAACGAGGAAGGTTCAAAGAAATAGCCAAAGAAGGGGCAAATACACAATTTCTCGGCCCGGAACCCTTCTGTGGACTTTCCAAAGCCCACTTGAGAGAGGAGTTCCGACGCTGGGAAGCGGATGAAATGAAATCTCACTGGAATAAAGTGCCAGGACAAAGACAAGCGAAAAGGCTAGTGAGCCTCTACCCAAGGAAAGCTAATCAGCTTCTCGAGTTGGACAAAATAAGACTTGAAACTGGTAACGGGACTCCTCACTGGACACTGCCCTCTGAGGTGCCGCTACTGCGAGAACTTCGCTGAAACTGCAGAACATTTGCTTTGCGAATGCCCAGCACTCTTCCGCAAGAGGCTCAAGTTTCTGGAAGGGGCCTTTTTAGAACCCTCCGACAGCAGGAACCTAGCTCCCAGGAAACTGATAAACTTCGCACGAAGCCTCGGAATCCCGGGCCTCGAATAGATTGAGGGTTATGCACAAAAGATCCAATAGGTTGGCAATTTTTTTTAGCTATTGTTATCAATAAACAAAACTGCATATTCGACGTTTGAGAGTGGGAAAGACGAAAAATACAAATGTTTCGTTTTGAATATTTGGATGCAGGCTGTAGCGAATTCGTTCGTTTCGACGTGTATCAAATATCTCGTCTATACGTATACTGTTTGTTAAAGATTTTAATTCGAATCAAGAAAGAAACAGTACCTACCCGTTATCCTAACCATCACAGAAAATTTTGAAATAGAGCTTTCATCTCCAGGAAAAAACAAATTACGACCTGGTCAGCGATGACCCACTTTCTAGCGAAAATTAGAATCTTCCGTATCAGAATCACGTATTTCATCAACCATAGGATCAATTTTGAAAGTAGATTAAAACCGCTGCAAGCTGCAACACATGTATTGTGTTGAAAGTTTTCCTCAATCGCATTTTTTCTAAAAGTAACCCTCGAAAGTTTGGAGACTTGTATGAGTTACGGAGTCGGGGACCTTAGCCTTTTCAGTGTCTTCAGTGTCATCTGAAGCACTACATGTGAACGATGAAAGACGGTATTATTCCTTGAAGTAATCCATACCACATCTTTTGTTGTCCCCGTCAAGACAACATTCGAACACCATGAGTTCCTCCCACAGTGAATTCCATATCCACGTCGGATGAAAATTCTCAAGTGGAAGAGTCGCAGTACAAGACGTTTGTATTTCCTGAGAGACCTTTCGGACATGCGATGATAAATCTTCTGGAGAATCGTGGAGTTATGAAGTTTCCCTACTACATAGGGAAATAAATGACCTATATATCTAGGTGAAAGACATCACCAGCACACGGTATACTGTCAGTGAATGCAATTTGTGTTTTGAATTCGAGGTCAATGAAATATGTATATTTCAGTTCAGTTAGAGAGTGTACATCTTGATTGATTTCATTCAGTAATTATTTGTAATTCAATAATAGGTCTGTTCGCTGCTTATGCATAAAATTTCTGTTGTACACTTAATTTTTTTACACTAAATGGCCGGTGTCGATGAGTGTAGTGGAGTGAAGTGTAATTAGTTCAACATCTGTTCGATGCTTTCCTTACTGATCTTGGGATTCTGCTTGGGAGGTTATGCTCATATTTACTTGTTGCTTGTAAATATTTTGAAAATGGACAGTGATGATGAAATCATAGATAATTTTATTGCGAATTCGGACGATGAATCGATGACGATGAAGTTCATCTGATCAGGATCAATCAATGGGGTCAATTCTTTCGGTGCTTTGGTGCTTTCGTCAATTGTGTCGAAAGATTTCCGGGTAACCAGTACAAAATATTTTGTCGAAGTTGTTTTTGTTTTAAATATATTATTATTATACAGGGCCACTCACGGTCGATGGTACCTTAGACGTTTACGGAGAACGGGTCGTAGGATCATTCTGAAAATTTGGTTTATTGGGTAATCAGTTTTGTTCTATCGATCTAAAATACTTTCAGCGTTGCGGCGTTGCCGCTTCTATCAAAAAGTAGCAACAACTTTGTTATTTCGAATGGAACACCCTGTATTTTATTTCATTTTTAGATTCTTCCTGAAGAGCTGATTTCGTCGAACCATCATACTTGGGGTATAGCGAGAAATATTACAGAGATATAGGGTGTGAAAAATCGAGATTTTTCAACTTGTCGAAACTAATCATTTCTGCTCAAAACGGTTTACATGTCCCTATCTTAACTTTTCATTTACTATCTACTGACATTTAATAGAAACACATAGAGGGTGATGCAAAACTCAAAATTTTGAACCACCCGTATTTGTTTCAATTAAATATCAATCAATATCAATCGTATACACCTAACCACATATTATTATCCAGTTGCACTACACTATAACATTTCAACAAAAAACATAGTGTAAGTGTACACGGGAAATCATCGAACGGTATCAGATCACTCAGGACATTATTCTACAAGAATTCCATCTTCCATGAAACCTCTTCAGGTTCCTTATAGCATTAGCTACCATCATTTTTGTTAGGATGAAATAATCCTAAATGGCTATCACTCCATATTCAGAAACATGTCTCATTTCACTAATCTCCGTTGTATTATTTTCTGCGATCAAATAGCAAGGGTTATCCCCAATGCGATTATAAAAAAAACAAATATTCTCATTCCACTTCAGCTATATAGCAGCTATAAAAACGTATACAAAATTCTTGTTGTGATGAATGATGGAATCTTCCAAAATTTCAATTTTGATGAAATGGCTAGGAATAATTTGAATAGAAATATCAGGCAATCTATACACATTAATATTATACTATTAGGGTTGCGAATCCGTATATGTTAGGTTAGGTTAGTCCAACATATCCGTTTCCATTGAATAATTCTCACGAACATCAATTGAAATCAATACCTTTAGTGACATTTGCGTCTTCATTTCTATTACCGTGATTATTTTTATTCTCAATGCAATGGTTATGGTGACAAACGTCATAGGTATGGTTCGAAATTATAATTTAGGTTATGTAAGAGAAAGTTACGAAAGATATACATAAAAAGTTTCACATTAATGCTGATTTTAAATACCAATATTCAAACAAGTTTACTGGGATCAACAAATCTCTATCAATTTCACTACATCAAAATGAGCGATAGCCGATCTTTCCGTGAAAAGATCAAGTTTCCAATCTAAGGATTGTTTGTCCGCTAACAAACTATACGCGTTTGTTGCATAAAATATCCATGTTGATTGAATTATCCATCAACAAAAACCTCAGCGCAACTCCCAAAGTCTACGAAACTCCACAACTATCCTCTACCGAGTTTGAACGGAAACTTCCAACATGATTCGCGATGGCATCTCGGTTATTCACAGAAAAATATTCGGAGACTTGTTAACAAGAGATGAAGACGAAAAGCAGTTTCATCGTTATCGAAGTTTTGTGAAAATAAAGACGAGGAGTATATAGGAATGGATCGAGCTTCTTTCAGATTCATTTCAAAAGTTAGAAGTCGCTTTGGGAGTATAACATGATCTGATTTTTGTACAGATTCTCAGTTGAAAGACGTCATCGGGTAATGAAGTACACTTCATTGGGTTCGATTCTCATATGACCACCTTATGACAATGTGAAAAATAATATGCCACGTCTTTCGCCTCTGTCTTCATCGGATGATATATGAAGTGTACTATCATCCTTAAAGCTGTGGACGGGACAGGTGGTTACCTCTAACAGAGGGTAGAAGAACAAAAAATTGTTGTTGATGACAAGATAAATTCTTGAGGAACGTCGAAAGCCATTCTACCGTTTTCGATTGCTATAGCTCGACAGAAGTGTAAGTTCAACTTCAAAAAGTTTTTCTGCTGGAATATACGGAAATATTTTTTCTTTTCAAGAACTAGTCGACCAAATACCTTCATATCGTCCAGAATAATACAACTAGAATAAAATCATGAATATACCAGATGATTCTGAAATGGATATCGAAATGTTGAATAAATAATTGGACAAAAGTCAATAGGTACGTATTATGAAAGCGGAGACTGAAATGCCTATATCAAAAAATACTAACTTTGGCTCATAACAATTCAAATATCATCGATTGATCAGAGATAGGTGCGGAAAAAGTACATTATTATACAAGTTTTATAAGACGCTATTTTGTCGCACAAGTGAACAAGTGCGACAACGTGTCTTATAAAACATGTGTCATATGCAATTTTTTCTATTTTGAATTGATTTGAAGAAAAAATTGATTCAATATCGATAAATAACAGAAACATCTCCGATTGGTAACAATGATGACATTGAAATAATTTGAATCTGACGCACAAGCGTTACAGTTGAGCGATTTTTATTATTGCAATACCAGCGGTGAAAAATTCATTGTTGTTATTGTTTTTATTGGTCAATTTAAATCAAATTACACTCTGAATTGCAATTTACCAATTAAAACATTGAGTTTTTCACTGCTAATATCACCAAATTCAAATCGCTCAGAAGTAAACTGGTGACTTCCATTTGACAGTTCGATTGTACCAATCCCCAAATAATAAAAAATGCGTATCGAAATAGAGGCTATTTCGACATGCATTTGCGTTGCAGAATGACTTCATTATACAACCAAAATAGAAAAAATTATTTTGTATTGAAACTATTGCATTTGCCCAACAGGCAAACAAGCCAAGAGTTCAATTCTACTCATTACTCAACAGAGGATTAGAATGTTTCAAAAACAAAAGAGGTAGCTTTATGAAAAACTGTAACAGAAGGCGATCTCTTCTATTCACACATATATAAATTATCATAATTACCCGTATATATTTACCCATTTTTATTTTCATGAAACTCAACATATTTGATATTTTTGCGAAAAATTCACCCATAATATGAGTAGCAGGAATGTTATAGCTGATCATTAGTATTCGTACTGCAAGCTCGTCTTACTCGCATTGCATATGAAATTTGGTTCATAGTGGCAGCTGAATTAATCTTCCACAGTAGAGAAACCTACCTCATTAGCAAAGAGCAATCCAGAAAGCTTTCTAATATTTTTTCTAGTGACCGTGCTCTACAAAAGCCAAATAGTTCGGTCATTTTGCTTGTAGGCAATGAACAATTCATGTTATTCGAGTACGACATGAGGATAGTAGTTACGAGAATTACTGACATTTGTATTTGAATTATTATTGTATACATTTATATACAGGGTCGCTGATATGTATGGAAACGTACGATTATCTCTTAAAGTAAGATAGCTAGCGAAAAATGTTAGGATACCAAAGTTAAAGGGTTTTTCAAAATCTATCACACTAAATAAATTAAGTATACAGGATTAGTCAAATATTCTTGGAGAAATAACGTTGCTTTTTCTTCAATGGAACACCCTATATATTATTCCATATTTCAATTCTGCTAGAAATTCTGAACAAAATTGAGCAAATCATTTCCTAAATTCAACCGTTTTGGAGAAAACGAATTTTGAAAATAACTAATAAATTATCCAAAAATGTTTGAGTCCATTAGCTTCATAGTCCATAGTTACCTTTGAAAGTTTCCAGCTTCATAACAGAGCCGCGTCGTTCTTTTGTCTAACAGTGATGAACTTGACAAAACATGTCAAAAATACATTTAGTGTAAATGATTTTCGCGCAAAAATTTCACGGTTAACTGATACTGAGCGTATTGAAATTTTAATTATCATAGGATACAGTAATAGAAGACGAAGTTGTGAATTGAAATATGAAACAATATATAGGGTGTTCCATTGAAGAAAAAGCAACTTTATTTCTCCAAGACTTTTTGACTAATCCTGTATACCTAATTTTTATTTAATGTGATGGATTTTGAAAAACCCCAGAACTTTTGTATCCTATAAACGTTTCTCACTTCAAGAGATATTCGAACGTTTCCATACATATCAGCGACCCTGTATATGCAATGAATGCAGTATTTCAATCAGTGTGAAATTTGTAAAAAATCTCTAGACAAGTATATTTTGGATTTCTGAATTACATCCTGCAATGTACTTTTATTTATTCATCTCTAAATTCAACCCCTCTAGAATGGCAGTGGCATAATTCGAAAATGCCCAGTTTTTATATTTCCTCCAAAAATCAATCAATAAACTAGGTAAGTTTATTAGTAATTACAGCAAAAATATGAATGTATGCTACACATAAATATTTCGTTTTCAAAAGAACACTTAAATTGTACTATTTTACATTAATGCTGAAAACGAAACTACTTTTAAATGAACTATATTGAGTGAGAAAACTGGTTATTATATTCAATAATATTTATGAATTATACTAGAAGGTATTATAAATTTTTTTTTTTGGTTTGCTTCTAGTATTAACTGAATAATCTATATTTTGCTATCAAATTACACTTTTAATTTTTATAAACGGCCTATAGTAGGACAATTTCACGTCCCATGCAATAAACATTTTCGTACTTGTTATTACTATTACTGAACCGCAATAACAAAACTGTGCATTTTTAATGATTTCTGTTTATTCTAGTGCAGTGAATGCCAAGACCATATAGCATATTCGACCTTCCAAGGGGATTGAACTCAGGGATGAAATTCGTCTTTTTAAAATTCTAAGGCAGCCAGGACGATATTATTTTTGGGAGAAACAACCAATTTGCATTATTGGACATTACTCGCTGTCTACAAAGATCACCCAAGGGTATGAACTCTGGAGGAATACAAATTCTTCATATTCATCTGGAATGTTCCATATCGAATTTGATGAAAACGATTTCGGGAAGAATATCCTTCCCTGAATATCACTCCATAGCTTGATGCTCATGTTCCTCATTTCTTAGATTCGATTCTCGTGATAGTGTTGTTATATGTTTCGTCTTTACTTCTAGAATGGTTCGAGATTTGATTGAATCAACCCCTGAGGCAATGTATCCATAGTATCAGAGAAGTTGTGTATGGATGAATAGAAAAAAAATCCGAGGAAAACAATCGAATCTATATATAATCCCTCAGAGTTCTGTTCATTCATTTATTAAAGTAAAAACGGAATATTTCAAGATCAAATAGTTCCAATTGAAAAACTTTTCAGTATCAATAATCACCCTGTGTATTTCATCAAATAACCTGATTCGCTTATATAATGCAAAACATCAAGTGCCGGATGCATAAAAATTCATCAACTGTTGTAGTTGGTAGAGTTTGGTAGAGTTAATCCCACGTTAAGTTAACAGAAGGCTTGATGAACTCTTATCCAACCGGCACTAAATCGCGATAATGATGGAAATAAGACCTGGTGGCGCTACTCTTCATTTGTTTCAGCAGAACAATCCTTGATTTGAAACAATTGAATTTCAGCTCATTACGTGGGGTTCTCCTGTACAACAATAGATGGCGATACTGTCGATAGGTATTTGAAGAATTTTCTTTCAATCATATTCGATACATATTCACATCAAACTCATTGTAAAATGGCTTCATGAAAAGATTAGAAGTCATTCAGAATCAAATATTCATATATTGACACCTGCAGTAACCTGTAAATTTGTTTGAAATCGCGGCTTCACTTAGCGAGATTCACCCACGCAATGTCACGTTAGACAGGTTTCATCAAAGTAGGCGAAATCCAGAGATTTGGGACCAGTCACAGGATAGGAAGTGAATTCACCAGTCTATCCTGGAGATGGTATGCCTCGGGTAACACCTCCTTAGTAGTCAATGAGTTCCAAAGTCTCGATGTTCGTTGGATGAACGAGTCTTTAGAAAGGGATGTTCTGCAGGTCTCTAAAGTGACCACGAAGGGGTGTGAAGACTGAACTTGACGGGTTAATCTCGAAGAGACTGCTAATGGAGGAACGATTGTTGATATTTCAGAAGAGCATCGCCAATGAAAATATCTATAAAATAGAGATAAATCGCCAACTTTTCTACGGTGTTCCAGAGTAGTTAGCAAGTTTGTAAGCGAGGCATCACCGACGAGACGAATTGCCCTTTTTTTGGACAGAATCCAATAGTTTCAGGGTATGCTTAGGTGCCGTGCCGCACTCTAAATATGGGAAAAGTATTCCAGGACAGGTCGGATCTGTGCCTTATAGATCATAAGCAGCTGACTGGGAGTGGAATAGCTCTTGGCTCGAAACAGAAATCCAAGTTTTTAGGATGCACTTATGGCAATGGACCTCACGTGATTTTTCCAAGAAAGGTTATTGCTGATAATAACGCCAAGCATCGAAATGGATTACTTCAATGTAATAGTTACTCCTGACTGAATTATGTTGGGCACAGTGAGATCGGCTTTTCTAGAGAAAAGACACGCTTGTGTTTTTTTTTTGCATTGAACTCTGCCAGGTTATAAGATCCCATTTCGAGAATTGTTGCTAAGTCCATATTTATTTTGTTGCCGATATAGGAGCCCTGGAAGAGAAAGCGGTAAGGAGGGTACTATCATCCGCGAAACTGTGTATAGGACATGAAGTGACTTCCAACGAATCTTTGATGTGAAGTAGAAATAGTGTTGGTGTTAAAATTGATACCTGCGGAACACCAGCATTTACGAGTAGAGTATCATCGACCACTACATAGTGATAGGTACCTGTTTGAGAGAAAAATAGCAAGCAGAAAACACAGCTGAGGGGACAAACCATAATATACTATTATGCAACCAGCCCTTTATCTCTCAATAACTGTCATTGAATAGTCTCAATCATGTTGAAACTCTTTGTCTCAATCAAATAAGATTTACTCGCCAAAAATAATCGTCTTGGCATCATGCTCTACAAGTTACCATTTAATTATCATTATCAATTTCCAAACATCCTTCATAATAATTGGGTTCAAAATAGGCCTGCATGGGATCGAAAGTTGAAAGCTTCGAATTGCTTAATTATCCAGAAATATACGTACCAATTTTCCAGTAGGAAATACGAGATGTGGACTCACCTGGAATCAAGAGGAGAAATTCATTAGAAATTTCAATGGAGTGTTCGAAATATATTCTGTATAATGATTGGGATGGTGATGGAATTAATTAAAATACTGATTTTCCTTCAGCGTTCCAGATCTATTTCAAAGAATTGTCAAGAATGTTTGGAATTTCGCTGTTGGAAATAATTCTGTTAATCTCTGGGAATCAAGAGAATACCTTCAGTAAAAGGATCCTCATTTTCCTCAAGTAGTCACAAGATACTAGACTTGCTCAAATTTCTCACTCATTGCAATGATAAGATTTTGTGAGATGTACTCTCAATCACATTCCAGATAATATGACAGATCCTTGGAAAGCCCTACTACCTCTAGATCGAAAGAGGAGTTTGTTTTTCGAAGCGATTGATCGCAGAATTGCTTGTTACTCAATGTCTCAACCAAAACGAAGCTAGAACGAAACAATTTCGTATATTATTCTCATTTAGTTACGAAACCACCGTTGAAAAACCCGCACTGATTATATATTTTATGATGGAAATGTATAAGACTGAGCGACTTTGGTAGGGGGCTGATGTAGCATTCTAAATTGTATAACTTTTTTATTGGTCTCGGAAACGTCCAACTTCTTGCCCAGTACAAAGGAACTCTCAAGTTGAATTTTTAGCACTTATCTAGACCGGTGAACGAGTTTTGATGATTTCCTATTGATATTTAGGATATTACAGCCATTTTTTTTTCGCTATGAGTAAGCCGATATTTCCCTAAGACAACTGGCAGCGAACAACCAAGTCACTTTGATGTGGGTGCTAGGTCATAAGAGAGTTGAAGGCAACGAGGAAGCAGACTGCCTTGCCAAATACACAATTTCTTGGCCCAGAACACTTCTGTGGACTTTCCAAAGTCCACCTGAGAGAAGAGTTCCGACGCTGGGAAGCAGATGAAATAAAATCTCACTGGAATAAAGTGCCAGGACAAAGACAAGCGAAAAGGCTAGTGAGCCTCTCGCCAAGGAAAGCTAAAAATCTTCTTGAGTTGGACAAAAAAGACTTGAAACTGTAACGGGACTCCTCACTGGACACTGCCCTCTGAGGTATCACCTCAAAAAGATGAGTAAAATAGAGAGTAATAGTTGCCGCTATACTGCGAGAACTTCGCTGAAACTGCAGAACATTTGCTTTGCGAATGCCCAGCACTCTTCTGCAAGAGGCTCAAGTTCCTAGAAGGGGCCTTCTCAGAGCCCTCCGATGTCAGGAACCTAGCTCCCAGGATACTAATAAAATTCGCTAAAAGCCTCGGAATCCCGGGCCTCGAATAAATTAAGGGTTATGCACAAAAGATCTAATGGGTCGAGGTGCTTGAGAGGCTGCACAGCCTTAACGACCCCTCCTACAATCTACAATCTACAAGCCGATATATCATGAGCTGAGAAACCATCAGCCAGAAATGATGTGACCTTAACTGTTTCATTCAAGAGCGATATTATCAGAAGACTGGATGTACCAAATAATAAAAGTTGAAGAGAACAAGATATTATAATGCTGAGGATTATCTCAATATATTTTTATTCCTGAAAACAAGGCGTTCGAAATTAAAGAAATATTTAAAAAAGTCAAGTAGAATATTTTGTAGTGATTCTTCCTTCTTCCGGATGATTCAAATTGAAAAATATACGTTTTCATTCTAGCGCAATTCTCGATTCGGTTATAAAAAAGATTCGTATACATTTTATTTTTCCAATGTGGAAATTATTATAGTGTGAAAAAATTCAAATATATTTATACCTTCAAACTTCACCCACTACATATACACTGGGTTCAAGACTTTTCTATTGTGTTTTCTCATTCCGTCCTTATAAGGTATCGTCAGCAAACAGCGTTATCAAGATCTTCGATGTTTATCTTCAAAATCAATTTCATATAAATAGTGCTAGACTACTAATTCCCAGAAGATAACAATTATTCGATTAATGATTTTCGAATGTGTACTTAACATCATCACCACCAATATCTCGAAAAAAATCAGGGTCAGTCATACAAAGCGCATATCCTCTGAGAATACGAATATGACTTCAAATACATTTTGTATCTAAAACACTCAATATTCATCAGACGCCACCAATTATATCATGAAAATAAAGCTCGTCAATAACCGCCTTACGGCTGATATGTTTTTCGCGGTCCACCAAACAAGATTCTTTTCACAAACACAATCGCTTAATTGGAAAGTGGAAACTACTGAATAGAAATTCTACACGAGACACATCTGGCTGGTAATTTCCTTCTTTCGATCGTATCCCTTCAATTTGGAATAAATCTGAATTCGTCAAACGGAAGCAAATTCATTTTTGTTTTCAAAGCGATCCAGACTCGGTGGAATTCAATTTAGTCAGATAGAATTTTTTTCACGCTTCATATTGCCTCAACGCCAGGAATAAGGACGTGTAATCGTGACCATCATGTTCAGGAAATTATTCTCTCTGAGACATGCGAACACAAGGATCAGTCCATCTTGAACGATTTATGGATTAATGTGAATCCGTTATAGAATACCAATGAGTGAATATTCTTTTGATCAGGTCTCATAAATCAATGATATGACTGCATTATTATTATTCGGATACTAAAATTATTCTTCAGCCTAATGAAATTGATTCAGTTTGAAGGTCCAACAAATTGTATTAGTCTTCTTCGGGACTTCACTCATTAGTTTTCTAGTAGTAGATTATTTGACCATGTTATGTAACATAGCTAGATTGTTACTTAAAAACAATATTGTTGACAACTTGATTACGACAACAGAAATTGAATGAATCCGATCAGTACTGAATGAAATCAAATTGCAACATAATACAAATGGTATTGAATAGCAGACAATAATTATCATAAAAATGCAGGAAAATAGTAAGTAGGTACAATAGATTGTATAATAGCAGACTTGAATTTGTTTCTGCAGCTGACTTGTGACGATTTCTATAAACCTTGCATTCTGGTTTCGCCAATTGTTAACTTTGGAGAAATCTATATTGATGGCAGTGGAGTAGGTACATTACCCAAGTGTGTCAGTATTCGTAACTTTCCCATTATCACACTGATTCAACAATGCAGATTTTTCATCTCAATCAAGATCCTCCACTCGATGTCAAGATGACGAGTTTTATTTCGAAACATTTTTTTATTATATCAATCATGGGAATAATGCTAACGTGATGATAATAATCCATTGATGATTCGACACCTTTTTTGAATAGAGATATAACTCTAGAAATTTGTTGTGGTATATCTTGAAGTATATACCTATTCAATTGTATTGATGGTAGCACATTGAATTTAGTAGGAAGCTTCATCAATTTTCAAATCAATGTAATAAGATCTTGAAGTACTGTTTAGCAAATATTTCATGGATGCAAATGCTGGTTCCATATGGTTTGAAAGTAGTTTGAAAAATATTGAATCGTTAGTAGGTATATGTATATAGTAAAACATTATTTAAAAAAATGAACATTTAGTATCACTAAGCAGAACACTTGTTTAAAGATTTGTTTGTTCAATATCCCCCAATGAGTCGTGGATCGTACTAAAAAAAAACTCATAGTTGAACAATGTCATTTGGAAAATCAACTCAATTCATGCAGCTATGGAGTATCCTGGAATTGAGTGTGATTGATTAATTAATTCCTCGTTGAAAAATACGGAAAGGGATCGAGAATACTCACGACGCGAATCTATTCATCACTTTTTGACGATATTGGCTCATAATGAATTGAAATAACTTATTGTGGAGTCAAAGAATTATTGCAAGTATTATGTATAGTAATGAAATGCTTAGAAATTCTTCTATTTAAAATCTTAAATTCGATATTCTCGACATTTTATGGAAATTAAGACAAAAGATATTGAATTTGGGTCAGCCGAGAATTGAAAGAAAAAGGATTTTTATCATTCTTCTCTCCCCCTGTTGTTTATTGGAAATCTGATGAATAGGTTGTATTTCTTCCTCGAAGAATGGAATTCGTTAGAAATGTATGGAATTGAGAATGACACTTTCTGGCTGAAAAGTTAGAAAATATATTCTACGCTGATTCAGGAGATACCACGTGATTCAATTTTCATTGAACATTAATCAATGGAAATACCTTTGATTTCCTGATCCGATGATTTATCATCCACATTGTAAAGGGTAGATTTCTAACTGGAAAATAAAAAATATCCTCTTTACAAAGACCCTGAAGATAAGAAAAATCAAATAGGAAGAAAAATGGTTTCTATCAATGGAAATAAAATTCCTTTCGATTTTGAATTTTGGTTATTGAAATGGCTTTCTGAATAGAAATTCATTTATTCATTAGATATTAATATAAAAAAGTATGTCTCACAACTGTTATCCAAATTATATTTTTTTTGAATTTGAGCAATTGAAGATGATACTTTTCAGCGATATTATTTTTTTTGTCGTAGGAAGCCACTAGAAAAATTAAACGAATTCTAGTAACAAGTAGTAACACCATGAGAAGTGTGTAATTATTGAACACAAATCTGCGAAAGTTTAAGTGAAATGTTGATACAAGAATGGTTGATATTAACTATTTTGAATTTACAATTATTTTCGATAATAACTGAAACAAAGTATTTGATAACTTCTCGTTTAAATGGAGAATTTCCATATGGACACTATTTTTACATATGTTCACTATTTCATATTATTTCCGGTATAAACAGGGCGAGTCACAAAAACACTGGAACCCAAGCTTGATGAAGGCCATAGTACATATTCGAGTAGCCCTTTTCACTGATGACACTTATGTTTCTAGTTGTGGTAATTATCGATACTCAAAGTGACCCAAATTTGAATCGAATAAAAAAAACTCGAAGTTGGTCGACCACAAAATATAATTGACTCGATTAAATGTAACTAGTTTCGGCTCAACAACCATCATCAGACAATATTTAGGAAAAAAGAGGGAGAAGTTGAAATACACTTTTTTGAGAATTATATGCCTATATAAGTATATGACTTATGTTTCTGTTTATATTTCTTTTGCGAGGAAGTCTTGAGAAAAAAAAGCATGTACCTAACCCTAGTCACGCTGCTATATTATCCATATATATAATAACAACTATATGGATAACACCTATTCTTCTCTTCACGCGAAAATGAAGCCAGTTTTGGAAAAACAAAAGACTGTCTGGCTTGCTAATGATGAATTGTGCGCAAGCGCGGGTTTTGACGAGTTGAAATCCACTGACGTTTTCAGAATTTCATAGGTTAGGTATGTTTGTTGACTCAAATTATGTAAAAGAGCGTCAATATAGTTATTAATGTACTTACTGATTGTTTACAGAAGTGATTAGTGAGTGATAACAGTGATTGATCAAAAATTAGCCCACGAATCTTGTTCCGATGACTTTATCGTGACAGGTTTCACAGCAAATCGCAAGTATCGCTTTGTAGATCACATCCATTTCTGCATTTATCATCAACTATTATTCAATATCGTCCAACAATCCATCAACGAATGAATATTTGAAAAATATATGTCTTGATGAAATAAAAACATCGAATTGATTCTTAATTCAAACTTGCGCATGCGCATATTCGCGATTGGTCCCGCAGACTGTCATTTGTTTTATTTTTCGGCTTCAGCTCTGGTATCCATGTTACCTATATAGTTATTATTAGATATATGATATTATCTAGATCTAGAATGTCTATAGATGAAGATGAATTTAAAATCGCTCTCTGCATGCCCCGATTCACACCTCGATATACAACTTTGGCCGTCGTCTGTGGCTGATTGATTGAGCTGCCACTTTGTAGCATTATAATTTAACACTGTTCAGGCCATACCACCATCATCTGGGGTTGACAGCACGCTATTTCAGTTTCCCCGCGATTACGTTCCACGTAAACATTTTTGCCCAAGTGGACTTCTATGCACAAGTGGGCGGACCTTTTTTTTTTAACCGGTGCTTTTCGATCAGGGTCCCGTTTTCTGCAGGGAGGGAATCTCTTGGGAGCCATTCGATGTCGATGTCAAGCGAAAAATTATGAATCCGCGCGTTTGCAGAGTGGTGAGATGATTGATAACAACAGGTATGGAACAATAACGTTGGGTAGTAGATAATGGTAGTGGGAGATGGAATATTCCACTCTTGTAAAAAAATCCCCAAGGAAGGAAAGCAATATTCCTGGAAATTGCAATGGTTGAATGCAGGATTCATACAAGCAATCACTGAGGCTACTGATGTATGTTTGGAAACGCATTTTTCCAATTGAGTTCCTGTATATTATTTAGTTGAGAGAATACTAGGGACTCAGGAACATGATTTTTATGTGAAATTGAATCGATTAAAAATCACACAAAATAAATGTTGTTTCAATTCAACTGAATGATATAAAAATGTTAGTTAGCTATACTTATTATAGATTATATATATGAATGGCAGATGTATGGAGGAGTTTTTGTTGTTGAGTTGTCTCGAGGAATGTTATTCGTCGTGAGATTCTGCAGTCCTACGTCATCAGTTTCAAGTGTTTCTTGACCAAGTCGAGAAGCTGTTTAGCTTTAATTGTCGATAGACTTCCATCCTTTTCGCTTTTCTTTGTCTTGGCACTTTATTTCGGTGATATTTCAATTCATTTGTTTCCCAGCGTTGAAACTTCTCTTTCAAGTGGGCTTAGGAGAGTCCACAGAAGGGTTCTAGGCCAGGAAATTATGTGTTTGCTCCCTCTTTGGTAAGTCAGTCTGCTTCCTCGTAATATACCACCATTGAGTGGATGATGAAAATTTTGAGAGGATGCATTATTCACAAATTAAGTCAGCTTTTTATGGCGACATCTACACGTTCGAAAGTATGGAAGGTGCATTCAAAAGTTTAATTTCTTCAAATACTGATTGGCAGCTTTCAGGATATTTCCTATTGAAAATCATACTCAAGAGTTGTTTTTGTCGTATGAACACCCAATTGAAAGGTATTCCACTGTCGTTCAAAATATAGAAATGACAAATCATGTTTTCTACTATGTGAACCTTCAATCATATAACAAACTAGATAAATAACGCACGATCCTTGTCACAGTAGTTGTTTGAAGCCACATCTAAATTAATTACTACGGTTAATCATTTTTAAACAAGGATAGTAACAACAGAATACCTTAATACCAGTGTATTGCTATCTTGGAAGGGTCTGAATTTGAATAAATTGAGTTACTAACAAAATTATCATATCCATTCTTCCTAAAAGTTAAAGAAAACAATTTGAAATTAAAGTTTTCTGAAAGTATAGACCTTGGATTTATTACTCGAATGAGAATTCAAACTATGTTGTTTATTTTCTAGTAATATGAAGTTTCTGACTCTGAGAATTTTCTCACTACTTGGGCCAAACATTTCATCACTTGTAGTGAAATGATGTGAGCATAATCAAACATCGACTAGAAATATTCTCTTTTCGTACTTCCGGGCCTAAAGTGACAACTTCACTCCCTTGTGACAGGTACTAAAGTGTCACATTTAATCCCTCCGGGATTAAATATTGACGAAACTCCCGGAACGATTAAATCACAAACAAACGAATTTAAGGGATATTTTATTGAAAAATATAATTAATTAGAATGGTAATTAACGTTAATATTCAAATTAATATTGTGACAGTTCGTCATATTGACCAGTCTCAGAGAGTTGAGGCACAAGCCGCTTTTGATTTATCATCGAAGTAGACTAACAGCGCATTTTCAGTAGGTTGTCTCACATTTTTTAAGCGGCACCACTTTTTAAAAGCATCGTACTGCTGCTCGTATAGTTTTCTAGATTTCGGTGGTAACAATTCTTCACCTACTTCGGCTGCTCTTTTATCAATATCAGATACACCTTCTTCACTCATGATACCAATAATTATCAATAACAATGTTTCTTTACAATGACACTAGTAATGACAATGTTTCTAAATTATAACTGTCACAACGCAATGTTACTATGGTAACTTATTTTAAAGACAGTTTATTAAATGAGTTGAAGAGAGAAAAAACTGATTGAAATTATTGAAATAATTAATAAAATCATACCGGAAGTACGAAAAGTATCGTATATACCTTGCGACTGAAGTACATTTAATCCTTCAGGTAAATTATGGCCCTCCCTGCGGTCGGGCCATAAACTTTACCTTCAGGATTAAATGTACTACTTCAGTCCCGCGGTATATAATGTACTATTTCCGATCTCATTTTTCCATATACCCACTAACTTTTCATCTCGAGGAAACCTGAGAATGTTTTCAAATTACCACAAATCGTTTTGCATATTAGGAAGGGTAAATGATGTTTATACAACGGATGATACGACACTGAATTACTCACCGTTTGAATGTTGCGTTCTGATCACCACTTCTACATTGTCTTGTGTATTCGAATTGAACAGAATAAACAAAGTTTTCAAATAGAATGTTGTTAAAATTTTCATACAAAACTGGAAATATGCCGTTTAATGAACCACCAAACAAAATATGATTCGAAAACGAGACGTTTCGCGCTGTCACTGTCAGCGTTCGATTGATCATCGGTTGAATGAAAATGAGCTGCGTTGGCGCATTCACCAAAATACCACAATCTCCGGAATTATGGTTTATAGATAAATGAGGCACTGTCTTACATGACGAAAATTGAATCAGAATTGGCCAATAGGAAAACTCGTATCGTGTCAAAATTTTGTTTTCCCCCTCAGTTACAAAACAAATAGCCCTCGATACCGAGTCTATTAAATAGTTTTTGATGCACTTATCTGAAATATTCAAGTACCTATTTTAGGACTCACAGTCGATGGTAGGTTAGACGTTTCTGGATTCTGAAAATTTGTTTTCTTGGGTTTTCGTTCTTCGATCTAAAATATTTTCAGCATTACGGCGTTGTCGCTTCTATCGAAATGTAGCAACAACTTTGTTATTTCTAATGGAACGCCCTGTATTTTGTTGCCCCCGTGGGTCCCTAATCGGTGCGGGGCCCCTAGGCAGTTGCCTAATCCGCCTTATGGATAATCCGACACTGATTTGGGGCTTCTCTATTTTAGTGGGTTGGTTGTTCGAAGATGTGAACTAATTGTGGTACAGCTACATGATACAAAATATAGAAAGATTATTTCAATTAATTGTTGTTGCTAGTTATCACCAATGAGTTCCGGGGAAATGACACGATAAAACATGGGGTCAACTCCACCTTCAAGTCCTTCAATTACTTAGTCTTCGTCCATCAGGTATGATCACGATATATTCGGCATCGTATTCCGTAACATCTCCCTGTTCTCATTTCTTCCGCGACTCAAATTCAATTTCCTCCCAGACAATCAGTCATCCGTAGTGTTATTCACTCTCGAGCATAATAACTCGAATGGAAGGCCTGACCCATTTCTTGAATTTCAAAGAGTACTCCAGTGCTTCTTACAGAATGCATCTTATATGACTAGAGCGCGACTGGAAGTGGTCCACTTCCACAAATCTCTCTTGTAATTCCTTACCTAGCCCGTATCTCAAGATTATGTTGGAAACTGTTGGTGCAAGCGAAATCACCATTTATTTACGACCATCTTAGGTCAGATTATTCCAGCCTGGCCATAAAGCTTTCGATTTATGCTGTACTAATTGCAGAACTGATTTCGTCAACAAGGAGTAACGAAGACATCGGGTTGAAACTGTGTGACCTTGTTTATTTTATATTAGCGAACACACACTGTTTTTCAATTTTTCCCACTCGTGACCAGACAACATACAGCTGACACGTGAGAAGCATGGATTTTCCAAATTGAATCCACATACTCGTAGCGATTTTCCTTGTGTTTATACAACAAATGAGAATATCACCCAAAAACCACAAAATCATTTGTAGAATCGAATACGTTTTCGACCGTCCCTTTTGAAGAAACGTTTGTATAGATGTGTCATATAAAATTGAATCACCCTGCATATATAGTCGATGGTATCTGAAAATGGAAGTTCATATGACTATTTTTATTGTTTTTCAAAGAGAACAAATATACAACAAATGAAAATATAACCCAAAAAACCACAAAATATTTGAGAAAAAAAACAAATATTTATTTCGACAACTAAGTTGTCATCTTCAGTGGAAATACCAAGATTTCCACTGGTACCTATTTCCACTGAAGACGAAATACGTATTTGGTTTTTTCTCAAATATTTTGTGGTTTTTGGGATATATTTTCATTTGTTGTATATACTTAAGCCACAGTCTTCAAATGGGATATGATTCAGTCATCGCGTATTATTTTTATGGATTATTCCAACTTATTTTGGTTCACTGAATCACTGAACGGTTTTCCGAGTGAATTATAAGATATATGTTTAGTGCATCCCTTCTCATGAAGGGTTATCACAAAATTTTACCATATATTTCTGTTTTCTATTGGTTGAAAAAACAGTTAGACAAGCTCCCTTCTTTTTCATATCATATTTTGGGGACGTAGATAGTGGATTCAGCTGTACAAGAAGAGTTTTAAAAGTGTTTTTTGAACTTGAGTGATATAATCCTGCTCCAAGTATATCCAATTGATAATTGTCCGTCTTAGCTGTTTATATTCATGCAATTCGGTTCTTTCAAATCTATTCCATTCCAAAATTCACCAATTTATATTTTTAGAGGCAGCAAACTATGACGTAGTGAATCTGAAGTGAACGTTCATTTCACGAGATCATGAACGATATCACTTGCGTTGTTGCCATACCTGCTGTCTTCTCGTCAGTGTTTCCGGATACCCAGGAAAAACTAGAAGCATGGTAACATTGTATTGTCACAAATTTTACGCTGGAGGTTTTCTAAAGTCGTGTTCTGTCTGTAGATAATGAAAAAACTAAAGAAACTACTTGTTCAAATCAACAGCATAATATACATTTATTCAGTGCATATACATTATACAATATACATGAATACCAAATGGTTGACGAAAAATGAGTAACATACCTTATGATATATCCTAACATCGAATGCTATGAGGGCCTGAAGTCACACTTTGACATCCGTGAAGCTGTTGAAATTGAAACTGAGAATGGCCCATGGACCATTTCACAACTCCACTCTCCCTCTCAAACTCTTTGGCTTTGCCTGATATGATTTTCCTGTCTCTTATATTGTGATAATTTTTGTGAATGTCGCGTTACGAAAAACTTGATGTTTTGAGGTCGCACCAAATGTTAAGCAAGCCTGTTCATGTACATACTTTTCCAAAATTTACAGTTCATTGAATTTAGATTGAAGCATGAACAAGGACACCGACCGACGACTATAAATCAGCATGAGATTATGGAAATTTCTGACAGTATGTCTGCACGCTTAATCGCAATTTGTTTCTTGGTGTGTATTCTAAACTCAGAAAAATAAAAATCGTATGTGATAAGTGCGTATATACTTTAGGAAAAATCTAAATATCGGAAACAAACACTAGCACCAACTTCAATCGAAAAGTTCACTCCTATATGGTCGAGTGAATCTGGTTAGCATCCTCATCGACATCACAGGTTCAGAAGGTCATATTTACACACGAGGGTAGACAGAGATTCGGGGGTGACTAATTAAAGTTTGCATTGAGAATCAATTCAATTGTAATGGGTAACAGAACTGTTGAATATTCTGTTGGTGGGTTCGTTTCGACCGACCTGTGCCGATGGGACCTGCGAAATGAGATTGAAGCTGGAATCAGATTGACAAAGTGACTCATCGAAACGGTTAAAGGGAGATGATGTGAGTTAACAACATTCATAGTCTTATTCACACCATGATTTTTCTCTAGATGGGGCAAATTGATATATGCATCATTGAACAAAAATTAGCTATCAAGAAATTCATACACCATGAACAATCATTAATTCTTGAATATAAGATAACTGAGACTGTTCTACCTGCCACAGGAAGAAATAAATGCTATCGTTGTTAGGATATTAGTCTGGTACAGTGGTATATATTTCTTTCTCGATATCGTACTCCAAAAGCCGAACAAGAACCAATATATACAAGATACTTTTTGGTTCCATAATGAAAACATTAGGAAACGCAAATGCCAATCGAAAAAGCCTCTGTTTCGATACGATTTTTTTATTTTTCGGAGGTTGGTACAATCGAACTGTCAAATGAAAGTCAGAAGAGTTAGGCCCAGTTTACTTCTGAGCGATTTTGGATTTGGTGATACTAGCAGTGAAAAACTCAATGTTTTTATTGGTAAATTTTAATTCAGTGTGATTTTATTTAAATTGACCGATTAAAACAATGACAAAATTGCATTTTTCACCGCTGGTATGGCGAAAATCAAAATCACTCAATAGTAAACTGGGCTTTACGCTTGTGTGTCAGATTTCAAATATTTCAATTTTATCATTTTTACCAATCGGAGATGTTTCTGTTATTTATCAATAACTGAACAATATGATAAGATAGTTATTTAAATGTTATTTTTTATGTATCGACTTGAACTGTGAGAAATCAATGATGAATTAAAAAATAATAATAAAAAAGATTTTAGAAAATAGTACTCATATTGTATATCATTATACTAGACTGTTATTGTCAATTTATATCTTATATTGTAAATTTTACATACATATAAATGGTATATCTTTGTAATTCTCCATTTGTTATGTATATTACGTGTTTTTTTTTACTTACAACTGCTTGTGTAAGTTGACTTGTGATGGCTTATACTACAAATATTTAGTTAGTAATGTATGCTTATTTATATATATAGATATTGCAGTTTCAACCTACCACTTTGTTAATAAGAATAATATTCTTCAGACAATAAAGTAATTTTGATTGATTACTACTCCGTTTCGAATTGTGTCCTTCCTTGTTATTCCTTTTATACCTCTCAATAATTTCATATCTACTGTCTGTAGCTTGTTCTTCTGTTGTTTACTGAGAGTCCAACTTTCGCAGCCATACATCAAAATTGGTTTGAATATTTTGTTTTGTAGATTGTTAACTTCGTTTTTTTGATAAGTATTTTTTTTTCCTGATTAGAGTTTTATTGAGGCCGTAATACAATTTGGTAGCATGATCAACTCTTTTGTTCATTTCTGCTTCGTTTTTACCGTTCTTTTTTATTGTAACCCCCAGGTCCTTGAAACTATCTGTCTGTTCAATAACTTCATCATATCATAATATACTAACTAGAATGCAGAAATACGTATACGTGAAAACTGAACTGTATAAATTTGCACCTGTATCAACTGGCCCAGGTCTGCCCTACGCGATTTGTAACGTTCAGTATAGCGACTGATTCATACTTTCGAAAGAATTTCACTAATGGAATGAAGTACAGACTAGTTGACAAAACATCACGATTTGCTTCAAAAGTGTTACTGAAACTGACTAGAACACGGCTTGCAAACTGAAACATAGCCGGCAACTCCTCAACTTTTGGGAGGCGATATTTTTGTTTGGTCCATTTTACACAAGGCTAGTTAGTGGAAATTAGGTAATATAGACTATTTCAGCCATAGCTTTCCTCGAACAATGGTCCATTCTAACAGGATTGTACTGCAATTCACATAACGTGTTTGGGAAATATTTGACTACCAGCCTGAGTATGCTTTTACTAAATGATATTTGGTTTATGAAGTGAGTTGGAATACAGGATTCACTGTTGATGGGAATTAAAGTGAATTCGTTTAATCAGAAATCCCTTTTGGATGTTTCAATTTCGTATAATATATATCCGTGAAAACTAGTGATATTTGACAGCTCCATTAATCCATTCGAATACGAATGTATGTTGAAAAGAATCTAACAAAAGTGCCTCTAGCACTAGAGCCGCTATTCACATTTCGAATTTTATTAACAAAAAAGCAAACATACTGACTATCCGAAAGTTTAAATTATGTGTTCAATAATACTCAAATTTCATAATTTTGATGAATATGAAACTCCAATATCATATCTTACCCGCAGGAAATACCAACATTGAAAATAAAAAATGCATCTCCAGTAAGTCAGTAACAAACAAACCCGAAATATCATACTTTTCTGTAAACTGAACATTCGGTCCGATTCTTTAAAAAGTGGTTAACACAGTAACATTAGTAACGTTGTTAACAACTACTTTTTTAACCACTTTAGATTTTCCACTATTCATATGTGGTATTCTTCAAATACGAAATTTATCAAGGTTGCTAATTTCTTACATTTCCACTCAGTGGTAAATAAATGCGGAAAAGTTAGTAACTCCTCTTCTTTTTTATTATAGTTTGCTGTTTTTCTGCAATTTCAACGTCAATCTAACCTCATTTTTTGGATTCGATGTAGTATTAGCACATAGAAAATATCGGCACACACTCACACATATTACTTTTTGGTCTTCTGTGTCCGGGACTGCCAAGTTTTTCGTGAATAATTGCAGGAATAATAATTATATGTTTTGTTAATGAACCTAGTGAGGTAGGTATAAATATATCCTGGAATGCATATTATTACACAGGATCATTGCTCATTGATTCAGCTAGGTATGTAATTTTTCAGTAGCAATACATTCTACCATGTTGAACGTCATTGGTTCTATCAGGGACATCATTAACATTAATATTCTTGGTTTGTATAATTTAATAAGGCTCTATATGATTTTGGATGCTATCTGTTTCTTGAGCATATATATGTAGATATTTTTATGATATTTTTTTCAGTAGGAAGGTATAGGTTGTCAATTGGTTGTCAATAATATCGATTATCCTACCATATAATTATTTCCTGAGCGACTCAAATCCTGATAACTGTAACAAATTTCCTTCATAACTGCCTCTTCAAATATATAACACCTTTATGATGAATTATTATTTCATTTCCACCAGTAAAATCTGGTGGATAAATTAGTCACTTTATCAGTGGTAAACCAACGACAAGTTGATAATTTTTTTTCCATTTTGACGTTAGAGAATTGAAAATTCGAAAAGTGATTCAAATAACAACTGACCTTCCTATTTGCCACCCAAATGACAGTGGTTGAGATAACCACTTCCTTAGAGAATCAGACCGAATGACCTACAGTTTCATAACTATTCAAAAGTCTTTCGTTCTAGCGATTTGCACTAGACATGACATACAATTTCGTGATTTTAAACAATACAAGACTAATGCTACATCTCGGAATGAAAATAGTAGGTACTGACCAAATCGAAATAAAATTTTCACTTAGTAGTAGGTAGTCGAAGTGACAGTAGAGAGTCCAAATTTGGAACAAATGTATAAAAGTGGAAACTGAGCAACTTTTTTCTCTGGCATTTTTCGACATTTAAAAAAACTGATTTTTTGAGAATTTTCGAAAAAATGTCAAATTCGACAGGTTTAGAGTAGCACATGAAAAAAGGAAAGATGCTGTATTTCACTTATTTTTCAAGCACAAACTAACTGCGAAGTCAAATTTTCTTTAAATCTATTAAGAAAAAAAAAACTTCCATATGTCGCGAACTTTATGTGTGACCGTGTGTGACACTGTATATCCTGAATTCATGAGAACATCTCTATCAGAAAGGATTAAGAGAAAATACCTCTAATACCAAAATCAAATCATCAATATCGGACTTCAAATAATGGTTAGAGATATCAATATGGACGCCATGGCATTTCATAATTGGCTGTTTGATTATTTATCGAATATTTATACTTTGGAAACCACTCATGATCGATGCTCATTGGTAATCACGTCTATTATCCCACTACGAGCGATTCCCAACAGGTAGACTGACTGTCAACCCTAACATTAACAGGTTCGAAACCTGCCACCCTCCTCTACTCACCACAAGATGTGGTATTTTCTGATACCTTCAACCTTCAAATTAAAAAAAAAACACGTTGGCTCCTACAATGTTTCACGAATATATAATAAATTTTCTTCTCGTGTAGTCGATAGATAAAGAAATGATGAATCCGAACCGTCATTACCATTACGTACTGTTCAATAAAGTGATACTTTATGAACCGTAAACGAGACCATAAACCTTGTCATTGTGATTGATTCGAACGTATAGTATTTATGGGGTTATACGTTTCAGTTTCATAGTTGGAACAGTTCGTGTGGCGGCATCCTTTTCCATCGATCGCCCTCGGTAGTTTTTCTCGGAAGTGGGGGCAAGGGAAAACGATGATTTTATGAGGTCCTGAGAGAATCCACACGCACAGGTCCCACACCATCGGGAGACCCGATCCCACTTCTGAAGTCTCGACTGGTTTTTAATTAGCAGTAACAGAGTGCCAGCGATCTGTGGGAATTGTGTAATTTGGAGCTTTATTGTTTCGTAATGAATAACGTCAGTAGACCATGTTCGCAGTGGCGTTCAGAAATGAATTTCTAAAGCATTCGCTACTGCTACAATAAAGATAAGATTCTTCATTAGAAACACACGAAAGCATCATGGTCTGTGGAGTACAAACACAGATTAGAAAACCTAACAGATGAGACAGTTAGACAGAGCGAATAAAATTAGAGAGAGATGTCGAAAGCGCAAGATTTGAAAGTCCAGTCATAGATATGCGCTTGTGCTAAAATATTGATCTTAAGTTTGTTTACATCGATTACATCATTGTCATCATTCTGTTGGTTATGTTACAAATGTTTTCGTTTTACACGATTCACGATCCAATATTTCGGATGGGTTTATGTTCTTACAATGTATAATACATTTTCCATAAAATAAACTATAATTCAAAAGGAGAGAAGATATAAAGGTTTCGAGGATTATCACAGCACAAATTAAACAACCTGTGATAATATGTATATACCTTCATTGTCTTGAATGTGAATCAGGTACAATAATATGTTTATGTTTATTGGCAATCATTACTGTGAATATAAATATTTCAAATCATCTTCAAATACATATGGGAATATCAAATCACATTGTTTTCCAAAGGACGAAAAACTGTGAATACTTTTGTTGAGTGATATTATTAACTTCGATCAAACTCTTCCATTTTGTGAGAATATCACCATTTTTTCAATACCTAACATTTCGAATTGATGAATTTAGATTCTGATCATTTATTAGATGATTGAATCGTTTTTTATTTTCTTAATGGCGATAAATGAGCTACATTCAAAATATTCCAATTTCACCATAAAATTCAATCAGAATACATCTTATTCTTGATAGAAACTAATTTCTGACGACAAACTTGCTCAGAAGTAGGTAACCTTTTATCATAGATCTTTTATATTGGTGTTGATGATGCATCATTACTGAAATGGCAACATTGCACATCAGTAGTTTCAGCGGTGACAACGACTATCCGGCAACTGCGATGCGCAAAATTCAAAGGTCCGAGGTCAATGAAAACGGATGTCGGTACGTCAAACAAAATAAACGGAGTGTCTCATTTGTATGGTTTACTACAACATCTTCTTAGATGTTGTAGTAAACCAAGTTTGAAAAGGTAGAAAATGAGCAGAAAACAATTACTTACATCAGTGCAGTGTAATCACCGCGTAGAGACCCTGAGATTGCAGTGCATCGAGTGGAAATACCACTCGATGCACTGCAATCTCCGCCACGCATATTTCACAGCACTGAGCCAACTTTCATGAGACACTTGGAATTAGCGACACCTTGCGGCGGAAGAAAGGAACACTTCACCGAAACAGGTCTGCTGGTCTGCCTGTCCCAATGTGATCATTGTCTTGTGTTTAGGAGAAAGATACATCTGCACATTCGGTATAATTCTGCGTAGTATTTGCCAGGAAAGTAGTTTTCTGCACGTTTTCAACCTCTTGCAATACATGTTGAACGAATACGCGATAGGTTAACCTAGCTTTGAGATACGCAATGCATGGAAATCGATGATATGTCGAATGAATCAGTTACGGCTCACTGGATCGGAAAATCTCGCCCCAGCACATTCTCCAAAACACTCATCGCTGACCTATATCTATCAATAATCACGTATCGGGCTTTGTCAGTTTTCACCCAAAGAAGATTGTAGATACACACTATTTTCTTTCTCTTCAACTTGAGTATTAAGTGCTTATAATCAAGGCTATCTATTCTCTGATTCTGATTCAACTTGTTCCTCTCAGGTCATTGACTGACAAACTTCAACAACATCCTCTTCGATATTGTCCGATGCACGGTAGTCTCACAAGAATGAATTGATCCTCATATTAGCAAATTGTTATTATCAATTGTATTGATATAGTACGATTGTTACTAGGAGTACTCTTCTTCAGATGAAGTGGTATTCGTTTTTTGGTTTATGTTTTCATAAAACTCACTACAATCCTTGAGTATTGAGATTTTTGAAAATTTCGTTCTCGTGATCTAAAAGAAATATACGACTGGTAAATCAGTATTTTCACATGCAAATTTCCACATATCAGTGTAATAGGAAGTCAATCTGATCTGCAGACTTTGTGAAGCACTAATTATTCGATTATACCTACGTATTATCGAATTCACTCAGCTTTTACTTCAAAGAGCCTTGAATAAAGATTCTTTCAAAGAATTATGACTCGGTTATCTCAGAACTTGATTCAATGACTCGAAACTCACAGTTTTAGATAAGATCTGATTCGTTTACTGATTTTTCCACAACACCATAGTATTGCCTACATCAGTCTCCTCATGTAGTTGAAAGATAGAACATACTCATTTGATATTATATCGTTACCATGATCGACTGGGTTTGACATTTTCTTTGTAGAAATTATTGTACACTTCAATATATCTTCGTCAAATTTGGTGAGGCACCTTCTCATGATTCGCAAAAAAAAAATTCCAAACATGAAACTGTTGATATTGGATTGAAGGCAATAGCACCAATAGACGTTAGCTCGAGAGGTAGACGGTGTATATAAATGTCTATTTACCCTTACTCGATATGTTTTGAAGTCAATAAATAATGTCAAAGCTAACAGTTGTTTCTGTAACGAATCTAGTTCGATTTCATTTGGTTAATAGTCGACATATAGATGGAATTATTTTTATTTTCAGCTGAAGATGCCTACTGAGGTAGGTTTCCGAGGCAAAGTAAACTTTTCAGCTGTATTGATTAGGTTTGAGGGTTTCCTCCTCAGTAATTCAGTCGAAGGAAACAAATGAAGACGATTCAATTACGATTTTCACCGTTACGAAAATCGGTTGAATTTTTAATATTTGTCGATTAAGGAATTAGTTCACTTCCAAAAATTATCATATACTGATGAGACTAAAGTAACAAAAAAAAGTGGAATATGAGCGAGCCTCAATATGAACATCTCGGATAAAATAATGAAATGGGTATGAAGTGCTTTTGCAAAAGACCTGAACACTTGTGTCTCTTATGTAGACTCACAAGTTTCCCCTTTGTTTTTCCTTCCAAATGAGGGAAACACTGTGGAAAACCCCAGCGATATTACATTCAATTTAAGACCTTCTGTGCAACATAACGAAAATAATCAGGACGGTAGAACCTCCTGTTTGCTCTGGAATCCAGAAAATATCCCGAGTCAGATGATTTAATGAGGACAATATCTGTCGTCCTAGGATATTATTCGAGATAAATAGGCTTGATTTCATGGAGGATACTTCTGAACCGAAAACCCGAACTGTATCACTCTTCAATGAAATATATAATATATATATATATTTGAGTTGAGTCATAATAAGAGAACGCATCAGGGTTATTAAAATTTGACGCCCATTTTTGGAATCTGACAATGCCGATTTGAAGCCATCTACCGGCCTACAGATGAGATCAGCCAGAGGGGGTTATAGACTTTATTTTGTAGAAATCTCAAACGTTCAACCTAGTTCATCTGCATTAGATTTTTAACCAATCGGAACGTCCAATTAGGTGAATTCACCTTGTATAATTTTGAATATACGTGAAGTAATGAATAAAATAATTGAATTTTTATATTAACCAACTATTATTGTTACATAAAATCAAAGCACGACGTAAGATTTTATTTCATCATTGTCAGATAATAAGTCGATTCGGTGCTTAATCATAAGAAGTGATATTAATGAATGTCTTCATGTATATTTTGAACCCCTCCCACCTCAACTTTTTATCTTTTGTTCAACTTTCTCTTTGAAAACATGATCTTATGTAATATTTCCTGTAGATTTTATATATGTTTACAGAAAACCAGTTGAAGATCTAGAAATAAAGTTATGGGCACCAATTATATTTTTTCAAATGAAATATTCTATATATTTTGTCACTATTAGATAGAGTATATTTTTCTGATTTCAAATTTACATAAACCTACTATGTTATCTCTTATAGATTTCGAGATATTTTGAGTTGAAATTCAGATTTTATACGGATCCTTTCAGCTAATTAGAATATAGATGATCAGGGTAGATTTGAAAATAATTGCAATATCTGTTGTCAAATTGATGCTTGCTATAACATGTCAGTTATTTGTGAGGTTATGTATCATAATGGATTTCAGTGACAGGAGAAAATATAATATAGTATATTTGTAAAATTATCAAAATGTCAGAGCCGCACAACAGGAATATAAAGAGTAGAATATTTGGAAATCATTTACAAGAAATATTTTTTTCATTTTTCCGAATCCGAGAGAATCCAGATAAAATCTGGATTTAAACGTCAAATTCTCGAAATCTCTGACATGCATCAATTTGATAAAAGATATTTCAATTATTTTCATAGCTACCCTAACCATCTATGTCCTGATAAGCTGAAAGAATCCGTATAAAATCTGATTTTCAACGTCGAATATCTCGAAATTCAATCGATGATAAATGTATAAATATATTTGAAATCAGAAAAATATACTCTATCCAATAGTAACAAAATATATAGGGTGTTCTATTCAAAAAAATATATCTGGTGCCCATAACTTTTTTCGTAGATCTTCAACTGTTTTTCTGTTAACATCTTCAAGAAAAATTATACATAAGATCATGTTTCGAAAAAAAAATTGAAAAAGAATGTAAAAGTTATTATCTCGCAACTTCACAAACAACTATGTTATTCACATTTGTCTAAAAGTCCCAAAATCGAATATAAAAGACAATAGCAAATTTTTGTTTTAGCCAGTGAATTTGTCTCGAAAATAGAAATCGAGGAAGCGACCTAAATTTTTTCGTATCTCTTATAGTTACCGAGTATAACCCTAACCCAAGGTGGATATAGGATGGTGAAACAGTTCTCTAATTGTTTCTGCGAAAAACTTGTAGACTGTTTGAGAAGGTAGTAATATTTCCAAGACTTGAATGAAGATGGCGGTAAGATCGATTATCGAAGAAGATTTCTGTGGCTCACGTATTTCTGTGGTTCGCATCTGACAGACGTGACTTGAAAGGACATTAAAACAATATATTTTCGATAAATCTGGAATGAATATTGATATTTTGACTCTTCTCAGTCATTTTTGATCCAGAGCAAATGAAACTGATAAAATGATGAGAGATGCGCAGTTTCTGTTTTACCGACACAAGGTATGTCGCCATCTCTGATAACTTCAGGAAATATTACTACGGTATATAATCAAGTAGGCAAAGGTCTACAGTTTATTCTAGTGCTTGTTAATTGGAAACTGTTTCCCCATCCCATATCCACCTTGCCCTAACCAAACATTGAAATTTGCCCACCCTGTACAAATCCTCATTTGGACCATCCCGAATCTCCCAAAAAAGACACGAAACCATATTCCTGGACTCCTGCCAGAATATAAAGCTTGCCGTGGAGAAACCGCAAGAAAACGGCCTGGCGACAGATTTATACCTACCATTGTATCCCATCTCGGGTATTATTTCATCGGAGCAAAGTTGGGGAAAAAAGTTGCTCGAGGTCGATCACCGACAGAGTCATGTGACGATCGAGATTCGTTGGAGTCGATCGAGTTTTCCGACTCATTTGTGTTGGAAACCATCGAGGCGCGGGAAATAGCGCGTGCAGAAATATTTCCTCGTTTCGGGTTCGGAACAGATGGGAATTATTCCTGCGGCTTTCGAGCAGTTCGAGCACTAAAGCTGTCGATTGCTCCTTGCTTCCGGACGTCAGGTGTCATCGCTCGATTCTAGTTAAAAGTTCGAGAGTTGATGTTCAATGGTCTTGGTCTCTTTCAGGATAAAAGACGACGTTTCACGGATCCGATAGCAGTCCTCAAATGTCACTATTCTGAACTTATCTGTCTAAGTCATTGTTAAAGACGTTTCTTTGCGAAATGATCTACTAGATGGCACTTGAAACATTTCCTAACTATTTGTTCTTTCCACACATTTTTCTTGGTCTCAACAGAATCACTATTCTGAACTTATCTGTCTAAGTCACTGTTAAAGACGTTTCTTTGCGAAATGATCTACTAGATGGCACTTGAAACATTTCCTAACTATTTGTTCTTTCAACACATTTTTCTTGGTCTCAACAGAGTCACTATTCTGAACTTATCTGTCTAAGTCACTGTTAAAGACGTTTCTTTGCGAAATGACCTACTAGATGGCACTTGAAACATTTCCTAACTATTTGTTCTTTCAACACATTTTTCTTGGTCTCAACAGAGTCACTATTCTGAACTTATCTGTCTAAGTCACTGTTGAAGACGTTTCTTTGCGAAATGACCTACTAGATGGCACTTGAAACATTTCTTACTATTTGTTCTTTCAACACATTTTTCTTGGTCTCAACAGAGTCACTATTCTGAACTTATCTGTCTAAGTCACTGTTAAAGACGTTTCTTTGCGAAATGACCTACTAGATGGCACTTGAAACATTTCCTAACTATTTGTTCTTTCAACACATTTTTCTTGGTCTCAACAGAGTCACTATTCTGAACTTATCTGTCTAAGTCACTGTTGAAGACGTTTCTTTGCGAAATGATCTACTAGATGGCACTTGAAACATTTCCTAACTATTTGTTCTTTCAACACATTTTTCTTGGTCTCAACATATGTCATCAAGGCCCTTGTCTAAGAACCATCCTGTTTCTTGGGTAGACGCATCTCAATGAGTCTCAGACGTTCTGCCAGTTTGTTTATTGTTCTCTCTTCTACAGGAACTGACTCTCAAACACACTTGAATTCGAAGTATTCCACACGAAAAGTAGACATACTCGACTCATAGTAGTGTGTCTGGTAATTTAGTGGGTATCATTCAATTCATTGTTTAGCTCTTGAAAGTTCCTCTGTAGGCCTGCTATAGAAGTAACATTCATGAGTGGTGAAAAATTGTTTCATCAGCCTCATCATAAACCGACAACTGATCCCATGTAGCCCTGGAGTTTTCATATGTCACGGATAATTCAATAATGATATCATTCATGCTCTTGAAAACGATAAGTTGCGCGAGAGAATCGCTTTTCTTGAATTTCTTCAAGTCCTTGATGTACTCTGATCGTCACCGGAATTTGGTTCTAGCGGCATTATGCTATTTCTTGTAACCACTTCAAAAACATCTTGGTCTCTCAAGATCAGCTCGATTTGTCTTCGCCATATTGGCCAATTAGACGCTCCATACAGCTTTTCGATATGTGTCCCTGAATCTTTTATTTTTCACTGTCGTTAAATTCGTTTGTTTGAATATTTTTTCAAAAAGTGGGGTCTGGGCCTATAACCTGTTAGGGTTACTTCGAGAAAGGATGTGTTCTCACAAAAGTACTCGAGAATTATTCAGAACTTCAATTGAAAGAGCTAGAATATACAGGAATATATTTTTTCTACGACTGTCAACTACCTTCATTGTATGTTCAATGATGATTTCTAAAATGTAGTACATTGTAATACTCATTTTCACTAGTTGCCCAGCAACTAGTGCACAATGTTTGAAAAACGCACGGGCAAATCGCAATATTTCTTTGACAGAACGATAACATATTATGACCATTTCCTACTCGTATGATTTGCAGCACTCGTTTGCAGCTCGTGCTACAAACTTTCATATTCGTAGGAAATGTATGTCATTCCATGCTCGTTGTACAATATACTATTACAAACTTTTGACACCTCATGACCACCTACGAAGAGAATTACTATCACAATATACAAGATTAGGTGGATCTAGCATCGTTTTTGGTTGAAAGAGGTGGTGATATTTCAATGTTGAAGATCCTCCTTATAGGTTAGGTCGTTCTAGGTTATATTTAAGATACCATTGGTAGAGAAACAGGAATATCAGAGGTGAATTCTGGTGAATTCACTTCCTATCCTGTGACATGTCCCAAATCTCTTGATTTCGCCTACTTCGATAAAACGTGTCTAACGTGACATTGCGTGGGTAAATCTCGCTAACTGAAGAAGTGATTTCAACCAAATTTACAGGTTACTGCAGGTGTCAATACAAAACTATCAATATTTGATTCTGAATGACTTCTAATCGTTTCTAACAATTCCATGGAGCCATTTTACAATGAGTTCGATGCGAATAAGTATTGAATATGATTGAAAGAAAATTCTTCAAAAACCTATCGACAGTATCGCCATCTATTGTTGTTCAGGAGAACCCCACGTAATGAGCTGAAATTCTATTGTTTCAAATCAAGGATTTTCCTGCTGAAACAATTGAAGAGCAGCGCCACCAGGTCTTATGTCCATCATTAGGAATATCTATATCTGATTGTCATATCTGAACTAATCTTCACATTAGATAGTACCTACCTACTTTGGATGAGACATTCTGCCACACAGAGCATTGCTATTGAAACTAAAGAAAATTAAATTACTGTTGATAATGCCATGAACAATAGTGGAATTAAATTCACCAAATGTAATAATTGTTCATTCAATATAAAATGAAGACAAAAGTTACTCGTTCAAAGATAAGATGGAAGTTATATGTTGAAAATCTCTTTCAGAAGTATAACCCACTTCCTCGCTAATTGCTTATGGATGCAACAGAGGAATTAATCCACCAATGATATTCATTAAATGTTGTAGTTGAACAAGGGTACACTAAATTAAATTTTCGGACAAGGGCACATCCGGGAGGTATAGTGTACGGTACTCCACACTTAATTACCGGAAATCCACGGCGTGTTATCCTGTCGGGTCCTCCCAACGTGAAAGATCCGAGAAGGAGATAAATCACAACTAAGTTCAACTTCGTACATATTTTGCGTGACCGAAGAGATGAGATCGCAGAGTCATAAATTTCATAATAATTGTGAAAAAATTGTTGGTTTTAATACATACTATATATTACATAGTATTCGCGGAATCGCTCAGTTTGAAGTGCTGAAATCTGTGTGGTGGGCACGAAAATAATGTATCATAGTTTAGGTTTTTACATAAAATCCAACGAAAGTTAATCAAAAAGGAGCAGTCACAAACATGACTCGTAAGAGTTAAGTTCAGTGATATCGTGGTCACCACGGTTTGTTTTGAAGCTAACGGACTATTAAGTAGCTGATTCTTTGTCGACAGACATCAGAACATACTTTGTCCGTTTTGCAAGTTGTCGCTAGACATTGCAAAAGTTAGTCTTCAGGCTGAAAGTGAAGCTCAACAGTGTTTGTAAAAGTAACTTGTCTAGTTCAAAGTCTTCTCAACTCACACCAGTTAGTTTGCAAGTGTCGCGAATTTTAAATATTACATACGGAGTGAAAAATAAATCAGATACAAAATGTGCAAGTTGCCCAAAACAGTCTAAAAATGCCTGTAGAAAAAGATTTCAGATCATTGACCCAAAAGAAATTTAAAAGGCACGAGGTAGGGAATTATACTATTCCTCTCAGAAGGTGTCGTTTGTTGGATAGAAGCCAGGGTTGTATTTGAAAATATTAAAGTATTTGACGTAGGATTTTCTGATTACAAAGGTGACAAATAAAATAGCTTTGTTCATCGAACTCGATAGGATAATTACCTGTATGATTGTTAACCCGATTTTGAATCTTTTTATGTAAATTGATATGGTTCTTTCAGGAGTAAATATAAATTTTGATATTATTCCTATATTTCAGTAGACCACCATAGTTATTTGTTGAATGATCAATTCATGTTTATATTAATTTATTCAATGCCGTTGTTATTCATCCGCCTGTAAAACCTTACCCCAATAACATCTGTAGCTTACCACCTCACTTATAGGACAAATCCGCTCGGCCTATTCAAAAATAATTCAACATCTTATCAACTAGTGGGATGTGCACGAGGATGTGCAGCACATCTGGACTAAGTGTGAATGAATGCCTGATGGTGGCTCACAAGGGCCAGTTTTTAGCCGCTATCGACTTGGTTATGGTCTGATGAAGCTGAACCAGATAGAACCTTTGCTGGCTAGGAAATCGCCCTCCTCCATACCAAGGTTATTTTCACTCCAATTGAATGATCACTTTCAGACGGCTCCAGTATACTTCCTCCTCAAAAATTGTGCATGTAGTCTTCCTGGGTTATAACTATATGAAGCTCAACTGCAGTTCTATCTGCAGTCTTGGAACAGTCAGTGAACTAGCATTGATATGCCCTCAGTAATTCGGTTCAGCTTAAATTACATCCATTCCTTCAAGGAGAAATTTTTTTGTAGAGTTTCTCTCGGCTGGTTTTGGTTGGTATATAAAATGGTTGATTGTTTATGTCAGTGTATGTGGGTTTGGTGTTACCTTCCAAGCTTCTCTCTCAATACGCAACCACTGGTTAGGTAGTTATAGCTACATATGCTTGTCTCTGGTAAACCAGAGAGTTTGGCCTTGACCTTTCGTTGTAGAGCTTTCGACCACCACACTTTTGTTCCAGGTAGATGAGATCTGAGTCCGTAAGTTAATCAATGTGGAGCACAGATAAAAATGACTTCTCATCCCAAGAAAATATATTATCTTGGCTGTTGATTATCTTCAACTAAGAACATGTATTTAATTGAAACTCATATGTTCTTTTCAAAAGAGATTTCATGTTCATTTCCTAATTATCTTGACGAATTATGTCCTTGTTTTGAGGAAACCGTCTTTGAGAATAAGATTTTCGATTAATCAGTTCGTATCTAAAGAGTACGTCATTGTATCAAGATGGTACGTCCTTGATTTCAAAACCACACATGCGCTACACGGTCGGTGTGTTCCTGTTCGTGGTCAGTTTCGGTCGGGATCGGTTCGCACGTTCGTTGTTTTAAAGTTTTTCCTGAATATCCGGATTATCATCATGAGTGAAGTTATTTGTCCCCTGAAACAGTTCAATTAAGAACACTCATGGCCAAAGTTTGAAGGTATGTCTGTCTGCATTTATTTTTATATTAGTTTTGCCGGTATATATTATACAAATATGCATTTTTACTCTGTGATTGTTACTGGCACTGTGAGTATCTGCTTGCCTTTATAGCTAATTTCGTGTTAATTTATGTAATGTATTTTATTATAATTGAATACATTCTGATGACCTTTGTATACGGCAAGCTCTGAGTTAATGTTCTTTTTATGAATAGTCATCACAACGATCAAAATGGAGGATACTTTTGTTCCAGCACCCTCCTTAAAATCAATATTATCTCAGCATAAAAAAAAGTTAATGTAAAGTTAATGTACTTCAAATAACATAATTTTCTCTTATAGGACCAAACAGATATTTGCTATTCGCCTGGTTGGTGATGCCACAATAACAAAGTTTCTCACTTTTTTACAGATACTTCCATGGACAATGTTCATCTGAAATCAGACGAACTCAACGAGCTGAGGCAGCACATCACTACATCGTTAATCTTGAGATTTGTCAAATATCACTGTATTTTTTGTACTTCCCATTCAATAGTTTTCTAGGTTATCGTTATTCTATCTGAAGAACACCATTTATTTATTCCTTTCAAGAACATGTCTTTGAGGTTAGTCACTTCATGTACATTTAGAAAGATCATTCGCCTTCGAGTCAAGATTAAGATGTTTGGATCAAAGAAATGATTACCTTCGGATTAACTGATCGATATTTTTGCTATCTCAGATCAAGATAATGAATCCTTGAAATTAGGTCATATGTCCTTATAATTGGAGATTTTCAATAGAATAGAGCCAAGGATGTGGTTGATTTTTGTCAAGGTAATATTCATTTGGCCATATCCAAAGACATGGCGACCTTGGCTCAAAAGCGTTTAACTTTAGGTTAAGATATCCTTTTTATCTGTGAGTCCTACAGAGATTATGATCTTGATTAGGCGTTGGATGATGTTCATTTGCTGGTAACGAAATTTCGCAGAGACTTATGAGAACTTATTCGACGTCGCTTTCGACTAAAATGTTCGTCGAGTTCGAAGATAATCTGGAGATTTCGCGAGAGCTTTCAAAAACTAATGGGTATTTCGCAAAAACAAGTCGGGAATTCGGTGTAAGTAATTGCGAGGTTTTCTGGCACATGCAATCTCAACTACGCCAAGTCAGTCGAAAATCTCGCCTAGATGAAAATACCTCAAGTGAACTTAATAATTCGAGTATCTTACGATCTAATTGGAGATTGGGAATGATTTCACTGATAATGAGGAGTTTGGGATGTTTGAGCGGATTTGGTGTCTGTAAATTTTGGAAACAGCAAATAGAAAACTTGAGAAATCAACATTAGGTTGAAGGATCAAGAGTGTGGAAACTGAATAAGCGAACAGATTTGGTATTGATATCAGTGTGTTAGAGATCAAACTGTTTATCTTGGTTTAGTTCGTGAGGAGTTACCTAATTTCATTCGAAATAATCACGTTTTCCGTTTTCCGGAAGGTATAACTTACTCAAAACTTCCACGGAATTGAACGAGAAAAGGAAATTTGCCAATCGTCTACAGAAAGAAAGGAAATTAAATTTTCAGGGTGCGTTTGAACTAAAAGGAAGTGACGGTCTCTGGGTGAGTTATGCTTCCATTCCAATTGATGGTATATTGGCGTTGTTCTGAATAGCCCTTCATTACTTTTGTCTCTGCCATTTTTTTTGAGAATTATCGATCACTGCAAAACTGTCAACGGTGTCAAGCACAAATTTGATCCCAGTGTCATCTGGTCATGTTATCTACTCTTGTACAATTTATCCTAATTATTCGGTAGTCTTCAAATTATTCCACGATTATTTATTTTCCTAATTGAACAAATTATTTCAATAGTTTCAGGGGTCGCTAATGAAAATTATGCAGTAATCAATTTTGAGTGAATTTTTCATTCATTTCACAAATTTTGAAACAAGTCAACTCAAAAAATTACAATAGACTAGATTTTCTTGAAGATTTACAAATAGACAAAGAATTAAAATGTAATAACCTTTGCTTAAATACACAAGTCCAATTAAACAGACCATATATTCCTCTACATAGGAGATTAAAATAACTTCCTCCTCTTCAATAAAAAAAAAAAAAATTTTCTGAATTTATTGTTCTTTGCTCACTAATGAAACTTTAACATTCTGTAGTCACAAAACATTGTCAACTGTCATAAATTTTACCTTAAATTTTCATTGGATATGGACCTTATGTCAATGTCACCAACATCATCTGTCAGCCTTCAATTTATATCATTTGTCATTTGTCATTCATTTTCATTATAAATGTAAAAATTTTTTAAAATAACCCATTAATGGGTATATAAATACTTAGATTTTAACGTGTTGAATGTACGTCCAAAACAAATGTGAACCATGGTTTGGTAAAACTTTTTATAGATCTCCTGTATGAATACTTGACGAGTAAGTAAATTCAAAATTTCATAAAAAACTTTTTCTACATTTCAAACAACATTACTTACTTGCAGGTATTGCACTGATGATGGCTTGATAGCCGAAAGCGCTTTGCGATTGTAATTAAAACAAAATTACACGAAATATAAATTTTCATTTAATTGAATTTTTCATTCACGAAACACCAAAGCAATTAGTGAACGGTATCCATAGCATTTGATATTCCATTCCGTTGATCACGTGATACTTGGCATTTGTATACAGTGTGAAACAGCCTGATGAATATATTTAATTAAATCCTGAATTCTTTCGAAGCCTTTGAAAATGGTAAAAAGTGAGAAAAAATTATAGTAGGATGGAACTCATTGGAAAAGGAAAGGAATATAACAAGAATTAAATTGTAACTATCAACCTTGATTGAAATACCAATGTAGATTTTTGAAAATACCAGTGGTCATAAATTCGATTGAATTTGGTTATTCACAGCAAAAGTAATAGCATAAAGAAGAATCGTTGATTTTTCATATGCCTGGGAAAAAATGGGACATCTGAAGCCTCCCAAAGATGAATCAATACATCACAAATCCCCCTTTCCAGACACCTCAATGATAAATCCCGCAGAAATCTCTTAATTTAGTACTGGAAGTAACACACTTAACTGCTGTGTCTACTTCTCTTCCTGAGAGGACGTAGAGATTGAATTTTAAGTATCTCGATTCGTATTCCGATCGAGTAAGGCTGCGATTTTTTATCTTGGTTTTATCGGCTAGGGTCTGAATCAAATGGAATAAAATCTTTTATTAGAAAAATCGAGTATTCGCAAGATGCTGCGGAATTTATAGAGATATTTATGATTCAGAGATATGCATGGATGTTCTGGTAAGATAATCTTTTATACAATGTGTACATAAATAAGGAAAAAACACATGAAAAATGTAAACTCTTTCGGAAAAATCCGCGGCTACGTTAACGCATTGGCGATATCTTTACTTTTGCGAATGACGTCATCGACAATTTTTTAAAAAAGCAACAACAATTTTTTGAAGTACAGTTTGAAAGAGCATCACACAACACCTAAGTGTCATGTCATGAATTTATTTTCTTAGAATAATATACATCCCAATAATATAGGGATTATAATCTACTATTCATTAGGTACTCCAAAATTGTGACATACAACAAAAAAGCAGTTCTCAGCAAAGTAGGTATAAAAAAAGTTAAATGCTTTTGCGATAATAAAAAGAGCGTTTTTTCAAGAAAATATAGAAAACAACCCTCGAAAGTCTAGAACATTAGTACATAAGTGAATGAATGAATCCATTTTTGTGAAGTTGGTTGCTTAAGTTATCGAATCAACCATAGATAACCATTAATGAATATTTGAAACTTGACAGTAAGTATATAGGCAGTAGGTATATAGGCAGGTAGTTGAAAATATTGAAAAGGGTTCTCTTCGTCTATTTCCTCAAGTACCATGGCATGAAATTGCAAGAGGAAGAATATTGGGAGATGATATGGGCATTAGATTTTCTGGAATGGTTTGGTCTTTCAAATGACACTTTCAGATTTCAATGACAGAAGTCAAAGCCTAATCAAAAAAAAATTATACGTAGGAATCATAATATTCCTGGAGCTACGTTGTAGCTCATACTTGTTCATTCGTTCAGCTAATAAGTCTCAATTTGATATTCATTATCATAAGAATTCCCTTCGAAGCCGAAAGCCCTTTCCAAAGAATGATCTTAGCGTATGCCTCCTTTGTTATCGATAGCTTTCACGTTGGTATTCAATACTTTGCTTTGACGATCTTTGCGAAGTTTGCTTTGCTGAATATTTCAAATTACACAGTTGCGTTGTTTCGTCTAACAAATTTGCAACTTATGCATGATTTTCTCAACATGAACGAAGAAATTTCTTCAAGAAATGATTGTTTGAGTGATAATAATTCAAAAATGAGTTGAATCTGTTGGGATCAGTTGAAACAATAGACCTAACTAACCAGAGAGTTCAATGAATGAAAAGTGTCTCCTTAGGATAATGAGTGAACGCTGTTCAAATCAGTTCTACAAATATATACACGTATATCGTACTATCTTGTAAAATTGTTTGTTATTGCTATTGTGCTTATGAGTTGCAGATGCTATATTATATATGTAATATTATTATAATAATAATAATACTACAGCTTCAACCAAATTAAGGCAATGAAAGCTAGTTGTACCCAATCTGATAACACAGATACATACAGATTAACAACATGAAAGCTATAAGAGATATTTTGTATTTTTCAGATTACATCATACCCCTTATTCAAGGATGGACTGAGTTTGTTTTTCCAACTATGCGGTTACTAAATCTGTTTAGACTGATGTTATGGAACATTCCATTCAACTTTGTCAAAAAACATTATTATTCCCTAGATGTCTCATTATACGAGTAATAAATAACGCTTTCTTGGAGTTTAGAGTTGCGATTTTCCGTTTATCCCTTATTATACCTCAACGAAATTTTGCTAGAGGAAGAGCACTCAGACTCACTTTCCTGCAATACATTGGGGTGGAGCTTCGCAAGAAGTAGAACTTAGTTCAGGATTTATGGGAAAGCTAAATAGTAGAAATACTTTACACCTTGTGCATGCACTCTCCCTCGTAGTTTATTAACATGAGATAATTCACCGAACATAAACTCAGCTAATTCGGATAACATTAACGTTTCTCGTTGGAAAAACAGGGGTTATGGTGTTTGGATGAAGAAAGTTTGGTTCAGAATTTGCATAGTTTATTTACTGCACTTTCAGCGGTGGAGAATAATTATTACTCCGAGGGTAGATATGCATTTCAGATGGATTCATGATTCGTAAGCATCTTATGTCAACAATGTACTAACGAAAAACCTTCCCTAATTACTGTTATTCGGTATAATCCAGTTTCTGGAAATACTCCATCGCCAACTTTATGGTTTGGTTCATCTCGGAATATTCATGCGGACATTTCTGAGAAACTTTCGAGCATCTCTGGCGTGAATGATTCATCAAACTATATCCTTGGTATTCAGAATAGATGTTCAGTCAAGAGAGGCGTTGCATTTCATCCGTCTACACCAATCAGGAAGTAAACCCAGTATCGATCATTTTTCATTCCAACTGAAATTTAACTAACCATAATTGGAAATAAAGATGTTCCTAGTGAGAGAATAAAATAGAATAGGAGGCGAGGGACTTTGTAGTATGCGCCGATTATACTCCAGAATAGACCAGAATGTGATTACATATTGAATTTCAATTTTTCATTAGGTATAAATATGATGATTAAAAAGTACCTGATTTAATCTGGAGAACGAGTTATTTCTTGAACGAATTTATGAAAATTAATTCAATTCATTTGGCGAACTGAGAATGTAATACAAAAAAATCAATCATACTCGTATATATAAATATATTCGCAATTCTTCTCTTTTTGCATTTTGCAACCTTTTATTTTCAACTTCAATATTTAGAAATGGCTCGGAGATAATTTCAAATTCAGAGTAAGTAGTTTTCATCCCGCTATAAAATTGGCAATTATATCCTGATTAAATATGATACGACCACGTCTTTGTCCTATACAACAGCTTCGAGTGGTTAAAGAGATCTGTAGATATCTGTAGTAACATGATTTCATTGAATAATCGCGAGTACAAGTTACATGAATAGGCCAATGAAACCCACCATTTATTTTTCCAGACCTACACATATCCTGGAACACCCTGTATACATTGACTATTGGTAATACAAAATAGAGGTCCGCTTGACATCAAATTATCTGTTAAATCAATGAAGAAGCCAGATAATAAATACACTTAGTAAATGTGTTATTATGTTCTGATTTTTCAAAGATATGCCAACATTCAGACAACGATGATGCCATACAGTTTCGCATAGTTTTATCGAACAAAACTCAATTCGATTCAACGAAGGAAAAATAAACAAATTTCAATTTGGTTGGGATTAAAGCCGTCAGGTTCGACGAATTTATTAGCACAACGTTTTTATTCCCACTGGAAAATTGTCTTTTCAATTAGAATCGGAGATTACCTACAAAGGATCCTCGCTAGGATTTTCAGGTCTTTGAGGTTTTTGTGGAAGCCATATGAGTTTGGTGAATTGCATCTACTGATGGATGCAATGGGGAATAGAGTTTCGATTTCGTAATTTCCAGATCAACCATTGTATACTCACCCTATCGAGCTTCATAGTGATGCAATAATTGAAAACTCACCTGGAACAAAAACATCATTTGTTATTTCTCACCTCGGACTCATGAAAGCAGGCAAAAATCTATCAAATTAGAAAGGGAACATAATAAATAATAGAGATTGGATCAAAGAATGAAAATTACTGGAACAAGGTACATGTATGACAACGCTTATGCCATCTTCAGTAGACCTGAAAAAAGTACATTTCGGAAAATTGTCAAGAAATAGCTGAAGACGACATCGAAGTTGTTGAAATACTTTTCAGGCATCTGAGTAATTGCCACAAAACAGGAATCAAAAACATATATCATCGATACTTGAGAAAAAATAAAAATAGTAAGATGCAATAACAAAATGCAGATGGGGATGATCACTCAAATCCATCTTGATGGAGCAAATAATACACATTTGAAAAGGAATCCGGAAAAGTATAGTAAAATTAAAAAAACTATAAGAAATATGCAGGTTTTTGGGAAAAACGCCTACAGCATAACATAAGAAAAGTTCTTCTGGATCGCAGAAAAGACTGGCGGGATATGTCGCTTGGCGAATTCACAATGCAATTAGGTTCCAAACAAACGATTTTTCGCAACACAGTTCGTCGAAATCCAATATCAGTGAACTGGAGTAGAATGCCAAGGTAACTGGATCATTGTTTTTTGTGCTATCGACATTGACTAGGTCACCCTTGGGCCAATTTGGGATGCTTTCCGAGTTCCACCAACTCGATTGTCCATTTTATATGACAGATACTCATATGGACGAAGTTCTAGTTCTCCCCGACATGCCGAAGGCACAATGATGATATTCATGACTATTCATATAAAACCGAACCTTCAGGGTACATTGAAACGTAAATACAGATACAGGTAACCTCACCTCGTTTGGATTATTGTTGACTGTGTGGGAGAACTCTTTCACTCCTGTGTATATTCCTAGACTATGGACGCTTTTAACTTTCTCTACGTTAGATTATTTGAAATACCGAGTTTGAAAGTCACCAGCTCAGGAAAAACCTTCACTCAACCATAAAATACTCTAGCAGCTCCGAGTGTCCTTGTCGTTAGGTAGGAGATATTCAACATTATTTTATCAGATTTAATAACAACTTTCTGAAACTCCAAGAAGGTCATTAGTGATATACTTATGCCTCAGTTCTGAAAGAGGCAGTTTTGTATTCCAGGCTCACAGTTAGCAATGAAGCTACCCATCCGAAGAGATAACTCGAAACTCGACTGATTGGCTCTAAACATTCTACCAAAAAACTCTTTGTCCACCAAAATTCTCCAAAGAGAAGGATATGTGATGCTGTTGAGTGTGAAGTTAGAATGCCTTTCTTTCATACCGCTGATGGCGCCACAGATGTGTGTAAAATATGGTCTGGTGTCGCTGGATCGGTCTCTAATCGAACCAATTTGCATCTGCCGGATTTATTTGGCCAGCCGGAGATGGCGAACCGCCACTCCAGAATTTATGGACAATTAACAGCCATTGTACGTCGTGATTATGCTCGACGGTATCATTCTTATCGACAGAGAGCGATGGCCAGACCATAGGTTGGAGTTCTAGAGGCCTTCGGGGACAATGTGTCACTGTAAATGAAAGACGTGCGGCCGCAGTCGGTGAGCACTGGAATTGGATTGGATATGAATATCGGTGGGTTCAATGTTTGGTCACCTAACAACAGAATACTCTGCAACCACCTACATGAAGAAAATAGCACCAAGTTAGCACCATTGTCAAATCCCATCGAACATATATGGGTCTAATGAGGAACAGCAACAGTACAGTATTTTGAGTAGATTGTGAGAGGTTTAGATTAGATTAGATTGTAGGTCTTTTGTGCATAACCCTTCCTCAATCTATTCGAGGCCCAGGAATCCGAGACTTCGTGCAAAGTTTATCAGTTTCCTGGGAGCTGATTCTGTGACTTTGGAGGAAGTTGAGAAAGCCTCTTTCAGGAACTTGAGCACTTGCATAAACGCGCTGGCCAACATTTTTTCAGTGTCAGCGAAGTTCTTGCAGTAGCGGCAACTATTACTTCCTGATTTGCTAATCTTTATGAGATGATACCTCAGAGAGCAGTGTCCACTCACCAGTTTCAAGTCTTTCTTGTCAGAAGCTGTCTAGCGTTCCTTGGCTACTCTTCAAGAAAGGAATATCACACCTGAATTCTCTGGATTTCTGACGGAATTGCATGAACAAGAAACTCCTTGGGTAAATAGAACCACTCCAAGTATAACACCATTACCACTTCTGATGTTTCCCCACGATCACCACCGAAGCATCTACATGAACTTTGACTTTGCGTAAAGATGCCAGACGCGAATCCAGACAGTGTTTGCTGACTAGAAGCAATTACTTGACTCGAAAGGAAGCATATGGCATCATCAGAAAAAAATGCAATACATTGTTTCAGTTTGGAATGTTGACTTCAAGCGAACTTTTTCGGTGAAGCTACCGTTGAACTCAACAGCTGAAAAATTCAATACATCGAATATGCGATTGCTTCCTGCATGAGGATAAATCGCCCAAGGCATCGAATCTGGACAGCATTGCTCAAATTCGTTCGTTCGCAGATCCAACAATTCCAGATTACCCGTTGATAGTATCATTCGACCGATAGTTTCCGGTGACTTTTCCAGTCATGCCGGCTATTTACTGTCTCCATCAGGAGCTATAATGTCAGAGAACGGCTGGAAAGTGCAACAGTAATCGAGCTGGGAATTCTCAAAGGGCTCATTTCGGCGACCGACTTTCGAAGGGTCGCGAGCAATGTTCATCACCAGGCGACCTGAAAACATCGAAATGGAGGTAACGAGCGGTAAAAGGATCGTTTATGAATATATCCCGGCGCTCGATTCCGTTTCAAGGGTGGAAATTGGTTTCCGAGACGAGAAATAGGGGAGTTTCGAATGAGTCCGATAAAGGTGAGTTTCTTTCGAGAGAACGGGCATGGATGGGAATGTTCTTTTTGAAGATGTCACCACTACACAGTGAGTACCTACATATGAGTTGTATTTGTATTACTGTCTTTCGTACACTCCCGAATGAGTAAATCCTCTTATTTATTACTTTGTTAATTAAGTTATTAGGCTCGATCACTTCTTTTCATTCCTCCTGTTGATGTCTTGATGATCGGAACATTCAATAAATTCGCATATAAAGACCATATGATGATGAAACAATTGTCTGTTTCAAAAATGTGTCTATTTTCTGGGAACCGTAGTAATATTTCATGACTTGCGTGTAGACGGCGGTATGATCGATTTATGAATGACAGTGAGAGTATCATTTTGCTTTGATTGCTTTGAATCCACCGACATTTTCCGGATTCTCCAAACGTGTTGCGTAACATATCGATTGTGACAATTCTGAGTACATTTCATAAACATAAATAATTCGTTGTGGCGACCACCAAAAGACGTGGCGCCATCTATCAGAACTTCGGGAAATATACTACGTTTCGAAAGATGACATTAATCGAGTAGGATAAAATGAAGAACTTCTTCAATGACCTAATAGTGATAGGTAGTCGTTCAACCATACTATGTCCATCTTATTCCTATTCTGAGATGACAAAGTTCACACAATCTACTATTGATATGGTTCAATTTTCTAACGGCTTTCAATGTACTAAGTGTTATTGTACCTCACCAAATCGATAGTTTGTCGACCATTCTCTGGAGATCCGAAAATGGCTTTTCGCCTGAATGAATGTAATGTTCAGTGATCTGGGCATTTTGTGATAATGTCTTCAGTTCAAACAACTGAGGATATATTTGGAGTCCGATGCAATTACTGCTCGTTTCAAATTATTTTCTTCTCACATGGAAGAGTTCAATTTTCAGAGAGTGAAAATATATGTTACACATCACGCAGCACTATAATTTAATTCGAAACTATCCTCACGAAATGTGTACTTCACACGGAGAGAAGTAACTAATAATGAGATAAGTAATATATTAATTCCTTATTATAGTATCATGCTAAACAAACTCGAAGAGCTCTCTTGTTGTTTGACATAAAATGTTGCAAGGGAAAATGCCATTCATTGAAGTTTGGCTTCGATGAGAGTTCAGGATTTTTCTGTTATTCAGAACTCCTTAATACAGTTTCAAACGAGATGGTCCAGGATTTAGTTATTTCCATGTATAGATGGAATATAAGGGGTAAAAGATGAACAAAAATAATTTAGTCCATATTTCCATCATCACTGATTGACAACGATGCAATATGGAAAACTATCAAAATATTGACAAGTTTTAACTCTAATGATGTCGACTTCCATATTCGCGATAAAATATAACACGTAGCACTATCTCATGGTAACAACTCGAACTTCTCGAAGTGGTATCGTTTTTGTTTTGTTTTCATTTTTTTGATATTTGTGTCATTGTGACACTGGAACGAGAAAAACGATAAGATTTCACAGGTATTTCACCAGAACATCTCTCGAAAAACTGCTGGAAGTACACCTTTCACATCAGAAGCGAACATAAACAGAACAGAGGTTGAGTTTGTCTGTGGGTTATTCCTCAGAGAGTTCGGTGGTTATCCCACTACGAGTAGTTCACGAGTCACCGCTAGGTGGCGTATCGTTTAGCACCTATCGCGAATTGCAAGTAACCAATCTATATTTGGATGGAATGTTGTGATAAAATATGCCAAACCTGTAAACGATACCTACTCCTTGACAGGTCAAGTCTGTAGCTTATGAGAAGCTATTGGGCTGTGAAGTAGCTATTGGCACGAAACAGAAAACTGAATTTTTGTGGACCAGTTTTTGCGATCGACCTCACATGATCATCACATGAGGAATTTCCGTTGGTGTAACCAAGCGGTAGATTAGATTGTAGATTGTAGGAGGGGTCGTTAAGGAATACAGCCTCTCAAGCACTTCGACCTATTGGATCTTTTGTGCATAACCCTCAATCTATTCGAGGCCCAGGATTCCGAGGCTTCGTGCAAAGTATCAGTTTTTTGGGAGCTCCGTTCTCTGTGCAAATTTGGTGTTTGTTTATGACCACTTCAAACTGCATTTCGAAGTCGTACCTAACTGGCATGATTAATGTCGGTTTAGACATGGATTCTAGGGAAATATTTTCCAAAATCTTCAAGTGTCCAATCCGATTTCCTGATATGAGTTTTTTTGTCTGGCTCAGTCTGAAGGCACTTATTGCTGCTTCTTTCATTACACACAGGTGCAATGGTTGAAGGTTCAGCATTACCTCTAAGACTGCAATGGGGCACGTGAATATTGCCCCTGTGATTCCCAGACGAGCAACCAAGCGGTTTTAGTTGCATCCAACTCTGCTAGATCCCCATTCGAAAATTCTGACAAGATCTTCATCGACCTGTATCCGCCTTGAACCTCTCGCTTCATTGGTTCATAATGGGGATCTGGATGAGAAGGTGGTAAAGTGTGTTTGAAAAGTGTTTTTAACCGCCAACTCAGTTGCAAAGCAACCCTTGAAGTATCATTGAGACTTTTGTGAGTAAGGTATGAAGTGTATCATCATAAGCAGGGCTGGGTCTGATCAGTATTTATTGATACTCATTCATTGATACATATTTATAATCAGGACCATCATTTATAAGATGATAACCTGAGAAACTAAAGGGGTGAGAAATCCAATAGGAACTTCTTCAGATCAGATGTTTCAGAATCTTCATGGCCTTCACTATAGCATCTCCTATTACATGGTTCACTGCTGACACGGATGCGTACCATCGATCATGTCAGTTTCAAACGGTTGGTTCTAAACTTCTATTATCATAGTTCTGAAATAATCTGGCGCCACTTGATTGGTATAGAAAATGAAGAAAACATTGAAAATATGGCGAATATTATTGAATAATGCCATAATTGGATCGAAGCTCGAATAGATATCTGTCCCGTTCACGCACCATTCGAAATGATACCGAGTAAGCAAGTGTCTGAATGAGATAACCGAGCCACATAACACTTTGCATACTCTGCAATATTCCCGTGGAACCTATTTTCCCTTCGTAAATCTCGCATCTCCTTCAAATTTAACGATATCGGAAATTTATTGGCCCGTAACGTACATCAGATATTACATGGAGTTTATATATGAAAACAGCCAGTGCTGGCGCAAAACAGCGACTAACCCCGTCACAGGTGCATAAATCTCCATATAATGCCAGGTAGAATAAAGTATACGCCAGCCATAAATCGCAGGGAACCTGGTCGTGATCGAATCGTATAGGTAAAGCGCCTTCAATGGGTTTGTAGTAGTTCGACGCTGCCGTTTTTCAGTCCTATTGTTCGCCCTGGTCTCTTTGCCATTCCTGCCGGGTGCGTTCATAAATTGACGCGGGTTTACGTTGACGTTTATGCCCGTCTCTGCGTCATTTTTTCTCTCGGATGTTACATTTCCGCCGGACCGTTAGGATTATGCGATTTATAAAATGTTACCCCAAAAATCAATTCGGATTCAGGCTGCTTCACTGATGACGTTATGAAAGCTACTACTGTGGTTATGAAAGCAATCGATATGTCGCTAATATCATCGAAATAGCTCCATTATATGATATAGAAACTTATAATTTAACGACTTATCTCAAGCAATTCATCTGATTTTAATTTATTTGAATAAAGTATTGGAGAAGACGAGAATTATCTTATTAGTTAGAATTATTCATCAGCTCATGATGTTGATGATCGATGGTATATCAACGGATAATTGGAAGGTGCTGCTGACATCAGGTGCAATTTGAATTTGACAATTTAGGAATTGAAATTGCACAAATCTATAAATAAGATACTCCAGGATTGTTGTTCTACACCGTATTATTCAGCGTTGATGATTTCAGATAGACATGCGAACATTCGCATATGGAGAATCTCAAGAATCATATAATCTGTAGAAAATGTCAGTCATAGTTATTAAGAGAATGCAAGTATTAAACATCATTCTCTCTTCTGATTGACCTACTTATACGAATGATGGAAATCGTTTTACTTCATTGTAACAGCCCATTTTTCTTAATTGCCTATCAACTCATCAATTCATCACTGAAAATGATGTAGCATGATACTAACAAAATGGTAAAGGTTATGTTAAACACGTTCGGGCAATACCTTTTCTGTTTTTTGATGAATTTTCGCCTTATTCATGGTAGCTGCGTATATAATATTACATAAACTGCTGCCAAATTTGTGAATGTTCTTTGAATAATTTCCTGAATGTTTTGATTTCAATTTCCATACAAACATGGTACAATGCTTTGCCTTGATGTTTGAAAAATAATTTTGAATAAGCAGACAATATAAATATTCCAATGTATTTTAAGAAAAACGTTCACGTTACGTCAGTGTAAATACTCATCATGAGTTGAGCATTTCCTGATTGCCCTTGTTTCCCGGAACTTTTAGTAAGGAAGAGCAAAAGACATTCATAAATTCCCAAGATTCACGCTGACATTTATTCTCGTTAATGCTCAGATGTTTATATATCCCGTTTTTGGTGGAGCATGATAATCCATATGCAAGAGTTGAATAAATTTCATCTGAATGCCAGATGATTTCAGATCATCTTTCATTGTGGATTTTCCAAATATTCTGCTCTGATTCATGTAGTCATCGGATTTTTATTAATCATAAGAACTTCGTTCATCCCACGAGCCTGCCTTTCTTCTTACTTATCAAAAATCAAAACATTTCTGAAGTAATTAAAAGGAGAGATAGCAAAAAGTTTGATGACACGATAAACTCAGACCGAAATATATTTTACCAATTCAAATGAACTTCCAGAGAATGTTGTTTTAGGTTTTCAACTTCTAATTATGCAAATAAATTCAGACTAATGCGAAATGCCGTCGAAAAAAGGGCACTTCTGTTTTTCGGGTGACCAACTGGTGTTTCATTCGTTTGTTTTCCTCACTCGCTCGTTAATATTCCTAACGACTATATGAATACTGAATAGTATTGCTAGAGTTATTCTACAACAGTTCTTCTGTCGAGTACATTACAAAGATATTATATTATCAATTAATCCACAAACAGTTTAAGTACCAGAAAGCAATATCAAACACACAAAGTAGTATTGAAAATCAATCAATAAATACAAGGAACCTCCTATTGTGGTGTACTAGAACAGTGAGAAAAAAATAGATACCCGTTTTATTCAAATATCGGAATGTTTGACCCCTGAAGCATTTCGTATAATTGATTTCATAAAGAACATTTGATTGTGGATCTGTAGGAATTTCTGTTTTTCAGCATGAAATAACGGTGATATCGTTTGAAAATGTGATTTTGGAATTTTCTACATGCAAGAGAGATTGTTCATGTATGGTATTTTGTTAAATTCATTTATATTTTCACCTAACTGAAGCATCGTCGTCATCATCATTCGAATTCACACGAAATACATGTTTATCCAGTAGAATTCACCATTCATAATAAGCAATTCACATTTCACTGAATGGGTGAAGATACAATTTGCTGTTAGGGTTATTAAATAAATCTGTTTGAGATTGTATTCAAATGACTTGAAAATATTGAAATTCATGGACCATGCAGGTATATGAAATGCAGCACGAAATCTGCATAAGAGTGCATTATGAAATTCATTATTCTTCTGTTGAAATTCATTGTTCAGTTCATAGTATTGATGAATTTGATAACAAATTGGTTCTGATGAATAAATAATACTATTCGTTATCATGATAGTTTTGTGGGTTTGGTTTTCAGAAGGAAGAAATGGGCTTTTTTGGAATAATGAAATTGGAAATCTCGATATATGTATAGTAGATAAAAGCCATTTACAGTTTTTTATTGCGAAACTTCAAGGAGACGTGATAGCCAAGTTCGGTAACTCGCTGGACCATTTCTCATTCAAATTTATGTGAGATGGTGATGAAGTAATTAGTGCTAACGGAAAGTGTACAATGCAACCCGAAACTCCATTCTGCACAAGGATGAAGTTAGATTAGTTTTATAAATTTTCGACATCTTGCCCCGAGTGAAATTTCAAACTGAAACAAACGCTACACTTGTTTCAACTCACAACTATTCTGCCATGTATTATTCAGATAATATAATGTACTCTTCGGACTTTCGACCAGGAATATATATAATTGTCATCAAGAGTGGTATCAGAGAATTATTTTTTCAGAAGACTCACTATTTTCAATCGTATATATATTCATGGTTGACATGTGGTATTATTTTTTTGAAACATTGATATCTAAATCAGTGGAACCAGATGAGAAGAGCCTCCATCCAGATCTACGTCTTCTAGATGAAAGATTACTTCACCGAGATTATCAGCGATTGGATTTTAACCACGGGGCTGACTATTCATTTGATGTAAGCCTTCGATCTTAAAACATACTAGATGAATAACGCTCAATCCAAACCAAAGTAGTTATTTGAAGCCAACATCTAAATCAGTTACTTTGGTTAGGTACCTCATTCTAAAACAAGGATAGCAACAACAGATTCCCCCAGCACCAGGGTCTTGCTTTCTTGAAAGGGTCTGAATTTGAATAAATTGACCTACCAACAAAATTATCGTATCCATTATTCCTAAGACTGAATGAAAACGATGTAATATCAAAGTTTTCTGAAAATATACATCGTCGATTTATTACCCGAATGATAATAGATTTAATTCATTGTCACAACTATATTGTTTATTTTCTGGCAAAATAAAGTGCATTACGTGTCGAACTTGAGAAATATACATGTTGTTATTACTTTTCAATTCCACTAAATATGCATGCGCTTATCTACTACTCTGAGCATTTTCTTACCACCATTTTATCACTTGTTGTGAAATTATGCGAGAAAACTCTAGCGTTTCTGGATCATATTTTTACATATTATATCCACTGACTTTTCATCTCGGGGAAACCCGAGAATGTTTTCAAATTACCAAAAATCGTTTTGCATATGAGGGTGTGTGTATAATGTTTATACAACGAATGATACGACACTGAGTAACACACTAGTGGAATGTTGTGTTCTGGTCATCACTTTTAAATCGTCTCTTACACATTTGATAGCGGTTTATGAGATCCCTATGTTACGCCTCGAATTTGGTCCACCCTGTATATTATGATTTATTTTTTATTAAAGGAGGAGTTTCCTGGGTATAACGAAATATATTGATTGATGGACGAGAATTCAGAATCCAGGAAAATACTGAGATAACTCACCTGAAAATTATTCATTACCTTGCATTATTGAAATGAAGATTTTTCTAAGGAGTTTCCAATAAAGAAAAGAAAGTTTTATATTAGCCTCTTCCGACTCACTGTATTCGTAATTGGGATAATTTCTGTGCAGTTCAAAATATGTTATTTATATTACTTCCAAGTTCCAACCGCCGTACTGACATTGCTCAGTTGCATTAATTCATATATTTTTTCATTAGTTCTTTCTCAGGACTTCGAAGATGCGCTTTCATTCCGGAAAACATCTCATGCGGCCATTAGCCTTATATAGGGGGTGGAGTACAAGCTGTTTCATTTGCGCTTCGCCAAGTCGAACAGAAACAACCATTTCTCATGACGAGTAACAGATGTTTCCGGAAATTCATGAGGATCATTTACATCGCCTCGGCAATTAATCGACAAAGAAACGATGGCAGCGCCATCTAGATATTGTGCTTGTCTCGGATAAGACATTTAAGGCTCCGCTGAGGAACCGAAGACACGTGCACAAGATCTAGGTGGTGTCTATGTTGGGCTCGGCAGAGATGGATGCTCGACTATGTCGGAATTCGAATGCTCACAAGGATGAATGGAATAGCAAACTGATTTTTTACTATTTTGGTTCTATAATGAAGTCATTATGAAACGCAAATGCGTATCTAAATAGCCTTTGTTTCGATCCGCATTTTTTATTATTTGGAGGTTGGTACAATCAAACTGTCAAATCAAAGTCAGAAGAGTTAGCCCCATATTACTTCTGGGCGATTTTGGGTTCGGTGATACTATAGCAGTGAAAAACTCAATGATTTTATTGGCAAATTTTAATTCAGATTGTGATTTGATTGAATAGTATCAAAAAAATCAGAATCGCTAAACAGTAAACAGGGCTTGACACTTGTGCGTCGGACTTCAAGTATTTCAATGTCATCATTGTTAACAATCGAAGATGTTTCGTTATTTATCGATATCAAATCAATTTCTTTCAATAAAATACCTCAAACCAATGCAAAATAGAGAAAATTGCACATGACACACGTGTTATAAGACACGTTGTCGCACTTGTTCAACAAATGGATGAATTCCATATGGGTCGGATATTCACAAAAGTTTCGTCATAGGAGAAAAAAAAAAGAGACTCACTCCACAGATAGAGACGAGTCGCATAAATCTTTCAAGGAAGAACTCAAATATTCTTTTACAGTGGCATCATCTAGATTCCTTTGGGTCAAAAAAGAGATCGAGTTTATTCAATGAATCTCCTCGTCTAGATATCTACTTGTCAATAAAGTTCAAGAACTGTCGGAAAAAACTTCCGAATCTCTCAATTTTTTATAATCAGCCGGCGTTCTTTAGGGACATATTACAGAGATGATTCGACGGGTCGAATCATTGGTTCCTAGATATGTACGACAGTTTTTCGAAGACCTGCGGTTTGTTGTCGAATGCTTATAGATCGCTTCTACAAAGTTAGAAACCTCTTTTTCGATTCAAAATCACTTTTAGGATGATTGAGACGTTGATGGGATTGAAACAGTGACCTGCTGATATCCAATTGACATTGCACGATTAGTGGCTGGATCTTAACCGCCAATAACTCGGATAGTGAGAACGGTATAACTAGTGAGATTAAGTGCCCTAGACCACACGCCTACCCCTTTCATTACAACATATATTGAGAAGATTTGTTCCGTTGGCAATTCCTTGCAATTCCATTCACTATTCCTTTAGTTCTTGAACAACAAGAGAAAAAACTGGATGGAAATTGGATCAGAAAAAGAATAATGACAGCATTAAATTATATCTACTTTTTTCCGTCAGCTCTTATTCCATTTCGATCAATTTCAAAATGGCTACCAAGGCCGGAGTGCTACAAGGATCAGTTTCTGTACCAACTTTGCGGTTGCTTCGCTTTTGAGATATTTCAAATCATTCCGAATCGAATAAAATCATAATAGATTTGACACTTACATTTTCTCATTAGTTTTAGTTTATTCGAAAAAGTATTTTCACCATAAAAATTTTTGAAAAAATTATCAAGAATGTTCGAATGGTTCAATTATTCGTACTTGTTTTTTCCAATCATCAACATGTTTTATTGTGTGTTCTCATTATTTGATATAATAGAGTATCAGATTAGACTCAGACTTCCTTACGAGGGTTGCTTCGCAAGTAAGTTGGCGGTTAAAAACACTTTTCAAAAACTCTTCAAATATGTTAAATGAAAGAAGGATCGTGCAATGATCTTAATTCTGCTATACGTTCTTGTGAGATGTATGGGTCACTATATTTTGAACAAATTGTTCAACTAGCTACAATGATATTCATATAATCTAGAACTGTGACAATGCGCATAATCAAAAAACAGATAAACGATAAATCGCAGTTGATATCAGGACTCCCCAATGAATCTGAAAGCCATCCGATCTGCTCGTTTTTCAAATAATTATCTACTCCATCTGGTCCAATCTACCCCAACACGTATAACAACCCGGACAATATTCAATCCCGCTGCGGGTTCAGCTAAATCTGTCAAATCTTATCTGTCTTTTGCATTGCAACCACCAACAACGTATGTGAATTGTATCACAATGGAATTTCACCAGTGAAAACGACTAGTTTTGTGTCATCGATCTGAAATGCGGTTCACATAATGCATCAATCTGTGCCAAGATGGCGGACTCTCAGATGGACGAATAGGTTGGTTATTCAACATAAACTCCGGTACACATTTTCATCTATATTTCAACGGTTCTACTTGCTAGGATTAGGATCCATAACAATTATGCATTCTATGCAGATTATTTGGGTTTCGTGATCAAGATTCACGAAATAGGATTGTAACCAAGTAGAAACATCTTCAACGTTGTTTGTATTCACCATAAATTAGTACAGAGGAGTTTATAGTTCTGACATCCCATATCATCAGCATTTTGATGGAATCTCAATCACGAATACAGCATGATGATTAAATTCAATATCAAGTAATGAGTTGTGGATAAGATATAGTGCGTATTAATTCAACATCCAATAAATGTGCCTCATTTATTGGCATTATTTCGGTTCAATTTCACAATGTTAATTCACCATCAAGGTGAGTAGGCTTCAGATACAAATTTGATTTTTCATAGGGCATTTCAAATACAAATATTGCCTGAATAAGCCACTTCAGAAAGTTAGGTTAAATCCTATAGATTACATTGTCAGTTGAGATTTCAGTCAAACATTTTGTTATGCTTATTCCACAGTCCTTGCTTTTGCAAAAACTATGAATCAGTCAATAACGAAAATGAAAATTCAGACAAATTCCTTGATGAGGAATATGAAAATACGACTTTCAGGAGTGAATCGCCATAAAACAAAAACGAAAAATGAACAAAAAACATCCAGAAAACCTTCTGTTGGTCATTGAAGGGTCAATTGAGATATAGGGAGGTCTAATATGACGCATTGAAATAACTGACCAGAAGCAAATTTTACACCAAATGTAGTGATGAAAACAACAATATTGCAGAAAACTCGGAATACTTCAATATTATGAGATATTCTACTAAAAAAAATGAATACCCAGTGAGGGTAATTCATCAAGATGATAAAGATATTGGCATTTCCAAATGTGACCCTCAAAATCGCGAGCATATGAACATATTCCCATAATTATTGAAATAATGTTCAAAGGAACTTGATACTAATAACTGGAACAAATATCCATCTTAATGTGATATATGCAAGAAACCATTGCCAATTAATAAAGACTTTGCAAATCTAGAAAAAATCGTCATATAATTCATAAATTGACAACGACGCAACGTGTTTACAATTTATTATCACGGTTGGAAAGTCAATAAGGTGATAAGGAGGGATGAGTATACAGGGTGTTCGAGTGTTTAAAAAATAGTCTACGAAATATCTGAGAACTACGCACTAAATGGACCCACACACACTGTATACGTGATACAGAAACCAACCATGATCTGGATAAACGCCATCGATTAGAGCGTCGCTACCTCTTCAATATTCACGTTATTTGTTATTCATGTCAGCCTAGGCGACCTAAATGAAATTTACATACTCGAAAGGACCTGCCACTCGCTCGAGAGACATTATGTACACTCGAATCATGAGATATGATGGAGATGAAATTCCTCTGGCGGATATAAAATTGCCGAAGCGGATATCTTGGATAACCTGGTTTTCATTTAGGCCGGAATATGGATCCTTTGAATATAATTAATAGTTTATCATGCAACTGTCGCGGGATATATCAGGGGAACTTTGATATGGCCCCGTGGAGTCTAATTGATTGAAACTGGAGTGGTGAGATGACGTAATTTGGAACTCCCTCTATTACAAATTAGTGGAGTTGATGATATATCACTTAGTCTATAAATCCACCACCATGATTGTTCGCTGCGTAAGGACCTATAAGATGATCCTCAACCGCATTAATATAACGATAATTCTCATTTACTGAAAAGATTTTCACATAATATAACAACTGACTTGAAAATAATGTCCCATCACCCGGTTTATTAATCAAAAATGATAATGAATGACTATAGGTTCTTCGCCATATAAATTATACAATTTAATTATTATAATTTTGAACAGCATGCAAATTGAACATGAAAGCAATTTATTTGATTATGACAATTTCGCAGTTGATGAATAAATAAACAGAAGTTACTACAGATTCAACAATTTGACATGAAAACTAATTATCCGATTCTAGCTAAATTTTTTCTGCGGTTTCTGTGCTTCGAGTTCGTAATTCTTCAATTCCAAGAAACTATTTCATTTTTTTATGGTTATTGCTAGGCGAAAATAGGATGCGACAACAATGAATCTCTTCAGATTATTTACCCTTTCTTATAAACTTGGTGTATATTTCTTTGATTCCTCCGATTTCAAAAAAGGCAAGAATACCCTTGATGGTATGTACCTGGTACTTCATTATTAACAATATAAAAATTGAATATGAGGTCTGTTTTCCTAGAGAAAAAAGCTTGTTAGTATACGAAACGTCAATAAGTTTTTTTCCTTACTTTTATGTATTTTCTACTCGTTAAAAAGTACCAATTTGCGAGAATTCAGCATTGTTCTCATATGTATCATCACCTAATCATCTTCAGATCATAGTCGTTTCTGAAGACTGTCATTATTCCTGCAGAATACAGTATTTTCTCTACGGAATATATTGATCTGTTTTTATTCTGTAAGAATAATACCAAAGGGCTTACTAATTAGCTTCGTATTCTCGGAAGTTTTATGCTGATCTGGCTGAAAAGTATCTGCCTTCGTTTCTTCAACAACTGATAAACCTATCTATATTTATAAGGATATAAGAACCTACATAAAATGGAAGCTCCTTATTGTTGTTGATACTAATCTCTTCAATGGAGGGCAATTAAATTTCAACTGATATTCCTCTGGACTAAATTTTTCGCTATATCATGAACCTTTTTCAGTGATGAGAATTGAAATGTGTAATTGCCGTTTCACTTTGAGGCAAAAATATATCGTTATATTGCAGATTCCATTCGATCTCTCAGAGCGATCCTTATTGTATTCTGCGTTGGATTATTAAAGAGTGCACTTAATAAAACTACTATCGAGATCACAAAATCATTCTGTTTGTTATCGTTACATGTACCCGATTTCCATATTGATTTTCAAAATAGAAGCTTGAAATACCAGGAAATCGATGTCCTGCTCAGATAAATCAGAAAACATGAAAATGTGAATATTTTTGATGGATTATCCAATATTTTTAATATTCTAAAAGAGCTGGATGCAATTAAGGTTACATAATCATTTAGTGGTATTGATAATATATACGATGAAATGTCTCATCAGTGATGAGACATTTCATCGTATGAAACAGAATGTCTCATCAGTGATGAGACAGAAGAGTTTATCAAAAAACTATCGGTGACAATTGAGTGCATTTTCTGAGGAAAAAGAGAAAACAAAATAGGTTACGGCTGAATGGAAAGGTTGGACCTTACAATTCCAAGCGGGGAAGAACAAGAAATTGAAGAAGTTTTACCAATGGAGCTTGGTATCTTCACCCCTGACTGCTAAAGGAGCTTCTGACGTTGTCTCACAATTATGGCTATTTTCCACCAAGATGAAAATTGCAGTACGACCCGAAGGCGAGTGCTGTCATCATCTGTGTGGGTAATAGATATTATAAGCGGGTAGAATGCTATACTTTATCTACAACTATATAAATATTAAATCAACTTCGGAAGAAAGTCGTCGCACGCAACAATCAACCAGTGTTGTCAACCTCATTCAAATATCGTGCCAATTCATAAAAATAGTATGTGAAATGTATCATATTGCAGGAAATCTAATTCAGAAAAATAGTATCTACGCGCAAATTTTGCGTGATGCTCGGCTTCGTTATCAAACAAAGTTATGTACTATATGAACGGTTGATAATAAAAAACCATAAATTTTCGTTTTTCTTATTTGTGCGCAAGCTATTGAAAGTATGATAACCTAAGAGTCAGATAAGTCTCTGTTAAATTTGCGTGTACTTCACAAACGGCGGTTGTATGGTGCTTTTTGAATTTGACAAGACGATGGGATGTCACAATATTACTCAATCGTACTGTTATCATAACTCGATTAATCACAGCAAAGACTGTTATCAAACTGTTGAAAATCCAGTGATCAAGTTGATAGTTGTTGTTGATAAAGAATTTAAAGGTGGATTCATGCAATACCTACATTACGTTACTCAATAAAATTCAACTCGATAGGTGTGGAGTTTTCATAAACAAAATAATCGTTCAAGCAATTTTGACTTGAAAAGTTCAATGGATTTATCTTCAGGTGAGTTAGATTTAGTCATGTTGCATGAATACATCTTTACTAGTTGTATAATATTTTGTTCATTTGGTACCTACTCAAACCTTTCCTGATGGTAATTTCGACTGCGCGTTTCACATTCGTTAAAAGATGCAAGATAGCTCACATTTTTTATTTCCACGTACTTAGCATCTTTCAGCTTCAAAAAACGAAAACAAGCCATGGCTAATGCAATTTAATAAAATCCCCCCCAAGGAAAACTTGCTTGACTCGACTGCCAGATCGATAAATTCTTTATAAGATTTGACATATCGAATAAAACGCGGACCTCGAGTGTGAAAGCATAGACACGGCGACTGCGAAAATCTAATATATTTAACCCTCGAAGGCAAGAGGCACTTACAATTCGCATGGCGTGTCAAGATCTCCAACCTTAGGTTATAATGCTCGCCCCAGCGGTTCCGATTCAATTCCGACTATAAACATTTTTTGTGTGTCGAAGTAAATATTGCCTAGGGAGAGGTCATGATATATATCATTCTTGAAAAAATGGATAAGCCATAAATTGGAAAAAATTTTTGAGAGAAAAATAGTCTATCCAATTAAAAATATCAAACATAGTTTGAAATAAGCCCGAAACCGGTCTGTAGGTTGTTAGGCGTGCCTGTCTCGATGTGAATTTGTCACGTCTTAGGAAGAAAGAAACATTTGCGATCTGCATTCACAGTGTGAATCGTTGCATGGACTACGAACAGATATAATTCAATGTTCTGCGTGGTATTTACCAGGAAAGTAGTTGTTTTCTGCTCGTAGTCTACCAGACATTCATTTCAAACTATGTTTGATATTTTTAATTGGATAGACTATTTTTCTCTCAAAAATTTTTTCCAATTTATGGCTAATCCATTTTTTCATTTATTGAGCTTAGTCGAGCTCTCAGCCACTTCCAAGTTCTGTAAAACTTGGGAGATTCGGTTCTGGAGTGTTTCTTTCTTCTGCCGCATGATGTCGCCACTTTCAATTATCTGTTGGAACGCGGCTCGGTGCGGTCAAATAGACGCGACAAAAATGCATTGGGACAGGCAACGCTTCGAGTTGAGATCTTACGGTCTCTACTCGGATAACTACCCTGCACTGATGAGGGCCAATAAGCCCGAAACCGGTCTGTAGGTTGTTAGGCGTGCCTGTCTCGATGTGAATTTGTCACGTCTTAGGAAGAAAGAAACATTTGCGATCTGCATTCACAGTGTGAATCGTTGCATGGACTACGAACAGATATAATTCAATGTTCTGCGTGGTATTTACCAGGAAAGTAGTTGTTTTCTGCTCGTAGTCTACCAGACATTCATTTCAAACTATGTTTGATATTTTTAATTGGATAGACTATTTTTCTCTCAAAAATTTTTTCCAATTTATGGCTAATCCATTTTTTCATTTATTGAGCTTAGTCGAGCTCTCAGCCACTTCCAAGTTCTGTAAAACTTGGGAGATTCGGTTCTGGAGTGTTTCTTTCTTCTGCCGCATGATGTCGCCACTTTCAATTATCTGTTGGAACGCGGCTCGGTGCGGTCAAATAGACGCGACAAAAATGCATTGGGACAGGCAACGCTTCGAGTTGAGATCTTACGGTCTCTACTCGGATAACTACCCTGCACTGATGAGGGCCAATAAGCCCGAAACCGGTCTGTAGGTTGTTAGGCGTGCCTGTCTCGATGTGAATTTGTCACGTCTTAGGAAGAAAGAAACATTTGCGATCTGCATTCACAGTGTGAATCGTTGCATGGACTACGAACAGATATAATTCAATGTTCTGCGTGGTATTTACCAGGAAAGTAGTTGTTTTCTGCTCGTAGTCTACCAGACATTCATTTCAAACTATGTTTGATATTTTTAATTGGATAGACTATTTTTCTCTCAAAAATTTTTTCCAATTTATGGCTAATCCATTTTTTCATTTATTGAGCTTAGTCGAGCTCTCAGCCACTTCCAAGTTCTGTAAAACTTGGGAGATTCGGTTCTGGAGTGTTTCTTTCTTCTGCCGCATGATGTCGCCACTTTCAATTATCTGTTGGAACGCGGCTCGGTGCGGTCAAATAGACGCGACAAAAATGCATTGGGACAGGCAACGCTTCGAGTTGAGATCTTACGGTCTCTACTCGGATAACTACCCTGCACTGATGAGGGCCAATAAGCCCGAAACCGGTCTGTAGGTTGTTAGGCGTGCCTGTCTCGATGTGAATTTGTCACGTCTTAGGAAGAAAGAAACATTTGCGATCTGCATTCACAGTGTGAATCGTTGCATGGACTACGAACAGATATAATTCAATGTTCTGCGTGGTATTTACCAGGAAAGTAGTTGTTTTCTGCTCGTAGTCTACCAGACATTCATTTCAAACTATGTTTGATATTTTTAATTGGATAGACTATTTTTCTCTCAAAAATATATCATTCTTAATATCGTGTTAAATGTTCGTGGGTCGAGGGTATCGGTGAATGAGCGTTTGCTGACAGTAAACAACTCTCCTGAGAATTACCACAAATGTGGAGAAAGTATTGAATAATAGATTCTGTAACAAAGTTAAAAATACAAGTAGAACCAAGAGCATCAAATGATTCATTCTAAATCAGTAGCAGACTGTATAAGACTGTAACTCCAAGACCAGAAAGGATGCCTCGAAAAAAATCAAAATAAATATTAACTTGACTGAAAATGGTTTTGATGGTGTCGCCATCAACATGAAAAAAAAGAGTATCGCGAAAGATTGCCCATGCACACCTGAAGTATTGTATAGACCCTATCATGTGAAGCTGAACAGCTAAAAGGCATAGGACTTCTTGAAATTATGAAAAACCCGGTCTTGAAAAAACTATGGATGATAGCGGAAGATCTTGATGGATAAAAGTTTTGGAATATATGGGTGAAAGAAAGTCAAAGTATTAGTGAAGATGCACTACAATACTATGCTAACTTGATCTTCTGGGGTTATAAAGACCTTCAGAAGGAGTTCTCATCGTGTTTTATATAGTGTGGTAGTTAATTGATGCCTTCGTATATATATTTTCGAATGACAGAGATTTAAGAGAGTTTTCAAATCCAAGAAAGGTCTCGAAGGGTAAAATTTGCTCATTTTTCTGTTGGATTATCGAATGTTAAACCGTTAACAAGCTACCCCAGACTCCAGAGCTAGTGATAAATTCTACAAGGTTAACTAGGTCCCTACCACTCTGAAGTCTGTAGTACAATTCACTACAGTAAATGTGCAAGAAGACCTGTCATAGCATCAGATACATGGTGGCTCAGAATTCAGAATTGTGCACCACACTGTAATTTTTTTAATTAAACGTCAATAGATAGTAAATCAAAGGTTAATATGGGGACATGTGAGCAGTTTTGACCGATAATGAATATTTTCGACAGAAATAATTCGAAAGTTTGAATAATCTCGATTTTTCATAGGTACTCTTGGTCAGAACCTAAGTATTATAGATCGACGAAATCAGCTCTTCAGGAAGAATTCAAAGAAGTAATGAACTATTAAAGTTGCTGCCACTTTTCGGTAATTAATTATAATAGATACTCTGGACAAAAAAATGATAATCATCAATTTGTCTGTAGCTGAATTTCTCAAACAACCATAAAAACACAATTCTGAAGACAATGTTCAAGAAACTCAAATTGTTTTCGAGTATCAGTGGTTCAATAGATTAGACAAGGAGAACAAAAATAAGATTTCTGACAAACTAATCCAAAATTACATACATTTATTTATTTTTATACAAATATGGTGGATGGAGAGTACGACTTGAAGCTCATGCTTCCGTGTCCTTTCACAAAAGATTTTCATACTGTTTTCCACACGCATGAGAATAGCTTCGATATCGAAATCAAGTCACTATAAGATGATCCACACAAAATATAAACCTTCACATTTTCAGAAACGATACCAAGTAAATAGATTCGGAAGGCATTCTTCAAGAGATCGTTCAGAACTGAAATCCCGTATATAATGGAAATGTATACACCACCAAACATTTACATAACAAGATCAGATAGTGATTTTCCTTCAGTGGGTATTTTCCAGGTCGAGCAACAGATTAGCAGTATTTGAAAAGGATCAACTTAGATAATCAATAAAAGAGCTAAGGAAGAAGTTTTAGGCGCCTTAAAAGCTGGGTATGAAGTGGTAATTACTGAAACGGCAATTGAAAATGGTCGAAGAAAATATAGGTAGACACAAACTTTCAAGGGAAAACGTTTCATTCGATATGATTTTTGCGATGATTTGAACGATTTCATTTATTCAGTCAACTTATATAGATTAAAATTCGACCTTTCATTCCAAATAGCCTTGGAGTTTTATGTTCATTATTTCGTTTATTTCTTGTAAAATGAGGTTTCCTTCTATTACATGGTTTTTCATTCAGTTAACTAAAAGCTCAAAATTGGACCTTCTATCATTCCATAAAGCCTTGGCGTTTTATGATAATTATTTCGTTTATTTCTTGTAAAATAAGATTTTTATTCTATACATTAATTTGGCTTTGGTTGGGACCACTACAAAAAATTAAATCCACATTCTTATTTCAGATTGTTTTGAAACGGGATCTGCAAATGGTCGAAAAAAATATAGACACAAAGCTTTAAGAGAAATTGTTTTTTCCAAATATCGTTTTTGCGATGATTTATGGTTATATTATTTCGTTTATTTCTTGTAAAATGAGATATCTCTTCTATGGCTTTGGTAAGGAATACTGACAAAAACCGAATCCATATTCTGATGTTTTTTCTTAATATGGTTTTCGCGATGATTTCAAAGAATCACTTTATTCAGTTACCTAAAACATAAAAATTTTACCCTCTATCATTCCAGGAATCCTTGGCGTTTTACAATGGGTTTGTACAGCAAATAAGATAAAATAAAGAAAAGCATAAGGAATAAGACAAAAATCGATCTGTTCACACAGTTAAATAAGGAATAAGAATCAACCAATGAAATCTCGAATACATGGAAGATTTGAATTCCAGTACGATGATATGATTAAAGATCAAACAAAGAACAATTATGTCTGCACAATTTTCGAACTAAAATAAGAAAAGGATGAGATTTCATTCTTATTTAATTCCTTATTTCTCATGTTATTTCGGTACATGTAAAAATGCTCCCATTGAATTACGTATGTTCAATTTTCTTATCTTATTTCTTATTTTACATCAAAATTGCAAATATTTTTGTATGATTTTTTTTTTGTATTGTATTTGTATTTTTTTTTGTATGATTCAAATTAAGTTTTAGACGTAGTTGGTTATGCGGGGGGTTATATGGAAGAGCAACTATGTTGAATATCGCCCCCCTATGTAATTGTATAATTTATTTTTATTTGAAGAAAAAATAAAGTAACATTATTATTATTATTATTATTTTATCTTATTCACTATATAAACCCACTGATGATTTTTATTTCGTTTATTTCTTGTAAAATAAGATTTTTCTTCTATACCCTGATTTGGCTTCGGTAAAAAACACTGACAAGAACAGAATCCATATTCTGATTCCAGATTGTTCGGAATCGACGCGACTCATTCATTCGCCATCAGAGACCTAATTATCTCTCTGATTCCACAGCAGGGCTCTGTATACCCAACAAACACACGCAGAGAGAGGCTTTGGAGGTCTCAGATGTGAGCGGTGTGTTTATCCAATTACCGGCATGAGGTTAATGTCAGCAAACTCACGATTGTCCGGATATAATCGGGATTACGATATTTGGGTAAGTACCTATGTGTGTACTTCGGTAGTCGAATCGTACCTTCATCAGCGCAAGTTTATGCTCCACTGGATCTTAGCGGCAATAAAGCGAGTTTAGAGGAAAATTTAGCTCCACAATCACTGTGTTTTCGGAAGGCTTTTGGGTTGTAACGGATCGCATTCAGAACAAATGTGCTAGAAATTCATGACGCAAAATCGAGTGATCAGAAGAACATCATAGGTATCAGTAAGGGAGACCATGAGGCTAAATAGGGATTTACTCGAGCTTTGTGGGGACCTTTTGGATTGTAAAAATTGGATGCTGAAGAGAAAAAAGGTTATATGATGACTGCCCTTTCAATGGTGGGGGGAGCGTGTACAGTGTGTCCAGTTTTCGTCACTTTAGCACTATATATCAGTTGTCTTTGGGGATAGAGGGTTGCTGTTTTCACATTATCGTCCTACTCTTTTGGAAAACAAACATTGGCGAAAACAAAACTTTCATAGCTAACTTCGTTTTCCAGATACAGGGCGAAATTGAAAATATTGCATTTTGAGACACCCCCAATATCTCAACTATCATTCAACTTATAGGAAAAGCGAAAACTGTGTCTCAGACATCTTTTCACGTAGAATCAGTGGCGTTTTTTCAACCGACAACGTAGTTGCAAAGCAACCCTCGTAAGTCCAGGACTTGTATGAGTTGGGTTTAGCTTTTTTAGTGCCATCCGAAGTACTTCTCCGCTGGTTACCGTGGAGAGTTCTAAGGATTGAAATCTAGGTACCAAGAATGTTCGGTTGGTCACCTATCTCCTCCTGCTAAACGATACTATAAAAATAAATAAATATTTCCAATATAGCCGCCGGTATTTGAACCGCGGACCCTATGGGCCATAGACCAGCGCCTCAGCGTACTCAGCCACCCACACAGTGTGAATCGGCAGATTCCATTATTTACGTAATCCTTGAATGATTTTCTTCAAAATAAGAAAAAAATTAACCACGCTCGAGAATGTTCAAGTGACAGTTTTTTTGCAACTATGTGATCCTTTTATTTCATTAGGTCACGCGCAAATCGTAAGATTTCTGAAACGCACACTGTTCTGCATGTAATTAACTCAATTTGCCTTAATCTGCCACGCTCGAGTAAATCCAGAAATTTCCGCTTGGGCTCCCCTACTATTTGGAAGACCAATGAAAAATAAAATAGGTGCTCTATCAACTATGAAGTATCATCGGATTCAGATGATCAATCAATAATATACTGGGTAATAATATACTGAAAATCGGAAGTTGATGTCATTAATTTATGCAAAAACCGGAAGTTGTTATTTTGGAAATATTTCAAAAAGTGCCATCTAGTGAGCATAGAGAAACAAAGAAGAAAAGGGGGTCTAACATGAGCCTATGTCACACTATACCGGGTGTCAACAAATCTATTAGACAAGTCATAACTTCTAGAATATTAGGTGTATCGAAATGAGATTTTGTATAGATGAATGGCACGTGAAGAGGAAAGATTTCGCATATATTTCACCTTCCGGTCACTGAATTCTCATTTTGATACACCTAATATTCTAGAAGTTATGACTTGCCTAATAGATTCGTTGACACCCGGTATATTATGTGCCAGAAGGATTGGATCAAAACTGTCCCAGTATACCTTAGGAGGATTGAAATCGATATTTCCAGAGGCAGTTTTCCAACATTCCAATCATCGCTGATAACAATGATTTATTATCTGGAAAATGGAAACTGTACTAAGATAAATACTGATATACTTCAACGAACTATGTACCCCAAAGTTACTGCACCGTCGCAGACGGGGTATATCTATTTATTCACGACTTCAGAACCATGAAAGGATGCGAAATATTGGAGTTTCGAGAAACTTGAGATTCTGTTATTCTAATTTTACAAGCAATAGTTAAATGACTTCTGGGGCTGTTCACTCGGAGGAACAACATCCGAATGGAAGAGGAATTCGTTCGTATAATTCAGTCGGGTTATTTGGAGAGGAACAAGAAACATTAATTCGCAATGCTCAATTCAGAACGCAAAATACGAATTCTGTGAGTGATTCTAGTCTAAAATGAGAAATACATGAGTTGATAATAGTATATTATGATAGAAGTTTTATAAGACGCTATTTTGTCGCACGCGTTGTTTGGAGTACGACGAGCGAAGCGAGGAGTGCTCCAAGTGAACAAGTGCGACAACATGTCTTATAAAACGTGTGTCATAGCAATTTTTTCTATTTTGAATTGATTTGAAGAAAAAAATGGATTCAATATCGATAAATAACAGAAACATCTTTGATTGGTAACAATGATGACATTGAAATAGTTTACAGTTGAGCGAATTCGATTATTGGGAATCCCAGCGGTGAAAAATTCAATGTTGTTATTGTTTTTATTTGTCAATTTAAATCAAATTACACTCTCTGAATTGAAATTTACCAATTAAAACATTGAGTTTTCCACTGCTAATATTACCAAATCCAAATCGCTCAGAAGTAAACTGGGCCTAACTCTTCTGACTTTCATTTGACAGTTCGATTGTACCAATCTCCAAATAATAAAAAATCCGTATCGAAATAGAGGCTATTTCGACACGCAATTGCGTTGCACAATGACTTACACAACCAAAATAGAAAATAATTGTTTTAAAATCAGCAAGAGCTTATACGAATCAAAATTGTCGCAGTTATCAATTTTAGCATAAGAGTTCTCGATCTTTTTTCAATACTACTGAAATACTACTGAAATCGTATATTTATCGAAACACGAATATTGTGCTGATTGCTTGGCTCTATACAGGGTAATGCCAATGTTATGGTACACTATTGTCAAATCGAAACGGAAAGAGATACGAACCAGGTTAAATTACGAAAAAGATGCGCAATTTGATGACCATCTCGAATAACAGAAGTCGAGGATATATCTTACATGATTCCTGAAATATCCTGAAAAAAACTGAAAATTGTCGATTCTTAAAATAGTCATCAATAAATTCTCAACTATTGCTGGTAGGAATTTGAAGTTTGGTATACCAACTAAAGTTCACATGCTGAATTCAAGGGTGATATCTAGGCACACTAGATTTGAAGATATCGAAGCCGAATTACCAATTCATCGATATATCATACTTTTATGTTTAATGAAGGGAAAGTCTAAATAATAAAAGAAATAGAAGATATAAAATAAAATCTATGATCCTTATAATAGGTTCGATGAAGTTTACTCAGTGAATTATATATATACAGGGCTATTCAAATTCGAGTCTATGCATGGGGATTTCGATAACGGTAAGAGATAGAGGGTTGGTTAAATGGGGGCAAAGTAGCGTATTTCAGAAGTTAATTATATGGATGAAAAAAATCTGACCTAGCTTCTTCTCTGGAGTTATACAGGAAAAATCGAAAATTTCGAAATTCTTCTTTTGCCTATATCTTTTTATTTAACAAAGATTTCTTTAAAATTTTGCCTTTTTGCAAAAGCAACTTTTTGTAGCCTTTCCAAATATCTGAATAAAAATTATATACAGGGTATCGTATAAATTGGGCCACCCTCAACTTTTAATTTTCAAATACGGACCTGTATTTTTTATTGCATTTTTTTGAATGGCAAGAGTCATGTTTCATATTGACGTAGTATTTTCATCTGAATTACAGAGTGTTTTGATCATGGGTTGCGTGAACTGAAATGTGGATGAATTCTTGAATTAGAAAATCTTCGTCGAATATAATGTTGATTTTCTTCCAAATTCTATCCATTATTTACCTTATTCTATGATATATTATTTTTAATTACAGCTGGAATTGAAAAAAAAATTGAAATTTTACTGGTAATAGTTCAATATTTCCAAAACACTCTGTAATTCAGATTTAAATACTGCGTCAATATGAAACATGACTATTTCCATTCAAAAAAATGCAATAAAAAATACAGGTCCGTATTTGAAAATTAAATGTTGAGGGTGGCCCAATTTATACGATACCCTGTATATAATTTTTATTCAGATATTTGGAAAGGCTACAAAAAGTTGCTATGGCAAAGTGGCAAAATTTAAAAAAATCTTCGTAAAATAAAAAGATATAGGCAAAAGAAGAATTTCGAAATTTTCGATTTTTCCTGTATAACTCCAGAACTGAAAAAGCTAGGTCAGATTTTTTTCATCCATATAATTAACCTCTGAAATACGCTACTTTGCCCCCTTTTAACCAACCCTCTATCTCTTACCGTTATCGAAATCCCCATGCATAGACCCGAATTTGAATAGCCCTGTATATATAGGTATGAAACAAGCCATTCACATACCGCTGACGAGAAAGTTATTATTGCCTTGGTTAATGAAACTTTATGCTCGGACGAATTACCGAAACTCCGCGAAGCTATTGGCACATCAACTCCCGAGAACTTCCGCTACGTCAATGTCTGAGGGAGTTTTGTCATATAAAACGAGCGTCAGAGTGCACAATATCTGAAATCGGCTAATGCAGAGTAACGACGACCTGCCTGCCATAAAGTGTAATCAGCTGCACACCGAAATTTGCGGAAGTGCCAAAACCAGCTTTTCCGATAATTTCCCCGACTTGATGCAGTGCTTTAGCTTGGAAGGTGGTGGCAGACAATCGCAAAAGATCTGCTAGTCATACAAAAGCAGTACAAGTAGTATTATTGTTGTTATTTTTCTTCTTTTCGGGATAAATCTATATGAATCTATTCCATAGAGTTTACAATCTTTTAGTTTAGAGTCTCTTGTGATGGATAATGCATCAATGCAATTAGCAAAATATTATAATTTTCATTATAACCACATATTCATATACTCAATCTTTATTTTTTTCTTTTTTGTTCAGCTATAATTAAGTATAGTATAAGTATATATATAGTAGTATATATATAGTAGTATTTATAATGCTGTTTCGATTAAGAGGTTAAGTGTAAGAATAGCATGATGCTAAACTTCGCCTCATTTGTATTTTCTTTGGTACAAATAAAAGACGATTATTATTATTATTATTATTATTATTATTATTATTATTATTATTATTATTTCTTCCTATATCTCAATTGTTATTTTTTCTTTTTTTTTTCTTTTTTTTACACTACTCAACAGATATACATCCAATTATAGAGTAGGATTAATAGGAACAAAAAATATTCAAACTATAAGAACCAAGATAAACAGTACATAAAATGTGATATAATGAGAAATGTTATAAAAGAAACAGTTTTTTTTATGGATGCCACATTGCAGGAGAATATGTCTAGCTGATGCGATAGATGTTTGCGTGTATCGTGCACATGGTATACCGGGTGTTTCACAGTGGATGGAACATTAGAAGTATCTGGAGAACAGAAAGACAGATCATTTCGAAAATTTGTGGGCGTCGATAATCAAACTTGCTCTATCCGTCTAAAATATTTTCATCAATACAGTTTTGCCGCTTCTATCGAAAAGTAGCAACAACTTTGTTGTTTCAAGTGGAACACCCTGTATTTCATTTCATTTTTAGATTCTTCCTGGAGAGCTGATTTCGTCGATATATCATACTTGGGGTATAGCGAGAAATATTACAGAGATATGGGGTGTGAAAAATCGAGATTATTCAAGTTTAGGAATTTTTTGTGTCGAAACTATTCATTTCTGCTCAAAACGGCTTACATGCCCCTATCTTAACATTCCATTCACTATCTACTGACATTTAATAGAAACAAATAGAGGATGATGCAAAACTCAAAATTCTGAACCATCAGTATTTGTTTCTATTAAATATCAATCGATAGGAAATGGAAAGTTGGGATAGGGACATGTGAGCCGTTTTGAGCAAGAATGGATAGTTTCGGCACAAAAAAATCCTAAATTTGAAAAATCTCGTTTTTTAACACCCTTTATCTCTGTAATCATTCACCCTATACCCCAAGTATGACGCATCGACGAAATCAGCTCTTCAGGAAGAATCTGAAAATGAAATAAAGTACAGGGTGTTCCATTTGAAATAACAAAGTTGTTGCCACTTTTTGATAGAAGCGGCAACGCCGCAACGCTGAAAGTATTTTAGATCGATAGAACAAAACTGATTACCCACGAAACCAAAATTTTATAACCAGTTCTCCAGAAACGTTTAACCTACCATCGACCGTGAGTCACCCTGTATAAAGGGAAGAATTTCATCAGATTCAAGCGTGGTATGGGTAGATGGAATGAAATATTTTGTCTGCTTGTAATCCTAGGAATATGAAAATCAATCATATGGAGAATACTTGCACAATCAGTATATCCGTGAAGTATTTTCCATATAAATATCTGCTGTGCAATCATTCTGCGATTTTCTAATGATCTGATATCAAACCTCTGAATGAGTTCATTATGAGGATATCCAATGTATGGGTAAACCCCATCTTCTTTGAAAGCAAGAAATTTCAGAAATCTCCTCTGTACTCGTTCCAATGCTTCTATGTGATTGGTATGATATGGAGACGCATATTCTAGCTTAGATATGATGTATGAAAAGAAAAGCAGTTTATATGTGTTGATGTCTCTGAAGGAGGAGGAATTTCGAATGACGAATCCTAGGGCCTTGAACGATTCCTTCGTGATTTTCGAAATATGATCTGTGAATGATAATTTCTGGTCAAATGTTAACGCCAAGGTCGCGTATTTTGGATGTTCGCGGCAAGTCAGCGTTATCAATTTTATAATTGAAATGTGTAATGGTATGTTGCACCATATAGTACCTAATCATTTATTTTCATGATCTAAAATAAATTACTTTTCCAACTTACATTTTTTTTTTGTACAAATTATCTTGACTGAATAATCTTATTCGAAACCATAACAATCATGTTCACAGTTCCGCTATAGTTGATATTTTCTTGAATATAACGATTTCCTCATTGCATTAACCCTGTTCATTGGTTCAGGTGATCTAACTCATCAAGTCATCAATCTATTATCAAGGAGAGTTTTCGAATCTATGAAACCACTCGAGTTTATTGCACGATATTGAGAATATTGCCATAATCCGCAGTGTGTTCAATTTCGATAATCAACAAGCAATTTATGCAAACAAAAACAATGAACAATATCTGAAGTTTTTCGCATTGAATTTTTTTTATTTTCATGGCATGAGCAATAGTTGTTTATGTACCAAGTGCGTTATATTGATCCTAACGCCCGGAGGGTAACATTCACCCGTGGGCCTTTGGCCCGAGGGATGAATGTTGCCCGATGGGCGTTAGGATCTTGTAACGCTCGTGGTGTAAACAAGATTTTATTTTACATGAAAAAAATATCTTAAACGACGTTGTTCACTTATTAAATTCATCTGGTTGGCAACTGAGCAAAACAGAACTTCTATGCAGTTGCCATGGAAACAATGAAGAGGTTGCTAAGGGTTGTTTATTTAATAAGACGACGCTGCCTTTAGCGGGCGTTATGATTCATAATGCCCTCCGGGCGTTATGGGCCTGTTAATAGCAACCGTTGCTAAGGTATTATAAAGCAGTAATAATGGACAAGTGAAAAATATAGTATATTAAGTATGGAGAACGGTAAGGGTTACCCTTAACGTTCGACATGCTTATAACGTTTTTTGCACGATTGATACCATTATAAATTATAAAAATAAATTAAAATTAAGAGATTTTTTAACTCGACGGTAAGTGAATTACTTACCGTCGAGTTGGAGTACTTACCATCGAGTTGGATTACTTACCGTCGAGTTGCTAGTAAATGTCACCTACTGACGTAAAATCTGTCACTTTAAACAGTCAAAAATGATCAATCGTTCAAAATAGTATATTATGCAATGAGCACAAAATGGCCATTTTGTTGCGAGTTGCATACTATACTTTTTCTATGACAACATATCGTTCACTTTTAATACATGCATACATTGCAAAAACTTTGAAAGAAATAAACTGATGATATTTCATTACTCTGAATTCGCCGCTAATGGGCTTTCTATCAGAATTAAAATATAAATTGAAGAAATATGTAAATATTTTCTTTATTGCTATTTCTGATAGGTACACAGAAATAAAAGTCTATAACTGTATGTGTGTATCTAATTGAAGTTGAATGTGCAATTATTATTATTATTATTATTATTATTATTATTATTATTTTTTTCAATTAACCGCATCAACCTTTTAGGTGATTAGCGGTGGAGTTGATGAATACATCATTTATAATTTTCTCATTAAATCTAAAGTAGACAAAAATGGAATGATTTTGTTACTATTACTATAGTCTAACATTTCTTTCAAGTTAGGGGATATGTTAAATGTGACTCTCTCAATTTGGAATAAGGGGCATTGCACTATAATATGTTTCACAGTTAGTTGCACTTGAATGTGCAATTATTGAATGTCATATTTGGAGAGCTTGATATAAGTCGATATCACTATCAGTTTCCATTTTGATGAATAGTTTTTATAGAAAAGAACTATGAAATTACTCGTTACTTAACATTTCAACAATTTGTCGGTGGATGTCATAATTTGACAAGTCGTAGTCGTCCTGATTTTAGAGTGAACCTAGACCTAACACGAAATATTTCATTTCGCATTTGTTGCTTAGCAACTTGCCTAGCAACAGAGGTGGATAGATAGACTGGTGAATTCACTTCCTATCCTGTGAATGGTCCCAAATCTTTTGATTTCGCCTACTTCGATAAAACGTGTATAACGTGACATGGCGTGGGTGAATCTCGCTAAGTGAAGCCGCGATTTCAACCAAATTTACAGGTTACTGCAGGTGTCAACACGAAAGTATGAATATTTGATTCTGAATGACTTCTAATCGTTTTTAACAATTTCATGGAGCCATTTTCCAATGAGTTTGATGCGAATATGTATCGAACATGATGGAAAGAAAATTCTTCAAAAATCTTTCGACAGTATCGCCATCTATTGTTGTACATAAGAACCCCACGTAATGAGCTGAAATTCAATTGTTTCAAATCAAGGATTTGTCTGCTGAAACAATTGAACAGTAGCGCCACCAGGTCTTATTTCCATCATTCTAGCAACCGATGCAAAAATGAAATTCTGTACAAAATGTGCTTGTTTATGATTGAAGTTACAGTTATAAAATGAACATTTATCGAGGTTGTCATAGAAAAAAGATATTATATGGGTTCCATACTATTCAATAGCTCTGTATACATTGAAATCAGCAACAAAGGAGATTAATTTTCATACCAATTATCTGATGAGGAATTTAATTCAGACACTGAAGCTTATTAGGACAAGTATGTGGCTTCAGAAATTCTTGGGGATGGATTATTCGTAATTTGCTGACGTTTTGTTGTATTCTGGCAATTTTTCCATTGGGTAACAACTTGAAACAGTGTTGATTAATCACACTCAAGATTCCATCAACGCGTAATAGTAGATTTTCTCGGCGCATTTTCTCTCTAATTAGTGCAACACTTTCAATTAAGTAAAAGCGACTGCATCAAATTTGAGTTCGGAATTGGGGCAATTTGGAATTTTTCTCATTTCCATTAAGACTGCAAAGTTCTTCGAGAACTCATTTGACTCTTGGGTAATTATATTGTTTGGACATTGCAGAACTTTCTGAGGAAGGCATTTGATACTTTTTTCATAATACACAGTAAAAAAAACTTGGGTGTAATTTCAATCAATCACACCACTGCGGTGTCAAATCGCACTTTCCGAAATGCATAAAGAACACCACCAAAGTGTTCATTCAGCCAAATTCAGCACTAACACTAGTGTTACTGACAACTGGGTTTAATTGATGAAAACATCTATGGGAAAGGTCACATAACACCTACAGTGGTGAATAATGTGCCGGTGTTTACTGACATTAAACAATCAGGACCTCAGGGGACACAAGACGGTGTTAGCTGGTGTAATTTATTTTTCATTGTGTAGGCAGTAAGGTTTCATTAAGAATTATCGACCCAAAGACTATTGCCGGTAAACCCGGAAGTGATATTCAATTGTTGTTTGATATGGGTTTTAAGGAACTATATCATCGATCCATATGTCAGAAGTCTAACTTGAAATCAACATTATTGTTTCAAAGTATCTTCTAGAGAACCTACAACCTCTAAATTCAAAGCCAATTATCTACTTGCAATCCTTTTTGTGTTAAACGACGAGAAATTCTTGTTTTCGTTCGTCTCAGATTTCGATTACCTACTCCAAGATATTTGCCTTGACGGATAATATCGGTTTCGAAATATACGGTTTCATTTTCATTCTCATTAATTCAAGAGTCTTTGTAACTGAGCTTGATATCATTGTTTGCTCCAAGAAATAAGGAGCTTTCACGAGGAGCTTTCCATGAAAGCTTTATCTAGTTGAGAACGCTCGAAAAAATTGCACTGATGAAACTCACCCATCACTTATATCGAATGGTCACTCACCTGAAACAAAAAAAAATGCATCAGTGATAAGTAAAATGCAACGGGAACAGTAGGGTTATAAGAGATTAGGGTGATGTTCTTGGAAAATCTCGAAACTTGCTGACATTGCATCAGATATAATAAATGAATAGAAGAAAAAATAAATATAATAAAAATATAGCTTGCGAATCTTTTCCAAATTGAAATTTGTTTATCTTCGTTCACCTTAGATTTTTTACAAAAAATGTCGTAGTGGACAACTTGTCACAATAACATATCTCGATATTTTTGCCGGTCACTGTAGGTACATGTGAACTTGTTTTCTGTACGATAATATACGGTTTCTTCAACGCACAATGAACATTTCAGGTAAACAATCAATATTTTTATATGTTTATGTTTCGGAATAACGAATATTCCTTTTGAACAATGGTCTCACTCAGTGTTAGTTTGAATAGAGGTGGATAGATAGACTGGTGAAATCACTTCCTATCCTGTGACTGGTCCCAAATCTCTTGATTTCGCCTACTTCGATAAAACGTGTATAACGTGACATGGCGTGGGTGAATCTAGCTAAGTGAAGCCGCGATTTCAACCAAATTTACAGGTTACTGCAGGTGTCAACACGAAAGTATGAATATTTGACTCTTAATGACTTCTAATCGTTTGTAACAATTTCATGGAGCCATTTTCCAATGAGTTTGATGCGAATATGTATCGAAGATGATTGAAAGATAATTCTTCAAAAATCTTCCGACAGTATCGCCATCTATTGTTGTACATGAGAACCCCACGTATTGTGCTGAAATTCAATTGTTCCAAATCAAGAATTTGTCTGCTGAAACAATTGAAGAGTAGCGCGATAGGTCTTATTTCCATCATTGTTTGAATGTTTTCATATTATAAAAAATGATGTTTTTTATTTTTTGCTTCACCATAGAAAAACCTATGATGTTCGTGGTGGAACATCATGCATTCATGCAAACCAGTAGAAGGATATTGGTAGAGGAAATAAGTTTTGTACTTTTTCTCATCTTAAAGTTTTTAGGTTATGCACATGGGCATCAGGGACAACCTCAATGGGAAGTGAGTTCCACAACTCCGCCGTTCGATGAAAAAAGAGGCTGGCTGGAAACGCGAATATAGATCGAAATTCTCAGGTTTCTGAGAGCATTTCCTGTATTATAATGAAAATCGGGCATTTCAATTGCAGAAAACTTTGATTTGCGGAAATGTCAGAGCTCGTCCATTCAAATGAAGTTTATCTCAGGAGAATCCACGGAAAGTTAGGACGAATATAACTTCCACCGGCAAGTTGAAGTTGTAGAGAAAAGTTCAAATGTAGATATTCTCAGATAAGGTCTGAACTGACCAATTAATATTAGGTTAAGTCTATATATCCACTCTACAACTAAATCAATGGATTGCTCAAATTCATTACACTTTCAAATTACTTTTTCTATTTTGGTTCTATAATGAAGTCATTATAAAACGCAATTGCGTATCGAAATAGCTTCTGTTTCGATGCGCATTTTTCATTGTTCGGAGGTTGGTACAATCGAACTGTCAAATGAAAGTCAGAAGAGTTAGGTCCAGCTTACTTCTGAGCGATTTTGCATTTGGTGCTACTATATCAGTGAAAAACTCAATGTATTTATCGATAAACTTCAATTCAGAGTGTGATTTGATTTAAATTGGCCAATAAGAATAATAACATCGCATTTTAACCGCTGGTTTCGCAAAAATAAAAGTCGCTCCACAGTAAACTGGGCTTTATACGCTTGTGCATCAGATTTTAAATATTTCAATGTCATCATTATAACCAATCGAAAATGTTTATGTTATGTATCGATATTAAATCAATTTTTTTATAAAAGACTTAAAATTACTACAAAATAGAAAAAAATTCATATTACACACGTTTTATAAGACAAGTTGTCGCACGAATTGTTTGGAGTACAAAATATCACCTTACCATCTAGTAGGTGTTCATTTAGATCGAAATGACCTTACTATCTTTTGATCACAACTTTATTTCTTTCGGTCATCAAAATTTTATGAGATATATTTCCTTGTTAAATGTTTCGACATATTTCTAAAAACACTGTGATAACAGTGTGTTAACTGTGGAAAAAGTAGGAATAGTAAGATGGAACTAATGCAGAATGATCGGTTCAGTTTATACTAGTGAAACCAAATCACTGTGACATTTTAGCTGGTAGAAACTGATTTCTACAGAGCATAGTAAAACCCAAATCCATATCGAATAGGAATCGTAAAACGACAGATGAGTTTTATACCAATAAAATGGATCATACCTTGAGAGGCATGGATCAACTACAGATCATTTAAAAATAGGGAGTTTAGTGAAATGCTGATGCTGTGGAAAAAACGTTAAAACATTTCTGAGCTTCTCCTATGTGTACTGAATTATTACCTGATAGGTAATAGCAAGATATTCAAGATATTGAAGTGAATTATTGAAAGAACGAATCAATCAACATATACTATGTTTATCCGTAGAGAGTAGACGTGTTCAAAGTGGCTCCGGCAAAATCTTTACTTTTATAGTACAAAAAGTGCAACGATCCAGTCGAAATTTTACCCAAGATAAGTTTAACACTTGTGTGGAAAATACGTTCAGTTATAATCTCTACAAAAACCCAAGACATTCCGCATAATCAGTGAAGTTTGAATTTATTCAAATAGGTACGATGGTGTTTACTGAACGTCAAAAAACCGAACTCAAGGCCTTGACATCGGATATCGCAATGCATATAATAAAAACCGCACTAAACGACCAGATTTTTATAAACACACTGGTCGAAAAACTGGCAGATGGATTAACACAAACATTCAACAAGACACTTGAAGAACTATCCTACAAAGTAACTAACCTAGAAGGGCAAGTAAACCTGTCGGAAAAAACAAATGAAAATATGAAAATTAAGATAGACGAAATGGAACAGCAGGCTAAATCGAATCAGTTGAGAATATACGGATTACCAGAAAAGCAAAATATAACCGATGCCGAACAACTAAACATGCACGTCGCACAATTTTTTGAAACTAAACTTGGTTTGGAAGGTATAACTCCTGCAAAATCTTACCGCTTGGGTCGTCCTATGAAAAACCAAACAAGGGCTACCATTGTTATTTTTGATAGTCTGAAAGAAAGAAACGCTGTATTTCAAAGTAAGAAGAAGCTGAAGGATACCAAAATGATAATTGTGGAAGAACTAACAAAAACACGGCACGATTTACTAACTCTTGCGAAAGAAAAAATTGGAAAAAACTTGGTCTGGACATTTGGCGGAAAAATATATACAATGGTGAAAAACAAGAAGACGTGTCTGAAGAACGAGGATGACGTTGCAAATATTGATATTAATAAATGAATACCGGGTCACTTCAATAATGTTTATATCTCTTTTAGGGCTACTATTGGGAATAATATTCCAAAAAAATATATCATTTTGTTTTTTATTAATTCAAGCAGTAACTAAACTGTAAGTATACCATACCAAATAATTATTTTATGAAAAACATTTGTGTTGCATTTATAAATATAAGGTCGCTGGTACCGCACTTTTCTAATTTTAAAGATGTCGTATATCAGGAAAATTATGATATTATTGGTCTCTCAGAGACATGGTTGGGACAGGGAGTGGCGGATGATACAATCAAATTGAATGGCTATAATATTATAAGGTGTGATAGGTCTTCTAGGGGTGGTGGAGTGGCACTTTATATAAAGGAAAATTTACAATTTTCAGTTAGTACCATCGCGTCGAACTATATTCTTGAGGAGATTTGGATAGAGATAAAAATACTAAATAGTAAATATATAATCGGTGTTTTTTATAGGCCTCCGAAGGGAGTGGTATCTGACTTTTTAAATCACATTGAAAAACGTTTGTCTGAGTTTCAACCAAATGAAATAATTTGCGGTGGAGACATTAATATTAATCTATTGAACTTATCAGATCAATATACCAATGTTTTTTATGATTACATAGAGTCTTTGAATTTGGAGCAAGTAATAAGAGAACCTACTAGGGTGACAAAGTCTACTTCATCCTTATTAGATATAATTTTAATTTCCAATGGAAAGAAAGTCAATTCAGGCGTCAAGGACTTGGGACTGTCGGACCATTTTTTAACTTATTGCAATATTGATGGAAAAATAAATAAGCCTACTGAAACGATCAAATTACGAAATCTCAAAAATGTAGACAAACAACTTCTTGATGATTTTCTGAAAATTTCTCCATTTGAAAACATTGTTTTTCTTCCGAATGTGAATGATAAGGTTGAAGCTCTGAATAATATACTAACCAATATTTTCGATGTCCTGGCACCTCTAATTGAAATAAAAACAAAAAATAAAAAGCCACCTTGGCTCACCTATACTATCAAAAATATGATTCGATAAAAAAATAAAGCGTTTAAAAAATATATAGAAAATAAAAGTAACAACAATTGGGAAGTTTACAGACAATTAAAAAATCAAACAAATATAGCTATTCGGCAAGAAAAGAAGCAATATCTTCAAGGTAGTTTGAATACTAATGACAATAACTCAAAAACTTTTTGGAAGAAATTAAGAAACCTCAATATTTTTTCCAATGAAAAAATTAACACAATACCGGATAATCTTAATAATCCAAATGAAATCAATCAATACTTTTCAAGCATCAATAATAGCAATAACTCTGTAGATCAAGACCTGTTGAATTTTTACAAAAACAATAAAATCCCAAGAATATCAACAACGTTTGCTTTTCATACTGTTTCTGAAAGCCAGGTGAAGGACAATTTACTGGATATTAAATCTCAGGCTATGGGGGTAGATCAAATTAACATAAATATGATTCTAATGTGCCTTGATAGAATTCTTCCATTTTTAACTAATATTATTAACTCCTGTATATTGGAGAACAGTTTTCCTGATTCTTGGAAAATATCGAAAATTATTCCACTTCCGAAGAAATATGATATAGAAAGTTATAACGACTTAAGACCTGTAAGTATTTTACCAGCCTTGTCAAAGATCATTGAAAAAATCATGACTGTACAAATCAGAGAACATCTTAATCAGTATAATATACTACCAGAATGTCAATCGGGATTTAGGGCAGGATTCAGCTGTACAACTTCACTTTTAAAAATAACCGACGATATCATAGAATCAGTTGATAGGGGTAAAACTACAGCATTGGTTTTAATCGATTACAGCAAAGCATTCGATAGAATGAGTCATGATCTGCTTCTATCAATTCTAAATTACATTGGGTTTGACCCTGCGGCCGTAGCACTCATGAAGAGCTACTTTGATAATAGACTACAATATGTCGAAACTGAGAGGGGGGCGTCACCCCTTGCAATACAGAAATTTGGAGTCCCGCAAGGCTCAATTTTAGGACCGATTATGTTTTCTATTTACACCAGCAATATAATCAATTATATCAAGTACTGCAAAGTACATTTATACGCAGATGATACACAACTGTATGCATCATTTCAACCAAGTGAAGTAAGAATGTTTCAAGAAAAAATTAATGAGGATTTGCACCGCCTTAGTGAAATTTCGAAGAAACACAATTTACTGATAAACCCATCAAAATCAACTCTCCTAATATTCGGTAAAAATAGATCTTCTATACAACAAAGCATTGAAATTAGAGTCGGTACAGACATCGTTCCTTTTTCGGAAACATGCCGAAATTTGGGTTTGTTTTTTGATACAGCCTTGAGATTCAAACCACATGTTAATAAATGTATACAACGTGCTTATGCAAACCTTAAAAGATTATATCCACACCGTCACACCCTGTCAGTTTCGCAAAAAATTCAATTGAGTAACTCTTTGGTACTTAGTCACTTCGATTTTGCAGATGCTGTCTACGGTCCTTGTCTGGATAAAGTTGATGCAGACAGAATACAGCGTGTACAAAAATCTACTTTAAGATTCATTTATGGTATTCGTCGTCGTGAATCAGTTTCTTATACATTAATTGAAACAAAATGGCTATCCATGGAGGACCGTAGAAAATTGCATTCTGCTACATTGTTTCACAATTTAATACTTTTTAATCGTCCCTCATATCTTACACAAAAGATTCGTTATAGAACTGATGTGCACTCGCTGAATCTGAGGTATCGTGGCTATATTTCACCACCATCGTACAGTACTGCTTTCTATCAGAGAGGTTTTTCCTTCAATGTTTACTGGCTTTATAATAGTATTCCGGAACAATTAAAGACCTTATCAGCGACTGCATTCAAATATAGATATAAACAAACCTTGTTGAGTTTGCGTACATAGTGACCTTCGATGTTTTTTTGTTATAATTTTGTTTTCTCTTCTTTTATTTTTTGGGCCTTTTGGTATGGTAATGCTCAATACGGAACAATAGTAATTTAAATAGTATAGTAGGGGGTTGGACTAGTATCTTTTTCAATTGTTTTCGACCTCCTGTTTGTCAAAAAAAAATCAAATATTTTACTAATTACTGTCATATTGAATTGTAATGCTTTGACAAATAAATTATTATTATTATTATTATTATTATTTGTGTTATCCCATGCAAAAGTGTAATCCACATCAGACTGGTTTGAACTCTAATCAAAGATTACAACTAATACCAGGTTGGTTTTACTTTGTTTCAATTTCAAAATCACAGGATTAACCTGTAAAAATGTTTGAAGAGATAAGACCCCGTCATTTTCAAAATGGTTGTAAACCAAAATATGCAGGTCCTCTAAGGATATCTAGTTGGTGTTAACCGATCAGCTGATGTTGAAATATTTCTTGGATATTTCTGGCATACTTTCCGTTGATGGGAAGAGATTTTGAAGCTAAGCACCTTTATAATACCTGATTCGAAAGTATTAATTTGCTATTCTTCTAACTATGATTCCATTTCGACCTTTTTTTATAAAACAATGGATACCTGTGCATTATTTTTTATTTGGGTTGATTGAATCCTACATGTGAGTTAACGGAAGCGCACCTATTATTCTCTGCCATCCATTTATGTGGCTTGCAAAAATGTCCTCAATCTATTTTATTATACCAGCAATTAATCCAGATGGCTATTCAATTCGCTTTATCGCAATAAAATTTCATGGTATAAAAAGCAGAGACATTTTTGCGTTCGATGACAATAAAATGCAGAACAATGCCATCAGGCCCCAAAGTGGTTTCATAATCCTCTGCACATTATTTTCACATATACTCGTTGAATAATCTCTTGGAATATCTCTCTCAAGCATGATAAATTGAGAGCAATACTGGCAACGAGCCCAATGTTTTATTGGGAGATACTTATAAAAGTGTCAATTGCATTGGATTGTATTTTCATTTACTGTGTATATTCCTAAATCACACAGTCTCTAAGTATCCACTTTATTTTCAGAAAGTCAGAAGTTATATTTGCAAACATGATTATTGAAGTTTTTTCTATACATCGACAAAGCCCTAGGTTACCCTAGATATTGGTGACTCCTGAATGAATAATAATTACACAATAATGTTATCTGTATAATGTATTCAGTTACAGTCAGCAAAATATTATCGATCTAGCGTTGAGAGCATCAAAAAAGCTCTGTGAAATCATTATCCTTGTGTAACAAACCAAAATAAAACAAAGCGCTTATATATCATGACATTATATATCAAAACATATTATATCACGAGTTGGAATAATGACATGTATATAGGTAATTTGATTTCATGATGGTTTTAATTACTTTTTAAATATGGCTTGCATACGATGTATTCAATAATTAGAGGAAAACAGTAGTTTCCAGCTATGCGACGCAATTGACGTTTATGAATTCTGTTATTTATTATTCCTGTATTTTCATTAAAGGTCATTCTAATGCTAGGTGATTTTTGCGGGATAATTCTCATTTATGTAGTTTGTAGACTGGATATTCAGTAGACACATAAACAACAATTCATACAGGGTGTTGGAATTTTTAGCTTTAATGTTTCATTATGAGGGTTTGCTACGTTGATGATTACCTCAAAAAATGCATACAATCATGTCCTGTTTTCACTGAATCGGACTATAATTCAATGTTCTGCATGCAAAATAGTTGTACTCGCTCGTTGCTCGTTGTCTACTCTTTTTCACATCTCAGATGTTTATTGTTCAATTGTTATGATGTTATCATTTTGTCTTATTTTTACTTGTACTTCTTGTAATTCGTAGCTTTTATTATTATTATTTGATCCGAATGATATCGAATATTTACTGAATCTTTCGAACCATATGGATAAAAACATTGAAAAATCAGATCAAAACATGGACTGATGTCTAGAGACGAAGCTCCACAACTTCACAAATACGCAAGATTTGGTCGATGATTTACATTCCACATTTTTATCACATTCCTATCACTAATTATTAATGTTTTCCTTCCTCAAAAACTGTCAGTTATCTCTTGGACATTTGGGCTTTGCTTTGTTCACAGAGTGCAAATTTACGAAAATATATATCTACACATATTTTCCAGTGCATAAATCAAGCCGCTAGGTTTATTTTAGCAAAATTCACCGGGACATTCAGTCACATATTATGCCGGATCGATTCTCATAATAAATTTGACAAACTGTAATAGCAGATACTCGGTATGGATGCCAAAAGTAGCCGATAACGAATTTAGCTGTTTGGACGGGTCAAATTCATCACATGATATCTGGAATACGCTGGTTCCAATAACACACGAATTGGAGTTCCAACATTTTGTACGTTATTTTCGATAAAAAGTCATAGAGCTCCATAATTATTATTTCCCATTTACTTGTATCGAACGAACACTGTTCAAAATATTTGGAGTTTCAATTTCACGAGGCTACAAAAACATTGCACTTTTTTTGTGAAGATGATACTTTGACAGCTACAGTCGAAATTTTCGTTCAAAGTATAGTCGGAATGGTGATTAAAATTCATCAACTTTTGAAGGTATCAATCGAAAAATTCAGGAAGATTGGATCAATTGACCTCAAACCTTGATGAGAGACCAAAAAAATTAATGGCGTCTAGAATTGTACATATCAAGGACCTCTCTACAGTGATGGACTGACGCTGGATGACCACGTGAAAAATCGACAATATTGACTATATATTGGGTAACAGTTTTCTATTTTATTCACATTTACTACCACGATATTTATGTAGGTTCTGTAGGTCTTTAATGGACGATCATCATGAATAATGGTGATTTCTGAGGTTGATAGTGGCGTAGCTTTTGTGTATTTTCATCTAAATCAATAAATTGATTATTTATTTCTACTATTATATTTAAATTCAATACAATGATTCATGCATCTAACAGAAAAGAAGGAAAAATTATCAAGAAAGAACTGCTCTGCCTAGGGATCGAACCTGGGCTGGCGGCTTGAGAAGTCGCACTTTGATCCCGTTGGCTATTGAGGCTACTTGATATCTTATGTCTATTCCACAGTTGTTATAATACGTTATGAACCATAAAGATTACAAATGTTGAATTATTGGCCTTCAAAACAAAATAATCAGGAAGCATTTTTGGTCGTCTCGGAAAATAGTCAAACTTATTTTTACTTTACCGGACTGGTGTTTTTCGAGAAATACGACATGTTTAGGATACTCCCTTTGATATTTTCAGCATTCAAGCATTTTATAGCAGCATGTCATGAATCTATCATATCATAATTCATACTCTTCCTTGATTTCTCTGATAGGAGAATCAAATTTACAATGTTCGCACTTTCTGCTACATCAGAAGAAGTGTACATGCTTTTGTTTGAAGGTGGCTGACAATGTCTCGAGTTGTGAAGAAAAGTTTCGGACTTCCATTGTCTAAAGGTATGAAGATTTGAATCCTGAGAAAAGAAAAGATGAGTTATGCTGAAAAAACGAAATAAGTGATGAATAAAAATTAACTATTTTATCGAATCAAGAAGATTCGAGTATCAATAAATCAGGTTAGTATTAGTGTTAGTATATATGAAGTCGAAAAATGTAGATTTAAATGGGAGTTTAACTAGTCGATGAGCCTGAAAATAAGAAAATATTGAATTAGAAATCAATAGCCTGAAAAAGAAAGGTTGAATTAGAAATCAATAGCCTGAAAAAAGAAAAGTTGAATAGCCTGAAAAAAGAAAAGTTGAATTAAAAATTAAAATAAAATGAATGAATAAAGAATTAAAATTATGAGAAGGATTCAAATCGAGTTTGTCACGACGTTTCGATTGTGTGTATCTACAATCGACTTCAGGTGAGAACTAACAAAGTCCTGGGATACGGGGGTATTTATAGGTCAGCTATGGCGGGATTTTCCGGTTCTGTGAGCCGTAACCGGTTGATTCGGCTAATCAGCGGTTTCCATGTGTTGCGGATCTCGACGCTTGGTTGACTGAAAGCGTTATTATTCATTATGTATGCTGCTTCCTTGAATTTCCTCCTGAACCAGTGTTCTTCTCTATGGATGATTTCTGCCTCAGACCATTTGATGTTATGTTGGTGGGTCCACACATGTTCTGCGATTCCTGACTTGGTGGTTTCTCCTCGTTGGGTGTTTTTCTTGTGTTCGCCGATTCTGGTTTCCAGTGGTCTCTTGGTTTCTCCGATGTATGATTTGCCACATTCGCATGGTACTCGATAAACACAATTCTTGGTGTTTCCAGATTTGAAGCAGGTCTTGATCTTGTATTTGGATCCAATCTTCTTGATTGATTGATCCAACCATCACGGAGCTACGAAAAGGGGCATAGTGAAAACTCTGATTGATCGTGCCTTCAGCCTCTGCAACAACGAGGAAAGCCTAACTTCCGAACTGGACCACATCAAGAGAGACCTCTACCAGAACGGCTATTCAAGGAAATTGGTGGAACAGACGTTGAAGAGCAGGAAACAGAGGATAATCCAAAAAGAAGAAGAACCGCAACAACCAACATTGTGCCTTCCCTACATCAAAGGATTGTCAGAGAGAATCAAGAAGATTGGATCCAAATACAAGATCAAGACCTGCTTCAAATCTGGAAACACCATCCGCAGCCAACTCACCAAAACCAGACCAACGAACAAAAACAGTGACTCCAAGAATTGTGTTTATCGAGTACCATGCGAATGTGGCAAATCATACATCGGAGAAACCAAGAGACCACTGGAAACCAGAATCGGCGAACACAAGAAAAACACCCAACGAGGAGAAACCACCAAGTCAGGAATCGCAGAACATGTGTGGACCCACCAACATAACATCAAATGGTCTGAGGCAGAAATCATCCATAGAGAAGAACACTGGTTCAGGAGGAAATTCAAGGAAGCAGCATACATAATGAATAATAACGCTTTCAGTCAACCAAGCGTCGAGATCCGCAACACATGGAAACCGCTGATTAGCCGAATCAACCGGTTACGGCTCACTGAACCGGAAAATCCCGCCATAGCTGACCTATAAATACCCCCGTATCCCAGGACTTTGTTAGTTCTCACCTGAAGACGATTGTAGATACACACAATCGAAACGTCGTGACAAACTCGATTTGAATCCTTCTCATAATTTTAATTCTTTATTCATTCATTTTATTTTAATTTTTAATTCAACTTTTCTTTTTTCAGGCTATTCAACTTTTCTTTTTTCAGGCTATTGATTTCTAATTCAACCTTTCTTTTTCAGGCTATTGATTTCTAATTCAATATTTTCTTATTTTCAGGCTCATCGACTAGTTAAACTCCCATTTAAATCTACATTTTTCGACTTCATATATACTAACACTAATACTAACCTGATTTATTGATACTCGAATCTTCTTGATTCGATAAAATAGTTAATTTTTATTCATCACTTATTTCGTTTTTTCATCATAACTCATCTTTTCTTTTCTCAGGATTCAAATCTTCATACCTTTAGACAATGGGAGTCCGAAACTTTTCTTCACAAGTGTACATGCTTTCTGACAAAAAAAATTACCTATATGTTGACGTGCTTTTCAACCAGTTATATTTTGGGGTAGCAATTTTCGAATCACGTTGGCAAGAACATCCAGTACGATTATAGTTACTTCTGGATCCACCATTGTTCTTGATGATATACACATTTCGTAATTAAAAATACGCCTGTTATTGCACACACATACACGTATTCTAGATGTGAGACCGTGATGCATTTTAATGATATTTTATTACACTCTTTCGTTTCAGTTTTCGTGGAATGCACTCTAATTTTTCCGCTCTCAGATCACACAATTCAACTCAGTTCTGCCTCACATATGATATATAAATGTTTTGACAAAATACTGGACAATATTTGAACAGGCGACTTTTTTTAGCAAATGTATTATTTTGCTTATACTATGCGTGGCTTCAAACTTTTAGAATTAATTCATAAAAACTGAACTCAGTCATCACGTAATGTGAAAATAAAAAACAATAAGTTTTTGTCTGAAGCAGATAATAGTAATAAGAGGAACACATAAAAGATAGCATGAACAGAAATGTTCAGATATAGGGTCCCTTTTATTGGGTTTAAATAATAGGGATAAACTTTTATGAAAATCAACTAGAGAGTTTTTAATTGAACGTTGTGACAACTAACTGACATCACATTGAAACTTTGACAATTTTGTTTTAAGTCCGTATTACACGGTGCAGAAAATGGTACATTTACTGTATGAAAATGTGAAGGCAATATTTTCTGCATCGTGTATTACAGAAAAACTGAATCTGAATATTCCATCCAAGAAAAATAGGACAGGTTCTATTTTCGGACAGATTTTTTGTATGTGATCATGCGCAGTGTGATTATTGCATTGCAGCATATTATTGTTTTTGCGAATATTTGTGGGGTTAATTTTATTAATATCATCATATTTCGCGAATCGCATCGAAATACAAATAAAAGTGAGAGTCTTTGGGCACAGTTAGGGCAATAGTGATATGAATTGGACAGCAGAACAAGTTTTGGCACCAATAGAAGAATACCGATTTTTGTATGCTAAAAAGTATTCTCAACAAGAAGTTCATTCTCAACCATATTAAGTACACCTCTGCCATTATCTCTCCTTCTCAGCAATGATGGAAATAAGACCTATATATCCACCTCTTTCTCAGCCATTCGCGATTCCAAAGCCGTCCTTTCCTGCTATTATTATGTCTCTCCATATAAATTTTCATTAATGTAAACATTATTAAAGCACTGCAAGCTGAAGCTGCCACAGTCAAAGAATGATTTATTGGAGACATCCTTGTTTGTGTAGAAAATTTCCAAAAGCATCTCTCAACAAGTTAGGTTAAAATGAGGTTAAAATCCTCATAAAAGCCGTTTGGATTCACATATTGCGCATGCTTATGTGTTGAATTATTGATATCGTGTATTACCAAACAATATTTATTTGCAGAAAATTTGTCAATGTTTTCTGTACAAGAGTCAGTTTGAGAAAATGGAACATTTTCTGTATCAATTTCTGCACCATGTAATACGGACTTTATAAACATCGTACATATCGGGTGTATACATATATAAAAATGTAATAATTATTTTCAACAAGATAGTCCAGCGAGCACTATACTCTGTTAATGAAATATTGCAAGCAAATTTCGAAACAACCTGTATTAAAATGTAGAAGACGGAAGAGCATCAAATGAAAAAATCTCTCCTTCCTTTCACCATGCAATCAACTCAAGTGATTGAATGAAACTGTTCCATGAGCTGCAATTTCTATGTACTTAACATACCTACTAGGTATGTCTATTCGCTTGTTCCAGCATGTATTTATTTCAAAAACATGCATTAGAAATTCGAAGTAGATTAGGTTGAAATTCAAACTCTAACATACGCAACAAGAAGAATTAGTTCAAACAGCCATACATCGGGAAGCACTTTCATACAAAAGTGAATATTACAAAATGATAACAACGAAACTTTGCGTAGAGGAATTTAAATAAACCAACATGTTCAGATATAGGGTTTCCTATATTGGGTCTTAATAAATCGGTAGAACGTTAATGCTATTACTAAAAATGATGGTGAAGTAATTTTTCGTGAAAATGAGGTATTGATAATGAAAGACAATGAAATAATTTGTGAAGGAAAGAAACAAAATGGACTTTATGTTGTTAACTTGGACCAAAAACCAGAAGAAACATTTTTGACTGAAACAGAAGATATTATGACTTGGCATAGGAAGTTAGGACATATATGAAGAAATTGAATAAAATGACAACTGGAATAGTTTTGCAGAAGGAAGATTTTGAAAAGCTGGATAAAGAATGCGAAGTTTGTCCAAAGTCTAAACAGACAAGGTTACCATTCACTTCTGAACGATATGTGACAACAACTGACTTAACATTCAAACATTTATCTTGTTTTATAAAAATGGTATTCATATTGGGTGTATATAAAAATGCAATAATTAATTTCAACACTACATAGATGGAAATTGTATTTCAATTTTGGTTGTTTATAAGATACAAGTCACTTTATTGATTCTTCAGATGATCTTCAATTATGGGAGACTCACATTATTACGTCAGGATTTTTTTTTTCGGTAATTCCATGGTAATATCTCATTCATTTCGACGTCGATTTCCAGATCCTCCAAAACAACAACACACGATAAGTAGAGTTAATCCTACTGTGACTGCTAACAGAGAAGTAATTGGAATTTCAGCATCAATTTTCAAAGGCGGTTGCTTATCTAGTTGTTCCTTGACGGATGAACCCATATTTTTCTCGTCGGAATACTTCACTGCGGATTTATCATTCTTGATTAGAATTCTGACATGTGATGACTGAACTTGTCAGGGAAATTTCATATCAGAGAAAATGTCCAATTGACATAGAACTGCCCATCAATGTAGTCGATTCGACACAAGAACAGACATTTTTCATAAAACAGTACATTCTGGAAAATAGGGTTGTACACTTTATTTCAATAATTATATATTATGTGAAAAGTGGGGTTTGAAACGCCGGTATTTTTTTATATTTTTATGGTCAACAGTTTTCCCAAAAACGGCATTGAAATCGAAAATTATCCATTCTTTACTGAAAATGTGACGTCACCCGGTAGGTTGGTTAAGGTTCTGTTGCAAGAATTCAAATCCACATGAATACAAGCATGGCTATTAAAATCCACCAATAACAACCATTTACGTTTTGGCGGTAAGTTCGAAATGGTTTGTATCGATAAAGGCGGTATTTACGAAGGTTTATTGACATAAGTGAAGGCAGGGAACATTACTATTATAGAGTTTTTGAAGAAGGAAAATTTGATTGACTATGAAAGGGAAATTAGAACGCGCTATCGCGCTATATTCATCAAATGAGACTTACCTGACCTGAACGTAGGTACTAACCTATCAGTAGATCATTATTTTCAGTAGATTTTTGAGGAAAGGAATGTTGAAAGAAAAAAATCGAATTTGAACAGACTTATCTGACCTGAACGTACTAACCTATCATAGATCACTATTTTTCGGGACCATTGAGGGAAGAACATATGATTAAAAAAAGTGCTCTTCAACTACTGGGTCTACTTAACCTATACTCTTTGACTGGGTGCCCGATCAGAGATATTTGAGACTTGACTAAAAAAAAGATTTAATGGGAATCGAACCCCAGACGCCAGCTTGTAGAGCTGGCATACTACTCTCCTTCCATCTTCCTTATTCGTATTACACATTACACCTACTAGCTTCGTCTTTCATCGGACTGTTGTCTCAAATCCTTCGTAACACGCAGGCGCAACTATAATAGTTCTGATTGATGGATCTTAATCGCTATGCATGTATTCATGTGGATATGAATTCTTGCGGTTCTGTTCCATCAATCGAAGTGGAAGAAGAATTGACAATCTGCATCTTCTTTGACAGTTGGTGGTTAAAAATTACTGGGCGATTTAAATTCTACCTGTGTACTTTCGGGTGATAAGGTAAGTAACTATTGAATTTTATTTTACTCAGCATATCATTATACTCTTCACCGACCACTATTTTCAGAAAAATGAAGCATTCAAAGACTTGTTCTTCATGTAGCAACACGGACATGGATTCACGAAAGATTTTTGTTACCACTCCAAGAGGTAATATGAGACAAAGTTGGTATGTTTACATACATCTGCAGATGTATTTTCTGTTGCAATTCCCAAAATGCATACTAAGGGGGATATATATACTTCCAAAGTTGATAAAATTGAAATAATATCTCCACGTATAACGACAAATAAAATATCATTACCGATAAATCACGCGATGACTTAATCTGCTGACTACAATCATGTGACTACAAAAACTCAAACTTCAATTTTTTGTATTTCGATAGGAGTATCTTTTTCATGTAATTTTCTTTCCTTTATCAAATGCTCCTATTTTTCACCATAACGAATACAAGACTCACCCTCCAAAAACAGACTTTATATAGCAATATCAGAAATGTAGAAGTATATTAAAAGAAGTATTTTAACAAACAACCATTCATGTAGAGAATTTCAATCTGGTTGCTTTAACCGTTTATAGAAGTTACGTAGAGAACTTATTAGTCTTATCAACTTTGGAAGGATATATCTTCCCTTGTATGCATTTTGAGCCACAAGTTCATTCATCGAACTATCATCCCCAGAAAGCTCGGTACACATTTTTGACTCACCCTGTATATACAAGAGCTCACTTTGGTATCACCGTGGACGACTTTTGTCAGTCGTACACAAATCTGCGACCCTATTTGTGAACCATATGCACGTATTGCGGAAATTGTCAATATCGGTTGAAAACCCGAAACCGAAGCGAACAACAACTGTTCTCACTTGAAGGAGATGCAAGGAAAGGGACTGAATAATGACCAGATCAACACTTCATGGGCTATTGAGACTGAAAGGTGTTGCGAGTATATTGGGTTCAAAATTATTCAATTCTTTCCCGGATTGCTAACCCTCGTTTTCGAGGGTGCCGCACGTTGATTTTACAATATCCCCGCAGTGACGTTTGACAGTTTATGGGCCGAGTGGGATCGAGTTTTTCCCAGGGGCACGTCGTGATCGTTTTAATAAAAATGAGTTCCGACATCGATTCCAATTCTCTAGAAATTAAATAATATCATCTCGCGACTGTATGAACGACATCAAAACCATCATCCCCAGGTTTTTATTATCAGAAATATTCCAATACCTACTCTTAAATTGAATAATATCATCTTGCATCTGGTATGAACGACATCAAGACCATCATCACTTGATTTTTATTATCAGCAATATTCCTTGCACCACTTTTTAGTGTATATGATGATATCAAGTACGGTATCAGGGTGAGCAAATTTAGATGTTTGTATATAGGTTACTATATAGTAGATACGAAAAATGGAGGCCACATTCACAATACCTTTTCGAGAAAACAAATTTTTGCCATCGTCTTTTGTTTTCGAGTTACAAAGAGAAGTTAAATTTTTAGACTTTTGGACACAATAAAACCACTGTTATTCAAATTACAGAGGTATGCATGTAGGATGCTGTTTCTCAAATATGCACCAGCTCATTTTTTTTTATTATTATTTGGATATGAAATTTCTCAAAAAGAGGATAGGAAGAGGAGATCCTTATGATTTGACCTCTAGATTTGAGATCTACCTCCCATGGATTATTTCTCATGGAGTTATATCGAAAATATCGTTCATGATAGTTCCCAGACGACTGCTGAAAATATGAATGATCAACCAATTACACAGAGGAATGGAGAGAAATAAAGATTGTTATGAAAAATGTCACGTGACGTGTACGTGAGCATATATCAGATTCTGTGAACTTAATATGACTATTATAATGCCATCAAGAGGTGTTGAGTTCGGAATAATATTCAATTGGAGTAGTTCGAATACCATCCATTCCATATTGGCCTCTATGATTATCTTTTTCCAACTCCCATTATTTTCTTTGATGGTCTCAATGATTTCTTCTTCTTGTTATAATTTCCTACTAAATGACTCATCCCCATCTACCTCCAAGGTTGAAAACATCAAATATAAAACTCCTAAGACAAACATTTTCTATTTCCTATCACCGGTGAAATTCTTCCAAAGAGTACATCAGGTAGTAAGCCATCAGAGCTAATAATTCAGGATCCGGCAGCCGTTTTTACGTCGCCTGGTGTCAGAAAGTAAATTTTATTGGGAGCAATAAAGGAGTTATTGGGACCAACTCGGCTACCTATTAAAAAAGAAAAACCGTGATCGCCTGCCTCGCCAGCACCCTGTTCCTTCCTTAGAAAGGAGAGAACTTTTCTGTAATGAATATTTAAGCGCGGATTTCTGGAGCTGTTTTTTGGGGCTCACTCGTGATAGATGGGAAAAGTTGGATGAGAACGCTGGGTTTTATTTCTTGAAGCTCATATACTGAATAACTATCGAATTCTGATTGAGTGGAATCGTAAAAGGTCCTTATAAATGAAGTTACAACAACTCGTACCACTATCCTTTGCTTTCCTCATTGTTTCTTGGCACAAAGGATGATCAACGAAGAAAGATTAAGACAATCATATACAAAGTTTTTTCACATAACTTGGTGGCTGATGAGGTCCAGTTAAGACTTCACATACAGCGAATATTCAGCCATATTTCAACTGATGATGGTGATATGAAAAACTTCAACGGAATTGGTATGATGTGGTAAGCTCAAATTATAAACTCCGCTGCCGTTGACAGTTGACAGTTGACGCTGCAGTTACTGTTCGTAGATGGAATTATCGAATCAAATATACCAAAGAATACTGTAATTGTAGAAAAGCGTTTATGGACTTTTGCAATGCCAGAAAATATGAATCAGCAAAAAAATTTCTATCCGAATGACCCTCGAACATTGATAAATGCTCATAAATTGTATAACAACTTTCTCAAAATTGTTGCTTATAGGCAACAGACCTCCGCCTACGGCATCGATCTGTTTCCAAGCAACAAGCTTTTGAAATCTGTTGTAAAATATTTTCGAACAATAATCAATGTCCTTGGGTTATCACTACTGAAAATAAATAGACACTGAAGTCATATAGTTTTTCATTTGTAGTACATCACTGCAATTTGGATCAGGTCAATAATCTAAGGATAAATCAGTCTTTATATTTGAGGTTCTGCTCTAAAACTAGATCCAAATATCTCTGGATTTTGAATTGATTGATTTGATATTACATGGTATTCGAAAATTCCTTTTCCAACATGAAAACATGAAAACGGTTGTATTTCCACCACTTTTCATTAGACACAAAACTCGTATCTCAAAAATCAAGTTGTTCGATCAATAATACCCCATTCTGACATCACCTCATCTAACCAAATAGACTCAGCACTAAGAATCTCTTATTTGATGAAAAACACAATTCATTTCCAGAGATGCGATGCTGGAATATAAATGATTGCAGTTCCTTCAACTGGTGCATCATGTTGGCTAAAGTAGTCGAGACAAGCAAAGAAAAAGAAGATTAGGAGAAGCTAATAAAGACGAGCTTTCGAACCAGGAACATCGTTTGCTTTGAACCGTCACAATGGCTTTCTAAACGTTAACAGTGGTAGGTTTCGACGGATATAATAGTCATCAATTTGTGTGTAACACCGAAGGGAATATTTTGCGATATCTTTATAGTGAATGCGTCTAGAGATTGTTCACTCCAACTAATAGTTCGTCAAGTTATAAGCCGTAATACGGTTCAAAATTGATTCTGCATTAGTAAAGTGGAGTATAGCCAATGGAAATTGAACGCAGAATCTGCCAGAGCAGCGCCCACTTCATCATGTTATAATTCGTCTGACAGAACAAGTGATGACCTTTCCATCATTCCACTCACAGACTCGATAAAGCATACCACTTGTTTGGGTCATCATATATGCTACTAATTTTTTTTCTGGAAAGTCAACAAACATCCCAAGATAATATTTCATCGAAGAAACACTCAGGTACTTCATTATAAAGAATTCCTGAATAAAATATTCATTTTGAAAAAATAGCATATGTTCTCAATTTTTGAAATAAAAAATACTCTGAGAAACGGCAGATATTCATGACATATTAACCCGCCAAGCAACTGGTTGAGAATCAACTATGCATAGCCTATAACCATTGTCGTTCTAAATGGAAACTTAGTAGGCTGGAACTATAATATTGTCTGTTCATTGAAGTCCAAAACGTCTGCCAAGTTGAGGTCCCTACTTTATAGAAGTCCTTCGATGCTCATTTGTTTCAGTTTTTTCTCTGTCAGCGAACCAATTTTAGGTTGAAGTTATGTTCTTCTTTTTTTTTTCTTCATAATCTGACACATTTTTACTTTTATACACTTTTTACTCAAATAGGTCCAATTCCAGTTTATGGGAACAATAATAGTACTCACGTATTTTGGCCTCCAGAACAAGAATTTGAAACGCTAGTTTCGTAAATACACCATTTGACATCTTGAATTTCTTCTACTAAAAACACAAAATTCGTCCTTCTTTCAACTAAAACAGCACACACGCTTACTATTACTTATTTTCAACAGTTGTTAGCGAAAAAATTTAATATTTTTGAAAATATGTATAGTTCTTCGAAAACACGAGCACGAGACTTTGAGCTGTCAACTTGACACTGTCAAAAAGTTCAGCTCCCGTCATGCTCGGTTCTCGATGGGTTTGGTAAAATTTTTTGGTAAAGGTAGCGAAAACGGGGTAAAACTTCGTTTGTCGCACTCCTATGAGTTCGGAAAAAAATTTTGGTGGAACTTATGTATTTTGACCTCTTGATCACTAATCTGAAGTCAAAACGTGGCGGTCTCAAGTATTTTCGGAGATACGGCCCCATTTTGTCTCAAAAATGCACCATTTGACATGTCAAATTTCTGCTATTAGGAATACACAAAATTAATCCTTCTTTGAGCCAATACATCACACATGCTCACATTCACTTGTTTCCAACACTTTTTTGCATAAAAAACTGTTATTTTCACAAAAATTCGCCCTTCTTCAAAAAGTAAACAAAACATCTTTTTTCACTGATTTTCTGGTTATTTTCATTTGAGATGTTGGCAACGTCTTACCATGAGCCAAACAATCACGTTGCCAACATCATAAATACAAATTACCAGAAAATCAGTGGAAAAAGGTTGTTTTGTTTACATTTCAAAGAAGGGTGAATTTTTTGGAAAATAATAGTTTTTTCTGCTGAGAAGGTTTGGAAACAAGTAAATATATGCGTGTATAGTGTTTTGGTTCAAAGAAGGGTGAATTTTGTGTATTCCTAATAGCAGAAATTTGACATGTCAAATGGTGCATTTTTGAGACAAAATGGGGCCGTATCTCCGAAAATACTTGAGACCGCCACGTTTTGACTTCAGATTAGTGATCAGGAGGTCAAAATACATAAGTTCCACCAACATTTTTTTCCGAACTCATAGGAGTGCGACAAACAAGTTTTACCCGAAATTTTTATGCGGAAATCATACCTTTGGAAGATAATGCCCTTTTTAGTTCCAGAAAAAGGGTTATTGGGAAATGTCACTATATTAATCTGCAGGGATTTGTTTGATAACTACTACTGCCTCTTCTCAGCCAACACATCAGCTACAGATTCATTCCATTATTTACATTGTTTTTCCAATTTACATTGTATAATATTGAAGAATTTCGAATATTTATGATATCCTCATTATATATAAAAAATTTCAAACAAACGTCAAATACGTCCTTCAAACTTCACTACTCACACAGTGTTGCCGAATGAATTATTATTCATGCAAAAAATATGAATTTACAAAAGATGAGGAGGAATACTTCGACTTGGAAGAAGGATTCTGATTATTGATGTAACAAAAACGGCACTTTTCAGGGCCACCAATTTTTTAGAAACAATTCGTTTAGTAACATGAATCATGACAATAACTTTTAATTTCACAATCTATGGTGCAAACAACTGTTTTCACAACTATTTCAATGATACATATTGATCATGTATAATAGGGGATACATTTTTGCTTCGCTTCGCTCGCGATTTATGTTATGTTATATAACTTCATTGAAGAATAGACAATCGCGGTTTTTGGAAATATTTGAGATTGATTGATGATGTAGAAAAAGGGAAGCGCGCGAATTTGCGAAATGTAGGCCGAGCGCAGACGCTTCGCTCGCATTTATTATCACATAAAAGGTTGAGAAAAAATAGACTCAAGGCCGGTTGCATAAAAGTTCATCAAGCCTTCTGTTAATTTGACGTGGGATACTAACTAGCGGGATAACGCATGCGTTGCCATGGTTACAAACATATTATACTCGAAGGCTGGTTTCACAAAAAACGATTACATTTTTCCTGAAAAATGCAGATAAATAACTATATATCTATCAAATCACCAATTTAGGGACTTTGGAAAACAATTTACAAATATTTTTTATTTTCCCAGTAAGCAGGAATTTTAGAAAACCCTGCAACACCGCATTGTACTCTCTTGTAGTTCCCTCATTCCCATGTTTGACATTTCATACTTTCGAAGATGTCAGATTTATAGGGGTTTTCGATTATTTAAGTGAATGAAAGTGTGTGTGGTGTGTTAGTTTAAAGGACTAAGTTTTGTGTGCTTTCTTCAGTGGGTATGAAATATGCGTGGAGCAATACAACTCAATGTGAGTTATTAAAATTGTATTAACTATCGTAAAATCGATATGCCAATACTTTATTCACTTGCCTCGCATTTTTAGTTTCTCAATTTTGAACATATTGAACACTGACACTGACTGACGATGCTTTTTTCTATTTCCTGACTTTCTGATCAATGAATCAATGATATCGAATAATTCTGTGCTTGAAACAGAAGCTTTGCTGCGCTAAAAGTAGCGGGTTATTCAAAATGTAAATAAAAACGTTAGGTTATGTCCAGTATGACATTTCAAGTTCAAAATAATTCATGGTCATTATGAGAAGATGTCTCTGCCTTACGGAAAAGTGACGTCATTTTTTCCAGTGAACAGACAATATTATACCGTCTACTACGTGTGCATTTAGATCGACAATGGCCAAACTTCAATTGGACATTTTTGTTCAAGATCAAACAGCGCATCTTTTCATAATAACACTCATATTTTATTCTGTTGGAAGCATTTGAAAAATACGCGGAAATAATGATTCTGACAATCTTAATATTCCATCCAGTGAAACTCATTTTGTGAACCCGCCTTCGTATATACAAAAATAGTCGTGGGAGAATACGTTTCCTGAAATTGTATTAAATTATTCAAGGAAAAGCATATACTAGGGTGATTTCATCTTATCTGATACGATGCATATCGAAATATTGACGTTACTTTCGGTGTAAGTAGTAAATGGATTTATATCCATGTATTGGATACTCGGTGAAAGATATCAGATGTACATACATCATAGAAGTTTCATTTCAAATGGAAAATTATATCACAAATGTTTGTGCTGAACTGAAATGAGAAAAAAATTCATTCTCATCTATACAAATGAACTTTTCACTACCAACGATAAAAATCTCATTCATCACGGATAAACTTTTTTGGTGTAACAATTTTAACAACGCGAGTGAAATTATTCTGTGATTTGGACATGATGAGTATTTTCCACGATGTAATAATATTCTTTCCAGACTGTAGGGTAAACTTGCAGGTCTCGGATTCTGAAGATCTCCTGGATATTTCCATCAGTGTTTGAAAGCTATCAAATACTTACTCCGGAAGTTCTCTGGATGTAAGATATTACAAGCGCACAGGATGAACTTTCAGCTATCAATTTAGCAGATCAGAGGTGCCAGGTCGTGAAAAATACTGGTTCAAGAGGAGATCTCTAATAGAAAATTCGTTCACCATCACAGATTCCAAATGAGTATAACGAAATATATAGTATGACTTTCGAAAAATACGCAACTAGTGGAAAAAACTTTATTTGTGCTTCAAAACAAATTCAACTCAGTCTGAAAAACTACTTACTCCCTATCAGATATTTGAGTGATTTTCAGATTCTTCAAATAAAGCATTTTTCAATATTAGTAAATACTCAATAGTCATATGTTTCGGAAAATGAGTAAGCTAATTCATTGCCAGAGATTGATTAGAGCTTTGACAAGACATTCAAATAAAAATCCGTCAGTCATAAAAGATATTTTGCAACAAAAACCTCATGTTTTGCACGAAATTTACTCTTCAATGAATCCTATGAAATGTAAGGAATAAATGAACCTGGACTGGTTTTGCCAATCATTTCATTGCTGAAATTATCCTGAAAACAGAATTTTTAAATCGATTCCTGATAAAGTTGAATGGATGGTGTCCGTTGAATATAATTTCGATTGGTAAGTTGGCGAGAATTTAGTCGAAATGTTAAAAAAACATTTCTTAAATTGTCGACGTTTCGAAGCTTTATTGTTTCATCTTCAGTACGATTCAGGGTGGCTTTCCGATATCAAGGAAGTGAAGTAAATGATTTTGACATAAAATATAAATACATATACAGAATCACGAAAGACGTTGACACAGCTATGAAGAAACGAACGAACTGCAGTTCATTTCGACCGAATTATCGCCAATTCACCAACCGAAATTATATATAAATATTCAAATTTTCTCACTTTTCATCCGAATGTTACTTATTTTCTGAAAAATAAAACTTTTGTAGATTTTCTAATCCTGAAAAATTGGATATAGGTTTCAAGACGGGCCTAAGTTGATTTTTATTTTTCTGGGAAATCACAAAAGTAACCAATTGTTGCGTACTGCTGGAATGTCACTGTATAATAAAGATTTACGGCCGTATTCGAGCTCACTTAAAATTTAAGCCAAGTTTAAACTTATGCGCACAACGATGAACCTCGCTTAGCAAAGCGTGAAAAACTCCTGGCAACGTTGTATTGTTGTGTTGTGTTGTTATTGATGATTATCGAAAATTCCTTCTCTTTGAAAAAGAGGGAAACCACACTCGCGCTGTGCGCTCGTGTAGTTTCCAAGCAACATGATTTTTTTCTCAAAATCGAAGGAATTTGTGTTTCGATAATCATCAATACACTTGTTGTATTACATGCGATAATCAATAGAAATACAGTGGGGGGTTTTCGAAACTGATTTGATGATTGAGATGATAACACTATTGTGTGCGTAGAGACCCTCTGTAACCATGATGGAAAAAATAAAGTTGAAATGTTGGAATCCATAGTTGAAATGAAAGGCAGCTAAACCAAGGATATTAAACAGTTTAATATCCTTGAGCTAAACCACATGAAATAAGAAAATGCTCCAATAATGAGAAAAAAATCAAAAATAGAAATATTAGAGACAGAGTTTCTTGAAATAGGAAACTTTCCCATATTAAAGAGAATGTGAATATAGATATCAGTGATTATTATTATGCTATATTTAACATTAAAATACAATACTATGTTACATTATTACATCCTTTTTTTTTTCATGTGTTATGATTCCATTGATTCTCGGTTTGAAAACTAACGTGTTGCAACAAGTAATTTCATATTTTTATAGACTGTGAATTCCTTCATCCCCCATTATTGACCTCCATCATTGGTTTTTATTCAAGAAAATTTAAACATAGAAATCGAAAAAGTAGGTTACAATGTCTACATAATCCTGCCTTAAAATATAAAGCCGCCGATTGTGGTCGCTCAGAATTGAGCGAGCTTAAATGATTTCGTGGATACGGTGAAAAAAAAATTCGTAACTTTAAGCGAGCCTAAGCCTTAAGCTAAGCTTAATAGCATACGCCGAATACAGCCGTTAGTGATTTGAAGGTGGGAATATGCCTCCTTCACTTGCTGAAAAGAAGATTCTTCCTCTTCCAAAGTGAAGCATATATACAGGGTGATTTCCACTCACCTGAATTGGGTTCGTTGTCGCTGTTCGGTCTAGCCGATGGTGCCCCATCTCTTGCCTCGATCTCCAGGGCGTACGCCCCCTGCTTTTCCCTGTCGAACACCACTTTCGTGAACACTTCGCCCGTTTCTTTATTGATCTCGAAAAAGTCTTTGCCCTCATTTCGGGGTGAATCGACGACATAGTAATACACCTGGAAGAAAAGAAGCAATCTTATATTTTGAGAGTAATATGCAGTTATGGAAAACGTATTTTGACTGATATTCGGTCTGATTCTCTAAGGAAGTGGTTATATCAACAACTGTCATTTGGGTGACAAATAGGAAGGTCAGTTGTTATTTGAATCACTTTCCGAATTTTCAATTCTCTAATGTCAAAATGAAAAAAAAATTAACAACTTGTCGTTGGTTTACCACTGATAAAGTGACTAATTTATCCACCAGATTTTACTGGTGGAAATGAAATAATAATTCAGCATAAAGGTGATATATATTTGAAGAGGCAGTTATGAAGGAAATTTGTTACAGTTTTCAGGATTTGAGTCGCTCAGGAAATAATTATATGGTAGGATAATCGATATTATTGAAAACCTATACCTTCCTACTGAAAAAAATATCATAAAAATATCTACTTATATATGCTCAAGAAACAGATAGCATCCAATTATATAGAGCCTTATGAAATTATACAAACCAAGAATATTAATGTTAATGATGTCTCTGATAGAACCAATGATGTTCAACATGGTAGAATGTATTGCTACTGAAAAATTAGATACTTAGCTGAATCAATAAGCAATGATCCTGTGTAATAATATGCATTCCAGGATATATTTATACCTACATCACTAGGTTCATTAACAAAACATATAATTATTATTTCTGCAATTATTCACGAAAAACTTGGCAGTCCCGGACACAGAAGACCAAAAAGTAATCTGTGTGAGTGTGTGCCGATATTTTCTATGTGCTTATACTACACCGAATCCAAAAAATGAGGTTAGATTGACGTTGAAATTTCAGAAAAACAGCAAACTATAATAAAAAAAGAAGAGGAGTTACTAACTTTTCCGCATTTATTTACCACTGAGTGGAAATGTGAGAAATTAGCAACCTTGATAAATTTCGTATTTGAAGAATACCACATATGAATAGTGGAAAATCTAAAGTGGTTAAAAAAGTAGTTGTTAACAACGTTACTAATGTATCCACTGTGTTAACCACTTTTTAAAGAATCGGACCGATTGTTATTGATTTGAAAGGCTATAACTTGATCCTCTGATGAAGGAGATTTTTTGATGATTTGAAAATTTTAAAATATTCAGTAGTTCCATTGTTCAACTGAAATATTCGCATTGAAAGGCTTCAGGAATAGTTATCCCTCATAATGCAAGGATTTTGTTGGGTTAAGGTAGGTACGTATTCAGTTTTTGAATCTTCAAAAAAAGCTGTCTGAATTATATGCCCATCTCAGTTACATGAATTATTTAGGATATCAATGGAAAACAGTCTAATGAATAATACATTTTATTAAATCAATTTATATTTTGTTGAAAATTAATATTTGATGTCAAAATACATTCGAGCTCGCTGTTTGAACTTGATTTCCATTTTTCATCTGAAGTGTTAGGGTCTCAACAATATAACATGTATATTTTTTCTTGATGCTTTCTATTCAACCTCTTTCGTATCACTGCCTCTCTCCGAAATATATCTGTGTATGATTAACAATATGATTCACGATCATCCGATATAGTTTGATTAGTAATGATTCTAACGGCTATCGACATACTCGAATACAGGGTAATTCAATAATACATCTCTAACAGAAGCTAATAAATATACTTATAATAATAAATTTGCACTGAATATTATACTCATGGCTCACCATTAATTATTCAGTTATTCAAACACTTTTCAAACACTTTTCAAACTTATAAGACAGCACGGATTCTATAACAATTTTTAATAATAACTACTAATGAATAATAATTGAAAATGCCTAAAACGTATTGTGATTCGGATGTTATCCAGTGAACTGATGAGGGTATCCGAGTACGAAACTGGCGAAACGCATTCGCCCGTGCGGCCTGCAGTCGAGTATGTTTTCCTCTATATCACCATTATTAATGAATCGAATTTGGTTTTTAAATAACCACTCGCTTTGTGAAACTTCAGCGCATTGACTTCACAGAAGGAATTTTTTTGATATATATAGCCGTTTCTGAGATAATCCGATTATTTGAGAACGATTTTAATAAAATTTTCGAGTTATAGCCGTTTGAAATTTGATTTGCCCATATATCGTAATGGTATTGTCGGATTTCAAAAATTTATTTCGAATCAAAATTATACACAGTGAAACGATTGAAATGGATGAGTATTTTGGGCAAATAAAAAAAAACATACTTTTTTCGAAAACCACCCTCTACCCCCCAAACGCACAGGAAGATTTTTTGACGACAAGTGGATTCTTGTTCAGGAGATGGTAGGTGACATTTCTGGACATGTCACAGCTTTTTACCTCCGATTTCCCACCAACTTTGTTTTTCTCCAAATGACATTAAAAGCGGCCTTTTAATGACACTTGGCAGGCTTAGAAGTTGTACTTTTAATGCCTAGGCAGAAAAAGTCCACTTTTACTGCCTAGGCAGAAAAAGTTCGTTGCCAGGCAACCTTCCAAGTAATAATTTAAATCAAACTGGTTATTAAAATTGACAATGACATTAAGAAAACTCAAAATGAACATATTCAACAAACGTCATCAGCGGTAAACATAGTAACGCAGGCCCAGTTACCTTTGATAAAATAATTTAGTTATTTGGATATTGATAATGAAACGCAATTTAAATATGAAAAAGTCGATTTTGCGTGGAATTGGAACAAATTTGAAGAAAAAATTATATGTTTCACACGGCAGAAAAGCAGATTTAATGCCTTGGCTGGTTTCAAAGCCGAGCGTAGCGAGCACCAGCCGCGGCATTAAATCTTGTGCTTTTATGCCTAGTAAAACAAATAACTATTCTAAGCGTTTTTCGAGACTCTACTATATGATGGCTTGAAGCCGAAAACGTTTGTAAAAGAACTTGGTGTATTATAGCCTTTTTTCTATGAATATCACATCACAAAAGTTGGCATAGATTTTATTGCTTACGCTAGATCCGCGGTATCCAGGTTACTTGTTTTGTAGGTCCGGGGAGGTTGAAAGTACTAAGCCATTGATTGATCTTTTTTATTTTTCTCCATACATATGTGTTGTACCACGTGATCATAGTACCTACTTTCTTGCAGACCCTTCTAGACCAAAAAATTACTACATGATGCCGGATCTAGCGTAAGCAATAAGATCTATGAAGGTTCGCATCCAATATCCTGGTGCAAGAAAAAAAATAGAATCAAAAATATGAAAGGATATAGTAGGTATCTTTTAAATTATGGCAATAAGGAGAACATATAATTCATCGAATAAATCGAGATAGATTCAAACAAATGAATAAAGATGGCGTTATATCATAATTGGTTTGAGATGGTTTCATATTGAGATGACAAGTGGTGCTTCAATCCAAATGATCAATTCAGTGAGAACATAAAGCAAGGATTAAATTCATTATCCAGGAAAACGAATGGATCCATTATCCAGGAAAAAAATGTAGTTGGTCAACAATATTTTTCAAGAAACTGTCAGTGATATCCAACGAGAATTTATACATATTGAATCAATGAATCATGTCGAAACTTGTTCAAGAAGTTCAAAATTCTACCGTTGGCAGGTCTTTATATCATGGAAGTTCTAGTATTTATATATAAAAATCGTAACAATTTCAATAAGAATAATTCATTTCATGATCATGACACACGTATAAATAATGACTTTCATGTACCTAAATCACGATTATCCCTATCCATGAATTCCTTTGAGTTTGTTGGACTCAGGGCATATAATCTTATTCCTGGAAATATCAAGTGCGCAGCTACTGAAAGAATTTTCAAAAACTAAAATTAAAAAACTGGTATATGAAATCAGCCCCTATACAATTGGTGAGTTCTTTTTATTTCTACAAGAATGATTGTAAATATTCTTATGATATATGTGATTCATTTTATTTATTTATTTATTTATTATTCATTTAAATGTTTTTCATGTATTTATCACTGTAAACTCATGTATTTCTTGACATGTCCAATTGCTTCTTTGAGCTCTTTAATGGACCAATAAACTACTACTACTACTACATATAAATTCTCCTAAAACCTTACAGTAAGCCAAAGTATGCCAAAATATGCTATTGATGATTATGAAATAGTGAAATACCTATGATCACTTTTGATTCATTATCAGAGTGTATTTACTCTCATATACTGAGCAAGGAGTGAAGTTAGATATATAATGAATATCTATGCTCAATTGTTCCATGATAAACTGCATTAATCGAACCAGCCTAGTTATTAATTGGCCATACTTCGTATCATGCGTAAGTTTCACCCAAACTCATTGGAATGGCTGAAACATTTCCTGCATTAATCTTGTATGCTCAGCTGAAGTGCAGTACAGAAACTAGGAAACAGATTAGGCGTCTGCTAATAAAGATTCACAAACACAAACGGGTTCAATAATGGATGAGGCGCGGTATAAGTGGGAAAGCTTCAAGAGGTACTTTTTCAGGAAAACGCTAGTTGAATGATCAAGTATTCGAAATCGATTCTACTATTGTTTTGCCTGGATTGTATAATTTGTCTGGTATAAGGATTCAGTAGGGAAGTCCAGAGATGATAATGATGATGACACTGGACAGGTTGCATCGCGATGAAATAGTTATTTATGGTACTAGTGTGTTTTGACTGTTATGTTGAAAATATATAAGTCACGAGAAAAATATTTATACCACGAACCGTCAGGCCGAGTGGTGTTAATTTTCAAGTGACTCAGAAAACATAACACACGAGTGGCATGCAATGTTTTATCCAACAAGTGGAATATATTGTTTTTGTCAGTACCATATAAATGTCAGAAAGACTTGACAGTGACCTTTTCACATTTTGGTCAAAGTTGGTTGATTGTTTGGTTGCCACTGAAATCACTTCCTATCCTGTGACTGGTCCCAAATCTCTTGATTTCGCCTACTTCGATAAAACGTGTATAACGTGACATGACGTGGGTGAATCTCGCTAAGTGAAGCCGCGATTTCAACCAAATTTACAGGTTACTGCAAGTGTCAATACGAAAATATGAATATTTGATTCTGAATGACTTCTAATCGTTTCTAACAATGTATCGAACATGATAGAAAGAAAATTCCTCAAATTTTACAATGCGTTCAAATTCGAATAAACCGTTAGCGTTTTCTTTCAATTGCAATATCAATGTGAATTCTGCTTGTAATAGTAATAAATAAATAGAATGCTTCCAGTAACGAAGAAAGTGTGAATTGTGTACTTCACCAGAAATCAGTAAAGCAACTGAGGATGCGAATAATTAATAATTTATTGTCCGGTGGGTGGTAAAGTGCCATTTTACGCCCGGCGGGCGGTAAAGTAGTCCGAGTGCGGTAAAGTGTTATTTTACGCCCGCACAGCCGGGCGATAAAGTGCCGTTTTACGACCGGTCGTGCATGAACAAAATTATTGTCACATTTATTACTTTATAACTCTTTGATATGAGTTGTTATATCTGTGGATACTGTTTTTCCACGTAAAGCTTCATTGTTTAACATATATTCTAGCTGATTAAAAATAAATCTGATGGCTCAGTGGTGGAATTTATTCATTTTTATACCATTTCATTATGACAACTACCTCTATATATTTCCTGCTCATGATTTCATCAAATCATAGTTTCATAACAGAACAGAAATTCGACGATAAAATTGGTAACTTGGTATTACGATCGATAAGTATTATCAACTTAGCGGACCATTAATCACCGCCATTACCAAACGCGACATCTCTCGAACAGAATTCCGAAAAATCGAGTAATCTATTATCCCAGCCAACCTAATTCGATTCGATTAAAATATCACCTAATACGGAATAAAAATACCGCGAGCCCGAATCTTTCCTCCATCAATATTAATTCTAGTGATTGCCAGCGACAGTCGCTGTCAAGGAAATTTTCCAGCGCTACTCACTTGATTGTTGGGAAAAGTTCCATCCTTGTCGATTGCGTTGACTTGAGTGACCTTGGTGCCTATTGGTTCACCTTCCAAGACGGTCTCCTGTTCTCTCTCGGTGAACAGAGGTATTTCGTCATTGACGTCTTCCAATTGGATGTAAACCGTGGCCTCTGATGCAAGTTGCTGAGCTCCATTGTTCTGTTGAAGAAAAAATGCATTATCTGAAGAGTCTTGTAAATTCCAGGCACTCACCTCTACGCGAATCGTCAGATTGTACTCCTTTATCGTCTCATAGTCCAATGGATGGTTGACCTTTATGTCTGCCCACGTGAAACCATTATCCGGCCTTTGTTGCAGATAGAAGGTATGGAACTTGTTCGTTTGGGCAGTCGAACCAGGCATCAGCCGATAAAAAACTGTCGGATTGTTTTCGATGCCAGAGCTAGACAAAAAAAATTGAGGAATTCCTGTCCTTCTTGAGCTACCAGCGTTGACGTATGTACGCTCATACCAAAAAACTATACGTGTATGGCGATCAAAAAGCAAAACAATTATCTCTGGTACATGGCTTACAAAAATATATATCAGCCACATGCAAAACCGCGTAGAGGGTCATGACTTTGTAAAAAATATCGCGGTAATCTTCAGTTGTGGTGTATTCATCATTGAATTTCCTGAGGGTATCAAAAAATCAGATACAATAGGAATATTCGATGTTTACCTCACGAATTCGAAATACAATACAAGTTTAGATCATGGATGTAAAAGATAGAGTATTTGAAAAGTGTATTTGACCGCCAACTTAGTTGCAAAGCAACCCTCGAAGTCTCATTGAAACTTGTATGATTAATGAAGACGGGGACCTTAGCTTTTTGAGTGTTATCCGAAGCAATACTCGGCTCGGCTGGTCATCTTTGAAAGTCTGAAATATTGAAATTTACGTATCACGAATGTTCGGTTGGTCACCTATCTCCTTTCGCTAAACGATGCTACATGAATAAATAAAATTTTCAAAAGCCGCGTCGGGATTCGAGATCAAAGGCCAGCGCCTCAACGTACTCGCCTACAAACCCTGTCGTTGAACATGAATCTTATTAAATAAATTGACGTCAGATGATATCATGAAATTAGTTCGTTATTCTGAATATTCATAATGAGGAAACAGGTACCTAGTTGAAATATCCACTATGGATTGTACACACATTAGGGAGGAAACTAATAATTTCCCCCTAGGGAGGAAAATTACTTCACCTACTAGAAACAATCTAAAACAGTGTTTTTAGGTAGCTGAAGAACTAAAATAACATAGTAATAGATCGAGATATACATGGTGAATGTGTTGTATTTCGAATAGGGTGGAGGCGTTCACTAAAACCGAAAATATCTGTACTCTGTAGCCATGACCCAATAAAAAAAACGACACATGCAACCATCAAAAATAATCTATTCTAAAGACACGAAGCATCCAAACGCGAACTGCAGCCAAAAATAAATCGTCCCATCCAACTACAGAGACGACCATGCAATAAAAAAGTTTTGGATGCCTTCGTGTCCCATAGTAGTCGATCGCATGTTTCGCGCCAAGAATTAGAGTTCCTGTGTTTTACTTGCCAATTATCGATTCCAAGCAACCACTGCCACCTAGATTGCAAAGTTAGAACCTGCGCGAGTGCCAAACGATCGATCGGGCCCACAAACCGTGTGATTATCAAAGTGCAGTAGTTGCTCGAGAGATGGAGTTAGGTACATTTCGCTGATGATATCTCCAACTAAATTCTATGAACGGTAGGGTGATCTGGTTGTGGGTGGGTAAGGATGGCTGAATGCTGTTAAAGGTGTTGCAATGACCCTCCGCCCCAAGCTTAGTGATATTATTGCGTGTGGTGTTGTTACTTCAACAGCATTCAACATTTCGGGTTGTTTGGAAGGACTACACACCCAGAAAGAGCTACGGGATTTTGTTTCACAATTCCATGGTGATAACGATTTGTTTTTTCAGCGAAATCCTCCAAAATCGTGAACATTAGGTTGCATGAGAAATCTACTGAAACGAATTTGGAATATACCTACATATGCCTGTGAATGATTTTTTTCGATTATCCGAAAGAGCTATAAATTCGTGACATGGTTGTTTCAAAAAATTTTGAACGGTTGAAAAATGTTTGAAACTGCGTTGGCAGTTGTGCTGTCAAAATAAACATGGTACCAACATGCCAAATTTGAATTTCTAAACCTAACCTGACCTTTAAGTCCTGACTTCATCATGGTTGTAGCAAGAAATAAAACTTTTAGTGTATAGCGTAGTTTAGAAGTGAATATATCATTTCGAAGAATGAAAAAACCATGAATTCGACAAAGGATTCAAAGAACATAGTTAACCAGACATTCAACTCCAATCTATGTATATTTTTAATTGAATATCCTTTTTTTCCTTTTTTATGTATCATTCATTGGTACTTCTTATTACCAGTGGACTAGTTACATAATAGTGTACCTAAATAATGGTTATTATTTCAAAAGTTGTGAATTGTTTCGGATTTGTTATTTGTATACCATGGTGACCTATTTCAATGGGATATTTCAATTATGGGAATATTATAACTGAGATTAGAACGTTAACGTAACATTTCCTGTTTTACTCTTGAGTTTGCGAACCATGTGATCGATCGATTTTGGAGAACTTTTTCTTTAATTTTATTTCATTAATGACCATTGGACACGTGCTGGCCCAATGAGATGGGAAAAGCGTGCACAAACAGACGAGATGTGTGCCGTATAGCTTTCGTGCTGCTACACGTTCACCATCACATCGATTTCAATTATTTTTACTGATAATACTGTTGTGGTACCAATGAAGATAGAACGAAAGATATCAAAAGGAAAATATCACGTTAGTGATCTCATAACGGAAGTAATTCATCGACAATAACATTTTACTTCAATATAGATAGTGTTACAATGATATCAGTTCAAATTGGTATATTCTTGTATACCTCTGTGTATTTTCATAATTTGCAACTCAACAATATGGGCATTAGTCATAAGTTGAAAGAAAAAACTATTGGAGGAGTATTTTAGTACACATTTTATCCACGATTATCAACTTGATGTGAAAACAGTTTCAATTGATACCAATTCATAGTGTTTTAAAAATCATTCATTTTTTTTTAATCGAATGGAAATAGCTTAGTGCGTTCTTTACAAGCCTGTAGAGTCCATATCAATGATATCAACTTCAGAACGATAGCAACATAAGAAGTTTATGATAATTCATTTGAAATTTATGAAGAGTAGAAGGAATAGGGAATGGGAGACAACGGAGCCGAAGAACTGAGGATCTGAGGAGCTCCGCTGTTTCTACCGTTGTATTCCGAAACCCTCAGCTCCTCAGATCCTCAGTTCCTCGGCTCCGTTGTCTCCCATTTCCTATTCCTTCTACTAAGAAGATCCCAAATACCCATTTTTCAATGATTTCGCAATTCCATTAAAAACATTTCCAGTGTTATTTCATTTTTGAGAATGACAACCTGGCACCAGATTGGTTACTTAGAAATTGCTTGGATCAACCCGATACATCTGTCCATTTATTTTGTGCCACTTCATCTCATACCAATTTTATATTTCAATAAGCAGTTTTCTGCTGAATTGATAATCATTCGTTAGTTGTGCTTGTCTAAATAATATGAAGCATCACCCTTCCTTTCCATCTTCAAAGCGTCCAACAACAGAGTAGCAAGTAGTTCGAGGTTGGCACAGACCTTGCCTTAACGGAGACCACCTTAGCCCCGACAGGGAAATTTTCCCTGATGTAGATGGGACCGTATATGGTGTGGTCCCACACTGGGGGATTGTTAGCACGGTCCACAACGTCAATCTGGACTTCCACGGATCGGGAGAGGGGAGGGTAGCCTTTGTCTTGGGCGGTGGCTTCTAGCTTGTAGGTCTCGCGCTGCGCAGACGCGTAGAAGAAACAGTACACCAACATTACGCATCGAAGGGGTGACAGAGATCAGAGAGGGCTCCGGATCGCTCGTCACTTCCGGAACGGCTGTTGCAGCAACAGGATGCTGGTTAGCTTGCTCCAACAGGTTCGGGTTGTGGGTGTCTTCAGATGGGATGCTGCAGCCACCAGTTTCGGAGGGGGGGATAGATGTAGAGGCACTATCGAAGTTCGTCAGATGGTGGTCGACTTGAATTCTTGTAATTTAAATCGCTTAGAAAATCTCGAGAATGCAAAATTACATTTTTATCAAGAGAATGCTCCAATCTTTTAGATTGTATATGCTATATATCAGTTTTGAACATGATATTTTGGGAAAGGAAAGATTCTTCTGATGAGGAGTTTTCTGTAGAAACTTCAGTATATCTATCAAATCTGGACAAACTTGACTTCAATTCAGTTATCTTTGACTCTGCATATCAATTACTTTCCAATCCAAAACAATTTGAAAAATGTTATTTCTAGTGAAAACTTGACTGACATTTGAACCTGTCGCTACAATAGATAGTGGATTCGTGTGGAAACTCTATAGATATGGAAGCCTTTCGGTACCAGTGAGCCAAGCTTAGATCCTACACAAATTGAATTTGTGAATAAATACTCAATGGTCCTAGAGTGTTTAGAAAACAACATCCCAAAAGGAGGTAGGGAAAACTTAGTAAACTGATTTAGGAAAATGCTGCAATTGATGAAGTAGGTGATGGAACTCAAAAAACTCAACTAACTGGATATATCTTCAGACGATTACGTGTCGAATGTTGTATCAATTGAATATGAAGAACTTGCAAAATATGTAATCTAATGTCAGTTTCAGCTCTGAGAGCAAACGAATTTGATCACCCCGTCAAGAGAATGATAAAACAATTTTCAGATGAAAGTAGACCAATGGTAAATGGTTTATCTTGATAAATACTAATCTGACACTCATGATATCGTTCAATACGCATGGGTAGATAATCGAAGAAAAAGTGAGACACTATTTCACAACCGATTAGTTTTGCTTGAGAATATTCATTTGCATCTTCAATAATAGGATAATAAGGGCATTTCCTTTTCATATTTTAATGAATTGTGCAATAAGGCACTGGCTGATATACATTCAGGAAAGCATCGGGATAAACCTTATGGGTGATCCAGAAACTTGTACTGAAAATATAATTGAATCCGGCTAAAATAAAACATGATGTTGATCGGGACAGTTAGCAAGTGACGGGTTCCCCACTCAAACTAACTTCAGTCGACTCTAGATAGACTATAACAAGCGATCGCAACCTCGAAGGATCGAACGCGAATGACTCTCGACGAACCGACAGCGCAACTACATCTCTCCCCTCCCTTCCGAGGCTCGAGCAACAGGTGCGTTCGGGAAGCGACGACCCATCAAGGAGCGCGTCACAAAACGGGGTGGCAGGGCAGGAGAGTACCGTGGGCGTACGCTCGAGCCCAGTCGCCCGCAAAAGAGAAACGGGCGCGAAATCGGACGGTGGTGGTGGTCTGGTAGCGCTTGGACTTCCTAGGGCGGACCTCCGTCCCGGGCCTTTCCCCCTCGCGACCCCTTCCCACCCTCGGGCCGCAGGACGATGGTCGCGCCGCCGCCGGCAGCCGCCCATACCAACCTTGCCTTCACAGAAGTCACTACAGTGCCCACTGTGACATTTTCTCGGATGTGAATGGGGCCGTACGCAGGCTCGTCCCACAGCGGTGGCTTATTGTTTCTATCGACGACATCTAACTCGATGTCAACGTCCGCGTAGGATGGTGGGAAGCCTCGGTCGGAAGCGCGCACGCGCAGACGGTACCTGTCTCGCTATATGCAAAACACGAGCACGGTGAGGTCAGGTACATGGGACAAACCAAAGAGAACACATTCAGTCAACGGAACGGGCGGAAAACTGAACCAAAACATACAGGACGGTAACTCAGTCACACAACATAACAAATCAAGAGCAAATAATGGAGGACGCCCGGTAAAAAAGTAACGAGAGCTCGTTTGCCTGCTTCTCTTCTAGTTGCTGACGACTGCGCCACGTCAAGACATCCACTGGAATCAAATTTGGTGCAATGTATCTCCATCACCCATCGTTCTTCAACTGCACGAGGGAATTGAGAGACATCATGATCTCGACATATCTTGGTTAGAAGGATTTTTAAACCATATTGCGTAGATTTATCACTGCAATGAACATTCCTTGCAACACGGAAGTCATCGAATACAATTTGACGTACACATAGCTGTAACAGAAACTTGAAGCAGAAAGATGTCTTGACTCATGGGCCACAGCCACTAAGTGATCATTGTCGACAGCAATTGGTTGAGATCAAAGTAAACGAGTCTCAAGGCTTTCCTCTTCTGTGCGGTATCAATATTGTTCCTTTCAAGTATCATCATTGGACTGTGTTTTGGCTACATAGCAACGCATTCCACTCCTGAAAGAGAATATTATTATCTGATACATTTTGGTAGATACACTCGTAGTGATCTTCCATCCTCATCCCCAGAATTCGATAGTCTACAACTCTGCATCATACTGCTGGTGAACTAAACCGAATGGTTGGTCGTTTTGAATAAATTGCTTTCTATATTGAAACACTAATTGTGTTTTTTTGCTTCAATATTTTCTGATTTTAGACTCAGAAGGTGACCAAACGAAACCATAATTTATTTACATAAAATCATCCTACAGTATTGGTACCAGTGCAACATGTTGAACACCCAATTATTTGTACACCAATCACTTTTAGTTAAAGAAACAAAATTCAAAAAAACGAAAAGACCAAATGAAAATAGCATGTGCTTCTGCAATTCCGCCGAAACACAGTCCATATAGAAACAATTGGTGGCAATAAAGATGAGAAATCAATTGATAGCATAACGTTTAATGCGGCTGTTAAAATCTACAGCCTACAGGCTTACTGTGCTTTATATTAATCGAGATAATGTATTGGCACCAATTTCTACTTACTGAGTAACATCCCTGTTTCCATGGACGGAGGTAAAGATGAACAACAGAAAGAAGTGCAATTAAATAAAAATAAATAAATCATCAGAAAAAAAAAACACTCGTCAGTGGGCCATAAGAAGTCAGATAATCCATTCAACTTGTGAACCACATTTCTCAAAAAATCCGTACTCGGATTCAAGATATAAATCATCTGATGAGATCATTGTACAGACTAGAAACTTAAATGAAACTCCTTGAACTTCCGACAGGTATCTACCGACAGTTACGATTTGATTGTAATATTTTATCATACATATAACAGTATGGAATCGTTAGTTGATGATTTAAATGAAACGTTCTCAATGATATGGCAAGGTATCATCATAAATGGCCGTACATGATTATTACAATCATATTATATCCGCATGACATTAGTAGAAAGTGCAAAACAGCGTTTTTTCTTCAATATAATATCATTTACCACAGTTTAGAATTCACGACTCCTTGTATCAATTTTTAGAGAATAAGGATTTTATCCTCAACGAAGCCTATCATGGGAAAAATTATTGATTGCTCTGACTTCAGTGATTTTTTCAATTCTGCAATAAAAGTAATAATGTATTTATATAACATCATGCCATAGTTGACTAAACAGATACACAACTGACAATATCTTTCATTTTTTGGATGAGGCCAGCTGACGAGTAGTTTAGATAACCATATTCGTAAAAAAAAGTCTAAGCAGGCAAGTCATGCAAAAAAGTTTCGAAAAACTTGTGAGGGCAGGGCGGGAGCAAGGATGTGCAAAAAGTCTTCCTTTGTAAACGACCTCCAAAAACCGATGGACGTTACACGAGTAATTTTTGTTAGTACGCCGCCCCATACACAGGTTAAAAAAATGTCACAATGTCTCGAAGTGCCGCATCGGACCACGTTGCCCCACACCCCTCGGGTTTCAAAAACCGTCGGTCCATGCGGCACCTCCGATGACCAAAATCGTTAACGAATCGCATTAGTATGAAACACCTGCAAAAAATCACACAAAAATCACATCACAGGCTCAAAAATCGTATTCGTCGAGAGGTAAAACTCCGCTGCTCGGGAGGGAAAAAATCCGTTGTGACGGCGGCCAAAAAGTTGAGTCGCTGGACTAGCATCTGCTATCAAAAATAAAACAGCGCTCCTTGCTACTCCAAAATATAGTAAAAGGGTAACTGAGTATGTGCTGTGCTCGATAACAATACATATAACGACAATTGATTCAAACATTGTCAAACAATCTGCACGAGTGCTCTCTACCTTGCTTCACTCTTTGTTGCATCGTTCGGGAATTTTCAAAAGTCTACCGAACCAAAATGATTTTTGTTTTACAAATAATAACAATTATATTGAAATGTTGATAGAAATAACAAATAGAAGAACTCATTTTGAAATAAGAAGTATATATGTATCTAAGAATTTATGTAGTGATTAGGAAGTGGTATCATCTAAAATTTTCACAGATAGACAGTGTTTTAACTGAGAAATTCAACTGTTGAATAACAGTTTAATACATTGTGAACTCAAACGCTTCTCAGCTATGACGTCAGTGTCTTCTATTAACACATTGAGCGCCATACCAGATTACCAGACACTGTGCTCATCACCTAGTTTCTCATAACCCAAAAGTATACCCAGAAATAAATTCCATATCAAATGATAGTCTCAGTGTTAGAGGTTACAAATTTCAGCAAATAAAATTCTCCTAACAATGTTTCGGAATGAAGTAGGTGAGCCAACACGTGATATCTGTTCTTTGATGAAATCGCCTTGCATTGTTTCGAGCATCGGTGTATACCAAAAATAAAAAAGTCCAACACAAAGTACGACGAAGTACTGAAGTAAACAAGTTTTATGCAAGGTGTGCCGTACAAAATAACTCATCGATAAATACAGATTAGTGCGGCCAGACTGGCCGTAGCAACTGAAAGTAAGGTGCGCTGAAAATGATGAACAAAGAAGCGGCTATATCCAGTCGTACCTAGTCAAGTCGTCATCGTAGTCGCCTATAGGAAAACAGCTGAAACGCCCAAGTCACCCATTCGCGCGCCTCTCACGCTCTACAAAGCTTCGTACAGACCTGAACATTACGCCGAACAACAAGCAGAACCACGAACCGAACGGCAATCAGAACACTAATTTGGATAGGCCGGGGCTACGAACGTGTTCGCAAACATGTTCGCAAATCCTGACCATTCGCCAAACGGTTCGCAGTGATCCCATCAATTGTCGGTTTTTTCTCCGACATCAAAGGAAATGCTCGCGAATGTGTTTGTAGGTTTGGATGGGTTCATACAAAACGGCGAACCGAAATTTGTTAGTGAGCCTCAGTCAATCAAGTGAATGTTTAGCTTGTCTCCATTTTGAGTTTTTTATGTTTGTTTACTCACAGCTTGAAACTTTACTAAATATTTAGGAGCTTTATTCATATACGTAGGTAGGTCACGTCATAAGTTAATCAATTGAACACATTAATTACTAGACTACTGACTAGAAACCCAAAAAACTAATTTAGATTATAGTCCAAACACAGATAACACCTTCTAACTGTCGAATTCAAAACACATCTTAACATATCAGGTGTAATGCTCTCGAACGCTTCAAGAACTAGTCTCCTTAGCTGATCTTCAGGTTCAAAAACACGGAGGAAAACATAATTCTGACGAACGAGGGGGTCACGAAACTGTTGAATGTGTACCTATCCATTTATCCGGAAATCTGTTCGATAGATACTCGCGCATGATTAGGGCATTGTGCGCAGGCGCACCATCCTGCTGAAACCAATAGTTTCTAACCTTTATTTTGACATTTTCTCAGTGCCATCATTGCACCGCATACTATACCAAAACGTTCTGACTTTAATAAAAAAATATCTGATTAAAATATTGCATAATCATATTGTGTTATACATCGTTGTATTCTTGATGGAATATTCTATTCAATACATAGTATATTTCTTTTACGGCCCATATAAAAAAATAAAGTTGATGATGGTTTCTCAGAAACGAAACGTCATACGGAAAATCTCTCAACGATGGTTTGTAGAGCTTGAAAAGTGGCAATGAGTAAGTATCTTTCGTTTTTTTTTGAATAAAGTCAGAAACAAATAAAAACCAAATCGTTAAATTTCGGTTTTTCAGGCATATCTCCGGAACTACTCAGAATTTTGAAACATTCTAAACGGCATATTGTTTGGCTTGGAAATGGGCAGCTTTTCCCTAACCTAACCATCTCCGTTTCTCTTATGGTTTCCCAGATCCCATGATAGACAATAACCTTATCTTGGACTACACTGTGTCCGCTGCTGCTTCTGCTGCTACACTTTTTTCCACCTTGAACTACCTGCTATATTTTTTGTCACTCTACTGAAAACAATTATGGAAACCGCACAAACGCTCCGTTTGCTGTTCGAATCGTCGAATTCAAAAAGGACATTCGCCGTACTGTTTGCCGTTTGACTCGTGGTTCTGCTTTTTTTTTGAGGCATCGACTACTAACTATGGTCATTGTTGTTCGTCGTAATGTTCAGGCGGGTACAAAGCTTGATGTTCAGGTCTCCAGTACGAAGCTGAACCTTCGCCGCTGGTTACTTACGTCCAGGGGCTTCTTGAGGACTATCCAGCCCGACTCGGGCTGGATCTCGAAGTACTCGAGGTCTGCGGGATTGGATCCGGCGTTGAGGGTGTACACAATGGCGCCGTTGTTGTCGGCGTCCTCGTCCGAAGCGGATACCCGCAGGATGTTCGTCCCGATGCTGGCGTCCTGCTTGACGTTCTCCACGTATTTCTTGGGATGAAAAAGAAAACGCATCATCGATGTGGCCACGGCCGATAAAAACTCACAGGTTGATGACATAAACTACGCTACTACACTAATTACGTTGCACCCCAAAATTATGCCCCTGTTTTGAATAATTTGAATTTTGTTTGAACTGTTCGCTAGCTCAGTCCTTCAGCAATAATCTCGTACTTCTTCGATATATGAAGTTTTTTCATAAAATTGCTACAGGATGTTACTCGAAACTGTGCAAAATTTCGGAATTTTCGAAAGGATCCCAAATGAAGAAAAACAGTTATTTTTCAACTTTAAAAGCAGAGGCATGAAGATGATCTTATCACCTTGAGCCATTTCCAGAATTGTCGAAACAAAAGTATCACCAACAAAGAGACTGCAAAAAATTTCTGACCCCTCCCCCCCAAAAATAAATTTTAGGCGGCGAATTTTTGCTGGCTAAACGGTCAGATATATCGGGAAACAGATTTTACCTGACCCCTTGGGGTACTTTGGGTACGGATGAAGCGGAAGGAGATTTTTGGGGATTTTTAAGTTTCGTACGAAACTACTAAGAATCGCCCAAACTTGAGTACTCCAAGTATCATAGTTTGATGTACAAGGCGAAGACATTTTTTTTTTTTTCAGAAACCATAAAAAATGTCATAGGCGTACGTTTAATTTTTCTTGGGTCTAAAAAATGTTATTGTTTCAAAAAAACCAAAACATGATGGAAGACTTTGTATAGGGAGTGAGAAGTTACTCTGAAATTTTGTTGTATTCTGATTTTTTTTTCTCAAATGGCAACACTGTAATTTCCATTGAATCCGGAGTGAAATGACACTCGTAATAATTTATAATCAAGGATGAAGAAAAAATTACCTAGATCTACGAAAAATACATATATTTCATCTCTCTCTAACACGTGGGCTCTTATGCGGCTTTCAAATGGCAACACTGCAATTTATGTAGAATCTCGGGAGAAATGACAAACGTAATAATTATAATCGGGGATTGAGAAAAAATTACCTAGATCTACGGAAAAATTATCTTTCATCTTTATTTTCATAAAAACGAAATTTTCAGCCTGTTCAAATAGTTATATCATCAGCAAAGGTTAGAAGTAAATATTACCTCAATTCAATAATATATATTTCTTCAACTCGAATTGCTTCAATAGAATTTTCTGAAAAACTTGTCCTAAAGTATGATCAATGTTTTTAATATGTAATGTTTTTACAGAATATTAACTTGATTCTGCATTGAAGTTTTATTCGAGAATTACAATTTGTTAGGTTGAAAATTGTTGAAAAGTATTTTTTTAAAAGTGTTTTTAAACGTGTTTTCAACTGCCAACTTAGTTGCGAATCAACCCTCAAAGTCTCATTGAGACTTGTATGAGTAAGGAAGACGGGGACCTTAGCTTTTTAAGTGTCATCCTAAGCACTACTCGGCTGGCTATCGTTGAGTGTCCGAAGGATTGAAATCTAGATACCACTCTAGACTATAAGCCAGCGATTCAACGCACTCGACCACCAGCCCAGTTAGGCAGGTTGAGTTATTCATAATGTTAGAGAACCCACTTAACGATTTCAGCATGAAAACAACATTACTTCGAACAAATAATATGTCGTCTACTTGAACTTGCTTGAACCTTTGCTCACTATATTATGTTTTCACTTAGAATCACCATATTCTCATTGTATCAAATTTCCCATTACGAGCAGTCGATGAGCATGGTGGAAGAATATACATGTGAAATTATTAATTTCTGAGTATATGAATGAACATATGTGTATATACTTATTCAAATGAAATGTAGTCATGATAGAACACCATGCCCAATTGATTTATCGATTCATTTTATTCGATTGAGATAAGATTCAACCCAGTTGTTGATTCCTCCATGCATATCCATCCCGATTCGCAATGCACTCACCTGCCTGTCGAACAATGGCGGATTGTCGTTGACGTCAGTGATCTCCACGGTAAAGGAACAAACCCCCTCCAAGGAGGGTTCCCCCTGGTCGGTGGCCTTGACGGTGACCGACACGAATTTGCCGTCGTCGCCCTCCCTGTCAAACACCTTGTTGGTGGACACTTCACCCGTCTCCTCGTCCACCGTGAACTTGGTGCCCTTCTGGTTGGGCTGCTGCACGATCGAGTACTTCACCTGGCCGTTGACGCCCTTGTCTTCGTCGGTCGCGTGGACTTTGATGACGGGGGAGCCGTTCGGGGCGCCTTCTTCCACCTTGGAAGAATGAACGGAGTTATTCATTTATATCATTTTGTCGCCTACGGCATATTAAAATTTCCTCGCCTATTTGTACTGAAGTGCTTGCTGTATGTTACAACATTGGAAAAGTCAAAACAAACTCTCACTACCATGAATATCCCACTAGAAACAGAAACTTTTTAAGCATTCCATCACATGAAACTGCTAAATTTGAAAGGTGCCCTACTTATCAAGGAATTATGTTTTACAATCATTTGCCAGAAAGCATCCAACAGCTTGACGTGAATTCATTCAAGAATAAAGGTAAGTCAAATGCTACTACAGCATAGGAGATTTTATGACAGATAGGGAACTAGGTTAAAGCTAGCATACCACATTTTGGTAAATTGAATTTTTTGTTCCATTATCTGTGAATTTTAATATGATTATCTTATATCATGTGCACTATTTCGATAAATTATTGATTCCCTGATATAATTTGATAGATCATTGTTTTCAACATAGTCTAAACTCTAAAGGTTGATTATGTACTGTTATTATAATATCTCCATACCAGGTAGGTTGTTCACTCGACGAAATTCGCCAGCTTTTCAAGTGTTTTTGATCTTACGTACCGGTATAACTATATGGTAGGTTTCGGCTAATCAGAAAATTGGCTATATTCAAGGGAGATATTTATAAAATGCAACAAAAAATTTCCTTATACTCTGAAGGTGAATTATATAGGTAGGTATTAATAATTTGTGCTAGATCTTCCAAATGTATGATTAATTGATATTAGAAAAATCTGACTCAACGGTATCTCCACTTTGCCAAGCTGTAGCCAAATCAACCGAGCTGACAACTGACCTTGGGGTAGTAGGTGCCACAGTCCTTGAAGATGGGCTTGTTGTCGTTCACATCCGTTATGAAGACCACCACAACAGCCGTGCTGGTGTGGATAGTAGCGTCACCATTGACGCAGCACGCCCCATCATCCATAGCCGTCACATTCAGCTCGTACTTGTCCCTGTCCAGCGTGATGGCCTTGTTGTGCAGCCGGATCACTCCGGTGATCTCCTCGATCACAAACTGCCCCGAGCTTGTACCACCACCAACGAAGCCAAAGCGCACGTTGTCGCCATCTTTGTCAGATGCCACCACCGTCGTCACCAGCGTATTTGCGCCTGCGTTCTCGTCCACGTTGGGCGTGTACACCTGTAACAAAATCACCTTGTATTTGATTCTGTTCAGTAGTTCCATTTCGGCTGTATAGGGAAAATATTGTATCGTATATTCAACGAAAGCGCGACGCTGGTGACCTCGGAATTTTGGGTACCTACATAAAAAGCTTAAGCCTAAGTTTGCGCATGCCCAAAATTCATCGTTTCGCCGCCATTTTGAATTTGATTTCAATTTTTGAAAATAAGTAAATGTAAGCGTGTGTGGGGTTTAAGTTGAAAGAAGAAAGAATATTGTGTTTTTTGTATAAGAAATTGAAGATGTCAAATGGTGTATTCACGAAACTAGCGTTTCGACTTCGGCTTCTTGTTCTGGAGGCCAAAATACGTGAGTACCTCCAAAAATTATCCTTGGAATGCCTTATCATTATTCCTAGAATCTGGTTATGATAGATACTTGAACTGTGCTGAAGTTAGACAAAAAAGTAGAACATTACTTCAACCTAAAATTGGGTCACCGACAGAGAAAAAACTCTGAAACAAATGAGCATCGAACGACTTCTATTGAATAGCGTCCTCAACTTGGCAGACGTTATTTGGGACTTGAGTGAACAGACAATTATAATTCCAGACTATACTAGGTTTTCATTGAGAACTAGAAGTATTGCAAAAGTCATAGAAAAAATATTGGAAAAACGACTAGTGAATTTCACAAAAAAATACAAACGAACTGATTGCCGACCAGCAGTATGGTTTCCGAGAGGGAAAATCGACAGAAGATGCAATACAAGCCTTAACATCTCAAATATATGAAGCCCTAGACAAAAAAATTCCAATAATATGTATCTTTGTTGATCTATCAAAAGCATTTGATACGGTTAGTCATTGTAAACTCCTAAAAAAATTGGAAAATTGCGGTATACGAGGAAACACTTATGATTTATTCAAAAGTTATCTGAGTGATCGCGAACAGAGAGTCAGTATCGGCAATGATCTCAGCAGATCTGAAGTAGTGACTTTTGGAGTTCCTCAGGGAACCATACTTGGACCCATCCTCTTCACTATTTATTTAAATGAACTTTTGTTACTTCGAACGGAGGGAAAAGTATTGAGCTTTGCTGACGATACTGCGATTCTATACAGAGGCTCAAACTGGCAGCAATTGAAAATATCAGTAGAAGACGACTTTATGAAAATCGAGAGATGGTTCTCTCATAACAAACTCACAATAAATTTTAAAAAACCCAAATACCTACCCTTTGCTTCATATTCCAATGGATTACCAAATATGGGATCTCTGAAAATTGGCGATACATATAGTATTCCTGAAAGTCAATCCATCAAGTATTTAGGAATAACTATGGATAGGCATTTACGATGGGATTTGCACACAAAAAACACGGTTAGGAAGCTGAGAGGTACCCTTTCCAAATTCAAATATTTGAGAAACTTTCTGGATATGTGGCATTTAAGAACGCTATACTTCGCACTTGTTCAATCTCAAATTTCATATGGTATAATAGGGTGGGGAGGAGTGAATTATTGCTACCTTACAAATCTACATATCATTCAAAAATGGATACTGAAACTCATACTTAATAAAGGAAAAACTTACTCTAGTAAGAGTGTATACAAAGAAGCTGCTGTACTGGATAATCGCCAACTGTTTTGCCTGAGCATTATGAACGCTATTGAAAAAAGGAAATATCCATCTGGAACCAATTATTCACTCCCATAATACAAGAAACCGAGATAAACTCTTGAAAGGACCTCGTTGCGAAAAAACTAAAGGACAAAAAACGCTGAATACATAGCCCCTACACTCTATCAGTTATTGCCAGAAGAAATAAAAACAGTCAAAAATCCAAAAATATTCAAAAATAAAGTGAAAAAGTGGTGGTGGATAGGGAAAGATCATTTCTCCAAGATTTCATGAAATAATTATTATGTGTAACTTCCAAATGCTTCTATCTACTTGATATTAGTTCTTACATGAGTTTAATGACAACGAAACTGTCGCTACTGTGATATCCTTACCCGACTATGACTATTGCCCGATTATGATTTTCTTTTTTTTTTGCCGATTGTCATTTTCTCAACTCGATTGTGTTTTTCTTAACTCGATTGTGATTTTTTTTAACTCGACTGTGATTTTCAATCGATAGTGATTTTGTTAGTAACATGCTGTATGTATTTTAAACATTGTATCATCATTTTTGTAATTTTGTAAAATTTTAGTTTATAATAATTAGTTTCCTGGCTATATCACGTACAAGCGATACCTATGTTATTGCTTCTGTGATGCCCTTGTTTATTTATATTTTTTTAATGTACCCAAATTCTACTACTATGTACATTTGATAAATAAACTTTTTTATTATTATTATTATACAGTGAGGACCAAAAGTCCGTCGCCCCCCCTGTAACTTCTTTATTCTATATATTACAAAAAAAAATTAAATACATAAGTTGTAGGGTTTCATTCGATCTCCTTAATGGTTTAAGTTTCATTCATACAGAGTGTCTCAAAAAAGCACGGTGACTTAGAAGTTAATTTTTTTAAATGGAACACCCAGTATTTTATTTCATTTTTAGATTCTTCCTGAAGATCTGATTTCGTCGATCTATCATACTTGGGGTATAGCGCGAAAGATTACAGAGATATTGGGTGTGAAAAATCGAGATTTTTCAAGTTTAGGAATTTTTTGTGCCGAAACTATCCATTCTTGCTCAAAACGGCTTACATGTCCCTATCTCAACTTTTCATTTACTATCTACTGACATTTAATAGAAACAAATGGAGGGTGATGCAAAACTCAAAATTTTGAACCACCCGTATTTGTTTCAATTAGATATCAATCGATAGAAAATGGAAAGTTGAGATAGGGACATGTAAGCCGTTTTGAGCAAGAATGGATAGTTTCGGCACAAAAAATTCCTAAACTTGAAAAATCTCGATTTTTCACACCCAATATCTCTGTAATCTTTACAACTTATGTATTTAACATTTTTTTGTAATATGTAGAATAAAGAAGTTACAGGGGGGGGCGACGGACTTTTGGTCCTCACTGTATAATTTCTTCATCATTTATTAACAAAAGTCTCAGTTATGACACACCTGCTGCGAGAACTTGGGCTCCTCGTCGTTCTTGTTCTTGGTGTAGATGCGCACGGTGGCCTGGCCGGTCTTGGCCGGCTCCCCCTTGTCCTTGGCCGTCACCGAGAACTCGTAGTAGGCGTTGTTGTTGTCGGCGTCGAGTTGCTTGTTGTTGGAGATGATGCCGGTGGCGTCGACGCTGAAGTGGTCGTCGGACACCAGGTACTCGATCTCGGCGTTGGTGCCGCTGTCCGCGTCCATGGCTTTGACCTTGAGGATGCTGGTGCCCGATGGGAGGTCCTCGTCGACGTTGTGGGCTTGGTAGTCGGGCAGCTCGAATTTTGGGGCGTTGTCGTTGACATCGGTGACTCGTATCGTTAGCTGAGAGAAGACAATAGTTTTTTTTTTTTCATTATTCTGCTCATATTCTCTGGATGGGGAATTCTGCTTCGGACGATAATGAAGTAATTCTTATTAAATATCTTTCAGACTTATCATTCCAACCTTCTCCCGAAAAAACACATTTCAAATGCTTAAAAATGAAACTTGATGTGGGAATTTGAAATTTGAAGCACCTTGTTTCTATTCCATCATTTGGCAACATCGTCTGCAGATTCCATGAATAATTAAGGAACAAGTCCGTTACATTGATTAGGTGAACAAAGATAGCCATATTTCCATCAGGTTAGAACACATAACTTATACTACAAATAAGTTCTGTGGGTTAGAAATGTGTCATTCTGCTTATTTCTGCCTGTTCCATGCTTCTTAAAGGATATGCTACTCAGTTTTGAAGGTTATGTTTATATTTAACTTGTAGATTGGTTTTTGTTCGACAGAAATTTATGTTTAGACTGATTATTTTTTATATTAGCAGTTTGATTTCTGAATTATACAATGACATCAAATGTACATAATAAAAGTGTGGCAAAATGTGATGTATTGTTCTTTTGACCTACTAGGCGCTGTTGCCAATTTGTGAACTACAAATAAAGCAATTTAAAATTCAAAACCCCATATTTGAAAAAATAATTTTGATAGTTTCCGCAACGATTTCGAAAAATTCATGAATGAACTTGCATTTGCTGTAATAAGCCGAATTGAGGAATATTTTTCATTAAGTCTAGGGGAGACCGAGGCAAAGACTTCCTCTGAGGTTCGACTTCACATATCTTTTATCCAGTGACAACTATCAAATTGATGTTCTCCAAAAGTGTTATGAATGTATTCAATGGTAAAGGTAAGAAACCTATGCTTGGGTGAATAGGAACACAATAAGCCAACTGATGGCTGCAGTGCATAGCCTTCAAAATCTCGTCTGGTTATTCCGACAAAAGGCGGATTTAGCGGCAACCTCAAGAATTGAAATAGATGCCGATAGTATAAAAAACAAGAAAAAATTTTCAACATTTGCGACTCGACCATAAGAAATCGACAGGTCATTTTAATTTGATTCTGCCTTACGGTAATAGCCTTCGAATTATTTGAACGATTACATGCACATAATGTGTATGAAAGTGTGTGTTTGAAAAGTGTTTTTTATCTGCCAACTTAGTTGCATGAGTAAGGAAGACGGGGACCTTAGCTTAGTGTCATCCGAAGCACTACTCGGCTGGTTATCGTTGAGAGTCCGAATGATTGAAATCTAGGTACCAAGAATGTTCCTCCCGCTAAACGATACTATAGAAAAAAAATAATTTCCAATAGCCGCCGCGGGATTTGAACCCGGGCCCTCTAGACTATAAGCCAGCGATTCAACGCACTCGATCACCAGCCCAGTTAGGTATAGCGGTACTTTTAGGGGAATCATCTTACCATGAAGAATCTCATTGCCTTGGTCTTCCCTACTCCTGATTCATTTTTTCAGAACATGAGCAATATTTCAACACTACTATTGGAATAGCAGAAGAAATCCACACTGAGGCTTCTCACATTATGAAAAAAAAATGACTTCTGAGAACTATCCTGAAGAATCTAATAGTGACGATAAAGTAAGCAAATATCTCTGGGCAAAAGAATATAACCTTGATAAAATGATACAACTTATTTACGATTAGCGGCACATCATGGTATGTCCACTAAAAACTTAAAAATAATCCTAGTAAACCAAAGTGACAACAACGCAACAAAATGAGATATTAATTTTTGAACGATATTAATTCACCAAGAAACATCAAAGATGTTTAAGAAGGGAGACTATGACGAACTTTTAAAACATCTTAGATGTTTTTTGGTGGATTGTTGGCGTTCGAGACTAAGTATCTCATTTTGTTTGCGATACTTTTGTCAATTCGTGGCTTTTTCTTTTGTAAAGTGATATTTTTGATGAATGATAGAGCTGGAAAAAATGACAAACAACCTGCCATTCATACCAATTTTAATCTTTTAGCGTATATTATCTCACCTCTACCGACGTGGAGAATCCACCAGAGTCTTCTGTAGCAGTCACAACAAGCGAGTATACGTGAGGCTGTCGCAAATCTTCAAAATCCAGTTCTTTCGCCAATTTGACAATTCCAGACGTGGGGCCGATGTTGAAGGTACCTGCTCCTTGACCTTGTGCCTTGAGGGTGTATCGTATTTCGCGATCAGCAAACGATTTTGCTTTCACGGAAATTATGCTGGAAACCGTGAGTAGGTTATAATGAATGATTGATGCAGATTGTAATGGAGTTTCGAAGTGCGACGTTCATGTTATGAATAAAATAACGCGTGTATTATGTACACCGTCTGGTTGTTTATTGAGTAAGTCACTTCGAGCTCCGTAGAAAAATTTTCCATTACCATAATTGGATGTGAATTTATTGGTTGAATGAAAATATGAAATATGCACCTACTGATGGAAACTGATGCATAAATTGTGAATTCTACTTACTCCGAGTCTTTTTTCTGATTTTCTGGAATTTCTGCTTCATAGCTGGGCATGTAGAATTGTGGGGCTCGCTTTCCACCAACTATCGATAATCTCTCTTCTGGAGTACTTTGGAACCGCCTGTCGTCTACCCGACCATTTTGATCTTCAGCTTTGACGTAGAGTACGTACTCCATGTCTAGTTGGAACAGGTCCGTACCTCTGGTTCTGACAACTCCAGATCTCTCGTCTACTTCGAACCTCCCTATTAATCAGATAAAATTTGCATATCAGATGATTTTTTCAATCAGAGAACTGTTTGTGGAAATAAGGTCGCCATGAAAACAACTGACTGCCTAGAAAGAAGATGCATTTCAGAAATCTTGCTGGTTTCAAAACAGTATCTCAATAATAAATGATTGATTTAATTTGAATATTCATTATACTATTGGTTTGGAAATATATCACTTATATCTATCGACATACAAGGATGGGATTATCATGATTTCAGTAAGATAATCTATAACCCATATGACAAGTGTGTCCATGGATTATGCTTACAGTTTTTGTAGCATCACTGATCTATCTTCATTATTTGCACTGACAATTGATATTTTGTTCATTAATGCATTGAAAAAATACAACTGGTACAAGTTAGGTTGGATGCGATCTCCACTGAATCTATCCAATCTTCAATATATTCGATTCCACTGGATTGACGCGATTTCTTATCGAAAGCAACAATCTGTAGCTACATCAGAGCAGGTACAGTAAATATGTTCTATCATCTCATCATATCCTATATGGACTATTTTTTCCATTTTAACCAGATGCTGCTATTGATATCTAATAAATACTTCAATTGCATTTTGCATTCCAGGAATCCAAACCAGAAAAAGATTGGTACCTAAGCGGTAAAAGTGATCGAAACCTTTGGTTTTCAAGAATTGATGAAACTACAAGTCTACTTCACCAATAACTTCTGAGTATTCATTTATTCACTGAAGTTTATACAAGACAATCATCATTCTCAGCTGCGTTTGTTGCTTTGGAAACGTTTTCCCTGTTGGGATTCCTAAGAAATACAAATCTAATTCTTCAGCATCATTCAAAATGCTTATATTATCATTCACTATATATTGATCATCACTAGCGACCTACTCCTGATATTCAAAGTATATATTGTAACCATCCTTGTTCAGCGTATTCATTGTCAAAACAGCATACTTTCTACTGCATAAATCATGTCCCTAATGTTTTCAAACTAAAACCACGGAGAATTTTGGCTCTAGATTCGACATTTCAACGGTATTTGATCGATTTTGCCATCAATATTCTCTTGAAAATCTCCCCTCATATGGTTTGCCGTGACAAATATGTCTTTTACTATCAAATTTCCTCCCGAATGCATCACTCCACGTAACACTTGAATGCATCTCACAGGGTTTTCTTTCGAGCAGGTAGTGAAAAGATGAAAAAAGGATAATGGCGATGAACGATGAGGAAACTCTGGGGAGACCTACCTCCGGTCCGATCTCTGACGATGAAATAGTGGATGTTGTGATCGGTGTCGGGATCTCTAGCCTGCAGGGTGAAAACGGGCGTGTTGGGCGGTGCGTTCAGCTGGACCACAGCCTGCATGGGCAGCGGGCGGTTGATGAAGTAGGGCGGTTCGTCGTTCACATCGCGCACGTGGATGATCACGCGCTGATTGTCGGTGTCTGAAGAAAATGTGACGTCATTGAAATCAAAAGTTTTCAGAAGATTCCAGATAGCTACGCTCAAGTACAAAATATTTGGTTATAGCAACCAAATGGTTTGTTATAGTAACATAATGGTTTGTAACTATAACAAAATGGTTTGCTATAGTAACAGAATGGTTTGTTATGATAACAAAATGTTTTCTTATAGCAATATTTGATTATAGCAAACAAATGGTTTGTTATAGTAACAGAATGGTTTGTAATAGTAACAAAATGGTTTGTTATGGCAATAAAATGGTTTGTTATTTCAACGCAATAGTTCATAACTTCTCAACTAGAGGTTCAAAATATCTTCTTATAGCAACCAAATGGTTTGTTATAGTAGCAGAATAGTTTGTTATAATAACAAAATGGTTTGTTAATTCAACAACATAATTCATTTTTCGCAACTAGAGGTTTTGTTCATACAAAGAATCACTATTCCATCCTAACAAAGCCAACTGTCTACTTACATTTCAGTCCTATGGAGGCAGCACGAAAAAGAAAGTTTCAATGAGATCAGATTCATATCAATTCATATACGTTGAGGTTGGTGTTCGTTTCGTTTCTCAGGATAGATAGATAAGATGATTGGATTTTCTCACGACCTCTCTGAGTAGTCTCCCAAATATTTAAAATTTTTGAAGGATTTCAGAGTTGAAAGTACTAGGTTCTTGGTCTATTCCTGTAGAATACCAACCTCACGTATAAATTATATCACGAGGTATGTGATGGCTTGAAAATATTTGTGTGAATATAAAAATCAATATTTTTTGTCAAGTCGAGCACCTGCATATTTTTCATGTAAATATTCCATTCATTCACAGAGTTAACCATTGAGATATTCAAATGGATACTCAAGATGGAAAAATTAGTAAATTCAGGTATTATATATATTCACCAATATGTAGGTACTTTCTCAATCCAATGACCTAATAAAAAAATCATAAAATTATGAGGTGCCATCTAAAGAACTGGATCAAAGAATGGGTCTAAAATATATCTCCTCAAAAAACGTATTTTCAAAGAAGCGAATCATAATAATATGTGACTGATATTCTGCTTCATTTTCGAATCCGGAAAAAAATATATCGAAACAATTTCTCATTCGTTTGATATTCCTGCAGATAATCTGTTGAAAATTACCGATAACTAGTACCTAATGGTGCACTCATGAATTCAATAGGTACATATCGAATGCATACTTTCAATACAGTAATTGCTCATCATACATATTGTATACCTACTGATAACTCAATCCATAGGGAAAACCAATCATTTGTATTGTATGTAAATACAAGTGAATCTAGGTGTGCTTGTCACAACAATGGTAGTACATTATTTATTCAATAATTTGCTAGTGGGTGAAGAGTATATCGGTGATACAGTTATATAGATAAATAAAAGTAATATCAGATAATTCCTGATATTATATCTACTCTACTCAATGTCAAATCTATCAGTATAACATTAAAAGTTGGAGCCAATCATGACATATAGTCGATAAAAAAATATTCTAGCGGACTGAATCAAATCAAAATAAGGATTTGAATTTATGTTCCAGAAAATGGAGTGTAAACTTTTTGAAATTAGAAGTGAAATCAGATACTTTTTGTACACGGAATATATTCAATCTAGTCAATAGTGTTTTAGTAAAATTATTAAACCATTGCGACAATTTGAAAGTGGTTCAATAAAAAATATATGGAATCGATAAATGAAAATTAATCTTCAATAAAAACTGTTGAAAAAATGACGATAATTTTCTCGTTGAAATCGATAACCTCATCTCTCTCCTGAAATATGAAATAATATAGTATATCATATTCTTTCAGCGAGCTTATCATCATTTCACTGTACCCATATTTTAAGAAATAAATGGAAAAATACTTTCTCAACGGTTTCAGATCGATTGTACCTGAACCTTTATTATTCTTATTGTTCTGATGTCGTTCCGCAACTTCTTCTTCCAATACACTCAGCTCATTTCCTGAATTTATTCTCCTTTTGATGATAGTAAAATGCATACAATCGCTACGATACCGTTTTCATGAGCACCAGGACCGGTGGAATTTCCGGACTACATTATTCCTGCTGAAATATATTCGACATTATTTCCAATGGCTATACTGATATTAAAAAAGGTCTTTTCGAAATCACTAATTGAGTTAGCATCATAAAAATATCGACCAAGCAGATATTTTGTGCATGACCCTCAACCTATTTGATGTTCTGCAGTTCCAGCGAAGTTCTCGCAGTAGCAGAGCAACTATATATCACTCTCTGATTTGCCCATCTTTTTGAGGTGATACCTCAGAAGGCAGTGTCCAGGGAGGAATCGAGTCACCAGACTCAAGTATTTCTTGGCTGATGGTCGAGTGCGTTGAATTGCTGGCTTAAGCTCAATTTATAAACTCCGCTACCGTAGCTACAGTTGACGCTGCAGTTACTACGTATGTAGATGAAGTGTGCTAAAAATAAACATCTGTTCATAAACTTTGCAGCTGACGCAGTTGCCGTGGAATTTTTCCTCAATACATTTTGGAACGGCAGCGTCAACTGTAGCTACGGCAGCGGAGATTATAGATTGAGCCTTATATAATATATATATTTTTTCTATAGTATCGTACCTAGATTGCAATCATTCGGACTATCAACGATAACCAGCCGAGTAGTGCTTCGGATGACACTTAAAAAGCTTTGGTCCCCGTCTTCCTTACTCATACAAGTCTCAATGAGACTTTGAGGGTTGCTTTGCAACTAAGTTGGCGGTTAAAAACACTATTCAAACACTTTTTCCAGAAGACTCCCTGGTACAACTCGAGAAGCTTATAAGGTTTTCTTGGCGATAGGTTATCCTTCTCGCTTGTCTTTGTCCTGGCACTTTATTCCAGTGAGATTTCATTTCATCTGTTTCCATTGGACTTTGAAGAGTCCACAGAAGGGTTCTGGACCGGGAAATGATGTATTCGTACCTTCTTTGGCAAAGCAGTCTGCTTCTTTATTGCCTTCAACTCCCTTGTGACCTAGAACCCACATCAAAGTGACCTGGTTGTTCGCTGCCAGTTGTCTCATGGATTTTTAACAGTCCCAAGTCAGCTTAGACTCACTAGTGTATGACTTCAGGCTATGACTGCTGCTTATGGGATAATAATACGAATTACAATAAGCATGTCATTTCACAATGGATGCAAGGCCTCATACTCTTTTAATCCCATTATCCCATTAATTTGGATGGAAAGAAAAACAATCACACTGTTGGAAATTAGTTGTTACTTTCAACAACTCCTCATGACGTTAAAAAATTGTAGTCGAATTCAACAACAATTGTGTCTCAATTTCACTTCCAAAATTTTCGATGTAGTTGTTAAATCACTCAGTTATTGAATTCACTACTAATAATGTCAATACAACAGCAACAAGTTTGCATCAAATGAACAGATAAAATTCCTGTCCAAACAACTTGATATAATCTGTAACACAACAACAAATAATTGTAATTAGAACTTCAATAATGGTTATTGAAACATAGACAGTAGAACATCATCTAGTTGCTAATAGATTGATATTAAATCGCGGTTTTGTCGCACTCTGTTGACAAATTAACATCACCTAGTTTTACAATTTGCAACAGTTTGTGCTCGGTTACAAAGATATTTTAGTTCTGATCTCTTCGGATATATTCGTTACTTTTCGTTTGTCTTCTCACGAAAACCGATTCCTTAACAAGTCCCAACCCAAGTTTGCTCAGTTCTCTGCAGTCTGTTGCCGTTGTAGAGCATTAGAACGAATACATTAAAGCTTTTCCTCTCGTGTAGTCTAGATATAAAAATGGTAAGTACCTACATGGAGTAGATTGATGTTGACTCGCATGCACTTTTATTTACTCATGCCAATATTAATATGATTTTTGTTTTGATTCAGTTAAGAATATTTTTCCTGATCTAGAGCAACAAATAACAATTTTTTGTCGGAATAATTTCACAAGATTTTTTGAGAATTTTTCTTGGATTCTCTCTGTGATTATTGAAGTTTCGCTGCAAAAAAGTGAGTATAATTATATCAGTTTTAGATTCATATTTTAAAATTATTATTATGAAAGTTTTACTACTTCCCATACATATTTCATATTTTTTTACTATACTAAAGAAGATAACTGCAACATTCAGGTTAAAACTGTTGAAGTTGTGATGTGATTATTAGTACAATTCTTCATTTCAGGTATTTGTTCGATGGATGGATTTTCACTTTCTTCGGATTTTTTCAAGCTACTACTGGGTAACTCCAAAAAACAGAACAAAAACCGAGTTGAGTTGAAGAGGAATTAATGTAGTGGTAATTTCAAGAGTTAAGAGGATTGTTTTTAATAATGCAATTTTTCGTGCTTTTCTGAAAAATTCATGACAAAATGATTCCGAAATGAAATATTAATATATTTCTTGTTTCAGCAATTGAACGAGAGATAAACAACAATCCAGGAGGATAGGAAGTTGTCTCGGATGACAAACACATACACAGGTTGACCAGCATTGTAGTGAATCACGTGCCGCGGTGTTCTTTCGATTTACTGACATATTTTGATGTGTTTTTGTGCCAATAGTGGATTTTTTTCGTTTTGTTGTTATTCAGAAAATAAAATGTGTTTCATGATTTGGTTATTATTTCAGTAATTTAAACTTTGAATTCTAGCAGTGAAATATTGTTGAAAATACACTGAGTTATAGTACAATCGACAATTTTTTGTAGCTAGTACTACATTAGGACGTAGGGGTTATAACAAAAAATTAAAGTGAAAATGACAATTTGTAATTGCTCAATTAACTTCAGAGAATACTGCGAACAACTATAAGGTGAAGTAGAATTATTAACTTACTGTAGTTAATTCACCAATAAGACGTAGTAGCCATACAAATAGGCTATTGTTAAGACGAGCAATACCCATTATGGTGAAAATTTACTTCAAATACTCTTGATATTTCAACTATAAAATGTTGTAGACCTACTGGGACTATATTTTTTTGTTGATTTAGCAACTAATTTCTAACAGTGCATGTCTTTGGATTGGTTCAAGGACAATGGACACCTTCTCCTCAGACGGACCAAGGAGCTATTTCTCGAGTTGAAGGCCGTAGTTGGCTTTGAAGTGAATCAAGGCGAGACCGAATCCAATTAACGAGTTTTCCGAGTTTGGTGAGGTTGTATGTATTGTTTGAATTTCCCAGCTGGAATGTTGTATTACTTGGGTGGTTTATCGAATCACGGTTGGTGGTTTCTGCGAGAAAATTTCGACTGGAAGTCGTATAATACTGCGGATTCGCGAATTTATCTCGGGAAATGCAAATGCTTGTTACGAACTTGCTGGAAAGCCCTCATCAGATTGGGGGATCGCGGACAAAGAACTATTGTGAACCAAGGTAAACTTTAGAACATTTTAATTCTTAGCCACTCCCTCACTAAACTGAATCACCTTCATCACATCAAGGCGTTTCTTATATATCGTGATGATATCATCAAAAAACATTACTTACTTGGTCTTTTTAAGAATAGTTTCTATTGATCGAATTTTATTATTGTCGCGCAAGTTGTTAAGGGAGAGCAAAAAGTGTCTCCATCTGGTGATAAAATGATATCTAAAAGCTTTCAACTGGATCTTTCAGAAATATTGATTTCTCCTCCTAGTGCGTTAATTATATTGAATCCAATGAATCAATTCAGAAATAATTATTCTTGTAGAAATACAACAGAGTGAACTATCAGAGCAATTCGAGTTGGAGAAATTGATTTCTCTCGATGTTTGATTTTGTGAGTTATTTCCATTGGAATTATTTTTTTAACAAATGCTTTCAGTTTTCAAATTCAAACTCTTCATGTGTCATGTGGTAGTCGTAGTGAGGAATACACCGTTCTATTTTCATATCGAAGCTATTTACCTACGTGCATTTTCCTGACAGATGACAAAATGTTAGCCATTTTCTGTCGTACTGCCATTTATCTAATTCCGAACGAGGGGAAAATGCCTACGATTGGGCGTGTTGTACATTGTCCGATAATGAAATTTATAGCTATTTGCACGCTGCTACCCATATATCACGAATAAATACCGATGAATTTCTATCCAAGGCAATGTTTAGGATCCCAACATATTAATAAAAACGAAACAAAGTGAGAAAAAAGGAACTGAAGTGATCATCCTATTGAAAAACAAAGATGTTTATTCATTTCATTAAACTAGCCATGAATTTTTCACCTTGAAATCCCGTTTCAGCAGGATCTTCATACACAGGTTGCCCGTTTTTCGAGATTAACCATGGGGATCTCAGTTATTATAAGTGATACGAGGACTGTTAAATTGGGGCAAAGTTGACCAATTTTATGTAAAAGAAAATTTCATGTATCATTTTTCGTTTCTGAAATATTGGAAAAAAAACCGAAATTTGCAGTTTTCGTTTTTATTTTTTTAATCGAAAACGAAGCAAACTAGACGTTTTCAACAAGGACGTTCTGGAAGCACTCCTTCACAAGGAATCTAAATCTGTCATCGCATTTTCCATTGCTTTCTGGATGTCAGAGATACAACAATCAACTTTGGTGTTTCCTATGGTCGCCATATTGGATTTTTACATTTTTGAAAAGTCTGTTTCTTTCTGATTATTGTGACGTATCACTCGATATGTTCGAATCTTACATGCTGGTCAAAATTGTCCAAAAATCGTTTTTGCTAAGATTTGGAAACAATAGGCTTGTTCTAGCAACGATTTCGAATAGTTTGCAATCGTCCGGAGCATGCGCATACTGATTTAATAAACGCATAAATCAGTATGCGCATGCTCCGGACGATTGCAAACTATTCGAAATCGTTGCTATAACAAACCTATTATCAACCAAAAGTTTTGTTTAACAAACTAAATTCTGAAGGTGCAAACTTGGAAGCTTACTAACATAAAAACCAAGGTTATTTCGAATAAGGAACGAAATTTAAAGTTATAAAAGTTTGTTCTTCGCCAAACCAAACAGTATGACTGCTCGAATATTCCACCATTCACTTCTAAACACAATCTTACTCTTCACTAGGGTTGCCACCCGTCCTGCATTTCGCAGGACGTCCTGAATTTGAGGTACTTTGTCCTGCGTCCTGTCGAGATCACTTGCAGGACGCCAAATGTCCTGAATTTTATAATACGAGAATTACAAGATATACAGGTTCAAGTACCCAAATGACTGAGTTAGGTTGGGGTTATTCCTATTTTTTGGTCTAGTCTGTTTATTTTGACTGTATCAGTTTGAAATGATTATTTAGATAAATAAAATTGTGGAAATCATCCATTTTTCAAAGTGGTCCAGGAGTTTTCCTTACTTGATAATTTAGTTGTTCAATATACATATGATTTGGTTGTCTGATATTTGAAAAAAATCTATTTTGGTTGTATAATGAAGCCATTATGATACACAAATGTGTATCGAAATAGCCTCTGTTTCTATACGCATTTTTTATTATTCGGAGATTGGTACAATCGAATACTGTCAAATGAAAGTCAGAAGAGTTAGGCACAGCTTATTTCCGAGCGATTTTGGATTTGGTGATACTGGAAGTGAAGCTCATGTTTTTATTGGTAAATATTAATTTAAAGTGTGCGATTTGATTTGACCAATAAAAACAATAACAACATTGCATTTTCCATCGCTGGTATCTCAAAAATCAAAATCGCTCGACAGTAAACTGGGCTTTACGCTTGTGCGTCAGATTTTAAATATTTCTATCATTGTAACCAATCGAAGATGTTCCTGTTATTTATCAATATCAAATCCATTCTTTTTTGGATGAAAATACTTCAAATTAATGGAAAATAGAAAACAGTATAAATGACACGTTTTATCGCTTTGCTCGTCGTACTCCAAACAACGCGTGCGACAAAATAGTGTCTTATAAAACTTGATAATATACTTTTATTGAAATTATATTTGTCCTGATTTTTCATTGATTGTCCTGCATTTTCAACTGCTTTGTCCTGAAAATCAGAAATTCAAAGGTGGCAATCCTACTCTTCACCCCAAGTTCTGAATGGCTCAATCGTAGGTGCTCTCAATTAAGAGAATCAGATTTCTAGAAGAAAAAATACAGGATTATTGTTTATGGGGAATGAAGAAATATTTCTTAAAATTGTACCCATCGATGATATTGCTGAGCTGGGAAGAAGAACGAAAGAAATTGTGTCTAGAAGAGAATGGTAGAGTATTCAAGCATCTTTTATAACATAGTTATGTATTCGATAAATTTGTTTCGTTTTGCGGAGAAAAAACTTCTAGCTCTCCTGTCAAGTTCGTTCCTAACTTTGAACCTTGGTTTTTAAGAAAGTAAGCTCAATTGAACTATCAAAATTTGTTTTTGTCAAACAAAATTGCTGGCGTTATTTTCAATTTTGATTACCATGTAAGATTCAAACAAATCGTGTATCACATTTCAGTTTTTTTCATTAATTCAAAAACTAAAAATGATACATAATATTTTCTTTCAGATAATTGTTCAGCATGAGAATGCTCAACTTTTCCCCGAAAAACAGGCACCCTATATAATGTATTTGTGAGAGCGAACAGATTTGCGAAATATTCCATAGATCAGTCAAACGTGAATCATTTTCCTTTTCTGAAAATTTTTCCACTAATTGTTCTCACATCAATTCTAAACTGCGTTGTTGTCGAAAAGCTCCCCATCCACTTCCGGAAGTGATACGAGGCAAAATGAAAACTATACTGGCGAAGGATAATATGTAGTATCCTTAGGGTAGTATGCAATTTTCCGCCAACTAACGTATCAAGGTAATTATAGCATCCCTGGTTTTCCTTTCCTGCAAAGCTTGCCAACAAAACGGGCGGCAGGAAGTTGTTTACGTGCGATCCAGTAGTCGGCCTTCCTCTACAAGAGAGATTTTGGAAAAACAAATTAGAAAGCTTCGCGCATATTCGATCTATTTCTCATATCCACTGATTACGTCTATGCTTTTGATGAAAATGCAGTCCATTCTACAGGAATTCTATTAGTACTCATGCATTATTGCATACAAACGTAGCGAATTTCAATAAAATAAATATTAATGATACACGGATGAATATAGGCAAATCTTGGTACAACATTTCTTGTGATTAATAATTATTGTGAAGTCGAGATAACTATCTATCTATTACAACGAATACGAATAAACTTCGAATACCTTGATATTTCAACCCCAAAGGGACCGAATTAAGGTGGGGCTTTGGACCCCTTTATGCTATATATAGAAGCAGGCAAAGATCTAATAGACATTATAATTTTATCTGAAACAGGTCGAGTAGAGGTGAGTTTTTATGAAGTACAAAATTATACATTGCACTACAATAGTTCACAAATCAATAAATGTGATGGAACTGCAATATATATAAAAAATACTTTAATTCCTACCGTTGAAACTATTGAGATAAATAATACTAAATTTTTACGAACAATTTTTTCTGAAAAACACCTAACAAAACATACTAAGATTGGTATCACTTCTTACTACAGGCCGCCCGCCACCTGCGTTTCAAATTATCTGAATGACCTAGAGACGTATATACAACAAATTGAAAAACAAAATTTAGAAATCTACTTAGGTGATACCAATATAAACCTTATGAAATCAGAATCGCAAGAAACGAACAGGTACCTGAATATGCTCAATCAACAAGGCTTCGTGTCATATATAAACAAACCAACCAGAGTTACTCCAACTTCAAATTCGTGTATTGACCACATTTTTATCAGAAAAACAAAACAAATTGAAAACAAAATTGATATAGATCCAATCATCTTTCAGACCGACCTCACTGATCACTACACTACCTTTGTTAATATAAGTTTCAAAAATTTCGATATTATTACTAAAAAAGAAGAAAAAAATACTTATAAATTCACGAATTTTCAAAAAATAGATAAATTGTTGGAAAAAGAAAATTGGAACGCTGTACTAGAATCAAATGACGCCCAATCTGCATACAACAAGTTCATGAAAATATTGAATGATATAATTGAGCAGGAAAGATATTACAAAGAATATAGAAATAAACTAACCTCTTTGATAAAAATAACCAAAAACAACTACTACAAAGAACTAATGCAAGACGCAGGAAATAATTACAAAAAAATTTGGAACGTTATAAATGAAATAACAGGAAGCAAATCGGCAACACAAATTTCAAACACAGATATCAAAATCGAACAAGGCACAATAGTGTCCAACAATACAGAAAAATCTAATTTATTCAACACCTTTTTCACAAATCTAGGAATGAATATGGCTAAAAAAAATAGAACAAACTAATTTACCGGAAAAATTCTTAGAGGATGATACGGTACCAATGTCATTATTCCTGGATCCAGTAGATAAAAATGAAATGATAGGAATTATATCTAATTTAAAAAACAAATGTTGCCCTGGACCAGATGGAATAAGCACTAAGCTGATTAAGCATACTCATAAAAACATCATATCATCTTTAGTACATATAGTGAATCTCTGTTTTGCGAGTGGAAAGATTCCAAAACAATGGAAGGAGACAATAGTCACACCTATTTTTAAAGCCGGTGATCGATCACAGTTAACAAATTACCGTCCCATTTCTATCATGAATAACTTTGGCAAATTATTCGAACTAGCCTTGAAGCGTAGATTACAAAATTTTCTGGATAAACACCATATACTCTCATCAGAACAATACGGTTTCATTAAAAAATCTAGTACCGAAGATGCGGCAATGAGCTTGTTGAGAGAGGTGTCTGGGGCCTTGGATGGATCAAGGAAGTGCTTGGCAGTATTTCTTGATTTGGCTAAGGCCTTCGACACTGTGTCCCACAGCAAGCTTCTAGAAAAAATGAATAACTATGGCATTAGAGGGATATCCCTAGACTTATTTAAAAACTATCTGAAAAACAGAGTACAAGTGATAAAAATAGGAGATGAGTTGAGCTCAGAAGAAATAGTTCAGACGGGAGTTCCTCAAGGCACGATACTAGGTCCAATCCTATTTTTAATATACATAAATAGTATCGCTAAAATAAATAATTTTGATGGAAAATTGATTAGTTATGCTGACGATACAGCAATTGTTTTCACGGGTGAAACATGGGAGGAAATTCATAAAAAAACAGAAAATAATTTGAAATATATAAAAACATGGTTAGATCATAACTTGTTAAGCTTAAACATCAGCAAAACTAAGTATATAACCTTTTCTCCCAAAATAACAGATCAGCCCACATCGGAAATTAAACTTCATAACCCCAAATGTAATCTTACAGAATGCAATTGCCCGTTTTTAGAGAAAGTAAAAACTATAAAATACTTAGGTATCATGTTTGACCAACACATAAGATGGACGGAGCAAATAAACTTTCTTATCAAACGACTGCGTTACATAATGCATAAATTTTACAATACCAGAGATATTTTGAACAGGCAAACTCTTTTAATGTTATATAAATCACTAGTGGAATCTATATTGACCTACTGTATAACTATTTGGGGAAGAACTTTCTCAACCACGCTCCAAAATTTGCAAACTGTCCAAAATACGCTAATTAAAATAATATTCCATGAAGACAGACAGCATTCAACTAATTCTCTCTACGAAGAAACTAAGTTACTCAAAATACGACAGATCTTTATCCGCCAGTGCCTCCTGAAATTTTTTCTGATCAAAAAAACTATAAGACAATAGTCACACAAACAAGATCTGCTACCAATCTTGATATATATAGGTGTAACTTTAGGAAAACTCTAACACAAAAATCGTACTTTTACTACGGACCAAAACTATTCAACTTACTTCCAGTACATATAAAACAAATCAGAAAGAAACATATTTTCAAAAAGGAAATAAATAAGCTACTATCAGAATGCCCTAATAAATTTGAGATAATTTTTTGACCACACAATCCTTCTACTTCATATCGTTTTGTTTCCACAAGTATCAATATTGTAATTAATGTTTCTTTTTAGGTAAATCAATCCCGGTTCCATATATTATTGTTTACTATTCATACCAAGATCACGAAATGTTGCTTCCGCCCTTTTCACTCTTCAGGCTTGCCCTTCAAATTCAAATTCTCTGTATCGTCCTTCAATAGGCAAAAATATACTCGCGATTTGGTGCTTCTATAGGACCTCAACAGTACAGGAACTCGTTCCTAGGTTCGGTTCTATCAGTGACCACCATCCAATTTTAAGAATATCAATTTATGTTAAATGAATCTTTATAGCGAGTAGGTGATGTGAATGAAATGTGAAATGTAAAGGTATGGGTATAGAAATAAATTTGATTTGATTTGATTTGATGTTGACAGATGTTGCCACACAAAGAGTTGTTTGACTTTCGGTGGTAATTTATTTCTGAATTAAGTATCAAAGATGGCCGTGGGCGTTGGTATAGCTTCAATTGTTATGTATCCATCTGTATATAATAGCAAGAAATGTGAATTGATTCTTCCTTTAATTAGATTTGTGGGTCCTGAACCCAAAGGTGGGTTGGTTCTGAATTCAGATATGATCTTTGATTATGATGCAGTCAAGATTAGAATACACGTATTAGTTACCAAGTCGAAAAATGAGTAGATCATAAATGAGTCAACATTGTCCAACAACATTCTTGTTCAACGAGAAAAATATATGCAACGAACGGTATTCTCGATTCATTTTTCATCTCGGAATTCATTCAGATGATGTGGTAGATGTCAATTGAGGAATATAAAGTGACAACTTTTCACAAATCGAGAAATATAACAACAATTTTCCTGGAATATTTTCTGCCACATTCGTTTGAATTTGATCTTTAAATTTTCTTATATATTTCCTCTCATCTTCGACTTTATACATAGAATAATTTTCAATTACTGTCTCCTAAATCAGATGGAAATATAAATTTATTATCGTGAAGAGCCATCTCAACATCATAGTTTCCGTCCTTATACTAGCGAACTTCCTCGTAGAAAAGTCAGATGCTCCTGCTATTATATGTGAACCACGTTTCTTGATTTCCAGGAAGCATAATTTCGATAAAGCGGATGAAATGGAGCATGGCCTTTGATGAAATAGGGTCATGTAAGGGTTGTTGATAAAGTTCTTGTAGATTTTCAGATGCCCAATATCTGCAATTAGGGACTTTTCTTCATTAAAATATATGCGTGCTGAAGGTTTCAGGAGTTGGTACTATTTGAATTTCAAGAAGATGAAGATTTAGTTTCTTTTGTGAGATTTTGAGCGAAGTCTCAAGTAACCGCTACATCTGATTCCCTGTACAGTTACCCTGACGCGATCAATGTTTTAGATCCCCCGGATTTTCCTAGCTGTTCGTTCAGATTCACTAATATTGTTTATTTCCGGAAGAAAATAATCCCGAGGACAAAGCATCAAATTATAAATAAATGATAATGACATCGCAATAATAGTCAATATTCCCACATTGTATGGAACGAAATAAAACTTTTTGAAAGAGTATGGTGGAATAAAGATGCAATAAAAACTTTCACATTTCAGAATTGATTAATCAAAATTATATGAAGAGGTATCTACAATGCATCTTCGAGAAACTCTAGTATACAATCATGATAAGCCTTTCCAATGATAGGACTCTTGATAGACTTCCTGAAAGAGCAACCACCAGCAAGTGGTTGAACAATTTTTCACTCTTGAATATAATAGAATCCTGGGGGAGCAGTTGGAATAGGCAGTCTAACATTATTCTCGTATTTTTGAATCCCATGTGAAAGAAATACAAAACCAAAAATAGCAAATTATGTGAACACACAAAGTTCCAAATTATATACCTTCCATATTAAACTGCTTTCGATGCAGCTTCACCAAGTTTTTGAAGACCACCCTAATTGCACAACTATAGCTATATGATTTTCTACAAACGATTTAACGTGATTTTCATGAAAGTCATTCACATTTCTGCGTTTCCAAACTATTGTGAATCAGCTGCAAACAGAATTTCAAGGAAAGACTCTTGTGAAACCATGTTGTTCTTATTAGAGCAAGTTGATATATTCATGATGACCTAATTGCGATCAGATATATATGATTTGGACAAAGCGAGAGATTTTTTTCGATTGCTCCTGACACAGATCTCCTGACAGACCGCAAAACGTTGTTGCAACAGCTTCATGCATTGGTTCCAGAATATAATTTGTAGAATATGTGCTTTTACCACCTTCATACGAAGGCATTGTTAGATTTTTTCAAAATTGGAGTGATTCGATTTCCTCTTCCAAAAGATGAACTAATGAGTTGTGATAATACTTCTAGTGCTGATGATCACTGCAGACGAAATTATCAGTATCAAAATCTCTATGCAAATAAAAAAGCTAGGTAATGCGATATATTCGAACTGTATCAAATACATAAATGTTTTCCAGTGGTCATTTTTCCACACAACTCGGATCCTGCTGTTCTATTTTTCTATTACGAACAATTTCCGTTGCTAGAGTTACATATAATTCCAAATGTTCGCTGCACATTAATTTTTTCTCGTAATGAATTTATCAAAAGAGTTCACGGTGGTAGTTGGAGTTGAATATGAAAACTGGCAAACGTTTGCAATGAAAAACTGATGAAAATGTGACTTTATTAATTTTGCAGCAGCCATTATTCTCAGGATGGAAGTTAGCCAGCTCATATTCACGGCGAACATTTCTTTTCACACCATGTAAGAGGAGACATTTTCATGATTCTAACGATAGATGTATTGGAAACTGCATTGTGAAGAAGAAAATATTTTATGTCGGACTTGAATCTTGATAGGTTTGGTTGATTGAGTTCGTCAGGCAATAGAAGATTCATTCAGAAGATTTTTCATAGCTGGTAAGAAGATTTGCATCAGGTGTTGCAACTACTTATATAAATGATATGGATCAGAAGTTTATATCAATAATAGAAGCCGTTGAAAGTTAGAAGTTATTTATTTTTGGAAACATTTTCGCAAGATTTTCGATTATCCATCAAGTGGAAATTCAGCTAAATTATTGGCCATCCTGATATTGTTCACCAACCATATAATAAACTTAGAGAGGAAAAAATGTATGTGAATTATATGAAGATTATACTCTTCGTCATCGATACCGGCAGAGTGTTTAAAGCAAAGTGATATTTATTCAGCTTGGATCAAATCATATCGAAGCATTTCTCCCATCTGAGGGTATAGTAACTAAGAATTGTCTTCAACAAAACCACCATGTGAACTCGGTGTTGATTGTTTCCTTGATTTTGATTCCATGATGAAGGTATTCATCAATTAGTATATATTTCACAGCAATCATCAAATTATAGAACATTATTTATTTTTACAAGTAGCTTCTTCATCGCTCATATACTCAAAAAGGTCATTGAGGTTGAATGTGTACACCAAGGTCAATTGGGAAGTCCTCAGAAGACTGTCCATTCATTTTCACTATTAGTTTTCGCTCTTCCAGGTCAGGTAATCGCTTCTGTCATAAGAAAATGTACTGATGGAGTTATATTTATACAATTCTAGATTATTATGCTGGACCCAAATTAATTGACATGAGATATCATCGAATTATGAATAAATTAGCGTTAACACCTATCGATTCAACCTGATGGTCAAATAATTTTTGGACCGATGACAGTCCCTAATATTTTGGTAGATATAGTTGCTCACACGTTTTGACGTTATTCCAGGAAGTACAGTATATCTACATTAGTATCGAAATGGAGAATGCATGTAATGCAATTAGCAGAAATTGTTGCGATTGATCATTATTCATTGTGCACGTTGAGAAATGACATATCTAGGTGACTGCATCCAGCATTCATTTATTTATATGACGGTTTGTTAATATTGTTGATGATGCATAATAACTATAGCATTTTGTAATGACATTATATAAAGCAAATAAAGATTCAAGAAATACGGGTTTTCCATTGGCAACTTATTTATATAAAGGTATGTTAATATTGTTGATGATGCATGATAACTCAAATAAATAACTATATCATTTTGTAATGATATATGCTTGATATATCAAAAAATCCGTTTAACCATGTTTGACTTGAATTTTATGCCTAAGCATGCATGGACATTCATTTCTTGAAACTTACAATTGTAAACATTTCCACGGTAGAAATAATGTTCATAAAAATTATATATTTATTCTGTATGAATGAAAATTTATGAATTTATATAATTAGATGAGTTAACAAAAATACCTACTACTAATAATCTGGTGGATGGTAATAAATCATTTAATCACAATAGTTGATGCTATGCACAAGTGATGCACATTGGCATTGATTAATGATACAGCTCATTTATTCGATTTAATAAAGTACTCCGTCAAGATGTAATCTTTTCAGATTACATCTCATATTGGCCATATAGCTGAGAACATCAAAGCATTTTATTCAGATTTCCGCTTTCAATGAGGCAATCGCATCACCAATTGATGTATGATTTTGTTTCGTATAATTTCTTTTAACAAATTCGCTAATGAAAAAAAAGAATAAAATATGACATTTCTGGAAAATCTGGATTAATTTATTGAATAAATCCCACCTGATGCTAATATCAAATATTCACGGTTGGTGTTGAAAAAAAGCTGCTCTCGTCAAGTAACTGTCCATATTCTTTAATCAGTTTCTTACGTAGGTACGTTCACGATACATTCAGCAATGAACATAAGGAATCGAAAGTTTCTGAAAACGCATCACAGACACTATAGAGAATATCGAGTTAATATTAGATACTGTTTACTTGAAGAAAATCATCATTTTCTTGACAACGTCTCAGCAATTCAGAAATATATCTTCAGGAAAATGACTTCCACTTCAAGTACGAGACAATGAGACAAACGAGTCCTTATGCTCATCCTAGATACATTCAACAGTATTGGTGAAATATAGTGTACCCATTTTTTTTATCCACAAAAAAAGGTACATTATTACATCGAGAAAGCTTGTTATCTGAGAATTGCAAGTTTATTTCCATTTTTGGCGAAAGGGTAGGATGGAGGAAGGCTCTTTCACAAAAAAATAACCGAATACAAGAGAGTGTGAATAAATTGACAATATTTCTGAAGATTATCTAATTGAGAAGAGGTCCAGGTTTTGAAATTACAATCACTAAAAGGTTTGGGGTTCTTTTCACAATGTTTTGCAAATTTTTGATAGACGCTTTAGATGAAGAAAATAACAACGTTATAGATAGTTACAGTCGAATTATATGAGTAGATTATTCTCATTAAAATAATGTTAGGCTACAACGTATATCAATGAGAAATTTTAAACATAAGAGAAATATTATGTGAAATTGAATTTTGAGACTTATGTTTTGTTATAACTTACATATTCCCTACCAATAATGTAAGCACGATTTCAATCTTATTCGTAAGACTGAGAAAAGATAATGATTTTCGAGAAGTTTAGTTTCCAATTGCTGCAAGCCAACCCCTCAGGAAATTCCCTGGCTGCGCCAATGATTATCAGCTCAAAATGGATAGCAGTTCAGTTTTTCCGAGTGGACCAATGCTTTCCCATCAGCCACTCCCAGCCCTGCTTCATCAGAAGCGGAAGGCGACACCAAGCTTTAACAATAATCATTATCACATTGCCGGTCTGACAATATGGCAAACCGAATTACCATCAAAGCCCCCATGTCTCTGGTACGGTAGGTCAAGAGGGGTCGTAATCAGATTACTGTGTTGACTCATGCAGCTGCGCTATAACCCCAACGTTGCTACGGTGTACTAATTATAGCTGTCTCGACTCTAGTTTATTCGGTGCCCTTCCAGATCGCCAATTTGAAAAGTGCGGTGAGCATTTCGAAGGATTAGGATGATGAACTTTTGTTCGTGCATCCCTTGTGGAATGGTCAGTGTCGAAATTTCAGGTCAAGTTTATTGGATCTTTAATCTGATCGCAATCACTTTGGGGTTGATGGATGAGAAGTCGCAGTTGACAGATACGTTTATCTGTGGCAGATTTGGGGGGAGGCCTATAGGGGGTTGGGGCCTCTCTCACAACTCAGCCCAAACACTCAAAACATTAAGTGAGAGTGTTGAGAAAGATAACGTAGAAATCTGGTGCTTCATCAACTTTTTACTTGATTTTTTATTCGACTGAATAATACAGTGTGAAGACTCATAAAAACAGACTTGCGAAAACCATAATGCAATTATTGCATTGGTGATTCCAGAAAGCATTTGATGGACCATCAGAGATTTTTATACATTGAGCAGGTATGGAATGGAGTCTTCACAGTCCGAAAAAAATATATATAACTCGAATAGGTCTTAGTATTCAAACATGCACGTATTGATTTTTCACAAACTCTTATTTAGCGTCACTTGTAACTAATTATAACTAATTACTGACTATATTGAAATATATTGGTCTGATTAATTACCCATAAGTGATGCTCAATTGTTATTCTGTTTCATCATAGTAATCAGCGGAAAAAGAGCTTATAGTTTACTAATTCAAAAGGTGTTTTATAGAGAAATGGGGAAGAGGCTAGGCCTTACTTTATACTAGCTGTAATTTTGTATTCGTTTTTATTGCATTTTCTGAAAGAAATTACCATAGTCGTGTATATTTCTTCTTACACCATCAGAAAGTAGAAATTTCAACGGACAAAAAGTCCACCGACTTTTTCAAGAAAGCAGATATTATGACGTGAGAATTTTCGATTGAACAATTTGAAGGTGAAGAAATAAATGTTTCAAATAAAAAAATTACAATGTGTTTGGGACATAAAAAGGTAAGTTTGCACCAAATTTCGTGAAATAAAAATATTTTTTGTGAAAGATAAAAATAAAAAACCAAAAACTTAGTTATTTGATTTTTTTCCATAGGACTTGTAGTTTTGCCGGAAATCGAGAATAACCGTTTATTATCTTCAAAAACTCACCCCTTTCTACTTCCCGACCTCAGATCGCCAGTAAATCATTTTCGCTTTCATTTTTGTTACATTCTATTTCTTTTCCAATGGGTTTCTTCCTACTATGATTTTTTTTGTTTCAAAAATTATCGACTCTGGTCTACAACTAGATGTAGACCAGTTATAGTAGACATAAGTATATGCAGTCTCACTATAGATCCCCATGCTGTTCATCCTTATCTTGGGCATACTGTATATATTATAATAACATTGAAATCATATACCACAATACGAAGCAGATTCAATGGTATAATAACCCTAATAAGGAACTATTCACGTTGACAGGTATATATAATTGTACCATAATACCATAGATCTTACTGCTTACACTAGATCCGGCATCCTGTAGTAATTTTTAGGTCAAGAGGAGTCGGCAAGAAAGTAGGTACTACATGATCACGTGGGACAACAAATTTGTATGGTCAACAACTAAAACGACCAATCAATGGCTTAGTACTTTCATCCCTCCCGGACCTACAAAACAAGTAACCTGGATACCGGATCTAGCGTAAGCAATAAGATCTATGCATAATACCTTTATTCGATTACAAAAGCAGACTTATTTAATGTCAGAACACATCAGTGAATAGTAATGCAGCTCTGCAGATTATCGTTTTCCATACAATATTTTAAACCACCACAAGCAGAATTATTATTGCTATTGTTAACCAAATCTTCTGGAGTGAGTTCGAATGAAATATTACAACCGCAATGACAAAACACACGACGTGTTTGATATAGCTAGCGTGACTTGAGAAACCCCAATTTTCGAACGTAGTTGCATCGAAGAAAGTTATCACGGAAAAGTGTGAGAGTAAATAAACCAGAAAATTCTTAGATGAATGCCTCAGTGTCCTGTCTAGACGGGAACTCACCATTGACATGAGAGATACACCAAGTTGGCACGAAGTTGGTCTATCGTGCAGACATGTTTTTCATCCATAATAATTTGTTAGGGCGTTTCTCACAGTTAGATAAAGATCAGTTCGCACTGGAAAACCGGAGCCAAACGAGAAGAGAGTGTAAATCATACTTTATACTCGACATAAATAAGTAGCAGGGACGAACAGAGACTGTGGTTGGGAAGATATCCAGGAAATTCGGCATATCGAAAATCTGAGTTTCCTTAAGATGAACTTTATGGTCGTGTGATATCAAAATAAAATATGAGAACTTCAGGAAGGGAACAAATATATGAATACATAAATATGCCGTTATCATCTTCCTATATTATGCAGTTGAAATTATGGGTTTTTCATTTAGATAACGGTTTTCATTTATCTCACTGCTATGAAGTGAATACAATGTCTCTGTACAAACAAGAATAAAATTTTCTCTCATTCATGAATATCCGATAATAACATGAATTATGTTTCCAGAATTTGGTAGAATTAGAAATTTATTTTTCTACTATGATTCCACCTCAGATTCCACTATCGGAATATATGTTAAATTGAATCAAGTATATGGACTAAGATATAGAAAATATAAATGGTAAAGAAGCGGTCGCGGCTGTATGCTCTGTGATGACATTTTGCTGCGAAAGCTTCATCAATATGGATTTAGAGGAGTCACTTCGAAATGGTTCGAATCCTACCTTTCTGATAGAAAGCAGTATGTAAGGTTATCCACTAACTCAGATGAAATTAGCACAAGATGTGGCGTACCCCAGGGCTCTGTGGTAGGTCCAGTTCTATTTCTTTTCTACATAAATGATCTCACAATGCTACCAATCTCAGGAAATTTCACCTTATTTGCAGATGATACAACTTTATCATGGCATCATCAAGATAAAAGTAGACTCCACGAAATTATGTGTTCCGACATGGTTTTAATCAAGGACTGGTGTGATTCTAATCTACTTTCACTGAATATTAAAAAAACAACGATTTCCTTCAGAACTATAATATCAGAGCTTAAGTAAGAATTGAAAGAGAAGGTTTCACTCTAGATTGCACAAATTTGGCGCATGCGAGCATTTGCAGATATTTATTGATTTTCATGGATGTTTGTTGACGTTTATCTATGCGTGTTAGAATATGTTTTCGGATGTTTGTCGATGTTTGTTAGTGGAAAAACTAGAGGAAGGTTTTATATATTAATATAAAAATAATAAACGAATCCTCACAGAAAAAAACTAGGTAAATATTATAAAATACACTTTACAGAGTAGAAAAATTTCTTTCGCTATAGCGCCAATAGAAGATTTTGTTATTACTAGAATCAATTTCTTTCAAATGTCCAAGATGGATTCTTTAACATGAAGATACATTTCTTTACTCATTAAATAAGATTCCTTCCTTGGGAAAACATTTGTTTTTTGTTGCAACAGATAGTTCTTTACAATTGATAGAAGATACCTCTCTAATTCAGTAACATGAAATGAATGTTTTGATATTCATAAAGAATATTTCTTTCTATGTTACAGAATGCGTTCCTTCGAATATAACGAAAGTTTTTTACGAGTGGAAGAATGTGATGGTTCTGTCAAAAAAGAGAATAGTTCAATGAAAATATGGAAAACTAAAGAATATTCCTACCAATGGTGAAGAATAGTTTCATCATGGAGAAAAAACATTTCTATTCAATTAAAAAAACTGTTTCTTTTGTTCACTCATTTGAGTTCTGATTTAGATTAAAAATTGGAGGGAATAGAAAAAAAACATAAATATAAGAAAATGCATGATTTAATAAAAAAAAACAAATGAATGCTTGAATACATTTTAGATGTGCGTTTCTCAACAGGTAAAGAACTCTTTGTTGGGGACACAAAATATTATTTTAGATGAACGACGAGTTTATAATGTTCTCTTAATATAAGATAATAGTAAGAAATATTTTCTTTAGTATTCAAACAATATTTTATGGACCAAACTGAAGAAATGTTTCATAAATGTTAAGAAAAAATCTGTTGTTTATAAAGAAGTATCATCAGGTACATCAAATGGAAGAGTACAGAACAAACTCTAGTGATGACAGTAGTTTCTCTATTCTTGTATAGGGTGTTTCTATAAATATTGAAGAATATTATGTGCATGATATAGAAATGATATTTAATCTAGAAGATCTACTAAAAGAAATTCATTTTGACATTAACAGAGATTTCGTACTATTCTGCATTTTTATTGACATTGTTTCTGTTCATAATAGAGAATTTTTATCATATAGAAATATATTTTTGTTAAAAATATAATAGTATCTCATTATGGATTCTCAAATCCCTATAAATTGTAGGTATATTAGGTTTACCTCGAATCCTGGAAATATTTACGACACACATATCTGACATCATTTCGCAAAGGAGGATCCCGAGAGGGATTTCCATTATCAGAATGACAGGAAATAGGGGAACTCTTACTACTCCATAGAGATATTTCAGGAACAGCTAACCGATTAACGATCAATCTTGTGTCGGCCATCACTGACTGACCCTTAGTAGGTACGGATAAGATATCGATTCCAACGAAATTACTTACAAATGTAACATGCCACAGTTGGAGAATGTTGGCAGGTGGCAGGAAATATTCTTTTTTTTCGGATTCCATTCGGGGTCACATGAATCCAACCATGTGTGTTATATATTCATTTATTCATTTTTCGAGAACCTGAATTGTATGTATTAGCAGTATCTCTTGTATCTACGTCGATACTTTCCACTTTATTTCACTGGGGTGAACTTCAAAAATCGTATTTAACTTACCAGAGTGACATTTTACAAGGAATCACATTGCTTTCCTTGTCTACCATCAACAATAATAGCCCTACATGAACTATTTCGTCCTGAATCAATATATTAAAAGTTGAGAATAAAAGTGAATTGTTATCTCAATCGGCTTTTGATTGATTATTCATAACATCATCTCACAACTCAAGGCAATTGAATTTAATTCGGATATTGAGATGAATATACAGGTACTACTCCAGTGTGGCAATACAAAAAGATCCCATTCTATCAAGTTTTCATGTAGGAAAATCGAAAAAAAATCAAATCCAGAATACAAAAAACTATAAAATTTATAAATAGATTTGGGAAAGTTATCTAGTTCATGTTGCAGTTTGACTGTTCAATAACGAAACACCCTGTGAATAAATATGACCAAAGTCCCCGATCTCCAAATTGCCCAAACCACTTAAGGTCTTTCCTCTATACTAATTTTCTGATTCCTTCTTTATTTCTTCTAAAACGTTTCACCCTTTCGTGGTATTGCATTTAGGTAGTTTCTATTTTACCTATACTAGTTTTTTTTCTTATAGGAATGAGCAGTTCATAATTATTTGTTACAAGATGATTGATTAGGAATTTCTTTGAATAAGAGATATAAAATACCAAAATATGAAGATTTAGCCCGAAAATCATTCTGAAAATATTGCTGGTTCAGGAGATACAGGATGATCAAAGGGCAGTCACAAAATAAATTACAAATTCGCACTTTTGAAAACTTGAAATCAGGTAACTTTTTTTTCATACTGTTGAAATGAATAAAGTTATCGGTAAACCTTCGTTTATCGCACTCCTATGGGTTCGGAAAAAATTTGTGGTGGAACTTACGTAATTTGACTCCTGATCACGAATCTGAAGTCAAAATGAGGCGGTCTCAAGTATTTTCGGAAATACGGCCTCATTTTGTCTCAAAAATGCACCATTTGACACGAGGGGTTGACCACTAGGAGAAAATGTGTACACTGGAATTCCTATAAGCCGGAATTCCCCGGAATTCCCCGGAATTCCTCAGAAATTCTCCTGGAATTCCCCGGAATTTTCTTGGAATTCCCCGGAATTCCTCCGGAAGAAATATGTCAATTTGAACCGAAATTTGAACAAATAACGATGGAATTTTGAAACTAAATGTAGATAATACTAATTGGTCCATCCGTTCGAAAGCGATTTGCAACATTTTTTCTATGATGAAAAAAAGTTTTTTTTTATTTCGATTTTTTCGATTGGAGAAACGGATTCTATGGAAAAAAATAAGCAGATTGGTATGAGCGGAGTTGAAAATTGGTCCATCCGTTCGAAAGCGATTTGCTACATTTTTTCTATGATGAAAAAAAGTTTTTTTTGATTTCGATTTTTTCGATATGAGGAACGGATTCTATGGAAAAAACAAGCAGATTGGTGTATGAGCGAAGTTGAAAATTGGTCCATCCGTTCGAAAGCGATTTGCTACATTTTTTCTATGATGAAAAATAGTTTTTTTTTTATTTCGATTTTTTCGATTAGAGAAACGGATTCTTTGGAAAAAAAATAAGCAGATTGGTATGAGAAAAGTTGAATATTGGTCCATCCGTTCGAAAGCGATTTGGTACATTTTTTCTATGATGAAAAAAAGTTTTTTTTGATTTCGATTTTTTCGATTAGAGAATCGGATTCTATGGAAAAAAATGAGCAGATTGGTATGAGCGAAGTTGAAAATTGGTCCATCCGTTCGAAAGCGATTTGCTACATTTTTTCTATGATGAAAAAAAGTTTTTTTTGATTTCGATTTCTTCGATTGGAGAAACGGATTCTATGAAAAAAAATAAGCAGATTGGTATGAGCGAAGTTGAAAATTGGTCCATCCGTTCGAAAGCGATTTGCTACATTTTTTCTATGATGAAAAAAGTTTTTTTTTATTTCGATTTTTTCTATTGGAGAAACGGATTCTATGGAAAAAAATAAGCAGATTGGTTTGAGCGAAGTTGAAAATTGGTCCATCCGTTCGAAAGCGATTTGCTACATTTTTTCTATTATGAAAAAAAGTTATTTTTGATTTCGATTTTTTCGATTAGAGAAACGGATTCTATGGAAAAAAATGAACAGATTGGTATGAGCGAAGTTGAAAATTGGTCCATCCGTTCGAAAGCGATTTGCTACATCTTTTCTATGATGAAAAAAGTTTTTTTTGATTTCGATTTTTTTGATTAGAGAATCGGATTCTATGGAAAAAAATGAGCAGATTGGTATGAGCGAAGTTGAATATTGGTCCATCCGTTCGAAAGCGATTTGGTACATTTTTTCTATGATGAAAAAAAGTTTTTTTTTGATTTCGATTCTTTCGATTGGATAAACCGATTCTATGGAAAAAATAAGCAGATTGGTATGAGCAAAGTTGAAAATTGGTCCATCCGTTCGAAAGTTATGGCGATTTGCTTCACTTTTTCTATGATGAAAAAAAGTTATTTTTGATTTCGATTTTTCTGGGATATTCCAAAAATTCTATCTTCATATTGTTTGCAGTGACTTTTCTGAGGACAAATCGAATAAAAATCAATATGCTTCAACCACACGTTTAATATAAAAATCCATTTATTTCAGAGCGCTACTTCTTTGAGATTGAATCTGATTGTCATTTCCTTCTTGGCTTGGTACCAAAATCGATAACTCAGCTTTAGTACACAACTTCTCGAATCAAGACGACAGTTTCTGGAGTTGCTTATTTTTGTAGACGTTGAAAATAGAGGAGTTCGTCTGCAATTTCTACGAGGGAATTTCATTATAAGATTCGAGATGCGAGACGTACGAATGTTAATGCAATTAATCACCCGAATTTGCACCATAACCGTTGGAAGGAGGGGGCCTCACGAGGGGCCTCAGAACCTCTTTGAGATTATCAAAAATTGCGTTGAAGATTGAAATATAAGTACATTTGCCAAGGTATTCATAGATATTGTGGACACCCTACAGGGATTATCTCGCAATCATCAAATCATGCGATGAAGCCAGGGGTGCAATGCTAATGCTCATCATCTTTCAAAGCAGCTCTCAAGGACCCGTGCGTTACACTTTCTCCCGCCCGCATTTTTATTCAGAAAATTAGTATTTCCCGCATGCCAACGTACTTTCGACGACCGTACATATCAAATATTTCGCTGAATTGGCGATATTTCACACTGTGAATATGTTGAACAAGGAATGAGGAAAGTCAGTGTATCTACCAATGCACCAAATAGGTTTAAAATAGTATACAACAACAGGGAAACTAGTTTCCACGCTAATGACTCTTATAAACATTGAATTACATCCACTCGCAGTCCACGAATCAATTCACTAAGTGAATACTTTGTGAGTGTTTTTTTTAAACCACCAGTTTTAGCAGAAAAACCGACGAAGTTGGCAACGTTGTATCTCACCCCTTCAGATAAATGAATGCGCATGCGTGGTGAACTCTACGCGCGCCTTGGTAACAGCTAAACAACGGCTACCGGCACAGCTCCACGCGAGAGCTGTCGAGCGGCGTTGCCAATTCACGTGAATATCGGAGTTTTGGTTCAAATATTTAATATCGACTTGGAATTTTATGAGATTAGAGCAGAAGTATTTTGTGCAAAATAGTTCGACTGCTTCTTGTTGAAATCAAAGATTAGTCTGGTTAAATTGAAAAATACACAAAAACGCGTCATTCCTCATGCATTGAAAATAATTTCAGATAACTTGCAACCTTGTTCATATACGAGTCCCACATAACTGGATCGGATCCAAAATACAAATCACATAACTTTCGACAATAATTTGACTGGTGAAAATAACAACTTTCTCCATTCATACTGGAGAAAAAATTAAATTCTGACTCACATTCAACTGTCTGATCTTAATTTCTTCTCATGAATATGAAATCTCGTTAAACCTCATGAACTTATCAGCTCGTATTAGGGCAGCCAGATTTTAGATGCAAGTGTTTGAACTCGTCTACACATCCTGAAGCATATCATTCCACTTTCATTCTAAGTCGTAAGAGTAGTATATTACATAACAAGTGTGTAAAATGACATATTTCGTATAAGTAGTCGATCATGTTTTATTTTTTCATTTCGCTTGAAATCATTATCAATAATGTAACTTATGTGGCCTGTATAATTTCAGGTGGTGTCGATATCGACTGATGTAAGCTACTTTTCAAACAACAAAACAATGTGCTTTGTGACGTTCTTATACATGGTCGTAGGATAATTAAATTGTGTAGGTACTAGCGATAGCAAATTCTACACACAAAAAGAGATTTTCTCTTGGCAACATTGCTTCTCGATATTTTGGGAGCGAATCTCGAATTCTTCGGACAAGCCACCCTAATGGAGGAAAACTTATGACAGCGTATTTCAAACTCTTCTGTTTATTGCCAAAGTTCCTCGTATCATAGCGGTCATTATCTGTAATAGATAGGCGGAATAAATCACACGACATATAGGGGAAAATATGTTCGTGCGTTAAGGTTGAATATCGTCTTGATATAGGTTTAAATTGAGCCAACCCTGTTCCGATTTAGAGTGTGCCAAATGGAATGAATTCAGTATCTCAGTAATTGTGTATATTGATAATAAATCCCGATAAAGGTCGATTTTGATTCTGGCATAAAATACTGCAACGTTAGGTAGAAATTTTATTCTTCAGATTGAAGTTCCTCCGAATGGTAGTTGTAATCTCAACATTTTTTGATGAGAAGAGGGAATTTGTGAAAGTTATGCGATTAACAGCAATAAATAATTGGCATTGAGAATTTTTTGTCTTTTTATGTCTTATTCCTTTCAGTTGATAATGTTGAAGAAGAATATCTTCGTAAGATCACTATCACCAACTATTCTGCCAATAAATAGCACGTCATCTTGAGTACCTACTGAGAATGGTTTCAGAAAAATCTTATTTCGACCTGAATTTCATATTATGATGAATGACAATAATCCCCACAATTTGACGAAGAAATTCGAGTCTGCCACTTCTAGCAAGCTCATCTGAAATGAATCACTTGGAATAACTTCCTTTATTATCTGTTTGCTTCAATATTGTAAATAACAACATAAAGCGGTGTAAATATAGAATAGTATGTTATGATACAAGTTTTATAAGACGCTATTTTGTCGCACGCATTGTTTGAAGTACGACAAGCGAAGAGCGAGGAGTGCTCCAAGGGAACAAGTGCGACAAAGTGTCTTATAAAACGTATGTCACATAAGTGTTCTTCTATTTTGCATTAATTTGAAGTCTTTTAATAAAAAAAACTCGTCTGACTTTCATTTGACAGTTCGATTTTACCAACCTCTGAATATTTAAAAATGCGTATTGAAATAGAGGCTACTTCGACAATAATTTGCGTTGCATAATGACTTCATTACACAACCAAAATAGAAAAAAAAATGTTCTACGATGTTACAGTCATAACAGTCCTTCACAGAAACCCTGTAGAATCTAGAGTCTAGGTATATTTTGATCACATATCACATGGATGAAGAAGTTGTTAAATCGAGGATCACATGCAGTTGCTTCATTGGTATAATTAACCCTTTATCAACGTTACTGTCTGAATGTTTTTCATTGGTCCATTATATTGAACAGACCTTTATTTTCATTTTGTCTTGTTTGTTTATGCTGTTCAAATACTCCGAACAAATGCCTTTGGGTGGCCTATAAACAAAACACATCTGTCCTTGTACTTGATGGGTCTCATATGTTACAGAAGCCCACAACTGAAGAGATATAATTCAACCGAAAGTAACTATAGATGTGTCATTGTGAAATAATTTGATGTGTAAATCAATCTCATTAACACTCTATATTGATTTCGAGGGACGTTGCCCTATATACAAGGAGAACCGACAATGTAGGTCTATGTGAGAATCTCTATTATTTCGTAAAAACCAAACAAATCTACTGGAAAGTATCCAATGACACTCATTTATTATAACGTCGACTACCTGATCGAGCATTTGTTCTTTCCATTCAGGTAATGTTATCTACGGATATATTATTCGAATCATTCAAAGACTCGATTGTTATTCTTGTTCTGACGAAGTGGATTCGTCCCAAATTACTAAGTATATCAGGGATACTTGGCTGTCACCAAGTTTTTAAGAACACTAAGGGCCGTTTTTTAAACCACAATGATGGTTTGGATTCCACTTGTATACACTCTAGAATCTAGATAGACACAAAATTAACACATATGTAGCAGGTCAGTGCAATGAAATATATAATCACAAATCTAAAAAATTGAGTAAATTAAAAGATATCGAATTTTAAAAATATTGCCGTTGTTGTGAAAACTTTTACCGAATGAAACTTCCTTAAGTAATCTTGCTTTTCCTGGGATTTGAGGACTCGATAATTGATTGAGATGGTATTTTATTATACATAGAGCTACATCTAGTGTATTTTCATCTGATGATGTCAATCTGAACATGAGAGCAATTAATTTGTGTTTATTTCTGGTGAAATAACAATGCATTTCAGAGTAAGTTTGAAACTTTTCGATGTTATCATGAATTATTATACAGTTATTCAGAATCTCGTTCAGAATGTACAGATTAGAAGCAGTGAGAATCCCGAGATTTATGAGCCTGCAGTATGAAACGTTACTAATAATTTCGCGTAAAAAAGAGTACACTGGATAGTCAGCTACAGTTGTACTTGGTAGTTGATGTGACAATTTTGTTGTTGTTTTGCTCTCTTATTATCGATTCAAACCATTTCTTAGCTCCTTTTTCAGCTTATTCTCATTCATGCTTTACAGATTAGACTGATTAGAGTTGTGTGATCTGTATATAGAACACATTATGATGTGACATAAGGAATAACAGCGGACCTAGCACAGATCCTTGAAGCAAACCTCATTCAACTGTTTTGAAGCTTTTTGTTTTTGTCCCAGGCATACACCAGTGGCGTAGCGTGCCTTGGCGGGGCCCCGTATAAAAATTTTTTTGGGGGCCCTTATGAAGGGTAGTGATTTCTCACAAAAAATTTTTTTGCATGGAATTCAAAGAAATTTTCATCATGATTATCTATTTGTCCCTTTTCCTGAATTTTTACAAACAATTCGAATTAAATATACACTGATGTCCTTGCCTTTTTTTCGGCAAACTGATTTATTAATTCATACATAGCTAATGATGACTTCAGTTTTTCTAAAGTTTCTGTTTTTTAAAAATCGCTACAAATACTATACTAAACCAGAAAAACAATTGTTTATATTGTATTACAACGTAATGCACAATTGAATAAAACGAGTCAATAAACACTGCGCTCCGTATGTTCACGTATATTTTGAACCTCCTCTTAACTTCATTATCTATCATTCAATTTTTTTCCAAAACATGATTATGTAATTTTTCTTATAGATTTTATATATGTTAACAGAAAAACAATCGAAGATCTAGGATAAAAGTTATGGACACCAGATATATTTTTTCACCCTATATATTTTGTTACTATTGGATAGAGTATATTTTTGTGATTGTTGTTAATGATTTCCAAATATTCTGCTATATATTCCCGTTGTGCGGCTATGACATTTTGATCATTTTCCAAATATACTTATAGTACATTATATTTTTCCCTGTCACTAAAATCCATTATGACACACATACTGACTGACATATTATAGCATTAATCAATTTGACAACATATATTTCAATTATTTCCATGGCTACCCTGATCATCCTATATCCTAATTAGATGAAAAAATTCCAATACAATCTAAATTTCAACTTAAAATATCTCGAAATCTATGAGAGATAACATGATAGATGTATTTATATTTGTAATCAGAAAAATATATTCCATCTAATAGTGATGTGTTCCATTTAAAAAAATATATATTTGGTGCCCATAACTTCTCATCATCACAGATCATTCTTTCAAAGAAAAAATGGAACAATAGATAAATAAGTTAAGGGGGAATTCAAAATATACGAGAAGACCCTGTACATCGATTATTGTGGGATTCCCCCGTTGAAGTAATAAACGGGGAAATCCAGCAGCCCGCGATAACTGATGTAGGGTTGCCAATGTTTGAACGCACGCTTTACGCGGGACTCTAGTCATCTATGGAATAAAAAAAATTGGGAAATTTTTATTGATTTTTGCTGACGCACGTCGGGGGCCCCGTATAATTGATACGGCTGATACGGCGGTAGCTGCGCCCCTAGCATACACAAGATAGATATTTCGTCTCCTTTAGTCGTATATACAAGATCTTTCACCGAATGCACCGAATCTTATTTGGCTCTCATTTTGGTCTCAGTACTCTCTGGTCATTTCAGGCGCACAAACCGTCGTATTTGTCGAAATCTGAGTCCAGATATATCTACTCACTGACAATTTGAAATTCATGTGAATTATTTTTGTTGTTTTCATCCGATGATTCCATCTGAAGCGTCGAGGCCAATTTTTAACTCAATTATTTATGCATCGAATAATTCGTTTCGACCAGTTGTAATGAACATATTGTTTTCCCCACGGAGAACCGCCAAAGTTTGGATTTGAACGCAAACTACACAAATATTAATGGGATCCCATTGAGATACTGGGAAACTGTCGCAAATTGCGTCATGGACCGTTTCTGTGCCAGCCAAATTTAATGCGGAACTTTATTCATAAATAGAAGCAGTCTGGGCATGAGTCTGGATTAAACAAGCCTATATAAGCCTAATGTTAAATGGAATCAACATGAATTTAATGAAAGACATAAACAGGATACCATATTTCACTCGAATTCAATTCGTCTCCAGCTCTAGGGAAGTAGGAACTAGTAGCATAAGCGAAAATAAAACAGGAACAGTGGCCCCCTCTGACGAATTTTAACTGGGCAAGCCAACTGAATAGATGTTTCATTTTTGCTGGCGCTGTGTGCTTATAAAATAATGCGGTTTACCATGGCAGACTTGAAAAAGACGTATTAGCTGAATATTTTGATGATCTTCTGAAGCTGATACCTTATTGTTAAGCTCGTATGACATTATGAAATTTCTTTTTCAAGATTTTCTACAAAATCCTGTGCAATTTCTTCTACATTGTGATCTGAACTTGTTCAGTTTTACATTGATCCAATGTCTTGTAACTATTCATGTGTATACGCATGCGCTTTGTGCAGGTGGGATGGAAGAAATATTGGCGGGAGGTTTGTATGTTGTGTATTCAAAATAGTTGATGTACTATAACGATATGAGCACACTAATGACTAAACATGTCAACAAAAAAAATCACCCAAAGAGGTATCATACCTTACATTCGCTACTTTTTTTCTATACATTTTCCAGTGCAGCCTAGCCTAGTTTGTTTCTGTATTCTTTGTTTTTGACTGCATATAAGCAAGGATATTTATAATATTCTTCTATTAAAACATACACTTGATCTTTTGTCCAAGACAAAATTTAAAATTTATGGAAAAACACTGTTGTATTTTGTATTTGAGTTTATGTTCATTGTACAACACGGAACATTTTTGTCAGCATCGCAACCAGGGACCACGACCCATACGAAATATCGGTTCCGGTTCGGGTTCCGGTCCAAAGCAAATGAAAAATTTCGGTTTTGGGTCCAATGGAATTTAAAAATTTCAGTTTCGGTTCAGTTACTGTTCTCAGAATATAATTTCGGTTCTGGTTCAGTTGCGGTTATTTTCGGTACGTTGTAAATGTATATCATATTGTATCTACTAACAACTATATATTATAACGCAGGAAAAAAAGAATTGAACAGAATCTTTTAGATTCAAGTTGTTTGTCTGGACCGTTATTGTTATTCTGTGGTATAAAAAAAGAGAAGCATGAAACTCGTCTCGCCCGTTTATATAAAAATGGTGACAAAATAACGATTGAACTTTTATTGGTCTGAGGAAACGGACCAACCAAGGACCAATCATATTCATAAGTCATAAAACAAAAAGGAAGTGTTTTGACACAACATAAGTGTGATATATACCGAGAACCTAAAATTAATTGATTTATAGGAGTTCCGGTTCGGTGCCACTAAATAATAAAAGTTTTGAATATGGGTTCGGTTTCGGTTCCGGTTCAAAAAATAATATGGGTTCCGTTCCGGTTTACGGTTCATAACGGTTCTGGTCCGGTTCCCTGATCACAACTGCATTTTGTACAAGAAATTAGAACGGGTACTAATTTTTGCACGAAATTCTCTGCACCAAACAAAATCGTATACAACATTTATGTTTGATACTTGACAATAAATGATTATTGTGCAGATTCTAGCAACATAATTTGCACAAGAAATTTTATAATGTAATACGGGCTTTACAAAAAAATATCTACAGTTTTGACCCTACACAGTTTCTAAAGACCCTGATACTACTTGCTTCATCGTACTATATAAGTCCAATAATTGCGACTATGTAATGATCTCATCAAGATTGAACCCACTTTATATTTTAATTAATTGGCCCAAATGAGATATGTATGTACAGAGTGCACCACTTAAAATGGAACCCCCTTTAACTTTTTTTGTTCTTGGAGATATGAACAAATGTTGAATAGAAAAGATTAATGAAATAACTTTTGATAATGATTAATTATTTTGATTAACAGATGTTTTTTTATATACAGGGTCTGCCATTTTCTTGAAATGGACACCAACTTTGGTTTTTGAATAGAACACTATGAATGTTTTTTCGAAATTTGATAGAACTTACTTTTTAGATTTCATTGATATCAACAAGTTGTATATTTTGATAGAAAATGACTGAGGTATTGACAATCAAAGTAGATCAAAATAAGATTCATATAGATCTCACATATAATTATCACACCTACCTAATACCTAATGTAGTTTAACATAGTGGGCTTTGAAAATATGTCTTCATTATTTATTATCAACGGAGATGTCAAGGTATTGTTTATTTTGGAATTAAGAGTGTTCAATGTCATTTGAAAAAATTACATCAGACCTATGAAGCGTTATTTTGATCTATTTCGATTGAAAATAGTTCAGTCATTTTCCATCAAAATATGCAACTTATTGATATAAATGAAATCAGAAAAGAAATTTCCATCGAATTTTTGAAAAATATACATGGTGTTCCATTCGAAAACTCAGAGATGATGGTGTATGTCCATTTCAAAAAATATCTGTTGATCAAAATTCAATTTATTTCATTCAACTTTTCTATATGATATTTTTTTATATCTTCAAGAACAAAAAAGTGGTGCACCCTTTACAACTTTCAATCTCCATGATAGATTACGAAACCATTTACACAAATACTGGGAGTTACTTTTTTCTTCTATAAAGAATTTGACAATATTGGAATATAATATCCAATTATATACCTATAGCTTATTCCAAAAGTCAGATCTTACGAATTTATCTGCTCAATATTTTTTGAAATATCCACATAATTCGACCTTTATCAATCATTCCATCTCCTTTCTTCTATACAGGGTCACTCACGGTCGATGGTACCTTAGACGTTTACGGAGAACAGGACGTAGGATTATTCTGAAAATTTGGTTTAAACAACTACGGGTGGTTCAAAATTTTGAGTTTTGCATCACCCTCTATTTGTTTCCATTAAATGTCAGTAGATAGTAAATGAAAAGTTGAGATAGGGATATGTAAGTCGTTTTGAGCAGAAATGATTAGTTTCGACACAAAAAATTCCTAAAGTTGAAAAATCTCGATTTTTCACACCCCATATCTCTGTAATCTTTCGCGCTATACCCCAAGTATGATGTATCGACGAAATCAGCTCTCCAAGAAGAATCTAAAAATAAAATAAAATACAGGGTGTTCCATTTGAAATAACAAAGTTGTTGCTACTCTTTTATAGAAGCGGCAACGCCGCAACGCTGAAAGTATTTTAGATCGATAGAATAAAACTGATTACCCAATAAACCAAATTTTCAGAATAATCCTACGTCCCGTTCTCCGTAAACGTCTAAGGTACCATCGACCGTGAGTGACCCTGTATAACTCAACCTAATTCTTAGAATCCAAAACATCTTTTTTTCAACTTTCAAAGAAATCTCGATAACATTTCATATTTTTCGTGCGATGAAAGTGTGAAAAGAACTCTTTCCTGGTTCCTAATGCAGCCGAAGAGAATTATTCATCTCTCGGATGAAAAGATATAGACGCCTTGCTCATAAAATAACAGTAATTTCGAGAACGAGACACGCACTTATCGTATTATTTTCACCCCGGAGGATACTCGGGTGGGTTTCATTTCCATTTTTTCGTACCCCTTTCGAGGAAACAATACACCTACACAGGGTATCAGTTCAGCGATGTCTTGGGTACTTTCCACACAGAGTGCTATTGATTTTTTCGATGACTGGCCTCGGATCTCTATGGATTTTCAAACGCAGACAGGAAGCCGTATATTGAACAGGGTTACAGGTATTCCGAATTGACCTTTGATGCAACGGAAAACACGTCGATGCTCAGTGGAAAGCCTGGATATTTGTTTTACTCTACACGATATTGAATGCCGTTGATTCAAATAGAACTAAATTGCATTCAAAAAAGGAAAATAAATAACTCAAAGTCATCTCCACAACATTATTAGAATAATCTAACATAACAAGGTAGAAAACGAGCAGAAAACAACTACATTCCTGGCAAATACCACGCAAAATATTGAATTATATCCACTCGTAGTCTATGCATCAATTCATATAAATGAATAAAAATGCAAATATTTCTTTCTTTGAACATGCGTTTATGCTCCCAACGAGACAGACACGCCTGACAACCTGTAGACCGGTTTCGGGCTTATTGACCCTCATCAGTACAGGGTAGTCAACCGAGTAGAGGTCCTGAGATCTCCACACGAGGCGAGGTCTGAATCGATGGAAGCATCCACGCATATTTGATAGCACTAAGCCGTTCCCCAAGCAGTGTATGAAGACGGCGACACCAAGCGGCGAAGAAAGAAACACCCCATATTGAAGATATGAGAGTGGCTGGGTTGCTCGACTAGCCGATTGTATCAAAGGGAAGAGTTTTTCCCTTTGATTAAATTGCATTCTTTGCAACATAACAGATACCAAATTGTGGAATTATCGAACAATTATAGCAATGAACTCTAGCGAAAACAAAGACGAGCTATCATCAAATTGTTTAGAAGACAAATATCTTTAATTTTGAATGTACAAATCAAATATTAAAAAAACAATCGCCTGGTTAAGGTGTGTTTTCACTTGTTGTTGATATTTGCTGGATCTGATGGATCATCGGTTATTCGGAAATTTTTAATAAAATAATCTACCATTTACGATTATTGGCGGTGTTGTTACAATTTTGTCTTCATTCTCAATTCTTGATTATGTCTGCAGCTATAAAGAAAAAGTTTAGACCTGATTGTAAAAATGTCGTTTACTAACAAGTTTTCTTTACTTTCCACACAGTCAAAAAAACTTCGGTGTAATTTCAATCAAATGGATTTTAGAGCAAACTCCGACGAATAAAACACCTGAATATAAAAGTTATGTCATTTTTATTAAATATTTCACAATTGAGTGTCGAGTAGAGCTAATTCCAATCTTAGTAGTAAAAAATGACACGAATGTGGTAAAGTCAAACGTTTCTTAAACATAAAATCATGAGAAACATCAAATGGTTGAAATTTAATATTCTCAATGGTGCTATCATTGACGTTAACTCATAAAAAACAACTATTACGTATATAAAATTAACACCAAGTTACACCGTGTCATATCACGATGGAATCGAGGCGGTGTACGAATCATCTAATTTGGTGGCAATAATCATTCGTTAACTATTGAAAACACCAAATTTGATATAAATTATCAAAAATTATGTATGTAGGCATCTGAATGGTGTGAACTTCATGCGCTCATCTGTTCGATCTATGAGAACCTTAGAACTTTTGCCAATAGGTGGCAATGAAGTCCTTCCTACCATACCTGATTTCAATGTTGGGCTAGATATATTAGAAGATTTTGATATGGATCAGTATCAATTGGCCTACCCCCTTGTACCGCTGATAAGGATAAATTAATAAGCCAAAACATTTCTTTATCATCCGAATTATCATTAGATTCTTCTAGTCTAGTTTATCATCATATGGTGGTGAAGAAAAGCACTGATTCGCATGAACACACTCATGATATGGTGTTCTTTCTCAGTGTTTAAACGCACCGAAGAGACACTGCAGTGTCAAATCGTACTTTTGGAAATGCATAAAGAACACCACCAAAGGGATAATTCTGCTGAACACTAGTGTTACCAACACATGGGTTTGGTTATTAAAAATACCCATGGGAAAGGTCATATAACACCTACAGTGGTGAATAATATGCCAGTGTTTACTGACACTAAAACAATCAGGACCTCAGGGGATACCAGACGGTGTTAGCTGGTGTATTATTTTTTTTTCACTGTGCATGTAGTTGTAGTCATTGATGGCGTTTCATCTGATGGAACAATTATCAACGCCAGTGTTTCACAAAGATCACCTTGTTCTTGCTACACCTTCTCTTCTAGAGCCACTATATCTTCCAAAGAGTTATATGTTTTTTTTTTCATTGAAAATATCGATGATCAGACTATTGGTCACCCTGTGAATAATGGAATATGATACAGAGAACAGATAAATCTTGACAATGGCTCAATTTTCGCTTTGCCATTGAATTTGAGACAAAGCATGCTGAAAATAATAGGAGGCAAACAATGTTCAGTAGGACTGTTACTCGATATTTCAAAGGTTGTCTATTCAGTCTATTCAGTGATTTTTTCGTAGGAAAACAGCTTTGTTTGTTGGTCGATATCAAATTCATGATGAACAGGTTTCCAAAAACATATTTTTCACCGAATTTGATAGTTAATGGCGAATGCGGATATTTGAGAAAAGTTATGCGGTAGTAACGATGTTACGATGCGGATTCCCCAATAATTGAATGAGTTAATACGTATAATATGCACCACAGCGGAAGATAAAGTTAAAAAAGTATGATCATAAATTCATATTATCTTTATTGCACATTTTAAAATTTCATTAGTTAGTGTAGCAGGTGCAGGCTGCTTTGGCTTTAATAAAAACGAATTAGTCATCCCAAATGGTAAAAGCAAGCAGCAATTAAGCAATTGTAATGGTCTCTAAGAAAGGGGAATGAACCAGAAGACTCAATTGAAAGAATTAGTACTTAAAATGTAAAATGTGACAATGAGAGATTATGAAATCACTGATTTCTTTTCATTGCTTATTCAGTTTATGAAGTAAAAAGCCAATGATGCACTATGAAATTTGGAATATAAACGTAGACTGTAATTCCTTCAAATTATTTTCATTGGTGAGTATTTACATCATTTTCTACGTGTGGCCGGTTAGTAAAAGGTTTGATTTATCTAATAATGAATAATCATAGTCGATCAAGTTATTGGTTGTTTTGAATATATAACAATATCATAATACTCATTCGGAGCTTTCAAAGCAATCTCTCAAGTAAGTTCTAACGTGGAATACAAATTTCTATCAGATATTCTCTATCAATACAGAGATATATCAATTTCAAGTAGACCGCTGAATTTATTCTGGCGTGGACTCTAGCTACTTTGGACAAATGGATAATATAGAATATAGGCTTTGCTGACACAAAATGTAGTTGTACAATGTGAGGTTCAATAAATGATAGATATACCATTGACAAGTTCAGTCTAAATACTCTGAAATTCTGTGAAATTTTTTCAAATCGTCAGAATAACTTTGAACACTGAAATCCATGTCGATTGATAGATACAAGTAATAGTTATAGGTAAAGGTGTGAAATTAGTGAAATTACGTAGATACTTGATACCTCGCTTGATATACTTATTAGAAGAATCATCATACTGATTATATTTGGAACAATAAAATCGAATAGATCAATATACCTACATGTTCAATCAAATGATAAACTCAAAGTCGGTCGACCACACAATATAATAAAATAATGAACAAGTGGGTGTAACTATAGTTTCGGCTCAACAGCCATCATCAGACACAGTAAGTAATCTGTAATAGGAGAAATAATACTAAATAACAAATTGGTGTGCCCAAATACTTACAATCAAATTCAAAGAAGAAGGTATAAACCATATCAATGCCAAAAATCGGATAGCCGGAAATCAATCATATATCAAATATACATATTGTTTAAATTTGCTTAGCCACCAAAAGAAACCAAATATCACAATCAAAGGGGAGTTGAAGAACATCACCCTCCTCTGATGGTAGTCAGTATTCAACTAACAAGAATTGACATGAAATAATGAAATTTAAAATTAAATGGTTACTGTTGAAATATGACAAATGACTTGTGAAAGTACAGTTGACATAGAACAATAAATTTTTATGCCTATGATTTCCATAACTATACCTACATGTTATAGCGAAACCTGACCAGGGATATATTTTTCGATTCAAGTGGAGTTCTGAAAATGTAACAGATTCCAATTGAAAAGTATTGGATATCATTCATATAAAACTGCAATTATATGCTTCTCAAATCGTTATGGTTTTTTATTGTATAGGGTATTTCGAAACAAGCTTTACATGCGTAAAGTTACTGCTTCATAGAATGTAGGTGAAAGAATTCACATGACACATTCGTTCATGCATTATTGATCGTAATTTCCTTGTGATTTATGGTTTTGGCATAGAACTACATGGAAGGAACATATAAACTGGGAAGTCCTAGGACGCATAGCTATTGTGCGTATTGTGTATCCAATCGTGAGAGTCGGACGTGTTTTTGAAGAGCTCTAAAATTTATCAACTTCAGCAACAGTCGAGTTTTAAGTTGGTGAAAATCGAAGTGTAATTGCAGACATTTTTTAATTTCGTATCACATGGTCTTTCATGTAAGAAAGAGCATATTTGAGTTTTTTCCTGAACAAAAAGTTGATTGTGGAAACTGTGCTTTCAAAGATCATCGGTATAAAAATAAATACAAATCAGACACACCAAAAAATACGCGCATCAACAAAAAAAGTGAAACAGATAATTCATCATTGAATCCCAGTGGCGTCCAAAGCAGTACCCAAAAACGAGCTCCAAAATATGTCAGAGAAGAAAACGAAAGTTACCGTCGAAGATATATATGATTTGCTGAAAGAGGTCAATGATAAACTTACCACGAAAATCGAAAATATTGATAAGGAATTGAAAAATATATCAACGAAAGTAAACCAGGATATTGAAGAGATCAGAGATAAAGTTACCACACTAGAAACTGAAAACACTGAATTGAAAAAACGCATTGAGGAAACAGAAAGAAAGCTGAAATCCAATAATATAATATTGTATGGAATAGAAGAAGGCGAAGAAGAATCAACGGCAAGTTTAGTTAGTAATATCGAAAATATAATAAAGGAAAAATTGGAACTGAGTTTCGATAGCTCAGAAATAACAAACACCTATAGAATCGGAAAAAACAAAAATAACAAGCGACCAATACTATTTACAATAAACTCTCAAATCAAAAAGAAAGAAATCCTTAAAAGCCGTTCTAAACTAAGAGGAACAAGTATATTCATTAGTGAAGATCTAATAGGAAAAGATTTGGAAGAAAGAAAAATTTTGGTGCATTACATGAAAGAGGCCAGGAAAAATAATAAACAAGCCAGTATACGGGGTAACAAATTACTAGTTGATGGAAACCTATACACAATTCAGGAAATAAAAGAAGAAATTGAAAGCGTGAAAAATAGAGACTACTTCTCACCACCTCCCCATCGAGAAATAGTCAGTGAACCCTCGACACCCACTGTTTTTCCAGAAGAAGAAAACTGCCCAGATATTGAGGAAGTCGCTGCCGCAAAAAGAAATATCCTTGAAAAGAAGAAATCAATGAAAAAACAGATTGATGACCGCTCCAACTCAATATCCGGGAATACACCAAAGAAATTAGGTGCCACCACGCGTTCAACTTTAGGTAAAAAAAACTGATGAGACATTTATTACTGATAATATTGCAAATAAGCGGAATTGTATATTGTTAGCTACAAACAAAAGCAAATTATTTTATTATTATATCAAGAGTACCTAATAGTATCGTACAACAATATATTTATATTTATTTATTTTTTTTCTTTATTACTTAGTATAATATGAATTCATATATCAGGGACTTTAAGATAAAACAGATGAAAACAGTGGTAACAGCAAATGCAACAGAATGTAGAGGGAATTTACAGTCCAATACTCAACAAAATGATATCAAGCTAATTCACAACAATATTAGAAGTATAACAAAAAACTGGGATGAATTCAAAATAATGCTAAGTGAGCTGGATAACTGGTTTGATATTATTGTGTTGACTGAAACGTGGAATATACAAGACACTTCGTTTTTCAATCTTGATGGTTATGATCTTCTTTATAATAATGGCGATTTCAATCAAAATGACGGAGTTGTTGTTTTTCTCAGAAATATTTTCACCTATGAATACGAAATTATTGATATAGCTGGTGCAAAAATTATCGAAATCAAAATTGAACTTCATGATAAACATTTTTTATTCGTCGCTGCTTATAGACCACCATCACTTAATGTCGATAATTTTATTGAAAGCTATGGAAATTATCTCAACACTTTGAACAAGAAATACGATATGTATATACTGACGGGAGATTTTAACATTGACATTCTAGCAGAGGGAAACTACATTAGCGATTATCTCAATATTCTGGGAGAACTAGGCTATGAATCAATGATTAATGACTACACCCGTGTACAGAAAGACTCCAAGTCATGTCTAGATCACATATTCATCAGAAGTAAATCTCAGGATATCAAGATCAACCCACAAATTTATAAAACTCAGGTAACTGATCATTTCACCACCATCACCCAAATCGTACCACTTGTTACAGAAATTAAAGAACATGTACAAAAAACGAAATCATTTTTGGATACAACAAATCTTAAGAAAGCACTCAAAAATGAAAACTGGATAGAAATTTATTCATCCACTAACGCGAACATCGCTGCAGAACTTTTTTCAGAAAAATTAAAATACTATATCCACACATTCACCAAAACAGTCAAACTGAAACGAAATGAACAAAAAAGGAAAACTTGGATTACGAATGGAATTATAAAATCTACTAATAAAAAACGTGATCTATACACAAAAATGAAAATGGACCCAAATGAACATAATATAATTAATTATAAAAAATATCAAAATGAACTCAATAAATTAATTAAACTGGCTAAGAAAAAATTCTATCAGAACATTATACATCATAATAGCAATACCACGAATCTATGGAATGCTATAAAACAAATCACAGACACCAATAACATCAAGAAAAACGAAATCACGAAAATGAAACTAGATAATGGAACCATAACTACCGATAAATCATCAATAGCAAACACATTTTGTGAATATTTTACCAATGTGGGAACAAAACTCGCTAGTCAAATCAAAGCAAACAGGAGCGCATATCCCACTTGTATGACACATACGTGCAATTCTATATATCTCGAAGAAACGAACGAGAAGGAAATTTCAGAAATCATTCATAACCTAAAGAACAAAAAAGCGCCTGGCATAGACGGGCTCCGTGCCGAAACCATTAAAGAATTAGAGTTAGAAATTGCACATCCACTTGCATGGATAATCAATTTATGTTTATCGAAAGGAGAAGTCCCAGAAATTTTTAAAATAGCCATAATAAAGCCAATACATAAAAGCGGGGACAGGATGAGTGTGACTAACTACAGACCAATTTCCCTCATCTCTAATTTAGCAAAAATTTTCGAAAAAGTATTGAAAATCAGAATAGAGAAATACCTAAAGAAATATGAACTCTTATCAGATAGGCAATTCGGTTTTCGGGAAGGTAAATCTACACAGGACGCAATTGCCAGAGTAATATCAGAACTGAGCGATTGCATTGACAAGAAAACACCAGCAATTTGTGTCTTTGTAGACTTAGCGAAAGCCTTTGATACGGTTGATCACAGACAGCTTGTCCACACGCTCGAATGTTTTGGCTTCAGGGGCGTAGCAAAAGATCTAATGAACAATTACTTGCAAGGAAGAAAACAACTCGTGAATATTGATGATGAATATAGCACTATGAGAATAGTTGAATGTGGTGTTCCCCAAGGTACTGTACTAGGGCCAATGTTATTCAATATATACCTTAACGACCTATATCAATTATCACAGTCTGGTAAAATAACAAGTTTCGCGGATGATACAGCCATTGTATATCATGATACAGATTGGAATTCTTTGAAAATAAAAGCTGAGAGAGATCTCGCAAAATTATTTAAATGGTTTAATGGAAAATTATTAACAGTAAATTACACCAAAACTCATTTTATATCATTCACCTCATATGCTACAAATCTACCATCCTATCAACAGCTGAATATACAGATCGAAGATGAGTTAATTGCTATTTCTATCATTGATACCATCAAATATTTAGGGATTTTCATAGATAGTCACCTACGATGGGACCGACACATTACATATGTAACTAAAAAACTTCGTAGTTTACTATTTAAATTCAGACAACTTTCTGAAGTTCTAGAAATAAAACAAATGAAAATACTTTACCATTCCCTCATAGAAACTCACATAAATTATGGAATCATAGCCTGGGGCGGGGCGCTCAACACGCATTTACTCAATCTAGAAGTAGTTCAAAGACGATTGCTGAAAATAGTATACAAAAAACCATGGATATACGGAACGAACACACTATTCACTGAAACACAAATAATGGACGTTCGACAATTATTCTACAAAGCTATTCTTGTGAGACAACACAATAACAAACATGAACTTGCTACTATCGACCATATGTATAGTACTAGATACAAAGAAAATCGTGTCTATGTACCAAGAGCTGAAAAATGTCAAATGCAAAGAAATTACCTTTATCTAGGCCCAAAACTTTATAATCTGATTCCCACCGAACTCAAAATTATCAATACAAATGGCTTATTCAAAAAATTGCTGAGTAAATGGATCCTTTCAAAACCTCGAACAGAGCTACATAGACTGATTAACCCTCAAACAAATACGTGAAAGATATGTGACTACTCTGTTGTTAGTTTTACTCATTCCATATAAGCAACATTACGAACAAGTATGTGAATATAAAAAAAATGATTTCAACACATACATAAAGCTGATTTATATATTAATAAAAATGTGAAATAACCATCAAGAAATGAAAACGATGACGATGAAAAGGTAGATGAAGTCTATGCACAGGCTCCGCCTCCTTTAGACCTTCAACTTTTTCAATTCTATTAATAGTAATTAGTTAAATTTTTTTTTTCAATTGTACTCTACTCAACCCACGCACAGGGTTACCCTCCTGTGGGAATCTAATATTTTATTCTTTTTATATTGTAAATTATTGTAAACGTACCTACCTTAATGTGAATAAAATATTCATTCATTCATTCATTCATAGCTAGAAGAGGAGACATAATAGATCCTCTGGTCACAGTATAAACATCACTTCCATGCAAACATACCTATCTACATGGAATTACTTAACATATTTTGTTTGGCTTGTAAAGTTGTCGAATAAGCCCTTCGATCGAGATTATTGATATTTCTGATAAAAAATAATTATATCAAAATTGATTTCAGGATCCAGTTATATTGAAGCAGAATACCCAATAATAACCAGAAAAACATAGACCAACATTGAAGCTAAGTGATAAATCTTAGATTCGATATTTTATAGTGATCCAGTCCTTTGCTCCGTCGCAATGGAAAACCCGAAATTCAATCGAGTTTTTATATAAATCTTCCAGAAAGGCCCGCATACCCTTGAGGGTGGCCAATAACGGGCTAATTCTGTATGCATTCGCTCCCGATAGAGCTGCCAGAAGAGGCTTTATATGAAGGTTCGGAGTGGTCCAATATTCGGATTCTCATTCGAATTCACGCTAATGGAATTTTTCGGTTGTCAAATCCGTGCACCGACTGTGAAATGCGTGAAATTGGTGGATCTGGCAGCCATATACCAATATATTTTGATATTTTCCCGCAAAGCATAAAACATCGCGAATAACAGAAGATAGTAACGGAGGAATGATTTTTACAAATGTATTTTGTCATATCATGAAATAGCTATTATCACATGAAGAGACCAAATTGCAGCCTTTCGACAGTAATCATTATTATGGCAAAGCCAGAAGCTGATATTGGTGAAAGAGAAGATAATCTATCCAATTAAAAATATCAAACATAGTTTGAATTTGAATGTCTGGTACTACGAACACAAAACAACTACTTTCCTGGTAAATACCACGCAGAACATTGAATATAGCTCGTGGTCCATACAACGATTCACCCTGTGAACGCAGATCGCGAATGTTTCTTCATTCCTATAAAACGTGACAAATTCACATCGGGACAGGCACGCTTAACAACCTACAGACCGATTTCGGGCTTATTGGCCCTCATCAGTGCAGGGTAGTTAACCGAGTAGTGACCGTGAGATCTCCACTCGAAGCGGAGTCTGTCCCAAAGCGTTTTCGTCACGTCTATTTGACCGCACTGAGCCGAGTTCTAAGAGATAGTTGGAAGTGGCGACACCATGCGGCAGAAGAAAGAAACACTCCAGAAACAAATCTCCCACGTCACAGAACTTGGAAGTGGCTGATAGCTCGACTAAGCTAATAAATGAAAAAATAGACAAGCCATACCAACGTGAGAAGAAGTGTATTCAAGAAAGATGACAGCTCAGATATTTCCCAGCACCCTATTCACATTTCCTTCGACAAATTCCATGGTCCACAGGAAAAGTTCTTATCTAATTACATGTTTTTTCCCGATTTTTCCCGGATTTCCAGAAGCTTCTTTATGACCCGGTTCTGGGGAAACAGAACACGAGCCGACGAAGGAACGTTTTCCGGGAAACTGGCAGAGTTATCTGCCTGGAATCTGGAACGAGTGACCGTGTAATGTTGTCTGGAAATCACTCCATGCTGCCGTGAAATCGATTCCTGAATCAGTTCAGCCAATTGCCTCAAGAGTTCGGGTTCTGTGTACAATGTGAGGAATAAAGGGACATGAATTGAAACATCGAAACTGCCGGGGAGTTTCACCAGGAACATAATTTGAGGATCACTTCCATCAGGTGGGTATTATAGATTCGATGAGGGTAAATGGGTCTGTAAAATGTAAATCCAGGTTTCTCACTATAGAACATATATTATGATCTTCATTTTATTTTTATCATTTTCAAAAAACTAAAGCTAATATTATAATTGATTGAACCAAAAAGGTAGTGAATCAGTTCTAAGAATACTTATTGTTCTCACACACAAGTACATAATTTAATGATGAATAGTGAAGATTTTCGTCGGGATGAACACTCAAAGATTCACAAGAAATGTGTACGAGTTAGGATAGCAGTGGGGACTATCTATTTCTTGGGGCTATGGAAAAAATTGGGCTTTCGCCAGAACGTTGAGATTCAAACCTAGTCACTAGTGGAAGTGGTTAGAAGACTTAGAAGACTTCGCTAAGAAAGACAGGTGTTGTGTTGTTATATATACCGTTGATTGATATAATATATCAATCAACGTATATATACGTTACTGGATAATTCACTACATCTGTTCCAGAAAAAGAAGGTTGAGAATTGTTTGCGTAGCTTTCTACTGACTATTTCAATACGAAAAAATGAATATTTCGAATGTTTGAAAAGATCTTCATAAAATGGTAGACCTCAAGGGACAAATTCAGGGCTTGCCGCTTGGAAGGTTTTTTGAACACAGCGGTAGTCATCCAATTTGTGAACACTTTGACTGTCAGAGAGGCGTAAATTATATATTGATTGGCTGAGATTATTTAAAAGTAGTAATGATGTTCATATGATTGCTTCAGCTCAATTTCAGGTTTCCTATTCGTAATTTGACATTTTTCTTCCTGACAAACTGAAACTATCTCTTGAATGTCAACGATAATATACTTATACAACTTACAACGCAATGTAAAATGACCGGGTATATTCATGATCATTTGAATCATCAAGGACATTCAGGAGATAGATCATATGCATTATTATGTTTTTTCATTAGTTTGTTGTTGCAGTATACTATAGGAGAAGTTGGACACTGATTACTATATAGCATGTCATGTAATGTGTTCCATCATTGAATAGTTTATCGAATGATAATCAACTTGTGGAATTCAACATTGATGTTGTCAAGCATTGCAAATTATCATGAAGTACTTGGGAATAAAAAACTGCGAATTATAGATGATGATGTGAACTGATGAACACGAACGAACTATACTTACACTAATAGAAAAATTAAGAAGTGTTATCAGAATGTCTGTTTCACAACATCACGAGATTCAACAAAATCGAATATACAAAATCGGTTCATATAGCTCAGAATTATGGTACCTAGTTAGCTCAACTTTCTTCATCACGTTGATTTTGCACTTACTCTACACCTATTCAACTCTCTCTGAATCTGGAATACACTGTAAGTATTCTCATCAGCTTATCGTCGTCCGAAATTGTTATTTTTTCTTTTAATTCTTGAATTCACCAAATCTAACTCAGAAATTATCAAAAAGTAAGAATTGGCCTCAAAATGCAAACTATATCAAAGTGTCCGAGGTCTCACCTCACCTCTAGTTTAGTTCTTGTTATCAGTAAAGTAAATGCGATAAAGAATTCAAAAATATAGAAAATAAAACAATATCAGACGTGACTGAAACCATATATTCGGAAACGCTGATGTTATTTCACCAAATATCCTTTATCTGGTTCATGAATGGGATGTCTTTGAATAAATCAAAGACTCGATCAAAGGGTAAGATACATATCAAGCCTTATCCGGAACTATAATCTTCAGCCGACAGCTCCAGTACATCAAAAAAGGACACAGGATTATGTACATCCTGAATCCGCTATTTCCTAAAAAGTGGGATTTGTTCCGAGTTCCTTCATGAATTTTTATGACTCTTTCGAGGAGAGAAAAATAGGAGAAATGTTCTGCTCATAAGTTCGAAATTGTTGCCGGTTTTCTTCTCTGAATCTCATGATCTATAGTCGTCACTTGTTTTGACTCAAATATGTAAAATCGACTGTCCTGGTGCATTATCGGATAAATTCGCTAATGGTTCCATAAAAAATATAAAAAAAGAAATCACTTTACGACAAAAGAAAGTCGTTTTAGGAATATTGATGCATGTACAATGCTTTCATAAACAAACAGATCTATACATGCCCTGACCCATAGCTTACGATAACAAGCTGAAAGTCAGAATTAGTTCAGGAAATAAACAATTTACCGCTTTGAGCGGTAAAAGCGGAAGCACACAAAAAGCTCCACGGACCTAATTGTCGTGTATCCCCGGTTTTTACGACAAAAAATAATGCATTACAATATGTTTACTCGATAACGATGACGTAAAAGTCATTTCCTTTTTTGTTTTTTATCCCGCGCGGAATCGCAATGAATGAGGTTTCTCTTTTATTTCACAATCGCCATCACTGGACGTTATTTTAATGTTGTTTTAACACCAACGAGATTCACAAGCATAAAAAATTTCTTGATAAGAGCAGACATGGAAAAATACTCTAGTAGATAATTATGTTTTTTTTGTTTCATGTGTCACTATACTTAAGGTATACTCAATTATATCCGCGATTATATTGTATATTTCTTATGACTTTATTCCAAATCAATGTGGCCAAAGACATATCACAAGATGACACTTATTTTCAAAATGTCTGCAGAATTTTACTAGAAACAAAAGATAAGAAAAGAAGTCAAACAGTCACTTTTACACATTCGAACAATATTTTATGAGTCGACTGCTGAAAAATGATGCTGAATACCTACCTATCAGCAAATTCTAATCGTTCAATTTAAAATGTTGTGAATGCCTTTCGTCGTATGTCTCTACCACTTCTGCTGATACACGAAAATCCAGCCAGCAATTTTCTACTAGAACAACACCAGAAAGAACTGAAATGCCAGATGTCTCCAAAGATAAAACGATCAAAGGTCCCTGCTTCGCGATTACATCGGCAGAGGGAAAACGTTTATTTGTGAATCCAAAAGATCCTTTGAGAGCCCCATTCATCCGATCAGATTTTGAATAGGTAATATAAAAGGTGCTAGGATGTCCTAATTGCTTCCTCTCAGTCTACTTCAACTCGTTGAGAGCATCCAATACGGAATCTTTGAACAGGAAGTACAAGCAAGAATTGAATATTTGATTTTAATGAATAATTGAGAGTGCAATCAATTCTCACCATCGCTTCATCAGAATTGCTCTGATCTGGTATACCCAGATTTGGAATGGAATCTGTCGTTCTTTTATGAAAATTAAAAGCTACATGAACAACTGACGGATTATGCCTAATTCTAGAGAAATTTACGAGGAAATTTACTTCATCTTCAACTGAGGTTAGGGGTTCATTGGGTGCCAAAACGCGAAAGCCTGGAGAAATATCAGCTGATGTAGCAAAGTGGCGTTCCTTCCGAACATGACTGAACACAATGCAAATGTATTGTTGGTTGCATATGGCATCAAGTTGCTCAGTAGCAATAGGATTGTCGAAGACCTGAATCAGCAATAACAGGACATTCCGCGTAGATACTATTTTTTTTTAATTGGTATTCTGCAATTATATAATACATTTCGCATACTATTTAGTTCTTTAGTATTTCACTACAAATGATAGAATGCTTGGCCCAACTGGTAAGAAAATGCTCAGAGTAGTAGATATGCCTTTATTTAGTGCAACTGAAAGGTATTAACAACATGTTTGATGTTAGATGCTTCATTTTCGAAATTTGGAAACATTATATTACCAGAAAATAAACAATATAGTTTGACAGTGAATTGAATCTATTATCATTCGAGTAATGAATCTAAGATGTATATTTTCAGTAAACTTTGATATCAGATTGTTTTCTTCAAATTTTAGGAAGAATATGGATACATGATAATTTTGTTAGTAAGTCAATTTATTCAAATCAGACCCTTCCAAGAGAGCAAGACATTGGTACTGGGCTCGGTACTGGGGGAATCTGTTGTTGCTATCCTTGTTTAAGAATGAGGTAACCCTAGTAACTGATTTCAAACAACGACTGTGGCAAGGATTGTGCGTTATTCATTAGGTATGTAATATGATCGAAGGATTGAACAATATGAAAGAAATTGGCGTTGACTCATAACCGAATTGCCAAATTTCTCACCATGCATGACTCGGAAGATAAAAAAAGGCATTTCAGCCACTCAGGGCGTTTGACAAACAAACTGACGATCTTCACACTCACCCACCACTGTTGGAGTATAGTTGATATATTATTATTGCTATGATTTTTGAAAAGCACGAAATTACCCTTCCATATGCAAAGTCAACTTCCCTACTAACCTCACAACTCCTGACTACAACTCGTGCATCGATCGACATTTGATATGCACTTCACTTGCAGTCGAAGTTAAGGAAAATTGGATCTCGAGGAAGATATGGACGAATGCGACGGGTCCGAGACACTCAAGGAAGTGGATGCCTCATGACATTTTCTCACCGTAATTACAGTTATCGAGATCACGACACCACATAGTTTCGCATCGCGCATTATCTCAGTAACGCGATTCATTTGTGTTCCCACACAATAGTTGGGAGAAGATTCGGTTTCATCCGATATTCTGATTTTATGAACGTGAAGCCAGAGGCTGGTGTTCGTTACAAGGACCCGACTGAAAATATTGGGGAAGGTTGTATATTGTAGGGGGGGGGGAGGTCGTTAAGCCTGTGCAGCCTCTCAAGCACCTCGACCTATCAGAACTATTGTGCATATCCCTAAATCTATTCGAGGCCCGGGATTCCGAGACTTCGTGCGAAGTTTATCACTTTCCTGGGAGCTAGGTTCCTGACATCGAAGGGCTCTAAGAAGGCCCCTTCCAGGAACTTGAGCCTCTTGCAGAAGAGTGCTGGGCATTCGCAAAGCAAATGTTCTGCAGTTTCAGCGAAGTTCTCGCAGTAGCGGCAACTATCACTCTCTGTTTTGCCCATCTTTTTGAGGTGATCCTCAGAGGGCAGTGCCCAGTGAAGAGTCCCGTTAACAGTTTCAAGTCTTTTGTCCAACTCGAGAATCTGTTTTAGGATTTCCTTGGCGAGAGGCTAGCCTTTTCGCTTGTCTTTGTCCTGGCACTTTATTCAAGTGAGATTTCATTTCATCCGCTTCCCAGCATCGGAACATCTATGATCGGAACTCCTTTCTCAAGTGGGTTTTGGAAAGTCCACAGAAGGGTTCTGGGCCGAGAAATTGTGTATTTGCCCCTTCTTTGGCAAGGCAGTCTGCTTCCTCGTGAATTGGGAAAGGTTATAAGTGTAATGGTTACAGTTCATTTTAATTTTGTCCATTATATATTGTAGTTAAATTTAAATATCTGATATCAACTATTTTTAACAGGATATGATTTTCTCATATTTGGTTTTCACCTTTTTCAATCAACTATCCCGTCTTTTAATTCTTTGGTTGCTTGCAACCTCGCTTGCAACTGCTCCATTTGTTCGGTATTTCTGAATAGTTGAAGAAGACTTGTGTTATTCTGGGGTTACATTATTATAACCTTAGTTTAAATAATCTAAATAAACTTGAATAATTTAGGTACCATACCTATGTGACGAAATCTTTTTACCAACTACGAGTTCGAACTCGAAGTTATGCTAATTTCGAGTTCGAACTCGAAATTAACAAAAAAAATGTTGCATGTCCGTTCTACGCCTTCGTAATTATAAACCGAACACCTGTCATATTTCAAATTATTCGGATGACTGCTATAGTTGCTATAACGATGTGATCTGGAAAGTGAAACGTAAAATGTTTAATGTAATTGCTCCAATGCGAGAAAAGCATGGGTGTTTTTGACCCATATTCTATATCATCTAGGTACTAATATCCAACTTTATTTCAATTAATGACTAATCACAGTCCCGATCAGATGCTAGCTATATATCATCAACAAATATGCAATCATTTTGGGAAGGTATACCAGTTGTTGAGCCCGCATCATCAGAACTATATCCAACTGAAGATCTGAAACGATTTCAAGCGTTTCGATAAAATATTCATTTAATTAATTCGAAAGCATTCATCAGATGATGTTATTCAACTGGATGTATATACAGGGTTCCCGTTTTTCGAGCTTAACTATGGGGATCTCAGTTATTATAAGAGAGCTTAACTATGGGGATCTCAGTTATTATAAGAGATACTAGAAATTTGCGCAATTCCATGCTGAACAATCATGTGAAAGAAAATTTCATGAATCATTTTTCGTTTTCGAAATATTGGAAAAAAACGGAAATTTGTAGTTTTTTTTTGTTGAAAACGAGAAATTTAAGTTTTTTTTTCATTTATTCGAAAACTAGAAATGATACATAAAATTTTCTTTTCCCCCCATTTAACCGACCTTGTATATCTTATAACAACTGAGATTCCCATGGTTGAGCTCAAAAATTTCGCACCCTGTATGAGTATGTATACGTAAGGTTAGATCAAGTTTTCGGTTAGTTTAAGGTTAGTTTAGATAAATTTCCATACAGATACCTACTGATAAACGGGGAAGGAAGAATTCCAGATTCACGTTGTTCATTGTTCGGAAATAATTTACTTCATCTATTAACTCTAGTCTGATTCATCTTTATGGTTCAGTTATTTGTTACCAGTCAAAGTTTGCCTGGGCAATTTGGAACTATACGATATTCCCCCATGAATCAAGAGAGCCTATTATCAATCATTCTTCACGAGCATCATGACACCTAGTGAGAGCATTTGCTCTATTTGCCGATCTTATCACTATGCTTTGAAGCCGTCTACAATTGTGATTCATTTCAAGAAGGCTGTGGTTGGCTGTGGGAACAATCTCCAATTGTTATATAGAGACCGGATTATATAGTGAGCACGTAGAGGTTGGGATAAATTCGCTGATCTTCAGAAAGTCAGAAGAGAAGAATCGCTGAATATTGAAACAGAATTGTCTCAAGTATTGATCGACAGTTTTTCAAATAGAAATAGCAATTAATAAGGAAATTGATGCCTAGAAGGGACTAGTTGATTGTTAATAGGACGTGCTTATGATATTATCCTGGTGGTGTAGGTATACAGATGCAAAACAAAGCATATACAGTGTCACACATAAAGTTCGCGACATATGGAAGTTTTTTTATTAATGAATATAAAGAAAATTTTACTTCGCAGTTAGTTTGTGCTTGATACTCAAAAAATCAGTTTTTTTTGGAAATTTCGAAAAACGCCAGAAAGAAAAGTTGCTAAGTTTCCAATTTTATACATTTGTTCCAGATTTGGACTCTCTACTATCACTTAGACTACTATTAAGTAAAAAAATTTATTTCGATTTGATCAGTATACCTACTATTTTCATCTCGAGATGTTGCATTAGTCATTTAAACTGATATTTTCAGGATTTTCGAAAAAAAAATCAAATTTGACAGGTTTAGAGTAGCACATTGAAGAAGGAAATATACTGTATTTTACTCATTTTTTAAGCACATACTAACTGCGAAGTCAAATTTTCTTTATACCTATATTAATAAAAAAAACTTCCATATGTCGCGAACTTTATGTGTGACACTGTATAGCATTCTTGATTACTTCTTGAATTGAAGAATATAGATATAATATCAGGAACCTTTATTTGGAAGAGAGAACATTGTACCTGTTAGTTTATCATTATGGAAGAAGTGCAGTTTATAACAACCAATGGTATCTACTTCATAGTTTAATACGAAGATTGATTTGGAGAACCTCATATCAAGTAACGAATGAAATTATTTTTTCAAAGTACCACCTTTCTACTTTGCGTAAGTCTTGAAGATAAAACAATACAAAGAGCAATAGAAAGAGAAGGAATGGCAGATAGAATAAATAACATTCAATTGTTGACGAGCTTATGCAGTTTTTCATCACGAAAAATAAAATATTCTGGAGACTATCACCCAAGGTATCAACCATCAATCAGGTGATATAGAGATTTTCTGAACTTCGACTGGAATAATTGTACTCTGAAGAATGAAAATTAATCATTTACTTTATCATGAAATATAATTCACGCGAGTTTATATAAATGCATTGAATACCTAAAAATATCAAATGAATAGCTTTGATGGATTTGAACAAATACAATGCCAGTACCGAGTTAGCATTATATCATAATACTCACTTAATTATAATGGGAAATGCATTTCACATGAATCCTCAATTATACTAGAATGGAACTCGAATGCATAATATGAGTACATACGTATTGATTCATATACATACATATCATGTATATAGAGTAGATGCATGCCCCTAATATGTTATCATCGATAATAATCTGATAACTATATCTAATAATTTTTATTTCGATCTATGTTTCAATTAATCTCAGTATGAACCGATTCAAAATTCAAAATAACTGCAATTCAAAACTTGATTCGTTTTTTTCCAATATTCCACATGTTATCATCAACACCCCTACCAATTCAATCTTCACTGATTGAATATATAATAATAATAATAATAAATCGTCTTTATTTTTTCTTTGGTACAAAGTAGGCGAAGTTTAGCTATTGCTACTCTTACACTTAACCTAAGTTGTACAATTGACAGAAAATTTGGGTAATAAAGACATTCATGAGGTAATAAAGAACATAATCATCGTGAGTCAAATAAACAGAAGTAATTTGTCAAAATATTACTAGATAATAGAGTTTCAAGTCTTAATTTATATTGGGGATTCACAAAATTTTGCTTTCAAAAATTTCTTGATTTTAAATTCAGATAAATGAAGGTGATTGATGAGGAGTGAATTGTAAAATTTTACAGCCTGATAGGTGAAGGATTTCTGAAACATGACTGAACAGTGACGAGGAACATTAAAGTGATGTTTATTTCTCATTTCTAATGAATGAAAAGATGACCTAGGAGTTAATTTACAATAGAGTGACAAAGGAATCCTGTTCTTTATTATTTTATATAGAAAGACACAAAAATTGTATTTAGAACGATTAGCCATTGTAAGCCAGTTCAGTTCCGTTATTTTATTGGAAACATGATCGTATTTTTTGAGGGAGAAAATGAATCGACAACAAAAGTTCTGTACTTTCTGAATACGATTCTGATCAAATTTAGTGAGTAAATCACCGTAAACAATATCACCGTAATTGAACCTAGACAGGACCAGTGATTCACTGAGTAACTTCCGTATGGGTTGATTGAGGTAGTGCCTATGTGGATAGATCATTTTCAAAGAGCTGAATGATTTTTTGAGCAGACTATTAATATGTAAAGTGAATTTTAGATCGGAGTCAAAGATAATACCCAGGTTTTTCGTGGATTCCACAATAGATAGAGGGGTGCCGTCTATTTCAATAGATATATCTTGTGAGAGGCGCATTCTTAAATTTTTGTTACCAAATAATATAAAATGACATTTGCTTTTATTAAGTTTTAAGTTATGTTTATCAGCTAGGTCGTTTATTATTCTGAGGTCACTGTTGATGTGGTTTTGAACAGATTGAATGTTTTCCATATTGAGGTTTGAGTAAATCTGGGTATCATCTGCGTATGCTTGAATTTTGCAATATTTAATAGAAGTTAGGATATCGCTCGTATATAAGATGAAGAGTAGCGGCCCCAGAATGGACCCCTGAGGTACGCCGGAAGTTACAATTTGAGAAGTTGACATAACATTATTAATAGAAACTTTCTGGCTGCGATTCGAGAGGTAAGAGTTGATGAAGAATATGGTGTCGTCAGAGAAACCCAAAATTTTAGTTTGTAACAGAGTAATGTGTGGTTGATCGTATCGAAGGCCTTTGAGAAATCGAGGGTAATTAAAGCTGTTATGTCTTTACTATCAGTATTTCTAACGATATCATCAGTAACCTGTACTAAAGCTGATGTCGTATTGTAGCCTGCCCGGAATCCAGCTTGACAAACTGGAACAATGTCGTTTTCATTAACATACAATGTTAATTGCCGATGAACGGCTTTTTCTAGAATCTTCGATATTGCAGGTAAAATGCTAATTGGCCTCAGATCAGAAAATTCTTGAGGTATAACCCCAACGAATAATATGGTTCATTCACGATCTACCCCTGGCGAGGCAAATAAAGGAATCAGCCCTAGCCTAGATCTTGTTGTTCTTAGCCGGACAGCAGACAAATTTCTTTCCTTCTTTTTTCTCGAAGAAACATTGAGACAATCCACCCAAACGAGTCGTGCCTCATCACCCCATGTAATAACAAACATTCGCTGTTTCTATTGTATATCGCCCCTTTTGATCAGGGTTGGATTTATGCTCGTAGGCTGACTACTAGGGTAGGGCAATTCATATTATATACTTTTCAGCTGCGATTTCATAGATCTACTTTCACGTCAGCTTACCAAAACTGGTGCGAAAGTATCGAAATATATTATTGTATTGAATTGTTCATTAATGAAACTTTATTTTTGATCATTGACTGGGAAGTCACAAAAGAATCTAATTACACAGAAAATATGACTTGCTGCTCAGAATACTCACTTAAGCAGGCCTTTTTCCTTTTGTAAGATAATCAGTTATTCTGATGTCAGTCATTCCGTTTCAAAAGTTGTAATCAATTTTTCAAGCACTTGCCGACATCCGATTGAGCTGAAATTTTACCAAGTGTTATTATTTCAGTGACAAAACAATATGAAGAAGAAAAAGAAGAGTAATGTGATTTTGGTCCAATTCGATTCAAAATTGGAATGTGTAGGTTTTCGGGGTCAGAAATTATGATTTTTTTGTCAAAATTCGAAAATTCGAAATGGCAGCTCCAAGATGGCGGACAAGATTTGTGGTTATGATCCGAACCGAGGTCCGAACTATTCGAAATTGGTATGTGGAGGTTTTCGGGGTAGGAGACTATGAATTTTTTTGGTCAAAATTTGAAAATAACAAATACCTAGCGACTTCAAGATGACGTGATTTGTTATTATGGTCCGATTCGTCTCGAAATTGGTGAGGGTTTTTTCATGATCAGTGATTATTAATTTTATAAACTCACTCAAACAACGCCGTAGAAAGATAGATTCTACTCTGGAAAAACGAAAACGATAGTGAATTATTCGAATAAAGCCTATAAATTTCAAAGTCGATTCCAAATATCTCATAATGATGGAGTTTGATGCTTCCATTTTCTATCTGTGAAATTTCGAATTGATCATCAGGATGATAGTTTTCTTCGTATAAAGGTGATTAAAATATGTTGAATTTGAGTTTTTTTCACAAAAATCAAGTATATACTGTTCGCAATGCGAATCCTGAATGTCCAACTAGTTTGAATAAATCGTAAGTACCTACCTTAGGAAGAAACTCACAATTTTATCATTCTACTGAAATTTGAATATTGTTTTTGATGGTATAGGAAGAATGTCTCGTATATTTCATCAGGATAGAGCGAGGAATAGAGTTCTTCAAAGATTGAATAATTATTCAGCAGATCAGCTTAATATCCATTTCTCAATATAATGTCAAGTTATTTATATAAAAAGTTTAATTCTATCAATAAACTATCAACAACGTAGGAAAAACTCGAGGAGGAACTCAACTAGTTGTAGGATAGTTTTTGAAGATAATTTAATGGGATAGAATTATTTATATTATTTGAATTATCATATGTGAGAATCGGATCCTACTAAAAAAAAAAAATCCAGCCTATAGTAGGCATCGGTAGTTGAATCCGGATCTGCCTCTACTCTCGGCTCGTGGATACCCCACTCTATCCAAGGTAGGGGAGAAAAAAGGACGATGCCAATCATTTTCGAGTTTTGCTTTGTGAAAGGGAAGAATTTCTGCTTCCGATTCTGCCAGTGGCCGCAGCCGTTGAAACTTATGCTTTGTAAAATATTATATTGTAGAACGGGATCCTAGCTTGATAGATGAATGATAATCTGACATGATTGGCAAGATTATGCGCAATCTGTTCGACTAGGGGAAATTGGGAGGAAATGTTTATACTTATAGGTGCCCGAATTTTACTAGAAAGTTTTGAGGTCGACAGAAAATATCATATTTTCGACCATTCAAAAGCCTATATTTTCTATCGTTACCAATCATAGCAACTAAAATTTTTGTCTTCTTGCATGATATTACACTGGACATTGTTTGACGTTTCTGAGAAAGTATATTTCTACCAACTTCACAGTGGAACAAAGTTAGTCAAGTATAATGGTTTGAACTTTCAGCAGCCACCTTATTATTATTTAGCGTAACTAAAGTCGGTAATTTGTATTTTATATAGCGTAATCTTAACTGGAGTCTTGGTGTGAAATTTTCTTACCAAGAACAACTCTAGCATCAATTAAAAACAGAAAATTCTTTCTCGAATAAAAAAAAAATTCGTGTTCTCGAAAAAATGTCCAGTAACAATTGCTAGTACCATTGTATTGTATGTGAAAATACCCCACTAGGTCAGTAAAATACCCACCATTCAATTACATGTTCTTGATGCATTATTATACGTTCAGCAAGAGGAAATTTACCCACACAAATGATTACCAACTATTCAAGCGTGTGAAGGTTCACATAGAAAAGATAGTGACATATGGCTAGACAAATATAAAATCTTGCACCACCTCCCATTTTAGTATCTCACGCTGGGTACCAGAGCTATTAGCGTCCAAACGAGTGCTCATAGCAAGACATACGACACAAGTTGTGTTATGTTGAGAGTAACCTGTCAACACTTAATCAAAATAAAACTTGGGATAATACTGACACAGGTGCTGATAACGACGCTGACGAAGATAATGCATCTAAAGTTTGCTGTAGAGATTGGTCATTGAGAAATTAGCAATTCATTATTATGTGACTATTGAAGATATTAGAGACGAAGACGATAATTATTATGATTTTTTGCATTCTAGACATCATTTCAACAGATCAAGTAAGACCTACAATATGGAATTCAAATATAATGCTGTTAACTCGGCTGGTAATTACTTCAATCTCAATAGCACCCTCTGCAGCACCTCATGGGCTGATTTTGAAAAATTGTATGATAACGTCGACACATATTACTTGTGAAACGAATTCTGACCTTCACGTTGGATCATCACGAATCTCATCACCCCACCATAACATTTGGGGATTATTAAACACTAACAGAGACCCTCGCTGAATCCTTATTGATCGATGTCGATGAATGAATCATAGTTTAGGGAAGTTCCTGCGAAAAATCCTTAGCGGATATAACCTTCCTTTGTGATTGATGCCGCAGATATTTCATAGTTTGGGAGTCCCAATGTCGGTAATATTCTGGCAAGATTGCTTCATTACCGGCATACTCATGAGGGACTAGACTCCTGGGCACTACGCACTCATTTTGATAAATGAAATTACGAAGATTGAGGTTGCCACGGAGCTTTCCAATTTCTGGATAGCCTTCGGAAAATACCTATCTTTTATATTTTCTCTCGGTTATAACTGGATGAGGCGCAATTCGATATTCCTAGAGGGTATGGAACAAAATGGGGATTTAGATTCCTATAATGAAGATTAAGTAGGGGTTCACCATTAACAAACTTGGCTTACCATAATCCACAGAGATCATGCAAAACAGTATCAAATACAAAGGTTTTCAAGAGATATATAGTTCATAATTTGATGCATTTTAATTTTTGAATAGGTCAACACGATTATTTTTCTATTTCAAAATACAGTTTTTTATTGCTGTTTCACCTAACTGATTATGGCTAGCAAGGTGGATATAGGATGGTGAAACAGCTTCGTATTAACAAGCACTAGAATAAACCGGAATAAACTGTAGACCTTTGCCTACTTGATTTCATACCGTAGTAATATTTCCTGAAGTTATCAGAGTAGGCTATATACCTTGTGTCGGTAAAACAGAAAATCTGCATCTGTAATCTTTTTATCAGTTTCATCTGTTCTAGATGAAAAATGATTGAGAAGAGTCAAAATATCAATATTCATTCAAAATTTATCGAAAATTTATTGTTTTAATGTCGTTTCAAGTCACGTATGTCAGATGTGAACCACAGAAATACGTAAGCAACAGAAATTTTCTTCGATAATCGATCTTACCGCCATCTTCTTTCAAGTCGTGGAAATATTAGTACCTTCTCAAACGGTCTACAAGTTTTTCGCAGAAACAATTGAAGAGCTGTTTCACCATCCTATATCCACCTTGATGGCTAGTATTTTGTAACATGAAAAAATTCGCCTCTCACAGGAAATATTTGTTATTTTATAGCTTTCTCATTTTCATATTTTTCGGAGAATTATCAAACTATTGATGTTCCAAGTTTAGTATTCTCAACTTTTCTATATAAGTTTGTAGTAAAATTCAACCAGGTATATGCACAGATTTTCTAAGTATTGGATGAGCCATTTTGTTTTCACAGTTTCCATCAGTTCATGACCACCTTGAAAAATTTCCTCTACGTTAAATCCAACTTGGCAATGTGGAGAACGAGGTGGAAAAGTTTCATAGAAACTGAGCAATTACTTCTTCATGTAAAATTGAACAAACTTTCAGACCTTCAACTCATTTTCACCATTAAAACCTAATGAATTATTGAGAAGTTTCAAAATAAAATGTTTCCTTTCAACTAAGGTTACCTCCTAAACCAGCAATATGCATGTTGAACTAAATCTTCATAGTTTGGTTTCACTATCTGTAGTTCAGATATTTCACATTCTCAATGAATTACTTTGATGTGGATATCTTCAATTGATATTTAAAGAAGTCATCAATCTTTTTTCTTGAAGATTTTCCGAATCTATAATCGCTTGGATTCATTGCACTATATCAAAGATAATACCAAAAACCCCAGTGTGTTCAATTTTGATATTCAGCGTAGTATACCTAATCAAGCATATAATAATTGTTTGTATGTTTTCTCTGCGAAAAATATATGGAGGTGTTTTCATTCAGGTGTTATTTTATAGCTAAAAAACCGTTACGTGATTTTTTGACATTGTGTTTTCAACCGAGGTTTTCATGGCATGAGTGATGAATTTCTTATCCTAATGAGACTGATCCTAAGAATATAGTCCAGAATATAAATTCTGAGAGCACCAGTTTATATTCAAAACATTAATATTTCATTTCCTATGATCCTCGAGACCAAACTCTCTTCCATTGTTTCCAAAGTATTTCTCCATATCCGCCAGCGTGTCATTATTCATATTTAACATTAATGTCTGGAAACGTCAAAGGGAAGCCGAGAAGAGACGAAATAAAAGTCATCTGGGCCGTTTCAGTTGCTATATTTTGCACGCTCTCACTACGTCGGAGAGAGGGAATAAAACTGAGCCGCCGGGCCATCTGTATTTTGTCCTCATAACAGTACAAATCGCATAAGTTTCCACTGCCTATTCAAATTCTTTCACGAAGCTGTTTTGCATTTATCTTCAACAACCTCGTTCCTTTGTTACTTACAACAAGTCAGAAAGAACATACGGTAGGTAGTCTCAAGTATGCATCAGTGTATGTAGGTTTATTGAAGATTTTACCTCCAGGAGAAATGCGTTCTTGAAAATCTATTGGTGAGAACCCAATCAAATCAAGTATATTGTTAGGTATTGCAGATCAGGAATGTCAAGCTACAGTTGCTTATATTATTCACCATTATATTATAAACCCTTCACAACAACTTAACCCCTAGTTGTGATAAAGACTTTTTCAAATGTAAACAGCTTCTCGAGTTGGACGAAAAAAAAACTTGAAACTGGTAACGGGAATGCTCACTGGACACTGCCCACTGAGGTATCACCTCAAAAAGATGAGTAAAACAGAGAGTGATAGTTTTCGCTACTGCGAGAAATTCGCTGAAACTGCCGAATATTTGCTTTGCGAATGCCCAGCACTCTTTTGCAAGAGGCTCAAGTTCCTGGAAGATGCCTTCTTAGAGCCCTCCTATGTCAGGTGCTAGCTCCCAGGAAACTGATAAGATTTGCACGATGTCTCGGAATCCCGGCCTTCAAATAGATTGGGTTGTAGAAAGATCTGATAGTTCGAGGTGCTTGAGAGGCTGCACAGCCTTAACGAGCCGCCCTACAATCTACAATCTATGGTTAAATGTAACCACACTGGCTCCAGATAGTGGAGAACAAGTCCTAAAATGACCAGACACCTGTTTCCCATCAAGTGAGGATCCTAATACTAGACCTTGCTAGAAATAATAAAGAAAATTGTGATAACCGAATTGCGCGTTTTCACAAAGAGTTCGTGAACTGTGAACTCCCGCTTCTATGAATCACAGCTTCAGTTCCTTCTTGAGTACTGGTTGTGTCACCACTGGTTAGTCCTCAGTAGGTTTTGCTTCAATCCCATTCATTTCTATCAGGAAGAAGTATTCTGTAGCGCTTCTTCCATCTATAGTTGTGGTGTGCATTCATGCACTTGCAGATGTTTTTGTCTCTCAAAGAGCCAAGAAGTTTGAAAAGTGTTTTTTTGAAAAGTGTTTCTGACCACCAACTTAGTTGCAAAGCAACCCTCGAAGTCTCACTGAGACTTATATGAGTAAGAAAGTAGATTGAATAATATCACATCTTGATGAATTTATCTTTTCCATAGTGTTAGCCGCATTTGCTTATCATGTAATTCTTGTCGTTTGGTCTCTCCCTCCAACTCTGCATTTTGTACTGCTAATAAAGCATTCGCACGGCAACCGCCCCAGTATTCTTGCATATAAAGTGGCCTTCTGAACACCCCGATAGTCGATTTCCGCAGCTAATGATGGAAATGAAATTTTGATTGAGCGTTTATTGATAGGAGGGAATTGCCATGCTGATAAGGAGAAGGAGTGTACGCGAGTATGAAAGCGTTTTCGCTTAGAGACTGTTTCGGGGGCTCTGAAGTTAAAAATCCACTTCAGATGCTCCATGGCCTACTACCCAGGTCAGACTCACACTAGTAATAACTAGACTAGAGGCCTATACCAAATCAATCAAATCTTTATTCGTCCTTTCGATCATGATAACAAAATATTAATTAATCGAGGGATTAGTCAAGTAGGTACAGTAACGAAGTTTATAAACAAAAACTATATCACTAACAATTCATACTAATCACACTCATCAACTAACCTATCAAGTATTTGAAGCTATTAATGGATATTATAGTTTTGATAACAGATGACAGCCTATAGAGTTCAATTCCTGCATATTCCCAATTAATATTCCTATCCAACATCACTCCTAAGAAATTTTCTTGTTCTATCAAGGTTATACAATTCATATCTACCCGCCCTATATTTTCATTTTGATTGCATTGCTACCATTACCATAATGTGAATTATCTAGCCAATATATTCAGTTTCTCACTAAATTTGCTAGGAGATTATGAATTATGCGATCTCATCAGAATTATGACGATCACTAATATATAAAAGAGATATCGTAGGTCCTAGGGTTGAACCTTGTGGGACACCGCGAGATACGTTCTTCAATTCAGATTAACAGTCCTGTATCCTTACACAGCCATTCCAGAAAGAACCCTCTCAAGCCTAAGGCAAACAATTTATTTTAAATTCAGAATATGTATAGGATCGAATGCTTTCAACAGATCAAAGAAGAGTGCCTCACAAACCTCTTCCAGTTTAACTGACGATGGATGTAATTAAAAAAGGCTGAGGACGCAGTTTCCGTTGATCTGTCAGGCAGAGAATCATGCTGATAGTCCGTAAAAATCTTGTATTTGAGCAGAGATAACAAAGGTATGTTTCTAAGCACATTTTTACATAGCACTGTATAGGAACAGTAATAGGCCTGTGATTTTCAAGTAGGCAGCGATTTCCTTTCTTATAAACAGGTGTTATCATTTCCACTCTAATCCCATTGGGAAATGTACCAAGAGAAAAGAGAAATGAAAGTATCGATTATGTAAGGGAATGTATGAGCAATATACGAGCAAACCGTCGTTGAATTTACAGAGGGGCGTAGATAAAAAAATGGCGTAGTTTTTTTCTCGAATAACAACTTGAGCAGAAGCTGATTCATTTACTCTCAAAGTGATCTTTCAGAAAATGGATCCATTTTTGTTACGATAGTGACAACATAAAAGACTAGTAAACCTTAAGAAATTGTTCAAATCCATATACGCCCCTTTGTAATTTCAACGACGAAACATCCCAGATAGCACATGACGTCCCCGGGACGTTCATTTTAGGTCCCCATTTGGTCCGAACGTCCTGGCTATTGATAGGACGTCCTCAGGACGTTCATGAGTGGACGTCCCCAGGACGTCCATTTGTATTCGTCCTCAGGACATCTTTACAAGGTTTCAAGAGATTTTTTTATACTTATAGAAGTTTTGGGTCATTTAGTGCCTCCGAAAGTAAGAATCTGTATTATATATACCTATATACTTTATGTGCATGAGAACTTTCTGAAAAAATGAATATGAATATTTGTGGAGGTTTGACAAATATTCTCGGCAACAGTATTCGCATTTTATTTTCTTACTTCTTTATGTTATTGTGAAATATGTATATCATTTATAGAGATGATATCTATCTTTTCAAAATATGATGCATTTATGCATTAATGCATTGGATTTAATTCAATTTTGAGGACTAAGAATATGCCGAATTTACAGCCAGGAACACTAATGGCCTATTGAGTAATATAAATTGTTGAAAATAATTGTTGTTCGACTCATACTGGAGTAATCCAAGTTATAACAAGTCGGAATAGTCACAGAAGTCAAGTAACCAAAGTCGCGGTTATGGTTTGGATGGGTGACTTCTTAATAGCGTTCTTTTTTTTATTTTTTTTTATCACATATTAATTTTCAAGTATTCTCACAACATTCGGAGAATTACAATAACTCTGTGAAAAAGTCACAGAAGGTTTTTATGTTGAATTGTCCTGTTCAGACCTAATGAGGCCCTAATTCGTACGTCCTGGGGACCTCCGATTTTGTAACATCGTATGTCCCCGAAACGTCCTGAGGACGTAGGCCGTATCTAAATAGGACATCCTCGGGACGTCGTTGAGGTCTGACGTGTACGGTTTGAGGACGTCTTCGGGACGTACTTGTGCTATCTGAGATTCTCTGCATTATAGTAATATTTATTCTACTACTTCTCCAGCAGTGATTTCCATGAAATGAAATGTGTTATGAATAAACATGGTGGTGTCAATCATCAAATATTGCAAGTGATCTCGGCTTGCATCATCAGCATTTGAAGCGGAACAACCAGCAGCCTCGATGTAATCCGATACTTGTTGCTTGGAAACAATTCAAATAAAGACGCAGCCAAGCACATACCAGGACATTTTTTATCGACCACGTGACTACCCCGTGCCTTCTGAGATAGATCTCATTCGCCCGAACTGCCTGTCTGAGTAGCGCCACTGAATTTTCCTCGTGGAAAGTTCGCTGCTTTTCCTCCAGTACCCTGCGCGCTTTATTGATTTTCTCCATAGCCACGCCCGACCAGAAGTCCAAGTAACAACGAGCGGGGGAGAGGGGAGAAGATTGGTTGGAGATACGGGGGCATGCAAGATATGCACATAAAGGTATAACATCGGGAGGATGATGGGTATGAGATGAGTCGTAACTCGAGAAATTCTGACCCCATGGCTGGAATTTTCAGGGCAAATAAATCAGTAAGTGTGAGTGCTCAGAAGCATTCGAATAAGCCAATTGTCCATGGTTGTTAATGATTTGATGATTTCGGCTTCGATTGTAGCCCTAGGTTTTTTAATTCGATGCTCCTAATGAATTTATTGGTAAAATTGAAAGAAAAAGCCTGGAAAGTACTCGTTCTATGCTCGTGGTCTACACAGTCAAAAATATTTACACCAGCTAACACTGTCTGGTGTCCCCTGAGGTCCTGATTGTTTTAGTGTCAGTAAACACCGGCATATTATTCACCACTGTAGAAGTTATGTGACCTTTCCCATAGGTGTTTTCAATGATCACACCCAGTTGTCAGTAACACTAGTGTTCAGCAGATGAACACTTTGGTGGTGTTCTTTATAAATTTCCAAAAGTGCGATTGGACACCGCAGTGGTGTGATGCACATTCTGTGATTTTCTTGATGCTGAATCCTACCTCCACGAAATTCTCTTCGGTGCGTTTAAACACTGAGCAGGTACATGCGAAGACTTTTCTGGTGTGAAGGAACACCACATCATGAGTGTGTTCATGCGAATCATTGCTTTCCTTCACCACCTCCGGAGTTTTTTACTAAGTTGGATCATACGATGATAAACTAGTCCCAGAAGAATCTAGGGACAATTCGGATGATAACGAACTGTTTAGGCTTAGTTATCCCAAGATTTATCCTAATCAAAGGTACTAGGGACTAGGTCAATTGTTACCTCGATTGATACTGATCTGTATCAAAATCATCTAATATATCTAACCCAATATTGAAATCAGGTACGGTAGGAAGGACGTTGCCACCTATTGGCATAAGTTCTAAGGTTCTAAAATGTATAATAAAAAGGACACAACTTTGATATTCAGGTGTTGAATTTCAGTTTTTTTCATTGTGTAACTCGAGAAATTCTGGCCCCATGGCTGGAATCTTCAGGGCAAATAAATCAGTATTCGTGAGTCCTCAGCGACATTTGGATGAGCCAATTTTTCATAGTTGTCAATGATTTGATGATTTTGGCTTCGATTTTAGACCTAGGTTTTTCAATTTGATGATCCTAATTTTGTTTTCCATTTTGCATTCCTCAGCTTGATAGACCGGTCAGCCACTCCCATGTTTCATGACATAGGAACTTTGTTTCTGAATTGCTTCTTTCTTCCGCCGCATGGTGTCTCTAATTCCAAGTGTCTCTTAGTAATCTTATCAGTGCGGTAAAAAAGCGTGTTGATCTCGGCGATGATCAATTTGGACAGACACCGCTTCGAGTGGTGATCTCAGGATCTCTACTCGGTTAACTGATGAAGGCCAATAAGCCCGAAAGCGTTCTGTAGAAACATTTGTAATATGCACCAACATTGTGAATCGTTGCATGGACTACGAGCATATAATTCAATGTTCTGCATGGTATGCGCCAGGAAAGTAGTTGTTTTCTGCTCGTAGTCTACCAGACATTCAAATTGAAACTGTGTTTGATATTTTTGATTGGATAATACTCTTCTCCTCACAATTTTAATACTTCATTCACGGCTTTGTTCGAGGCTTTTTTACATGTTGAATTCAATAGTGTCATAGACAAAAGTATGGAACAAATTCACAGGTCACTTTTGTTGTTCAATTCCACACATTTTAATCTACAATTTCACACATTTGAATGTTAAATTTTCTTTTTCGACGTCAATAGATAAAGAAAAAGTCTGAACTACTACTCTTCGAGAATACTCCTATAGACGCATTTATGAGAATATGCGATAATTTCATTCCAAATGATCTCTCCATATTATGTGCCGAGATAAATTCGGCAGTATAGTGTTACCATTCAACTTCATCAATAACTCATCATTAGGAAGATCGCGCCGCGCAAAAAACGCTAACTAGCTCGTCTCTCGACACTTAATCAAATTGCTCGAGAAGTTTGAGGTTAGGGGAGCCTATCGACGTCGCGTGAAATTCAAATTAACCCTTGGGGGCCAGATCGAAAAGGATATCGTTGAAGATAGTATCTACCCCACAGATAACTAACCGGCTCGCTAACCGGCAAATATTATAGCATGCGATGTTTGTCATAATTATATTCATATCACTGGGTCAACATTATTTTGTCCTCAGTATTAATGTATGGGGTTATCCCAATCTTCCAGCTATTAGTACTGGAAGCCTTCCGCAATAGTTTCATAGACAGATTTTGTTTTACCCTTTTTTTCATTCAAAAGTTCTTTACCTATCTTAACTTGACTTTCAATTGTATCTGTTGTTTGTATGTTTCCTTCATGCCCTGTATACCACGGACTGTTGAGAAATAACAGTATATTGGACCTCGAATAGAACCAAACCCATGTTTACTTATTCCAAAATGCTTCGTTTAGCTGCATGGCGTACTTTCTGATACAAAAAATACACATTTTATGTTTTTCTGTTTAGGTTGTAGTAGATATAATTCAGAACCTGATAACCGTTCTCCTAATTTTGAAATTACTTTCTTTTAATCGTTTGACTGCACGAGAGGAATACCTATAATATTCGTGAAGGAACATCGTGCAAGCCATCATATAAGGGTGTATTTATGAGTCTTTGTAGATCATGAGAAGCTGTTAATGTGTGAAGTATATCTTGGCGCAGAATAAAGAAAAACGAGTTTTTTGTGAAATCGATAGATCGCACATGATCATCCCATGATGGGATATTGTTAATCGTAATACCAAGCATGAATATTGACGAGATTAAGGATTCCATAGGAATGCCTGACATCATATTAGGCATTGTTGAGTCCGCCTTCTTGGAGAATATGTATCTGATCTCAGTAATACGAATATTCCCAGATAAAGAAGCTTGAACTCCATCAATGTCAAATTCTAGATATACTCTATATCAGGTAATATCCATTGGTATCATGAATAAAATATCAATTTGAGAACAGACCAAAGTATATCAGCGTCGGTGCCATTTTCAATGAATATATATAAGTGCAAGTGGTTTCTCCTACTTTCAGGCAGTTTTGGCGTCCATATAAGTAAAATTCAATTACCCGCAAAGTCAAAGTCATGAAGCTCTCGTCTTTCTAATTAAATAAAGAGCTGTCACGCACAGAGCTGGAAACTACTTTGTTTCAAATGTAATTCACTTGATTGCACTCATTATTACTCTAGGAGCGTTTGCATGAGTATCTTCGGTTTTTATCTTGGCCTGAATATCTCTAAATATACTGAAACAATTTTTTATGATCTGGTCCTCACGAAAAGGTTTATCCTGTAATGTTCAGAGAACATCGTGCGAACCAAGGGAAAGTTGGTAGGAGTTGGTGTTCTTCTTAAATTTCTGGAGATCCTATGCCTCGGGGCAATGAGTTTCAAAGTCTCGATGTTCGTTGGATGAACGAGTCTTTGGAAAGGGACGTTCTGCAGGTCTCTGAAGTGACCACGAAGGGGTGTGAAAACTGAACTTGACGGGTTAATCTCGAAGAGACTGCTAATGAAGGAACGATTGTTGATATTTCAGAAGAGCATCGCCCATGAAAATATATATAAAATGGAGATAAATCGCCAACTTGTCTACGGTGTTTCAGAGAGGCATCACCGACGAGACGAATTGCCCTTTTTTTGGGCAGAATCCACTAGTTTCAGGATATGTTTAGGTGCCGCACTCCAATTATGGGAACAGTATTCCAAGACAGGTCGGATCTGTGCCTTATAGATCATATAAGCAGCTGACTGGGAGTGAACGATACAAATATCAATAATACATGCAATAAGAACAATTTCCCGTGTGAACGGGAAGTATTTCTTGCGGAATTATGCTTCGAGGTCCTGAACTAACATACTAAAGAAGCTAGCAAAGCCACACACGAATTTCGACTCGGGATAGATCACATAATTTTAGGCTCATTTTAGGCTAATTTATTACCCTATTCCCAAATTTTTTGCTCTTCTCTTTGACAGAAAAAACTGTGGCTTCGCTAGCTTCGGCCGAACTCAGCAGAGCCATTTTTGAAAAACAATAATTTTGGTGTTTTGAAATAGCCAAATTGTAGAGCTTATTTTAGGCTGATTTATTACCCTATTCCCATTTTTTTTGCTCCCTCCCTTAATAGAAAAACTTGTGGCTTTGCTAGCTTCGGGCGAACTCAGCAAAGCCATTTTTGAAAATTCACTTTTTTTTGCGATTCAATATAACGATATCCAAGTACTAATTTTAGGCTAATTAATTACCCTAATTTGATTTTTTTTGCTCCACGCATTACAGAAAAAAACAAGATTTTTCGATTTTCGCCAAGCCACAGGTTCAGATCAATAAAATGTCCATGTTGGAATGTTTTATCGACGTTTTTTTAAAAAAAACCTGTGGCTTTGCTGGCTTCGGGCGAACTCAGCAGAGCAATTTTTTCAAAAACATTATTTTTCTGTCATTTGATATTTGGATATTTCAAGACTAATTTTAGGCTAATTAATTACCCTAATTTGATTTTTTTTTGCTCCACGCATTACAGAAAAAAACAAGATTCTTCGATTTTCGCCAAGTCGATGATGCAATCATTTCAAATTATAATTTTTTGACGATTTAACTTGTCAAACCGATGATACTCATCGCTGGATCAATAAAATGTCCATGTTGGAATGTTTTATCGACGTTTTTTTAAAAAAAACCTGTGGCTTTGCTGGCTTCGGGCGAACTCAGCAGAGCAATTTTTTCAAAAACATTATTTTTCTGTCATTTGATATTTGGATATTTCAAGACTAATTTTAGGCTAATTAATTACCCTAATTTGATTTTTTTTTGCTCCACGCATTACAGAAAAAAACAAGATTTTTCGATTTTCGCCAAGTCGATGATGCAATCATTTCAAATTATAATTTTTTGACGTTTTAACTTGTCAAACCGATGATACCCATCGCTGGATCAATGAAATGTCCATGTTGGAATGTTTTATTCGACGTTTTTCAAAAAAAACCTGTGGCTTTGCTGGCTTCGGGCGAACTCAGCAGAGCAATTTTTTCAAAAACATTATTTTTCTGTCATTTGATATTCGGATATTTCAAGACTAATTTTAGGCTAATTAATTACCCTAATTTGATTTTTTTTGCTCCACGCATTACAGAAAAAAACAAGATTTTTCGATTTTCGCCAAGTCGATGATGCAATCATTTCAAATTATAATTTTTTGACGATTTAACTTGTCAAACCGATGATACTCATCGCTAGATCAATAAAATGTCCATGTTGGAATGTTTTATCGACGTTTTTTTAAAAAAAACCTGTGGCTTTGCTGGCTTCGGGCGAACTCAGCAGAGCAATTTTTTCAAAAACATTATTTTTCTGTCATTTGATATTTGGATATTTCAAGACTAATTTTAGGCTAATTAATTACCCTAATTTGATTATTTTTTGCTCCACGCATTACAGAAAAAAACAAGATTCTTCGATTTTCGCCAAGTCGATGATGCAATCATTTCAAATTATAATTTTTTGACCATTTAACTTGTCAAACCGATGATACTCATCGCTGGATCAATAAAATGTCCATGTTGGAATGTTTTATCGACGTTTTTTTAAAAAAACAACCTGTGGCTTTGCTGGCTTCGGGCGAACTCAGCAGAGCAATTTTTTCAAAAACATTATTTTTCTGTCATTTGATATTTGGATATTTCAAGACTAATTTTAGGCTAATTAATTACCCTAATTTGATTTTTTTTGCTCCACGCATTACAGAAAAAAACAAGATTCTTCGATTTTCGCCAAGTCGATGATGCAATCATTTCAAATTATAATTTTTTGACGATTTAACTTGTCAAACCGATGATACTCATCGCTGGATCAATAAAATGTCCATGTTGGAATGTTTTATCGACGTTTTTTTAAAAAAAACCTGTGGCTTTGCTGGCTTCGGGCGAACTCAGCAGAGCAATTTTTTCAAAAACATTATTTTTCTGTCATTTGATATTTGGATATTTCAAGACTAATTTTAGGCTAATTAATTACCCTAATTTGATTTTTTTTTGCTCCACGCATTACAGAAAAAAACAAGATTCTTCGATTTTCGCCAAGTCGATGATGCAATCATTTCAAATTATAATTTTTTGACGATTTAACTTGTCAAACCGATGATACTCATCGCTGGATCAATAAAATGTCCATGTTGGAATGTTTTATCGACGTTTTTTTAAAAAAAACCTGTGGCTTTGCTGGCTTCGGGCGAACTCAGCAGAGCAATTTTTTCAAAAACATTATTTTTCTGTCATTTGATATTTGGATATTTCAAGACTAATTTTAGGCTAATTAATTACCCTAATTTGATTTTTTTTTGCTCCACGCATTACAGAAAAAAACAAGATTTTTCGATTTTCGCCAAGTCGATGATGCAATCATTTCAAATTATAATTTTTTGACGTTTTAACTTGTCAAACCGATGATACCCATCGCTGGATCAATGAAATGTCCATGTTGGAATGTTTTATTCGACGTTTTTCAAAAAAAACCTGTGGCTTTGCTGGCTTCGGGCGAACTCAGCAGAGCAATTTTTTCAAAAACATTATTTTTCTGTCATTTGATATTCGGATATTTCAAGACTAATTTTAGGCTAATTAATTACCCTAATTTGATTTTTTTTGCTCCACGCATTACAGAAAAAAACAAGATTTTTCGATTTTCGCCAAGTCGATGATGCAATCATTTCAAATTATAATTTTTTGACGATTTAACTTGTCAAACCGATGATACTCATCGCTAGATCAATAAAATGTCCATGTTGGAATGTTTTATCGACGTTTTTTTAAAAAAAACCTGTGGCTTTGCTGGCTTCGGGCGAACTCAGCAGAGCAATTTTTTCAAAAACATTATTTTTCTGTCATTTGATATTTGGATATTTCAAGACTAATTTTAGGCTAATTAATTACCCTAATTTGATTATTTTTTGCTCCACGCATTACAGAAAAAAACAAGATTCTTCGATTTTCGCCAAGTCGATGATGCAATCATTTCAAATTATAATTTTTTGACCATTTAACTTGTCAAACCGATGATACTCATCGCTGGATCAATAAAATGTCCATGTTGGAATGTTTTATCGACGTTTTTTTAAAAAAACAACCTGTGGCTTTGCTGGCTTCGGGCGAACTCAGCAGAGCAATTTTTTCAAAAACATTATTTTTCTGTCATTTGATATTTGGATATTTCAAGACTAATTTTAGGCTAATTAATTACCCTAATTTGATTTTTTTTGCTCCACGCATTACAGAAAAAAACAAGATTCTTCGATTTTCGCCAAGTCGATGATGCAATCATTTCAAATTATAATTTTTTGACGATTTAACTTGTCAAACCGATGATACTCATCGCTGGATCAATAAAATGTCCATGTTGGAATGTTTTATCGACGTTTTTTTAAAAAAAACCTGTGGCTTTGCTGGCTTCGGGCGAACTCAGCAGAGCAATTTTTTCAAAAACATTATTTTTCTGTCATTTGATATTTGGATATTTCAAGACTAATTTTAGGCTAATTAATTACCCTAATTTGATTTTTTTTTGCTCCACGCATTACAGAAAAAAACAAGATTCTTCGATTTTCGCCAAGTCGATGATGCAATCATTTCAAATTATAATTTTTTGACGATTTAACTTGTCAAACCGATGATACTCATCGCTGGATCAATAAAATGTCCATGTTGGAATGTTTTATCGACGTTTTTTTAAAAAAAACCTGTGGCTTTGCTGGCTTCGGGCGAACTCAGCAGAGCAATTTTTTCAAAAACATTATTTTTCTGTCATTTGATATTTGGATATTTCAAGACTAATTTTAGGCTAATTAATTACCCTAATTTGATTTTTTTTTGCTCCACGCATTACAGAAAAAAACAAGATTTTTCGATTTTCGCCAAGTCGATGATGCAATCATTTCAAATTATAATTTTTTGACGTTTTAACTTGTCAAACCGATGATACCCATCGCTGGATCAATGAAATGTCCATGTTGGAATGTTTTATTCGACGTTTTTCAAAAAAAACCTGTGGCTTTGCTGGCTTCGGGCGAACTCAGCAGAGCAATTTTTTCAAAAACATTATTTTTCTGTCATTTGATATTCGGATATTTCAAGACTAATTTTAGGCTAATTAATTACCCTAATTTGATTTTTTTTGCTCCACGCATTACAGAAAAAAACAAGATTTTTCGATTTTCGCCAAGTCGATGATGCAATCATTTCAAATTATAATTTTTTGACGATTTAACTTGTCAAACCGATGATACTCATCGCTAGATCAATAAAATGTCCATGTTGGAATGTTTTATCGACGTTTTTTTAAAAAAAACCTGTGGCTTTGCTGGCTTCGGGCGAACTCAGCAGAGCAATTTTTTCAAAAACATTATTTTTCTGTCATTTGATATTTGGATATTTCAAGACTAATTTTAGGCTAATTAATTACCCTAATTTGATTATTTTTTGCTCCACGCATTACAGAAAAAAACAAGATTCTTCGATTTTCGCCAAGTCGATGATGCAATCATTTCAAATTATAATTTTTTGACCATTTAACTTGTCAAACCGATGATACTCATCGCTGGATCAATAAAATGTCCATGTTGGAATGTTTTATCGACGTTTTTTTAAAAAAACAACCTGTGGCTTTGCTGGCTTCGGGCGAACTCAGCAGAGCAATTTTTTCAAAAACATTATTTTTCTGTCATTTGATATTTGGATATTTCAAGACTAATTTTAGGCTAATTAATTACCCTAATTTGATTTTTTTTGCTCCACGCATTACAGAAAAAAACAAGATTCTTCGATTTTCGCCAAGTCGATGATGCAATCATTTCAAATTATAATTTTTTGACGATTTAACTTGTCAAACCGATGATACTCATCGCTGGATCAATAAAATGTCCATGTTGGAATGTTTTATCGACGTTTTTTTAAAAAAAACCTGTGGCTTTGCTGGCTTCGGGCGAACTCAGCAGAGCAATTTTTTCAAAAACATTATTTTTCTGTCATTTGATATTTGGATATTTCAAGACTAATTTTAGGCTAATTAATTACCCTAATTTGATTTTTTTTTGCTCCACGCATTACAGAAAAAAACAAGATTCTTCGATTTTCGCCAAGTCGATGATGCAATCATTTCAAATTATAATTTTTTGACGATTTAACTTGTCAAACCGATGATACTCATCGCTGGATCAATAAAATGTCCATGTTGGAATGTTTTATCGACGTTTTTTTAAAAAAAACCTGTGGCTTTGCTGGCTTCGGGCGAACTCAGCAGAGCAATTTTTTCAAAAACATTATTTTTCTGTCATTTGATATTTGGATATTTCAAGACTAATTTTAGGCTAATTAATTACCCTAATTTGATTTTTTTTTGCTCCACGCATTACAGAAAAAAACAAGATTCTTCGATTTTCGCCAAGTCGATGATGCAATCATTTCAAATTATAATTTTTTGACGATTTAACTTGTCAAACCGATGATACTCATCGCTGGATCAATAAAATGTCCATGTTGGAATGTTTTATCGACGTTTTTTTAAAAAAAACCTGTGGCTTTGCTGGCTTCGGGCGAACTCAGCAGAGCAATTTTTTCAAAAACATTATTTTTCTGTCATTTGATATTTGGATATTTCAAGACTAATTTTAGGCTAATTAATTACCCTAATTTGATTTTTTTTTGCTCCACGCATTACAGAAAAAAACAAGATTCTTCGATTTTCGCCAAGTCGATGATGCAATCATTTCAAATTATAATTTTTTGACGATTTAACTTGTCAAACCGATGATACTCATCGCTGGATCAATAAAATGTCCATGTTGGAATGTTTTATCGACGTTTTTTTAAAAAAAACCTGTGGCTTTGCTGGCTTCGGGCGAACTCAGCAGAGCAATTTTTTCAAAAACATTATTTTTCTGTCATTTGATATTTGGATATTTCAAGACTAATTTTAGGCTAATTAATTACCCTAATTTGATTTTTTTGCTCCACGCATTACAGAAAAAAACAAGATTTTTCGATTTTCGCCAAGTCGATGATGCAATCATTTCAAATTATAATTTTTTGACGATTTAACTTGTCAAACCGATGATACTCATCGCTGGATCAATAAAATGTCCATGTTGGAATGTTTTATCGACGTTTTTTTAAAAAAAACCTGTGGCTTTGCTGGCTTCGGGCGAACTCAGCAGAGCAATTTTTTCAAAAACATTATTTTTCTGTCATTTGATATTTGGATATTTCAAGACTAATTTTAGGCTAATTAATTACCCTAATTTGATTTTTTTTGCTCCACGCATTACAGAAAAAAACAATATTTTTCGATTTTCGCCAAGTCGATGATGCAATCATTTCAAATTATAATTTTTTGACGATTTAACTTGTCAAACCGATGATACTCATCGCTGGATCAATAAAATGTCCATGTTGGAATGTTTTATCGACGTTTTTTTAAAAAAAACCTGTGGCTTTGCTGGCTTCGGGCGAACTCAGCAGAGCAATTTTTTCAAAAACATTATTTTTCTGTCATTTGATATTTGGATATTTCAAGACTAATTTTAGGCTAATTAATTACCCTAATTTGATTTTTTTTGCTCCACGCATTACAGAAAAAAACAAGATTTTTCGATTTTCGCCAAGTCGATGATGCAATCATTTCAAATTATAATTTTTTGACGATTTAACTTGTCAAACCGATGATACTTATCGCTGGATCAATAAAATGTCCATGTTGGAATGTTTTATTAGACGTTTTTTAGAAAAAATAATGTGTCATTTGATATAGTGATACATCAAGACTAATTTTAGGCTAATAAATTACCCTTATTCAATTTTTTCTGTACCACACATTACAAAAAAAATTAGGTTAGATTAAGCGATTTCCGATTATTATAGCTTCAGGCATATATCTCAAATGATGCACTTCCCGCCAAATAAAATTCCATTTCTGATATCCTGCGATGCATCGAAATAGTCGACAACATCTATTTCATCAGCTTAGATCACGTGCTCCAAAAAATCGTCAAAAAATTATAATTTGAAATGATTGCATCATCGACTTGGCGAAAATCGAAAAATCTTGTTTTTTTCTGTAATGCGTGGAGCAAAAAAAATCAAATTGGGGTAATTAATTAGCCTAAAATTAGTCTTGAAATATACAAATATCAAATGACAGAAAAATAATGTTTTTGAAAAAATTGCTCTTTTGAGTTCGCCCGAAGCCAGCAAAGCCACAGGTTTTTTTTTAAAAAACGTCGATAAAACATTCCAACATGGACATTTTATTGATCCAGCGATGAGTATCATCGGTTTGACAAGTTAAATCGTCAAAAAATTATAATTTGAAATGATTGCATCATCGACTTGGCGAAAATCGAAAAATCTTGTTTTTTTCTGTAATGCGTGGAGCAAAAAAAATCAAATTAGGGTAATTAATTAGCCTAAAATTAGTCTTGAAATATCCAAATATCAAATGACAGAAAAATAATGTTTTTGAAAAAATTGCTCTGCTGAGTTCGCCCGAAGCCAGCAAAGCCACAGGTTTTTTTTAAAAAAACGTCGATAAAACATTCCAACATGGACATTTTATTGATCCAGCGATGAGTATCATCGGTTTGACAAGTTAAATCGTCAAAAAATTATAATTTGAAATGATTGCATCATCGACTTGGCGAAAATCGAAAAATCTTGTTTTTTTCTGTAATGCGTGGAGCAAAAAAAATCAAATAAGGGTAATTAATTTGCCTAAAATTAGTACTTGGATATCGTTATATTGAATCGCAAAAAAAAGTGAATTTTCAAAAATGGCTCTGCTGAGTTCGCCTGAAGCCAGCAAAGCCACAGGTTTTTTTTTAAAAAACGTCGATGAAACATTCCAACATGGACATTTTATTGATCCAGCGATGAGTATCATCGGTTTGACAAGTTAAATCGTCAAAAAATTATAATTTGAAATGATTGCATCATCGACTTGGCGAAAATCGAAAAATCTTGTTTTTTTTTTGTAATGCGTGGAGCAAAAAAAATCAAATTAGGGTAATTAATTAGCCTAAAATTAGTCTTGAAATATCCAAATATCAAATGACAGAAAAATAATGTTTTTGAAAAAATTGCTCTGCTGAGTTCGCCCGAAGCCAGCAAAGCCACAGGTTTTGTTTAAAAAAACGTCGAATAAAACATTCCAACATGGACATTTCATTGATCCAGCGATGAGTATCATCGGTTTGACAAGTTAAATCGTCAAAAAATTATAATTTGAAATGATTGCATCATCGACTTGGCGAAAATCGAAAAATCTTGTTTTTTTCTGTAATGCGTGGAGCAAAAAAAATCAAATTAGGGTAATTAATTAGCCTAAAATTAGTCTTGAAATATCCAAATATCAAATTACAGAAAAATAATGTTTTTGAAAAAATTGCTCTGCTGAGTTCGCCCGAAGCCAGCAAAGCCACAGGTTTTTTTTAAAAAAACGTCGATAAAACATTCCAACATGGACATTTTATTGATCCAGCGATGAGTATCATCGGTTTGACAAGTTAAATCGTCAAAAAATTATAATTTGAAATGATTGCATCATCGACTTGGCGAAAATCGAAAAATCTTGTTTTTTTTTGTAATGCGTGGAGCAAAAAAAATCAAATTAGGGTAATTAATTAGCCTAAAATTAGTCTTGAAATATCCAAATATCAAATGACAGAAAAATAATGTTTTTGAAAAAATTGCTCTGCTGAGTTCGCCCGAAGCCAGCAAAGCCACAGGTTTTTTTTAAAAAAACGTCGAATAAAACATTCCAACATGGACATTTCATTGATCCAGCGATGGGTATCATCGGTTTGACAAGTTGAATCGTCAAAAAATTATAATTTGAAATGATTGCATCATCGACTTGGCGAAAATCGAAAAATCTTGTTTTTTTCTGTAATGCGTGGAGCAAAAAAAATCAAATTAGGGTAATTAATTAGCCTAAAATTAGTCTTGAAATATCCAAATATCAAATGACAGAAAAATAATGTTTTTGAAAAAATTGCTCTGCTGAGTTCGCCCGAAGCCAGCAAAGCCACAGGTTTTTTTTAAAAAAACGTCGATAAAACATTCCAACATGGACATTTTATTGATCCAGCGATGAGTATCATCGGTTTGACAAGTTAAATCGTCAAAAAATTATAATTTGAAATGATTGCATCATCGACTTGGCGAAAATCGAAAAATCTTGTTTTTTTTTGTAATGCGTGGAGCAAAAAAAATCAAATTAGGGTAATTAATTAGCCCAAAATTAGTCTTGAAATATCCAAATATCAAATGACAGAAAAATAATGTTTTTGAAAAAATTGCTCTGCTGAGTTCGCCCGAAGCCAGCAAAGCCACAGGTTTTTTTTAAAAAAACGTCGAATAAAACATTCCAACATGGACATTTCATTGATCCAGCGATGGGTATCATCGGTTTGACAAGTTGAATCGTCAAAAAATTATAATTTGAAATGATTGCATCATCGACTTGGCGAAAATCGAAAAATCTTGTTTTTTTCTGTAATGCGTGGAGCAAAAAAAATCAAATTAGGGTAATTAATTAGCCTAAAATTAGTACTTGGATATCGTTATATTGAATCGCAAAAAAAAGTGAATTTTCAAAAATGGCTCTGCTGAGTTCGCCCGAAGCCAGCAAAGCCACAGGTTTTTTTTAAAAAAACGTCGATAAAACATTCCAACATGGACATTTTATTGATCCAGCGATGAGTATCATCGGTTTGACAAGTTAAATCGTCAAAAAATTATAATTTGAAATGATTGCATCATCGACTTGGCGAAAATCGAAAAATCTTGTTTTTTTTTTGTAATGCGTATAATTAGTCTTGAAATATCCAAATATCAAATGACAGAAAAATAATGTTTTTGAAAAAATTGCTCTGCTGAGTTCGCCCGAAGCCAGCAAAGCCACAGGTTTTTTTTAAAAAAACGTCGATAAAACATTCCAACATGGACATTTTATTGATCCAGCGATGAGTATCATCGGTTTGACAAGTTAAATCGTCAAAAAATTATAATTTGAAATGATTGCATCATCGACTTGGCGAAAATCGAAAAATCTTGTTTTTTTCTGTAATGCGTGGAGCAAAAAAAAATCAAATTAGGGTAATTAATTTGCCTAAAATTAGTACTTGGATATCGTTATATTGAATCGCAAAAAAAAGTGAATTTTCAAAAATGGCTCTGCTGAGTTCGCCTGAAGCCAGCAAAGCCACAGGTTTTTTTTTAAAAAACGTCGATGAAACATTCCAACATGGACATTTTATTGATCCAGCGATGAGTATCATCGGTTTGACAAGTTAAATCGTCAAAAAATTATAATTTGAAATGATTGCATCATCGACTTGGCGAAAATCGAAAAATCTTGTTTTTTTTTGTAATGCGTGGAGCAAAAAAAATCAAATTAGGGTAATTAATTAGCCTAAAATTAGTCTTGAAATATCCAAATATCAAATGACAGAAAAATAATGTTTTTGAAAAAATTGCTCTGCTGAGTTCGCCCGAAGCCAGCAAAGCCACAGGTTTTGTTTAAAAAAACGTCGAATAAAACATTCCAACATGGACATTTTATTGATCCAGCGATGAGTATCATCGGTTTGACAAGTTAAATCGTCAAAAAATTATAATTTGAAATGATTGCATCATCGACTTGGCGAAAATCGAAAAATCTTGTTTTTTTCTGTAATGCGTGGAGCAAAAAAAATCAAATTAGGGTAATTAATTAGCCTAAAATTAGTCTTGAAATATCCAAATATCAAATTACAGAAAAATAATGTTTTTGAAAAAATTGCTCTGCTGAGTTCGCCCGAAGCCAGCAAAGCCACAGGTTTTTTTTAAAAAAACGTCGATAAAACATTCCAACATGGACATTTTATTGATCCAGCGATGAGTATCATCGGTTTGACAAGTTAAATCGTCAAAAAATTATAATTTGAAATGATTGCATCATCGACTTGGCGAAAATCGAAAAATCTTGTTTTTTTCTGTAATGCGTGGAGCAAAAGAAATCAAATTAGGGTAATTAATTAGCCTAAAATTAGTCTTGAAATATCCAGATATCAAATGACAGAAAAATAATGTTTTTGAAAAAATTGCTCTGCTGAGTTCGCCCGAAGCCAGCAAAGCCACAGGTTTTTTTTAAAAAAACGTCGATAAAACATTCCAACATGGACATTTTATTGATCCAGCGATGAGTATCATCGGTTTGACAAGTTAAATCGTCAAAAAATTATAATTTGAAATGATTGCATCATCGACTTGGCGAAAATCGAAAAATCTTGTTTTTTTTTGTAATGCGTGGAGCAAAAAAAATCAAATTAGGGTAATTAATTAGCCTAAAATTAGTCTTGAAATATCCAAATATCAAATGACAGAAAAATAATGTTTTTGAAAAAATTGCTCTGCTGAGTTCGCCCGAAGCCAGCAAAGCCACAGGTTTTTTTTAAAAAAACGTCGAATAAAACATTCCAACATGGACATTTCATTGATCCAGCGATGGGTATCATCGGTTTGACAAGTTGAATCGTCAAAAAATTATAATTTGAAATGATTGCATCATCGACTTGGCGAAAATCGAAAAATCTTGTTTTTTTCTGTAATGCGTGGAGCAAAAAAAATCAAATTAGGGTAATTAATTAGTTTAAAATTAGTACTTGGATATCGTTATATTGAATCGCAAAAAAAAGTGAATTTTCAAAAATGGCTCTGCTGAGTTCGCCCGAAGCCAGCAAAGCCACAGGTTTTTTTTAAAAAAACGTCGATAAAACATTCCAACATGGACATTTTATTGATCCAGCGATGAGTATCATCGGTTTGACAAGTTAAATCGTCAAAAAATTATAATTTGAAATGATTGCATCATCGACTTGGCGAAAATCGAAAAATCTTGTTTTTTTCTGTAATGCGTGGAGCAAAAAAAATCAAATTAGGGTAATTAATTAGCCTAAAATTAGTCTTGAAATATCCAAATATCAAATGACAGAAAAATAATGTTTTTGAAAAAATTGCTCTGCTGAGTTCGCCCGAAGCCAGCAAAGCCACAGGTTTTTTTTAAAAAAACGTCGATAAAACATTCCAACATGGACATTTTATTGATCCAGCGATGAGTATCATCGGTTTGACAAGTTAAATCGTCAAAAAATTATAATTTGAAATGATTGCATCATCGACTTGGCGAAAATCGAAAAATCTTGTTTTTTTCTGTAATGCGTGGAGCAAAAAAATCAAATTAGGGTAATTAATTAGCCTAAAATTAGTCTTGAAATATCCAAATATCAAATGACAGAAAAATAATGTTTTTGAAAAAATTGCTCTGCTGAGTTCGCCCGAAGCCAGCAAAGCCACAGGTTTTTTTTAAAAAAACGTCGATAAAACATTCCAACATGGACATTTTATTGATCCAGCGATGAGTATCATCGGTTTGACAAGTTAAATCGTCAAAAAATTATAATTTGAAATGATTGCATCATCGACTTGGCGAAAATCGAAGAATCTTGTTTTTTTCTGTAATGCGTGGAGCAAAAAAAAATCAAATTAGGGTAATTAATTAGCCTAAAATTAGTCTTGAAATATCCAAATATCAAATGACAGAAAAATAATGTTTTTGAAAAAATTGATCTGCTGAGTTCGCCCGAAGCCAGCAAAGCCACAGGTTTTTTTTTTAAAAACGTCGATAAAACATTCCAACATGGACATTTTATTGATCCAGCGATGAGTATCATCGGTTTGACAAGTTAAATCGTCAAAAAATTATAATTTGAAATGATTGCATCATCGACTTGGCGAAAATCGAAAAATCTTGTTTTTTTCTGTAATGCGTGGAGCAAAAAAAAATCAAATTAGGGTAATTAATTAGCCTAAAATTAGTCTTGAAATATCCAAATATCAAATGACAGAAAAATAATGTTTTTGAAAAAATTGCTCTGCTGAGTTCGCCCGAAGCCAGCAAAGCCACAGGTTTTTTTTAAAAAAACGTCGATAAAACATTCCAACATGGACATTTTATTGATCTAGCGATGAGTATCATCGGTTTGACAAGTTAAATCGTCAAAAAATTATAATTTGAAATGATTGCATCATCGACTTGGCGAAAATCGAAAAATCTTGTTTTTTTCTGTAATGCGTGGAGCAAAAAAAATCAAATTAGGGTAATTAATTAGCCTAAAATTAGTCTTGAAATATCCGAATATCAAATGACAGAAAAATAATGTTTTTGAAAAAATTGCTCTGCTGAGTTCGCCCGAAGCCAGCAAAGCCACAGGTTTTTTTTAAAAAACGTCGAATAAAACATTCCAACATGGACATTTCATTGATCCAGCGATGGGTATCATCGGTTTGACAAGTTAAATCGTCAAAAAATTATAATTTGAAATGATTGCACCATCGACTTGGCGAAAATCGAAAAATCTTGTTTTTTTCTGTAATGCGTGGAGCAAAAAAAATCAAATTAGGGTAATTAATTAGCCTAAAATTAGTACTTGGATATCGTTATATTGAATCGCAAAAAAAAGTGAATTTTCAAAAATGGCTTTGCTGAGTTCGCCCGAAGCTAGCAAAGCCACAAGTTTTTCTATTAAGGGAGGGAGCAAAAAAAATGGGAATAGGGTAATAAATTAGCCTAAAATAAGCTCTACAATTTGGCTATTTCAAAACACCAAAATTATTGTTTTTCAAAAATGGCTCTGCTGAGTTCGGCCGAAGCTAGCGAAGCCACAGTTTTTTCTGTCAAAGAGAAGAGCAAAAAATTTGGGAATAGGGTAATAAATTAGCCTAAAATGAGCCTAAAATTATGTGATCTATCCCGAGTCGAAATTCGTGTGTGGCTTTGCTAGCTTCTTTAGTATTGAACTAACTAACGTTTACTTCAATTTGTGGCTTCGCAGCTAGATGAAAGCGGTTAATTCAGAAGAGAATCCGAAGAGAATTTCATTTTATTTTTCTCAACCTAATTTTCATTGACTCTGTTCCGCGATGCAAACTAAGAGTTTAAGCGAAATTGGGAGAGGATGAAAAGCGTGAAAGCCTCATCGAGATTTTGATTTTCCACGGAAATTTCCGGGAGTGTGAGGAAGTGTCAAATCTCCTTTTCGATTAAAATAGCATTCACAACTTCTTTGTGTTCCAAATATAAATCATAATACTCGTCATAATAGGTCATATAATTACGTATAACTACTAGGGACCTGCAAAATATTGCTATATAAAATACTATAAAATACACTCAATCTCCTAGAAGCAATGAATTAAAACTGTTATCTGATAGGTAGTTCATAATACTCATATATGATCGTAAATGTGTCCTAATTTTTATACAAACGCTAGATATGTGCATAAAAAGTTTTCAATAAAACCTCGAATAAAACCTTTTTTTGCTTCTTGTGGACTTATCGAGCCAGATAGATGGAACAACTGAGAGTTTATCATACTCAAACAATTCCTATTATATTCGTGATAAAGTTGCCAATAACTAATGATTTATGATATGCTAAACTTGTAAACTGCATTATATAAAGCGCCCTAGAAAGTGTTGAACAGTTCATCAACGGTTTCAAAATAGTATATCATGATACAAGTTTTATAAGACGCTATTTTGTCGCACGCGTTGTTTGGAGTACGACGAGCGAAGCGAGGAGTGCTCCAAGTGAACAAGTGCGACAACGTGTCTTATAAAACGTGTGTCATATTCAATTTTTTCTATTTTGAATTGATTCGAATAAAAAAAATGGATTTAATATCGATAAATAACAGAAACATCTTCGATTGGGAACAATGATGACATTGAAATAATTAAAATCTGACGCACAATCGTAAAGCTCAGTTTACAGTTGAACGATTTTCATTTTTGCAATACCAGCGGTGAAAAATTCAATGTTGTTATTGTTTTTATTGGCAAATTTAAATCAAATTACACTCTGAATTAAAATTTACCAATTAAAACATTGAGTTTTTCACTGCTAATATCACCAAATCTAAAATCGCTCAGAAGTAAGCTGGGCCTAACTCTTCTGACTTTCATTTGACAGTTCGATTGTACCAATCTCCGAATAATAAAAAATGCGTATCGAAATAGAGGCTATTTCGACACGCATTATACAACCAAAATAGAAAAATAAATTTACCACTCGGATTCACATTTCGGGTTGAGTTGAAGGAAGTACTTCTTATCCTGCTTGGTCAGTCAACTCGGTCTGTTGGTAAAAACTGTCCATCTCTAAATCCTTGAATATTCGCATAAAACTTCAATGACAATACCATCAATCAATTTTCAGAACTTAAAATAATAAAAAATGTTGAAGAATCAACATTGATATATGAAAAGAAATAATATTCGCTTCGTCGTAACGTAATTAATTTTTAATTTACTTGATAGGGTATCAGAAATAAGCTACGTATGATTTTGACGCTATGGATACCGAAAGCGATATACTAAATAATGGACGGATATTAATAAATCATCCTACCAGGAGCTCCTCGAATACCAATGACTAACGAATTCATCGTTAATCTTCACAGTACTTCACAATAAAATTCCCATTATAATAAATTATGTGATAAAGGGCCTATATTTACATCAACATCGAGATGATTAATATGCGCTCTAAACGTTTTTATTTTGACCGCCAAGCATACCGATAAAAGATTTATCTGCTCGCCTCAAGAGAAGCCATTATCAACGAAACAGTTAATGAAAACTATTGTGATGATCATTAACCTAGATTGCGCATGTGCGAACATCAACATATTAATTTCCACACGTTTGAGACGTATCCTGGTAAGAGTGATGTTCAAATTCTGGTTTTATCAATAGTTTTTGTAATTTATCCAGAAAAGTAATACAAGTTTGAGACCAACTTATCCCGTATAGAGTGATATTTTCAAAAAGGGATGAAGGGCACATATCAAGATTTAAGTGCTATATGTGGGAGAAATGCCCAAAGTACTTAAATTGATGCTGTCACACCAAGATGAACCTATTCATATATATTTTATTTCATTTCAGTTTGTTCTCATCATTTCAAATCAGCCCCAGACATTTGCAATCATGACTTCCAGTTTATGACAATGAACGCTAAGAACCGACCATACTAATAATTAAAATAATAGTCATTCAAATTAAAATTATGCGGGCTGCGGTAATTTCGACTAATATTCATTATATCATTCAAATTATTTCTAGTGACAATAATGCTTGTAACCTTACATGCGATATTCACAACGGTTCGAGCAACGGTTGGTGCTCGTCTGCTCTTGAGATACAAAATCAACTTTAATTCGAAGAATTCTTCAAGGTATATCGATTTGTCTTACCCACAAGAAACTTCGAAAGATATAGGTAATTATCTACAAGCACACAAATATCCTCAACCATCACGAGAGAGTAAGAATGTGAAAAACTTACCGCCCTTCTCCGCATTGGTAATGGTCACCCAAAAATCGATAGTCTTCTCAGGACCCAGCTCCTCGTAGTCCCACTTCTTCTTGACCCGCACGGACCCGTTCGGGTCCACAGTAACCCACGGGTTCTCGTCCCTGATCTTGAAAGTCTCTCTATCAGTCTCCTTCTCCAACTGGAATACAACCCTGCCATCGGTTTCCCCATCGGTTTCAGTAAACTCTATCCTTTTGGTGGGCCTCACAGCCCTGGTAACGCGCCGCTTGCTCCTGTGCAGCTCCACTTCTTCGAGGTGTTGAAAGTCCAGGTCGAGCTCGACCTTGGACGGTTCGGCCGGCTTGAAGTGGAAGATCACCTGGGCCGGTCTGGGAGAGGTCCTGCTGGGGCTTCGCAAGTCGTGGGCCTCCACGATCAACTCCAGCTCGATCTCTTCGACTGGCTCCTGGCTGAGCAGCAGATCGCCCGTTTGCGGCACAATCACCAGGAAGTTGGTCGGCGTGGCCAGCTTGTAGACGACCTTGTCGCCATCGGCGTCTGTCGCCTCCACTTTGCCGATGGAAGAGAACCGCTTCCAAGCCATGGTCACGTTGTCGCCTTCAATGGAGTCGTCGCCCACCACGAATCTGTAGACCTTCTGGGTGAACACCGGGCTGTTGTCGTTCTCATCCTCCACTTCGATGATGACGTTGGTTAGCGCTCTATTGACCCCGCTGGGGTCCACTGCTTGAATGGTGAGTACGTATCTACTGGCCTCTTCGCGGTCCAGCACTTGGGACGTGATGACGTTGACACCTCCGCGTTCGTCGCTGATTGTGACGTTGGGCAGCACGTCTCCGGTGAGGCTGTCTTGCAGCTCGAAGGAGTTTCCGGAGTTGCCAGCTATGATCGTGTACGTAACGGGGACAGACACCGAGTCTGTCGATGCTTGAAGCAGAGGCAGGCCGGCCACTCTGGTGCCTGTGGGTAGGTTTTCTCTGATCCTCCCTACGATCTCTTCGCTCGCGTCAGTCTTGAAGCTCAGCATGTTCCGCCTGTCCAGGACGTACAGCTTCAGCAGGTGCGTGGTGTTGGCGTTGCCTTTGTTTTCCAGCACGACTAGATCTACGGGGTGGTTCACCAGTGGGCTGACGTCTGACACTGTCATGATGGAGCCGTCGTGAAGCATCGTGAAAAACTGCGAGAAGTCCGAGTCCAGGAGCTTCAAGTTTTCGGCATGGTCGAACTTTTTCACGCTATAGCCGGGGTGAGCGTCGTGTGGTATCACAGAGGACACCGTTTTAGTTGAGGCTTTTGTTGCTAAGGTGAGGACTAGGGCCAAAATGTGGGTGGTGGGCCACATTTTGATAGTGGAGGTGCGATCTTCACCTTCGCCACATCGGAAATCAAAGACCTGCAAGTAGAACCAAATTTGAATTTTTGTAAATTTGTGCCCATAATTTTTATTTGAAGACGCCGAAAAAACTGTAGGTAAACAGCAGGTTTTATGATAATAAATATATACGTCCAGTAGAAACAGTGTTTTCAGTAAGTATGGTAGTCATCATACTCGGTTCAATATCACAGTAAATTAACAACTCAACAACAACTCAGCACGTTCTAACGATGTCATAAATCTATTATTTCGAGATAAGCCGTGCTAATGTGATTGGTATGACACTTCAACACAATGAGATGCCGACCAATAGGAATTACCATAATGGGCATCGACAAGCTAGGAAGGTATCTACCTATGTTAGCTGGAATTTCAGTCGGCATGTGAACCACGTGGCTTTGGCCAATCCCTTTGATCCAACTTCTTATAAGTGACATCCAGCTGCATTTATTAGTAGATTTATCTGACCGAAACAGTGTGGCTCCTTGGGATGCTAATTGTATCTTTATGATAATACGATATGCTAATAAGGACGTCATGAATAATTCAGTAACAACAAGAAATTCCGACCATTATGTGTAAAGATTTCAATCGACTGAAGAATTTTGTGAGCACAAAGATTCGAGATTTTTAATCATTTTACATCCCGAGAAATGTATAATTAAATTAACACGGAGCATAACATGCGAGATAACATGTCTTGATTACTCTGTCCATCTTAGGACACAGCCACTCGAGCAGCACCTATACTAACTTTTCTGGAGCGCGATTTTGAATATGAAACTTTTCGACAAAAACGTAATCAAAAACTGAAAAAGATTTGTGAGCTCCATATTTAATTTCGTCTGAAGAACCGACCATATATCATATATATTTCTGTTCATCGCATTGGACATAGTAAGCTTACTATCATAAGATTCCATATTTCAAATCCACACAAAATGAATTCACGAAAAAACGACAGAAAAAGTAAAGTTAAAATTATGAATATTTGATGTTACGATAGAAACCGTAGAGAAAACTAAGAGAAGAAAAATTGTCAACATGCCAATTCTTAAACTTGAATACGAGGGTAAACTTTCGACATCAGCGTATATAATATCAACTTAGAAACTGTTTCAAAAACCACTTTAAAGTCTCCCAACACCAGACTCGTAGAAAATGGGTGATAATGATATAGTGTACCGGCGTCTACTGAATTATTTACGCTGCAAACTGACAAACTGAGAGATGAGGGTAAAGCTCTCAAGAAAAGTAGCGACAGTAAATAAACGATGGTGTAAAAGTAAGTTGAGTGGAATCATGAAATATCGATCGTGGGTTTGAGGAAGATGTCTTAAGCTGAAGGGAGAGGGCCTGTATCACGTGACTTCACGAATATTGTAAAAGATAAATCCGAGGATGAATCCGAGGATAAATCACAAAGCATACTATCCAAATTATTGGAACTGTTACAGCACATGAAGCATTATATACGCTGAATTCGATCCACGAACTGGGTTGAGTGCGATTCTAATAGAGAAAATAAATTTAAAGTAATTCATTAGATCCTATCCAATGAAGCCTATCTGTCTGTCAACATCAGGCAGAATTAGGCTTTCAAGAAATCTATTCTCAATTCCCAAATAAATTGAATTATTGGCGAAATATTTGGGCTGGTATACCGAGGCTAGTACCAAGAACCAATCTTAATCTAAAAAACATCGAATAAAAATAGAATTCTCTCTCAAATTCGTTTCCCGATGGAAATGGTGAAATATTTCAAAATATTCGGTTTTAACAAATCAAGGCGCGACATTTTGCATATATCGTGATGACCGTGGTGAGGACAATATCTTATTCATAAGAACGATGTGGGGGCATTTTTTTTTTTTCATTTGACCAAACTGAAGGGAAAACCATAATTCCTATCTTCCCTACCGCACTCTTTTCTAATCAAGCGTTCTAATAATTGGGTATAAATTATATACCTATTAATCAAAATCTCGATCAAAATTCAATGGACATTATAACCGCCCAAATTGGAACCTTCCAATAGACGTTAAAGATTTACCTAGCTAGCAAAATAATTTCGGAATTTTTCAATTTCTCTTTGGTCACCATAATTTAGGACTAGGACTAATTTATTACCTTTTTGTCGATTTTTTTTTGCTGTACGTTTTATAACTTCAAACTGACAAAAGCTATCACTCCTGAAGGCTCTAAAACTGATGTAACCTCGGATGTAACCAAATTTAAAGCTCATTCAAACGTATTTCCGACATAGAGACTTTGTGGCTGTATAAGAATTATCATTAATGATCGGTATTGAACGGCGTTGACCAAGAAATGATAGGTAATAGATCGACGATATATCAAGCTTCGTAAATGTGAAATGCAAAATGTTTTAATCGCATTCTGATCAGCTATCATACCTATTTCTGATGTAACTGTAGTATGATGATGCGTGAATCTCTGCTAAAAATATGTTCACCGGACTATATCGATAATCAAAGTCTTTTAATAACTATAGTAGGTACCAATGATTACCAGCTCGACTACCAGAGACTATCAAAGACTACCAAAATCTACCAGTTCAGTGTACACCAAAGTTTTAAAGAATCATATGGTTCTAACATTCTGAGATATTTTCCACAAATATCATTCATATGATCCTTGAACGTTCCTAATTGAAAATTATTCCCAAATCAACATTAACAGAACCACATCAGCATTAGAATTATTCCCGGTATCATTATATTTGTGAAGAAATATGTTCGCCAGTGCTAAGCAAGTGAAGAACCTATAATAGCAATAATAGCGAACATAATTGAACGCATAAATATATCTCAAAATCGCTTCCAGACCCTTCAACTCTCGCTTCAACTAAACGCAAAGCGGAACCTCGAATTTCTCTTTCAGAATATGGGCCTAGAAATTTCAGCAAGTCACGTATTCCCTTGAATAGGTCCCTCATTTGTAGAACGAACTCCAAATCGATCATGCTCCAGCAAGAAATATGTCAAACTCTGTCGGTTCGGCCAGGTCTAAAATTAATACGTCGGGCGCCACTAACAACATGCACAAAATATTGCCCACACAAAAGAAATAGGAAACACATTTCAAACGCCGAGCATACACAGAAAAGAGCATGTGCGTAGGGCATTATTATTTGTGTATTTCTGTGCAAAACCAAAGGGGAAGGGCATACGGCACACGCTTTATATTACTAAAATCGATAATATTAGTATAGCGCTCGCTTGATTTAATAGCGCCGTGTTCGACGTTTGGCACGAAGCTTGTGGATGCAGTGAGAAAAACTAAGTTTCCTTTTGGTTTTCATTCATGTTTTCGTGAAAGATCCAGACGTGTACTCACTAGTTTCCAGAATCGAAGGGCGAGTTCACAGAACGCGCTGGTAAATCCAGGCAGACGCGATTATGCCGAGAAAATCACCGGTGAAGACACTGTCATGCGGAAATCACCGATCGGCACCGAAAAACACTTTTCCCAAATTGATGCAACTTTTTTCACAGCATCTCGACCATGCCAGTCCCGAATATACCGCATCGATACTGGTGGAGGTGGATTTCTCGACGGCTGTACGCGCACTCGATGCGGAGGACCGCGAGCCGCGGCCGAACTTTGCCGAACGAGCGCGAGCGGCGCTTAAAATGGCCGACGGCGAAAAACACCCTCGCGATGCCTCGCGGCTGTTACGCAATCGAAGGTGGAGGAGACGCGGGGATCGCAGAAATCGTGGAATTCGTGGCTGGCCGTGAGTAGTGAGCACGATGCGAGGAGTCGTGACAGGTGATGGCCCGAGGAAGTCCGAGATGCTGCAGGTATCTCGCGATGGTCGGCAATCAATTTATGTTGAGGGATGCCGGTGCATTCGAGTCGCTCATTCATTAACGGGCATGATTCTACATGAAACGTGAAACGTGTATGTTTCAATCAGCAAATGAAAGAAAGTGTGATTGCATAAAGCGGGATTCACAACCAAACTTTTTGCGTTTTGCTTTTTACGTTTCGCCTTCTGATTGGTTAAGCAAAATCTGGAATTGAACTGACGCAAAAGCACATTCACAACAAAAACCGTTTTGCTTCGTCAATATTAGAGTAAGCATGACCTCTAATTTTATAAAGAATCAGATTTCCAATTGCTTTTCCTGACTTTCCATAATTTAATGAATGATATATCCATGCAAACTGGAGGTGACTAAAATTGCTCCTTCTCATACCTTCTTGAAAAGAAAAACGAGATATTTTCCATTCAGTAGATGAAATCACTAATGATAGCAAATATTCTTGAAAATTAAAATGACAGACCACCACATCAAGAGACCTATAGTTATTTTACCATGATTGTGTCCAAGGTGGATATAGGATGGTGAAACAGCTTCCTATTAACAAGCACTAGAATAAACTGTAGACCTTTGCCTACTTGATTTCATACCGTAGTAATATTTCCTGAAGTTATCAGAGATGGCGACATACCTTGTGTCGGTAAAACAGAATCTGTGCATCTGTCACCTTTTTATCAGTTTCATCTATTCTAGATGAAAAATGACTGAGAAGAGTCAAAATATCGATAATTATTCCAGATTCACTGAAAATTTTGTGTTTTGATGTCATTTCAACTCATGTCTGTCAGATGCGAACCACAGAAATACATGAGCAACAGAAATCTTCTTCGATAATCGATCTCACCGCCATCTTCATTCAAGTCGTGGAAATATTAGTACCTTCTCAAACGGTCTACAAGATTTTCGCAGAAACAATTGAAGAGCTATTTCACCATCCTATATCCACCTTGATTGTGTCTATATAAGAGAAACGTCAACTTTAAGAGCTATAATTTCAGAATGAAAAGGACGACTTTTCAGTCGGCTGCAGAAAAACTTATTTAGTCTGTAGCGATTTTTGGTAAGAGCAAAACTTATGTCCATTCGGCGCTTTATCCACTCGGTGATATATTCGGCAAAATCCATCATCAAATAACTCTCACATACCAAATTCCAGACTAGTGTATCAACATTGTAGGAAATAATTGAATAAAACTATAGGGCAAATTTTTGTACACAAACTTTTCTTGATTTTATTTTTGCTAAAATAATCACCTCTTTCGTCCCTATTTTGGGACATCCTGATGTACGAAAGGATACCCCAATATTGACGATTGGAAATAGAAAACAGCGACACCATAGGTGTAGAAGGAATTATCAGATGACAGTATTGATATCGTCATTAAATACACCATCTAGGTAATACCTATTTGCTGCTTTCGATGTTAACCTGTCGGCAAATGAAAACTGGATAGCTCATTTCAGAATATTCTGACTGAAAACTACAAATGAAATTGTTTCGTTCATCGTCTTTGTCTCGAATAATATGAAGATGGAAATGTAAAATCAAAATTGAACTGAAGCACTCCAGAGTATGTTCATTGAAAAACATCGTATCAGAACTGTATTTTGCGCAGTCTTTCATGGCAAACTCTTGTTATCGAGTTTTCCGAGTTTCAACATTTTCCATGCCTTGCGAGCAAAGTAAATATAAATACAATCAACCTATTCCGCGTGAAATTCAAATAAAACCCGGTAACTTTCTCGGAGGAAACGTGTAAGTAATAATATACGTATAAGAATAAGAGTATATAGTGCATTTCGAGATCCACGGCATTGCAATTCTCGGGTCCCCTTTCCTTCACCGTTTTCTTACTTTTAATAGTATATTAAGTATGGAGAACGGTAAGGGTTTTATACCGATCGAAGACAATTGTTTGGAGGAGGAGCGGAGCGACGACTCCAATTATTGTCTGAGATTGGTTACCCTTAACGTTCGACATGCTTATAACGTTTTTTGCACGATTGATACCATTATAAATTATAAAATTAAACATTTTCGTCATATTGACTAGTTTCATTCATTTTATCAAGATAGATACTTTGGTTGTTAGGTAGTAACTAGAGTGCATAACAACAATGGAGAATTGAGTTTTTATTTAGTTGTCAATTATTTTAAGTATATAAAACTTCGTCCATTACAAGTAAAATCAAATCATTTGTTCTTAAGATACGCCAAAGGAAAATGTTGTGCTCAAGTAATAGGGAAAGGGACAATCGGGGGCTGGCCTTCTCGAATTGCCAAATTCTTAAATTTGCCTAATCCCGAGAACTATACTGGCCATTCGTTCAGGAGGACATCAGCAACGCTTTTGGCTAATAAAGGTCATGGAGGTTGGCGTTCAACGACAGTGGCAGAAAATAGTTATTTGTATGTTTAGGCCGCGAAATACCTTTTTAACGTACCGAAAGAACAGTTATCGCCGAGGCCGCTTGCGGCCGAGGCAAGATAATCTTGAGGTCGTTAAAAAGTTTCGCGGCCATGGCATACACACTATTTTTCGTGCAATCGTTAATATTATTAGACTAAATGATTGTAAATATATATATAATTGCTCTAAAATCAACAGTTCAATTTATTTAACAATATCACTGTGTGCTCTGGAAATGATATGTTTCAATATATACAAAATATTTTGACAGTTCTTGACAAATCGCAAAATGTCTGATACTGATAGCGATATTTCAGTACCTTCCACTCCTCCTGAACTCAAAAGCGTCGTAAATTCGGCGCTTTCCGTTTTAATACCTGAAAAATCTAAACGGCAGTACGAGAAATGTTACGGCGAGTTTAAAGATTGGTGTGACAAACAGAATGTTAAGACGATGTCTGAAAACATTTTATTGGCTTATTTGATGCAGAAATCAAATGTTGTAAAAAGTTCAACTTTATGGAGCATTTATTCCATGCTGAAGTGTATGCTGAACATACGAGACAATATCGACATCAAGCAGTTTTCAAAATTAGTACCATTTCTGAAAAGAAAAGCAGTAGGTTATCGAGCAAAAAAGTCTAAAGTTCTTACGCGTGAGCAAATTGATACGTTCCTGAAAGAAGCTAATGATGAAAAATACTTATTGTTGAAGGTAAGTGTTAAGAGATATCATTTACAATTTTCTCATTTATTGTACTGATTTTTGTAGGTAGTTTTGATAATGGGAATATCTGGTGCCTTGCGACGAGATGAGTTAGTAAAAATGGCCATTGAAGATATTCAGGAAGAGAATGTTGTATTGATAGTAACCGTTCCCGATACCAAGACGGATAAGAAGCGTGTTTTCACTGTTACTAATATTGATTTCATAAAAATGTATCGTAAATATGCAGCTCTCCGACCAAAACATATTGTTAATAATCGTCGTATATTCTTGAGATACGTAAACGGAAGGAGCACCGCACAAGTTGTTGGAGTGCATACCATTGGGAAAATGCCTAGTATGATTGCTAAGTATCTCAGATTACCAAATCCTGAAACATATACGGGTCACTGTTTTCGGAGAAGTTCTGCCACGCTGCTTGCCAATACTGCGGCTGATATGTCAATTCTTAAACGTCACGGTGGATGGAAGTCCACTACAGTAGCGGAAGGATATGTAGAAGACTCTATCGAAAATAAGAAGCAAATTTCCAACTCAATTTCTGGCGATATAGTATCTGGTTTGAATGTAGGCAATAACCATTATTCAGAAACAATAGATGTAGTTGCTTCAACTTCTGGAGTGAATATAAGTAATAATACAAACTGTACAATTAATGTTAATATTCATCCTAAATAATAAAAGTACTTAATCATTTGTTGGTATTCAATAAAAAATAATCTTTGTCTTTGTAGTATTTTAGAAATGTCAAATTTGTAAGTGATATTCAAATTTGGAAGTGAAGTTTAGTTTCGCGGCCGTTGCTATGGGTAACGGCCGCAAAATTGAATTTCGCGGACTGTGCTGAGAACGCGAAATAGTGACTTCGCGTGCGATTGCACGAAAATATATTTTTTCTATTACAAAAGTCGAGTCGAATCGACTACTGCTCTTTGCTTTCATTGAATGAAATGATTTTGATCACAAAAATATTTTCACATCCAAAGAAAATATTTTTGTGAAGTAGGTACAATATAAGTTTAAATAGCAATTCTTGTAACTTTTTAGATACAAAGTCGTTAAAATCATCTTGGAAGTTGACATTTTTCAACACACAATTATCGACAATGAATTTAAACCGAGATTTAAACGGTTCTGTGATATTGTTCAACGAAGACATTTTTTTATTAATCTTATTTTGAAAAATTTCGTTCACCTATGGCGTTTGATATCATCAGACATCTATATATTTGCAATGCTATCATTACATTCGGAAAAGTTGATTTTACCATATTATCAAAAATCAATCTAAACGATGTTCCCGCATCATTTTTTCTATGTTGTGATTACCGGATGTTAATAATCGGGAATGTCACGAATGAAATCGAATGAAACATTTTTTTCTTGGTGCGTTCAACATCGACTATGCCTCAGTGGGCCCCTAGTCGGTGCGGGGCCCCTAGGCAGTTGCCTAATCCCTCCTATGGATAATCCGACCCTGCAAGTACTTCTAATCCAAATAAATTGGAGCTGTGCTCTATGAGATGGATACGCTTGAACTTATGCTTATAGGTATGTTTAACCATAAACTACCAATATCGTTACCTCTCCCATAAATAAAATGCATATATATCTATACCATTTCAGCTATGGTGTAATTCGAAATGTGATTGAAAATAATAGTTCATGCGTGAGTTTGAGAGAACACAAACATGATTTTGAATCTGTAGCTACAGAAATTTACCAACGAATAATTATTTATTATTATTTATTATATTGTTGAAATAGAAGCACAGCAAAATCTCTACCTATTGGACGAATCATCTTTTGATATCAGTAGATAATTTAGGGGCGAAACTCGTATAATTTTGTTAATTTGTTAATTATGTGTGGCATTTCTGATACTACTTAATAAAATAATTGAGGACTATAAATATATATGTAAATAGGTCTTTTTTCTGAACCATCTCCGCATCCCCATGTATCAGCCTTGGATTAAGGTAGGTTCATGCTTATACGAATGCTTATACGAATTTCGCAAAAATTTATTCGAATCGGAAAATAGTTACCATAGTTCCTACTCTACAATACTATTATTGATATATGCATTCTGTGGTATCATGATATTATGATAATATAAAAAAAATCCGCAAAAAAGTTCAAATATTTCAACTCAATTGCGATATTTTTTTTCAACTGCCATTTTATTCGCATAAATTTTGCGAAATTCGTCTTTATCCAATTTCCGAGTGTTTCCATTGGATACGAATTGCGTCGGCAACGACATGGCAACGACCAAACAAATCAGACATCAGTGTGTGTTGAAAATTGACAACTTCTAATATACCTATTCACAAAAAAAACTATGTCAGACTACCACTTCATTACTGCTCGAACAGAAAAGTCCAAGCCTTTCGAATTGGACATCAATGACAGCAATGATCCCAGCTACAGCAGGTTGAATCTTCCGTAGTGAGTATCCAAACCCACTTTCTGTTCGATACAATGGGCATGACATCGAGAAGTAAAAGATTCAGTTTCAGTCGTGATATTTCATTGTTCCGGCCAGGAAAACTGACACCAATCTAGTTCTGGTATAAAAAATACCTATAAGAAGTCGTTAGAAACCGTCTAGTATATCGATATCGTATGTAGGTATATACTCTGAGTTCGTCAAATGATTTTTTTACTCATTCCCGAATTCGTTTTAGTGGGTATAAATCTTGGTGAATCGATTGTCAAGGTCATCAAGGTATTCTCTTGCACAGAGTGATTATAACTATTGATTTCAGAAACTAAATTCGAATGAGATGGTTCTTTCAACCCACATACCATGTGTAAAATCAGTGATTTGTTGAATTAAATATTTTGACAGAAATTGTCATTCTGATTTTAAAAATAGATACTTTTTATGCATAAAATATATATCTATGAATAACAAGAAATCAAAATTATATGGGCGAAATGAAACCATCACGTATAAAGTAAAAACATCATCTTCAATAACTCAATGATCCTGATCCTCTGCAGAAAATGCAGACTCGTTCTTTTGGCTATTTCCATTTATCAACCTACTGTTCACGTCTGCTATTATTTATATCTTCTCTAATGTTTTATATTTGTATGGTTAACAACTAATAAAACGACCAATGAATGGCTTACGGCCGTATTATCTTAAGCTAAGCTTAGGATTTAACAATACGAAATTGTATGCTTTCAAAACGACCTTGAGGTCAAGCTTAGCTTAAAAGTATACGGCGAATACGGCCGTTAGTGCTTTCAATCCCCCCAGACCTACAAAACAAATAACCTGGATACCGGATCTAACGTAAGCAATAAGATCTAAGGGCCATATAGAAAGTCACGGCTCCAGGTTATCAAAATAACGGATTTTTTTGTTGGTGCGTCCTAGAACCGTTCTAGAACGGTTCTGCTCATGCGAATTTTCTTCAAGTGAACAATTTGAAGACAAAATGCGCATGAGCAGTATAGTTCCAGAACGGTTCTGAGAAGAACCAAAACAAACCTACTGAGTCATTGTAGATTGTTGATTGTAGGGGGGGGGGGGTCGTTAAGGCTATGCAGCCTCTCAAGAACGTTGACCTATCAGATCTTTTGTGCATAAAACTCTTAATCTATACGAGGCCCAGGATTCCGAGACTTCGTGCGTAAAGTTTATCAGTTTCCTGGGAGCTAGGTTCCTGATATCGGAGGGCTCTAAAAAGGTATCTTCCAGGAACTTGAGCCTCTTGCAGAAGAGCGCTGGGCATTCGCAAAACAAATGTTCTGCAGTTTCAGCGAAGTTCTCGCAGTATAGCGGCAACTATCACTCTCTAGTCTCTATTTTACCCATCTTTTTGAGGTGGTACCTCTGAGGGCAGTGTCCAGTGAGGAGTCTCTTAACAGTTTCAAGTCCTTTTTGTCCAACTCGAGAAGCTGTTCAGCTTTCCTTGGCGAGAGGCTCACTAGCCTTTTCGCTTGTCTTGTCTTTGTCTTGTCCTGGCACTTTATTCCAGTGAGATTTTATTTCATCCGCTTCCCAGCGTCGGAACTCCTCTCTCAAGTGGGCTTTGGTAAGTCCACAGAAGGGTTCTGGGTCGAGAAATTGTGTATTTGCCCCTTCTTTGGCAAGGCAGTCTGCTTCCTCGTTGCCTTTAACTCCCTTATGACCTGGCACCCACATCAAAGTGACCTGGTTGTTTACTGCCAGTCCCAAGTCAGCTTAGACTCACAAGTGTATGACTTCAGAGCTTTTAGTGCTGCTTGGCACTCCTGGGCACATATAGCTACTGAGTCATAGTCGAGTACTTTTTCATAGAAAGATTGATTTTAGTAAACAGGATATCATATATATATTATATATCATATATCATTCAAGTGTCAAAATTTTTGTAGTAAAAAACAACTATTATTATATATTTAATAAATATATTTATACATCTATTTCATCAGGAAGTAAATAAAATAATATTTCTGTTCAAAAACAAATAAAACATAACAAAATATAAAAAATTAAAAAACAAAAAATCAAATATTGAAAACTAAATAACCATTTTTAGTCTCCTATTCTTTTGGCTAGCGTATCTTTGGATAATTCATCTACATTCAGACTGCCGCAAATGACCCTGTTTATATATGCATCAATGCGTTTTGGTTAATCAGGGTTACAAAATTATTATATTTATTGGGTCCAAGAGAGGGGGGGGGCATGGCCCCTATGCCCCCCCTTTGGAACCGCCCCTGTTGAATACTTATGTTATATCTGTAGAAGAGTACGCCAGATGAAAAACTTGCATCACTTTGATGCATCTCATACAAAGTTACAAGATAAGAAGAGTTGCCAGTTGGAAGTAGCGAGTCTGGGTATCTGATATCAGAAAGGAAGGCAGAGTTTTAGAAAACATGTAACACCCAGATCATACATCAAACAGACTTTAGACACTTATATGTATCGGATGAATTGGAAATTTCTTCACCTTCTACCAACGTCTGGAGTCCCTCAGGGAAGTCACCTCGGACCGTTATTTCTCATAATTTACATTAATGAAATCATTAAGTCTTTGAAATATTGCACAATTCTACTTTATGCAGACGACTTGAAATTATATCGTGCAGTGAATGACCTGAGTGACTGCAGAAGGATACAAGACGATCTAAACTGCCTTACATTGTTCTGTGATAATAGCCTCTTCTTGAATCTCGACAAATGTGTTTCAATCACTTTCACCAGAAACAGAAATAGATTTGACTACAAATACAAAATAAAAAACCATGATCTTAAATCTGTATCTGAAGTGAAAGATCTAGGGGTACTAATGGACTCTAAATTAACATTTAAGCCGCACTTGGAAAAAATGATCAACGAATGCAACAAAATTATGGGTTTTTTCAAGAGAAGTTGCCAAAATTTCAAAAATACAAGGTTCCTTCTCAGTATTTATTATGCTCATATACACAGTAAACTTTGTTTCGCATCAGTTGTTTGGAATCCCCAGTATCAAGTTCACATAGATAGAAATGGGAGAGTACAGAAGAAATTTCTTAGATATATTGCTTATAAATCAAATGTACAAATCACTAATAGTGACTACACTCCACTAATGCGTGAACACAATATAATACCCCTCAAAGAAAAGCGAAATGTATCAGACTTGATAATGATTTTCAAACTGATGAAGGGACTAGCGCAGAGCCCATATTTATTCTCAAAGATTGAATTCAATGTTCAAATAAGACAACTGAGAAATCCAGAATTCTTCAAAATACCCTTCAAAAAAACCAACGCTGCTCAGAATTCACCACTATGCAGGATGCTTAGAACATTCAACATCTCATGTAATGACATTAAATATTTTGAACTTAATTCGAATTGTTTCAAATTTGAAATTAGGAAATATTACATCGATCAACTGTAAGTATAAGTGACCTATAGATTCATATTGATTTCACACTTTTTGTATAACTGAATTTACTCTATTGCCTATTCCATAATTTACTTTCTGTTCATGTTTTTCTCTTTTCTCTTGTTTATAACTCACTAAACTGATTTATTAAGTAGAGGATTCTGTTTTGGATTGTTCAATCTGTTTGTAATCCCTATATTGGTAAATAAATAAATAAATAAACTGATCTCAGTGTATTAGAAGGGTGGGAAGTAGTATACCTACACGCACTATACTCACCTTATATTTATTTTCATCAAAAATGATGACAAGTCTTTGATGTTTATACCATTGATGGATCAAAAGTTTTTCACCTCGAAAGCTTATTTTATAATTCAACATTAATGCAACAAAAGGTACGCAACTTGTATTGACAAGTTCAGCCAGCTTTGAGAGAGAGAAAACAAACTACGAGGAAAACAAACCAATTATATACTGGCTGAACTTGTCAATTCGGCATTGTGTCTCTTTTTGTGTGGTATCGACACCAAATCCACACACCTCGCCCATCTCATAATCTCAATCTCTTTTAAACAGTCGCGTGCTATGCCGCCAAAGATACCGGAGGGCAGGAGTTGAGCAGCGCGCGCAATTCATCAAGGAAATCAAGGACCACGAGCTGTTGCAGACCAAGGCGCTAGATGGCGTCAGAATCCACAGGGAGTTTTGTAATGCTGTGATGGTGCCTCCACGAGCAGAGGAGGTGATCAAGCTGACTGAGAAGCAGAGGATCAAAATCGAGGAGATTATGGCTAGGGAATATTGAATGTGGGAATAAAGGAATATACATAGACGGTCAATAAGTAAACGTTTTTTATTTCATCTGCTGCTGCCACACCGCCGGTGTGTCAGTTACAAATAAGTCATCTCGGTGCTTACTTTGAAGATCAGGGTTTCTTCACCAAATTGAAGCAACAGATGAAACTTTCACAGTTCTAGAGTTCGGAAATAATAAAACAATGCAGGGACAAAATAACCGATGATTCATTTGATTCACATCAAATGTCGAAAACCTAAAAACCCATAAATCCAAAGGAGTCAAATATGATGACGTGTCCTTGTTGTAAAAGATGGATGAGCATTGTAAAATTCTTCTGAATGAGCTTCTAGAGGTGATTTTCGGATCCCCAAAATAGGAAATTTTTGTGGAATATAGTGGTAGTGAATCTCATATAGTTTTCCCCACCTTCCATATTGAAGATAAGTACAATTTTCAAGAACGAGCATACGCAAAAATGTATGACCTTTTTATTTTCGTTATAAAAATAGTCCTCAATATGGCGATATTTGAGAGAGAAAATTTCGATTGTTTCTTAACATTACAGTAAATGCCAGCTCTAGCGGTCTTACCTGAAACTTGAAAATATCAATCAATTAATTCTGGCCAAGTCGGTATGTAATTGTTTGCCCCGAAACCATATAAAAAAGAGTTAATGGTTTTATCATATTATTACCTTGCCGACCCTATGGGAATACACGGTATAAATAAGGTCTTTACAAAAACCTACCACATATTCTTCAGGCCAAAACAAGTCGATACAAGCAAAGCAAACTTACCTCAGTACGGAGTTGCTTAGTTTGGGCTCTAGATGGATCTGAAATTACAATTTTCAAATCGTCTTCTTTGAAACGATTCATGAGAATTCACTCAAATTTGGTACGTTGGCACAAATTTATTAGGCGATTAAACCTTAGATAAAACCCATATCATAATAATGATGAATTTCATTTCATGAGCGTAGCAGTTGATTTCTTTAGTAATTAATCATCCTAAACTTCTACGCCATCACGCCAACGAAAAAAAATCAGTTAACGGTATGAAATTCGGATTGCGCAACTCATTTGCCTACTTTACAAAAAAGATACTGTCGATGAAATTAGATTACTCGTGTAAAACTTGTTCAAAAATATGGGTCTATTCGGTATTACTACGATCAAGTGTGATTTCAACTTAGGTACTGATTCAATATTCTACCAAACCATTTATTGTCATTATCAAACCATCCTTTATAGGGTGAAGGCACGCAAGAGTACGCAGTTAACAAGAGTACCTACGCAACATCAATTTCTCGAAGACATCGTCAACGTGCACTATGGCCATCTGTTAAGGGCTCATCGTAATAATATTCTAAGCTCTCAGTTGGCAGTAAAATTTGTTTGAGTTCGAATGATTCATTTGTCTGTTAGACTTTTTTTTGCTTTTAATTTTGGTGTGCCTTTCATAAGCCCTAAACTAAAATATTTTAGGTTTAAATGATATTTGAGTGTATGAATAACTTAAACATGTATTCAGGAACGTGCACTTCACATCATTTATTTAGTTTTGATATACCTACATTAAATCATTATAACCTGAAATAATTGAAATGAACCAAGAATACAAGAGTACGCATTCGAAGGTATACAAGAGTGCGTATCAATACACCATACAGAATATATACAAAAAGAAAAAATAGTGAAAATTTTGAAGTTTTGATGAGTACCCATCCAATAAAAATTAGAAAATAAACCGTCAAAAAGATGTCGTAACAGCGGGTTCAAATGAAAAAATTAGACGATAAGAAAAATAAGGAAAACTTATTTTGTCTAGCTTGTTCCGCGAGAAGTATACGAATCCCCCTAAAGAAGACTGGATCCAAAATGTATGAGTTGCCAAAAATGGTGGCATGAAGATTGTAAATATAATATTATGTTGTAGGCCATTTCCAATGTGATCTATGCATGGACAAGTTAAGTGCGTACTCTTGTAATCATTTTGCGTACTCTTATATATGTCTTGGTATATAAGAGTGCGCATTCTCATCAGACCACAAAATCATTTCTCATAATTTTTCATTTTAGATTAATGTATTTTCTCTCTAAATAAAATATTTCTAACATTCTGTAAATTATTTTTATTCTCATCGTGATTCATTAAGACTAATCTCTTCCGAGTAATCGAATAAAATCAACTAAGTGCGTACTCTTGTGTACTTTCACCCTATATGGTGCAGGCACCGAATTCAGAATATTACTGTGTTAAAGTGACAATCAAACTGACACCCCAACATCACAATTTTTCCATCGACAGTTCCATCCAGTTTGAGTGATGTTTTCGAACTCCTACCAAAGCGGCTTCGTTTCCATTTTCTTCAGCGTCGGAAGCAATCCTCTAGCTCTCTGGGATAAACAAGTAAGTCAATTAAAAAGTTTTCTGGATGCGGATTTAGCGCCAGAAAGCCTCCATCAATTCACGAGTTCCATATCATCGTTTTCCCCAATAAGAAGGATTCGCAATCGTAATAGCTAACCATCAGGCAACCCTTATCAAATATTCTGCAGAAGAATTGTCGCAAATTAACTTTTTCAATATCTTATAACAGCAAAGTTTCTTCATGTTGAACCCCTATATCAAGGCCTGTCCTACGCATGGAAGAGTCAATTGAGGGTTATAATTAATGAATTCTTCTACAGAGTGGGCAATAATTAATAACGAAATAGCAGCTCTGCGGTGGTTTAATTTTTCTGTAATATGTGGTAGGGCATGGGTTCTAAATATTTTTTTTGTTTTTTGAGTATTTTAATTCCTACATTTTTCTATACCTATAATTTTTTTGAATACCTTTAGGGTGATACTCTTTTCAGGGTCGTACCCAATATAACACTCACAAACTTTTTTACGTACCGCCTCTGATTTCGATAAACCATCAATCAAAATTATCTCTTTAATATGTAAAAACTGTATTGGTGAATTTATAAACTCAACTAAACTAAGGAGGTTTCATAAACTTTTATCTGTCATTTAAATTAATAATTAACAACTAAGAAGATGGTCATCTTTCATCTTTTCAACTAAGAATCAACAATTATGAATTCAACGCATGCGCATAAGGCATATTTTAACACAGAACCATTTCTTCGCTCTGAATTTCAGACACGAAACAATAAAAAACATAATTCTTGATTGATGTTTATATACACCTTCTTAGTTGATGTAGTTGTTAATTATTGATTGTTAATTGGAATTATCAGTTTAGTTGAGTTTATAAATTCGCCATATGGATTTCGAGATAGATGCCAAAAATAATTTTCTTGAAATAAAACTTCCATTTCTTGAAAACACTATATTTGACTTTTCTTGATATTGACTAGAAGACCTGGTCCAAACTGAAGAGAAAATATTTTTCCAATTCTAATATATTATAGATATATATATTATTCGTAACAGCCTGTATACCATAAACAATTTGCAGGTGAAAAATGGCCACATTCGAAGAGTTATCGATGATGAAATCAAATCACTGGTCTTAGAAATATCAGGAACAAATGTAGCTACTACTTATGTAACATGTCCTATCAAACCAAGAGCTTCCTTAGGAATCAAACTACCGTTTTTCGTCATGATCATCAAGAATATGAACAAATATTTTACTTTCGAAATCCAAATTTTAGGTAAGGTACATGTAGCTATATTGACGGTAAGCTTCAATTAAACATTTTGCCAAAATCATATATAGTTTATATTTGTGATTATAAAATTTATAACGTTAATTCCTCATAGGGAAAAGTTGACTGAAAATGTTCATTCCGTATATAGCATGGTTTAAAAAATTCGATGCAGGTATAGGTACCTCATGAATAATAAATGAAACATTTATACCCGCGATAACCTATCGTGTATAAATATTTAGTTATATTTGAAATAATTCACTGTTTTAGATGACAAAGAAATGCACCGAAGATTTCGGGTCTCAAACTTCCAGTCTACCACTAAAGTTAGGCCATTTTGTACAACGATGCCAATAGGTTTGAGCCCAGGGTGGAATCAAGTTCAGTTCAATCTGGCCGATTTCACTAAGCGTGCTTACGGTAAGAATATAGGGATCAATAATTTCATACACAATTAACATCAATTGACAAGTTCAGCCAGCTTTGAGAGAGAAAAAATATGTCTGCCCTAGTGTTAATTAATTGTCTTTGCACCATACTAATCTGAAAAATATATTCGAAATAATACTTCGGTGATAAAATTCTACGAGGTACCCAATATTGACTAAGATCTCTGAGAATGTCTAAGCAAAGTCGGCTAAATGGAAAAAATCTTCCGTATAGTGCACGCGGAAGACTAGATATTTTTTCCATTCAGCTGACTTTTGGTCTGAGAAAAGTTTTTGACACAAATCAGGGTGTCGAAAATTTAATGTTAAACGATTCTTCAAACTTTGAAGCTGATTGCGGAAAACTTGTTTAATCAACTGTTTTCCAATAGCCATTTCAATAATAATATGAATTTTATATTACGATCGAATGTCAGAAAAACTGAAGTGTACTTTGACAAACTTTAATTAACTTGATATCTAGAAATTGTTTGTCAAAGCCACCTCCGCTTTTATTTATCGAATTGGCTTTACTTATAACTGAGATGCTTCTTATAACCTTCGATGCGTTGGGAATTGCGACACGATTGTGATTCTCAGCATCTAATGACAGAAAAATATAGAGGAGTTTCAATATGAAATAATTTAAACAATTAATGAGCTTCCAAGTTTGAAGAGTTTGCCATTTAATTTTCCACACCCTATGATGATTCGTGTTAATCAAACTTGGTCGTTTCTCGTACGATTTCATCGCCAAGGTATCATTTTTATGAATCTTTAAAATCAGGGATAAAGTTCTGCACTAGGACGCAAGGGTAAATTCATTATTGACTCATGAGAAATAACTAAGTAAAATTATATCCTCATCAAGGTACAACTTACTTGGAAACTATGAGGGTACAAGTACATGCCAACACTCGAATTCGTCGTCTTTATTTCACGGACACCTTGCATACGGATGAAGATCTACCCAACGAATTCAAACTCTTCGGTCCAGCTTCCACGCAAAAGAAGAAACCAGTCGAAGCTAAGGTGGCCAAAGAACAAGGTACAAGATTATTGCGCTTTAAAGAACACAAATATTCCAATAATCAAAAAATTGTTTGGATGAAGCGAATTTGCAACAAACGATTTGAGAGAGGATGTATATTAAAGTCTTACAGGTATTCAAACAATCATTAAAAAATGTTCCTACGTCCTACTCAAATATATTCGAAGCATTTGAGTCTTCATTTTTGACTAAAATTGGGAGTGGTTTCTCCTTTGGGATATTGATGTAGTAGAACTTTATCCACATATCATTTACAGTGGCTAAAGATCAGGCTCACCCAGTCACTCCCAAGACAGTACAAGACAAAGAAGAAGAAATTCCGCCTCCACCAACCCCAACAGACGAAGAAGTGTCACAGAAAACAGATCTTCCAGCTGAGGAAAATGTACCAGAGATAAAAGAACAAATCCTCGAAGTCGAACAAGTCGATATGCAAGAAGTTGGAGAGGAAACCAAAGCAGCCGAAGAAGTATTGGAGGAAGCAGCAGCAGCAGGACCTGCTGCAGAAACAGAAGAAGCGGTTGGAGAAGTCCCAATTGAAGCTGAAACAGCTGGAGATTCTCAAGCAGTGGAGACAGCAGCAGAAGGTGAGCCCTAGAATCACTCAGCTATATTTCATCTAGGTTCTGTCACCATCAATTCCAGCTACTGGAGATTTTGTTTGCAGGTGAAGCAGTCGCTGAAGTACATGTAGGAGGTACTGAAGAAGCATCAGATAATGCAGAAGAAGAACCGAAAGCAGCTGAGCCAACTGAGACACCGGCAGCTGAAGAGGAGGTAGTGCAAGTAGTTGAGGAACCGGCAAAAGCAGATGAAGAACCACTACCAACAATCGAAGAAGCAGAAGTGGGAGGAGCCACTACCGGCACTACCACTACAGAACTAGATAATACAGAAGAACCTACCGCTACTGAATCTCCCACTGAAACAGGGAACGAATCTCCAGAAGAATGAATAAAAATTTATTAAATTTATTTCCTAAAATTACACCTTGCAGATTTCATATTTTATAATATATTTCTTATTTCCTCTTTTGAAACCATATTTATTTCCATGTTGAGATGATAAAAATTTCATGAAATGGTAGCTTTCTTATATTTCTGCTGAATATTTACAATATTTGATATATACAATAATTCTTATAACCTACCATAATTACAAACAAATTGTGATTAGATGATGACTGATGAAGATATACATACATCTGTTTTGATGAAAATACTGATTTGATTCATACACTCACGAAGAATTACCTAATAGGTCTGCTTTCAAAATATCCGTGCTGATAAATTTCAAAAACTTTCAGTAACCGGAATTAGAAAGGAGATGAATCAATCTCTTATTAATCAATGTGAATTATTCGACAGTCATCAGTATTTTCATCCACAAGAAGTGAAAAATCTCAATATTCAAAGGTTGTCACTACATTCCAAAGAAATATCACAACGGGTTTGGTGTCAAAAAAGAGGACTCTCAGATACTGCAGAAAAACTTTTCACGCGTGAAAATAAAAGTGGAGGATAACGATTATCCATCAGGTCAAAGTTGCAGGTACTCTCTTCTCCATTTTTGTACTTCAGGAACACTGAGTGGCGATTCCACACGAGCTGTGTGTGTTTCCGCCTTCTAGGTTTGATTTGAAACTCCTGAAAGAATTACTGATTGCAATTCAAAAAATACATGTTATCAGTTTATGGTGTTGATTTCAAAGAAAAACTAAAATTCAGCATCGTAAATTTCATCTATAAACGAGCGCATTTCAGTTGCATATGTTCACCATTTCATATTATGCTGAAGATAGTAAGAAATATGACATCACCGCGTTGCTTTTTAGTGTTTCTTCTCTGTCTGTCGCACTACTCAGCCACAGTCAGCAATCAGCATAGGCCTAAGGCAACGCGCTGACGTCATTGACAGGATGATAAAATATGCGAATCTGGCCAAAATCTACAAAATACCAATTTGAATGAATTGAAATTCAATTTTCTTACGAAAAAAGTACATGCGGAATATTTCGCCCTTTCAGCGAATGATCTCATGTAGCGCTCTTGAAAACAATTTAACATCACTAACGCTGGAAAGAATTTTTTCCCGCCATGGTGCGGTAAGATGACTCTTCCCAAACTAAATAGCATACTGGTATAATGTGACCCTTTCCAGAATAGAAAGTTATCATGGCGGATTTTGACATTCGACAGATTTAGGGAAAAATCGAGGGGAAAATTCATAGATCTTACTGCTTACACTAGATCCGGTATCCAGGTTATTTGTTTTGTAGGTCCTGGAGGGTTCGAAAGTACTAAGCCATTGATTGGTCGTTTTCAAATTTTGACGACCCGCGACAAATGTCAAGTATTGTAATCTTCAGCGAATTCCGGTGCCGATCGGGTCTGATTCACATAGTTTTGAGTGTTTTTATGTGAACAATTAGTTCCTGTTTGATTTGCAGTAACAAATTTGAAAAGGGTTCTGCCAGATCTTTTCATAGGTATGTATACTTATATCATTATATTTGTATTCCATAAATCATAGGCGTACTGTTGGATAGGACAGGAAGTAAGAATAGAAACTAAAAATAAATTATGAATACTTTATATTCGATAGATTTGAGTTACTTATTTGGATATCCAGAATCTTTGTCCAGACCCTTCAGCAATCTCAAGTTCTTCTTGAATGAATTGCCATTTCTTTCAATTTGTTCACCGATTGCATGATGATACAGCCGTATATATAATATATGTAATATAAAGGATTTCATTTTATAGGTTTCGTGCTCTGATCATTTTTCTCCAGAAAGTATCAGAATTTCACCAGCTGGCAAGAAATCATATACTAGTACTTGGAACATTACCAATTGATGTTTCAGAGTATCGCAGCCAAAGAATATTGAAAGGTAATAACTTTTCTTCAATTCTTTCGTAACACATATTTGATCATTTACTTTTTCTTTTTGTTGAGGATATCAACCATTGAGTCATCCAGTATTTCATCAGATGGAATATCACCCAATAATTCACTTGAGAAGGAGAACTACGTGGAGAATATGCCATTGGAATATGGATTTGGAAAGCAAATCAAGAGGTATAGGTACATTTGAAGATAAATTATATTCGCTATGGTGACTCATTGGGAGGTTATCGAATATTCTGAAAAAAAAAGTGAAAACGTGATCTTGCTAATTTACGCAGATCATATCAATGAAAAAAGTATCAATTTATGAATTTTGCATCAGATGAAATTTTAAAAGAAATGATGGATTGACATTAAATTTTTTCAGAGGACCATTAGAAGCGGTAAATCCTATTCATTTGAAAAAACTCAAAATGATGGTTACTCCAAATGATTCTCCTGATCATCATCAACCTTAACAGCTTCAGAAACTGAGAGGGAATACCGAAAGCTATTTACAAGGTATATATGGAAGTATTTCTCTGTGCTATTTACCTTATTTTATTCTCTGATTGAGAATAAAAACATCAACTTTTGAAAATCCCTAGTTCATCACATCAAGAGGAAAAAATACATAGATATTAGAATATCAGAATGATTCGTACCAGAATTGATGTAAATTAAAATATGCCTAATAATAATAAACAATGTTCATCAGCAATAAGGTTTTTATTATTTAATCACCTCAATCTGTATAAAGTACAATTTGATATCTACCTACCCCTATCTACCTACTTTTCATTTTGTTTTTTTTTGTAACCAATAATGAAGTCAAATCATTCATTAGAAAATGAAGAATTGAATATATTTTGTACCCTTCAAAATATCTCAACTGTACGCTACTGTATCATGTAGTACTTTCTTGCCCTTCACCCCCTCTCATCAATACCCCTCTGATACCAAACAAATACTACATGATGCCGGATCTAGCGTAAGCCATTGCGTAAGCAGTAAGATCTATGGGAAAATTTCACACTTGACAGTTGACAAAATTGAATCAAAATTTGTTTCCATTTCAATTCAATTTTGACATGGAACACTTATTTTGTCAACTGTCAAGTGTGAAATTTTTCCCTAGATTTTTCTCTAAATCTGTCAAATGTCAAAATCCGCCTTCAAACTGTAAGAAATGGAAGTATTCTCAGCTACCTAATGATATTTTTATAGGATTATCATGAACTTGAAGAGTATAAGAGAACAAGATTATGCTATACTATTGCAGTATTAAAATTATCTTACCATGTGATGTGTCTGAATAGACTTATCTTTTTGGATCTTCTTCAGTCCTTGGGACACCATTTTAGTATCCTGCCTATGAACTACAAGGCTAACTGTATCACCTTTAAGCCTGTAATAACCAGACATGACAGGATAGCGTGCAGATTTAGTTTTCATTGTATTAATGCACTGAGCTGGTTCTTCTGAAGATGTAAGCATCAAAACTGTGCCATCAGAAAAGAACCTGAAAGTATGAGATTTCCTTTCCATAATTGAACACTTCAACAAGTTGTTTCACCTTAATAACCTGTAATAGGCTACCAGATACCAGGGCCTATAAAACTGGTCCTGAAATGTATTTTCACCATTTCTAATATAAGAAGTCCTACTTATGTAACAACCATCAAAAAGAACTCTTGGTCTCTCAATGTACATGCTTCTCCAAGATTTGTATTCTGCTGGGGAAGAGCCACAATTAAACTTCCATATCCTAAAATCATCAAATGCTCAATAGATCTATTATCAAGTATGTCAATACATGAATCCAACTTTTCACAGATCTCAGTTAGGATATGAATGAAAGTATTGATAAATCATCTGAAAATTGTTATAGCTCACCTCAAACAAGCTAATCTCCATATTTCTGGATCCCTTCCACACAAGTAGAACCCTCTACATACAGAAGAAAATAACTCCAAAGATCTCAGATCTAGTTCATCAGAAACCACCCATCTGAGGATGTAAAGAATAATTTCTACTGGCAACTGACCAATATGTGTAGCCTGGAATCAGAAAGTGTTGAGCATTCTGGTGAGAAAGTCAATAGATACCTTACACCTCTCTCAGATTTTGGCAAGCATAAACTAGATATTCCTTCTAGCTTTCGTTGTATCCTTGGCAGAAGTTCTTCTCCATTTTCTTCATCTGATTCCTCAGATGATTTATTGTTTTCATCAGAATTTTCTGTGCAAATAGTGCCATATGAATTGTTAGGATTAGTAATTTTATATAGCATGAATTACCATTTACTAGGGACTCAGACACTTCTTCAGCATGAGATTTGGGTTTAGATTTACTGTATAACTTCATTTCAATATCAGGTTCAATTTGAATTGCACGTCGGTAATATTGAAGGGCTTCATATATGTTTCCTGTCTTTTCCAATTCCACTCCTTTGAAGAACAGTAGTCTAGCTTTACTTTCTGCATCATCATCATCATCAATGTGTTCCTGTTCAGTTCTGGGCTTAGAGTTAGTACCTATTTCTTCAGGAGTTCTCAGAGACAACTCATTTCTCCATTTTTCACGAAAATATAAAAGGTCGTCATTCTACAACAAAATGTTCAAAGTCCATGAGCTAAATATGATAAACAGCTGTTATGGACTTTCCATCATTCACCTGTTCTACTAACTGTTTTTCGTTTTTGTTGAGATCTCCAGAATTTGCAGAAGTTGCAGTTATTTCATCTCTCTCTCCATAATCTCTAAATGAATTGCTCATTTTAAAACATAAATTTGAATTTTTAATGATTCAACTTTTATCTTTTTCCATAACTGATCTCATCCATAACCTTAATAAGACTTCTTCTTTTTTAGCGCCTCGGCGACCGGCGTCCTCGAGAGTCGAGGTTGGAAGACTTATGGAAGTCAAAAGTCAAACTGAAATATACGAAAATATATATATATCCAATATATTGGAATTATTGGTAATTGGAGATTGTAATCATGTATAGAATCCTCATGGGATAGTCTCAGATCCACTGTGAGGTTGGCCCCATTGAGATTATATAATCAAATATTGCGTGTACTTGGCTAGATGCAAGAATTCATATCCACATGAATACAAGCATAGCTATTAAAATCCACCAATCAGAACTAATATATTTGCGCCTGCGTATTACCAAGGATTTGAGACAACAGTCCGATGAAAAACGAAGGTAGCATGATTAATAAGCATGATGGACACAGGGTAACATTCCAGCTCAGTAAGATGGAGCCCAGGGTTCGATTCCCATAAGTTTTTCTTGTTTTAGTCGAAAGTTTCAAATATATCTGACTGGGCACCCAGTATAGTTAGAGATCACATTTTTTTAATCAAATTTTCCTTTCCTCAAAGGTCCCGAAAAATAGTGATCTACTGATAGGTTAGTACGTTTAGGTCAGGTAAGTTTTATTGGATGAAATATAGCGCGATAGCGCGTCCAAATTTCCCTTTCATTCAATCAAATTATCCTTCTTCAAAAATTCACTTATAGTAATGATCCCTGCCTTCACCATTATTCATTTCAATGGCCTTTACTGATGTCAATAAACCTTCGTCAATACCGCCTTTATCGATACCAACCATTTCGAACCTACCGCCATACGTAAATAGTCCTGATTGGTGGATGTTAATAGCTATGCTTGTATTCATGTGGATTTGAATTCTTGCTGGCTGGATAGTCCTGGTAACCTTGCTTGGGCCATTCATATCGTATAGAAGAAGAAGAAAGAGAAGAGAGTGACTAGGGATCGGTCCGACCGGTCCGCAATTTTTTCTTCGGCAACGGTCCGACCGTTCCGCAATTTTTTCTTCGGGAACGGTCCGATCTTGAATTATCTACGCTTACACGAACTAAACGTAGATATTCTTAGATCATATTATTAAGACATTTAAGTTGGTCGTGAAGTAGTGGGTAGTGTACTAGCTCGACACGCAAGCGGCCGGGCAAGGCCGGGGTTCGATTCCTATCCAGTTGTTTTTTTTATCAAATTTTACTTACTTGAAAAAATAGCCATCCTTGTCCTCACTAATGCTAATGTAAGTTCAGGTCAGATAGTCTCATTAAATAAATAGTCTTGTTTTTTTTCAATCAAATTTTCCTTCCTCGAAAGAAAATAGTGATCCTTGCCAGGTTAGCAAGTTCAGGTCAAATAGTCTTTATTGTCTCATTAAATGAATGGAGCACCTAAAAGAGTTTTTGGACCGTTCCCCACAAAGTAAAAAATTCGAACGTTCCCAAAGAAAAAATTGCGGAGCGGTCGGACCGTTCCCTAGTCACTGCCAAGACCTGTGTGAAGTCCGCTGCCACGGCCGACTGCTTTTCTTTCCGAACGTACCCGATCGCACAGTGGCGTAGGTTTTCCCCCAATTTAGGTATCTAATGATTAAAATAATAGTCTGAGCAAAGTCAGCTGAAAACTAGATATTTTCCATTTAGCTGACTTTGGTCTGAGTATTGAATACAGCGAGTATATAGGTAATTTCAATCATCTCAGTCAATATGAGACATCTGAATGAAATGTATGAATAAATAAAATTGGTATGGTGTATGGAATAACGAAAAAAGCTATAAGAATTATATTGATGGATGGAGATGACCCTGAAAACGAGTTATTCATAAATTATATATTTTTGAAATACTTTCGCAAAAAACTGCACAGCTGCTTTTGGGTCTGGAAGATAGGTAATCATGCCTAGAGTCACCTTATGTGAAAATAATCCCTTGCAAAATAGGGGGGTAGACAGTACACGCAGAAAAAGTCATTTCCGAAAATAATTTTTTTCGACACTTTCGCAAAAAACTGCACAGCTGCTTTTGGGTCAGGAAGATAGGTTATCATGTCTAGAATCACCCTATGTGAAAATAATTCCTTGCAAAATAGGGGGGTAGACTGTACACGCAGAAAAAGTTATTTCCGCACATATTTTTTTTCGACACTTTCGCAAAAAACTGCACAGCTGCTTTTGGGTCAGGAAGATAGGTAATCATGTCTAGAATCACCCTATGTGAAAATAATTCCTTGCAAAATAGGGGGGTAGACTGTACACGCAGAAAAAGTTATAATTCCTTGCACCCCCTCCGAGGAGCTGTGGGACCTTGTCGTGGTGGAGGGGCTCAGTAGCTACGATGATTCTGCGAGCGATGCCGGCGGGAGTTATTACTCCTGGTAGGGCCACCCATGTCGGTAAGGTCAAAGATGAGTAGTGAAACTAAGGACAGCTCAACAGGAGTGAACCTGTAAAAATCCGTGTAATCTAAGGTGTAAGCAATCGTGCCGATGGATGAATGGCTGATACGAAATTGGTCGCTAGCGATACCCTCCGGATACCAGGCGAACTCCGGTTGTAAGTAGCCTTAATATGGTAAAAATGCTCTGCCATGTTTGACCTCATATTTCATTTATACTCGTGGGAACAATATGAATGAATCTCACAAAAAACCAAAATCATCAATGAGTAACGAGAAGGTGGAAGTTATTCCCCGGTTCCTACTCATCAAAAGAATTGATGGGGACTTTTCCAAAGTCAACCCTGTTATGAAATAAAGAAAAATGTTACAAAAATAAATTACTGATTGTATATAATTCACATTGTTATGGAGATTTTCTTGTTATGACATATTTTTGAAGAATAAAAGTAAAAAAGTCAGAAAAAAGCAAAAAAGGAATTTCTATACATTTAGAATAAGAATTCACATGGTCCTTCGAGATTAACACAGAATCAAGATATACGTTATACAGTACATATATAAATCAAGATCATGTCTGAACATCTGAGAAGATCGACGAGGATGAATGCTGGTAGAACAAGTTATTATGATGAGTTTTTAACACAATTACCTGGCAATCGTAGATCTAACGAACGTAATGTAGAAAAAGTTCAGTCTGAAAGTAATCTCAGAATATCCAGGGAAAATGTACGTTATGTCGAAGACAGTCGATCTGAAAGAAACCATGTTTTACTTCGTAAAGAGGCTGGATCAACGAATCAAGCTGGGATATCTTATGAATCTGTAAGGAATGTTGAAGCACAACCGATAGTAGAGTGCACAACAAATATATCAGCAGATAGGTGTTCCCAGAAGAAATCGCAGAAATCCAAGACTTCATCGAAGAGGGTTGAATTTGAGAAGAGACGTTTGGCGTTGGAGGCTGAGGTTACAAGGACAGAGTTGAGGATGAGACAACAAGAACTGGACAATCAGATGAGGATTTTTGAATTACAGACGAAACTAGCAGAGAATAGGATAGAAGTAGAAGAGGAAGCCAGTTCTAGAGGATCAATTGAAGACATTTATGAAACAAAGAAGGTGGATGTACAAAACTGGATAGATGAGTATACCGTTCACCATTCTGCAGTATCAAATCTTGAAAATGAACGAGAAAGGTCTTCAATGACACATGAAAATGACAATTTGTCAAAATTATGCAATGTAATTGCCGATGCTATAAAGAGTGTTTCTGCGAGAAGTAATGATGGTGTCGCTCAAGAAAAAATAGACAAGAGCTTTCCATTCTTCGATGGAAGGGCAGATAGCTGGCCTTTATTCATAAGTCAATTTGATAGAAAAAAATCAATGTATAAATATTCAGAAGATGAATTGACAATGCAACTACAGAAATGCTTGAAAGGAGAGGCTATGGAATCGGTAAGGAGTTTATTACTTCATCCAAAAAATAATGATAAAGTAATTGAAACTTTGGAAATGCGATTTGGTCGCCCAGAATATATTATTGGTTCATTAATAGATAAAATACAGAGCTTATCTGCAGTTAAAGAAGGTGATTTTAATGCATTGATTAAATTTTCATGTCACGTGAATAACTTGGTAGCAACGTTGGAAAAATTCGAAGCTGAGAATCACCTGGGCAATCCAATCCTATTGGAGCAGTTAGCAGCTAAGATACCAAATAGCCTAAAGTTACAATGGGGACATATCATTGTACAGAAGAAAGGTAAGGTGACTTTAAGAGATTTTGGATCTTGGACAAATGAAACTTCATCAGCTGCGTGTTATGTAAGTCCTAAAATATCTAATAACACACTTTCTACTCCTCAAAAGAAATATCAAAATGAATATCGAAAAGATAATGTATTGTTTACCAATGATCAAATGAGTAAAGTAGAATGCTTGTACTGTAAACAGTCTGGTCACAATATATCAGATTGTTCTATGATGAAAAGTGATAATGTTGATGAGAGGTGGACAAAAGTGATAAAATTGAAAATCTGCTTTTGTTGTCTTAGATTTGGACATCAGAAAAAAAATTGTAAGTCAAAGAACCGTTGTGGTCATGATGGTTGTAAAATGCGTCATCACATTTTATTGCATAAAATCAATGCAAATAAGTCAGATGAAAATAACATTTCAACTAATGAAAATGTAGAGAGAGTTTGTCTTACTAATGCAGATTGTAAGGTTTTGTTGAGAATTTTACCTATCAAAATATATGGCCCTAGAAGTTGTTTGGACACTTATGCACTTTTTGATGAAGGTTCTACTGTTTCACTTGTAGAAAATAAAGTAGCTGAGGAATTAGGATTGACAGGTGAAAATAAACCACTCTGTATGCAATGGGCGAATAGTATATTGTCATATAATAATGATTCAATGTGCATAGATATGAAAGTTTCTGGAACTCACGATAGAGCTAAAATTTTTGAAATGAGGGGGGTGAGAACTGTTCTCGATCTATCCCTACCGACTCAAACAGTTATTCTGGATGATTTTAAAAATTGTTCGCATCTTCAGGGATTACCTATTCAAAATTTAATTGAAGCAAAGCCAACTGTACTTATTGGCCAGGATAATATTCATCTCACGGTAGCTCGAAAAGTATATCAGGGCAATGAAGAAAGTCCTGTAGCAACTAAATCTCTTCTAGGTTGGGTAGTTCATGGAAATGTTCGAGAAAATAACGAAAATAATAATTCAAATTATAACTTTCATGTATGTGCGTGTAGTACAGAAAATGAATTAGATCGATTAGTTAAAGAATCATTCTCCATTGAATCTTTTGGTGTTACTCCAACCGATAAGCAGATAAATGCTTCTCATGAAAGAGCTATAGACATTTTGGAAAAAACGACAAAATACTTGAAAGATGAAAAAAGATATGAAACAGGTTTGATATGGCGGAAGGATAACTTAGTTTTTCCAGAAAGTAAATCGAATGCTTACAATAGACTTCTCTGTATAGAAAGGAAGATGTTGAAAAATAAATCATATTCAGAACAATACTGCAAAAAACTGGAAGATTACTTGAAGAAAGGTTATATAAAAAAGTTGAATGATGATGAAATCAATAATGTAGATAATTCAAGAATTTGGTATCTTCCACATTTTGGTGTGGTAAATCCCAACAAACCGAACAAACTACGTCTTGTATTTGATGCTGCGGCAAAGAACCATGGAACCAGTTTAAATGATTATCTCCTTCAAGGACCAGATTATCTCAGTTTGCTTCCTGGTGTACTCATGCGCTTCAGACGTTCAAAATGGGGCTTTTGTGGAGATATCACCGAAATGTTTCACCAGATAAAGATTCGCAAAGAAGATAGATGTGCGCAACGGTTTCTCTGGCGGAATGGCAACCCGAATGTGAAGGCTGTTGTCTATGAATTGCAAGTAATGATGTTTGGTGCTTCTTGTTCTCCATGTTCCGCTCAGTACGTTAAAAATTTGAATGCTGCGCAATCTAAATATCCTGAATTGTCTAGAGATGTAGAACTTAACTTTTATGTCGATGATTATTTAGATTCTTGTCCCACAGAACAAGAAGCGCTAGAAAAGATTGAGAAGATGATTGAACTTCACAAAGATGGGGGTTTCAATATTGTTGGGTGGTCTTCTAATTCTCCATTAGTGGCTGAGAAATATGGCATCGGACTTTCTGAAAAAGGTTTCAATAAATCAACATCTGAAAGAATCCTAGGTATATGGTGGGATGTGAAAAATGACGAATTCGTATTCAAAATTAATTTCCACAAAGTCTCCACAAAAATAGCAAGTGGTGAAGCTATTCCTACAAAACGACAAGTACTCCAATTGGTGATGTCAATTTTCGATCCACTAGGATTTTTAACTTGTCTGACTATCAAAGGAAGAATCTTTCTTCAACAAATATGGCGTAGTGGTATTGGCTGGGATGATTCAATTCCATTTAAAATTCAAGACACCTGGATAATGTGGTTAAAATATCTTGAATTGATTCCTTCAGTTCACATAAGTCGTTGTTATTCTCCATCATTATCGTCTTCGTTAGAAAATGAAATCCATGTTTTTTGCGATGCCAGCGAAGAAGCTTTTGCAGCGATTGCCTATCTGAGAATTATTTTGACAAGTCATGTAGAAGTATCATTCATTTCTTCTAAAGCAAGAGTTGCCCCGCTGAAGCCGATTTCGATCCCTCGATTAGAACTTCAAGCTGCTGTATTGGGTAGTCGTTTACTGAAAACCATTTTGAGTGAGATAAATATTCCAATTAGTGGTTTGTATTTATGGAGTGATTCCCGAACTGTTTTATATTGGATTCAAGGGGACGGTAGGAGTTACCCACAATTTGTTGCTCATAGGGTTGGAGAAATTCAGGAGACAACAGCTTCGGCTCATTGGAGATATGTACCCACCAAATTGAACGTAGCAGATGAAGCAACTAGATTTATAAATACAAACAATGAAGTTATGAGCAATAGATGGCTCAATGGTCCAGATTTTTTACGGAATTCCAGTGATTGGCCGATTGAAATTGATCTGAATGATTTCAAATTGGACGAAGATAATGAAAAGAAATCTACTGAACAGTTTGTGGGAATCATTATCAATAAAATGGATCATGTACCAGATGTGACACGATTTTCAAAATGGAGAAAATTTATAAGGTGTTTGGCTTGGGTCATGAAGTTCTATAGACGTTTACTTGGAAAGGTTAGAAAAGGAGTAGAACAATTTTCTGAAGAATTAACAGTTGTAGAAATTAGCGAAGCCAAACGAATATGCATAAGAAAATGTCAAGAGGAGAGCTTTGGAAATGATATGAAGCAACTCAGAGAAAAGGGTCAGGTAGAAAAATGTAGTAGACTCTTGAAACTCTCACCATTTGTTGATGATGATGGCCTTTTGAAAATGCGAAGTAGAGTATGTAATGCTCTTTGTTTGAATGAGTCAGTCAAAACGCCTATTATATTGGACCCCAAAAACAAGATTTCCATGCTTTTAATTTCCTATTATCATGAAAAATGTCACCACCAAGGAAAAGAAATGATTTTGAATGAGCTTCGTCAGGAATACTGGATCATCAAGGGACGACAAGCTGTTAAGGATTCATTCAAGAGATGTCAGTATTGCAAAGTGAAGAATGCAAAACCAGGTACTCCTCGAATGGGCGACTTACCTGAAATACGACTAACTCCAGGAATGAAACCATTCACTTTCGTTGGTATCGATTATTTTGGTCCATTATTTGTCACAGTTGGACGGCATAGAGAAAAACGGTGGGGAGTATTATTTACTTGTATGACAATCCGTGCGATTCATTTGGAAATTGCATATTCTCTTACAACCGATAGTACTATCATGGCAATCAGAAGGATGATTTCTCGACGTGGACCCATCAGGCACCTTTATTCGGACAATGGTAGCAACTTCAAAGGAGCGAATGAAGAACTCAAGAAATTCTATAAAGAATTGCATAAGAACGTGATATTCAATGAGTTAACAGAGATGGAAATAGAGTGGCACTTTATTCCGCCAATGACTCCAAACATGGGTGGATGCTGGGAACGTCTCATCGGATCCGTGAAGAAAATTCTGCAGGTTACTCTTAATGAAGAAGCCCCAAAAGATGAAGTTCTTTATACCCTATTCATAGATGCTGAGAATATTGTTAACAGTAGACCTCTCACACATGTCTCAGAAGATCCTTGTGACCCTCAGTGTTTAACGCCGAACCATCTTCTAATTGGTTCACCATCCAAGAATCCTTTTCCGATACCATTCGGAGAACAAGATTTGCGGAAACAATGGAAGAAGTCTCAGAGGTTGTCAGAAATATTTTGGTTCAGGTGGATCAAAGAATACTTGCCAACTTTATCCCGACGAGCCAAGTGGAATCAAGATGGTAAATCAGTTGCTGTTGGAGATGTTGTTGTGGTAATTGATGGTAGTTTACCACGGAATTCTTGGCCACTTGGAAGAATAAAGGCAGTTTTTCCTGGAAAGGACGACATTGTTCGAGTGGTGGAAGTACAAACATCAACTGGATTGTACAAGCGACCGGTAACGAAGATCTGTCGACTAGACGTAGGTGGTGAAGATTCCGAGAAGAATGTTCACGGTGGGGAGAATGTTATGAAATAAAGAAAAATGTTACAAAAATAAATTACTGATTGTATATAATTCACATTGTTATGGAGATTTTCTTGTTATGACATATTTTTGAAGAATAAAAGTAAAAAAGTCAGAAAAAAGCAAAAAAGGAATTTCTATACATTTAGAATAAGAATTCACAAACCCATTTGTTATATCGAAGGTTCTGTATGGTTTAATTGGAAGTACTAAGAATATAAGGAAAGTTAGGGACGGTCTGCTAGTAGAAACATCCTCGAATGCTCAATCAAAAAGATTATTGGAGATCAAACGTTTTTCAGATTTCGATGTTGAAGTGAATCCTCATGGAACCCTCAACTTCTCTAAGGGCGTTGTTACATGTAGAGATTTATTGAATTGTACCCAGGAAGAAATTCTCGATGCTCTCAAAGATCAAGGTGTAACGGAAGTTAAGAGAATGATGACTAAACAGAATGGAACACTGGTAGAAACATCAAACCTCATTCTCACCTTCAATTCTCCTACCCTCCCTTCAAGTATTTCAGCAGCTTTCTATCACCTGAAAATTCGACCTTATATCCCTGCACCCATGCGATGTTTTAGATGCCAACAATTCGGTCACACGGCTTCAAGATGTAAAGGAAATCAAATATGCGTTTGTGGTAAGCAACTACATGAAGGAACACCTTGTGAACAACCAATCACTTGTGTCAACTGCAACGGACCACACTCTGCTAAATCCAGAACATGCAGTAAGTACCAGATGGAAATGGCGATTCAAAAATTGAAGATAGTGGAAAATATATCATATAATGAAGCCAAAAGACGAGTTTCTCCCTCTATACCATCGACTGGAATATCATACTCACAAGCAGCACAAGGATCAAGTACCACAAAGAAAAATGACATCAAAGAAATGATAAATGACCTTACCCCTATCATCACGAATATAGTTAAGAACATATTAGATAACCAGAAAAGCGCTAGCAATATAATCGATACAGTTCCAATAGCTCCTAAAGATCCAACAAATTCGAAGAGCACAGATTTGTCACGGGATTACAACCAAGAATTATTATCAGACGTATCAACCCAACCCAGTATATCTGAAAAACGGAAAAGAACTCCGGTCTCAAGTTATTGCCTTGATGATTCATTAGAATCTGATGAAAGCCGATGTGATAAAACTGATAAGAAGAACAAAAGGAAACCTGGTTGGGAGAAAATAAAAAAACCGAAAACCCCATCCCAAAAATCCAAAGACTGTGTAACGAATACACAGCAATCCGGCCCTGAAGGGGGCAACCTTTAACTGAATTTTATATATTTTTTGCATATATTTTATATTTACATAAAGTTTTTTACACATATTTTTTTTTCATATTTTATTTATATTTTAATTGATGGCCAATTTGGAAAACATAATTCAGTGGAACTGCAATGGATGTAAGAACCACTATGGAGAACTGAAAATGGTACTTCTGGAGATGTCGCCCTTTTGTGTATGTCTCCAGGAATCTCACTTCAAACCAGGAGAATCTTTCAATATAAGAGGGTATAACTCATATAGAAAGGACGTCGAAGCAAACCTGCGTGCACATGGTGGAGTGGTAACCTTAGTCAAAGATAACATCCCTGTGAATCATATTCCTATACAGACAGATATTCAAGCCCTTGCCATACAAGTAGAGTTTCCATACAAAATGACTGTTTGTAATATTTACTTACCAGAATATAATTGGAACCTTAATGATTTGATTGATCTTGTTGAACAACTTCCAACACCATACCTCCTCCTGGGAGATTTCAACTCTCATAGTCGAATATGGGGATCTAATAAGCTAGATGCCCGCGGAAGAATTATAGAACAGCTTGTTGATGACTTGGGTTTGGTCATTTCAAACAATGGAGAAAGTACATACTTCAATTTGAGATCAAATAATTTTTCAGCTATCGACTTATCTATATGTTCGGCGGGAATAGCTACAAATTTTACATGGAGGTGCCTGAATCACCATAATGGTACCGATCACTTTCCGGTTGCTATAGAATATGCAGATCGTCAGATGAGTGAAGAAATCCCCCAACGGTGGCGACTAGATCAAGCAAACTGAAGACTTTACCAAAATATTGTATCCACTTTTCAACTCCGCACTGGAAATATCGATGATATAGTGGAAGATTTCTCTAACGCTATTCTCACGGCAGCTGAAGAGTCAATTCCAAAATCAGGACGAACTAGGAGAAATAAAAACGTACCTTGGTGGAATGAAGAGATTGCACGAGTGATTTCGGAAAAGAAACATGCCTTCAATGTTTTCAAAAGAACACCTTCCCAGGAGAACCTGATTCAATTCAAACGCCTTCGAGCGAAAGCAAGAAAACTCATAACTACTAATAAAAAACAATCTTGGCAGAATTATGTCTCATCAATAACTACGAATACTTCAACAACAGAAATATGGCAGAAGATGAGATGTATAAGAAGGAGAAAATTCAAAGCACCATCCCCCGTTATATCTATCAATAACCAGTCAGTTACAGATCCAATGGAAATAGTCGAATATTTTGCTAATCAATTCGAACAAGCAAGTTCATCGAGTAATTACTCACCTACTTTCAAGGAAACCAAACACACCTCGGAAACACCCTTAAATTTCACCTCGATAGTAGATATGCCATATAACACCCCGTTCTCAATGGACGAAATGGTGGAAGTACTTATGAAGACCAAGAAATCTGCATCTGGTCCGGATCAAATCCCATATGAATTTATATCTCATCTACCTGAAAACCAAAAAGAGAACTTGCTATTAAGAGATTAAACAAGATATGGAATGACGGTACTTACCCTAGAAGGTGGCGCGAAGCTACGATAATACCCATACCAAAAGATGGAAAAGACCCTAAATTTTCAACAAACTACCGACCAATATCTCTCACTTGCTGCCTCAGTAAGATAATGGAAAAAATGGTCAGCTATCGTCTAATGTGGTATTTAGAATCCAACAACCTTTTAACGGAATCTCAATCAGGTTTCCGTAGAAATAGATCTACTCTAGACCAGCTTGTACACCTAGAGAGTGCTGTCCTGAATAGTTTCGCAGAGAGGAATCATCTTATAGCAGTTTTTTTCGATATTGAAAAAGCATATGACACAACATGGAAATATGGAATAATGAGAACTCTCCATGAATGGGGTTTTAGGGGAAACCTTCCCATTTTCATCGAGAGTTTTATGAGGGATCGTATTTTTGCAGTGCAAATCGGAACTAATATCTCAGAGCAACACTCTCAGGGAAACGGAATCCCACAAGGATCTAATTTGAGTGTTATTTTATTCTCGATTGCCATAAATAGCCTTGTGTCAGTTATAGAGCATTCAATAGGTAGATGTCTCTACGTAGATGATTTGATGATTTTCGTTTCAGGCAAATCAATGACAGAAGTGGAAAACAAATTGCAAAGAAATATCGAAGAAATAGCGAGGAAAGCAGATAATATTGGTTTTCGTTTTTCCACCAGTAAAACCAAATGTATGCATTTCTGCTGACTAAGATCTCCTCATAACGACCCAAGACTCACCCTATATGGCCAAACTATCGAATGCACATCAACCATACGTTTCCTAGGAATGATATTCGATAAAAAACTCTATTTTAAAGATCATATCCGAAACTTAGCAGTGAGATGTAAGAAGACCATGAATGTTCTGAAAGCTGTATCCAGTCTATCATGGGGAATGGACAGGGATGTTTTATTAAGACTTTATAAGATGTTGATTTTATCGAAGATGGACTATGGTTGCATAGTATATGGGTCTGCCAGAAAATCTCACCTGAAAATTTTGGACTCTATCCATGGTACAGGATTGAGATTAGCTACGGGTGCTTTTCGTACGAGCCCTTTAACTTCTCTTTATTGTGAAACTGGTGTAATGCCTTTGGAGCATCGAAGAAAAATGTTATTGTCAAACTATGGTCTAGGAATTCATGCCCAACGTAGACATCCAAACAGAGTGTTTTTTCACCCTGGTGTTCATACAGATATGTATCAGAGACATCTAACTATAATGAGACCAGCAGGCATCCGCTTTCAGGAACTTTTAGAACATTTCACTGTCTCGATTCCATCCTTGTATGACGTTGGCCCATGTGAGGTTCCTCAATGGCACATAACTGCTCCAACTCTGCATCTCGAATGTACATCTTTTAACAAAAGTTAAACGAATAGTGGCCTCTTTTTAAACACCTTGCACTGTATAATTGATAAGTATCCCAATAGTCTCATAATATATACTGATGGCTCTAAGACAGATGAGGGTGTTGGAAGTGCCTTCTTCTCCCTTGGAGAAAGTTTTTCATGGTCACTTCCAACTACTGCAAGCATTTATACTGCTGAACTTTATGCCATTTGGCAGGCTTTGAGATACGCAGAAATGAAACCATATAATACTACTTTGATCTGCTCGGATTCCCTCAGTGCTATTCAGGCACTTGGGGATATATTTCAGAAAGACCCTATGATAAAAATAATACTTGCTCTGATAGACTGGCTTAAAAAACAAAATAAACATATATATTTTATATGGATCCCAGGACACATTGGTATAAATGGAAATGAACTTGCAGATCGAGCTGCAAAAAATGCAGCTAGTATCAATAGGCCTGAAGATATCCCTATAAGGCACGACGATTCCAAGGCACATATAAAAAGCTTGATCATGAGACGATGGCAATTTGAATGGAATTCTAACGACACGAAACTGAAGGAAGTCAAACCTCTTGTTACAAAATGGAAATATCCTGAACACCTCTCCAGAAGGGAACAAGTTGTCATCTCTCGTTTGAGGATAGGTCACACAAATTTGACAGCGATGTTCATGATAAGAGGTGATCGTCAGCCAAGATGTGAATTTTGTGACAATGTCCGATTGACCGTGAGACACCTTTTAATTGAATGCCCCCAATATGTTGACGTTCGTCAGCAACTTATGATGCCTGCGAATATGAGAGACTGTCTCAGTAATACCCATGGAATTGATAAAACCATTGAATATCTCAGGAGAATAAACATCTTAAAGAAAATCTGAAACCTTCTCGAAAGTCTTATTCCCGCATATCGGTATATATTATACGTACACGCCTTTTCTCTTGAGGCGATAATGGCCAATGACCTCAGCAGTCGACGCAAAAAAAAAAATTCCTTGCAAAATAGCTAGGGGGGTAGACTGTACACGCAGAAAAAGTCATTTCCGAAAATAATTTTTTTCGACACTTTCGCAAAAAACTGCACAGCTGCTTTTGGGTCAGGAAGATAGGTAATCATGTCTAGAATCACCTTATGTGAAAATAATCCCTTGCAAAATAGGGGGGTAGACTGTACACGCAGAAAAAGTTATTTCCGAAAATATTTTTTTTCGACACTTTCGCAAAAAACTGCACAGCTGCTTTTGGGTCTGGAAGATAGGTAATCATGTCCAGAATCACCCTATGTGAAAATAATTCCTTGCAAAATAGGGGGGTAGACTGTACACGCAGAAAAAGTCATTTCCGAAAATAATTTTTTTCGACACTTTCGCAAAAAACTGCACAGCTGCTTTTGGGGCAGGAAGATAGGTTATCATGTCTAGAATCACCCTATGTGAAAATAATTCCTTGCAAAATAGGGGGTAGACTGTACACGCAGAAAAAGTCATTTCCGAAAATATTTTTTTTCGACACTTTCGCAAAAAACTGCACAGCTGCTTCTGGGTCAGGAAGATAGGTAATCATGTCTAGAATCACCCTATGTGAAAATAATTCCTTGCAAAATAGGGGGTAGACTGTACACGCAGAAAAAGTCATTTCCGAAAATATTTTTTTTCGACACTTTCGCAAAAAACTGCAAAGCTGCTTCTGGGTCAGGAAGATAGGTAATCATGTCTAGAATCACCCTATGTGAAAATAATTCCTTGCAAAATAGGGGGGTAGACTGTACACGCAGAAAAAGTTATTTCCGAAAATAATTTTTTTCGACACTTTCGCAAAAAACTGCACAGCTGCTTCTGGGTCTGGAAGATAGGTAATCATGTCTAGAATCACCCTATGTGAAAATAATTCCTTGCAAATTAGGGGGGTAGACTGTACACGCAGAAAAAGTCATTTCCGAAAATAATTTTTTTCGACACTTTCGCAAAAAACTGCACAGCTGCTTCTGGGTCTGGAAGATAGGTAATCATGTCTAGAATTACTCTATGTGAAAATAATTCCTTGCAAAATAGGAGGGTAGACTGTACACGCAGAAAAAGTTATTTCCGAAAATATTTTTTTTCGACACATTCGCAAAAAACTGCACAGCTGCTTTTGAGTCTGGAAGATAGGTAATCATGTCTAGAATCACCCTTTGTGAAAATAATTCCTTGCAAAATAGGGGGGTAGACTGTACACGCAGAAAAAGTCATTTCAGAAAATAATTTTTTTCGACACTTTCGCAAAAAACTGCACAGCTGCTTTTGGGTCAGGAAGATAGGTAATCATGTCTAGAATCACCCTATGTGAAAATAATTCCTTGCAAAATAGGTGGTAGACTGTACACGCAGAAAAAGTCATTTCCGAAAATATTTTTTTTCGACACTTTCGCAAAAAACTGCACAGCTGCTTCTGGGTCAGGAAGATAGGTAATCATGTCTAGAATCACCCTATGTGAAAATAATTCCTTGCAAAATAGGGGGGTAGACTGTACACGCAGAAAAAGTTATTTCCGAAAATAATTTTTTTCGACACTTTCGCAAAAAACTGCACAGCTGCTTCTGGGTCTGGAAGATAGGTAATCATGTCTAGGATCACCCTATGTGAAAATAATTCCTTGCAAATTAGGGGGGTAGACTGTACACGCAGAAAAAGTCATTTCCGAAAATAACTTTTTTCGACACTTTCGCAAAAAACTGCACAGCTGCTTTTGGGTCAGGAAGATAGGTAATCATGTCTAGAATCACCCTATGTGAAAATAATTCCTTGCAAAATAGGGGGTAGACTGTACACGCAGAAAAAGTCATTTCCGAAAATAATTTTTTTCGACACTTTCGCAAAAAACTGCACAGCTGCTTTTGGGTCAGGAAGATAGGTAATCATGTCTAGAATCACCCTATGTGAAGATAATTCCTTGCAAAATAGGGGGTAGACTGTACACGCAGAAAAAGTCATTTCCGAAAATATTTTTTTTCGACACTTTCGCAAAAAACTGCACAGCTGCTTCTGGGTCAGAAAGATAGGTAATCATGTCTAGAATCACCCTATGTGAAAATAATTCCTTGCAAAATAGGGGGGTAGACTGTACACGCAGAAAAAGTTATTTCCGAAAATAATTTTTTTCGACACTTTCGCAAAAAACTGCACAGCTGCTTCTGGGTCTGGAAGATAGGTAATCATGTCTAGAATCACCCTATGTGAAAATAATTCCTTGCAAATTAGGGGGGTAGACTGTACACGCAGAAAAAGTCATTTCCTAAAATAATTTTTTTCGACACTTTCGCAAAAAACTGCACAGCTGCTTCTGGGTCTGGAAGATAGGTAATCATGTCTAGAATCACCCTATGTGAAAATAATTCCTTGCAAAATAGGGGGGTAGACTGTACACGCAGAAAAAGTTATTTCCGAAAATATTTTTTTTCGACACTTTCGCAAAAAACTGCACAGCTGCTTTTGGGTCAGAAAGATAGGTAATCATGTCTAGAATTGCTCTATGTGAAAATAATTCCTTGCAAAATAGGAGGGTAGACTGTACACGCAGAAAAAGTTATTTCCGAAAATATTTTTTTTCGACACTTTCGCAAAAGACTGCACAGCTGCTTCTGGGTCAGGAAGATAGGTAATCATGTCTAGAATCACCCTATGTGAAAATAATTCCTTGCAAAATAGGGGGGTAGACTGTACACGCAGAAAAATTCATTTCCGAAAATAATTTTTTTCGACACTTTCGCAAAAAACTGCACAGCTGCTCTTGGGTCTGGAAGATAGGTTATCATGTCTAGAATCACCCTATGTGAAAATAATTCCTTGCAAAATAGGGGGGTAGACTGTACACGCAGAAAAAGTTATTTCCGAAAATATTTTTTTTCGACACTTTCGCAAAAAACTGCACAGCTACTTTTGGGTCAGAAAGATAGGTAATCATGTCTAGAATTACTCTATGTGAAAATAATTCCTTGCAAAATAGGAGGGTAGACTGTACACGCAGAAAAAGTTATTTCCGAAAATATTTTTTTTCGACACTTTCGCAAAAGACTGCACAGCTGCTTCTGGGTCAGGAAGATAGGTAATCATGTCTAGAATCACCCTATGTGAAAATAATTCCTTGCAAAATAGGGGGGTAGACTGTACACGCAGAAAAAGTTATTTCCGAAAATATTTTTTTTCGACACATTCGCAAAAAACTGCACAGCTGCTTTTGAGTCTGGAAGATAGGTAATCATGTCTAGAATCACCCTATGTGAAAATAATTCCTTGCAAAATAGGGGGGTAGACTGTACACGCAGAAAAAGTTATTTCCGAAAATATTTTTTTTCGACACTTTCGCAAAAAACTGCACAGCTGCTTTTGGGTCAGAAAGATAGGTAATCATGTCTAGAATTACTCTATGTGAAAATAATTCCTTGCAAAATAGGAGGGTAGACTGTACACGCAGAAAAAGTTATTTCCGAAAATATTTTTTTTCGACACTTTCGCAAAAGACTGCACAGCTGCTTTTGGGTCAGGAAGATAGGTAATCATGTCTAGAATCACCCTATGTGAAAATAATTCCTTGCAAAATAGGGGGGTAGACTGTACACGCAGAAAAAGTTATTTCCGAAAATAATTTTTTTCGACACTTTCGCAAAAAACTGCACAGCTGCTTTTGGGTCAGGAAGATAGGTAATCATGTCTAGAATCACCCTATGTGAAAATAATTCCTTGCAAATTAGGGGGGTAGACTGTACACGCAGAAAAAGTCATTTCCGAAAATAATTTTTTTCGACACTTTCACAAAAAACTGCACAGCTGCTTTTTGGTCTGGAAGATAGGTAATCATGTCTAGAATCACCCTATGTGAAAATAATTCCTTGCAAAATAGGGGGGTAGACTGTACACGCAGAAAAAGTCATTTCTGAAAATAATTTTTTTCGACACTTTCGCAAAAAACTGCACAGCTGCTTTTGGGTCTGGAAGATAGGTAATCATGTCTAGAATCACCCTATGTGAAAATAATTCCTTGCAAAATAGGGGAGTAGACTGTACACGCAGAAAAAGTCATTTCCGAAAATAATTTTTTTCGACACTTTCGCAAAAAACAGCACAGCTGCTTTTGGGGCAGGAAGATAGGTTATCATGTCTAGAATCACCCTATGTGAAAATAATTCCTTGCAAAATAGGTGGTAGACTGTACACGCAGAAAAAGTCATTTCCGAAAATATTTTTTTTCGACTTTTTCGCAAAAAACTGCACAGCTGCTTCTGGGTCAGGAAGATAGGTAATCATGTCTAGAATCACCCTATGTGAAAATAATTCCTTGCAAAATAGGGGGGTAGACTGTACACGCAGAAAAAGTTATTTCCGAAAATAATTTTTTTCGACACTTTCGCAAAAAACTGCACAGCTGCTTCTGGGTCTGGAAGATAGGTAATCATGTCTAGAATCACCCTATGTGAAAATAATTCCTTGCAAATTAAGGGGGTAGACTGTACACGCAGAAAAAGTCATTTCCGAAAATAATTTTTTTCGACACTTTCGCAAAAAACTGCACAGCTGCTTCTGGGTCTGGAAGATAGGTAATCATGTCTAGAATCACCCTATGTGAAAATAATTCCTTGCAAAATAGGGGGGTAGACTGTACACGCAGAAAAAGTTATTTCCGAACATATAATTTTTCGACACTTTCGCAAAAAACTGCACAGCTGTTTTTGGGTCTGGAAGATAGGTAATCATGTCTAGAATCACCTAATGTGAAAATAATCCCTTGCAAAATAGGGGGGTAGACTGTACACGCAGAAAAAGTTATTTCCGAAAATATTTTTTTCGACACTTTCGCAAAAAACTGTACAGCTGTTTTTGGGTCTGGAAGATAGGTTATCATGTCTAGAATCACCTTATGTGAAAATAATCCCTTGCAAAATAGGAGGGTAGACTGTACACGCAGAAAAAGTTATTTCCGAAAATATTTTTTTTCGACACTTTCGCAAAAAACTGCACAGCTGTTTTTGGGTCTGGAAGATAGGTAATCATGTCTAGAATCACCATGTGAAAATAATTCCTTGCAAAATAGGGGGGTAGACTGTACACGCAGAAAAAGTTATTTCCGAAAATATTTTTTTTCGACACTTTCGCAAAAAACTGCACAGCTGCTTTTGGGTCAGAAAGATAGGTAATCATGTCTAGAATTACTCTATGTGAAAATAATTCCTTGCAAAATAGGAGGGTAGACTGTACACGCAGAAAAAGTTATTTCCGAAAATATTTTTTTTCGACACTTTCGCAAAAGACTGCACAGCTGCTTCTGGGTCAGGAAGATAGGTAATCATGTCTAGAATCACCCTATGTGAAAATAATTCCTTGCAAAATAGGGGGGTAGACTGTACACGCAGAAAAAGTTATTTCCGAAAATATTTTTTTTCGACCCTTTCGCAAAAAACTGCACAGCTGCTTTTGGGTCAGAAAGATAGGTAATCATGTCTAGAATCACCCTATGTGAAAATAATTCCTAGCAAAATAGGGGGGTAGACTGTACACGCAGAAAAAGTTATTTCCGAAAATAATTTTTTTCGACACTTTCGCAAAAGACTGCACAGCTGCTTTTGGGTCAGGAAGATAGGTAATCATGTCTAGAATCACCCTATGTGAAAATAATTCCTTGCAAAATAGGGGGGTAGACTGTACACGCAGAAATAGTTATTTCCGAAAATATTTTTTTTCGACAATTTCTCAAAAAACTGCACAGCTGCTTTTGGGTCAGGAAGATAGGTAATCATGTCTAGAATCACCCTATGTGAAAATAATTCCTTGCAAAATAGGGGGGTAGACTGTACACGCAGAAAAAGTTATTTCCGAACATATTTTTTTTCGACACTTTCACAAAAAACTGCACAGCTGCTTTTTGGTCTGGAAGATAGGTAATCATGTCTAGAATCACCCTATGTGAAAATAATTCCTTGCAAAATAGGGGGGTAGACTGTACACGCAGAAAAAGTCATTTCCGAAAATAATTTTTTTCGAAACTTTCACAAAAAACTGCACAGCTGCTTTTTGGTCTGGAAGATAGGTAATCATGTCTAGAATCACCCTATGTGAAAATAATTCCTTGCAAAATAGGGGGGTAGACTGTACACGCAGAAAAAGTCATTTCCGAAAATAATTTTTTTCGACACTTTCGCAAAAAACTGCACAGCTGCTTTTGGGTCTGGAAGATAGGTAATCATGTCTAGAATCACCCTATGTGAAAATAATTCCTTGCAAAATAGGGGAGTAGACTGTACACGCAGAAAAAGTCATTTCCGAAAATAATTTTTTTCGACACTTTCGCAAAAAACAGCACAGCTGCTTTTGGGGCAGGAAGATAGGTTATCATGTCTAGAATCACCCTATGTGAAAATAATTCCTTGCAAAATAGGTGGTAGACTGTACACGCAGAAAAAGTCATTTCCGAAAATATTTTTTTTCGACACTTTCGCAAAAAACTGCACAGCTGCTTCTGGGTCAGGAAGATAGGTAATCATGTCTAGAATCACCCTATGTGAAAATAATTCCTTGCAAAATAGGGGGGTAGACTGTACACGCAGAAAAAGTTATTTCCGAAAATAATTTTTTTCGACACTTTCGCAAAAAACTGCACAGCTGCTTCTGGGTCTGGAAGATAGGTAATCATGTCTAGAATCACCCTATGTGAAAATAATTCCTTGCAAATTAAGGGGGTAGACTGTACACGCAGAAAAAGTCATTTCCGAAAATAATTTTTTTCGACACTTTCGCAAAAAACTGCACAGCTGCTTCTGGGTCTGGAAGATAGGTAATCATGTCTAGAATCACCCTATGTGAAAATAATTCCTTGCAAAATAGGGGGGTAGACTGTACACGCAGAAAAAGTTATTTCCGAACATATAATTTTTCGACACTTTCGCAAAAAACTGCACAGCTGTTTTTGGGTCTGGAAGATAGGTAATCATGTCTAGAATCACCTTATGTGAAAATAATCCCTTGCAAAATAGGGGGGTAGACTGTACACGCAGAAAAAGTTATTTCCGAAAATATTTTTTTCGACACTTTCGCAAAAAACTGTACAGCTGTTTTTGGGTCTGGAAGATAGGTTATCATGTCTAGAATCACCTTATGTGAAAATAATCCCTTGCAAAATAGGGGGGTAGACTGTACACGCAGAAAAAGTTATTTCCGAAAATATTTTTTTTCGACACTTTCGCAAAAAACTGCACAGCTGTTTTTGGGTCTGGAAGATAGGTAATCATGTCTAGAATCACCATGTGAAAATAATTCCTTGCAAAATAGGGGGGTAGACTGTACACGCAGAAAAAGTTATTTCCGAAAATATTTTTTTTCGACACTTTCGCAAAAAACTGCACAGCTGCTTTTGGGTCAGAAAGATAGGTAATCATGTCTAGAATTACTCTATGTGAAAATAATTCCTTGCAAAATAGGAGGGTAGACTGTACACGCAGAAAAAGTTATTTCCGAAAATATTTTTTTTCGACACTTTCGCAAAAGACTGCACAGCTGCTTCTGGGTCAGGAAGATAGGTAATCATGTCTAGAATCACCCTATGTGAAAATAATTCCTTGCAAAATAGGGGGGTAGACTGTACACGCAGAAAAAGTTATTTCCGAAAATATTTTTTTTCGACCCTTTCGCAAAAAACTGCACAGCTGCTTTTGGGTCAGAAAGATAGGTAATCATGTCTAGAATCACCCTATGTGAAAATAATTCCTAGCAAAATAGGGGGGTAGACTGTACACGCAGAAAAAGTTATTTCCGAAAATAATTTTTTTCGACACTTTCGCAAAAGACTGCACAGCTGCTTTTGGGTCAGGAAGATAGGTAATCATGTCTAGAATCACCCTATGTGAAAATAATTCCTTGCAAAATAGGGGGGTAGACTGTACACGCAGAAATAATTATTTCCGAAAATAATTTTTTTCGACAATTTCTCAAAAAACTGCACAGCTGCTTTTGGGTCAGGAAGATAGGTAATCATGTCTAGAATCACCCTATGTGAAAATAATTCCTTGCAAAATAGGGGGGTAGACTGTACACGCAGAAAAAGTTATTTCCGAACATATTTTTTTTCGACACTTTCACAAAAAACTGCACAGCTGCTTTTTGGTCTGGAAGATAGGTAATCATGTCTAGAATCACCCTATGTGAAAATAATTCCTTGCAAAATAGGGGGGTAGACTGTACACGCAGAAAAAGTCATTTCCGAAAATAATTTTTTTCGACACTTTCGCAAAAAACTGCACAGCTGCTTTTGGGTCTGGAAGATAGGTAATCATGTCTAGAATCACCCTATGTGAAAATAATTCCTTGCAAAATAGGGGAGTAGACTGTACACGCAGAAAAAGTCATTTCCGAAAATAATTTTTTTCGACACTTTCGCAAAAAACAGCACAGCTGCTTTTGGGGCAGGAAGATAGGTTATCATGTCTAGAATCACCCTATGTGAAAATAATTCCTTGCAAAATAGGTGGTAGACTGTACACGCAGAAAAAGTCATTTCCGAAAATATTTTTTTTCGACACTTTCGCAAAAAACTGCACAGCTGCTTCTGGGTCAGGAAGATAGGTAATCATGTCTAGAATCACCCTATGTGAAAATAATTCCTTGCAAAATAGGGGGGTAGACTGTACACGCAGAAAAAGTTATTTCCGAAAATAATTTTTTTCGACACTTTCGCAAAAAACTGCACAGCTGCTTCTGGGTCTGGAAGATAGGTGATCATGTCTAGAATCACCCTATGTGAAAATAATTCCTTGCAAATTAAGGGGGTAGACTGTACACGCAGAAAAAGTCATTTCCGAAAATAATTTTTTTCGACACTTTCGCAAAAAACTGCACAGCTGCTTCTGGGTCTGGAAGATAGGTAATCATGTCTAGAATCACCCTATGTGAAAATAATTCCTTGCAAAATAGGGGGGTAGACTGTACACGCAGAAAAAGTTATTTCCGAACATATAATTTTTCGACACTTTCGCAAAAAACTGCACAGCTGTTTTTGGGTCTGGAAGATAGGTAATCATGTCTAGAATCACCTTATGTGAAAATAATCCCTTGCAAAATAGGGGGGTAGACTGTACACGCAGAAAAAGTTATTTCCGAAAATATTTTTTTCGACACTTTCGCAAAAAACTGTACAGCTGTTTTTGGGTCTGGAAGATAGGTTATCATGTCTAGAATCACCTTATGTGAAAATAATCCCTTGCAAAATAGGGGGGTAGACTGTACACGCAGAAAAAGTTATTTCCGAAAATATTTTTTTTCGACACTTTCGCAAAAAACTGCACAGCTGTTTTTGGGTCTGGAAGATAGGTAATCATGTCTAGAATCACCATGTGAAAATAATTCCTTGCAAAATAGGGGGGTAGACTGTACACGCAGAAAAAGTTATTTCCGAAAATATTTTTTTTCGACACTTTCGCAAAAAACTGCACAGCTGCTTTTGGGTCAGAAAGATAGGTAATCATGTCTAGAATTACTCTATGTGAAAATAATTCCTTGCAAAATAGGAGGGTAGACTGTACACGCAGAAAAAGTTATTTCCGAAAATATTTTTTTTCGACACTTTCGCAAAAGACTGCACAGCTGCTTCTGGGTCAGGAAGATAGGTAATCATGTCTAGAATCACCCTATGTGAAAATAATTCCTTGCAAAATAGGGGGGTAGACTGTACACGCAGAAAAAGTTATTTCCGAAAATATTTTTTTTCGACCCTTTCGCAAAAAACTGCACAGCTGCTTTTGGGTCAGAAAGATAGGTAATCATGTCTAGAATCACCCTATGTGAAAATAATTCCTAGCAAAATAGGGGGGTAGACTGTACACGCAGAAAAAGTTATTTCCGAAAATAATTTTTTTCGACACTTTCGCAAAAGACTGCACAGCTGCTTTTGGGTCAGGAAGATAGGTAATCATGTCTAGAATCACCCTATGTGAAAATAATTCCTTGCAAAATAGGGGGGTAGACTGTACACGCAGAAATAGTTATTTCCGAAAATAATTTTTTTCGACAATTTCTCAAAAAACTGCACAGCTGCTTTTGGGTCAGGAAGATAGGTAATCATGTCTAGAATCACCCTATGTGAAAATAATTCCTTGCAAAATAGGGGGATAGACTGTACACGCAGAAAAAGTTATTTCCGAACATATTTTTTTTCGACACTTTAGCATAAAACTGCACAGCTGCTTTTGGGTCAGGAAGATAGGTAATCATGTCTAGAATCACCCTATGTGAAAATAATTCCTTGCAAAATAGGGGGGTAGACTGTACACGCAGAAAAAGTCATTTCCGAAAATATTTTTTTTCGACACTTTCGCAAAAAACTGCACAGCTGCTTTTGGGTCAGGAAGATAGGTAATCATGTCTAGAATCACCCTATGTGAAAATAATTCCTTGCAAAATAGGGGGGTAGACTGTACACGCAGAAAAATTATTTCCGAACATATTTTTTTTCGACACTTTCGCAAAAAACTGCACAGCTGCTTTTGGGTCAGGAAGATAGGTAATCATGTCTAGAATCACCCTATGTGAAAATAATTCCTTGCAAAATAGGGGGTAGACTGTACACGCAGAAAAAGTTATTTCCGAAAATATTTTTTTTCGACACTTTCGCAAAAAACTGCACAGCTGCTTTTGGGTCTGGAAGATAGGTAATCATGTCTAGAATCACCCTATGTGAAAATAATTCCTTGCAAAATAGGGGGGTAGACTGTACACGCAGAAAAAGTTATTTCCGAAAATATTTTTTTTCGACACTTTCGCAAAAAACTGCACAGCTGCTTTTGGGTCAGAAAGATAGGTAATCATGTCTAGAATTACTCTATGTGAAAATAATTCCTTGCAAAATAGGAGGGTAGACTGTACACGCAGAAAAAGTTATTTCCGAAAATATTTTTTTTCGACACTTTCGCAAAAGACTGCACAGCTGCTTCTGGGTCAGGAAGATAGGTAATCATGTCTAGAATCACCCTATGTGAAAATAATTCCTTGCAAAATAGGGGGGTAGACTGTACACGCAGAAAAAGTTATTTCCGAAAATATTTTTTTTCGACCCTTTCGCAAAAAACTGCACAGCTGCTTTTGGGTCAGAATGATAGGTAATCATGTCTAGAATCACCCTATGTGAAAATAATTCCTAGCAAAATAGGGGGGTAGACTGTACACGCAGAAAAAGTTATTTCCGAAAATAATTTTTTTCGACACTTTCGCAAAAGACTGCACAGCTGCTTTTGGGTCAGGAAGATAGGTAATCATGTCTAGAATCACCCTATGTGAAAATAATTCCTTGCAAAATAGGGGGGTAGACTGTACACGCAGAAATAGTTATTTCCGAAAATAATTTTTTTCGACAATTTCTCAAAAAACTGCACAGCTGCTTTTGGGTCAGGAAGATAGGTAATCATGTCTAGAATCACCCTATGTGAAAATAATTCCTTGCAAAATAGGGGGGTAGACTGTACACGCAGAAAAAGTTATTTCCGAACATATTTTTTTTCGACACTTTAGCATAAAACTGCACAGCTGCTTTTGGGTCAGGAAGATAGGTAATCATGTCTAGAATCACCCTATGTGAAAATAATTCCTTGCAAAATAGGGGGGTAGACTGTACACGCAGAAAAAGTCATTTCCGAAAATATTTTTTTTCGACACTTTCGCAAAAAACTGCACAGCTGCTTTTGGGTCAGGAAGATAGGTAATCATGTCTAGAATCACCCTATGTGAAAATAATTCCTTGCAAAATAGGGGGGTAGACTGTACACGCAGAAAAATTATTTCCGAACATATTTTTTTTCGACACTTTCGCAAAAAACTGCACAGCTGCTTTTGGGTCAGGAAGATAGGTAATCATGTCTAGAATCACCCTATGTGAAAATAATTTCTTGCAAAATAGGGGGTAGACTGTACACGCAGAAAAAGTTATTTCCGAAAATATTTTTTTTCGACACTTTCGCAAAAAACTGCACAGCTGCTTTTGGGTCTGGAAGATAGGTAATCATGTCTAGAATCACCCTATGTGAAAATAATTCCTTGCAAAATAGGGGGGTAGACTGTACACGCAGAAAAATTCATTTCCGAAAATAATTTTTTTCGACACTTTCGCAAAAAACTGCACAGCTGCTCTTGGGTCTGGAAGATAGGTTATCATGTCTAGAATCACCCTATGTGAAAATAATTCTTTGCAAAATAGGGGGGTAGACTGTACACGCAGAAAAAGTAATTTCCGAAAATAATTTTTTTCGACACTTTCGCAAAAAACTGCACAGCTGCTCTTGGGGCAGGAAAATAGGTAATCATGTCTAAAATCACCCTATGTGAAAATAATTCCTTGCAAAATAGGGGGGTAGACTGTACACGCAGAAAAAGACATTTCCGAAAATAATTTTTTTCGACACTTTCGCAAAAAACTGCACAGCTGCTTTTGGGTCAGGAAGATAGGTAATCATGTCTAAAATCACCCTATGTGAAAATAATTCCTTGCAAAATAGGGGGGTAGACTGTACACGCAGAAAAAGACATTTCCGAAAATAATTTTTTTCGACACTTTCGCAAAAAACTGCACAGCTGCTCTTGGGGCAGGAAAATAGGTTATCATGTCTAGAATCACCCTATGTGAAAATAATTCCTTGCAAAATAGGGGGGTAGACTGTACACGCAGAAAAAGTCATTTCCGAAAATAATTTTTTTCGACACTTCCGCAAAAAACTGCACAGCTGCTTTTGGGTCAGGAAGATAGGTAATCATGTCTAGAATCACCCTATGTGAAAATATTTCCTTGCAAAATAGGGGGGTAGACTGTACACGCAGAAAAAGTCATTTCCGAAAATATTTTTTTTCGACACTTTCGCAAAAAACTGCACAGCTGCTTTTGGGACAGGAAGATAGGTAATCATGTCTAGAATCACCCTATGTGAAAATAATTCCTTGCAAAATGGGGGGGTAGGCTGTACACGCAGAAAAAGTCATTTCCGAAAATAATTTTTTTCGACACTTTCGCAAAAAACTGCACAGCTGCTTTTGGGTCAGGAAGATAGGTAATCATGTCTAAAATCACCCTTTGTGAAAATAATTCCTTGCAAAATAGGGGGGTAGACTGTACACGCAGAAAAAGTTATTTCCGAAAATATTTTTTTCGACACTTTCGCAAAAAACTGTACAGCTGTTTTTGGGTCTGGAAGATAGGTTATCATGTCTAGAATCACCTTATGTGAAAATAATCCCTTGCAAAATAGGGGGGTAGACTGTACACGCAGAAAAAGTTATTTCCGAAAATATTTTTTTTCGACACTTTCGCAAAAAACTGCACAGCTGTTTTTGGGTCTGGAAGATAGGTAATCATGTCTAGAATCACCATGTGAAAATAATTCCTTGCAAAATAGGGGGGTAGACTGTACACGCAGAAAAAGTTATTTCCGAAAATATTTTTTTTCGACACTTTCGCAAAAAACTGCACAGCTGCTTTTGGGTCAGAAAGATAGGTAATCATGTCTAGAATTACTCTATGTGAAAATAATTCCTTGCAAAATAGGAGGGTAGACTGTACACGCAGAAAAAGTTATTTCCGAAAATATTTTTTTTCGACACTTTCGCAAAAGACTGCACAGCTGCTTCTGGGTCAGGAAGATAGGTAATCATGTCTAGAATCACCCTATGTGAAAATAATTCCTTGCAAAATAGGGGGGTAGACTGTACACGCAGAAAAAGTTATTTCCGAAAATATTTTTTTTCGACCCTTTCGCAAAAAACTGCACAGCTGCTTTTGGGTCAGAAAGATAGGTAATCATGTCTAGAATCACCCTATGTGAAAATAATTCCTTGCAAAATAGGGGGGTAGACTGTACACGCAGAAAAAGTTATTTCCGAAAATATTTTTTTTCGACACTTTCGCAAAAAACTGCACAGCTGCTTTTGGGTCAGGAAGATAGGTAATCATGTCAAGAATCACTCTATGTGAAAATAATTCCTTGCAAAATAGGGGGGTAGACTGTACACGCAGAAAAAGTCATTTATGAAAATAATTTTTTTCGACACTTTCGCGAAAAACTGCACAGCTGCTTTTGGGTCAGGAAGATAGGTAATCATGTCTAGAATCACTCTATGTGAAAATAATTTCTTGCAAAATAGGGGGGTAGACTGTACACGCAGAAAAAGTCATTTTCGAAAATAATTTTTTTCGACACTTTCGCAAAAAACTGCACAGCTGCTTTTGGGTCAGAAAGATAGGTAATCATGTCTAGAATCACCCTATGTGATAATAATTGCTTGAAAAATAGGGGGGTAGACTGTACACGCAGAAAAAGTCATTTCCGAAAATAATTTTTTTCGACACTTTCGCAAAAAACTGCACAGCTGCTTTTGGGTCTGGAAGATAGGTAATCATGTCTAGAATCACCCTATGTGAAAATAATTCCTTGCAAAATAGGGGGGTAGACTGTACACGCAGAAAAAGTTATTTCCGAAAACATTTTTTTTCGACACTTTCGCAAAAAACTGCACAGCTGTTTTTGGGTCTGGAAGATAGGTAATCATGTCTAGAATCAATCTATGTGAAAATAATTCCTTGCAAAAGAGGGGGGTTGACTGTACACGCAGAAAAAGTCATTTCCGAAAATATTTTTTTTCGACACTTTCGCAAAAAACTGCACAGCTGCTCTTGGGTCTGGAAGATAGGTAATCATGTCTAGAATCACCCTATGTGAAAATAATTCTTAGTAAAATAGGGGGATAGACTGTACACGCAGAAAAAGTCATTTCCGAAAATAATTTTTTTCGACACCTTCGCAAAAAACTGCACAGCTGCTTTTGGGTCAGGAAGATAGGTAATCATGTCTAGAATCACCCTATGTGAAAATAATTCCTTGCAAAATAGGGGGTAGACTGTACACGCAGAAAAAGTTATTTCCGAAAATATTTTTTTTCGACACTTTCGCAAAAAACTGCACAGCTGTTTTTGGGTCTGGAAGATAGGTAATCATGTCTAGAATCACCTTATGTGAAAATAATCCCTTGCAAAATAGGGGGGTAGACTGCACACGCAGAAAAAGTCATTTCCGAAAATAATTTTTTTCGACAAAAAACTGCACAGCTGCTTTTGGGTCATGACGATAGGTAATCATGTCTAGAATCACCCTATGTGAAAATAATTCCTTGCAAAATAGGGGACCTGTCAAAGACTTAGATTTCTTATCGAATGGACTAGTAAACGACATCAATTATTATAAAAAAGTTAATAGAGACTACGTCGTTGCGATATTCAAAGATTTGAATTGTTTCAATCAAATAAATATGTCAGATTTCGCATCTCTTGATAACGGAGAGTGGTTAATGAATTTTATCATAGATGTAACGTTAAACCTACTAAATGTCGACAATAAATATCAAGTTATACCACAAGAAATCGCGAATGTTATTTTTAATGGTGATAGTATAAGGAAGTCTTTCTTAGAAAAAATATGTTTGAATAAAAATCATGTCGTGTTACCGGTATTAATCAATCAGAATCATCACTGCATTGTGATGATCGACTTTGCAGCATCAACTTTCGCTTTTTTGGATCCATTTAACAGTAACGCGAAAAAAACTGAACCACATATGAAATCGTTTCAAAAATTCTTAGAGGCTTACAATAAATTTAAAAATACCTCATTAAAAACTGATTCAAATATAATTGTGTATAATCATGCCCAACAAAAAGATAACTTTAACTGTGGAATGTTTTGTATTAAATTTTTTGAGTGTATCTTGAATAAAACTGACTTAATGGAAACTACGAATATGGAACAATATAGAAAAGAAATTAAAACTTTGATTCTAAACAAATCGGATAATGTGCGGAACCGTTGCATTTTGTGTTCTCGTATTAGTAATACAAATAATGAAATAAATAATTGCGCTCACTGTAAAAGATACGTTCACGAAGAATGTCTGTCTAGCCGAGGAGAGCCATTCCTAAATAGTAATATATGTCAATTATGCGCCCAATATTGAGTTTTTAAATAGGTGACCTAGACAACGAAGTTTCCATGCGGATTTTCAAGGAGGTATAGGGTAAGGCTGTAAGGGGAGGTTGGAGGCCTTTTGCAGGAATGAGGCCATGAGCCTCATTCCTGTCATGCGGTACTAGGGTAATAAATCAGGATCCGGGATTCGGAAGAATAAAAAATAAAAGACCAATCCACCTAAATATTAGTTAAATTTTATAAATTATTAGACAGACACGCAGCAAACCCTGTTCCCCCTCCTCCAAATAGGTAGGCATCGGCTACGGCCGAGCTGCTCACCAAGCCGGCACGTTCCCATGCCCCGGGATTTTGGATGGTCCTTGCGCTTTTTTTTTTCAAGCTGCGAAACAAACGACACGACAGACTACGAACATGACCACAAAGACATGGGGAAAACTTAATCTTTTTAATTTTTATCTTTCAAATCACTCAAAAATTTTTCAAAATTAAATAAAAAACTCCCACTAGGAAGGGAACCACCATGAGAAAACAGTTAGGCTGAAACACGCGAAATATCAGATTCAAAACTTTCAAGGTTAAAAGACTGAAGTTGGGTTAAGGGGATTATAGCCAAATTGCGAATGTCAAACGCAACAAGGTTGAAGTCCACTCGTTAGTGAGTGGGGGTGGATGGACATGGGGATGGGGAGATATCATGTATCGTTATGATATACATGACGTCACTCGATACTGGGCATTCAACCTTTTGGGGGGGCATGGTGGTGGATGCCAGCGCTATTCGTTGATATTCCTTTTTCCAAACTTGAATCTGGATTATATAGGCTGATCAAACTCAAGTCGGCACTATTGCTAACTCCTTTATTATTGGAAGATAGGAGGTCGGTTAGATTTTGCGAAAGTGTCGAAAAAAATTATTTTCGGAAATGACTTTTTCTGCGTGTACAGTCTACCCCCCTATTTTGCAAGGAATTATTTTCACATAGGGTGATTCTAGACATGATTACCTATCTTCCTGACCCAAAAGCAGCTGTGCAGTTTTTTGCGAAAGTGTCGAAAAAAATTATTTTCGGAAATGACTTTTTCTGCGTGTACAGTCTACCCCCCTATTTTGCAAGGAATTATTTTCACATAGGGTGATTCTAGACATGATTACCTATCTTCCAGACCCGAAAGCAGCTGTGCAGTTTTTTGCGAAAGTGTCGAAAAAAATCATTTTCGGAAATGACTTTTTCTGCGTGTACAGTCTACCCCCCTATTTTGCAAGGAATTATTTTCACATGGTGATTCTAGACATGATTACCTATCTTCCAGACCCAAATACAGCTGTGCAGTTTTTTGCGAAAGTGTCGAAAAAAAATATTTTCGGAAATAACTTTTTCTGCGTGTACAGTCTACCCCCCTATTTTGCAAGGGATTATTTTCACATAAGGTGATTCTAGACATGATAACCTATCTTCCAGACCCAAAAACAGCTGTACAGTTTTTTGCGAAAGTGTCGAAAAAAATATTTTCGGAAATAACTTTTTCTGCGTGTACAGTCTACCCCCCTATTTTGCAAGGGATTATTTTCACATAAGGTGATTCTAGACATGATTACCTATCTTCCAGACCCAAAAACAGCTGTGCAGTTTTTTGCGAAAGTGTCGAAAAATTATATTTTCGGAAATAACTTTTTCTGCGTGTACAGTCTACCCCCCTATTTTGCAAGGAATTATTTTCACATAGGGTGATTCTAGACATTATTACCTATCTTCCAGACCCAAAAGCAGCTGTGCAGTTTTTTGCGAATTTGTCGAAAAAAATTATTTTCGGAAATGAATTTTTCTGCGTGTACAGTCTACCGCCCTATTTTGCAAGGAATTATTTTCACATAGGGTGATACTAGACATGATTACCTATCTTCCAGACCCAAAAGCAGCTGTGCAGTTTTTTGCGAAAGTGTCGAAAAAAATTATTTTCATAAATGACTTTTTCTGCGTGTACAGTCTACCCCCCTATTTTGCAAGGAATTATTTTCACATAGGGTGATTCTAGACATGATTACCTATCTTCCAGACCCAAAAGCAGCTGTGCAGTTTTTTGCGAAAGTGTCGAAAAAAATATTTTCGGAAATAACTTTTTCTGCGTGTACAGTCTACCGCCCTATTTTGCAAGGAATTATTTTCACATAGGGTGATACTAGACATGATTACCTATCTTCCTGACCCAAAAGCAGCTGTGCAGTTTTTTGCGAAAGTGTCGAAAAAAATTATTTTCGGAAATGACTTTTTCTGCGTGTACAGTCTACCCCCTTATTTTGCAAGGAATTATTTTCACATAGGGTGATTCTAGACATGATTACCTATCTTTCAGACCCAAAAGCAGCTGTGCAGTTTTTTGCGAAAGTGTCGAAAAAATTATTTTTGGAAATGACTTTTTCTGCGTGTACAGTCTACCCCCCTATTTTGCAAGGAATTATTTTCACATAGGGTGATTCTAGACATGATTACCTATCTTCCTGACCCATAAGCAGCTGTGCAGTTTTTTGCGAAAGTGTCGAAAAAAAATATTTTCGGAAATAACTTTTTCTGCGTGTACAGTCTACCCCCCTATTTTGCAAGGGATTATTTTCACATAAGGTGATTCTAGACATGATTACCTATCTTCCTGACCCAAAAGCAGCTGTGCAGTTTTTTGCGAAAGTGTCGAAAAAAATTATTTTCTGAAATAACTTTTTCTGCGTGTACAGTCTAGCCCCCTATTTTGCAAGGAATTATTTTCACATAGGGTGATTCTAGACATGATTACCTATCTTCCAGACCCAAAAGCAGCTGTGCAGTTTTTTGCGAAAGTGTCGAAAAAAATTATTTTCGGAAATGACTTTTTCTGCGTGTACAGTCTACCCCCTATTTTGCAAGGAATTATTTTCACATAGGGTGATTCTAGACATGATTACCTATCTTCCTGACCCAAAAGCAGCTGTGCAGTTTTTTGCGAAAGTGTCGAAAAAAAATATTTTCGGAAATAACTTTTTCTGCGTGTACAGTCTACCCCCCTATTTTGCAAGGAATTATTTTCACATAGGGTGATTCTAGACATGATTACCTATCTTTCAGATCCAAAAGCAGCTGTGCAGTTTTTTGCGAAAGTGTCGAAAAAAATTATTTTCGGAAATGACTTTTTCTGCGTGTACAGTCTACCCCCCTATTTTGCAAGGAATTATTTTCACATAGGGTCATTCTATACATGATTACCTATCTTCCTGACCCAAAAGCAGCTGTGCAGTTTTTTGCGAAAGTATTTCAAAAACATATAATTTATGAATAACTCGTTTTCAGGGTCATCTACCATCCATCAATATAATTCTTATAGCTTTTTTCGTTATTCCATACACCATACCAATTTTATTTATTCATACATTTCATTCAGATGTCTCATATTGACTGAGATGATTGAAATTACCTATATACTCGCTGTATTCAATACTCAGACCAAAGTCAGCTAAATGGAAAATGTCTAGTTTTCAGCTGACTTTGCTCAGACTATTATTTTAATCATTAGATACCTAAATTGGGGGGAAACCTACGCCACTGTGCGATCGGGTACGTTCGGAAAGAAAAGCAGTCAGCCGTGGCAGCGGACTTCACACCTGTGCGATCGGGTACGTTCGGAAAGAAAAGCAGTCGGCCGTGGCAGCGGACTTCACAGTTCACACAGGTACTGCCAAGTGCCAATGAAAATTAAACTTTGAAAATTATTTGGGGTTCCCAATTTTCCGTTCAAGGTCAATGCTGATGATTAATAATATAAATATAAAGATCATTTCTATCGGATCGGATTGTACTCAATCATCTGAATACAATTAGTTGCATTTGGTTCTAATCTGTAAAATGGAAAAAGAACGGTAATCTTTAATGTGATCCAAGAGTTGTATGCACAACATTATTTCAAATATATTTCAGATTTTCATTACTTCAATTAGATCCAGGTGAAATATATTTCGAGGATTTTAGTGCAATTTTCATTCCACCAGACACAACTCCAAAAACCTATGACTCCAAGAAGCAAGATGGAAGGCTTAAGATGTGCTCAAAATCCCTTATATTTGATCCAAAAGATATCAGCAAGCCTATAGTGAAGATTCTACTCAAAGATTGTATAATTATTGAGCAATGGAAAGGAAGTGCCAAGTTCCTCAACAGCAATAATGTATTGAGTGTGAACTGTAGGGAGTATATTGAAATGTTTGAGAAAAATATAATTGCCCCATATCTGTTCAAAGGAGGAGCAAATTTTCTGTTCTTGCTTAATTATGCAAATATAATGAATTGTTTGCCACAAATTTCACAACTGCATAGGGCTAGTACTCTTGCTGCAGCAGAACAAGCTGATATGGTAAATATTTTAAAGTTTGCATAAATTTATTTGATTTTGTTTGATTCTTAGATTGCTACCATTGTTCACTCACGACAGTCTAGGGATAATTTTGATCCTAGATGGATGGATTTATATGAAAATGTCATAATGGAATCACAAGCAGACAAAGTGACTCCTTTGGTGGTGAATCCTGGCAGGATAGTGTTATCATCCTCAAAATTATACTTTCAGCCCTACAATAAAATGGGGGAAGTAAGTATTTTGAATTCAAATTAGTGTGTTCTCATATTGTTTCATATAATCCAAGATACAGTTCAAATTGCATTGTTCCAAGATTTTTTTCATCAGAGATGGTCTTTAGGTATATCTTTTCAGTGTTGATAATATATCATGTAGGGTTCAGTGATGGATATAATATTTTGATTTATCTGCTCATAGAGATCAGTTTGGAACAATATGCAAAATCAGGCTATAAAAATAAATTTGATGTTTTTTTTTTAAATAATTGTCTACCGAGTTGTCTACCTAATTGAACTACAACTTAGTAATATATAGCATTTCATTATATGAATCATAGAGATTGCATATCATATATTTTTTCCATCTTTGAATAAGTCATTTCAGTGTTTGAATAGAGGCACATTGTGCTTGGGCAGTCTAAAAATAACATCTATTGCATCATTTAATGGGCAAACAAATGAACAATTCACTAGCATTATTTCTTGATATTGTATAATCATCATTTGTTTTATCATATAATTGAAGATGAAGACATTATTATATGAAATATCTATTAATAATTATCAACATCATAAACGTACCAAAACCTTAGTTACTCATAATACATTAGTTAACAATTTCAGTCAGTTATGAAAGCATAATATGGTCAGAAACCAAATAATATTTATTCATTTTCTATTTATTTTTCCATCGCCGTTGTCAATGATATGATAAAACTTTGAATGCAACTCGATTATTACCGATTCAACACCGTTGACTCGGCTATCGCCTCGTAACCAAGCAGGACTATTATAAATCGCATTATTATCTTGTTACATTAATAGCTATAATATTTGCTATTCTTGGAAATGAATGAAAATTGAAATGCTGCCTCATTTTAAACAATTTTTCTGTTGGATGTGAATTAATTAACTTACCACAATTTTATATTGTATTTCATTATATGGCTAGATCCTCCTTGAAAATATCGACATTTCTAAAGGATAGTGATGGCAAAAATATGTGTATCCTCAGGTCGAAGAGAGTTTGCTTCTGAATAATACCAATGTTTCAGTATCCCTTGAAGATAGAGTTGAAAAGTATCAAACAAATAGTCAAGAGGAGGTTCCTTTTAAGACACATTGTAAGTGATGTTATTATAAAACCCATACTTCTCCTTAATTTTATGTTTTTTGAGGGTCTGGAAATATATTGTAATGAAAATTCTTCCATTCCACACGCTTATTTCTCATTTAGAAGTCAAGCTCTGAGAGATAATATGGTTGATCAGTTATTGCAACAACCAGAATTGAAATTGAACAAAATTCAACAGGATGTGATGACATTACAGTGGCAAAATGGAGTAATTTCAAATTATGATTATCTCCTATATATAAACAGGTAAGTATACAAGTTGATTTATGGATGTTCAGAAACTATAATAATGCTAAATGATTTTATTCATAACTACTAAATCCACTGAAAAAGTGAAGGGTCACTTTACTTCAGTGTTTTTCATGTAATGAGTATACAACAAATGTAATGAGTGAAACGATTCAAAAATTTTGCAAGAAACTTGAAAAAAAAAGATCTGTTACAAACAATATCTACTTTCTTGAAAGCTAAATTTGAGGCTTTATTGTCCCACTCTAGTATTATAACCACTAGAAAATACAGTAATATTCAGAAAGTACTCAAAAAATGGAAAAAATCTTTTTGTGATTTTTCGAATAATTAAAAACTGTCATCAACTTATGCTCGTCTTGAAACCTATTCAGATATATTAAGGGATTTTCAGTTTCTTCAAAAAACGTATTTTTAAAAATTAGTAAAATCCCAAAAGTTATATTTTCCTCTGAAAATGTGTACTTTGATACATTTTGATATTGAGATATTGGGAAAAAACTGCGTATTTTGTTAAATTTCAACACCCTGTTTTTGAAGTGGAAAATTTAACAGCATTTTTTACTCGTTGAAATGTCAAAAAAATAATAATCATATGTTTAAATGCAATGTTTTATATATATATGATGTTAATAAAACTATGTCTGAACATGAATTATCGAGATGGTTTTTAAGGCGTGTGTTTTTAACAACCTATTTCTCGAAAACGAAGGATTCATAAGTATTTATTGTTATTTCAACGGGTATATGCTGTTAAATTCACCGCATTTACCGGACCAACCTGTAGAAAGGTCCACCAGCCTCCCAATTTTTTCACAGAGTTGTTCTTAATTGACAGTTTAGGCGATCGAACCATCAATGACCTAACACAATACCCAGTTTTTCCATGGGTGATATCCGACTATACCTCAGAAAAATTGGACCTGGACGATCCCAACAATTACCGAGACTTGTCTAAGCCCGTCGGGGCCCTGAACGACACCAGACTGCAACGCCTGTTGGAGAGGTACCACGAAATGCCGCACCCCAAGTTCATCTACGGGTCCCACTACTCGACGCCTGGCTTCATACTTTACTACCTAGCGAGGCTCTATCCCCACTACGTTCTGTGCCTGCAGAGCGGTCGGTTTGATCACCCAGACCGGATGTTCAATTCGGTCTCCGATGCCTTCAAGAACTGCTTGAACAACATGTCCGACTTCAAGGAGCTGATCCCGGAGTTTTACGATGTTTCTCGAGAGGGATCGTTCCTGATCAACCACATGGGGATCAATTTCGGGTACAGGCACAACAATATCAAAGTTGGTGACGTGGAACTACCGCCTTGGGCCGAGAGCTCTCCGGATTTCATCCGGAAGCTGGGGCAAGCGCTCGAGAGCGATATCGTATCGAACAATTTGCATAAATGGATCGACCTGATTTTTGGGTACAAACAAAGAGGAAGCGAGGCTCTTGCTTCACGGAACTGTGAGCATATATCGGGCACCTTGTTTGCATAGTTTCATCGATGATTTGCAGTGTATTACCATCTTTGCTATGAGGGGGCTGTTGATTTGGATTCTATCAGTGATTTGAACCAAAGGCATGCTTTGGAAGTGCAAATTATGGAGTTCGGACAAATTCCTAAACAAGTCTTCAAAGTGCCTCATCCGAGAAAAAAAGTTGGGTCGATGATTCCACTTGAACCATCTCAGGTCCCACAAGATAATGAAATAGAAGGTACGTTCAGTAAATTCACCGATTCACAATTCATTTCGTTTTTTCATTTTAGACAGTTGGAGGACTGTACGTGGACTGGATTTGCATATCAGCTTCAATTCTCATAAAAACGCTGTCAGTCATTTGTTTTTGAGTGACGACGGCACTAGGATAACCTCAGTTGGTCATGATTCGAAGCTTAAAGTGTTTTCTCTGGCACAGAAAAAACAGATCAGGAGTGCCAGCATAGGAAATATGCCTCTTAGCAGTTGTATACAGTTACCAAATGTGAATTTACTCGTTATCTCTAGCTGGGATAATGAAATGTGAGATTTAGAACTATTGCTCTGGAAAGTCATTTTCACTGATACCCATGGTAATTTTTTGTAGCTATTTATATGATCTCGATTATGGCAGAGTGACTGAAAGCGTCCTAGCGCACGAAGACACAATAACGTGTCTTTGTTTTGGTGCCAAATACAATTTATTAGTCTCTGGCAGCGGAGATTGTACCGTCAAAATATGGAAGGGGTTGAACACCAATGGAGTTATAAAACCCATACAGTGTCTTCACAAACTTATCGATCACAATTCGCAGGTCAACTGCTTGAGTTTTGACAGGTGAGTGACGTCATTGATGGATCGAACATCAGTAATCAACTTACCGGCATCAGAGATGAAAAATATCAGCATTTGAAAAGGAATCTGCCTCAGCATTGAAAAGATATCATTTTATCGAATTAAAATGTGTATTCTTGAAAAAGTTGATGGCAATATTTTTACACATATGAAGATACTTTGAATATAGTTTTTATCTCAATCCTGAACATTTCAAAAAGAAGAATAGATATCAAGTTGGTAAATTTCCTAAAGTCATATTTGAAATCTTTCAGCCCTTATTCTTTCCATTAATGAGTATGCAAAAACACGTGGCAAATCAAGAGCAAATTAAACTCTTCTTATTTTCAAGCAAACAAATTGTTTACTCAGGAATTTCGGAACGAGCATCAAATTTGGGAAGTGAATTATTTCACTCCAATGTTCAAAGGCAATCTTGGTTACACGGCGTCATACCAAGATGGCGCCAGTAAAGACACATACAATACTATTCTCGTCTTACTACCCATTCTTACCTTCATGACCTTTTATCACAGTTCCAATGTTTACTATTATATGAATAAGATAATTTCTTTTTAAAAAACGTGTAGAAAATTCATTTCATTTTAGCGAGAACAAATTTTTGGCTGTCGGAACGGAAGACGGCGAGATCTACATTTGGGAAGTAGTTGACTTCACACTCTTCAAAAAATACAATCTCCATACATCCAGTATCACATCTTTAAGCTATAGCCCTGACGGACTGAAATTGGCTATGGGCAGCCGAGACAAACTGTTTCAAATAATCGACGTAAACTCAGGCATGCCCGTTTTCAGTAAAACGTTTCATTCCAATGTGACCTCATTGCGTTGGAATGATTTCTTACTAGCCATTGGTTGTGAAGATGGAACACTGTACTTGTGGGATATTTTCGAGGTCAAACTTCTACTTCAAATGACAGCACACTCAGGTGAGTGAAACCAGTCATATTACTTCCTTACTTTTGTTAGAGCTATCAGCAGCAACTATTATCAAAAATTCGTGATCAGCTGGTCACCTGTACTATTCACATTTCATTTTCAACTCTTCATAAAAGAACAACACAATTGACAGTAACATTGTCATCGTCGACAATATTACGTCAGTGATTGAGGCCCTCTACAGCAAAAAATGTTGATCCTACCTAAAAATGATCATAATTGGCACAATCAAGAAGGCCGTGGGTTCAGTGATTTGCAGGAAAACATTTATATGGCTTTGCATATGAGGTCATTCACCATCTTCATTCCACCATGCCTGCAATATAAGATTTTAGGGTGAATAGTCAGCTACAATTGAAAATATTCAGAATATTTCCAGTAGGACATTAAAAGTTGATGTTAGCACACAATTTGTGTTTTACAAGTGTCCCAGATATAAACCATATTTGTATGAGTCACAATTTCTCAGAAGATAACGGCATTTTGAGTTCAAACGACATCCGCGAATGTCAACATTTGTCTCCATAGTGATTACGAATAATATGGTGTAGGTCAAGTTCCGAAATTCCCAACCAGTACTGTTCAGTGCTTTAGATCGTTCTAAAATTACTGAATTACACTGGTAGTAATTGACTGAACGTGAATTCGTTCTGTGCCATCAGTAAATTCAGTAATATCGGAACGCGACTGTAATCAATGACCTCTTTTTCAAACTCGGTCTCCAGCAACTGTTGTATGATGGTTTCTATAAAATTATTCCAATTTCAAGAGATTTAAAAAGCCATTCAAAGATGATCCATGGCCTGTCTTAGATTTTCAACGAAACCAGAAAAAAATCAACCCCGCATTTTTAGGCCATCTTGATCTATATTTTTGTTTGTATTTTTGTATTCTCGAACATTAATTTGATATTTATGTTTTCAGGGTCCATCAAAACTATCGACATATCATCTCATAGAGAGTTCATCATCACTGGAAGTCAAGATCGAGTAATCAAAGTTTGGAAACCGGTAATGTCCTGAGGAAGGCCGTGCTCCTGAATGCTTCTAAATAGTATTATGCCCTTTGGAGGCTGCTGGGATTGTCTTAACCATAGTTATATTGTGATATTTTTTATTGATTGATTTTTTTTATATTTTATAAAATGAAAAAACAAATAAATATATCCTAATGGATAGCCGAATTTGCTTTTTAGGTATTTCAAAAATTCACCAAGTCCAATTCTCGTTCCATCCTTAATGTCACTATCAGTTTTTCTGATGCTGCGTCGAACTGCGCGTTTCCCCTTTTCGGATCTACTGGGTGGGGTAGGGGAAGGTCCAGATAGAAATTCGGAGACACCAGCTTCAGTTTATCTTTGATAATGTTCAAATCGATGTTTTGTCTATTCTCCCCTGGTAAGTTTATTGTCACGATCATGTCTTCACAACTTGCCGTCCCTGGATTCTTGAAGCCCATCTGAAATATCAGAAAGTTGGTAAGTAGGTACATATTGGAGAGATGATCAACATATGAAGAATACCGAATAAATTATGGCAAGTAGGTTGTGAGTTGAAGTTTGCTGTTATATAGACGTGATGCATTCAATTTCAGCAACCATCTCATTTTCAATATACCGGGTGTAAAAGGATCATGGTACACCTCCCGATTAGGATGAACTTTATTTGCTCATAAAAAACGCAATTTTGTATTTTTGACGAGATTTCGATTTTTTTAACATTAGACGGGGCAAATGGGATGAATCGGAACTATCATAGCACACCTAAATGGAAAACTAAAAATTAAATCAATGATGGAAATAAGACCTGGTGGCGCTACTCTTCAATTGTTCCAGCAGACAAATCCTTGATTTGAAACAATTAAATTTCAGCTCATAACGTGGGGTTATCATGTACAACACTAGATGGCGATACTTTCGATAGGTATTTGAAGAATTTTCTTTCAATCATATTCGATACATATTCGCATCAAACTCATTGTAAAATGGCTCCATGGAATTGTTAGAAACGATTTAGAAGTCATTCAGAATCAAATATTCATAGTTTTGCATTGACACCTGCAGTAACCTGTAAAATTGGTTGAAATCGCGGCTTCACTTAGCGAGATTTACCCACGCAATGTCACGTTAGACACGTTTTATCGAAGTAGGCGAAATCAAGAGATGGACATGTCACAGGATAGGAAGTGAATTCACCAGTCTATCTATCCACCTCTATTAAATCGAATTAAATTATCAAAAATTTTGACGTTTGAAATGTCACTGGAGTAGTATCATTGGATTCAGAAAATTATGGATATTTCGAAAATGTGATGATATACATGGTGTTCCATTTGAGAATCGAAAGTTGCTATCACTTCCGGCGGAACCGGAAGTGAAAAACAAATCATTTGTAGTTCAAGAAGTACAGCTTATTATGATTATGGCATATATCAAATTTTAATCAATTACCTTCAAATCTAACGGAAATACGGGGGGGGGGTGTACCATGATCGTGTTACACCCGGTATAGTGACACTAGTATAACAAATTGAAATCTATGCAATGTGAAAATAGAGCTAGTATCTGAAATTTGACTCGTAGAGGGGTACACAAACGTTATCTGTAAATTTTCGGATCGATTACCTAGAAGGTTATATTTTTTGCTAAAAATAATGCTTACACTTGAAGTATAGTTATTATATTCATTTGAATGCATAAATTAACGTGAACCTATCTGAAAAATACACCCCTTTATACAATATTAATCATGATTTGTTTCTGTTGTTTGATTGAATTTTTTCTTTATAAGCAATAAATACATATTTATAACAATAATTCACAACTGGTATGATGGTTTACCTGCAAGGTGGATATAGGATGGTGAAAGAGCTCTTCGCGAAAAACTTGTAGACCGTTTGAGAAGGTGGTAATATTTCCACGACTTGAATGAAGATGGCGGTAAGATCGAATTTCAATAAGATTTCTGTAGCTCATGTATTTCTGTGGTTCCAATCTGACAGGCGTGAATTGAAACGACATTGAAACAGTATATTTTCAGTGAATCTGTAATAATTATCAATATTTTTACTATTATTGGTATTTTTTCTCCTAGAATAGATGACACTGACAAAAGCACAGTTTCTGTTTTACCGACACAAGGTATAGCGCCATCTCTGATAACTTCAGGAAATATTACCATACGGTACGGAATCAAGTAGGCAAATGTCTACAGTTATTGCTAGTGCTTGTTAATAGGAAGCTGTTTCACCATCCTATATCCACCTTGTTTACCTGCAAGAAAACATCAGAGGCAGTCACTTGCTGCTTATAAGCTATTTCCCACTTAGGAGATTTTTTCCAGTCAGACTGAATACTGTGTTCCTGATCTTCGATAACGTGTTCCTCACATTCTACCTCCAGAACTTCTCTCCTTTTACCGGAATCATTTTCTATTTTACTGTATGGATTCGTCTTCTTTTTCTTGGGGGCTTTCTTACTGATATCTGAATGTTGACCAACTGAAAAATCTTAATTTCAGGGGAGATATATCAGACCAAAACTTCGTACTCACCTTGGCTGGTTGATGGCATCGGCTGTTGTTCTCTTTCATCGTCAGAATCTGCATTTTCTGGTTGACCGATTCTCAGTAACTCCGCTAGTTTTTGAATATCACAAAATTCTGTCATGTTTCGAACTTGGGGGCCTTCTGATTGATTGATGAAACTTTCGTAGTTACCATGGTTATTCGATTGGATGTGAATTATTTGATTACCAGAACACCAGAACGTATGGAAACGGTAACCAACAACAGAAAAACAACATTCAAGTAATTTCGAACGCTGCCGGTAAATAATAAATGACTGATAGAAATCTCTCTCCAACAAAAGGTTTACCTGTTATCTGATTAATCTATATTGAAAGCACGCCTCAGCGTGTTTGAATCGCACTTTTAAAAACGCGCGTTTTTTTAAGAAGATGCCATGGTAAAATCGAGAAACGTGAAGTATGAATGACAATTTTTCGATTAATGATCTGACAGGGGAGTACCTTGGAACGTCAAAAACAAATAAACGACCGGTAAAAAAATCAGTAAAGTAATCGTGGTGTGGTTTTAAGTGTTCGCTAGCTATTTCTAGCTCTCTGTCTACTTTATTTTCACTCATTCTTTATATAATTATACTTCTCTATTATGAAAAGCAATGAAATGAAAAGCAAGATTTGCTATATAACCACTGAATGTATTGAAGCTTCCACTAGAGCATGATACAAATAGACAGATATAATAGTGAATGCGTCAGTGTTTCTTGAGAATATGATATATTTTCACAAATCATCATATCCTGCCATGTCAAAGTCGCTACAAGAACCATTGCGGAATTGATAATTATCGCAATCTCTGGAAAGATCGGTTTCCTCCATATTCTTACTGCCATGACTCCTTTCATTGCGACATTTGTCATTAGTGAATTGATCATCAGAGGTCGTCTTGGCTCCTACAGTTTTGTTAAATTGCTCAGTGTGTTCTCTAATTTTTACCCGCCTCTTGCCGCCAAAACCCAGGACTTTCATTTTCTTTCGAAAAAATCTCTTCAATCGGTAGGATATGTCTTCGAAGAAACAACTGGGTCCATCTCTGAAACATATGGTTTGTTTATTAACGCAAAAGTGATTTATATTTATAGTGTGTGGATAAATTCGCATATATATATTCTTTAAAACATTTTGAAATGACTCAATTTTGGATTATGAAATGATACCCTGCGAAGTAAATGTTTCATCCCTAAATTCAACCATTTTAGATGAATATGGTAGTTGCAACCTCTGAATTTTTTATTGGGAAGTAAAGGGTCCTCGAGAAGCATTTTCATTTTTCATTTAATAGCTTTTTAGCTCAATGAGCTTAATACTACGAAAAGAAAAGCAATAATTTTGATAACGTTCTTCAGATATTCCAATATTGATATGAAGTTATTTATGCATTCTTACTATCATCGACAATGAAAACATATAGATATTGTAGATGAATTCAAGTATCTTGGTTTCATGATTGACAACACTCTGACATTCAATTCTCATTTTTATTTTTCTTTTAGGTACAATAACATATTCCTTATGCTTGATACATTGTAGTGGCTACCCGTTCATGACAGATTTTACGTAAATGTCATGATTTATATTTTCAAATTGACTCAACCATCTCATAACATGGTACCTACCTTTACCTGCTTCAAGTCCCTCAAGTACATAAGTTATCATACGAGAAATAAACTGAATTTTTATAAAGTACCACGAGTCAATCTCGGTATTACAATGAAGTCTCTCTTCTATAAAGGTTTGAAGGAATCTAATGAATTACCTGCTGGTGAAAATCAAAGATTATTTTCAAAACCGTTGTAATGTTTAAGAGGAACCTATAATAAAGGCATGTAGAAGATAAACTGAAAGTTGGAAAGAAATACATTTTTTCATTGTCTTTCTTGGTTTGTGATACCAACCTTATGTTATGATGAAACAAACGCATTTGTTGTCTGTCAAATATATTGTATTCTTATAATAATTTGTCACTCTGAATGAATTATATACAAACTTGTGTAATTGTCATACTATTCACGATACTTTTTTAAAGATATGAATTCAATTACTTAATACCTGTCGTTTGTATGTTAGGATTCCCAATTTCCCAATTATTTAATAAATTTCATTAATTCATCATTAAAATATTTGCTATAAGAAATGAAAAACATTTTCAGCGCATTGTTCTTTTTATTTGACTGCACAAAAAGAAAACCTATAATGTTCGAGGTGAAACATCGTGCAGGATATTCAGAAAAACTTTTACACAATAGGTACACCTTCCTTCCTTCCTACTTCAATATGGGCTCAACCGTTTCGGTTATTTACCCAGGTACTTCGTATAGGGATGAGGCTGCACCTAAGATGCGTCTGGAATTATATCCATCACCTCCTGCCTGTTGTGGTTTATATAATTTATCTATATTTCCTTCTTCTATTGGCTTATGCTTCTGACTCCTTTCGGTGCTAATTTTTCGATACTATTTTGGCTCCTTCATTCGACAAATCCGTTGTCATCCGGCCTGGGTACCGGCGTAGAAATGATGGAACCAGTTTTTTTTCGATACAAGTAAGGCCCCTATATCCGACAAATCCGTTGTCATCCGGCCTGGTTACCGGCCTAGAGACACAGGAACCTGTTGTGTTTCTCTAATATTCACTCAGTTTAACATTTGTGGTTGTATTTTCATTGATTCGCACGTTTCAGTAGACGTTCACAACATTCACTTGACTTCCAACCTCGAGGACGCCGCCTGTCCTCTACCATGGTCGGAAGGCGAATCCACACTAGGTACAGTGAAATGTTGACAAAATCGAAATCTGCAATTACTTACTGCAAAGCCCTCAGGTCTATTGCCCTTATGGCATGCAACACAGCTACCAGAAAGAATAAGCTCAGCCAGTAACTCAGAATCATCGTGATTGACTTGCTGCGTAATACGTCGCAGAAAGTGTCACAGTTCCAATCGCGCTGTTTCATTGCATCTTCCATCATCTCTACAGTTCTTGGAAGTATATCAGAGGTGATAGCCGATTCGAGGGGTATCCAGAAGTCCATTAAGATGTTTTCCATAAGAAATGAGGCGATGAGAAACTGAAAGAGAATTTTAGTGAGAATAGATGCGGGTTTTATATTTTTCAGAGAAGTATGACTGATTTGAATTTCTCGTGAAATTCTATATGATAATCTATTTTTCATATTTTTGAATTAAATATTTACAAATATCGTAGGTACCAACATCAGGAATTGAATTTTAAACTCTGTTTGTTTTTTAGGATGACATCGATTGGCAAAATCATTGAAAACTGTTTATTATATAGGTACCTAAATGATAGGTTTCAAGATGCGAGCCTAGGTGGATGATATTTTTTTATCACAAAAAAATATTTTTTCCATTTATTGTTGCGTGTACTCAATTATGAATTTCATTAATGTACTGCAGAGAATATACGGATTAAGAAAAAATATGATATGTAGGTATTGCTATACTCATATAAAAAAATAATAGACAAGGATATTATGCCAGTATTGAGCAAATCAATAAAAAATCCTGAAAACAATAAAATTAAAAGATAATTTGAACATTGAAAGCCTGAATAAATATTAAGTGGATTCTCCAGAGAAAAATCAATATGCCAGTCGAAGAAATCTCATAAACGGATATAAAGGCCTCCACAAAGCGCGAAACATTCGTAGCTGTCCGTCGACGAAAGTTTCGCCATTTATGAAACGAAATTAGCGTGATGACCATCCATACCAGAGCGACAGATTTGTGGTAAGTCGAAAAGACTCGCGAAAGAGATCCTATCACTAAACAGACGAGATCTCAAAATGATTACGGGACATAACCATCTCAATAGGCACTTGGAGCTAATCGGGATCAAAGACGAACCCCTCTGCAGATGGTGCTTGGAGGATGATGAGACATCATCGCACATCCTCACTGAGTGCCTCGCGCTGGTGCACCAGAGAAAAACTGCCTTTGGGAAATTGGCAGGCCTATAGTTGAATCGAAAGCTATGTGGGTGCACAAAGGGCCCGACTAAAGAGGCCTAAAAGTGCAAGGGTTATCACACCCGCCCACCAGTGTAAAGAAGAAGAAGAAGAAGAAGGTACAGTGGCTTAATAGGTAACCTATTATATAATCATGTGATATAATCTCTGGTATAGTCATCAGATGAAGAAGGTGCATTGTTAGTTCTTGTGTTGGAAGATGAACTGAATTCAGAGTTTGTATTTGACAATCTAATGTAGATTATATAATATGAATACTATTTTTCAAGAAATATCTTTTTATGAGGAAGACGAGGAAGTGATATGGGTGATCATTTGACAGGTCGAATATAATAGGGATACTAATTCTGCAATAAAAATGTGTCGCCATGCTTTCCCAAGTCCACGACAATTTCGCAGGCGATAGTTTCGCTGTCGCTGCGATTGTTTCGCGTTGGTTTGGGGAGATTATATAAAGGCATAAAACAGCGCGAATAACAAGAAAGACGTAAACAATAAGTCTTCCAACAAGTTCCAAGAACTATTTTCAGACTGAAAAGAAGTGATCTACAAATATGGTGGAAGTTTACTGTTTTGTTTCAAGCATAAAGCATAAGTCATACAATCTTATAAAAGCCTCGCTTGAGAACGGCACGCATTTTTGTATGATATCCTGATTAAAGGTTTGTTTTGGTTCTTCTCAGAACCGTTCTGGAACTATACCATAGAGTATAGGTTACTATACTGCTCATGCGCACTGTCTTCAAATTGTTCACTTGAAGAAAATGCGCATGAGCAGAACCGTTCTGGAACGGTTCTAGGACGGTTCCGAGGACGGTTCTGAGGAAAACGAAAACCTGACGAAAACAAAGCTCTAATAGTTCGAGTTTTGCTGTTGGTTCAGTTTTTGAAATTTACTAACGTGCATGACTAAATGATAGGAATAAAAATAGATTTTGTACACTGAAATATAAGTTGTTATTTTCAAACCAACAAAATTGCAATCCAATCTCGTACTCCGACCAAAAAGCCGAAAAGTGTAAATCCATTTCGGTCCGACACTGGTCCGACAACAAGTAATACGACGTTACCCGAATGTGCCCGAATGCGGTATTCGCTCGATACGAAAATTCCACCAACACGAACATTTCGCACGGCGTCAGCGATTCTGCGGCGATTCATTTTATTTCGCTGCAAGCACGGTTTTTCGCCGACTGCAAGATGGCGAAAACGGAGAGACTAATTGAATTAGTTAAAGATTACCCCATCATATTTGACATGTCAAATGATGAATACAAAAATGTGAGGAAGAAGGACAAAGTGTGGGAAATAATTGGAACGGAATTGAAAGAAAGCGGTAAGTGGAATAATTGATCTTTATCATTGATTGAAGAAATCAACAAATTTTTCTCTAAACTAAGCCACCATTGTTCCTCGTCTTGAATTTTTGTTGAATGAGTGAATACGCTTTATTGGTCTGGTTGATCTGGTTTGTCTAGTTATGGTCTGGTTATGAAGAATACATGCTGTCTCAACAATAAGTATTGTAGTTTCAACTTCAGTTGCAATTGGTCTCGCAATTGGTCTACTAAAGAATATTCGCAATTTCTGAGGTACCTACAATATTCCGAATACGTTTTCTACAATTCTTCTTGCTTATTTACACATCAGTCTCTTGTCAAAATTATCCTTAAGTGTACGGTAACAGTTCTTTTTTGATTGCCGTTACGGAAAAGGTCTCATTAGGTATGCTTTTAGGGCGAATACTCCATCTCCAACTAATACGTAAGGACAAAATTCCTGTCCTGGTTAAGTTCTATCTTTTGGAACATTCGTAATACCTGCCTCAAACTTTTGGCCCATATCAGAAGCCTCAAAAATTCTTCCATCACTATTTTTACCGTAGCCACCGATCAAGGTGGTGAAACAGCTCTTCAATTGTTTCTGCGAAAAACTTGTAGACCGTTTGAGAAGGTACTAATATTTCCACGACTTGAAAGACGATGTCGGTAAGATCGATTATCGAAGAAGATTTCTGTTGCTTACGTATTTCTGTGGTTCACATCTGACAGACGTGACTTGAAACGACATTAAAACAATATATTTTCGATAAATTTGGAATGAATATTGATATTTTGACTCTTCTCAATCATTTTTCATCTAGAACAGATGAAACTGATAAAAATATGACAGATGCACAGTTTCTGTTTTACCGACACAAGGTATATAGCCATCTCTGATAACTTCAGGAAATATTACTACGGTATGAAATCAAGTAGGCTGAGGTCTACAGTTTATTCTAGTGCTTGTTAATAGGAAGCTGTTTCACCATCCTATATCCACCTTGCCACCGATATTGACAATTGACACAGATAAATCAATAGTCCGGGCCTACAACAGCCATATACGAACAATTGGCACTGAATGGTCACATGCTTTCCATGTACTTCCTACACAATTAGGGAATTGCCAGATTTCTTCATATTTTTTTGCAGACTGTTTTTGGTTGTAGGTTAGGGTAAATAGATAGTTTCAATTCCTCCGCAAATAGCGCTTGGCAAACTTCAGTGACGATTTGACTAACCGTTTCAAATCCAACTCTGAAACTGTGTGCAATTTTATAAAACTATCTCCAGTGGCAAGAATTCTGAAAAAGTTTTTTTTTTCAGGTGATGAAATGAAAAAAAAATGGAAAAATTTGCGGGACACTTATATGCGATACATGAAAATTTACAAAAAAAGAACAGGTCAAGCTGCAAAAAGTAAAAAAAAATGGCAATGGTGGGACCAAATGGAAGCATTTCGTCCTTTTTTGGAACCTGCTAAAACATCCTCAATTGTTGCTCCAATTTTAGAATCCAGCGAAAACACCGATGAACAACATTCTGACAATATTTATAATGAGGATGATGATCGCTCACAAGTGTTATTAGTAAATGACTCAAATATCGATGTAATAAAAAGTGAATGTGATGAGGCCCAAGATTACACAGTCACCAATTTGGCCACTATAGCACATACAGCACCGTCAAGGAAGAGAAAAATAATTACAAATGAACCAAAAAACACTTCATCGATAGAATCATTGATCAATTACCAGAATAAACCTGAGATGGATGAAGTTGATTTGCTGTTTTTAGCTCACGCGCGGACTATAAAAACGTTTACAAAAAAACGACAAGCCATAGCAAAAATGAAAATTTCACAGGTCATTATGGAACAAGAGCTTCAAAATATCGAGGAACAAAACTAGGATGACACGTTTCGGTCAATTAGTTGGAATACTAACAGTTGAACCAGCTCTGTTGAATTTTGGCAATCTTTTCACCAACGATATCATCACAGTGATCAAATATTTTCTCGAATTAACACAAATAAAATTCAATCATCAGAGGTCCCTATCATCTCTATTGGAAATTATATCACATTATATGATATGTCATAATATTCGATTTCATTGGAGAGGTTATTGATTTTTTCCAATAAACGTTTCATAGAAATAAGTTGTTTTTGTTTACCGTAGTGTTATAGAAAATCATTCTTCTGCTGATATATCTTCACGATAATTCGTTTTCATTTTTGTGATATCTATTTCTTTATCAAATTTAATATTTCATCGAAACACATACTGGGGTGCTATTTTCAAACTTGATCGAATATTTTCGTCCACGAGTTTTGCGACTTATCAGGACATTCTGATGAGGTAGGTACTCGGAGGTATACCTATATGAAAAATCGGTTTTCATCTAATCGAAGTTGTGGTATAATCGTATGAAATTTTCCGAAATGTTTACGTTTCAAAAATGTATGTCATGAACCCACTTCCTCGTCTTCCTGCTAAAAAAATATTTCTTGGAGAGTAGTATTCATATCATAATCATACAATAGGTAGATAAATACAAACCTTGAATTTAGTTCATCCTCGAACGCAAGAACTAATAATGCATCTTCTTCATATGACAATTACATTTTCGCAAATATTTCTCACCACAAATCTGTTGCTCTGGTATGGATCGTCACGCGAAATTACAGCTGAGAATGTTTCGCGTTGGTTTTGGGAGGCCTTTACACCAGTACGATTATCAGAGAATTATCCATTAGTTGCGTGTTTTCTTCAAAAGAGCGCTTTTCTTCCACAATGACATCGATATTATTGACCACTCGTGTCAATAGTTTTTAAGAACCTCTTCAGCAGAAGATATGAATCCTTTCACATTATTATTATAATTGGCATAGTCAAGAAGTGAATTGGAGGAAAAAATTGATATGGTTCTTCATGAGAGTTAATTATTCTTCAACATAATACTGACTGAGATATATTTAGCTCTGATTGAGAATATTGTGAATACTCTGTGAAATATTGAAAGATGATGTGATATCACAACTTTTTGTTCACAAGTCCAGATATAAACCATAATAGAATCGTAGGATAAAGCAGCCGAATTCAGGCGACTTAGAAACTTGAAAGAGAAACTTGAGATATGAACTCTATTCTTTATTTTCACTAGCTTTGAGCAATTTGTCAAATAAAGTGTGTTGAAAGAGTTTTTGACCGCCAACTTAGTTGCAAAGGAACCCTCGAAGTCTTATTGAGACTTGTATGAGTGAGGAAGAAGTATAGAGTTGTTTTCCATTATATAAATATATCAATAATATCACCTATTACAAAAATGATTTCATGTGAACATATATTTCATATTACGGATACTTTATATTTACCTCTATCAACGTTTGACAAGGCCCCTCAAATTTTCGGAAATGTTTCGGGTACAATCGTATATCGTACAAAAGTAGGAATATAGCTGTTAGGAAAATATACATCGAAATGAGTGGTCCATCCCCACCGTCAGGAGAAACTCTGAACACTTGATATCCGGCCAACATCTGCAAGTAAGCGGGAAAAACCGCGAAAAATTTCCCCATGTTTTCTTTATGGGTTCTTCAAATCGAAAAATTTAAATAGGAGTGTCTTGGCACTGTGATTTTGACATTTTCTCGCTGGTTGACATTTCCTTCATCAAGCACTCGATGTAGTTTCGGTACCTATATAAGGACTATGAAACAACGTATTGAAAATTTTTATGATCGAAGGAAAATATCATAGATCTTATAACGCTAGATCTGGCATCCTGTAGTATTTTTTTGGTATAGAGGGGTCTGCAAGAAAATGGCAAGAAAGTAGGTACTATGATCACGTGGTACAACCATATGGTACAACACATTTGAATGGACAAAAATAAAAACGACCAATCAATGGCTCTTAGCCCCCCCGAACCTACAAAACAAATAACCTGGATACCGGATCTACTGTAAGATAAAAGATCTTTGGAAAATATAATCATTGAAATCATGAAATGATAAATGCGAAGTTAATATAGAGTGGTCAACTGTTTATAACCACAAGTGAGAAAACGAAGAACAACTTGTGAGAACAAGAAGATCGTTCAAGGATCATTATAGTGATAAACCACAAAGTTCAGTTGATTGGAATCTGGAATCAGGTCATCTTATTATTAATATAATCATCGATGAAATATTTACCTGAGCTGTTTGAAAAAACCACAAAAAGAACGAAGTGAAAAAAAAATTACTCAATTTGGTTTTAACTTTCCGATATCTGAAATCAACGAATTCTTTTTTCAATTTAGTTCTTTGTTTCAATGTTCAGAAGAACTTATCTAGTTCGATTTTTATCTATTGGACATTACAATGTGGATTATTTATACGTGAATATGATATTAGAACCAATTCGATCTGTAGTAGTTCTGAACAATCCATCAAATTTCAACAAACACATGACTTAAAAATACACACCAGGACACAATCTACAGAAATTGAGTCACAAACTTTCAATTTTATATAGTTCGGGCTGAATCATGTCAAATATTATTATGATATCAACGTTTCGAATTTTCGTCAATAACTTTGGATTCGTTCTAGACCCTAATATTAAACAACATATTTCAAAAATGTATAATTTTCAAATCAATATTTGCTATCTAGAAAATGTCTTTATTGTACATCACAATATAATTTCATCTCACCACAGTACTAGGTACCTACTAATTGAAGAAATTGTTTCAAATGATATTGCACCCAAATTTCCCAAAAAAAGGTATGTTTCCTTCTGTTTCTTTCCTAATAGGAAGACACGTACAACTTCTGCTTCTTGACCTTGATTTCCCTCTAGATTTTTCTCTTCCTTTCTTATTACTGGGTGTTTTACTCGAAGTTCTTCCTCCTAGAATTCAGAGAACATAATATGAATATCTCAAAAAGCAATGGGAGTACTTAATAGGAGTGCTTCAATCATATTTCTAAATCAATAGAGTATCTGGCCGAAGAGTGTAGATCGATGAATCATTTATTCGCTAATAATTCATTAATTCATTAATATCTTAATTCGTTAATACATTATTTTCACAATTCGTTAAATTCGTTTGTTCGTTCATTCGTTTATTTGTAACTCCGTAATTTCTGATTCGGTAAGTAGTTAATTCGTTGATTATATTATTCGTTTCTATTATTCGTTTATCAAATCAATTATTTTCATGATAATCAAAACATTTTATTATCACACTATTACACCTACCTTCCTCAAACATGGTGATTCAGTTATTCGATATATTTTATTGGAAAAAAATAATATCGACATATGTGAACCATGTGAAGATAAATTAGATGGATATTAGTGGAGAAAACGGTCCTCAAGTTGTTTCTTCCTGGCCTTACATGGCGATCCTACCTTGAAATTGAACAAAACTTATTATCATTTTATTATTCGTTGATTATTCGTTAATTAATCTTGATTCATTCGTAAGTGATTCGTCAATCATTCTTCAATTATTCGATGATTATTCGTTAATTATTCTTGATCTATTCATTATTCATTCGTAAATGATTCGTTAATAATCTTTAATTATTCGTTGATTATTCGTTAATTCTTTTATTCCTTTTTGAAATTAAAAGGCAAATATATGTTATTCACGTTTCCTGATACTCCTCCTCGGCTTCCTTTGTGTGAAACTCTCACAAATGCCATCGATGTCTGTGGTCAATTCTGCGTGGTCGCCTCCTGATCCGAAGCTTCTGAGCTGTTTCTTGGTGAATCTCTTGACTCTGTATATGATATCTTTGAAGAAACATGATGGTCCTTCCCTGGAAATAATATCATTGAATAACATACCTTGAAGATACCTTGAGATTGTGGCATTTCTGGTGAATGCGCCATCGCCGCTCATTTCTTTCAACAGATAATCAACCGAACGCTGATAGTTTGAACGTTTTCAAATCAAATTTTGTTTGATGGTTCACTGAACGTTAATAGTGATTTCGATACATTTTTGTTTTCGATAATTAATATTTCCTAATCGTTATCACTCACTCCTACTCATAATATCACCTCACTCCATTTCGAATTTCACCGTCTTAGAAATTCACAGTCCATAATAAACAACGTTTTGAAAAGTTTATATTTGTCATGAAAAACAGAGAATAATTTATATATCGAGAATGGTCATAGATATGTATACAGGCCGTTTTTCTTATCATATGATAATATTGCGATATTCTAAACTGTACAAGATACAAAGACGTAAAATAGGAAAAAGGTAACTATTGTGGAGAGCAGAGAAAAATCTACAATTCTTTTTTATTTTAGTTTTCCCTGTATAACTCTCGAAAGGGCGGGAGCGTCCCTATTGATTTTTCTGACCAACCCACTTGGAATTCCGAGATAAAATTTGGAATTCTGGGATAAAAGTCGGAATTTCGATATAAAAGTAGGGATTCTGGGATATAAGTCGAAATTTCGGCTCAAAAGTCGAAATTTCGACTTAAAAGTCCGAGATAAAAGTCGGAATTCCGAGATAAAAGTCGAAATTTCGATATAAAAGTCGAAATTTCTAGATAAAAGTCGGAATTCCGAGATAAGAGTCGGAATTCTGGAAAAGTAGAAATTTCGACTAAAAGTCGAAATTCCGAGATAAAAGTCGGAATTCCGAGATGAAAGTCGGAATTCCTAGAGAAAATTCGGATTTCCGAGATAAGAGTCGGAATTCTGGGATAAAAGGCGAATGTCGACTTTAAAGTCGTAATTTTGATAGAAAAGTCGGAATTCTGAGGTAAAAGTCGGAATTCCGAGATAAAACTCGGAATTTCGATATAAAAGTCGGAAATCCTAGATAAAAGTCGTAATTTCGAAATAAAAGTTGTAATTCCGAGATAAAAGTCGGAATTTCGACTTAAAAGTCGGAACGTTTGATTTCCGAGATAAAAGTCGTAATTCCGAGATGAAATTCGGAATTCCGAGATAAAAGTCGGAATTCCGACTTAAAAGTCGGAAAGTCGTAATTCCGAGATAAAAGTCGGAATTTCGACTTAAAAGTCGGAAAGTCGGATTTCCGAGATAAAAGTCGTAATTCCGAGATAAAAGTCGTAATTCCGAGATAAAAGTCGGAATTTCGATATGAAAGTCTGAATTCCGACTTAAAAGTCGGAAAGTCGTAATTCTGAGATAAAAGTCGGAATTCCGAGATAAAAGTCGGAATTTCGACTTAAAAGTCGGAAAGTCTGATTTTCAAGATAAAATTCGGAATTCCAAGATAAAATTCGGAATTCCGAGATAAAAGTCGGAATTTCGATATAAAAGTCGGAATTCCGACTTAAAAGTCGGAAAGTCGTAATTCCGAGATAAAAGTCGGAATTTCGACTTAAAAGTCGAGAAGTCGGATTTCCGAGATAAAAGTCGTAATTCCGAGATAAAAGTCGGAATTCCGAGATAAAAGTCGTAATTTCGATATAAAAGTCGAAATTCCGAGATAAAAGTCGTGATTTCGATATAAAAGTCGGAATTCCGAGATAAATGTCGAAATTCCCTGATAAAAGTCGAAATTTTGACTTAAAAGTCGTAATTCTGAGATAAAAGTCGGAATTCCGAGCTAAAAGTCGGAATTCCGAGATAAAAGTCGGAATTTCGATATAAAAGTCGGAATACCGACTTAAAAGTCGGAAAGTCGTAATTCCGTGATAAAAGTCGGAATTTCGACTTAAAAGTCGGAAAGTCGGATTTCCGAGATAAAAGTCGTAATTCCGAGATGAAAGTCGGAATTCCTAGAGAAAATTCGGATTTCCGAGATAAGAGTCGGAATTCTGGGATAAAAGGCGAATGTCGACTTTAAAGTCGTAATTTTGATAGAAAAGTCGGAATTCTGAGATAAAAGTCGGAATTCCGAGATAAAACTCGGAATTTCGATATAAAAGTCGGAAATCCTAGATAAAAGTCGAAATTTCGAAATAAAAGTCGTAATTCCGAGATAAAAGTCGGAATTTAGACTTAAAAGTCGGAACGTTTGATTTCCGAGATAAAAGTCGTAATTCCGAGGTGAAATTCGGAATTCCGAGATAAAAGTCGGAATTCCGACTTAAAAGTCGGAAAGTCGTAATTCCGAGATAAAAGTCGGAATTTTGACTTAAAAGTCGGAAAGTCGGATTTCCGAGATAAAAGTCGTAATTCCGAGATAAAAGTCGTAATTCCGAGATAAAAGTCGGAATTTCGATATGAAAGTCTGAATTCCGACTTAAAAGTCGGAAAGTCGTAATTCTGAGATAAAAGTCGGAATTCCGAGATAAAAGTCGGAATTTCGACTTAAAAGTCGGAAAGTCTGATTTTCAAGATAAAATTCGGAATTCCAAGATAAAATTCGGAATTCCGAGATAAAAGTCGGAATTTCGATATAAAAGTCGGAATTCCGACTTAAAAGTCGGAAAGTCGTAATTCCGAGATAAAAGTCGGAATTTCGACTTAAAAGTCGAGAAGTCGGATTTCCGAGATAAAAGTCGTAATTCCGAGATAAAAGTCGGAATTCCGAGATAAAAGTCGTAATTTCGATATAAAAGTCGAAATTCCGAGATAAAAGTCGTGATTTCGATATAAAAGTCGGAATTCCGAGATAAATGTCGAAATTCCCTGATAAAAGTCGAAATTTTGACTTAAAAGTCGTAATTCTGAGATAAAAGTCGGAATTCCGAGCTAAAAGTCGGAATTCCGAGATAAAAGTCGGAATTCCGAGATAAAAGTCGGAATTTCGATATAAAAGTCGGAAAGTCGTAATTCCGAGATAAAAGTCGTGATTTCGATATAAAAGTCGGAATTCCGAGATAAATGTCGAAATTCCCTGATAAAAGTCGAAATTTTGACTTAAAAGTCGTAATTCTGAGATAAAAGTCGGAATTCCGAGCTAAAAGTCGGAATTCCGAGATAAAAGTCGGAATTCCGAGATAAAAGTCGGAATTTCGATATAAAAGTCGGAATACCGACTTAAAAGTCGGAAAGTCGTAATTCCGTGATAAAAGTCGGAATTTCGACTTAAAAGTCGGAAAGTCGGATTTCCGAGATAAAAGTCGTAATTCCGAGATAAAAGTCGGAATTCCGAGATAAAAGTCGTAATTTCGATATAAAAGTCGAAATTCCGAGATGAAAGTCGTGATTTCGATATAAAAGTCGGAATTCCGAGATAAATGTCGAAATTCCCTGATAAAAGTCGAAATTTTGACTTAAAAGTCGTAATTCTGAGATAAAAGTCGGAATTCCGAGCTAAAAGTCGGAATTCCGAGATAAAAGTCGGAATTTCGATATAAAAGTCGGAAAGTCGGATTTCCGAGATAAAAGTCGTAATTTCGATATAACAGTCGTAATTTCGATATAAAAGTCGAAATTCCGGGATAAAAGTCGTGATTTCGATATAAAAGTCGGAATTCCGAGATAAAAGTTGTAATTTCGATATAAAAGTCGAAATTCCGAGATAAATAACGAAATTTCCTGATATAAGTCGAAATTTTGACTTAAAAGTCGGAATTCTGAGGTAAAAGTCTGAATTTCGATATAAAATTCGGAATTTCTGAATAAAAGTCAGAATTCCGAGATAAAGGTCGGAATTCTGGGATAAAAGTCGAAATTTCGACTTAAAAAATGGAATTCCGAGTTAAAAGTCGGAATCTTAATTGATCAATGAACAAATATTACGTGGCTCTCCTACGCTTCCCTAAGTATCCAATAGTCGTAGAGAAAATTATAAATTCCACTCGCCTCAAAGCCCTCAAGTCAATCATTCTGGTGGCATGCAGCACTGCAACGAGGAAGGCCACGCTGACTGCGTAGCTCACTACGTATTGAAGAGCCTCGCTCCTGAGGGTGTCGCAAAGATTTTCGCACCTCCATTCGCCGCTGGAGAGCATGTCGTCAATCACTTCGGCCAGTTTGGGGGGCACGTTTATCGCCATCTTCTCCAAGGGGAACCAGAAGTCGATCATGATGCATTCCGTTAAGAAGGTGGCGATGAGGAACTGCGAAGGAAAAAATCAAAGAGTCATGAATTGGACCAAAAATTTAAAGGAGAAATAGCCTATCCCAGCGGTGCTCAACCTGTGGTACATGTACAGGGGTCTGCACGTTTATTTTGAACCCCCCCTCAGCTTTTATGTTTATTGTTCAATTTATTTCTTCCATGATCTATTGTAATATTTCCTGTAGATTTTATATATGTTTATATTCAGACTTTATCCGTATTCTCTCTCGGGTAAGGAAAAATAAAAAAATATTTGTAATAATTTACAAATATTGTGCTTCTGCATGATTTTCCATATTTCTCCAGATGAAAAACCGAGCTCCGTCGGGCCATGTGCTTGATGCACAAATACAGGGAAAAATTCATCAACCCCAATGCAATCAGGTATACACGACTGGAAAACAAACTTCCCACTTAAACTCTCACGAAACAGTATTTGATTTACAGAAGCAAGCAGATTTATAATCATTTACCTAACCAAATAAGAGATATAAGCGACATGAAACGTTTCTGCGAAAGTCAGTAAAAAATCTCCTAGTGGGGAAATGCTTCTACAACCTGGATGAATATTTTGCATACGCATTCTAGTCGCTCTATATTCACTTTTCGTGATATCGTAATTGTGATATATTTTACAAATTATTTACTTTGTTCTTGTCTATGTCCACTTTGAACCCCCCATGTTTTATCTAGATGAAGTGATTTCATTTATAAGTATATATAGGAGCATTTTCTCCTAAGATACTAGAGACCTGTTTTCGTTTTATTATCCTTTGTGAATTGTACATACACGTATTGTAATTATTTGGACTTTGTCGACAAATGCTCCATTCATTAAGACAATAAAGCATATCTATATATATAGTATTCGATTAAGGATGTATACTGAAACAAATTTATGTAAAACCTGATCTTCGGCTATATCTGAGAAACACGTAACCCGATATTGATAAATTATGTGGAAATACTCAAGAAAAACCTGCTCACTAATTATTTATTAATCTTAGTTTTATAAGACGCGATCTTGTCGCACGCGTTATTTAGAGAACGACTATTTTGGTTACAAATTTGTTGTGTTAAGGTATTGTTTACCTTTTCTTTTTGAAATTTTTTCTCTGTAGCTCAATTATTATTCTCCATCTAAGTGAAGAAGTCAAGAATAAATCTTTCTTACCTCTATGAAGAATTGGCTGATGAATCCCAATTGCCTGAGTGATTTTGGATACAAAGTCAGGTCCCACAGTAGCAGGAAGAACGCAAAGAGGAAAATGTAGGTAGATAATAGAGGCCCAGGTCCGGCGTCTTGAGTTTCTCGAAAAATTTGGAAATTTATCGATATGGCCGTGAAACTGGCCAAAACAGCCAAGAATTTCCCCATGGTGTAGTTCTAACGAATTCACAGACGTTCAATTTGAAAATAAACTTGTCATAGTTCAATTTATACTGTGGATGCGATGCCTAATTTTGCATTAATGCAGTATCATTGACGAACATGATAATAGTATAATGTCGGCATGACAGATTCACTCAAAGTAGTTGTCAAATTACGAACGATGAATGTCTGAAAATAGAGGTTTCTGTGTATATACAGAGCATTTTTCATAATAACATGCTAATATTCAAGGAGGTTATTATTGGGCCAATTTTGATAAGGAAAACTCTTAAATGCCACAACTTTTGAACTACCTACATCTCGCTAGACCACTTACTAGAAAAAACAATATTTGTAATTGGCAAGAATAAAAAGATGATCTATACAGTAGAAAATGCCTTTTGATGCATAAAATACGTTTCACAAATATATCTCTGTTTTTGCAAGATAAAACGAAAACTAAAAATTTCCGAATTTTTTCCAATTATTCAAAAACAAAAAATGATCATGAAAATGTACAATTTTGCCCCAATTTGACCGACCTCTTATATCGCTGCATGAACATTTCTTTCAGGTTGAGAAGAATTGAGTAATCAAGATTGAACAAATAATGATATGAATATAAAATAAATTCCTTCGTTTATTGCTTATAAATCAGTATTTGTTCTTGAAAATATGGAAATCAATGATGTGCGGTTAGTATATAAGTAGGTAGGTATGTCATGTGGTGATATTTCAGAATTATCTAGCTCCTATTTTCATGCGAGTGAAACACGAATAATGTAATACGTAAAAATATTTCATCAGCATTTCATGAAAATTAAAAAATTAATAATCAATTCTTGCTTGATACAAATTCAACTTGTTGAAGATCAATCACATCCTGAATGATAATAAGGATGATATAGAGAGCCGACTGGCAAAAGGTCTCCATCAGTAGAGATTCTCAGTAGGCAAACATACAAGGCAACGAAACCACAGATAAGCAAGCGAGTTGGAAAATCAATTCCCACTTCTCATATAAATCTTCTGGATTTTCTATTATACACGCAGCAGAAAAGGGATAATGTGAATCTCTTCGCCCAGAGAAGTCCGTAAAAGAGATTCAACTAAGTATATATACTTTGTAGAACTACTGGAATCATTCTTGCCTTGGTTATTCAAAAATTGAGATCGAATTGTATGAAGCTCAAAAGTTTTCAGTTTTGTCATTATTATTGTTTACCCATCAATAGAGGCAACAGACAAGTAATATATCTGCTATAGAGTATATAAATACGATTTTATTACCTAAACATTGTACATATCAGTGCGAGAAAAGCGGCTTGGAAAGCTTATCTCAGGCAGGCAGGGCTTGGATTCAAAGGTAGAGAGCAAGATATGAAGGATCTGATCTTCCAACAGACGAAGCCGTCAGGAAATTCAGTCTTGAAAATATTGGAAGTAAAGAAGAAATGTATACGAAATTGAAGAGTGGTATAGAGACTTCCGAAGCGATTCAGTGGACTCCAACCTTGTTGCGTTTAGCAATCCGCAACTTAGCAAATCCTTCTGAATCGATTTCGGTCATAGGACATTGAAATATCCTGATGATGGATGAATCGTATATATAGATCCGTATAAAATTTTTGAATTCCAATGAGATTATTCGCGAGGGATCTGATAGATCACAAAAGATCTATTCATCTAGTCTCTTCAATAAATACAACTACAACTCCAGGGCCTTCTTCGACTAACATCATAAACGCAAGTCGTTCATGAATCTCTTGATCATTTCCAGATGAAATGAATCACTTATATTTCGGCGCTCATGGGCTCTTTAGAGGCCTCTCCATCCACCGATACTTGTTGCTTCCTGAAAGCACTCTGTTGTCATGGCAACGGGTCTTTGAGCACGGACACTCTGGAAATAAACCGAAAATAATGCAATCACGCGTCGCCTACTGGTGCTTTATCCCTGGCGAAATAAAAGCTGAAATTAATTGCTGCTAGAAGAGGGCTTTCTGATTTTGATAGCATATTTCCTGTTGATATTGGTAATTTCGTCAATGGGAAAAGTTTTTATTGTAGGTATACGTTCAGTGAAATTGAATTAGATGAACAGAATTAAATACAGGAAGATTCTGTTACAATATGAAATCACTTACGGTTAAACCGAAATACACTTCATTATTAATTGAAATAAAAGGTCCTTAAATGAATTTTAGATCATGAGAATTAATATTTTTATCTTTCAAAAATTGCTGAGGTATGCCATTGCAAAAGGTTTATTGGTATATTATTATTATTATAATATAGAGTGGCTCATTTAATAAAGTATCGTTAATTATACGCTGATAGATATATCCCTGATGTGATAAGATTATATGATAAAATAATATTTATTTCGCAGTCGAAATTCTCAGCGATGGATGTTAAAAGATACAAGCTAAAGAATTCTAAATGAAAATTCCTACAAAAAATATTAGTTTCATTCGAGCTGATATACATCTTTTACAGTTCATATTGATTATGATTCATTGAGTTGTTCGTGTCTTGAAAGTCACGGTCTAACCACTTTCCTTTTTTCTCTGAATCTGTATCGCGTTACTGATGGCCATGACATAACAAATTCTATTCATGTTATAACTCCAAAATACTACACAATATCGACATATTATATTGAAGGAAGAAAATATCAATTTTTGATGCTTTTTCGTTTGACGTTTTGTGCCCACCCACAATATTGTTAATTTCATTCAAAACTATGATAATTGAAAATAAAAAAAATTCAAAATATCAAGGTGCAGATATCAGCATGAAAGTGAAATGTTTCAATTTACTATTTAGAATAATATTGTCCACCAGTCGAGTTTGATGAAAACTGGAGCTGGTCTCGATCATTTTCGATATACACGAATTTCATGCATTTCATCAACATGTCCTCATTCGGCTCATTCAAGTCGTAGTGTTGTGAATATGACATGGTGAAATGAAAGATTCATTCAGATCAAATTGAGTGATTCCCAACTGACGTGAAAAGTCATTGAGGACGAATTTAGTGGTCATTCACATGTGAAAACCGTGTGTTATGTGCTGAAAGCAATTTACCTAATTATGTACTTATTATTCATCTATATTCACACTTTGTGTTCTGGAATTTCCTACCACCTTCTCTTATGATGAAAGTAATTTTTATAACTTGTTTATGAGGGTTTGATTACCTATAAAAAACAGGCACAGCATTCAAGAGTTATTGATTACTTGACATCTAGATTTTTTCGGTTTTCCTAATAAATTACCCAAATAAATAACAGTAGTATATAATATACAGTGAGTCTCCTAGCTATACGTGTCGATAATGAAAAATTAATGAAGGTTGGAAATGATCAAATCTGGCCCCTTCACCAATAATTATTCTTTCTATAGGTTGTTTGACATTCGTTGTTTTGACCTACTTTTTCATTTTCATTTCACAAGGCTACAAGCATTCTCAATCTCATGTAGTTACGTTGACGTCTCCTGATAATAATAATTTCGCTCAAATGATTCAATTTCCAACAACAAATTTCATATCATTCAGTTTTGAGATATGCAAAGCCCCTATAGAATATATAGAAAGTAGTATATATTCTTGGAATCGAGAAAAAAAGCACTTTCGAAAATTGTGATGATATACAGGGGGTTGCATTCAAAATATTGGATATCAGCTGTTGAGGTCGTGAAATCCATTGCCAATCATCCTGTATACTACAAAAATCAAAATTTCTTTTTTTAACGGATGGTGAAATTGTAGATCTCACTTCCCAGAGAGGGTTTCCTTGATATCTCCATGAACTGCAAACTTTCAAGAAAAATTCCAATACCTATTTCCTTTCCCAATATCCTTCTACTGGCTTGCACGATGTTCCTCCACCGACATTATAGGTTTTCCTTTAGTGCAGTCAAGAGTGAAAAAAATTTATCAAATCTGAATAAACATGTTTCTTACACTTAAACATACACAAGTATAATGCAAGGATAAGAACTGACATTGTTCCTCAAGGAAATGGACTGAAAAGGACATATGATATAGGAATTAAATTTAATTTCTTGTCCATAGAATTCCGGAACACAAGAACTCGCTGAAACATTTTTTACTGAAACTTTCACATATTTCTACATCATTTCTTGCTCTTGGTATACATACCTACTATCTGGAAGTTGGTTGGTTTCCTACCCCTCTATATCAGATAATTTTTCTTTTCAGAGAAGAGAGGACTTCGGGCATAAGAGTAGAAGGTCCAATTTTTAACACGTTTCACGTTTATTACTAATCAAGGATCTATCACAATATTGAACATAAAATTATAAGTGAAGAGGTCAATATCAGTTGATAAATTATTATTTCTAAATATTTGTTTACAGGAATGTCGTCTATTGTCTTCGAAGATTAATATGGGAGCTCTTCACTGGGTAATTAACACCTAATTTGATAATTCCAATGCAGTGATCTCACATATTTAACTTGTCTATGAACTCCATGATCCTGAAGATTATTATTTCAACACAAAAGTGTTTATTTTTCACTTGAATATTATTTGTTTATTTTACTTTAGATACGGTTGCTATAAATACACACATAATGCCCTAGGGCATTGAAAGTACGCCAATGACACGGTGTCACCTATGGCAGTACTTTCATTTTCAAACTTCTATTGATTATAGTATATTACACAACGAGTGTGGAAAGTGACATATTTCACACGAGTAGTCGTTTAGCACGAGCCGCGTAGCGGTGAGTGCGGAAACGTTACGAGTGAAGGAAATGCACTTTCCAACAAGTTTTGTACACTATTTTTCCTACGACTGCGAATACTTTCGCGGGAGGTCTTGTCAAAAATGTAACTTGAGCAGTCTCTAGAATTTCAGGTGGTTTTGATTCAATATCAAGTACTGTTTATTTCCATATTCAAGATGATATTTGAATACTTCTCCGACAATTACTCATTATGTGAATTATTGATTGATTGAGTTAGTTTAGTTTGGACACATTTTATTGATATTGACACCAGCGTACATAAACAACCTTGACACCATTCACCTGCTAGCGCCAGTAATCACGCAACCAGGAATACAGAACCATAGAAGTATGTAGTTCGAAAGCGCGTACGAGTTACGAGTTAGTGCGTAGTTGACTCTTTGCAAACATCTGTGATACCAAAGAATCTTCTCGTTGGTGATACTGAGATATCGAACTGATGCAAGCAACAAGCCGCGCATAAAACTGTAGCCGTACTCTTTTGAATGATCTAACCCTCTGTCATCAACATCGAAATAGTTCCAGCAAAGAGTATAGTTTCCAGTTTCAATGTGAATTCAGAGGTTTTGTATCAGACATATTGAAATTAATAGATGAAGAATTCTCGGTATAATTCGAAACGAGACAGAAATTTTAATAGATAATATGAATTTGATTCGAGGACGCTTATATTGACAGTGAGTACCTTCACAATATACCTAATTATTTCTATTAATTCAGGCGACCGTTGTGATATTTTTCATATCAACACTACACCTTTTCCAGTTGTATTTCAGAAACCATCAAGTTTATTTCAGAAAGCGTCAAATGTATTTCAGAATTGCGAGTTTAATTTCAGAAAACATCAATTGTATTTCAGAATAGTCAGTTCAATATCAGAAAGCGTCAAATGTATTTCAGAATAGTCAATTGATTTTCAGAATTCGTATCATCTGTATATATACAATACAAATACAATATATCATATATTCTGAAATTCAGTTGACGTTTCTGAAATACAATTGACGCTTTCTGAAATTAAACTCACAATTCTGAAATACAATTGATGCTATCTGAAATCGAACTCGCTATTCTGAAATACATTTGACGCTTTCTGAAATTCGACTCACTATTCTGAAATATAATTGATACATTCTGAAATACAAGTGACTATTCTGAAATTAACTTGACGCTTTCTGAAATACAACTGGAAAAGGTGTAGTGCTTTTTTTCTTTCAAATAAACAATACCATGGTGATATGAGCTACTTTCTGAACAGTGTGATTATTGACGTTTTCATACGTGGTCGTAGGAAAAATACTTTATAATCCTTGTCGTATACGAGTCTGAATATCTCCGGCAATAAATTATTCGCAGCTTTGACTGCATTTTCCATGATTATCTTGGGTAAATTCGTAGCCATTATTTCTATAAGACTACAAGCACAATAACGCAGCAATGACATTCACTAAATACAATGATGACAGACAGCAATATTCAACAAACGTCAAATTATCAACAAATGCCATGCCTACTATAAGAAGAAAAATGGAAAGAAAATGCTAGGAGTAATGTACCAGTTTTCAAATAGAATTTTCATTGTAATGAAATATTTTTTTCGTGAAAAACAAAATCTTGCGTGAACCACGAGCTTTACTAGATCCTAACGCCCGATGGCACACTCCAAGATCATCCAAGCCAAGAGTAGCCGGAAGATGTCGATGGACGGGAAATCCCCGCGTTCTGGGACGCTGAAAACCCAGCAGCGGCAGCCTCCTGCTGGACCATTGATCGATATCGGAGGAGACTTGAAAGCCTGTCGGATGGAGTTGCCCCACTATGATCGCGGCCGTGATTTAAAGGTGGCTCGCCGATTCTCGACTGCTGTTTCGCGGTCTTCCCAGAGGAAGCGAGTTGAGAGCGTCGAAAGAGTGGTAGATTGGTGAAAGAGATCGAGTGACTGGGAAAGTGTCCCGTACGAGGTAATGAGCAGTGTGAAAATTTCGAAATTTTTGTGCGAGCGGTGCAAACGTTCTGCTGAGCAAAGGCAAACGAGTATTTTGGGAGTTGAAGTTGCGAGGAATAGTAGAATAGAGTTCGATTGTTATCATCGATATCAGTGAACGGAGTTGTCTAGATTCAATGATATTTTTTGATAGTGCGAGAGATAGAAAGAAACGCTATATCTCATATTCTAAATGTCCAGCTCAGATCAGAACTCGAAAACTCATAATCCGTAGAATTTTGATGGTTTGTGCTTCTATTTTTGCTATAAGAGATTAGATTTGAATCCTTCAAATTCCAAAACAGCTACCTGAAGAACCATAATATGAACAATTCGAACATATGTTATTCATAAATATGTTGAACAATCAAAAAATCCCAAATCAAATACTTACCTATAATTCGAGAGTTTGTTTTCATTCGTCTTTGATTTATTTCAACAGAGTATTAAAGTCATTCACAAGAGTGTCAGACAAGTTTGTCTGAGAAATATAGGTCAAAGTTTAAAAAAAAACTTTACATTAGATTCAAAAAGATATGAAACATTCGAATTTATAGAATCTAGTTTCAAAAACAGTCGAAAAAACGGATTGAAATATGTGTTATTTCTCTTCTGAACGGTAAGATATCTAAAGTAATAGAGGGTGTTCTGGTGATCATACCCACCATGGACAACTGGGTAAAACGGTAATAAGAGATTCTATGTACAACCACGATACGAAAGCGTGACTACTGATTTTTCAGAAACATAAACCATTCAGAGAAATTGTTCTACCCATAGAGCCATCATAACATGATCACAATATTCACCGAGATATTCACCATATTATTCATATCAATTTAGCATAAAAATTGAATTCGCATATTATCAATAATAACAATTAACTGTATTGCCTTCGAATGGTAGCGTTCTGCTTATATACATTTGGGGAACATCGTTATAGAATAATGCCTTCAGATGTACCAAAATAAATTTTAATTCTTCTGGAGTACCTACCTATAAATTTGTGATATTTCTTGTGTGTTCTATTTTTCATTACCTCCATTTTCGTTCTCGACCATATACATAATAAATTGAAAGTTCACAAAGTTTACTAGTCAATGTCGAGGTCGAAAATATGAAAAAACAGTCTTTAATGGTTTCTGTCTTCAAAAATTTGCATGCAAATTATTGTGATTCTTTTGAATATTATTATACAGATAGGTCCTAAGTAAGTAGGTACCTACATCAGATTCTACGTAATTACAAATTTATTAGTGGAATCCTGAAATATTCTAATTTTATTACATTTTCGACATTAACCGAAAAAACAAGTCTTGGAATAGTTATATGCACCAAGAAACATCAAATCGTAAGAATATGATGAAAATTGAGTTCAGCTAATGCAATTTCAATTTCTGCAATTTCGATTGAAATTATTTGAAATTTGCATTTGGCTTGCAAATGACCAATGAAAAAATCCATTATCATTTTCACAACTTGATGGATTATTTTTTAATGAATATATTTTGTTAAAAGGCTTTCTGGAACTTTAGGAAAATGAACGGTTAGTATAACATATTATGTTGCATGTTTGTTCGGTTTAATTTTTTTTATTTAATGAGTACCTTAACCAGTTTGTCATGAAATCGTTTTTCTCCAATTTTAGCACAATTTGACAGCTCAATTATTATTATCATCAATAATTATCGTGATTTTCTTCATTTCGAAAATGATTGCAGTATTTTTCCTGGTCCATTAATAATTATATATCTAATTAAAAACGACCGGAATGATAATTATTATACTCCGATGAGTCATTGATAATCTCATCAGCAGATTTAGAAATAGATTGAGTGAGAAATTGTGGTATTGTGATAACTTGAACGATGAGAATGATAAAATCAAGCTCACATAAAAATAACTCATTGAAATCACTGTTTGTGTGTAGTCTTCTCGTTTCAGGGAATAAGCCACAATGCAAGATTCTTCATGCATATAATTCATATATTTTATTCACTTATCAATTAATATCAATAAGGAATTGTTTAAATCACAACCAAACCGATCTATTATCACACTAGACTGTACATTCCGGGTCAGAGTGTATCAATCATATTTTCTACATCACTTTTGGTTATCCTGATTATACTAATATATCAATATTTTATCAATGTTGATTATTCACGATAGCAGCGACAAATAGTCCAAGGTTCAGAATTTTCGTCATAGCATCAGGCGGAGCCAGATTTACAAAAAAAGGTATCATTCTGATACCTTCATCAAAACTAATTTCAACCAAGAGGTTCTAATTGAACTAATTACAATCAAAATCTACGAGGTTGAACCTTGTCACAACTTCGATTTTATAGTTGGCTACCACAATCTAATAAAACGGATTTTTTTTCATCGTCACTTGAATGAGCTGTTTTGAATAAAACACCTGTTGGAATTTACCATTTCGAGACCTTAAAATTTCCATTTACAGATTTATGTTATTGATAACTTTTTTCGGTAATTTTGCACTTATCATGCGATCTATATTTTGATGAAAATTTTTGTTGGTACTTACGTATTTTGACCTGAAAAACACGAATTTTTTAATATTATCGTGAACATATCTCTAGTTTTCGAGATAATCGATGAGGAAGTTCGAAATTTCAACTTCTTTGTATGGCAACTTTTATGCAAGTATTTATTGTATCTTCTTAGATCCCAGGACATTAACCATGGTTAATTACGATTTTTGTGTAAGAAAAACATCATAAATATGTAGTTTTTCCGTATTTTTTCTATTATTTCTTCAACTAGGCTACATAAACATCGGCCATTTTGAAAATCTCAGTGCGAGTCTTGAGCGAATAAAGGTGGATTCATAGCTGCCTTATAGCAACACGAGCCAGTGATATGTGTTCTCTCTCTTCAATACATGTCAAAAAGAAAGATGGATATCTGTAAAAGAAGGTGAAATTTCGAACTTTGGCATAGATTATCTCGAAAACTAGAGATATGTTCACGATAATATTATGAAATACATGTTTTTCAGGTCAAAATACGTAAGTACCAACAAAAATTTTCATCAAAATATAGATCGCATGATAAATGCAAAATTACCATTTTTTTCCATTTTCATGACTCCTATAATATATTGTCTCCCAGAATTAGTTACATCATTTCAGTAACACCCTGTATTCATCGGAGGAATCACCTTACTAGAAAGAATTGAATTCTGATGATTCTCTTCATTATTTTGATATCCAGGGTATTCATCATAAGCAGATAGCACCTTCTTGAGCTGAATAGGTCATTGATTTTCAATAGAATCTGTTCATATTCTGAGACAACCGACGTAATCTGATTGAATTTCGCTTGCAGAAATGGAGGCAAATCAGTTTAGGGAATTCGGAAAGGAGATGATAGACTATGTTGCTCAATATCTGGAGAATATACGAGACAGGTGAGAGATTTGCATGGTTACTAAGAATCAGAAAGACATTATTCTCGAACTAACAATTTAATTCATTATTGCATTATTTTTGAATGTTCTTTTTGAGCAGAAACAACTGTATCAAGGTTGATGACTATCCTTAACCCAAACATGTTAATGGGCTTATTAGATTGTGAACTGTTTCATGATATGCCTGAGAGTATAGTGAAAGTTCTTGTTTATCAACCTTGACCCAATCAGGTGATATATCAAACTGTTGTCATAATTATCAATTCACATCAAAGAGGTATTTCTTTTTAATTAAATACAATCGATATACATAGGTGTGATACTGGTGTCTATTGCTATATATGTTTTATAAAAAGTATAAGAAATAAAAAGGTTGATAATGGTAATGTCTGGCTTTGAATAATAATGCTTCAATGATTGATATATTATATATCATGATCCACAATTATGCAATATTCATATTAGAATCCGGAGTTGTTCAATGTTCTTTATAGATTATTGAAGTTATTATCAATTAATATTAATAATTATAATGTTCTCTAGTATGTAATCCAGAAATCTCAAATTTGCTTCCATTTCCAGGAAAAATATACGTTACATATAATTTACTTCTTTTGAATAGTGAGGATGAACTCCTATTGTCTATGAAGAAATGAGAATTTGATGATGAGAATAGGGTTAAGTTATCAGGTGAGAACTGAGAACTGACGAATATCGGGGATATGTTTATATATATAAATATTCATTTTGAATGTTAACTGAAGACATCATTGTTGAGTAAACAGGCTGCTTCTTTGAATTTCCTCTTCAATCGGTGTTCTCCTTTGTGAATGACCTCGGATTCGACTATATTTTGATGTTGGTAGGTCCATCAGATGATTCAGACGTGTTCTCCTATTCTTGATTTGCTATTTGCTAGTTTTTCTTCGATGGGTGTATTTCTTGTGTTTGCCAATTATGGTGATCAGTGATTTCTTGATTTTACCGATCATGGTATTCCACATATCACTGTTTTAATTTGGTGGTTAGGTTTTTCTCAAATAAATACGCATCTTAAATAGCTAGACTCTGATTTCATTCGGATCTGGATACAATTGTTTTCATGCTTTCTGATGATTGATGTAGGGAAATAATTTTGTTGGAGTTTTACGTGCCAACTTCTGTACCGCTGTTGAAGATCTCTCCTGATGTGGTCCATGTGAATATGATAAGATAATCTTCTTGTGTGTCTTCGATTATCTCCAAGATCCCCACAAAATAATCTTTCTTCTATAAGGATGGAGTCGAGGATGGAGTTCTTCCTCATAGCTGCGGCATTATTGGAAGTGAATATATTGCAAATTTATAATTGGCTGAATTTATGAAGCTGATAATCGGTTTAGAGAATATTCGATAACCCAAACACTTGGTGTCCAGTCAATGATGAACTCTTCTTGACATTGTGTAATCTTGTTCTTTGTTCTTCTGCTCATCATTTTGTTCATCAAAATATAGTGGCGTTTTCTTTATCTACTGAGAACGAATCAAGATATTGTCATCTTCTTTTGTTAACTTTCTGTAGGTAAGCTACAAGCAATCTACATAAAATAACACCATTGAGATTCTACTCACAAACAAACGAGAAGTCACTGTTTTTTTTTTCAGCTGGAGACGATATGAATTAATTTCTTTGAATTGTGTCTCATCTCTCTCCATAATTCTTTATTCTTATTTCATGAGACAATGGAATACTTCCATCCAAACTAATAATTTTTTTGGTAATTCTTCCGTTAGGTGGCGATGTCTTATTTTTTTCAAAATTTATGGCTTTACTTACGTATTTTGGCCTTCTGATCACGAATCTGAAACCCAAATTGTGCGGAAATCAATACTTCGAGATATTTCCAAAATAAAACCTTCATCATCCTTCTTTTGCTATTGTTTAACGGTTCAACTGCTCATCACTGGCTTGTCTGTTGTACACGAAACCGTTGATTGATGTATACATCAATCAACGACGAAACTCGGTGTAAGTGCTCCCGGAAAATAGATACCATATTCATTATAATTCAGTTATAAGAAAAACAAAACGAGATTGCTAAAATTTGATATTACCTTAAATATTTATGTAGTTTTTTTAAATAACGGCCATGATAGCTTTCAACAGAGACAACACTGGCAAGGGAATTCTTATTCAATATATATCTGTCCTTCTTTTCGACACGAAGTAGAGATAGATAGAAATACTGAATGCTCCACGAGAAAATTTGTGCTGAGGTTTGTCACCAATGTCACCTTTTGTCATGGAAGATGTTAATATGAGCTTTGATAGTAATTTTGAAATAAATGGTTAAATTGTTAAATAGAATGCCGTTTCTCATGAACTATTACTTTATAGTTGAAAAGGAAGGTATATAGTTCATCAAACAACAACTAAAAAAGGATGATAAAGGTTGAATCACTGAATAAGTGTTGCTCAATAATAGGGTATTATAATGACTTTATTTCGCGAATATCTCGAAAAGTATTGGTTTCCGCATAATTTGGTTTTCAGATTCGTGATCAGAAGGCCAAAATACGTAAGTTAAGCCAAACATTTTGAAAAAATAAGACATCGCCACCTAACGGAAGAATTACCTTTTTTTTTATTCAGGTCATCCAAGACTCTACATATCATATCGTGAAAGTAATAACAATACTGACTACGACAAAAAATACCAGTTTTCCTGAAAATATATATATTTCACCTTGACGTCAACAAGTTTGTTTGCTCTAAAATCTAAATGATGTAGCTATTAGTTGCAGCTTCATATATTTTTTCCTGCACCATTAGTCTGAAAACATGTTTCTGTTCCGTCTGAGTGCCTTGAGTGCATTTCTCTGAGGCTGTAGTTAGAGGATTCTCTTCATCGTACGTCTTCTTCAAAATATCTTCTATGATGTCACAACAAACTCTAGAGACGTATTGACGTGTGTTGTAATCCGGGTATGGATGGTCAATTAAATTTCGATTCATTATTTTCGAAAGTAAACTTAGATTTTGGGTGGGAAGCGCTCAAAAGTTTGTGGAGATCGACAATATGTTTGACAAATTGTGTCAAAAATTACGTCAGGGAATAACAAGGTGAAATATTTTAGAGCTAGCTGACGCATGTGCCTGACTAGATACTCAAATAATTTATAACGTGTTTGGAAGATCTTGATTATACTGCAGTTGTTTTCCTAAGTTGAAAGTAGGGATTACAAAAATTCATATCCTCTAATTTCTAGACGAGTGTTACCAGCTGTGGAACCAGGATATCTGAGACCATTGATACCAGAGACTGCTCCAGTAAAACCAGACAAATGGGAAGATATCATGAAGGACATCGAAAGAGTCATAATGCCTGGGGTGAGTTCACTCATCTTCACCAGTTACCATTATATTTCGGAATACCTATGTCCAAGATAATGTTGTCTATTACGAAGTCGAAGTATAAATTTGCCGACTTCGTTTTTATTTTTTCCTGACGTTATAAGAGATATTATATAAAAACAAAAGACACCTTCCCATTGTCACTTTTTGAGCTTTACGAAACAGCGTGGAAAGATTTTCCGTACGACGTTTCGTTTCGGAGAAACCATCATCCGAGATCCCCATGCTATAGACATTCTTATCTTGGACACAGGGTATATTTTCTTGTCAAATAAATAGACTCATCAGATCAACCAAGAAAATTTACAGTTCGAGATCAAGGGATTGTTATATTGACAACAAAAATAAAAAATAAATTTCTTCTTTTCTATAACATTCAATCCAATTGACATCAACAGTAGTAATATGGATTTATTTGAAATGTTCGTAAAATGTCACAAACTTTCTTCAACTTACCTACCCAAATCTTAACCTAACCCAAACAGATACTTCAGGCTATAGACTATATAGGCACAACAGAGGGCTTCCTATAGGAAGCCCTATAGGGAAGATAGTATGCCCTTTCAGTCGGAATTATCGTCGAGGTGCCGAATTGTGAAAGTCCTAAATTTTCTCATTTTCGTGTTTCAGGAAGGGGAAAAGTGAAAAGAATAATACCAACATAAAAAATCTTCGACAGATCTTCATTTTATCCAACGAAATAATCAACATATATTTTTTTGAACTGGTTAATAAATTCCATTTCTCATTTCTTATTAACGCCACATATGAATATTACCAATACGTATTACTAAACCACAGATTTTACAACATTTTACACCAATTCATTTTTTCAATGTTGTTTTACAGGTGACGCATTGGCATTCACCCAGATTTCACGCTTATTATCCTACAGCGAATTCCTATCCTGCAATAGTTGCTGACATACTGAGTGGTGCAATCGCTTGCATTGGTTTCACTTGGGTAAGTTATCTCCAAGTTTGCAATGATTTTGTCGATAGAATCTACTCCGCTGATATTCTGATAAGGTAGATACGTATGGAATCGTTTCCATCGATTTAAAATATGGTACTGAACTAGTGACTATCAATTTTTGATTGAGTACCGAGGAATCCGACTCCTTCCAGAATGTTCACAACGATCTACTGACTTAGATGTCCATAAATGAAAATTCGATGTCTATATTCTTATTAACATTATAACTTTTTTATTCATGGCCGATTTGACTATTTTTGAAATGTTTCTTTACAAATAATTGATCAATGATACAATATGGATACAATTCAACATTGTAGTGGACGTTTTTTCCAGTACCTACGTTGAAAATGTACTACGTTGAATCAGGCGATAAATAAAACTTTGAAACATAACTTTTATTGAAAGGAAACAGCCAAAAACTCTGAGTGAAGTGGTAGTGTTAAATAGAGGAAAATAAATCAATATCATTCCCACGTTATTTAGAATAATCTAAATTACAAGTGGTAGAATACGAGCAGAAAACAACTACATTCCTGGCATTTACCACGCAGAATATTGAATTATATCCACTCGTAGTATATGCATCAATTCAAATAAATGAATAAAAATGCAAATATTTCTTCGAAGTTCGAACATGCGTTTATGCTCCCAACGAGGTCTGAATCGATGGAAACATTCCTAAATAAATCTCCCATATTAAAGATATGAGAGTGGCTGGGATGCTCGGATATTTAGGAATGTTTCTTTCTTCGCCGCTTGGTGTCGCCGTCTTCATACACTGCTTGGGGATCGGCTCACTGCTATCAAATATGCGTGGATGCTTCCATCTATTCAGACCTCACCTCGTGTGGAGATCAGGATCTCAGGATCTCCATTGGGTTGACTTCCCTGTACTGATGAGGGCCAATAAGACCGAAACCGGTCTACAGGTAGTCAGGCGTGTCTGTCTCGTTGGGAGCATAAACGCATGTTCGAAGAAAGAAATATTTGCATTTTTATTCATTCATATGAATTGATGCACAGACTTCGAGTGGATATAATTCAATATTTTGCGTGGTATTTGGCAGGAATGTAGTTGTTTTCTGCTCGTATTCTACCTCTTGTAATTTAGATTATTCTAAATAACTTGGGAATGATATTGATTTATTTTCCTCTATATAAGTATTATTGATGACTCTCTAGACCGATTTGAACATCATAAGATGGTACTGAACTTCAGTCGAACCAGTGTTTTTAATATCTTGGTTATTTGTATGATTTCACTAACAACTCAACTTTATCTATTAACGTATAAATGCCATTGTGGGTAATAACAATCACAACACATATAAAAACATCTGAAACGTTAGGATTTCTGATGACAGATTGTCAAAATTATTTTGTTTCTGTGTTGTGATAATAGTTAATAATTACACTTGCAAGATCCCACCTTGAATGTGCGAGTACTGTTTGGTCCCCTTTCTCTTTCTGCTCAGTCCTCAAAAACACATTGACTAGAAGAATTAATACGAAGATATTACAGGTTTAACTGAATCATCTCACCCTTGAATCCATGAGTCCTTACCTTTCTGACCCAGATAGGTAACGACTTGGAAATTACCCCGATATTCTCGAGATGACGCTTCAGTTGATCCTTTATCATTCTGGAAGAGGAAATGATCCTTTCTAACACAGAAGATACGTCCTTTATGAACGCTGCTCCATTGTTATCGCGTCTTTTGTTTTGATCCCACCAATCGCTCTGATGTGGACAGATATATCATCGTTCAATATTCAGAGGTATAGGGACAATCCATCCATTCATGAATAATTGTCGGTTGGTATTGTTGTATTTTAGTGATATATGAATTAACAGATCATTGTCGGAGAAGGAAACAATTACTGATTTTGAATGAAAAAAAAACATTTTCTGTGATACTTATTTCATAACTTTACTCAGGTTTATCCTTCGATGGTACATATATCTGATCGTTGAAATGAACCGTTACTGAAAAATGCTTTATTTTTCAGTAAAAGATAATATCAAGTACCTAATAATCATCGTATTTGCTAACTACACCTATTATCCTCTCAATTTAACAGTCAAATGTATCGTGTTAAATAAATAAGTATAGGACCATTATCCAATGATCATCATATGAATATAATCATATATAATGGATAGTGATATATGAGATTATTTAATGCTACCAGTACTTCCACTATAGTATCTATATAAATTATTGAACAATACAACACATTTTATGGTCGTCAAAACTTCACCTGAATTTTCTTTAGATTTCCTTCGAAACAGATTCAATAAGTTACGTAAAAAACGTTTTGAATCCATCGAGGTGATGAAAAAGTAGGTAACAATTTGAGTTTATAGGTTCTAAATAATATTTTCGATCAAGACATATTGGTTTTCTCGGAACTGATTCGACCATACCTACCTTGAAATTTTATTTCCATCAGAATCATCATCGCAAATATAATATTTTATATGCACGTTTGAAGTCACAACGTTTGAAGTGCATGTTACTTTTCACAACTAATGATGTAAACATTAATTGAAATGCAAAATATGCTCGAAATATCCAACAAAGAAATAACAATTTTTTCATCAAACTAACTCACGAATAGTAATTTTTATTATACTTCTTTGAAATCACTTTATTTTCATCTATATTAGTAATATTGTAAGGTGTGCCGAAATTCCCGATAAGATCCTAGAGCAAGTGGCACAAGCGACCGCGAATTTATTACCATTAAAATCCAGGTCAAGATATGAACACGAATATCAAATTTTTACAGAATGGCGAAATCTGAACAAAATCAAGACTGATGTAAGTGACGACATTCTTCTAGTTGATTTTGTCGAAAAAGCTAAATCTATGAAATCTTCCACGTTATGGAGTCGATTCTCAATGCTATAAAGAGTTGTTTGGATTGCTTTCCTGAGGCGTTAAGTTGCAGGATATATTTCAAAAAAGTCCAAAGTGTCAACGAAATATAATAAAAAATATCGTTCATTACACGTCCAGAAATGATTTTTCCGTGCTTGCATGACTTTCACACGCGCACGGAAAAATCCCTATTTCCAGACTAGTAATGAAATATACTATTACGTAACAAGTTTCGAAAGTAGATAATATACGGGATTAGCAGGGACTTCACAGAAATCGCGGAAAAAGTTAATGAATATTTTGACAACCATTCAGCTGAATTGTTGTGTAGAGATTCATAAGATGCAATACTTATATATACAAGGTATCCAATTAAAAAAATCTCATTATGAGCCGATATCGTGGAAATAGTACAGCCTATACAGAATGGCCAAAATAAGATTGAACTAGACAGATAGAGATAGCAAAAGCTAAATGGTTCATTTAGTTTTTCTTCTTCATGATTCCGGATGTAAAATCAATTTACTGGAATACACCAACATTCTTCTGGAACACCTTGTACAGTGCTTTCATTTTAATTTGCCGTATTCTTAAAGGGCTGTAAAATAAGTATTTTTTGTGCTGAAAGGTCGACTAAAGAAATATATTGTAGTGTTTTCTTGCGTTTTATGCTGTACGGTCAAAATTTTATTCTCAAATGTCAAAATCATTGACACGACAACTTTACACTTCATATATCATTAAATATTATAGAACATCAAGATACCGCGTTCATTATTATGTTTCCGAGAACTCTCATGGTTTCTATAAAGTTATTCATTATTTATTATTTTATTTATCAAGATACCCTCGTTTATTACTTTGTTTCCAAGAATTGTCATAGTTTTAACGTTATTTATTATTTTATTTATCAAGATACCCTCGTTTATTATTTGGTTTTCAAGAATTGTCATAGTTTTAACGTTTATTCAATATTTTATTTATCAAGATACCCGCGTTTATTTTTTTTTCCAGAATTGTCATAGTTTTTACGGTTATCTATTAGATACTTATTTGCGTCAAAGTAATGAAAAGAAAGGGCGAGTGCGGCATATTTTTGTAAACAAATATATATATATATATATATTTTAAATATACATATACAGTGTCACACATAAAGTTCGCGACATATGGAAGTTTTTTTATTAACAGATATAAAGAAAATTTGACTTCACAGTTAGTTTGTGCTTGAAAAATGAGTGAAATACAGCATCTTTAATTCATTCATGTACTACTCTAAACCTGTCAAATTTGATTTTTGCAGGCGAAAAAATTTGCTCAGTTTCCAATTTGATACATTTGTTTCAAATTTGGACTCTCTACTGTCACTTCGACTATACAAAGTGAAAATTTTATTTCGATCAGTACAATCACGAAATTTTATATCATGTCTAGTACAAATCGCTAGAACGAAAGTCTTTTGAATAGTTATGAAACTGTAGGACATTGTTTAGTTTACAGAAAAGTATGATATTTCGGTTTTGTTTGTAACTGAATTATTGGTCAGAAAAATAATCAAACTGGATGAAAATCAATTAAAAAAAGAAATACGAGTGTAAAAATAAATATGAAGAGAAATTCGTTTATTCGATTACTGACATATTAACGTCCATACATTGAAAATCCACATCAGTTCAACAATGAAATGAAAAAACTAGATGCTTTTTGCAACAAAAAAGACGAATTTCTGGAGATGCATTTTTTTATTTTCTGGTAACAGGCCAAGATATGATAATCATCAAAATCATGAAATATTAATCATGTTTCGTTCGAATCGATAGAGCGAAAGATTCGAAAAATTAAAAAAAATTGAAAAAAGTCGAAGTGACAGTAGAGAGTCCAAATTTGGAACAAATGTATCAAATTGGAAAGTGAGCAACTTTTTTATCTGGCATTTTTCGAAATCTCAAAAAAAACTGATTTTTTGAGGATTTTCTAAAAAAATGTCAAATTTGACAGGTTTAGAGTAGCACATGAAAAAAGGAAAGACGCTGTATTTCACTCATTTTTCAAGCACAAACTAACTGCGAAGTCAAATTTTCTTAATATCTGTCAATAAAAAAAACTTCCATATGTCGCGAACTTTATGATGTGTGACACTGTATAAGTACTATTCGAGAAAGAAGTGAGTTGGGTCAATAATTTTGACATTTTGACAATTTATAAAATGTTTGATGGAAAGCATGAATCTTTTTAAATATCTTACAGCCTTTTGAAGGTGTGACAATTAAAAGGAAATCACACTATTCGCGATAGAAAATAACACGTAGCACTATCTCATGGTAACAACTCGAACTTTTCGAAGTGGTATAGTTTTTGTTTTGTTTTCATATTTTTGATGTTTGTGTCATTGTGACATAGGTGTCTTGTCACCAAAAAATAACTGAAACGATAAAAACGATAAGATTTCACATGTATTTCACAAAAACATCTCTCGAAAAACTACTGGAAGTACACCTTCCACATCAGAAGCGAACATAAACAGAACAGAGGTTAAGTTTTTCTGTGGGTTATCCTCCAGAGAGTTCAGTGGTTATCCCACTTCGAGTGGTTCACGAGTCACCGCTAGGTAGCGTATCGCTTAGCATCTATCGCGAATATTCTGATCCATAATATGCGAAATAAAATAAGCAAGGACAAAAACGGCAAGTGACACAACACCGACATTCGTCTGTTTTTCTGCGTCAGATCGCCAGTCCGGCTTGCACCGAACTCGAAGTCGTGATGATGGACTGGCTGGGGAAAATGCTGGGTCTGCCGGAACCCTTCCTGGCTTGCTCGGGGGGAAAGGGCGGCGGTGTCATCCAGGGCACCGCTAGCGAAGCCACTTTGGTGGCCCTTTTGGGGGCGAAGGCGCGTGCCATCCAGAAGGCCAAGAGGGATCATCCGGAGATGAGCGATGCCGATATAGTCGGGAAATTGGTCGGGTACACTTCTAGTGAGTATCTATACAGTGTGTACCAGCCAAATGGAATAAATTCATTAATAAATAAACGGTGGCGTTTTAGGAAAAACCCTCGGACACGTCGATTTGTATCTTTAGTTGCGCTTTTTTTTTCAAAGAAAACTTTTTATACAGGGTGTGTCATGCCACAGTGGCCAATATCATCTTTCTTTTAAATGCAACACCCTGTATTTTATTTCATCTATCATACTTGGGGTATAGCGCGAAAGATTACAGAGATATAGGGTGTGAAAAATTGAGATTTTTCAACTTTAGGAATTTTTTGTGTCGAAACTATCCATTCTTGCTCAAAACGGCTTACATGTCCCTATATCAACTTTCCATTAACTATCGATTGATATCTAATTGAAACAAATACAGGTGGTTCATAATTTTGAGATTTGCATCACCTTCTATTTGTTTCTATTAAATGTCAGTAGATAGTAAATGAAAAGTTAAGATAGGGACATGTAAGCCGTTTTGAGCAGAAATGATTAGTTTCGACACAAAAAATTCCTAAAGTTGAAAAATCTCGATTTTTCAGACCCTATATCTCTATAATATTTCGCGCTATACCCCAAGTACGATAGATCGATAGCTCTTCATGAAGAATCTAAAAATGAAATAAAATACAGGGTGTTGCATTTAAAATAAGAAAGTTGATATTGGCCACTGTGGCATGACACACCCTGTATAAAAAGTTTTTTTGAAGAAGAAGAAAAAAAAAAAAAAAAAAAAAAGCGCAACCAAAGATACAAATCGACGTTTCCGAGCGTTTTTCCTAAAACGCCACCGTTTATTTATTAACGAATTTATTCCATTTGGCTGGTACACACTGTATACATCGCGTCCTTTATCCATTTCAAGACGATTTTTTTCACAAAAATACTATCAACAACTTCATATTTTTTTTTCGAGTTATAAAGGCATATGTTTTTTCAAAGTGTTTTTGTAATTGAGAAAATATGATATCACAGGAAATTCGATTTTTTTTCTGTGACAAATGTAAATGTGTAACAAGAATGTGTCTATTGGGATTTATGTAACCCAATAGAGAAGTCTAGTGGGACATCTGTAACCGAATTGACAAGTTCAGCTAGCTTTGAGAGAGAAAAAATATGTCCGCCCTATAGTGCTGTCTTTGTCGTCAAGATTGCAACTTTAAATAATAAAAATGCTATGATTGGGACTTAAAAAGAAGAAGACCCATATAACCTGTATATAATTGGTTTGTTTTTATTGTAGTATTTCTGTTATTTCGATTATTTCGAATATGTCGTGAGCATTGCAAGCTTACAATTCCAAACACATACAGTGTCACACATACAGTTCGCGTCATATGGAAGTTTTTTTTTATTAATAGATACAAAGGAAATTTGACTTCGCAGTTAGTTTGTGCTCGAAGAATGATTAAAATACAGCATCTTTCCTTTTTTCATGTGCTTATCTACACCTGTCAAATTTGACATTTTTTCGAAAATTCTAAAAAATAGTTTTTTTTTTTTTAATTTCGGGAGAAAAAAGTTGCTCAGTTTCCAATTTTATACGGTTTTTCCAAATTTGGACTCTCTACTGTCACTTCGACTTTTTTCCATTATTTTTAATTTTTCGAATCTTTCGCTCTATCGATTCGAACGAAACATGATGCAAATTTCATAATTTTGATGAATATGAGACTTCAATATCATATCTTGCCCAGAAAATACCCACATTGGCCTGTTACCAGAAAATAAAAAAATCCATCTCCAGAAATTCGCCTTCGTTGATGCAAAGTTCATCTAGTTTTTTCATTTCATTGTTAAACTGATGTGGATTTTCAATATATGGACGTTATATGTCAGTAATCGAATAAACGAATTTCTCTTCATTCTTATTACACTCGTATTTCTTTTTTTAAGTGATTTTTATCCAGTTTGATTATTTTTCTGACAAATAATTCAGTTGCAAACAAACCCGAAATATAAAAAAAGAAAAAGGGAAGATGATGTATTTCACTCATTTTTCAAGCACAAACTAACTGCGAAGTCAAATTTTCTTTATATCCATTAATAAAAAAAACTTCCATATGTCGCGAACTTTATGTGTGAAACTGTATAATTGTGATATTAATCTTCTTCTCTTTTTTTTTTACGTCCCAATCATGACATTTTCATCATTTTAAGTTGCAATCTTGATGACAAAGACAACACTAGGGCACACAACAGACATATTCTTTCTCTCTCAACGCTGGCTGAACTTGTCAATTTCTACAGTCTCATGAGTTATTACTGATGCATTTTTCATACTGTCGAAAGGTATTTCCGTTGTTTTTTGTTATATAAGAGGCAAACAATATGCACAAAGACTATGACTAAATGTCCGCACGCACGCGTTGCCAAGCTCAAATATCAAAATAATATGCTCCGATAGGACTGAAAATTCATATTAAATGGGGCAGACATAGACATAAGCAAGCCACTAGACACTAAACATGAATATGTGATGTTTTTTGAGAAGGTGAAAATAGCATCTAGATTCTAGTGTTTTTTGAATTTTGGAATACAAACTGAACATTTGTGAATAGGTGAAAACCCTGTGTTATAGAAGCATTCGTCTGTTTTCAGGTCAAAGTCATTCCTCAGTTGAAAGAGCCGGTCTACTCGGCGGTATCCAGCTAAGATCTCTTCAACCAGACGACTCCAACAAATTGAATGGTGAAATACTGGAGAAAGCTGTGCAAGAGGACATAGAGGCTGGCCTCATTCCATTCTATGTAGGTATCCAGAAACATCAGACTCCTCTCAGGAGTCAGTGATAACATCATAATTTCTTTCGAATAAAAACGAATCGAAGACTTCGAAAAATGTCCGATAATAATATCATGAGTACTGGAGGAAGCTGTAAGTATGTATTTTTCATCGATTACCAAACAACCACACAAACAACCAGTTGAAAACAATGTTCAAAATCATTATCTTCAAAATTTATACAATGGCATCAGATCAGTGTCATGAAATCGCTGCCTCTATATAATTATTATCATGTTTTTCAATATTTTCTGAAGCGATTAAACACTAATAATTCAATAATCACACAGGCTGTATGTACGTTGGGTACAACTTCCTCATGCACATTCGATAACCTTGAAGATATGGGACCAGTCTGCAATAAATACGATATCTGGCTTCACATCGATGCAGCTTATGCGGGATCAGCATTTATTTGTCCAGAATATCGGTGAGTAAATATTGTTGAGAGATCTTTATAGTTCAATAACTGATAAAAGGATGACGTCGCTGGAGACATCAAGTTCATCGGAAATATAGTTTCATTTGAATCTGTCCTTATTATCTGATTTGCATTTGTATCAAAGGCTATTCGAAGTAAACAATATTAGTAGATATATCTTCTGACGACATCCAAACTAGAAAAATCACTAGCAAGTGCAAAGTCTCGTTTTGATTTTACTGGTAGTGGATCATAAGTCATTGGAACTCAAAACAATCGACAGCTGAACAGAGAAGAATCTAGTCAACTTCGGAACAATACTTTGTTGCCAAAAATGAAAAAAAAAAGAATGCAAACAAGCAAAAAAAGAATGACGGCTAAATCAAAATCTTCATCAGCTGATAATTATAGTAATTTACGTAACAAGTCCGGAAAATACTGTTTTTTTTTTGGTGAGTCTGCGAGTCCAAAAAAACTGTATTCGGGCGTGTTGCGTACACAATTTTTTTCGGCAACCGTGTAGAATAACAAATCAAAGAAACACATTTCTTTCAAAAATTGAAATGTTAGCTAATTTTATGTCAGATAGCTGTCAGTCGTTATTTTGCTGCTATGGTAATGATCAACTGCATTTATCAAAACCATACTACCAAGATTTTCATATTTACAATGACAACAACGATGTGATTCTTCCCGGCCTAGTCCGGGAAGTACGTACTTCCCGGACGAGGCCGGAAAAATGCCACTTTCTCAAAAAAAAAATCGTCTGGAAAGTACGTACTTTCCGGACGGTTGCCGAAAAAAATAATTTTATCCTTCAGATGACAACTAAACTACGCAACACTAATTATGTCGCACCCCGAAATTTTGCTCTTGTTGAAATTTCGTTTAACTTTTTTCTGCTTTGAACAATTTGAATTCTGTTCACACTGTTCGCTAGCTCAGTCCTTCAGTTATAATCTCGTACTTCTTCGATACATGAAGTTATCTCAATAAAATTGCTACAGGATATTTTTTGAAACTGTGCAAAATTTAGAAATTTTCTAAAGGATCCCAAATGAACAACAAAAAGTTGTTTTCAACTTTAACAGCAGAGGTATGAGGATGATCTCATTACCTTGAGCCATCTCCAGAATCTCTTTCATTTACAGAGTGATGTCAAGAAATTAACTTTTTGGATTTGCAGTCTAACTTTTTTCCTCTTCAACCGATTTTCAAAATCTCAGGCTCACTTAGAAATGTCATTTCAGATATTTATGAGTTCCAAGGTCTTGATTCGATTGGATTATTCCTCTCACCACATGGAATCTCTTATTGTTTTTGGGATATTTCATTGAACTTATTGCTTGTTTTCTTCTTATTTTGAACATTCGATGATTTGTACGAGATACCAGTTGATCACCTTCTTGAGATGGTTGCATTGATACAACCATTATAACATAATTATGGCGCGCCTTCTAGTAGGCCATGCATCAGGGCGTCATTGGAGATGCCGCAGCTTCTCAGCAAAAGCTGCATCTAATCGACAACCACCGATTCCCCAGGTACTTGATGAAGGGCATAGAAAGAGCCGACTCCTTCAACTTCAACCCCCACAAGTGGCTGCTGATCAACTTCGATTGCTCCGCCATGTGGCTGAAGGACCCCTCCTGGCTGGTGAACGCCTTCAACGTGGATCCGCTCTACCTCAAGCACGAGCAGCAGGGTTCTGCTCCAGACTACCGGCACTGGCAGATCCCGCTGGGCAGGCGGTTCAGGGCGCTCAAGATATGGTTCGTGCCTCATAAAAACTAAGTTACTAGAGTAGACAAGAATTCATATCCTTGAGTACAAGCATAGCGATTGAGAACCACCATTCAGAACTATTATAGTTGCGCCAGCGTGTTACGAAGAATTCCATATAACAGTCCGATGAATAACGAAGCCTAGCAATATCTGAGAAGAATGATGCGACTAGGGTTCGATACCCGTCAAATCTTTTTTTTTTCAGTCAAAAGCCCCAAATATCTCTGACCGGCCCAGTATTTGAAGAGCAATTTTTTTCAATCAAATTCTCCTCCCTAAAAATAATGATCTAGTTATAGGTTAGGTTAGTTTAGTACGTTCAGGTCAGGTAAGTCTCATTGGATAAAAATAGCGCGATAGCACGATTAAATTTTTTTTTATCAAATTTTCCTTAAAATTTACTGATAGTACGTTTGGTCAATTTTGTATCATGATCCGCCTTTATCGATTGGAATCTAGCACCAAAAAGAAATAATTTATAATAATGACGGTGATTCTGTCCTGAAAGCCTGAAACCTGAAAATCGGAGCTATTTTATAGCAATTTCCATTGGAAAAATCAGTGAGCACACAGTGTGTTACCTTTCTATTTTTATTACATTTATGGAAGAGAAACATGATTATACTGAGTGCATGAAAACTCTTTTGAAAATAACGAAGTTGTTACCCATTTCTTACATCAATCAATCAATCAATCAATCAATTCATTTATTGTTTAAGCAAAACATACAGTTTCATAAACAAGGAATTCGGCTATTAAGTGAAGTAAGTATTATAATATAAGATAGAAACAGAGAGAGAGAAAAAAGTCTGAACCAAATCAGATAACATAAGCAGCTATAAAAATAAGAAAAAAAAACATTAACCATATCTCTAGTTAAGTATAAATATTCCACCACCTACACATGTATTTTACCAGTTATATTTATATAATTTCTCTATAAATATGCAACAGACCAAATAACATCGATGTAATAAAAAAAATGAAAAAGAGACCCGTTACGAATTAACATACAGACCAAAAATATATAAAAGAAAGAGAACCCAGTGCCTAATGAAAATTACCTACTCATTAATAATGAATGATCTGATTTTCAAAATATTCCAGATATGTGTGGCTATTGATTTTGCTTCAGTGGGCGTAATATTATTGAGCGTGCCAAACAAATTGTTAATATTCTCCAAGCAGGGAACGTTACGGGGTCGCATTGAGGTATATATAGGACAATCAAATAAAATATTATGGATAGTTTCAAACTCATTCTTGTTACAAACTGAGCAGATTTCTCTCGGGTTGATGCGGTAAAGTGATCCACGATAAGTAAATTTTATCGCTAAACTGTTACATAATCGGAGCTGGGCAATGGTTCTAGTAACTTGGATGGGTACCTTCATAAGGAGATAGTTTTGGGCTTGTTCAGATAGTGTAAGTGACTGGCTGAGTGAGAGGAAGGTTGAGCGAGAAAACAAGGACCTATCTTCTTCTTTGAGTCTGTTCAGATACCTGGAGAGCAACATTGACCTCCTCTGTTTGAGAATATGTGATGTGGCTTCTGCTAATGGCATGTGAAAGTCAGCAAATTCAAGTTCTTTACTGACTTGCATAGACCAGTTATATCTTTGATCTGTGGTATAAAGTTCTAGTTGTCTTTCAAAACAGATTCTTGGGAGTCGGGTCTCACCCATTTCAAGGATTTTAATCAACCAATTCAAAGTGAGTTTGAATATGGTGTATGAAACCTTGACTCTACCAACCTCAAGTCTAACAACATAGTCTGGTGAGTTCACGGGTAAGCATAGCATTTTCTTAAAGAATGCCAGTTGAACCCGTTCCAGGATTTCGTAATATCGCAAACCCCAAACCGGTATACAATTGGTTAACACACTCAGAACAAGGGAATCTTATAATTTTTCTCGGGAACGCCAGCAGTTCATTTTGGTTTTGGCCATTATAGGAAATACAGCACCTACGGCCTGCTTACCTTTATCAGCTGATACAGATGCCATATTTGAAAAGAGGGATGAAGAGGAGAATGTTACTCCCAGGTAAATGAAACTGTTAACTACCTCAATGCGGTCATTCTTATAAGTGAATCTCAGATCCTTGGAGCGATATTCATTTCCTTCATCTGGTATTACTTTCTGGAGGTTCAGAACGAACCCTACAACTATTGCATTTGAAGTTTTTTCTTCTCCAGTGATGAAGAAACTGTTTAAATATAAGGAATTATCATGAACCCACTCACTATCATAATTGATATTGTTGATGAACAAATGTTTCGCGTTGTCCATTAAATTGTTATTGCCTATGTTCTTGAGCTATTTCGTCTCTGCGCTATTTTGTCCCTGCCCTATTTTTTCTATGTGCTATTTTGTCTGCGCTATTTAGTCTCTGCGGTATTTTGTGTCTGCGCTATTTTGCCCCTGCGCTATTTTGTCTCGGCGCTATTTTGTTTATGTGATATTTTCTCTGCGCTATTTTGTGTCTGCGCTATTTTGCCCCTGCGCTATTTTGTCTCGGCGCTATTTTGTTTATGTGATATTTTCTCTGCGCTATTTTGTGTCTGCGCTATTTTGCCCCTGCGCTATTTTGTCTCGGCGCTATTTTGTTTATGTGATATTTTCTCTGCGCTATTTTGTGTCTGCGCTATTTCGTCTCTGCGCAATTTTCTCATCGCGCTATTTTGTTTATGTGATATTTTCTCTGCGCTATTTTGTGTCTGCGCTATTTCGTATATGCACTATTTTCTCCTCGCGCTATTCGGTAATTGCGCTATTTTGTCCCTACGCTATTTTGTCTGCGCTATTTTGTGTCTACGTTATTTTCTCCTCGCGCTATTCTGTCATTGCGGTATTTTGTCTCTGCGCTATTTTGTCTCTGTGCTATTTTGTCTCTGCCCTATTTTGTCTCTGCGCTATTTCGTTTCTGCGCTATTTTCTCATCGCGCTATTTTGTTTATGTGATATTTTGTCTGCGCTATTTTGTCTCTGCGCTATTTTGTCTCTGTGCTATTTTGTCTCTGCGCTATTTTCTCATCGCGCTATTTTGTTTATGTGATATTTTCTCTGCGCTATTTTGTGTCTGCGCTATTTCGTATATGCACTATTTTCTCCTCGCGCTATTCGGTAATTGCGCTATTTTGTCCCTACGCTATTTTGTCTGCGCTATTTTGTGTCTACGTTATTTTCTCCTCGCGCTATTCTGTCATTGCGGTATTTTGTCTCTGCGCTATTTTGTCTCTGTGCTATTTTGTCTCTGCCCTATTTTGTCTCTGCGCTATTTCGTTTCTGCGCTATTTTCTCATCGCGCTATTTTGTTTATGTGATATTTTGTCTGCGCTATTTTGTCTCTGCGCTATTTTGTCTCTGTGCTATTTTGTCTCTGCGCTATTTTCTCATCGCGCTATTTTGTTTATGTGATATTTTCTCTGCGCTATTTTGTGTCTGCGCTATTTCGTATATGCACTATTTTCTCCTCGCGCTATTCGGTAATTGCGCTATTTTGTCCCTACGCTATTTTGTCTGCGCTATTTTGTGTCTACGTTATTTTCTCCTCGCGCTATTCTGTCATTGCGGTATTTTGTCTCTGCGCTATTTTGTCTCTGTGCTATTTTGTCTCTGCCCTATTTTGTCTCTGCGCTATTTCGTTTCTGCGCTATTTTCTCATCGCGCTATTTTGTTTATGTGATATTTTGTCTGCGCTATTTTGTCTCTGCGCTATTTTGTCTCTGTGCTATTTTGTCTCTGCGCTATTTTCTCATCGCGCTATTTTGTTTATGTGATATTTTCTCTGCGCTATTTTGTGTCTGCGCTATTTCGTATATGCACTATTTTCTCCTCGCGCTATTCGGTAATTGCGCTATTTTGTCCCTACGCTATTTTGTCTGCGCTATTTTGTGTCTACGTTATTTTCTCCTCGCGCTATTCTGTCATTGCGGTATTTTGTCTCTGCGCTATTTTGTCTCTGTGCTATTTTGTCTCTGCCCTATTTTGTCTCTGCGCTATTTCGTTTCTGCGCTATTTTCTCATCGCGCTATTTTGTTTATGTGATATTTTGTCTGCGCTATTTTGTCTCTGCGCTATTTTGTCTCTGTGCTATTTTGTCTCTGCGCTATTTTCTCATCGCGCTATTTTGTTTATGTGATATTTTCTCTGCGCTATTTTGTGTCTGCGCTATTTCGTATATGCACTATTTTCTCCTCGCGCTATTCGGTAATTGCGCTATTTTGTCCCTACGCTATTTTGTCTGCGCTATTTTGTGTCTACGTTATTTTCTCCTCGCGCTATTCTGTCATTGCGGTATTTTGTCTCTGCGCTATTTTGTCTCTGTGCTATTTTGTCTCTGCCCTATTTTGTCTCTGCGCTATTTCGTTTCTGCGCTATTTTCTCATCGCGCTATTTTGTTTATGTGATATTTTGTCTGCGCTATTTTGTCTCTGCGCTATTTTGTCTCTGTGCTATTTTGTCTCTGCGCTATTTTCTCATCGCGCTATTTTGTTTATGTGATATTTTCTCTGCGCTATTTTGTGTCTGCGCTATTTCATATATGCACTATTTTCTCCTCGCGATATTCTGTCTTTGCGCTATTTTGTCTCTGCGCTATTTTGTCTGCGCTATTTTGTCTCTGCGCTATTTTGTGTCTGCGCTATTTCGTATATGCACTATTTTCTCCTCGCGCTATTCGGTAATTGCGCTATTTTGTCCCTGCGCTATTTTGTCTGCGCTATTTTGTGTCTACGTTATTTTCTCCTCGCGCTATTCTGTCATTGCGGTATTTTGTCTCTGCGCTATTTTGTCTCTGTGCTATTTTGTCTCTGCCCTATTTTGTCTCTGCGCTATTTCGTTTCTGCGCTATTTTCTCATCGCGCTATTTTGTTTATGTGATATTTTCTCTGCGCTATTTTGTGTCTGCGCTATTTCATATATGCACTATTTTCTCCTCGCGCTATTCTGTCATTGCGCTATTTTGTCTCTGCGCTATTTTGTCTGCGCTATTTTGTCTCTGCGCTATTTTGTGTCTGCGCTATTTCGTATATGCACTATTTTCTCCTCGCGCTATTCGGTAATTGCGCTATTTTGTCCCTGCGCTATTTTGTCTGCGCTATTTTGTGTCTACGTTATTTTCTCCTCGCGCTATTCTGTCATTGCGGTATTTTGTCTCTGCGCTATTTTGTCTCTGTGCTATTTTGTCTCTGCCCTATTTTGTCTCTGCGCTATTTCGTTTCTGCGCTATTTTCTCATCGCGCTATTTTGTTTATGTGATATTTTCTCTGCGATATTTTGTGTCTGCTCTATTTCATATATGCACTATTTTCTCCTCGCGCTATTCTGTCATTGCGCTATTTTGTCTCTGCGCTATTTTGTCTGCGCTATTTTGTCTCTGCCCTATTTTGTCTCTGTGCTATTTTGTCTCTGCGCCATTTCGTACCATTGCCCAGTATTGTGCGATATTCATCTAGTCTCCCATATGTTCGAAGGTTCGTGCTCAGACTGTACGGGGTGGAAAACCTGCAGGCCCACATCCGCAAGCAGATCTCGATGGCGCACCACTTCGAAGCCTTGGTCAGGGCTGACGACAGGTTCGAGGTGACTCAAGAGGTCACCATGGGTCTGGTGTGCTTCCGGCTGAGGGGCTCCAACGAGACCAACGAGCAGCTGCTCAAGAGGCTCAACGGGAGAGGCGTCATCCACCTGGTGCCCTCCAAGATCGGGGAGACTTATTTTCTGCGGTTGGCGATATGCTCCAAGCAGACCGAGACGGCCGACATCGAGGTGTCTTGGAAGGAGGTCAAGGAGACTGCCGATGAGATTTTGGCGAAGAAGTAGGGTGGTTGTGTGGGGGTTGATGTTGTGGAGTAGATGATGGGAAGTTGGGTTGCTGCTGGAGTTTCGCATTAGGCTGGATTGAATCGGGTGCCGGACTCTCAAGTTTGGGTATCGATTCGTAGTATTTATTTTGAAGGGTGTGCATGAAGATGGGACGAATGTCTTGCTACTTAGATGAACAGAACTAATCTGGAACTTCTCTTCTTCAAGTCTTGATTGCGAACCTCTAGCTGCTACAATTTGAAACTTTGATGTTATAAACAGCGTTATCCCAAGTTTGTGAGTTTGTGACTATCTTCTTAATAATTTATTATAGATATTCTCATTTCGCTTCTGGATTTGTCCGTTTTCCGTCGAAAAATATTTTTTGCATGCTCTGAAAGCTGATGAGAAATGGTTCAATGATGATCAACTCATTGAAAAAACAAAACTGTTTTAGTCCAGGTATTAGTAATTATCACTAGAAATTTGATTTTGCAACTTACAAGTTTACATTACAGTTGTAGAAATTCAAATTTTTTTTATTTCAAACAGTATTTTGATATATTCAAATACGTACCAAATCAAATTGCGTATGTCATTGAATGTCTCCATTCCATTATTCCATTGGGCATTGCCTTAGATCATAGGGTATTGCATTCATTCAACTTTCAGAACATGTCAAAAATTCGGAGAATATTATTATATATACAGGGTTACATATTCGGAGCTCTCTTCTGGAAACTACAGAAAACCGCGAAAAATGAACTTATACGTAGTTGTATGGTTGAATTGTGCTGTACTGTATATTGTGTATAATCAATCTTTGAGTGTACATCACATATTGTGGTATTCAATGAGTACGCAAGAAATGGAAAAAATATTGATTTGTGATGAAGAAAATAATTTCATAATCATGTATTAGAGTTTACGAGCCATCCGAATGGGAATCAGTCAGTTGCACGAAATTCAATCCTTAATGAATTCTATGAAATGTAAGGAATAATTGATAATGTTCAATGGTTTTGCCAATCATTATATCACCGAGGTCATTCTAAAGAATAAACGAAGTTTTCAAATCAATCCGATAATCCACTTATTATTATACTTATTTTCCGAAATATATAAATTTTGATATTGAAATGCGTTTTTTGAAGAAACTGGATATCACTCAGTATATTTGTTGAAGCTAAGTAGGTTTCAAGACAAGCCTACGTTGACGACAATTTTTATTATTTTTTTAAATCATCAACGCAAATATTTTTTCCATTTGTTACGTGAGTAACCTAACCCTTTACAGAAAGTACGAGAGTTAGCGATGCATCTGATATATAAACAGCAATTCTAAAGCTCAATTTATAAACTCCGCTGCCGTAGCTACAGTTGACGTTGCCGTTCCAAAATGTATTGAGGAGATATCCGACGGCAATTGCGTCATCTGCGGAATTCATAAACAGATGTTTATTTTTAGCATATTCCATCTACGAACAGTAACTGCAACGTCAACTGTAGCTACGGCAGCGGAGTTTATAAATCGAGCTTAATCACCGTCAACTGAATGTTTGTGGATGCTAAAATCGACAGATCATTTGTCAAAGAGACTGCGATGATCAGTATATTTATGATACTGACTGATCGTCTAACCTGCAATATAAATACAGCTGACTGTTTTATCTATTATCTTTTATTGATTCATTTTATTTTATTCATACACCATCAAACAACCGGAGCCAATTACGGGATGGAAACAATTTTACAGTTCATAAAATACAACAAAAAAATACCAACTCAGATGAACAATCAAAGTTATGGGAGGTGGGCATAACTGTATAAAAACAGAGAAAAAAATTGAACAAAGGTAAAAAAAGGTGTTTATAGATATTCAAACTACCAGAAGATTGGGGAATTCATGTAATTCATGTATTATTTGAAAATCTAAAATATCAGCAGAATAAATTTCATCAAAACTGTTTGATATGGTGATTATTATATTTTTCAGGTGACACTCATTCAATTTATTATTCGGTGATGAATTCCTTCCAATACTGTACTGCTACCTCTCGTATTGATATATTTAATTTCGCCCTAAACTAAGAAATAATCGACCAACAAAGACAATGGAAATGACGATGATGAACCCTAGACTAGTCTAAATTATTTATTGTAAATATACCATGGCATGAAAAACGTGTGTCGAATACATGACAAAAAAATGTACTAAGATTATTTCTCATCCCGCTCAGCCTCATAAATAATACTCATTCAATCGATTAATTGGTCAAAAATTCCTCGTAAAACTGTACTGATAAATTCCTAAGAATAAATATATTGTAAGGAGTAAGTAGTGTATATCCAAAAGATCTGTGCTAACTTCGTAGCACTTGAAAAACTGTGGAATTTTCGCACTTGTTTCGGGTTTTTCACCATATATCCTAAAATATCTGTTTTTTCATAAAATATGATATTTGCATTTCCGAAGAAGATTGAATTTACTAAGATTTCAAGTAGAGTAGAGTAGCTACCAAGATACAGTTTTCCAAAAATTTACGGTTAATTTCACCAAAAAAGTGACATTCTAAGATTTGGTCCAATTTTTTTTCGAAATCAGGGAGAATACATATTTTACGGGTAGAGTCATAGCAAAAATGTTGTACCGAATATAATTAGCTTCGATTTGAGCACAGAACGATGTCTGTGGGCCTGATAGTTTTCTCACAATGCACAAAAATAAAAAAACAATATTTAAAAAAATCAAAACTAGTCGTTCATTCGCGATTTTAGCGATTTTTAGTCTATCTACTATTCAACGGGCCTATAAAGACAACAGAAATGATGACAATATATCCTAGACTATTTGTTAAAGCTATTTGTGTATTTAGAGCACTCGAAAAAGTTAGTTTTCGCTCGAAATACACGATATTTCATCTACAAACACAGTTTCTAGACAATAAAACTCGATACTTCATTCAATTAACTCACATTTTATAATTCTTTAATATTATATTGAAATTCAATCCAATATGTCATCATCTAATCCAACAGAAAAGAATGGAAAATGACTCAAAAATTAAAAAGAATTGCCCTGCTCAAGGATTGAACCCGGCCTGGCGGCTTGAGAAGTCGCGCTTTGAACCCGTTGGCTATTGAGGCTACTTGAAAACTTATTCACAGTAATGATACGTATGAACCAAAAATATATGGTCAAACTTATTTTTGCTTTATATTCAACGGACTGGTGTTTTTTTGAGAAATACGACAAGTTTAGGATACTCACTTTGATATCTATACATTCAAGCATTTCATGGCACCATGTCAAGACTCTATCGTAGCATAATTCACACTTTTCCTCAATTTCTCTGGTAGGAGTTCAAATTAACAATGTTCGAACTTTGTGCAACATCAGGAGATGTGTTAGATAATTCACTGTCACTATTATTTTCCATCTTGCAACAGAATGATGAGTTCGTTTTCAACAATGTTCGATGCGAGCGCAAATTGACATTCCTCGGAAAACGTCAATTTTGTGTTGAGAATTGAAAGTGTCAAAGGCTAGTAGAAATAGTTATTAAAATTACAAGGGAGGCAAGTGATCCTTACCAGCCAAGGACATAGTTTGCGCCCGAGCGATAGCGAGTGCTTTCAAAATAGTCCGAGACTAGTCAAGAATACTGCCTCCTGAGTTTTGTATTACATTTTTTCTGCTCCTGCTCCCTCAAATTAAAATAAAATGTTTTTTTCGGCAACCGTCCGGAAAGTACGTACTTTCCAGACGATTTTTTTTTTGAGAAAGTGGCATTTTTCCGGCCTAGTCCGGGAAGTACGTACTTCCCGGACTAGGCCGGGAAGAATCACATATCACATCGTTGTTGTCATTGTAAATATAAAAATCTTGGTAGTATGGTTTTGATAAATGCAGTTGATCATTACCATAGCAGCAAAATAACGACTGACAGCTATCTGACATAAAATTAGCTAACATTCAAAAATTATCAGATGAAAACAATCAATGTGAAACGGAAACTTTACCTTCTTGTTCTGACTTCAACAAAAGGCACTTAAATATACCAAGCATTTCAAACAAATTGAATCCATTCAATATCAACAATTGTTCTAATTTTAATATAAATATTAATATAAATAAGAATTGAAATGTTCGAAATTTTGTTCTAACAAAGAAATGTGTTTCTTTGATTTGTTATTCTACACGGTTGCCAAAAAAATTGTGTACGCAACACGCCCGAAAACAGTTTTTTTGGACTCGCAGACTTCCAGGACTCGCTACGCTCGTCCTAGAATTTTGTCCACTCATCCAAAAAAACAGTATTTTCCGGACTTGTTACGTAAATTACTATTAAATTATGTGAAACGGTACAATCGGTGTTACAAAGACTTCAAGGCTTGGTGCAGTATCATTGCAACTGATGGAAGAGTCACCGATAATTCGATGCTAAATTTTAGGGAGGTAAAACGCACTTACCTCCCTCAAATCAGTATCAAAATGAAGTACTTATCGAGTAAGGAGTAGAAAAAAATTATTTATTGTAAAACGCGTGTCCAATACATGACGAAAAATAAAATGAACTTATTCGAATACACCCTTCAAGCGCAATCCCTTGGCGGCGGCCCGCCGTACTTCCTCGTCAGCTGCAGCACCCTCTCGGCCTCCCTTATTCCGCTCAGCCTCGCCCCGTGCACTGTGGAGTAGTGCCCCGGGCAGGTTGCCTCCCCTGCGAACAGCAGGATGGGCGGCACCGGCTCGCAGGCGCCCGGCACTGGGCAGCTAAGGTCGCACTGATGCCCCACGGTGGACGAGAGGTTCATGTGGCTGTAGGAGCCGCAGAAGTAGGGGTCGGAGCCCCACTTGGAGCGGAACACCGTCGAGGGGTAGGGCAGGGTGGCGTCGCCGGTGAACTGCCGCAGCACCTGGGTGCATGGGGGGGTCACAGATATAAAGATATAGATACTTTATTGTCCAACTGTCCAATAATGAATTCTCATTGATAAAGTTCTATAAAACAAACAAAAAAATATATGTATGAGTCAAAATTGAAATAATTATTTCGTTTTGTCCAATTGAAAATCAAACGCAGTTTGAAGTCTGCCAGTCATTCGAATACATCGTCACTCGCTGTCAAAAAGTATAAGGAACCTGTTCAAAATTGAAAAACTAAAATGCGAGGCAAGTGAAAGTATTGGCATATCGAAAAATCACTTACTACTCGCTTATTATATAACCACTGAAGAACATGGGTAAATTTTTGCAATAGGGTCATAAACCTCTAAAGCTTTAGCAGAATCGATTGTCGTTTTCCGATACCTTAATAAACTACTACCCATATGGCATCAAAATTAAATCGGAATATTCTTTTATATGCTCGAGAAAATCGAAATCAAAAATAATTATTTGACAGCACCATATTTCTGCTGACTTCACCTGGTAGATCGGGATGGTATCGTGAAAATATAGAAAACAATATGGAAGAAGAATTTTTTGACATAAGTGATGGCAGATAAAGTCAGATGACAATATGCCAATTTTTAATTCAAATTTTTTCGATTACAAAACTAATTCAAAATATTCAAAAAGGCACATCAATTGATTGTTTATCATCATCTATATAACGCAAGTCAGGTATTTTTTATGAGGTTATAATATTTCTATAGGATTTTCAATATCACCTGTGCAAAGACGATTGAACAGACGAGTGAAAGACACTATAAAATACAGACATAAAAATTAAGAATTAATTCAATTAATAACTTTATTATTTGGGAAAAGTAGGTAAGTGTAGTGGTGCATCTGATGATACATTTAATAAACAACACAAGTTGATAATATAATTACATATTCACAATATAATGTAAAGAAGAAATCTCGATATAAACACACATCATAGATATAGATTATGTACTAAGAATAACTGAGGATTTGGGAAAATGCATTTATTATTTACAGAAGTGCTTTTTTAATAAAAATATTCATATTCATGACAAAGATTTGGTTTATTAGCTTATACCTATTACAAAAATACTTTGTGCTCACACTTCAGGTTCTCAATGATGTTCATGTACGAAAATTCAAGGAATAAGGATAAGAATTTTAACTTAGATCAAAATTATCTTCACGACAGCAATTACTTGCAGATGTAGCTGGTGATATGTGTTGTCCTACTGCAAAACACCAAGTTTGTCTCTAGGAACAAATATGTCATTCGAGAATCCACATTCGTGTTGCTACATATGAAGCACAAGTCTTTGAATGCCTGAATTTTCTGAAAATAGTGTTCAGTGAAGAGTATAATTAACACTGGACAATGAAATAAAACTCAATAGCAACTTACCTTGATATATTTCCGCAAGAAGAATTAAAATCGCCCAGTAATTTGTTACCGCCATCTGTCAAAGATGACAGAGATTGTCAATTCTTCTTCCACTGCGATCAATGAAACAGAACCTAAACCCATATATATACAGGGTCGCTGATATGTATGGAAACGGTCGATTATCTCTTAAAGTAAGATAGCTAGCGAAAAATGTTACGATACCAAAGTTCAAGGGTTTTTCAAAATATATCACACTAAATAAAAAGTAAGTATACAGGATTAGTCGAGAAGTCTTGGAGAAATAAAGTTGCTTTTTATTTATCGGAACACCCTATTCTGCTAGAAATTCTGAAAAAAATTGATATAGCACATCATTTCCTAAATTCAACCGTTTTATAGACATCATATTTTGAAAATAACTCAATAAATTATCAATATCAAGTGTTTTAGTCTATTAACTTCATAGCCAATCAAATTACCTTTGAAAATTTCCAGCTCCATAACAACGCCGCTTCGTTCTTTTGTCCAACAGTGATGAACTTGACAACACATGTAAAAAATACATTTAGTGTAAATAATTTTCGCGCAAAAATTGCACGTTCAACTGATACTGAGCGTATTGAAATTTTAATTATCATAGGATACAGTGGTAGAAGACGAAGTTGTGAATTGAAGTATGGAAAAATATATAGGGTGTTCCATTAAAGAAAAAGCAACTTTATTTCTCCAAGACTTCTTAACTAATCCTGTATACTTAATTTTTATTTAGTGTGATATAGATTTCAAAAAACCCTAGAACTTTTGTATCTCAACATTTTTCGCTAGCTATCTTACTTTAAGAGATATTCGACCGTTTCCATACATATCAGCGACCCTGTATAATAACAACTATATGGATAACACCTATTATTTTCTTCACGCGAAAATGAAGCCAGTTTTGGAAAAACAAAAGACTGTCTGGCTTGCTAATGATGAATTGGGCGCATGCGCGGTTTTTGACGAGATTAAATCCACTGACGTTTTCAGAATTTCATAGGTTAGGTATATTTGTTAACACAAATTATGTAAAAGAGCGTTAATATAGTTATTAATGTACTTACTGATTGTATACAGAAGTGATTAGTGAGTGATAACAGTGATTGATCAAAAATTAGACTACGAATCTTGTTCCGATGACTTTATCGTCACAGGTATCTATGCAATTCGCAAGTATCGCTTTGTAGATCACATCCATTTCTGCATATATCATCAACTATTATCTAAAATCGTCAAACAATCCATCGATAAATGAATATTTGAAAAATATATGTCATGATAAACATCGAATTGAATTATCATACGTTTGTCGCTCACTAGAAAGCTACTCTCCTCCATGATGAAAACGAATGTCGATTCTTGATTCAAACTTGCGCATGCGCATAATTGCGATTTGTCCCGCAGACTGTCATTTGTTTTATTTTCCGGCTTCAGCTCTGGTACCCATGTTACCTATATAGTTATTATTAGATATATGCCTAAACCAATCTACCAGGTGACGTCACATTTTTAGAAAAGGATGGAGAATTTTCGATTTTTGAATGCCGATTTTGGAAAAACCCTTGAAAATAAAAATTTTAAAAAAATATCGACGTATTCTATGGAGGCCCGCGTTTCACATATATAATTTTTGAAAAAAAGTTAACAACCCTATTCGCACTCCAAAAAGTTGAAAATAAATTTTTGGTCTGCAAACAAATCTGAAGTCAAAACGCGTCACTCTCGACTACTTTTATTTCGGAAATACACCAAACAAAAATTCGTTCTACTTTTAACTAAAACCTCAAACACATCAGTTATACTCAATTGATCAATTTTCAGCAGAAGAAACTAGTATTATTGAAAAAATTCACCCCTCTTCAGAAAATGAACAAAAATAGGTAACTTCAACCTAAACGACTTCTATAAAGTAGTTCCAGTCTAGTAGGTTTCCATTTAGAAAGACAATAATATCATTAACATGAGGAAATGGCGTCTTCGATAATGCCATACATGGAAGAATTAGCGGCTCTTCCAGACATATTTTTTCTGTGGGAGCGAAGCAATATTATTACGTTTGCGACTTTTCCGGCTAGAACTGGTTAAATAACTCAGCAAAAAACTTTCTTCTGAAAAATTCAAAATCAAAATGCATTTACCTTGGTGATTCCTTCGGCTACTTCTTCGTCAGTGGCATGCTCCATCACGATTGCTTCCGGGCCAGCTATAAAGGCACACAGAACGTGCTTGCTTCCCAACACTTCCTCGATGGTACTTATGCCTTTGGTCCAATCGGTTCTGTTAGCCAGCTCATCTTTGGACCAGGCTAGTTTGATGGTCCCGTGCGACCATGCCCAGAAAGGACGCTCGTACTCCAAAAACACCTTGTCCACGTTACCGTAACCTGCAGGAGAATTGCTTATTCAAAAATACCCTTTTTGGTTTCAGTAGCTACAAGACACAATCTAAGTCCTTTGGCAAAGAGTATATTATTTCTTAGTGCCTTTGGACAGGTGAATTATGAAAATAAGACCTGATGGCACTACTCTTCAATCGAAAGATATTTTGTTTGAGTCATGTTAGATACATATTCGCACCAAATGCATTGACAAATGGATCAATGGAGTTGTTGGAAACAATAAGATGTAATTCAGAATCAAATGTTCATCGTTTTGTATTGATACCTGCAGTTATATATGAATTTGGTTGAAAACGCGGCTAAACTTAGCAAGATTTATCTACCCACACAATGTCATGTCCAACACCACACGAAGAGTTATTCTAAAAAGTATCATCAAAATAGATTTCCTCGTGGGCTACGCCTTAAAAAATGCGTATAATGGTGGATTTATGCAGCGATTTCAAGTCATAAGTTTTAAGTCATAAGTTTTTAGTCATAAGAAGTTCAATCATTGGTTTTCAATGTTTCCATTCATACACTTGACATAAGTTGTAAGTTGCAGGTAATAAGTTTTAAGTCGTAAGAATGTTGGCCAACTTTTATCTCTTATGGCTTAAAACTTAAAACTGATCATTCTTGCGCATGCGTTCGAAGTTTCCAATTTTGTGACAGTTTTTTATAGGTTATAGTCTGTGATTGTGTTGTTTATTCACACTTATAGCAGAGTCATTATAAAAAGAAAAAATGGATATTGATGACTGATATTGTAAAGTGACCACCGACACAACCACAGAAATTGACCAATGGGAGAAGTTACCCTTAAGACATGACAGTTCATAATAATTCTTGCATAAATGGTCCTGTTTTCTTTATGTCTTAAATCTTATTACTAAAAACTTACGACTTAAAACTTATGACTTAAAATTGCTGCATAAATCCACCATAAGATAGTTCCTACTTCCTTAATATATCAGGCGGATTCTGCTGTGTTAATACCTCAAACCAAAAAGGCTATATATACATATATACATTCGGTGAGTTCTGGCTTACGAAAGGTCACGGAAAGATCTAATTTGATAGATTCGTACAGTTTCGTTTCCTTATCAATATTTCTGCATGCCATCGATCTGGATGGACTCAAAATGGATGCAGTGGAAACTGATAGAGCAACTGCAGCAAACTGCAATAAAATTGTCAGATTAGCGGATTCTAGTCCTATGCCTTGATGATGCCCTTTATGATCATCAAGCACTACAAGGATATATTTAATTATATATTTATGATATTTCCTTCAGCTATACTCAGCTATAGAAAATAAAATATTTCGCAGTTTCCATGCAAACATTTTAGTTCACGAGTTGCAATGGAACCAAAAGCCCAGAAAATTTCTACTTTATTTTTGAACTAGACAAATCTACAGGATCAGAACTCTCCTTGAACTCCTGTAATGAATGTGAGTCAATGAGGCTAAACGGAATTTCTACAATAATTCTGAAGAAATGAGCTCTAGAATCAACAATAGTTTTTAGCATGTTCACACTTCAATAGAAACTTGGTCTTTTTGGCTCAAGCTGGAAGATAGCTAATGTATAATCAATTCCAGAAAAGGCATAAAGACACTCCTTACAGATTACACTGCTGTCATCTCTGAAAAAAATATCGAGTTCATCAACTAGCTGTAGAGATTTAGAATCGTGAGCGACCGAGACGTTATATTTCGTCATCAGAGATCAACAATAGATTATTTTGTCACGTCTTCCTGTCATGGAATAGGTACCTATAGATATTATCGAAATGATGTATCAATGTCTACCACCATGACTCTCTACTATATATCGATGATGGTGATTGATTTGGATCTTACCAAGTGATTTGATGGCTTCAATCTTGTTGGCTGGTAACGCAGGACAAAACATCTTCTCTCCGTGTTCTTTAAGAACTCCCAGAGACACCGTGATGATGACGTAATCAGCAGACAGTTCTTCCCCATCACAACACTGCACCACAGCCCTCGGGCCCTTGTTCCTGCTCTGGACTGCTCCCCATCTGATCAAACCGACTGGTTTCCCGAATTTGAGGCTGCATTCTGGCAGTTCTTTCAGGAGGGGAGACAATATGCCTACGTATCCTGTAGTTTCAAAAATGGTCATAAAACTAGCGTGTTCTACTTCTATTGATTACCTAGTGGTAATTCGATTTTTCCTCCCGGAACCTTCATCCAGCTGCCGAAATTGTCTGCGCTGATATTGGAGAGATCATCTCCTATCTGGTTTCGCAATCTGTGGGTCATCCCATACAATATTCTCGATACGTCATAACGTTGATCTTCTGGGAAATTTTGCAGTTCTTGTTGAATTCTGATACCTTGGAAAAATAAACATTCCACATGTCCTGATATATATTTATTTTTTCTTTGGTACAAAGTAGGCGAAGTTTAGCTATTGCTACTCTTACACTTAACCTAAGTTGTACAATTGACAGAAAATTTGGGTAATAAAGACATTCATGAGGTAATAAAGAACATAATCATCGTGAGTCAAATAAACAGAAGTAATTTGTCAAAATATAACTAAATAATAGAGTTTCAAGTCTTAATTTATATTGGGGATTCACAAAATTTTGCTTTCAAAAATTTCTTGATTTTAAATTCAGATAAATGAAGGTAATTGATGAGGTGTGAATTGTAAAATTTTACAGCCTGATAGGTGAAGGATTTCTGAAACATGACTGAACAGTGACGAGGAACATTAAAGTGATGTTTATTTCTCACTTCTAATGAATGAAAATATTAGGATATTACTAGGAGTTAATTTACAATAGAGTGACAAAGGAATCCTGTTCTTTATTATTTTATATAGAAAGACACAAATATTGTATTTAGAACCATTAGCCATTGTAAGCCACTTCAGTTCCGTTATTTTATTGGAAACATTTTCGTATTTTTTGAGGGAGAAAATGAATCGACAACAAAAGTTCTGTACTTTCTGAATACGATTCTGATCAAATTTAGTGAGTAAATCACCGTAAACAATATCACCGTAATTGAACCTAGACAGGACCAGTGATTCACTGAGTAACTTCCGTATGGGTTGATTGAGGTAGTGCCTATGTGGATAGATCATTTTCAAAGAGCTGAATGATTTTTTGAGCAGACTATTAATATGTAAAGTGAATTTTAGATCGGAGTCAAAGATAATACCCAGGTTTTTCATGGATTACACAATAGATAGAGGGGTGCCGTCTATTTCAATAGATATATCTTGTGAGAGGCGCATTCTTAAATTTTTTGTTACCAAATAATATAAAATGACATTTGCTTTTATTAAGTTTTAAGTTATGTTTATCAGCTAGGTCGTTTATTATTCTGAGGTCACTGTTGATGTGGTTTTGAACAGATTGAAAGTTTTCCATATTGAGGTTTGAGTAAATCTGGGTATCATCTGCGTATGCTTGAATTTTGCAATATTTAATAGAGGTTAGGATATCGCTCGTATATAAGATGAAGAGTAGCGGCCCCAGAATGGACCCCTGAGGTACGCCGGAAGTTACAATTTGAGAAGTTGACATAACATTGTTAATAGAAACTTTCTGGCTGCGATTCGAGAGGTAAGAGTTGATGAAGAATATGTATCTACGAAAGGATACCATAGACTCCTGAGGCCAAAATAAGATGATTCAATTGAACATTCATACCAAAATCAATCGGTTAGCCACTACACATCGATGAAATGGTATATATTCAGATTGTACCTACCGAAACTATATGCTACAAAATTGATACGGAAGATTTTCCTCCAAAAATAACTAGGACTTCCCTAATATAGATATACTTCTTATCGTTTGTGCTTTGTTGCAAATTCGCTTCATCTCCGAATATTTGTTTGGTATGTTTGTCTTAATAAAAGCGCAATTATCTACAAAACATTTGATTTTTCCGGATTCAAATAAGCATATTATGTTGTAGGTACTGATAATGAATATTATTTTTCTGATTTCACTAGTGGCGTGATGCGTGATAAATAGAAAGTCTAGTTTGCTTCGTATTCGATTGAAAAAATAATAACGAAAATCACAAAAATCACGAAAATATTGAGAATGAACCCGGGGGGTGACACCTTCAAGTGGGACACCCTGTACATGAAGTCGGACGGCCTTGAAGAGGTCCAAATGACAATAACGCACCACCCAGACACCTCCCCGCTCTCCCACTATACTTTCCCCCACCTAGGAAGTTCTGCAGCGACCCGTGCTCCCTGCCACACCCCATGTGGAAGAGGCTCTGCGCCTCCTGCTCGATCTGCTTGTACACGTGGTAGGCCATCATCGAGACGGGGGTGTCCACGACGCGGCCGTCGCTGGTGCAGAAGACGCCCCTCGAGGGGTCGATCCGGCGCAGCGGCGTCTTCAGCAGCCCCTCCTGCGCCGCCAGGTTGAACACGGGATTGCCGACGGAGGCGCCATCTATGAACTGGGCGCCCATCTCGGCTATGACGTCACCCAGCCAGCAGGAGTGGATGCGGCCGCCAGGTCTGCAATACCAGCGGGTGAGACGACGAGAGGCTCATTCGCTTATGCGATGTTGTCAGATGTAATCAAGTTAGAAAAGTGAGGTTATAATACAAAGTTTATTTGACAATCCCTCAAGAGTTACACTAATCTTTCAGTTTGAAGTGGTCATAACAACCACCAAATTTGCACAGAAAATGGACCTCAACTGGGAAGAGATGCATTAGTGTGGTATACTGATGGATCCAAGATGGATGAAAGGGTTACTGCAGTTTTAGCGAAGTTCTCGCAGTAGCGGCAACTATCACTCTCTCTTTTACCCATCTTTTTGAGGTGATACCTCAGAGCAGGGCTGTGTCGAGTGAGGAGTCCCGTCACCATTTTCAAGTCTTTTTTGTCCAACTCGAGAAGCTGTTTAGTTTTCCTTGGTGAGAGGCATCCTTTTCGCCTGTCTTTGTCCTTGCACTTTATTAAAGTGAGATTTCATTTCATCCGCTTCCCAACGTCGCCCCTCTTCTCTCAAGTGGTCCTTGGAAAGTCCACAGAAGGTTACTGGGCCAAATTTCAGGCTCTCAAAATCCCTTGGTAACACCCCAACCATCTTTAAAGCAGAGGTACATGCTATAGAGATTATGTGCCCAGGAGTGCCTCGAAAGGGATACTCGATGGGCACAAATCTATGTTCTATCAGATAGCCAAGCAGCACTGATAGCTCTGAAGTCATACACTTGTGAGTTTAAGCTGACTTGGGATTGTAAACAATCCCTAAGACAACTGGCAGCGAACAACCAGGTCACTTTGATGTGGGTGCCAGGTCATAAGGGAGTTAAAGGCAACGAGAAAGCAGACTGATGCATTGCCAAAGAAGGGACAAATACACAATTTCTCGGCCCAGAACCCTTCTGTGGACTTTCCAAAGCCCACCTGAGAGAAGAGTTCCGCCGCTGGGAAGCAGACTGGAATAAAGTCCCAGGACAAAGACAAGCGAAAAGGCTAGTGAGAATCTCGCCAACGAAAGCTACATATAGCTTCTCGAGTTGGACAAAGATGACTTGAAACTGGTAACGGGGCTCCTCACTGGACACTGCCCTGCTCTGAGGTATCACCTCAAAAAGATTGGGTAAAAGAGAGAGTGATAGTTGCCGCTACTGCGAGAACTTCGCTGAAACTGCAGGACATTTGCATTGCGAATGCCCAGCACTCTTCTGCAAGAGGCTCAAGTTTCTGAAATGGGCTCTCTGATATCAGGAACCTAGCTTCCAGGAAACTAATTAACTTCGCACGAAGTCTCGGAGTACCGGGCCACGAATAGATTAAGGGTTATGCACAAAAGATCTAATGGGTCTAGCTGCTTGAGAGGCTGCACAGCCTTAATGACCCCGCCCTACAATCTACAATCTACACTAATCTTTGCCTGCCTGTTATTATGAAGGATTCTAGACACAACAGCCCGATGAATAATATAGCTAGCAAAAATATATCTGAGATGGATGATGGATAGAGGTTAGCGTGCCAGCTTCCCATGCTAACGACCATATTCCGATCCCCGTCAAATCTACTTTTTTTTAGTCAAAAGCCCCAAATAAATTTTCCTGAATCATAAATCCCTGAAAATAATGATCCCTGAAAATTATTGATATATGCATTATTCAGGCTCTCAGGTCAGGTAAGTCTCATTGGATGAATAAAGCGCGTTAAATTTTCTTATTTTATAGATCAATTTTTCCTATTAATGATCTTCTGATAGGTTAGTACGTTAAGGTCAGGTATGAGTATCATTGGATGAATATATCGCGACAAGGCGTTAAAGTTTTCTTTCTTTTTTCAATAAAATTTTCCTACTTGAAAAATTTACTGAATTTACTGAACCTCAACGTATTTCAAATTTCCCGTCAAAGAAGTCATCACACTGTGGCAACATCGGAAATTCGGAAATGGTTTGGTATGGGTGAATGAGGGGTGAATTTGGCCTTTTGTCGGGTGAGGGAGTCATGTCGTATGACAGATTTTGTTGGAGAGGCATTTTTGGTGGTAAACACGTGAAATTATGTCGATTGACTTTTTTATTCTCAGGACATATTTTAATCATATTCTCCACAGTTTAAATGTCCTTCTCATCTATCTTACCCTTTCCGTTACTCTAACCCAGTGGTTTCCAAACATTCCAGCCTCAGGGGGCCATACTGTTAACTTCAGTGAAATTCAAGGGTCAAAATCATTTAAATTTTTACATACACCTTGCTAAATTCGCTGGTTCAAGTACTACAATTACTATATTGTGTGTATAAATCTTGATACTCGCTTCTCAGACTTTGATGTCACTGCGAATGAAATTAAGATTTTTCGAAATCTTTGATAGGTACCTGATAAGTACTGACATTAAGACCCTAGCCCCGGTGCTTCAAATTGATATATTGTTGTACAGTGCAGTGATATAATTGAGAACAAATATCGATACCTACTCATCGTTGTTGGAGTTTTATATTTATAAGAGTCTTACAATTTGAAAATTTACATAAATTTGCTCGTAAGCTGTGTTCTCGTATTTGGTACTACCACTACTTATACTTATGTGATACATGTATACAAGTTAATCGTCTTGGTTTCACATATAACAAGTGCAAAAATGTGAAATTGGGTTGTGCTTGAAAAAATTAACAACTGTTTCAAGAATTCTTAACAATATGAGTGTTACTGATGATAGGTATAATATTTTGGTCTGAATGCCATGCTGTAGCCATTTGGCAGCAATAATTTTTCAGTGGAAAATAAACTGAAAATCATGGAATAATATTTTTACGTATTTTTCTCATTTTTTATTACATATTTTCTTGTGTTTTTAAATTTTTCAGGAGAAACACAAAATTCTTGCACTTATGGATTAATGTATCAGTCCGCCATCTATTGATAAAATCCTGAACTAACATTTCATTCGTTGCTTCTCTCGAGAGTTATCTGTACAATCCTGGAAAGAGTCTCATTTGCAAAACTACAGATGGAGATATTAAACCCTGTTAACGTTGATTGAGAAAATATAATACAAATCAATCAACGCTGTTAATTGTTAGAAAGTGAAATAAATGTTGATCTTGCGGAAGAATTATGCAGGTGAGGTTTGTTTTTGAGAATATATGCAGACTATGGAATATTTATGTGAGAAGAGAAAAGTACAATAAGCGGATAGAACGAGTTTTTCTACGGGCATAACTATATATATCTCTAATAAATTCCGAGCAATTCTACTGACAACTTTTGAATTTTAGAATTCAAAGTTGACGTCACCTCTTGAAAATATGCACAACATTTGTTCACACTATTTACATTGTAATGATATGCTGGTTATGGCGAACTATAAATTGTGATTTTGGCCAAAGTGAACAACAAGTGAAAATACGAAAGGAGAATCCAAAACAAGCATTTATACCCGTTTACCTGTCTGTAGCCTCTAGAATGGTGAAATTGCTTATACCACATTTCACGAGTCGCTGGGCTGCAGAAAGCCCAGCCATTCCAGACCCAATGATCACCACAGCAGGTTCTGGCTTACAAGGATCAACCATACAATCCGAAATGGTGCAAACCTGCAAATCCTGTTTTTGTTCATGTTTGGGCGGAGCATGTTTCTTGCTGTATTTTTTTATGACATCTTTGATTCGCCTGAAATTGTCCAAGTCGATTTTCACGTCGTAGGAAATTCATTAGTAAAGCTCACCTGTGGTGCTTGAGGATATAACGATTCAACGGTCTCAGTACTTGGGATATCATTGTTCTTACTGAAATTTTGATATGGTGAAGTGTAGGGATTCAGAATGACGTTTGTGATTCAGGTGCATTTGCTTCATTTGATAGACATTGTCATCGTTTCAAAAATCTGAGTATCCAATGAAATAATGGAAGATTACAGATAAAACATTTTTTATACAGAGTGATAGGATGAGACAAATAGAAAACCGGTCTATGTGTCAACTCCGTAGATTGTAGATTGTGGGCTGTGCAGCCTCTCAAGCACCTCGACCTATTAGATATTTTGTGCATAACCCTTAATCTATTCGGAGCCCAGGATTCCGAGGCTTCTTGCGAAGTTTATTAATTTCCTGGGAGCTATAGGTTCCTGATATCGGAGGGCTCTAAGAAGGCCCCTTCCAGGAACTTGAGCCAATTGCAGAAGAGTGCTGGGCATTCGCAAAGCAAATGTTCTGCAGTTTTAGCGAAGTTCTCGCAGTAGCGGCAACTATCACTCTCTCTTTTACCCATCTTTTTGAGGTGATACCTCAGAGCAGGGCTGTGTCGAATGAGGAGTCCCGTCACCATTTTCAAGTCTTTTTTGTCCAACTCGAGAAGCTGTTTAGTTTTCCTTGGCGAGAGGCAGCCTTTTCGCCTGTCTTTGTCCTTGCACTTTATTAAAGTGAGATTTCATTTCATCCGCTTCCCAACGTCGCCCCTCTTCTCTCAAGTGGTCCTTGGAGAGTCCACAGAAGGGTTCTGGGCCGAGAAATCGTGTATTTGTCCCTGCAATCTGCCCACATCAAAGTGACCTGGTTGTTCGCTGCCAGTTGTCTCAGGGATTGTTTACAGTCCCAAGTCAGCTTAGACTCACAAGTATATATGTCTTCAGAGCTTTTAGTGCTGCTTGGCGATCTGATAGAATATATATTTTTGCCCTTCGAGTGTCCCTTTCGAAGCACTCCCGGGCACAAATCTTCAAGCATGTACTTCTGTTTGAAAGATGGTTGGGGTGTTAACAAGGGGTATTATGTACCTTGACCTTGTAAGGCCCTTGCGATATGGTATAATATATGCAGTGCAGTTTCTTCTGATTGATGATGAAACGGCTCTCTTCTGCCAGGGTATAGGAATTCGACAAAAGTTTTAAGTTAAATTTTCTACTCTACATAATTACATAATTCAAAGTCATGTAAGTTTTCGTTAACATTTAATATAATAAACAATATATAAAATACAACATATATAACAAGTAATAAGTATATTTATAATATAGAATAATCATTGTGAATCAAGTTATTATCACAAGAATAATCCAACTTTCAGTTGTTCATTCATCAGGTCTGGTGCGAAGGTGTTGAAACCAACTTCAGCCAATTTATTTGAACCATTCAAGGCATTGTTTTTCTTCATTTTGCCAGATTTTTGTTGCTCATTTTTGCCAAAAAATTCGTCGACTATAGTAGTGATTTCTCTCCACGCGAAATCAATGTCCTCCTCCTCAGTGAGTCTGCTACAAATGACGAACCTCACCACAAGCTTCTTCTGGCAATAATAGGGCATGATAAACAGCTTCTTCCGCTCGGTAATACCGTCCAGGAGCTTCTGCGTCAAAGAATCCTCGCCCCTCAATCTGAAGCAAACCACTCCCAAGCTGGATATCAACTGCTCAAATCGTTCATCGCTTCTCACCAAACTTTCCAGATGTTTGGCCAATGACACTTGGTGACGTATATACTTCTGGATACCCTCCACTCCATAGAGTCTCATGACGAACCACAGTTTCAGGGCTCTGAACCTTCTGGCAGTTGGGATCTGCCAGTTCTCCAGTTGTGGTTCGAAAAGGGGTTCTTCGGGTATCGTGGATTTCAGTTTTAAAGCCGCTTCTGCGTCTTTTGTATTTTTGAACCACATGGCAGAGCAATCTGAGTTGGTGAGGAACAATTTGTGGGGATTGAAGTTGAATGAGTCAACAAATTCAATGCCTGGAATGAAAGGGATTTGTTAATTATCATTGAGAAATATATCTCATCAAGAAAGACTATTATTGCAAACTGGATGTGGACTGTTGCCTATTGCCTAAATGTCTGACCGAACATTTATACCGATGTGACTTATTGAAAAACACTCATCAATTTGTCTAAATGTCTGAGTTATTCTATTCTATCGAAGCTGCTTGGAGAGAAACTGAGTGAAGCTTCAATACCCAAGTAGCATTTTGGCGACGATAACCACATAGTACACAGAAATTAACGTTATACTTGGTGTGGAAATCAGTCATTTATGAAACGACGCTCTTTGAACCACCGGACAACGTTGTATCAATGTTGAGCATGACTTTAGTCAACCGACGACGTTGTTACAAGGTTAAACCCAACCGACTTCATTTAGTAAACATTTTAGGAATGGGTTTAACGTTCTGAAAACGTTTGAGTGATAACTCTAGTTATGTTCAACGTTTTCCCAACGTTGAACCGACCTAGTGAGATTCAACTTGGCAGTGGGCAGTTTTTTATAACAATTGTTAACTTCTTCGTGGAGTCATATCTTGCAGTTAACTTTTCCAAATATGCACTATAGAGGACATTCCCCGTGAGTATTTTATTGAATTGTATATCAGTTTGGGGAATGCGCTATCCACAAATAATAGAAAGGGTGCAACTCAAATTTTTCAAACGACTACTCCTGTTACCGAACAATACCCCAGATTACGCTGTTAGGCTTGACACAGGACGTGTCAAGATGTCATATACAATTTTCAAATGTACTCTAAATTTCTTGGATAAACTGTTGAGCATGGAAGACCATCGCCTTCCTAAAATATGTTTTCTTCAATTGGTATCTCTCAATAACAGTGGCGTGGATATCAGGTATAACTGGGTAGCACAACTAAAAAAAGAACTCGATTTTGTTGGACCTGAGTGCACCATTGATTTTCTCAATATCAACAGTCTCAGACAAAATAAGCAAGCACTACTCTCTACGTACAAAAAAAAGCTCTATGACTCAGACTTTTTCCTCGCTTCTCGCTCTTTTTCCCTTACACTGTACCGTAATTTTAAAATATATCCTTCTCCCCAAGAATACTTACTTATGAAAGTTCCTATTCAATTCATCAGGACTCTTGCTCAAATGAGGATGGCTAGTGAATATGTAATAAATTTAACATACAATGGTAGTACCTATCGAATAATTCCTAATGAAATATGCACCATATGCAATCGAAATGAACTTGAAACGCTGCAACATATACTTTTCGACTGTCCAATATATTCTTCCATTGTTATAATTTTTTCCGCTTAGGAGTGAATATTTTATTTTAATTTTTTTTTCTTTTCTATTTTTAACTCTTCTTTTCTTAAGTGTAATACTTTAATTTTGTTGAGAGCTCGAAGCTCTTGTTATATGATATGTAATCATTTGAAACAATAAAGATATTGATTGATTGATTGATTGATTGGACATTCCCCATGACAACAAGGACATATTGTTTGCTAAATTGCTTCGAAGAAAGAATAAATATCTAGTAAGAAAAGAAAAACTTGATCCGACCTAACCTCAAAATTTTATTAATGAAATTATGCCTGAAGGCAGGCAATTTGAAGAACTTCAGTTCTTTTGGAACAAATGCTAACCTGGGTGAAGAGATTGAGGAAAGCAACAAATTTTTCGAACAACACTACTGACAATAATGGTATGACACAGAGAAGCCCGTTTTGAAATGTGGAGCGAGGTGTGTTTGTTAGTCGGACTTCGTTCAGTTTTTGGTCGGATAACCAACTTCAGTCGCGCTTTGGTTATATTAAGTTGACTGGATGACTGAGGTTCAAAGCAGTATATTTTAATACTACGCCATGTTTGATGCGTAATTATCTTCGGAAACATTGTCGGTCATTGAAATGCGAAAGAGGGTGCAAGTGTGTATAGTTGTTTTTGGTTAAATTTAGCAACGTTTAGGAAGCGACCAATTGCTATCTACAGTTGAAAGTGAAACGTTTCAAAAACCCAAAAATGATTGACCAAACTGGTGTAAAACAGGGTTGTGACAACGTAGTATTAAGGTCTCGATTAAGGTCTACTACGCAACTCATGTTTGGTTGCGCAACTTTTTCAAACACGTCGCCGCAACGTTAAATTGCTGCTTGGGTATCGTGATCGTAGTATTCAATCAGAACTTATACAATGCTATCTTCATCACCCATGAACAAGGTGCTGGATCGTTTATTGGCTGGATATGGAATGGTGAAACGGCTTCCTATTAACTGTAGACTTTTTCTACTTGAATCCGAACCGTAGTAATATTTGCTGAAATTACCAGAGATGGCGCCACACCTTGTGTTGTGCATTTTTCATCTCTTCATCAGTCTTATCTGTTCTAAGGAAAGAAAGACTGAGAAGAGTTGAGAAGATTTGCTGAAAATAAAGTGTTTTGAAGTCATTTCAATTCACGTCTGTCAAATGCAAACCACAGAAATACATAATCAACATAAATATTCCTTGATAATCGATCTCACCACCATCTTCATTCAAGTCAATATTACTACGCTTCTCAAATTGTCTACAAGTTTTTCGCAGAAACAATTGAAGAGCTGTTTCACCACACTTTTGCCAATACTCGATAATTGATGGAAAACCAATTCATATATTTGATGTCTAACATTAAAGGATCCAAATAAAGTAGCTAATTTTCTCAAATCTGACCAATATTTTTAACAATTTTAACTGAAGAAACTTCAATCTTCATTTGTCGATAAGCATAACACCTAGGTATAGGTACTGAAAGTTAACCGAACCTTCTTCGAAAATAATGTGGTTGTGAAATTCCTCATGGATTCCTCACCTTTCATCAGGTATCTGTACTCAGGACAGGCAAATGCTGCTCCAGCATATGCAGCATCGACATGCAGCCATATATTCTCCTCTTCGCAAATCTTCCCAAGTTCGTCCAAATCGTCGAAAGCACAAGTACCGGTGGTACCCAAGCTGGCAACCACACAACAAGGTATCAACCCCTCCAGTTTGTCCTTTTCTATGGCTGCTCTAAGAACGTCACCTCGTAAGCGACAATTGGTGTCCGTGGGTAGCAGACGCATTGGTACCTGTGAATCATTATATCTATTAACTATGAATATTGATAATAAGGACTTTCCATCCTTGAATAAGGACAGCCTATCTGAAGCCGAAACAAAAGAGCGTCGCCGCGCCAAAATAAAAGTATATGATGACAGTTGAGAGCGACTCTCTATAGTGTTGTTTCTCTCTTATGTCCTCGCTGCTACTCAGATTGGAAATGATCGTATGTCGGGCATCACTTTTACGATCTTTTTCAAATAAGCAGGTTATATCTGTGTTTTGTTGATGTGAATTTCCTCGTAACTCGTTATTGCTTCTCGATTGCGTGTTGTGTGTTTGTGTTTCAATAATTCATAGTTGCTACTTATTCAGAAAGTTCGAAACTGCCATAAATATGTCCAATGTCGATTTTCAGGTCATGTTCATTCTCCAGGTTATCTTCCACGATTCCAGAAATCAAGACCTAATGAAAGTGCTTGTGCCATCAATGTCTAACAAAATATTGCAAAGATCAGGATAATTCATATGCCCACCATTATTTTGATATTGATTGCTTAATATTCTTTCGAATCTGAAAGAAGTGGCTCGTTGAATTAAAAGATCTCTGATTACTCTCTGTCAAAGCTAAGTATACTTCATATATCATCGGAAATGTTCCATATGGAAATATTTATTTGCATATAAAGTGCATTTTTCCTATGAATATGAGATTTACGAATTTCAGACATTTCGTGATTTGAATTTCGAGCCCGATTTCGCGCATGCGCCCTCCATCAACGTTGCCAATTAAAAAAAGACATATATATGAAATTCGGCTTCACTTGTCAATGCTAACATTGTCTCTTATGGCGTATGGTCAACATTGTAGTTAATATAGATATATGCTGTGGATATATTGAAGGTGGATTTTCTACTGGAGAATTCGATCACACATTTATTGGGGTACATACGGAAGCTAAGAGGCTGGCTTTTTCAACTGACGAGTTCGATTCCTTCGATGTATACGCTACTAGTTTCCCTCTTACTTCTTCTGGGGTCATTTGGGTGTTGGTGTTGAGGATTTCTCTGACTTTTCTTTGTTTTCCAGAAAGTAGGCCAACTAGAGTTGATTCGCTTGCTGCATTCTAGTACATGAAAATAGAAAGGAGTTTTAGTAAAGACACTCAATATTCAACTAATGTGATGAATGGTTATAACAGCATGTTGGATATTACTACTCAATATTATGTTTGAGTAAATTACAGTAATGTGAGTGAATGTGACAAATGTGTTACCTACCTGTATAACTCCTCCCCCTGGTCCTTCAGAGTCGTTCAAGAAATGTTCGGGCAATCCTATTATTTTCGCTAGCCAGTCCATCATCCTCACTTCCAATTCCACACATGCTGGATTAGATTGCTAAGCAAACAAAGAAATTGTTCGTCTAAATTTTTGGATACTGAATACAAATTTGATTTTGCCTTCCAATCATCCCTCTCCTGTTTTTTCTACTTCAATAACCTTCAGGTTTTGTTTCGTATATTTCTCAATGAAAATTGCAATTTTCAAATTCAATTTCGCTTCGACTTTGTGTGTTATGATGTTGATTTAGGTACATTTGCATTATAACTCATGACTATTCACAATATGAAAATATCGAAAACCATTAAATAATACGTTTTTTTATCAATTTTCAAAGTGAAGTTATTCCTAGCTCTGAAATTATCTTAGATATATAATGTGAAATTTTAGGAAATTCGATAATATACCTACCATGACATTCTTTTTGAAAAACTGAAACTTCTAGTCACTTGAAATCACAAAAATCGGGCTTGACCTTTTTCTTGCTCAAATATCAGCTTCTACTGAGTATTTCAGATCATGGAAATATCAAAATTTCAATACTACTATTTCGAGAAATACCTCAGTTGGTCTTAGGAAAAGAAACTTGATGTTACAGTTCAATCCAATGTTATTCAAAAAATGTAATAATTTACAGAGGCTGTCATTCAAAATAATAAAGTGATGTCATGAGACTGAATATCTAAATTTTATATTGATGATGTAGTAGGTACAGGTATTAAGCTGCATTACAGCATCTAAATCAATGTTACATGAAAACTATTGTTGCTTTTATATTGCACTGAAACATGCAAATTTTCTTTTACATTTCTGATGGTCTATTTTAGAGAACATCAAGGAATGCGATATCATTTTCATATTATAAAAAGTATTACGATGATCATGAAACTCAGTTATAAATCTGCATAATCTCACCCAGTCCAACGAAATGCCTCCCAATCCAGACAAAAATAATTCTGCCACAATGGCTGGATAGGAATTGGCGGTGGGAAAATAGGCGTGGAAATGCGGGGAATGCCAGTGTGTCAGTCCAGGAACGATCACCCTGTCCACGTCGAGAAAAATTTTTCGCCAGGATTGTCCAGAAAGTGGAACGGTTTCTGGAATCTCGTTACTCAAGTAGCCCGGTTCTACTGAAGGCAATACTGGCCTGAAAGATGATTAGCAGAATGCTTATCCTCCATTGGTGCATATTTGAAAAACTTTAATGATTTAGGGAAAGTCCGGTTATCATCCATTTTCTTCTATACACAATTTGTCACAAGAAGTGTCTTACACGAATCTTGTATATATTTCATCTTGTACAAAATTAGAACTGGTTCTGATTTATTGCATATAAGACTAGTCGATTGTGAAAAATGAAAGTTCTGCATATTCAATCTAAATTCATACATGTGTTCTTATTTTATGGATTTGAATCTCAATGTTGACAAAATTTCCTGCATATAGTAATGAAATTATTTCGTTCATAAGATTTGCGCTTTGAAGAAGCTATCAATCTTGTGTATTTACTCATATCTTCATTTCATGAAAGAGGGCTCACGATTTCTAGATTTTTTTTTAGAAAATAGACAACGAGTTAACTCTCAGTGTAGTAGTACCGGTTCACGAATACATTAGACAAGTTGTCGTCTATTTTTTCTTATTCAGTCTGCAACAAACTGAATTTTGCACTCTCAGCTACTCCACTAATTTTTGATGGAGTAGGTTCAAAAGATTTCGTTTCAGGGTCAATACGTTATTTGCCAAAGCGCTTTTTGATTTTATTGTGATTCCGATAAAAACCGAATATATAATCTCACTCAAGATCATGATAATAATATAAACAGCACTAAATTAGATACTGATACACATAAAAACTCAAAACAATGTGATAGAATGTATGCACTTTTGTTGAAATATGCTGTATATCTATCACCTGTATGAATCAGTAGGTACGTTTCATTCACTATTAATGAAAATTCAATAATATACCACAGGAATGGGATTAACTCGCAATAATTGCCCAAAATCTCGTTATTTTTAGGAATCGTTCATGGAACTTCGAAAGATAAATGATCATACATCAGCCCTAAAGCTATTTCGAAAGAATGTTATAATAAAGCATATTGTCGTTCATTCTGAAATCATAAATCTCAGACAGTCAAAAAATTTCCCGCGTTTTTTATTATTCAATATGTAATGAATTTCAATAATTATTTCGAAAATCCACGAAACTCTGAGGAAAAAACGGTTCGAACTAGTGAACTACGAAAAATAAGTGAGATAAGCCCATTTTACATAAATATGCAATTTCTTAAAATTTCTTGAGAGACGAGTTTGGGTGTGATAAAACAATATGATGACTATTAGGTACCTTATTGTTAATCGATACAGTGAGGAACAGAAATCTGTTGCCTTCCTATAATTTCTTTATTTTACATAGTAAAAAATAATGATGAATAAGTATTGTATAACAAAAGTTATAATAGTTTTGGAATTTATGAACACTTGTGAATTCCCATTTTGACTACTTTCAAAAAATTTTGATAGAATAATAAAATACATTGTTACCCATGTGTAACAGTTTTGTCACTGAGCTGGTGCAATAAGTGATTATAATTCCAATACTATCAACTTTTGTGATATCATACTTGTTCGAAAGTGAACGTAGAATCCAAAAATGCATTGATTTACATGGTGTTCCATTTAAAAAAATAAATTGCTGAGTCGCTCCGCTTCTTTGTGACACCCTGACACATTTAAATAACATTTATGTAATTGATGGTGTCGAATGAAACCCTAAAACTTTTGTGATCATTTTTTTTTGTGAAATGTAAAATAAAGAAGTTATGATGGTAAGCGACAGACTTTTGGTTCTCACTGTATAATATTTGTTACCATGTATTGAGGATTTTAGGAAAACTGAACAAAAACTGCCACTAGTATTTAGAATGAACGAAAACGAAAGTTGTAAGTAATATCTCAAAAATAATAACAATCATATTTAGGTCATATTCTCAATCAACATTATTGACTATGGCACAAATTTTGTAATCCAATTAACTCAACCTTCTACATCAGTTATATAAATCCCAATATTTGTATTCTAATTATAGACACACTTTCAGTTATAAATTGCTTCTAACAGAATTATATTTATGATAATCTCTCTTACAGACAGTAATATAAAAATGATATAATGATAAGAAAAATAATGTTATTTTGCTCGTTTATTTGTTTGACATTAACAATCTCAAGGTGGTACAACAATTTTTTTTCGAATATAGTGTGATTTTCTATTTGGATTTATTCCCATAACTCCAGAAATTGACTAACGTTCAGATACTTATTTCTTTTGAACCACCACCATTTACAGTTATTTTCAATATTATTTCATAGGTACTTACTTTTCCCTGATATTTTCTATGTAATTCGCTATATAATCCACACTAGCTTTGCCGAACTCTCTAAAATCCTCGATCTCCATTTTGCAACACAAGACACGATACACTGAAAGAGTAGATTATCTTCTTACGAATATTATAACTTTCTCTGCTCCCAAAAGAAATTTGCTAAGAGGCAAGGACCATGATGCTGTAACGTTAGGTACCACTCGAATTAAGCTTACGAAATGACAATGATGTGAATTACCTCCGCTGCTATATTTTCGTCAAAAGCAATTAAACGGATGATTCGATTTATCTTACACTAATGAAGCATTTTTTCAACGACCATGAGAATATCTATATAAAAGGTCAATGAGTTCATGATTCACCGCAGGATCATCAACCAAATATCGAACAGCTCTCGTTTGGATGCAATCTAGAAGCCTCTGCATATATTTGGGAGCAGAACTCCAAATATGTGCACAATATTCCAAGATAGGTTGAATATTTTGTAGGTCATGAAAAGCTGTTGGAGCATGCAGTAACAGAATACCAGAATACCGGCGTTGATATCAATTTTATCAAAACAAAAGCCATCATCCATGGAAAGATCTATTCAAAAGAAAGTTGACAATTTTCAAAATCCAGTGCTCATTCTTTCGATAAAGTTGAATAGTAGAACACTGAATAAACCGCAACCTAACGTCATGTTATAGAGAGACCCATATTTTTATTGATAATAAAAATTATCAATAAAACGATACATACCTAATTCCAAATCAATTGTTGTATATTATAAAGATTTGTTGATATAAATACGCATTTTAATAGAAAGTCTCCATAAGGCTTTAACAGAAAGTTGATGATTTTTCTAGTATTATTTGTCTGATGTGTCCTGATTTTGACAGCTGATCCAAATAAGCATCATAAGAAATCATCAGAAAAATCTCCTCTCTCACGAATAATTTTGAGATCGTCTACGAAACAAATATTATCCGAATCTATCTTCCTTTTCTTCCTCGTTTTCATAATAGAATCTACCACAAATGATATTTCCTTCCAAGCATGATCGATGTCTCCCTTCTCTGAAAACCTGCTACAGACAGCAAACCTGATGATCCTCTTCTCATTGAAAGTCGAAGATATCATGAACAAGCTTTTCCTTTCCATTATTTTATCCAGCAGCTTCTGTGTTAGTACATCGCCATCCCTCAACCTGAAGCAAACAAGCCCCAGATGAGAGGTAACTACTTCAAATCTCTCATCGCTTCTCAACAGTTTCTCGAAATACTTGGCTTGAGCGACATGCCCTCTGATGTACTTCTGGATACCCTCCACCCCGTATATCCTCAATACGAACCACAGCTTGAGAGCTCTGAACTTCCTACCAAGCGAGATCTGCCAGTGCCTATATTCATGCATGGCTGGCAGCTTGTTGTGCTCCAAGTATATTCTGTCGACGTTGAACGAGTCTATCATGCATCTGGCGTCTTTCATCCACATGGCAGAGCAGTCGTAGTTCACTAGCATCCACTTGTGCGGATTGAAGTTGAATGAATCCGAGAATTCTATACCCTTCATGAGATACCGATGCTCTGGACAGGCTAGGGCTGCACCCGCATAGGCTGCGTCTACGTGCAGCCATATTTTCTCTTGCTCGCACACTGGTCCCAGCTCAGTGAGGTCGTCGAAGCTACAGGTCGAAGTGGTTCCGAAGCAAGCAATGAAGCAGCAGGGAATGAGGCCTCTGGCTTTATCTTCTCGTATGGCCTCTGAGAGAGTACTTGCAGGGAGCCTTCCGTATTGATCTGAAGGCAGCAGCCTCATGCGGATTGATCCCAGAAGGCCAGCTCTTTCGATGGACGAGTTTGATTGGTCTGAGGAGTAGGCTACTAGTTTTCCCACCAAGTCGTCCGTTCTCAAGTTGGGGTTTCCAGCTTGCAGCTCTCGTATCTTCCTCTCTCTGGAAGTGAGCAGGCATAGGAAAGTTGTTTCGCTTGCTGATCCCTGGAATTAATTCAAGGTTACTGAAATTGTGGAGAGTTATATGTTTGAGATGATAGGGAAAAGGATGGGTGGTGCACGTGTGCCTGTTGAAAATATGTTATTCCTATAGAATAACAATCTGATGCTGACCTGTAGAACTCCTCCTCCTGGACCATCTGAAGAATTGAGGAACACCTCCGGTAAATCAAGCAACTTTGCCAACCAATCCATCATAGCCATTTCCAATTCAGTATACACTGGACTAGCACACTGAAAAAAACATCAGGTAATGGAAAATTCTGAAACAATTGTAAAATTTAGAATCACAATTAGTGATAAATACAACTTCAAGATCTTTTGAAGATAAATTATGATGGATTGATTAATTCTGTACAAAGGAAGGATATTGAATGAACTTTCTGAGTATACCATATCTAGGTAATAATATTTATTTTTTCTACAAACGGTCAACAAAGAAGCCTTTGATAGTTTCAAAAAGTTGGCGTTTTTCGAGGAATGTCATTGAGTGACAGCATTGCCGCTCGTGCGCGGAAATATTGTCATTAAGTGACAGCATTGCCGATCGTGCGGGAAAATAATGTCATTTAGTGACATCATATTCGCACTCGCATCCATCATTGTTGAAAACGAACTCATCATTCTGTTGCATGATGGAAAATAATAATAATGACTGATTCCCCGTCTTCCTTACTCATACAAGTCCTAGACTTACGAGGGTTGCCTTGCAACTAAGTTGGCGGTTAAGAACACTTTTCAAACACCTTTCAATTAATGAAATTAATGATTTAGGTGAAGAAAAAATATTTTGAAATGTAAGGTTGGAATAAAGTTTTTTGTCTAGAAACTATGTTTGTATATGAATACACGAATAGCTATTGCTTTGCCATCACATAACTTCGTGAATCAGAAATGAACATTTTTCAACAAACTATGAAGAAAAATGGAAGTTTTTTGCTGAGTGAATAGGATTCGTTAGCTGAGATGAACCATTTTCGATTCAATATAAGTTGATAGGTGTTAGAGATGATTACTTCGTGAATATTGCTCACCCAGTTGATACCTATCGATGTGAATCCAGAACCCATCATTTCACCCACGATAGCTGGAAAGGAATTCGCAGCTGGAAAATAACCATGGAAATTGGGATGGTGCCAATGCGTCAAACCTGGCAGAACAAGTTCGTCCACATCCTGCAATACTGATTGCCACGATTCCCCTTTTTTAGGAGCCTCTCTCGGTAGATGACTGGCCAGGTATCCGGGTTGAACTGAATGTTGCACAGATCTGAATATAATGTTTCTCTATTTTGGTTCTATGATGAAGTCATTATGAAATGTAAATGCATATCGAAGTAGCCTCTGGTTCGATACGCATTTTTTATTATTCGGAGGATATTACAATCGAACTGTCAAATGAAAGGCAGAAGAGTTAGGCCTAGCTTACTTCTGAGCAGTTATGGTTTCGGTGATACTAGCAGTGAAAAACTCAATGTTTTCATTTGTCTCTTTCAATTCAGAGTGTAATTCGATTCAAACTAACCAATAAAAACATTGCATTTTTCACCGCTGGTATCGCAAAAATTAAAATCGCTCAATGGTAAACTAGGTTTCACGCTTGTGCGGCAGATTTTAAATAATTAATAATATTATTTCAATGTCATCATTGTTACCAATCGAAGATTGCGAAATAGAAAAAAATATATATGCACGGAAAAAAATTATTCGCTACAGGTACTAAAATATAGGTCAACGCAACAAAAAAAATTAGTACCTATAGAGACAGCAAAAAACTATGTGAAAGCAACAAATATTTCCTCCTAATAATTCTTTGCAGTATCAACTAATCCAACTGGTGTCGGAAGCAAACCAAACTTCCGACATTTTGGCTGCATGTAAGAACATTCCTAAGCTGTCATTACTAATATATTTCGCAGCAGTAGCAAATATTTTCAGGTATGATTACATAATGCTCTTGCTATAAGAAACACTATACCAAATACTTCCAGCCAAATATTTTTGCTCTAGTAGCAAATACTACTGCGTTAGTAGCAAGTATTTTCAGGTATCATTATGAATGCAATTGCTGTAAGAAACATTGTAGTTGACACTCTCAGCCAGATGTGTTTGCACTAGTGACAAATATTAGTGCTGTAGGTAACGATGTATTGAATATTAACAGCATACTAATTTTGCACCAGTAGTGAGCTTTTCTAGGTATTATTGCAAATGCATCAGTTGTAATAAAAGACGAAGCTCTTTATTGCTACTGCATCTTCATTTCTGCTTCAGTAGGGGTACAAGCTGGAATAATGTTACACCCGGTATAATATAGAAACATTACTTCAGGTAGGTCCACTAGAACAACAATTTCTGGTAAACTCTCAATTTGCAGTTTATCTCCGAGAAGTGGTATACTATTTTTTTCATAGACGATTGATGTAATGATAATCCCTCAAAATGTGTATGATGATCTGAAAAAAAAACGTAAATGAGAATAATAAACCTAGAATATACTTTGTCACATCTATATATAGGGTTTTTCACCTCATCAGTGATTACAACATAAATGTATAGTAGCTTCAGTGAAATTTTGAAATCATACCTTCGAATGTTTGCCTCAGGTGTCCGAATCCCCACGATTCCAAGAGCTCTTCGACAGACATCAAATTTTTCCATTTTTCACATATATTATATTGTTTCTGACAGTTCTAAACTATACATTATTATTTGCATGCAGAAGAAGAACAACAGCAAGCAGGACACTAACTGATCCACGTATTAATACTCTCAACAGTCTCAAGTGTCCTGCTTGCTGTTGTTCTTCTTCTGCATGCAAATAATAATGTATAGTTTAGAACTGTCAGAAACAATATCTCAACTCAACTGAAGACAAAGATCGATGCGTTGTTATTAAGAATTCGCACAAAAGTAGGTCACGCCATTCCATGTAGCCAATCAGGACGCTTCTTTCTTGTTGCCATGTGAATTTTAGCAAATTTTATTTGCACCACCACAAAGTTACCCAGGCGCTCTTAGCAAATTGAATTTGCTCCATTCGAGTCCTGAGATTTTTGCGGTTGCGCATACAAAGTTCAATACATTGATTGACGTTGTTTAGGTTCGATACTTAGTAAATAATAATAATAATTATTATTATGTTAATAACTTTGCGTGGTGACGGATCATTGACAACAAATAGATAATTGGGTAAAAATGTGCTGTGTTCATTTTCAAAACCATGCATGATTGGAAAATAGGTGATTTTATTAACTATTCCCACTTGAGCATATGGATATATACCCAGCAAAAATAATAGTTCACCCGAATCCAAACTTCAAGTAGGTAGTCTTTGCAAATAAAACTGTCCAATGTTACAGAACGATTATGATATCGCAGCATTGTTGGTGAGGGATTCGAGCCAACAAATTATTATAGCTGGATATAAATATAATTCCAGTCCCTACAGCAGATTGATTATAGCATTTTCAATTATCATCTGTGGCAAATGAATATTCGTGATGATGGCATAAATGTTTCATCTACACCTAGAAATGTTGTTGTGAGAGCAAATATCTCACCAGCAATTCTGTTTTTGTTATGACACACGCCATTTTCCAATAATATTTGAATTCAATAACAAATCGTTTAATATAGATAATCTCATTTTCAATTCACGAAAAAAAGTGTACATGCATTTCTCAAGTTTTTTATGCGATAATAAATCATGGCATGGGTAACATTCTAAAACTTCTTGATTTGAATGTATATTCAAAGAATAGTTATTTGTTTTACTAGGCATTAAATCTGCTTTTCTGCCGTGTGAAACATATAATTTTTTCTTCGAATTTGTTTCAATTCCACGCAAAATCGACTTTTTCATATTTAAATTGCGTTTCATTATCAATATCCAAATAACTAAATTATTTTATCAAAGGTAACTGGGCCCTGCGTTACTATGTTTACCGCTGATGACGTTTGTTGAATATGTTTGTTTACTGTTAACTTTGTCATTGTCAATTTTGAAAAGTTGTCATGTTAGAAATGGATTTACTGCAAAGTGAGGATGAATTGATGCAATTAACACCACCTGAGATAAGAGACAGGCGCGAGATGTGGAATTTAACCTTTTACCGGAAAAATCAAGAACTGTATATGAACTCACATACAGCAGATTCATGGAATATAGACAGAAGAAAAATATAGGATCTTTCTCTGAAGATGTGTTGATTGTCTATTTTGCCGATCTTTCAAAGAAAATAAAGCCTTCAACGTTATGGTCTACCTATTCGATGTTGAAAGCTACCCTGAACATAAAAAATAACATCGATTTGGCAAAATACCTGAAGTTACGGACTTTTTTGAAACGCCAGTCATACGGTTTCCATGCAAAAAAATCCCGAGTTTTTCAAAGAGAAGAAATCGAGAAATTTTTATCAGATGCCCCAGATGAACTGTATTTGTGTACGAAGGTAGGAATATATTGAAAATGATCTATTATGGATTAAAGAACTAATTTTCAATTTATATTTTAGGATGTACTTATTGTTGCAGTCGCTGGGGCTTGTAGATGTGATGAGCTTTTGCAAATGAAAACAGATGATATAAATGATATGGGCGACAAATTGCTAATTATGCTACCAAATACTAAGACCAAAAGATCAAGATCTTTTGTAGTAACGGAATATTTAAGCGGTTACAGAAAATATGCAGCCTCCAGACCCTCGAATTTAAATAATCGGCGTGTCTTCTATAAGTATGCGAACGGTAAAGCACATCATCAATTCATTGGCATTCACAAATTCGGTAAAATGCCAGAAGAAATTGCTAAAGAGTATACCGGGCACTGCTTTCGCAGAACTTCGGCCACGTTGCTGGTGCATTCTGGTGCGGACATAACAATGTTGAAGCAACATGGAGGATGGAAGTCTTCCGCTGTCGCGGAGGGCTATATTGAGGACTCGCTAGCCAATAAGTCGAACATCGGCAATAAAATATTTTCTGGCGTTTCCGGAGTATCAAGTGTGGATACTAAAGTTGTTAATTTTACTGGAAAGGAGGGAAGTGGACAGAGTTCAATTGTATTAAATAATTGTTCACAAATCACCATAAATATATCTAATAAATAAAAATTTCGTGTTGTAGTTTGTAGTTTTAATGCAATAAAACTAGTTTATTATCATCATGTCATTGTCAATTTTAATAACCAGTTTGATTTAAATTATTACTTGGAAGGTTGCCTAGCAACGAACTTTTTCTGCCTAGGCAGTAAAAGTGGACTTTTTCTGCCTAGGCATTAAAAGTACAACTTTTAAGCCTGCCAAGTGTCATTAAAAGGCCGCTTTTAATGTCATTTGGAGAGAAATATATTTTATGGGTTGCATTTCAGGATGTTTTTTGTCAGGATTGAGTTGTAATAAACAAATGAGTTGTTGATGAAAGAAAAAAAATTTATATGTTGGTTGTTGATCGAGAAATCAATTTACATCATATATAAATAAACTGATTCTAAGAAATCTCATGGACCAATAATGTGTTTCTTTCTCGGTTTCCTCACCTTTCTCTGAGTGTCTCGAAATAATCAGCAATGAAATCAACAGCCGCTTTACCAAATTCTCGGAATTCTGTTATATCCATCGCGATTCAGAAACTTAAGAATGATATAAAACTGATACTTTTAATGAATGTTAAAGAAGATTATCTTCATTACACTTTACACTATATATAATCTTCCCTTAGTTACCTACGCCACTTCTTGATGATGAGACAGGGACGTATTCGAATATTCAGCACGATGACCGGTTTTTATCCTCTTCAAAATACTTCTAGATACAAAACCATCCTCAACCATCATCCTACCGACATTATTTGAAGAAATGAGGAATACTGCCTTCCTGATTTTCAAAGATTAAAGAGTAGAAAAACGTCATTGACTGAGCAATACTTGATACAGATCGTGATAGGAAGCTTGAAAACCAGAACTGTATTATTGGTGAGAGGGTTATAGATATCAACTCTGAATGTACTGGATTGCAAGATTTTTCCTAATTGGAGTTTACACATCACGACACGTGCTTTGCTATACAATAGTTTCTTCAGGTGGAGTACTGACCTATTGCGATTCGACTATATGATAATATGTATAAAAAGTTCAGAGTTGAAAACTTGCTATTAAAGCTTTTGAGAACATATTCGGAAGAATTCGGTTTCAAAAGTAGATCAAGTGTTCCTGTGGCTAATGTTGACATATGAATATCTCCACGAAAGACAATTTTTCTATGAAAGTGTGATTGTTTTTTTGTGACAATCACTCTGTGTGTGTGATTGAGTCTCCTCAAGAGAAAATGCATGATGACAGTTGTATATCATTATATATATAGCATCAAGAATGATAAAAAAAGGTCAGTCTGGTTTTGGTATTGATGATGCCACAGGTTGACAGAGAGCTGTATAGGGTTGGATTTCAGTTAATATTTTCTATATGCTTTTATCACTAGGTTCAATAGGCTGTGTGCTGTGTGTTGTCATTGATGTGTTCGATGGGCTGTGTATCATTTTCGATGAGTTCGACAGGTTATACGCCAATCGATGAACAATTTATCGTTATGTAATATAATTAATATATACAGGGATCAGTTCCATACGACCTTAACCATGGGAAACTCAGTTATTATAAGAAATACGAGGTCGGTCAAATTGGGGCAAAGTTGTGCAATTTTATGATGAATAATTATGTGAAAGAAAATTTTTTCAATCGAAAACGAATCGAACTAGACGATTTCAACTAGGACGTTCTAGAGGCACCTCTTCACAAGGAATCTAAATCTGTCATCGTATTTTCTATTGCATTCTTGATATCAGAGATACAACACTCAACTTTGGTTTTTCTTATGATCGCCATATTGGATTTGAACATTTTTGAAAAGTCTGTTTTTTTCTGATTACTTTGACGTATCACTCGATATGTTCGAATTTTACATACTGGTCAAAATTGACAGAAAATCGTTTTTGCGAAGAGTGCTTTGGAAACAATGCCAAAATTTTTTTTTATAAAACTGAATTCTGATAGTTCAATTGAACTTGAAAGCTTACTCACATAAAAACCAAGGTTTTTTGAGAACGACATTTAAAGTTATAAAAGTTTTTTCTTCGCATAAAAGATGCCCGTATATTCTATCATATTAACTTTTTAACACAATTTCATTCTTTACTCCAAGTTATGAATAGCTCAATCGATGAGTATCTACAATTCCGAGAATCAGATCTTAAAAGAAAGAATACTGGATTATTTTTTATGGGGTCTGAAGGAAGATTTCTTAAGATTGTACCCATTAATGATATTGCTGAGCTGGGAAAAAGAACGAGTGAAATTTTTAAAAATTTTATTTCGTTTCGCGGAGAAAATACTCCTAGCTTTCCTGTCAAGTTTGTTACTAACTTTAAACCTTCGTTTTTATCAAGGTCATGACATAAATGTGAACGTTTCTTATCCTCAATTGAAATATAAAAATTTAGTTGCCACCTATAATATGGCACCTATAAGAAAATTCAAAGTCGACTGTTGTGTCTCTAACATCCTAGTTAGAAACGTCCAGTTCTTATGGTTTTCGCTTGAAAAATAAAAACGAAAATTACAAATTTCAGTTCTTTCACATAATTGTTCAGCATGAAAATGATCAACTTTGCCCCAATTTAACCGACATCGTATCTCTTATAATAACTGAGATCCCCATGGTTAAGCCCGAAAAACGGGCACCCTGTATAGTGGCTGTGAGTATTGATCAGTGGATGTGTTCTTTACATTGGTGTTGATGCCGTTCATACGAGAAATTAAAATATATCTTACCTTGCACAAGTAGTTCTCTCAAATATCTTAAATGTTTATTGGTGAATTATCATGAGTTATTCCCATTTTGGTATTTACTTTCTACCCTGGCCTTTTTCCGAATTCCTTGATTTCGTCTACTTCGCGTAAATCCAACATAGTTTACATCCAAATTTACAAGTTACTGCAATGAATAACATGGAGATTCGGTTCTGAATAACTTCCAATTGTTGTTAACTCCATTTACTTAATTCCATTCAGCAATTTTATAATCAGTATGATGTACGAAATACTTCTTCGAATAATGTTCTGACAAATCCACATCCAATCATTCTACCGTGATATGGTCAAGATAGTAAAAGCCAAAGAACCATCCCACAAAAACTCCTTATATTGACGACTTCCGAAAGAGTCCTTTGCGAGTGCAAAAAATAATCAGAGAGAATATAACGCAAGCCGAACCTGTTTTGCAGGATCAACAAATACCTATAGTACCGTTTCCAAAAATCATAATCCCTGATAACATATAGCTCATAATCGTTCGAGGAAAGACATGATGTAAACGTATATTTTTTTGTTCGCATTGATAATTCCATGTTTATCAAGAAGATGACAAGCAAATATGAATTTGGTATATTATACAATAAATTAGTGACGTAGGAATGAATTGTTTAAATTTGAGAGGGCATTTTTCTTGCTGCCTCCGCGCCAATAAAAAAGGAGGGGGGGAGAGGCAGTATACGCGAAAACCACTCTCCTAAGTTCTCCTAAAGCTATGGATGTTCGTTTATGAGCTTGTTTTTTTCCTGCTTGAATGAAATTTGAGTTATTGCCTGTTATTAATTTCCTTATCTACCTTTCAATTAGTTTTCAGCTGACTTCAAATATTTTTGTCATGTAGGTAATGTTGTAATCAAAAATCAAGGAACAAATAAAAAATATAGAGTTCACGTGTGGTCTTTACTGAGCATGTATTTTCCACTTTTTTCATCTTGATTATTCATCTAAATGAATTTCATTGATTGTTATCAGGAATTTGTATATATGTATATATATATATATGAAGTTTTGTAACGAAAGAAGTTCAACTACTTCAGAAGCTTTGGCATAAATTCGCATAACCTTTTACAGTAAATAAATTTTGTTGATTTTTTCAGCATAAAGATGTAACCAATAATGTGAAAAACAGTTATTCAACCAACGAAGGTGATCCATATCTTACAGTGGAGGTGAGTATTATATGTAAACAAGAGTATAAGTCTGTTGACTAATAAATTTAAATTTTGGTGTAGATAGACTGCAAGTTATACCCCTTGTTTACCTATAAAACAGTAATTCGTCTTAAGAACCTATTCGTTGCTTCATCATGATCAAAATCCAAACAAACTTATATTGGAATAACATTGTAATAAATTTGGTAGTCAGAATAAAGTGTTATCATGATTATATAGAGGTATATCTCAGAACTGGTAGTAACTGTAAATGAATGCAATATGCGTAATAATACATACCCGATATGAAGGACAATCACTATTACATGTGGATTCACATGGACGTATAAATGTGGACTCATCTATATTCCCACATTGTTATTAAACCAAAATGGATGCATTTTTATGCATTTTCACCGAAACTATATACTAAGTGTCCCGTGAGTGTCTCGGAATGAAATGTTCTGCAGAAAATAATAGAATATGCTGATATATACGTATGCCATCATGTATGGAGTGGCATAAGAGATGAAATGGACCAGTTGTACCATAGTATTATGATGAAATATTAGACTTGAAAGTTACGTTAATCAGAGCTCAGTAAGTATGGTGGTTCAGATCTGTCTTTATCAGGCTCAACAGCTTCCTAACCATTTTTTATTCGGAAATGTCTCCTACGAGTTTGTTTCCGCAGAAGTAATAAATTTCACTTATTACTTCATACTCAAATATGACACTCGAGGTTCTTTCATCCTCCCTATCATTACCTACCATTGAGGTATACGATTTGAAAAAAGGGTTCAAATATTCATTCTTTTAGGTTTGTCTATTTGTCTTTCGGGATCAAGTTACTCATTGAGATAAACTATAAACTCCTGATGAGGACAAAGCGAGGTGAAAAATCTTTCTGGCGGCAACGGAAGCTCACCCAATTATCCTTTATCGTATCGCAGTTGATGAAAATCAATATATCAGACACGACTTTAACACAAGATATAGCTTTATTCCAAAACGTGAAAAATCTTAACAATAAATAAGTGACAATTCAACCTAGAGATACATAAAAATTGACCTAAACTACTTGGACTTCTCCATTCGAATTTTCTCTCTAGCATCATCAGTTAACTCTATAGAAGCAATGCTCATCTTGTCGTTCAGTTCGGTATTGATCTTGTTCTTCGAAGGAACCAACTGTTCGGCTTGCGAAATCAACTCATTCCAAGAGTAATCAACATCCTCTTTTTCAGTTAGTCGGCTGCAAACTGCGAACCTGATCACGTATTTACCATTCGATCGTCCAGCGACGACGAATATATTTTTCCTTTGGTCAATTTTCTCAAGCAGCGCTTGCGTCAAGCTTTCTTCCCCCTTCAACCTGAAGGTCACCAGCCCCATACTCGAGGTGCACAACTCGAACCTCTTGTCATTCCTCACAAGCTCTTCGAAATACTTCGCAAGGCCGATTTGGTGACGTATGTGATTCTGGATACCTTCCACCCCGTATATCTTGAGAACGAACCACAGCTTGAGGGCTCTGAATCTCCTGCCGAGCGATATCTGCCAATGCCTGTATTCAGGTGCCAAGCCCTTGTGCTGGTCCTTGAGGTAGATCCTCTGGACGTTGAAGGCTTCCACCAGGTATTTGGCGTTCTTCACCCACATCGCAGAGCAATCAAAGTTCACCAGCATCCATTTGTGAGGGTTGAAGTTGAAAGAGTCTGACAACTCGACGCCCTTCATGAGATATCTGTACTCAGGACAGGCAAAGGCTGAGCCTCCGTAGGCAGCGTCGACGTGCAGCCAGATCTCCTCTTTGTTACAAATCGGTCCCAATTCCTGCAGATCATCGAACGCGCACGTGGGCGTAGTTCCCAAGCAAGCCACCACGTAGCACGGTATCAAACCCTTATCCTTGTCTTCGCGTATCGCTTCCAGAAGAGTTTGGCCTGTGAGTTTTCCATCTGGTCCCGCGGGTAGCAGTCTCATGGGCATGGAACCCAGCAGGCCAGCTTTCTCCACTGAGGAGTTTGATTGATCCGAGGTATAGGCAACCAGTTTGCCCTTGATGTCGGCCTCTTTGAGTTCAGGGTTGCGCTCCATCAGGGCTTTGACTTTCCTTTCTTTGGCTGCTAGCAAGCCTATGAAGGTTACTTCACTTGCTGAACCCTGAAAAGGTCATCCAGTTAGTGTGATATCATGAATTCGTTGAAAAATTATAAAATTTGGTTTTGTTTTGTTGTGGTACGTCTTAATTTCATTTTCGTTGGTAGAATTGAATGAGATAAAAAATATCATGCAATACCAGAGATGATTCTTTGAACAAAAACATCAGATGAAATACTTTAAATATTTATATGAGCATAGTTTTACCACACACCAAAACATTATTTTCATCACCACCAGTTGAATGATGAATATTGATGTTAACTTTTTCGTAAGCGGAAAATATTTCTACGAAAAGTACCTAGATGCCATTTCACATCCTATATTTCAAAGTTCTCGTAATGTTTACCTGTATTATCCCTCCTCCTGGTCCTTCTGAACAATTCAGAAAATCCTCTGGTAAATCTAACAGCTTCCCAAGCCAATTCATCATAACCACTTCCAATTCCGTATATGCAGGACTCGCAATCTGAAATAAAATGTTTCGTCAATCGCGCAATTCTGGAATATCGTCGGTTTGAGAGTCAACGAAACAAAAGGAACTGACGAACAAAATATGAATGATTAGTATATCATACAGTGAGTCTGCTTGAGTTGGCTACATATGGGACACTTTTTTGATTGTACGAAAAAAAGTTATTCTGCATGAAAAGTTGTGCATGGTCTTAAATCCAATATGCAATCATCAGTTAGTTTTGAATTCCGAAAAACTTTCCACAATAGGTACCAAATTTTTGAGATACTTATTGTGAAATATAAAGTTACTTTACTCTTGAGTGATATAATTTGATATCTGATGGTTGCATATTGGATGTTAGAACATGCTGAATCTTTTATGAGGAATAACATTTTTATCGTAAAATCGATAATAAAAAAGTTTCCCACATGTGAGACTCAAGCAGATTCACTGTACCTATATGTTGAGGTCTCGAATAGATAAAAGTTGAGATTATATAATTGATATGACTTTATATTCATATATATCCATAAGAAATATTGGATCGTGAATCTTCGGAAACATTTCACATCTAAAATTTTATGAGGTATCTAATTGCAAAAAAGCTTGTCCGCCAAATCAAGGAATTTTATATCTTATAATATTGACTGAGAATCAGCAAGTAAGTACCAATTTTCATTTATATATCGCTGATAATCAACATCGCCATCTAAAATCTACATAATTAAACTAGCAGTCCTGACACTCATAGCCACGGCACCTCTGTAACAGTTACGTAAGCAGAAAGATGTTTTTCGAGATAAAAAATAATTAAGACGTATCTGCGGAATACTTCAGCTTTCAGCTCTTGATTTTATTTCGATTGAGAATGAGATATCTTCAATAACTTCGAACTCAATAAAACTCCAAATGTATTCATTTACAAATTTGCATTTTTCGTCAAGCATCATCATTAAAATTGATAAACCTTACTGACTGCTGTCAAATTAAACCTGCTGGACAAACGAGTCCCAAGTCCAAATATTTTGTTGTAATGTGTATTTTATATGATGATAACCGTGCACTATTTTGAACTTGAAGTGCCATACTGGGCAAAACCTAACATTTTTATTTACATTTCGAATTACGCGCTCCTTTTATAACAGCGAATCTACTGTTTCAAGCACAGAATTGTTCGATATCATAGATTAATTGTTCAGAGAATCAGGAAACAGATTTCACGTTGAGTTGTACATTTGCTCTACACATAGTTTATACCCACTGGAGAAACAAAAAGCATACAAAAATTAGTCGTTCTTTTAACTAAAACACCACACACACTGACATTTACTTGTTTGCAACAATTTTTAGCAGAAAAAATTAGTATATTTAAAAAACATCGCTCTTGAATACATTCAACAAAACCCATCGAGTACTGGGTGACGGGAGCTGAACTTTTGTGACAGTGTCTAGTTGACAGATCAAAGTCTCTTTTTTTTCGAAAAATATTAATTTCTTTCGTTGAAAATGAGTGAATGAAAGCATGTGTGGAGGTTAGTTTGGAATAAGGACGAATTTTATATTTCTAGTAGAAGGAATTTAAGATGTCAAATGTTTTATTTAAGGAACTGGCGTTTCGACTTTGGATTCTTGTTGTGGAGGCAAAAATACGTGAGAACTTTCAAAATGTTTTCTTCTCCTTTGAATGCGTTATTATTGTTCCTTAGCTGATATTGGACCTATTTGAGTAAAAATATGTATGAAAGTAAAAATATATCAGATTATGATGGATACATAATATTGTGCTGAAGTTAAAGAAAATAACAGAACTTTAACCTAAAATTGGGTCGCTGACAGAGAAAAAACTGAAATAAATGAGTATAGAATGACTTCTATAAAGTAGCGGCCTCATCTTGACAGACGTTTGAGACTTGAGTGAACAGACAATAATTATTTTTTCAGCCTACTAGGATTCAATTGAGAACAACAATGTATCAATCTCAGTGCATAAAAACCGAACATACCCAACTCAATCCGACACACCCGAATCCAGCGCTGAGCATCTCTCCCACCACTGCCGGGTACGAATGAGCTGTGGGGTAGTAGGCGTGGAATCTGGGGGAGTGCCAGTGCGTCAAGCCAGGCATTATGATCCTGTCGACATCCTGCAGGACATCCTGCCACGACTCGCCCGTCTGCGGCGGCTCCTTCGGGAGCAGTTCCCCCAGGTATCCCGGTTTTACCGAGGGTAGAACAGGCCTGAACAGAAATTTCAAATGAGATTCACCCATCAAGTGGTGAATATTCTTTTTGCACGAGCGGGCGTAAAGTGGCACTTTATCGCCCGGTTGCGCGGGCGTGCAATGGAACTTTACTGTCCGCAGACTACAGAATCTATATTACGATGGTTTCAATGTATGCAATATGATTGAAACATGTGTCTTTATTCAAATACCACGCAGAACATTTGAGTTAAATCTGCTCGTAGTCCACGCAACGATTCACACTGTGAATGCAGATCGCAAATGTTTCTTTCTTTCTAAAGGCCGATTCAGATTCATGCGTGCTCACCCTGCATTTTTGACCCTGCATGAAAAATGCATGCCTGTCGTCGTTCACATCTATGCCTGTAGGCGTGCTTGTAAAATGCGTGGTGGGCATGCATGGAATAATGACAAGTTCTTATTTTCCAATGTATTGCATGCGTTTTTGCCGAAATATCCCTAAGAGCCTCTGAATAGTTGACAATCTTGTATTTGAGTTTGGCATTCGATATATTTTGAATTTGATGATCATTTTGTGAAGTTTGTAACATTTCCGCCTTTCTCTGAGTCAAGTCTCCGTTGTAATTTTAATCTGGAGAAAATGAGCGAGATGAAGTTTTCAATTCACTGGTGAAAAAACTAAATAAAATATGACCTTGGGTAAGAAATGCGATGGAAATGCACAGATGTGAAATGTCATGCCTTTTTCAGGCAGAAGCGTCAGAAATGCATGTGCCTGTAAATCGCACGTGCTTCAAAAACCCTGCATGGAAATGCATGAATCTGAATCGGCCTTAAGACATGACACATCAAGACATGCACGCGTGACAATCTACAGACCGGTTTCAGGCCTATTGGCCCTCATCAGTGTAGGGTAGTTAACCGAGTAGAGATCTTGAGTTCTTCTCAAAGCGGTGCTTGTTCCAATGCATTTTCGTCAAGGAGCCGTCAAGCCTATTTGACCGCACGGATCCGCGTTCCAAGAGACACTTGGAATTAGCGACACCATGCGGCAGAAGAAAGAAACACTCCAGAAACAAAGTGCCTGTCTCGTTGTGAACTTTGTCACGTCTTATTAGGAAGAAACATTTGCGATCTGCATTCATACTATAAAAATATTGAAAAATCTGATTTTCAAAATGATTCATTTTTGAACTCCCATGCAAAGTTGTTCAGATATTCAGATAGTCGTATTATGCGCTCGTTGAATAATATACTATCGTATATAATCGTTGTTCAATTAATTAAAAACGTGATGTGAAATCTCATGATTAGAACACGCTGTTTTTAAGTTTGCTATAGGTAACGAAATTCGCAACCATCATAAAATCATTAACAACAATCATATGAACTGTGATGTCAACAAGACGTGTCATCACATGTCAATATCTGAATATAGTATAATATTATGATACAAGTTTTATAAGACGCTATTTTGTCGCACGGGTTGTTTAGTAGCGAAGCGAGTAGTGCTCCAAGGGATAACTTGTGCGACAACGTGTCTTATAAAATGTGTGTCATATACATTTTTGTCTATTTCACATTAATTTGAAGTCATTTATTAAAAAAAGGATTTAATATCGATTGGTAACAATGATGACATTGAAATATTTAAAATCTGACGCACAAGCGTAAAGCCCATCAGTTTACTGTTGAGCGATTTTGATTTATCCGATACATTCTGAATTGAAATTCACCAATAAAAACATTGATTTTTTCACTGCTAGTATCACCAAATCCAAAATCGTTCAGAAGTAAGCCTAACTCTTCTGATTTCCATTTGACAGTTCGATTATACCAACTTCGGAATAATAAAAAATGCGTATCGAAACAGAGGCTATTTCGATACGCATTTGCATTCCATAATGACTTCATTATAGAACCAAAATAGAAAAACTCATTTACAGCATTGTTATTGGAGTTATGAGGCAGGTAAAATAAAAAATGCGCAAGTGCGGACAATTACAATTTCCAAACTGGTATAGGGTGAATTATGCGATCTTGTCAAAAAATAACTCCATTAATAATGAATACATGTTTTTATAGGGAAATTATTCAGTTTTGCAATACTATCATTCAGAAATCATTTTAAATTTGCACATATTTATAATAACATCCACACTCTTCAGATATGATACTTTTTTTAGTTTAATTATAAAAATGATTCCAATCGATTATAGAATAGAATAGAATAGAATAGAATAGTGTGTGTATTTATTTGCATTGTTTATAGAGTCGTAGTAGCTTTACAGTCTTGACTAAATACACATAATTATCTCACCGAAGCTATGCTTGTTAGTGAGTGATTACAATAATGGAATGTATATATATATAAATGATGATATAGTAGTACATAAACATGAGTATAATGAATATTGAAAGAACACCTAATAAATGAATACTAATATCTAATAAAGGTACATATACATTTTATAAAATTGAATATTTCAAATGATGGGAATAAGACTTACATATAATAAAGAATAACATACCCTATATTATTATAACTATTGTTAGAATGGAATGAAACTAATGGAAGGTATACTCATCAGTTCATGAGATTGTGGATGAAGTCTAGGGGATTATTTCTTATGTGTTTTTCCAGTTCTTTTACGAATACGAAGGTTGATCTACTCTCTCGAACATTCATTGGCAAGCTATTGTACAATTTTGGACTTAAATAATTGTAACTTTTTTGTCCGATAGATTTGTATGTCCGAGGACATCGATACTGAAAGTACCGTCTTGTGTTATGATCGTGGGAGACTTGTACGAGTTCATTCTTGTTTTTGAATTTCCTGATGTTACTGGTTTTATAATATAGTTGTCTCAAATCTAACATTCCCGATTCCTCATACAAGCGATCACTTGGATATCTCAAGCTTTTTGAGAGTATCAGTTTGAGAAAACGTTTTTGAATTATTTCAAGCGGACGGAGATGAGTTTTCGAAGTTCCTCCCCATCCTAATATACCGTATGTGAGATGGCTTTCTACTAAACTATGATGAATCATTTTCTTTTGTGTCTGATCTAGAATGTCTTTCAATTGCCAGAATTTATGTAGTACCAAACGCAATTTTCTCAATGTAAACTTTATATGATGGTCCCATCGTAAATGCGTGTCTATGATTATCCCCAGATATTTTATTTTGTTCACAGAAGAAATTTGCACGTTATCAGATTCAAAAGATTGTCTCAATTAAATCGGATTAGATAATGCAAAGATAAAATCAGGTGTTCAAGACTCAAGACACTGCAAACAATTTCTACGTAACATCAGAGACAGGTTGTTATGAAATTCAGTACCGTAACGCAACCTACTTTAAATGTCTGTTCGGTCGTACGATGATCCTGAACCGGAATCGTACTTTCTTCCTGGACTTTGAACTTGAATGAATGAATGAGCAAATCAACTATGGTTGTACAATGGAAAAATTCATAATGCTCCTGATGCTTTAGCTACGGAATATGGATATGCATTGCCAATAAAACGGTAGGTACAATGTTACCTACTGAAATGTTGGGATTTTTTTTATTAGTTTCTTCGTCCATTTTTGGTTTTTACTTGATCAAAATTACCCGTATGTAGGTTGAGATTGAAAAAATAAAAGCTTCCACCTCACTTATTGCAATATACAATATCCCATTGATAACTCTCTACTTCTTATTATTGAATGGCTCAACTCAAAAAAAGTGAATGTTTGAAAGTAAGTTGTAATAATATTGCAGCACACACGAACTTTTTCACTTTCTCGAATATTCGGGATGTCTCAATAATACATTATGATACAAACTTTGAGTGTCCATTCTCGACCAAGGAGATACAATGCTGTATTTCTATTTGAAATCGATTGATTTTCAGAAAAATATAATAACTCCTGTGAAAACTTGTCCATTTCATTCTTCCATCAGCACTGTATATTCATATTTTTTCATTATCTTTAGCGATATTTCAGCGAGACACATTTTTTTAATTATCGTTTTCGATTTGTTCACCACTGTAGACCACTTTACTAAATACTCAAATTATACGTCTCCCATGAACCTCATAAACGGCATTGGCGATTGAATTTTGATGATCATTGATGTCATATTCCAGAAGTTTAATCTGAAAGTTTTTTTTTACTTTTCTAGGATTTTACTGGCTCCAGTTGCGATGGATATTCCTATTGAAAATACTGTCGGCATTAAATTTACTTTCATTCATCTGATCAAATCATTTTCTGCGGAAAAAGCGATATTGTCACATCTCGACGGAAAATAACGAAGGTACAGAATATACCTATCAGTGGAACAGATAAAAATATTATGCCCTATGAGGAATTTCCGTTGATCAATTAGCTTGCTATCAAACACATTGTGGGCTATTATTCAATGTAATCATAAAAAAAATCATTAATGTTCTGTTATCCTAAAATTCCTGAAACCAATCTTTTAAATGTATATACCATATTTGTGCCTTTATTTATAATGTGTTATCCTTATATCTGGTTTTGTTCAAATCTAAGAAACAATTTTTTTTAATTGAATTGTATTATTTTTTGTTTAATGAAGATATTCTGATTCTGATTCTCAATCTTTACTATGAATTCCAATCGTTGAAATCCCAATGAAAGGTGCTACTATTATTCGTGAAAATCCGATATGGCGCTCATAAGAAATGAAAAAAAAAGTTGTTGCTGGTAGGCAAAGGACGAAACGTCGGAATCTGAATAGACCAGGGATGCACAAATTTATTCTAACGTCGGGCCACTCGGGCAGTCAAAAAATTGGGAAATGTATAACAGGCAAAAGCAGCAATGTAGACTTGCTCTCAATTTTGATATTTCTCATAGAATAATAGTGGGAAAAACTAAAAATGATATTTTTTTCGTATATCTCGATTCTCTACTAACTGCCCTATATCACCAATCGAAAATGAATCGTTCAGTTCGTTGAATCAAAATATAAAAACTACCTACCTCTCCCTGATAGTGTCGAAGTAATCGGCGATATAGTCCACAGCGGCTTTACCAAACTCTCTGAATTCCTTCGAGTCCATCGTGCAAAGTCAAAAATCACTTTCCCTTTTCAGACAAACCAACACCAAACAATCTACCCACTTTCACACACTCTCGGATCTTATTGTCTCTCGATTGTTCTTTCGTCGGATACCAACACTGTCGCGGCTCACTTCGTTTGTAGAAGGATTCGACTAAAAGTGCACGGCCGATATTATCTTTTTATAGACGGCGTGAAGCGCCCTTCATAGACTTGACAGTACTTGACTGGTGAAGACGCTGTCTGTCATGCCATTTATATGCACGCGTTTTTGTTAGCGATGAACGAAAGGTATAGGCTGATGGTCCTTGACATTGGTAATGAGGGAAGCCGAATTCTGGCCTTGATTGGATTCCTGATTTACGCCGGATTTTTTAGTTTTGTGGTGAATGCAATGCTGAACTTTCATATTATACACGTTATGTTCGATTCGTTCCACGCTGACAGAAGGCTAAGTTTGGGATTCGAACACGACAAAGTAGTTTTTTTCCAAATAACCGACTTGTGATGATAATAATAATATAGCTAATATTGATAATGAATTAAATGAACAAGGACGCGTTGGTGCCGGAAGCACTGCGGGAAAAATACATCAAAGAAACACAAAGCAGTGTGAGAAAAATTGCAGCTTGACTGATAATAACTGCCCCATTTTATATAGAAAGGGACATTCTAGCAGTGGCTCTCACAACGCATAAATGTTTATATCAATGAAACAATATCATGTAAGAATCGACCCTGTTATGTGATGATATTTCATAGGTAAGTAGATATGGGATTCACTCCCAGTCAGCTGCTTATGATCTAAAAGGCACAGATCCGACCTGTCCTGGAATACTGTTCCCATATTTGGGTGCGGCACCTAAACATACCCTGAAACTATTGGATTCTGTCCAAAAATTCGTCTCGTCGGTGACGCCTCGCTTAAAAACTCGCTCACTTCTCTGGAACACCGTGGAAAAGTTGGCGATTTATCTCTATTTTATAGATATTTTCATGGGCGATGCTCTTCTGAAATATCAACAATCGTTCCTCCATTAGCAGTCTCTTCGAGATTAACCCGTCAAGTTCAGTCTTCACACCCCTTCGTGGTCACTTTAGAGACCTGCAGAACGTCCTGAGACTTTGGAACTCATTGCTTAGGGAGGTGTTCCCCGAGGCATACGATCTCCATAAATTTAAGAAGAACACCAACTCCTACCTTCTTTTCCTTGGTTCTCACGATGTTCTCTGAACATTACGGGATATACCTTTTCGTGAGAACCAGAACATAAGAAAAAAATATTACAGGAATAACTAATCAGAGAGTGTAATAGCAGATAAATTCGATGGGTACAAGGTAAATTGATAAATTTTGACAAAGATCGATACGTGCAATCGCTATGCGCAAAATACACTTATCTATATCTATTTGGAACAATATATAAGTTGTATGAAAGAAACCTAAGATGAAAAAATATATACATCAATTTCTTACCATAACAAAAATTTCATTTTGGAAAATTACGACAGCGAATCTCATGAGTCAAAATCAGTATTGAAATGCAGGTCGTACGGACGATAGAAATAAAACACAAGTGAAGCGTTTCGATCAACTACATTGAATACATATAGTCAAACTTATACAATCAGTTGAAACTAATTGAGTTTTTTTATACTGACTAAGTAGGCATAAACTTGGTGCTGTATTTACATAAAATGAAATATCCTTATTCGCCGCTTCATATCAAAAAGTTCATCGATATGTATATTTTTATTGTGCATAAAGTTGCTCGTATCGAGTTTTGCCTTGATTATTGAAATAAATTCAACAAACAGTAATAAAATATTATTTTGTAACACACAAACTATTTCTATTTTCTCGGAGAAAATTTAAAATATATGAATTTGCATATAATGTGTTCGCAGCTGCTTCATGAGAGGTCACTGAAATATCGTCAGGACATTATCAATGAAGGTCCTTTTATCCACACAATTTTTCTCAGAATTTCTCACAAGAATAAGAAAGTTTTGATCCAACAAAAACTTATGAAGCACCGGAACACATGCATGATGGCAAATTCACAGATTTCAAATGTTCTCCAAATGAAATTTTGTGCATCCTTGACTGTGACAATAACTGTGTTAGGAATGATAATGACGATAATACATATGGCTATATACACATCATCAATAAAATATCCGCTTAAATCCGAAGTGAATCTTTTGAAATGGCTGAGATATGCTATTGGTACAGGTATACCGGGACATCCGGTATATATTTTTGTCACAAAAATATACCTAGCTGTTCAAATAGGTATTCCTCGGAGAATATATATCAAGAATGGACGAAAAATTTTCTAGCTGAGGAGAATTAAATAAGCCTTATTCGTTTTCACATATACCAACAATTATCATCATGTTTGATTCTCCAAAGGAAACGAATAGAAAATGTTTCAACAAAGTAGAATGAAACGCGGTCACACAGAAATAATATTTATTTTTTCACAAACATCAATTTATATTGTCTCATCTCTTTTCCGTGTTCTGCTTCCAACTTCAAGATTTCCTGCTGTGGAAATTCCTCAGACTCCCAGTGAATGAATATTTTGCAGCCTCCCTCTACTGTTAGATCCTTCATGTGAATCATGGGGTCTATACGGTATCTCTTCCGATTGGCAAACGTCTTGTAGGAGACGGTAGTATCCATTATGTTCAAGAATGGAAAGAAGCTTTCATCGAATGTATTGAATATATATTTTCTCAGGAGATGGAATCCCTTTGGATAAACTGAGAGAAGGAAAAGAAAAAACAAAATCAGAAAACTTATTCACAATAATTCACCAATAAACATCTAAGGCATTTGAAAAGGTAGCTAACGAGCAAAAAACAACCATTCATTGTATAATGAATACTTTACCTAGATGTTTAGCCCAAAAAGCATATTCTTCCGAATTCAAGGAATGTTTGATCATCGCTTTGAGTCCCTCAAGCAGAGATGGATTTCTGTAAGGTACCACGAAATTGAAGAACTTAGAGCATAGGTTGTTGGGAAGTCCTCTCTTGCAGTTACACGGTTCTGTCGTTTGGAAGTTCTTCGGTACCCTGATGGTAATTTCGTCCAAGATGTTCTTGCTAGAGCTCGCTTGGATCGATATCTTTATGCAGAAAACTCCGACGTCCTTATTCAAGAAATACACATAGTGCATTTGGAGGCCGCAAGCGACGAAGCAAAGCTTCAAATTCAATGCACACTCTCCATTATCGTCGAACATACAATCTGGTTGGATGCAAACCTGTCTGGGTATATTTTTCGCTATCAAAGTATACGATGGTACGAAATTTTTCTCTTCGTCTGGCTCCGTACCTTCATGCTCAACATACAAGTAAATGTTCGCCAAGTAGCTCTGTTCGTATGGCGATGTTATGGCTAACTTCTTGTTCACGGCTTCGAACGTGTTTACTTTGAAGTTATACTCCTCAGTTACGAAAAAGATATCAGGTATCCCGATCAGGTTCACAGCTTTACTCTTAGCGAACCTATATCCGATGGTTTCTCCCGACAGAACCAACACCGCTTTAACTCTGAGGAAGCTCTTCGCAGTGTATGAGACCTTGAGGACTTTTTCTTTCTTCGGTGGTATCACTATCATTTCGGAGTCGATACAGAATTCTTCGGATTCGTTGAGGAACAGTCTGTTAGTATATGCTATCGTGACATTACCGCAGTTTTTGAGAGTTATGTTATAGGAAGCTGTTTCCCCCAGTGATGCTTTGATCTCTATGCTCTCCTGAGGGTAGAAATATGGAAGAACGTCGTATAAGTAGGTCAATAGCATGATAACCTCAACGTTGCTAGGTTCGAATGCGTTTGTAAAATGTAAAGTGAAAGATAGATTGAGTTTCCTCCATACTCCGGACAATACGCATGCATTGTGGAATAGGAGAACGTCCTGGTCAGTATTGACGTAACAATCTTGCACTACATCCAAGATATAAGGGCAATATGCCACAATCAAGGTAGCCAGAACCACACTGTCTTTAACATCTGTCTCGAAACATCTGATCTTCCTGACCTTGACGTCTTGTGAAGGCCATACGATCGACTTTTGTTTATTGAAATGAAACTCCAACCATAGGAGCAGTTTATTTTCATTCTTATCAGTGTGATCGGGAAAGCTATATTCATTTGCTGTTACGTATTCTAAAAATTCTCTCTCGTAAACTACTTTTTCTTCCTCAGGTCTTACGATGTTCATTGTTCTATCGAACACGAATGATTTGTAGATATTCAGCACTAGGTCGACCCAACATTGCTTACTCAGTAGGTAGAATTGTCTTTCAGTTAAGATGCTTCTTAAATTGGTGAAATCTTTGTCTATACAGTTGTTTTTCACGACAAGATATATTGGGTATGGCAACAGGAACTCAGGGCGTAGTTGTTGAACAAAAACTCCTTGGGATTCTAGGAATTGCATCACATTTTTGTAAACGTTGTAGCCAATTATGGTTCCTGGAATTTCATCGAGGATAGGCTTGAATTTCCTGGAAAAATAACGCACAGTACTCAATCACGCGTCACGCGTTCATACTGATATACTCACTCATTACAGACAAATTTCATAATCGATTTATTCAGTATATTCACTAGCAGCTGAACCAACGGTAAGTACCCGGATTTTCCTGTTTGAGTGTTTTTGTGTATCTCTAAAGGATACCTCGGTATATTATCAGGTATCTTGATATATGTTTTAAAGAAAAAACCTTGCGAGTGCAACCATCTCTCTAAGCACGCTGTGAGACAATTCATCTTTTCCAAAAACCCTTCGTCGGATTCCTCGCTTGGAAAGAAAGGAAAATCTGTTTCCATATTGGCATTCATCGTACTGAGATAAGAGACTAGACGAGAGTTACAAGCAGCAGACCTAATTTCGACGTTGCAGCTTACTCCACAAGAACAAGTAGCTGTCATTTCGCATACAACCTGGCACTCATATTGTGGTTTGAAAATCACTGTGATATTGAGCTTCGAACAAAGGTCCGTGAAATATTTCTTCCCTTGCATCACCACTTCTATGTTTTCATTTGTCACCATTGTTTTCACCTCACATTTCGTCTTGTGGGCCAAAAAAGTCATACTAATGACTTTGGTGGTTGTTTCCATAACAGGTATGGTTGGCATGTACAGTATTTCAGGTTCAAAAAGTATTTCTGCCATTGGATGCTTTCCAGCTAAAGTGAGAATATTGAAAGGGCACTTGTCTTGATCAATAAGAATAGGCACTTCAGTTTTGAAGCATCCGTAATCTTGAGGGTTGAACTCAACGTTGAAGATGACTTCTTCCTGTTTTGATAAGATCATCTTGAAATAACGCTCGTCATTCTCCCAATGTCCCTGACAACAACTCATCGAAATATTGAAAGGTGGCGCAACTTTCGACAAACCCAATCTTATGGTATGAGTTTCCGGAGATATATTCTTGATAACGAACTTGTTCAAGATTTTTTTTTCGTAGGAGTTGAATTCTAAATGCATCGATGAAAACGTGAACCATGGAGCACCAGCTGCACATCGTATGCTCACCATTGGCATCGATTTTGGAAGAACAATTGGTGTATATGCAGCCCCATCGAACTCTTCTAAAAAGTTAGCAGGATCTGATGTGCTCTGGTTATTTAGAACTGGAGGTCCAATGCAGTCATTTATAATGCAGGGTAGGTATAGAGAGTATGCAGCAGGCTCCTTCGGTCTGTACTCTAAGAAGAGGTCTTTAGACTCATCATGGTCCAATACGATGGTATCTCTAGGAGTACCATTTTCAGCGTCTGTGATTGTGAATTCTGGAGAATATTTGAAGGAGAACCTTATGCTATTCTTGGTAACGCCCTTATTCGTCACTCTAAATACTCTTCTTCTGAACGCTCCTGTCACTATTTTGGGTATTTGTATGAAATGTGGTTCGATTTTTATTTCTGGATACGCCACACGTCCGGTTATGTTGACAACTTGATAATGCGTATCATTCAGTTCGAAAGTTAGTGCACAAGTAAAAGCGACCACAGCTTTGAAGTGTGCTGAAACTTTGAAGAATATTTCACATTTTCCCTTCAACGTCACGGAAGTTGGTGAAACAGTGATCTCCTTGATGGGATCGGGATTCACCACTACTACCATGATAGATTCATCTGAGGAATTTCTCATAACGAGTGTCTTGGTGACTTTCGTGTTCAGAGATATATCTGCGAAGTCTAGGACATCTGTATTAAACGCCGTATTAGGCCTAACGTTGTCGTGTACAACTCTGACAATTTGCTTAGCTCCGCTTTGTGACAACAGATATATATCGGTAGCAAAGACAGCATCTTTCCGGGGGGTGAATCTTACCCTGCAATAAATACCCCGTCGGAAAGGAATGCTGCCGGATTTCGGCATAACTTCGTAGCTTTTGTCCTGTACGTGCCACTTGTAAGTGATGTTACAGTTAACTGGGTTGTAAATTTTGAAAAACGCCTCGTGCTTTCTTGGACACACTCGAACTTCTTGAATACGACACCTGACTGTTGTGGGAACCACATCAGCAAAAACCGTTGCGTCAAATATGTGGCAGTCGTTGATGATGATGTATACAGGAACGTAATATTTCCCAAGACCGTGGGAGTAGCAATCAAAGAAGATATTTCCGGTCTCGGATGGTTTGACGACGATTCTTCTCTTGCCTTTGATCACTACAGAGTTACTGAGTGCTGTGATGGTTATGTTGATCGGAAACGTATTCGTGTTATTGATAGAGAAGCAGTCGCTGCAAGATGTATAAGGAGCAATCTGAAAGATTAAGAGGTTACACCCTTGATTTCTCCCAACAAAGCTTTTGAATAACTTCTCCTAGTTGAATATATCGTGGTGTAATATGGACGCTTATCAGATCCTCGGGTCGTAGAGGAATGAACCTTGGCACGAATTTTGCTGTATAACGCAAGGATGGGCAAACTGCAAGAGTTGATGTCTCGTTCAGCAAATGGTGTTTCCCGGTGATATCATAATCTGGAAGAGCAGGACCAGAAACACTTACAGTGTTTGCATACTTCCTCTTCATATTCAGATATATCTGGTAATATTTCCTGTTGAATTCTTTGAATTCCCTCTCTACTGCGCTCAAGGCATACTCTCCATCATTTGCTTCGATATATCTTGGAATTCTCGCGAACAACGTTTTACACCTAGAAAGAAGACGATTCAGTACAGAAAGCAACTAAATAGATCATTTCAGAGCAGATGGTACCAGAAAGCAACCATATATATCTGATAATACTAACGGTACTCTACTTCTTGAAGGTCTCAAACTTTGCGGTCTATCATTAGGAAATGAAATCAATGCATTACTATTCCCATCAAAAACATTAGATTTTTCATCCACAATAGCTTGAATAGGCTTCTTGATATCAGTGTCAAATCTGACACCATCCACTAGAAATCCCACTTCATTTGTTAGGGCTGGGGTTATCCCCATATTGAATTTTGGCTTTGTCATCGGTCTTTTGATTTTCATGGTATCGATGAAAGCGATATACTTGATGTAGAGAAATGAATTCCCAACTTTGAACTCATCGCCCTGCTTGTTCCGATAGAACAACTTGAGGCAAATTTTATGTTCCACCTACAATAGGGTTGTACACTTTTTTTCAAAAATTATGTATGTGAAACGCAGGCCTCCAGAGAATACGTGGGTTTTTTCAAAATCGGTATTCAAAAATCGAAAATTCTCCATCCTTTTCTAAAAATGTGACGTCACCTGGTAGATTGATTTAGGTTCTATTTCAATAATCGAAGTGGAAGAAGAGTTGACAATCTCTGTCATCTTTGACAGATGGCGGTAAAAAATTACTGAGCGATTTTAATTCTTCCTGCGAAAATATATTCGGATGATTCAAGGTAAGTTACTATTGAGTTTTATTTCATTGTTCAGCGTTCCTTATACTCTTCACTGACCACTATTTTCAGAAAATTCAAGCATTCAAAGACCTTGTGCTTCATGTAGCAACACGAATGTGGATTCTCGAAAGACATATTGGTTACTACTCCAAGTGATAATATGAGACAAACTTGGTGTTTTGCAGTAGGACAACACTTATCATCAGCTACATCTGCGAGTAATTGCTGTGAAGATAATTTTGATCTAAGTTAAAATTCTCATCCTTATTCTTTGAATCTTTGTACATGAACATTATGAGAACCTGAAGTGTGAGCACAAAGTATTTTAGTAATATAGGTATAGGTATAGATAAACCAAATCTTTATTGTCATGAATATGTGAATTCTTATTGAAAAAGCACTTCTGTAAATAATAATTGCATTCTCCTAAATCCTCAGTTATTCTTAGTACATACTCTATCTATGATGTGAGTTTATATTGAGATTTCTTCTTTACATTATTTTGTGAATAATATGTAATTATAATATCAACTTGTGTTGTTTATTAAATATATCATCAGATACACCACTACACTTACCTAAGTACTTTTCCCAGACAATGAAATTATTAATTGAATCAATTCTTCATTTTTATGTCTTTATTTTATAGTGTCTTTAAATCGTCTGTTCCATGTTTGTTCAATCGTCTCATTGACTTCGCAGAGGTGGTATAGAAAATCCTATAGAAATATTAACTCATAAAATACCTGACTTGCGTAATATAGATGATAAACAACCAATTGATGCGCCCGTTTGAATATTTTGAATTAATTTCGTAATCGAAAAAAATTTGAATTAAAAATTGACATATTGTCATCTGACTTATCTGCCATCACTTATGTCAAAAAATTCTTCTTCCGTATTATTTTCTATATTTTCACGATACCATCCCGATCTACCAGGTGAAGTCAGCAGAAATATGGTGCAGTCAAATAATTATTTTTGATTTCGATTTTCTCGAGCATAAAAGAATATTCCGATTTAATTTTGATATATCGGTAGTAGTTTAGCAAGTTATCGGAAAACGACAATCAATTCTGCTGAAGCTTTAGAGGTTTATGACCCTATTATAGATAGTTTCATCAATGTTCATTGCTATGGTGAATTATAAAAGATGATGAGCTGTTTCAGAAGGCTATTCAAAGTCCATTTGAACCTGATGAAACCACTGATTTTTTTTAACTGACCTGTCCAATTTTGCTTGGTTTAATCATAACAGAAACATCGGCAATGTCCCCAGCTCTCAAAAATAATTCTTTGGGTTCCATTTCTATGCAAGCAACCTTATCATATCTGTATGTTATTGGTAAATAGTTCGATTTATTCTTCAATGTGAAAGTTCTCATGTAAGTTTGGCCTATAACTAGTTTGTCAATGTTCAGAGCATCAGGAGTAAGCAGCACAGAAGGTTCCTCGATTTCCCCGTAAAGACAAACCCTCAGATGTAGGGGATCAAACTCTTCAATTTCATCAGTAGAAAACATCGTGATACTTTGCATTGAGGCGATTGAGTACTGATCTGTGAAAAACACTGGGTTAGCAAACATGAACGTATTGGTCACATCAAACCAAGCAGACGAAACTATAAATGCGAACGAATTCAGAGGATTCAGATATCATTTCAACGAAAATACCTACTAAGAGAGACTCACCTGTATCTACATTGCTGGAAAACGTTTTCACCTCGATGTCTTTATCTACAATTTAATGATGAGGTGGAAAAGTAATAATGAAACATTATTCTTCTTCCAAATAGGATTCAGAACAAACCTTCAACAACTCCGTCTCTGTAATTAACTTTGACAATTTTGAGGAAAACCATGCAATAGCTTTGGATGAAGGTATTCATTTTCTTTGGTGAGAAGCTAAAATCATGTATTTCCGAATATAACCTAAGGAACATGTTCAGTGGAATAAATTATAAGAAACGGTAACTGAACGACTGGAATAACAAATGTATAGTTATATCTGCGATATGCTATAGTATCTCTATAGGTTTATGGAAAAAAAGTATACTGACTCGATCCGTATGATGTATTTGTGTTTCGCCATCATTCTGCCTTCTTTTGGAGTTATATGGAAACATTTCAAATTATCATCAGCCTTTCTTGTTGCATCTAAACTCTACAAACAACAATTACCATAGTAATTGATAAAGATATGGAAAGGTATGTATCAATAAGTAAAACTGAAAAAATAAATAATTGATCTGGATGAATATTTTCATTATGGTCACAAAGAGAATCATGCTGCATAAATCATTTAATAATTTTCACCGGTATCAATTTGTTCATCATAGTTGTCAATATTAAAAAATAAAATCATATTTTATGACAAATTTCGTTAACTGATTTCACCTGAATTCACAGATAATCAAATATTGATACCGAAGAAATCATTGTAAGTGATAATGATAAATCTAATTTATTCATAACTTAACTGAATATAGAGTGGGAAAGACACTTATTGCTTCTTATGTGTATATAGAATATTCCATCCGTATCGATTTTTTCAAATTCTAACCTTGTTATAGAATTTACTATTCATTAAGCCACAACCCAACATCATCAAAATTTTTATGTGTTCATCTCTATATGTGACTACATTCAGGACCGCATTTAAAAACATTTTTGATGATGATGGTTTCAAGAACACGAAATCTTTTATTTTCATAGGTTGCTATAAGAGTAGTTTTCTATTATAGCCGTAAAATATGAGTATTTCGAGTTTATCTAATGATAACGTAGAAAATAAAGTATTATCGGTGTGTTAAAAATTACCCAGTACACCAAGACCCTCTTACCATGAGTTTATTTTCTGGGAGTTCAGCAAATGCGCAGAACATCGTGGCAGTAGAACTTTTATTTTCTATTATGAGATTCCTGGTGTTCTTAGCGCCATAATAGGTTTTTGGAAAGTCGATGACAGTCATAGGAGATGTCGTTATCGGTCGTTGTAATATGAGTTTTGGTGGAATAAACGTCCCTGTGATCCAAACTCTTTGTGGCGGTTCTGTTTTTATCCAAAACTCTTTCAAAAAGGTACCTTCCACAGAACCCAGGATCTCCACTTTAATTTCTTGTATTTCTGAGGGCTATATTATTATGAATAGATAATTTTGGTTCTTCATTTGAATAGAAACATTAAGGTTCGAAATTCACTAGAAATGTTTTCGATACAAATTAAAAATAAATACATATTCATAATATATATGATGCAATTCAGAAATCAAATGATTGATATGATCGAGAATGTGATGAAGTAAATATGATTTTTGCGAACGGAGAAGTGAGATATTAGTTTTCAGACGCAAAATTTTTTTTTACTATAGCAATGTAAAACTCTATTTATATTGGCTTTAGTTATTATCTAATTTTTATCCAATGAATTAATTGAATAACTGAGAATGACAAGATCCCTTCACATTCACATCAATTAAAAATGATTGGAAGATAATTGCATCATTATGCACACATTTTTTAACTCCGGTAAATTATGATATTATATAAATATGTAATTAGCACAGTGAAAAAAAACCTCATTGTACCTAATGGGTAAGGTTGATGGATATTTGCATTATCACTTCCTGCGAAAACACAGCGAACAGCGAAATCAGATATTTTTAGTAAATTTTTCCTCATTGACATTACCCGAATAACTCCTTTCATGGGATGGACAATCAGTTCCAATGTGTTTCGACTAAGATCCACTACGAATTGGGTACCCTTGCGGCCCATGTTAGTCATCTGAACTGCCATCTGCTCAGAAGCAGTTCCTACATCTATCTCCCCGAAATTCAAAATCTTCGGCTTCAAAGTTATGAATGCTGTGCTGATGAAACTGAAACCAAACATGGTCGTTATGGTGCTTGGAAATTATAAAATAGTTACACACAATTTATCTATCAAAACCTCTTGGTAACACCCCAACCCTCTTTCAAGCAGAGTACTTGCGAGTTACTCGAAAGGGGCACTTCAGATAGCAAAGCAAACTGCAAGCTATGAAGTCAAATATTTGTGAGTCTGAGCTGACTTAGGATTGCGAACAATCCCTGTGACAACTGGGAGCAAAAAACCAGATGACTTTGATTTGGGTGCCAGGTCACCAGGAAGTTTTGTTTTATTTTCTTCGGATGTTGGTCCTATCGCCAGCTACACCTCAGCCTCTTGGGCCATTTGTGGTTTCCGATTTGGCACTCACTCCGAAGCATTAGTCCCCTGTACCAGTCTGCCTTCTGCGATCTAGTGCCTCGCATTCTGACAGTATATGTTTGGGTGTTTATCTTCCTTTACCGCATTGTCTGCAGGAAAGTTATCCATTTTATAGCCCCATTTTATGCGGGTGTCTCCTCATTGGACTGTGACCAGTGAGGAAGCATGTTATTGTTGTAACCTGGTTCCTACTCAACTTGAGTAGTTCTTCGGTTATATGTTTGGACGGTTCTTTAATGTAGATTTTCCCGTGGTACAGGAGAGGAGCTCTCGCTCTCTTTGTTTTCGTTTGACCTAGTTCAAAACCCACTTCGAAGTAGAGTTTCGACGCTTCGAAATAATGGAATGAAAACTCACTGGAACAAAGGGCCAGGACAAAGACAAGCGTAAATGCTAGTGAGCCTTTCGCCAAGGAAAGCTAAACAGCTTCTCGATTTGGATAATAAAGACTAAAAACTATAACTGGACTTTCCATTGGATCCTGCCTTCGTAGGTATCATCTCGAAAAGATGAGCAAATCAGTGCGATAGTTACCGCTACTGGGAGTACTGAAACATTTGCGCATGCCCGGTACTTTTCAGCAAGAGGCTTGAGTTTCTGGAAGGGGCCTTTTCAACGCCCTCTGATGTCATGAACATAACTCGGAAAACTGATAATGTTTGTGAGAAGTTTCAGAATCCCAAGCAACGAATATATAGATGCACGAAATATTTAGTGATTGTGAAGCTGCATAGCCTTCACGCCCCTCTATGCAATCTATATCTAATCTAATCTACAAAGCATTAAATGGAAGTGAAGTCCAGATAATATGGATAATTTATACCTGAAACTTCAAACTACATAGGCAAAATTTGATTTACGTACTAGGCTTAACCATCGAACAAATACATCTTATATTTTTACATTTCTAATTTCTTGGCAGATAATAAATATTGGTTTTCTAGAATGAAAATATATCACCTATTTGATTAACATAAAAACAATAAAGATGGTAATTGAAAAAATCAGCATCCCACTTGGAAAAAATTGTATAAATCTTGGCAGAATGAATGAGAAAAATAAATCGAGTGATTACGCAACTCAACCATGACATTGACGATCATTGCAATCTCCATTGTTTTGTGGTAAATATCCATTCGAATTTCTTCCTGGTACAACAAAAAATCGAATCAATTCGTATAGTGAATTATTATCTATATTCTATATCACACTTTTTATATCAAACAGCATAAAATGTGTACTTTCGGAAAGTGGGAGAATAAGTACCTAACCTTGACAAACATAATAATTATACAGCTTCCTATAACTTACCTGAGAATTCGCATTCTTAGCTGTAGTACATTTTTTATATCAAATCAATTATTTGCCAATAATCTTTTTTTTTTCAAATCCATATTACATTAGCTCATATGCAAATAGTGTTAACATTAATTCGAAAAGAAATCTATGATTCTCAGAAGACTAGGTGATCGGTAATATGGTAGTCCGTATCTCTAATAAAAATCTAATAATGTCAGCATAAACAATGAAGTTTTTCTAGATATTCTATAGATATTCTCATAGTCCATGCTGATCGGAAATCATTCTACCACGAGACCTGTAGAACTTTTACCTATCAGAATTCAATTTTTTCATCTAACGGCGAATGTTTGGAGCTCATTACCTAAAGAGGTATTTGCTGAAACCTATAGCCTCTGAACGCACAAGAAAAATTCCAATACCTATCTCCTATTCCAATAATTTACTAGTGGCTTGCACTACGTTCCTCGAAAATTATAAGTTTTCTTTTCCTGAAGTCAAGAGATAAAAAAAAACGGACTTATCGAATATGAGTTTGCAGTTCATTGAAACAAATTCAGATATTTTATAGAATTTTCATTCGAAGATTTTGTACGTAGATACTATCACACTTATTTTATGCCTTATGCAATACTTAGTCGAATGCCTTACTATGGCAATCATGTTAGGGTATACTATACATAATCAGATGATAAAAAGAATTATACAGTGGATTGTTTAGAAGTCTCACAATGGAAAAAAATCACAATGTAATTTCATTAATAACAGTAATATATCCATAGAACACGATTTGTACATAACCGGGGTCAGGATTGTTAGGCAATGTGACACTGTTCGATCTGCTTCCACGCAATAAACTAATCTTTCGAAAACAAGATAATGCGCGAAGTATAATAGGTGGATTCACCCATGTATACAGAGTTTCAAAAATACTGAAACTGGGGAGAGTTCGAAGCTTGAGCCATCCTAGAAAAACCATAGCATTCTGAATATTCACTGAAGTAATTTCGAGAAATAATGACCACGGGGTACCTACTGGATGATAAGAAGAAAAAGTTTATACATTACACTTGTATATCGTAAAGAATCAGTTTCTCATTCACATAGATCGACAAGCAGGCTTGGGAAATAGCCATAGCACTGCTGTGTGTGTAGGTTATCTTTCTTGAGATGCTCATGCCTGATGCAAGATAACGCCCTCTAGGTAGCGGTTTCATATGAAATGCCTGAAACAATTAAGACTTTCAATAAGAAGCCTAGGGAGTATACTTCCTTCACAACTATCAAAAAGTGTCCATTACATAGACAACGTCCTTGACCTATTGTGATCGAATGGATTTTATAGTAACTTATGGAGCGCAATATGAGTCCTTAATTTGAAGTCAAAACTCTCTCAATAAGGAATGTCTTCGAAACAAAGTGTTTTTATCCATCAATACTTAGTTGCAAAGTTGGAAGTCGGAAGTCTGACTTGTATGAGGTAAGAAAACGAACTAGAAAAACGATTCTTCAGTTCGTTATTTTTATATACATGTACCATATTATACAATATCGATACCAATAGAAAATATCGAGTTTGCAAAAAGAAATTATAATTCAACCACATTTATTCGTTTTATTACTAAATACTGTCCTATGATACTATTTTTACTGTAAATATCCATTTTCTGTTTATTTTTGTGACCACCTTCCACTAGTCTGCCGTTGACAGTGTGAAGGTTCAAAATAAAATGAACGTAAAATATAGTTATGAAAACAAGCTTTTATATCATTAGGATGCAACAGGCTCACTAATATATGTGGCACACAAGAGCCATCTATCGGTACTGGTCGTTCTCTCTCGATGATCGATCTCTCCCGGACTTGCTCTATTTCTAACCAATTCAATTTTTTTTTGTCAGATTATTGATAGTCGAATCTTTTGATTCGATAGTCTAGTCTGAACCTGACCTTTTTTGAATATTTTTCATTTTTTTTTTTTGTTTTTCGGCACAACTCGTTTCTTTTCGAAGGAAAAAAATCTCCATACCTTCAGACAATGGAAGTCAGAGACTCTAATTTTGCACTTATCACGCGATCTATATTTTGATGAAAATTTTTGTTGGTACTTTGACCTGAAAAACACGAATTTCGTAATATTATCGTGAATATATCTCTAGTTTTCGAGATACTCAATGATGCCTAAATTCGAAATTTCACCTTATTTGTATCAACAAGTTTTGGGCAAGTATTGTATCTTCTTAGATCACAGGACATATTACATGCACTTACCATGAATAATTATGATTTTTGTATAAAAAAAACACATGAGTATGTAGTTTTTCAGTAATTTTCCTATTATTCCACCAACTAGGCTACATAAACAACGGCCATTTTGAAAACCTCCTTGCGAATCTTGATTGAATAAAGTTGGATGCATAGCTGCCTTATATGTGTTTTCTCTTTTCAATACATATCAAAAAGAAAGATAGGTATCAGTAGAAGAAGGTTAAATTTCGAACTTTGGTATCGATTATCTCGAAAACTAGAGATATATTCGTGATAATATTATGAAATTCGTGTTTTTCAGGTCAAAATACGTGAGTACCAACAAAAAATTTCACCAAAATATAGATCGCATGGTAAGTGCAAAATTACTCGAAACTATACTTCAAAAAATTGTTATTCTGCTATTCTAATATTCTTCATCAATGAACCGTTATCGACCTATGTGGTCACACAATTTTTTCATCTAGATTGATAATTTTCATCAGCGATTAATGAAGATATAATGAAGTTATTCATTCACTTATTCGAAGAAAAATTCGTGGTCATATACCTATTGGAAAAACCACTTCAGAACAATGGATTTTTCCAAATCTCTAATGAGCCTATAATAATCATTTTACCAAACATGGTTACTTAATTTTTAGTTTTAACTGATTTAATCGTAAATAGGTGAAAAAACCATTGTTCACAATAATAGCTGATAGTTTTATAATTACTTTCGATGTAGGCGCAAACACTCTGACCAAGACTGGGTACTTTCCAACGTTCATTATATTGAAGGACTGGTTGAACTTTTTCCCATCATAAGCATCTCTGAACACAACTTTGGCTGGGGCGATCCTGACATTTTCAACCTCTTTGAATTCATGTTTCGGGCTCTCTTCTATGACTAAGAAACTTGGTCTAGATCCGTACAGGGATGCAGCTGATCCTTTCTCTGTTGCAATAAAGGTGTCTGGGACTTCATCCATTTAAATATTGCGTTTGATACTTCCAGAAATCATTTTCTGTCAAACAGACGTATTGTGAATGACAAACAATAAATTAAAGTAGATCTCTCTAGATTCAAGTTAGTAACTGATGCAGAACTAGCTTCTGATTTAGAATATTTGTGTACCTTTGTGTATCAGAAATAGTGATGTTGTTAGGTAAAGAATATTTAGTGAAATATTCGTTACAAAAATATTTCAACCACAATGTATTCAATAATTTTTACAGTGCCATAAATTTGCTAGATATTTGTGAAATGAACCTCGAATATTTTAGCTATTGTATAACATCAAAAAATAATCTATGGAATACCACACTTGAGTTCTACAAATTAGACGATAATTATTCATTTACAATAAGACATAAATAAATATAATTGATTCCAATCAAATCTAATTCTGTATTAAGTGCAACTTTTTATTTTTTTTTTCCATAAAAAGATATTGTACATTAACATCTAGTGCTAGTCTACCTTTTTTTCACATTAAAAAGAATAAAAATTTATGGTTTTCCCAACATTGAATATTCAACATGTTAATTTTTTTTAATGTGAAAGAGATGTCAATGTACATTTTGAGGAAAATCTTGTAATACCTGACGAGTACGCACTGTATAAAAAAAATTGCACTTAATACAAAATTAGATTTTTTTGGAATTATTGATACGTGCACACAGCCCATCATCAAATCTTTCACTTGAATATGATTGATGCTCTGAGTTAATCGCTGCAATTAGTCCTAATATGTCATATACTAAAGGTAAAGAATAGACTATTTCACGCACCAATCAGGACCTCTATACTCTTGACTCTGATGGTCAAGTTTGGTATTTTCAGATTTTTGCATGAGACATAATAGGTTTGTTATAGCAACGATTTCGAATAGTTTGCAATCGTCCGGAGCATGCGCATACTGATTTATGCGTTTATTAAATCAGTATGCGCATGCTCCGGACGATTGCAAACTATTCGAAATCGCTGCTGGAACAAACCTATTATGAACGCGTATAAAAAATCACGCTGTGCACAAACTCAGAAATGAACAAATTTGATTAAATATGTATTTTCCCACGACCACGTATGAAAACGTCAATAATCACACTGTTTTGTTATTCAGAAAGTAGCTCATATCACCATGGTATTGTTTATTTGAAAGAAAAAACACAATTAGGTATATTGTGAAGGTACTCACTGTCAATATAAGCGTTCTCAAATCAAATTCATTTTATTTATTGAAATTTCTGTCTCGTTTTGAATTATACCGAGAACTCTTTATCTATTAATTTCAATGTGTCTGATACATAACCTCTGAATTCACTTCAAAACTGGAACCTATACTCTTTGCTGGAACTATTTTGATGTTGATGACAGAGGGTTAGATCATTCAAAAAAGTACGGCTACAGTTTTATGCGTGGCTTGCTGCTTGCATCAGTTTGATATCACAGTATCACCAACGAGAAGATTCTTTGGTAACACAGATGTTTGCAAAGAGTCAAGGACGCACTAACTCGAGTAACTCGTACGCGCTTGCGCACTACATACTTCTATGGTTCTGTATTCCTGGTTGCGTGATTACTGGCGCTAGCAGGCGTATGCTGTCAAGGTTGTTTATGTACGCTGGTGTCAATATCAATAAAATTTGTCCAAACGAAACTAACTCAATCAATCAATAATTCACATAATGAGTAATTGTCGGAGAAGTATTCAAATATTATCTTGAATATAGAAAAAAAAAGTACTTGATATTGAATCAAAACCACCTGAAATTATAGAGACTGCTCAAGTTACATTTTTGACAAACCTCCCGCGAAATGAAAGTATTCGGAGTCGTAGGAAAAATAGTGTAAAAAACTCGTTGGAAAGTGCATTTCCTTCACTCGTTACGTTTCCGCACTCACCGCTATGCGGCTCGTGCTAAACGACTACTCGTGTGAAATATGTCACTTTCCACACTTGTTGTGTAATATAATATTTGTTGATTGAACTTCATTGATTTCTCTGATCAACTTCTAACTTTTCTTGCTGATTTTCTCTAATTCTGCCAAAATTCAAGCAGAGCCATGGCAGCTTCTTGAGGAGTAGGTACCATCATTTCTATGCCCGACATTCTAAATTGATTTATCACTAATTTTTATTTTCAACACAATTATTAAAAACTCAGGATATGTGCAAATGAGCTACTCAAAGGAAGCGAATGAAAGTCAAAAATTCATAAAGACTTATTATTTATTTTCTTGACTCGATACATTCAGTGATAATGTGCATGTTCTTGTTTACGTGCTAACTTATATTTCCTTATACATTTTGCCATAGCAAGAGCAACTTCTTCGGCTGTGTTTCCTTTCTTCTCTGAACACTCATCGAACATCTGTTTTTCCTTGACATTATTTTGGAGACTAGGTGTAAGAGTTCCCTTGTTGATGTCGCCTTGTTCATTCATGATTCCCAATTTGATGTTCATGCACAGAAAGTGTTTTGCAAATTGGACTTCGTCAACCTGTTCACCATTGTAGAATCTCCACATGGTGTCTTTGTCGACCTTCGTTACTGGGTCGGCTTGACATTCGTCATGGATCCTTGTGGAAGCTGATATGAAATCTTCCCCATAAGGCTCAGCAGCAACCTGACAAAAATAATGATCGATTATCACTTGTAATCTCCCTAGCAGCAGAATTATTACCGATAATTTTTTTCGAGGTCACGAATGTTTTTGTTGTTGATAAAAAATTATCCCGAGTCGAAGACGAGGAAAATTTTGCAATGAGAAAGGTGGATATAGATATGGTGAAACGACTCTTCAATTCTTTTTCGTCAAAACCGGTAGACTGGTTTAGCGAAGATCATAACACCGGTAATATTTCACTAATCGTTTGAAGATGGCGTAAATATCGCATTTTATATCAATATGGATAATTGAGCATCTGCGGCACGTGATCAAGTGGGCGTGTTCTTCTCGCCTGGAGGGTAAACAACTTCTGACATTTCTATTTAATTTGTATGTGTTCGTTGGAAATTGAAGTTGATAATCCCTATTATATTGGGATTTGAAGTGTTGTTTTTTGAGATTTTGGAAAAAAATTATGATGAGTGAGCAGTTTAAGAGCTTGGATAAAATCCACGCTCAAATATACTTGGAAAAGATCGCTTGCATAGGATATGAAAAATTGTTCCACTGACATTGCTGATCTGCCACCAGAAATCTATTTGGTATTTTCAAGAAGTGCTTTCAGTATGAATCAGATGAAAGCATATAAGGGCTTAAGCAACCTCAAGTGGATGGGTATGAGAGATTCAGATGCTGATGTGGGAGGTTTTTATTTCATTTGTTCTTTACAGGAGAATCTTTGTCACCAGATATATCTTATGCAGAATGTAAGGAAATCGCAGAGGCTACCAGAAAATTCAGAAATTTATTCATAAAAACTTGTATAATATAAATGAAATCATCATCAGATTGGAAACTGATGTCCACATTAAACTCCAATATCTTGACTTTTTCTCGCAATTTCTGTTTGTCATTGTATAGACTTCCAAGTTCTTTGATAGTGGGAGGTAATATCCAAAATATCATTCTCATCTTCTTGAAACTATACTGCTGACTGGTTGAAGAGATTTCAAATGCTTTGGTATTTCAGCTTCCTAGAAGATACTCATTATACATTATTAAGAATTGAACAAATGAATCACATCAATGAGAAACACACCTGAATAAGCTATTTAATCCAATAAATAATTAACCAACCTTGTGTATTGCACATGATTCTTTTTACTTTCATTTCGTAAGTCTTTCATATCTATCACCTGTAGATACTCTCTGCTCAAATTTTCAAATTGATATCCCATGTAAACAGAAGGCACCAACCCTGTACATATTGTTGTCATTCAATTTAGCAGGTTTTCCTGAAACATCGAAATTTTAGGTTGGAAACAGGTATTGAAATCAACAAACCAGTGTAATCACCTGTTATGAAATGCTCATAACATACTCCCTCACTTTTCAACTAAGTATCCGTCAAATCATTCCTTCTTAAAGATTGTATCCAGGCATAACTTCTTTCCTTGGCTAGACTGTTTTCTTTTTTATTATTATCATTAACTGAGGGAATTCTATAAAATCCCTCACTGTCTGAGTCCATTGCTAGCACAATTCACTACCATACAAAAATTTGGCATATTCAATCACAAAATTCTTTACAATAATTTTGTTTGGGTGCTCAAAATCAGATGTTACCAGTACAAGATATTACCAAATATCACTGTATAACGTAGGATACTCTATCACAAGATATGAGATGATGATACACAACAAGAATAATAAAAAAATCAGCACAAATAAAAGCAGAAAGAACCAAACAAAACTAACAAATTGAATTTCTGCCCATGATGAGCTATATTTATCATTTATTGTTTACCCTCCAAGCGTTTGACAGTTGATGCTGTGACGTCAGGCGCAGATGCTCAATTCAGTTCTCTATTTATATTCGTATTCTATGGTTTCGTGTTCAAGTGACAGTGGCAGATCATTCATAATTGTGGTTTTGGCTTGAAATATGAATATTGTTCGATTATTCAATCATGATATTGATTGAACAAATCATACAAAATCAAAATGACTGAGAAATTGTGAAAATTAATATTCATCATGCGGAATCAGCAGACGTGGCGCCATCCATATGAAGTCGTGGAAGTATTACCAGTGTTCGAAACTATGATTTAAAGTAGGCAGAAGTCTACAAATATTTCTAGTGCCTTTTAATGGGACTCGTTCCACCATATCTATATCCACCTTGTACTCGAGGTGATTCAGAACTGACTTTAAATTTGTGAAACTCTGAAATTCTATTATAGATTCATCCACCTAATTGAACAAAAACAATGTTCAAGTAATGTTGAAATTCGTGCTACAATATAGCAATACAGAACAAGATTTGTTTTAAGTTTGAATCTCAAGTAGGTACCTTGGTACTTTTTTTCCTTTTTTTTTCTGAAAGTTAATGTACTTTTCGATATTTATACTTTTCAGTAGCTCTCAAAATTAAAACCATTAAAATTCGTTTTTTGAATTAAAATTTGTCAAAATATCTCATCAGTCTCAGTCATAGAAAAAGTATAGTATTCTACTTTCGTGTAATGGCTATTACTAATTCGAATGATTACGATGTTTGCCTGCGGCTCACGTCGCAAAACTTCATTCTTATGAGTAATAGCCTCAATTCACACTCGTTGTTTATCAATACATATAACCCGCTTTTCATAATATATTTTTTCTATTTTTGTTCTTTAATGAAGTCATTATGAAACGCAAATTCGTATCGAATAAGCCTCTGTTTCGATAAGCATTTTTTATTTTTCCAAAACAGAAATGTGTAAGAAAATCAAAATAGAAACGGGCTGTTTTAGCACTTGTAATTGTTGCATTTGTCTGTTCTGCAATCTGCATTAACTGTGTGAATTGTTCCATAGACTACGAGTATGTATAATTTGATATGCTGCGTGACATTAGTCAGGAAAGTAGTTGTTTTATACTCGAACTCTACCTGTTATTCGTGCTGTGTTTGAAATTGTTCCTTTGTTGATAAGTAAGTATATACTCTCCAATTGATGCTGGCTTTTAATTTTACAAAAACGACTCAACAATGTGGCAATGTTAGATTGTTATAGAAAACGAATAAATGTATTAGACATGAATACAGTGACTGATGAATTAATTGGCACTGAAAGTTTTAAGAAAAATAAGTTCTATATTTTTTTCCCACCTTCGTCTACAATCCACATATATCAATATCACACGTAATGCATAATTAATATGACTCCCATATCCATCAAATTTGAAGGCATCTGACCTTGAACCATGAAAAATGATTTGCCTGCAACGCATTTTTTTTTGCCCTAATATATGAATATGAATATATAAATATAAGTGGGTGGGGGCGGCATTTTTCAGTTTCTGCCCCGCCTAAAAAAATTGAAGATATGGGGCTGGACATCATTATGATATAATTGTCATTTCAAATTGAATAATTATTTATGATGAATAAACTCACCATTGACACAATGGCCACCGTAAAAGCAATTAATACGATGATCTTCATAATTTCACTTCACAGAATTAGCAGTTACCTACATACTGTATAATTATGATTTTTTCCTGACTCATTTTATAGTTTCATTGGAGGACTCTTATCGAGAGGTCAAACTCTTGGATTTGATAAACAGACAAGATATCTTTCAACTATTACAACATTTACTGGTTAATTATTTATTTTTCTCGATAATTTGGATGAAATATATTTTTGTATCATCAGAATAATGATATATTATCAGTATCAGTTTAAATTCTTTCCTTGAGATTCGATTCTTCATACCCTCACCATAAATATGAAAACATTACCTGCATCTTCAATTTACTATTTTTAATCTTACCTAGTCGAAGTTTTTTAGCTGTAAATGAAATCGCAAATAATCCATAATCCCATGGAATCATTGATTGAAGTCGTATTGAAGATATTAACTTGTCAGTTTTTTCAGCTTTTCACGATTGATTAGAACTTAGACTGATTTATTTCTTCTTTCATTCAGCAACCAGCATCTTTCATCGAAAATTATCTTCTCCAAAATCAACAACTCATCTATATCTTGATACCATACCTTTGAAGAATATTTCCATCACGTGTTCATCCACCTTCCTAAATTAGCCCTTGAAATTGACATCACTCTTACTAATTCACTGATGTATATGTAACTAGGCAACAAGCTGGAGCTGAATTTCAACTCATAGAAAGAAAACATGATGTGTCATACAAATTATTTCTACTTGAGTCTTTTTGCAGCATTGCTTCATTGAAATAAAAATACATTTTGATATTATTATATTTCATGTTAATGATTAAATATATCAGATAGTTTTTATAATATGCTATAATATGCAGTGAATTGTTACAAAATTTATTTTTTAAACATCCTGTAAGAGTATTTTAATTAAAACGTCAACTGCATGCAAGAACTTGAACTGGGAAATATTGTTGACTATACAAAGCAATCCAAATCCAACTGGAATCTATAGAATCAAGTGCCATTTTTTGAAGGAACTGCCCTGTATTTCAGTACGTTTGCCAAAGCCTGTGGAATACATACAGATCTCAAACTCTTCGAATAATTGAATAAAATTTATAATAAATCAGGTGAGCCAAGAAAAAAGAGCTATTGATGTCCTCACAATCATCAAAAACTCTACATGCAGTGAGTATCGAAATATGCTCAAACAAGCGATAGAAAAGGGGCGAATAAGAGCCATAAAATCATCAAGACTTATTTATTTCCTTGATTCAGCATTCAGTGATGGTGTTTATGGTCATGTTTTGATGCAGGTCTATATTTCCTCAGACATTTTGCCAAAGCAAGAGCAGCTTCTTCAGCGGTGTTTCCTTTTTTCTCTCCACACTCTTCAATTATTTGTTTTGCCTTGTCGTTGTGTCCACCTTCAAATCCATTTTCGAAAGCTTTCTTGTCGATGTCGCCTTGTTCATTCTGGATTCCCATTTTGATGTTCATACACAGAGAGTGTTTGCCAAATTGAACCTCGTCGACCTGTTCACCATTGTAGAATTTCTTCATGGTCTCATGGTCGACCTTCGTTGCTGGGTCGGCTTGACATTCGTCGTGGATCCTTTCAAATGCGTTCAAATCTAATTCTTCATCATCATCCCCATGAGGCTTAGCAACAACCTGACAAAATGATCGATTTTTACTAATACTGTCATTCATACATTCACTTGGATGATTGAAACAGACAGTCAGGTTTTGGTATTGATGAGACCACAAATAGACTAGACTGTCTGGATTGTGGTTGTTTTTAGGTATATTCTATATGATTTTTGCCATTTTCGATGAGTTCGACAGGATATGCGCCATCGTTGATATGTCTATGAGGGTGCATCTCAATTTATCGTTATGTAATATAGTCAATATATACAGGAATAAGTTCTATTACTATGAGAGCGTAGAGGGGCAACAATAATTTTATTTTCATTTTTGAAACAAATCCAGACTCAGATATCGGAATTCCGACTTATATCTCGAACTTGCAATATACATACGCAAATCTGTTGATGAGTAACACAAATTTTACCAAGAAAAAACAAATTTCAATTCGAAGTATCGATGGATAAACTCTGAGTTGTAAAACATTTTATTCATCGGTTGTTGTAAACAAATATCATAAGTTATTTTAATGGTGAATGAAATTCATGATTCTTTCAACACATTTTTGAAATAAAGAAATCAAAGAGCTTTCACCGCTTACACTTCTGGTTAACACATATCTGAATATCATATCTTCACACATTATCTTCACTGGATGAAACGAATGACAATCAAATACCGTGTGGAAACCACAATGATTCGACCATTGACAGTAATAGAATTAATTATCGATACTCGTTTTTATTTAGAATACGATTGGTTCAATCAAAGATTGAATAATGATAATGATCCAACGTCGAAAAACAATAAAAAAAACGCAAACTCACCATTGCCACAAGGGCCACTGACAAAACAATCAACACGATGGTCTTCATGATTTCTCTTTTACAGAGTCACACTCAAGACTGTATAATGATAATTATATAATTATAATTTTTCTCTGACTTCTTTTATAGTACCATTGGAGGGCTTTTATCGACAGGTCAAACACTTCCTAACATGAATTTGATAAGACAAGATATCATTCAACTCTATGACAATATGTACTGATTATTTATTTTTCTTGATAACTTGAAAGGAATACAATTTCTTTTTCTAATATAATTGACGAAATTATCATCACTGCAGAAGTTGAATACTGAGAACTTTAATTCGATTATTCACGATGATTCAGGATGATTTATTTGCTCATCATGAATATTCGAAATAAAAACTGTATGTTCAATTTCAGAATATTATAATAAGTAAAATATATGATCCTAATCTATAGGTAGCTATTCATAGCATCAACTGTCAGTTACCTTAGAAGAGAATCCTTTTGAATATTCTACCAGAGACTACGAAATAATGAAGTTTCTTTTATTTTTCGAAGGCTTTCACTCATCTTATTCAGATACATAATTTTTTTAACTCTTACCTACAACTTCCAATCTCTTAATTTTTCGCGAAAAAATAAGCTTGACGCTAAAAATTAAGTTGTCAACTTGTAAAATTTTCTTTTCACCATTTTTGTTTTCTTCATCTACTAATTTTATTTGTTATTTATATTTTAATACGTACGTGTTTTGTTTTGCAATGTGTACCACGTGTTTTTTTTTTGTTTATGTCTAAATAATTTATTTCATGATTTTTTATATTTTATACCTGAGCAATTTGACCTGTCCCATCTACACAATGTAGCACAAAGGACAAATAAATCAGATATTCAAATTTGTTTGGAATAAGGTGGACAATTCAATATTTTGTTAGACATTTCAATTTCGTTAATCGAACTATCTTCTATATATGAATGGGTATTTCAGACGTTGTGAATTCACAATTTCATGTTTTCATGAAAACACTCATTTTACGCACTTAATACAAACCTAACTATTTTTGCATGGGTAGCAAGATTCTTTCCTAACTCTTCCGCTATAGCTCCTAACAGTAGGTTTATTGTTTTATATGTAGAGGGTGAGTTAAATGTGTCAGACCCATCGGAATCATATTTTTCACTAGATGGACAAAGTCATCTGCAATATGAGAACGTGGTTTTTGAATTCGATCACATAAAATATAAGAAACGAGTAGATCATGAAGACAACAAATAATTTCCCGAAAAAATAGATTAGCCATAAATTGGACAAAAAAAATTTTTTTGAATGGGAAAAATAGTCTATCCAATTAAAAATATCAAACATAGTTTGAAATGAATGTCTGGTAGACTACGAGCAGAAAACAACTACTTTCCTGGTAAATACCACGCAGAACATTGAATTTTATCTGTTCGTAGTCCATGCGTGGTATTTACCAGGAAAGTAGTTGTTTTCTGCTCGTAGTCTACCAGACATTCATTTCAAACTATCTTTGATATTATTAATTGGATAGACTATTTTTCTCTTAAAAAAAATAATAATTTCCCACCAATTCTTCTATGGTTGTCTCTCCATTGAATACTTAGAAAATGCAATTGCATGATTAGTCGGATTGAAGGGCTGTCTCGAATCACTAAGACTGAGAGACTGAACTGTAATATTTCATGTAAGTACATACATGAGGATTTAGGTGAGTTTGCGGAATTTGCATTGAATCACTTGAAAGAGAGAAGTGATACACCACTGCTTTTTTTTGAGGTGAGAATTATTGTTGAAATCCCTATTTCCGCCCCAGTATATCTGGCCATTATATTTTCTAGTTTAACGTATTGTTTTTGCATAATAAAATAAAATTAATTCATTTGCATCTCGCTAGACGAGAAAAAACGATATAGGTATGAATCTTGCCACTGAACAATAAAAAATTATACCTATTGCATGAAAAAATATACTACGTTTCACAAAACCTAGGATCATACCAAAGTTGTCATGAAAACAGAATTCTTTCTTTTCCAAAATGGACCCAAGAACAATCGCCTCAAATTTCAATTTGTTCCTTGGGAACACCATGTATAAAACCAATTATTGTTATTGTTTCTGCTAGAAAAAGAAATATGTTGCAAATTCGAATTCCCTATGTATATGCAATATGCATGTATTTCAAGTATTCGAATCATTTATCGGCCATTTTATTCATCGCTCAAATTATCTGAAATGTTCTCCTCAAATAAAAATAGAAGCGATCAATATTCATGGTTTATTTTGATAATTAACTGCATTTTGTTCTTAAAGTTTACATAGTTTCACCAAAGATTAAATCTATGGTTTCACTTGATGTAATGGGCTATATGCTATAATGCAGTTGTATTATGAGATCAATATTTTTTAAAATGAATTTGATTAGACAAACTTGATGTACTCATACTGAAATAAGAATGCAGAATGTATTCGCAATTAATTTATTGGATTATTTGATGATACATTTTTTTCGGCAATGGTCCGTGAAGTTCTTGTTTCACAGACTAGGCCGGAAAGAATTATTCAGTTGTTATAACTGTACTAGTTAGTATCCTCAAAAACTCCACAGTTGAGTGTCAAATCAAAATATCTTCATATCAGGTAGGAAAAAGAGGCGAATAAAAGTTTAAAAAGCATGCAGACTCATTTATTTTCTTGACACGATGCATTTAGTGATGATGTCCATGATGGTCATATTTAGGTGGAGCAGGCCTATATTTCCTCATACATTTTGCCAGAGCAAGAGCAGCTTCTTCAGCGGTGTTTCCTTTCTTCTCTCCGCACTCATCAATTATCTGTTGTGCCTTGTCATTGTGGCTACCTTCGAATCCTTTCTTTAAAGCTTCCTTGTCAATGTCGCCGTGTTCATTCTGGACTCCCATTTTGATGCTAATACACAGAGAGTGTTTACCAAACTGGACCTCATCAACCTCTTCGCCTTTGTTGAATTTCTCTATGGATTCTTTGTCGACCTTCGTTGCTGGGTCGGCTTGACATTCGTCGTGGATCCTTCTGAATGCTTCTACATCGGCGCCATGAGGCTTAGCAGCAACCTGACAAAAAATTATCATTCATTACTTTTTTTTCTCGGGTGAGCGATGTTTTTTCGATTTGTTTTCTCTTAAGACTTTCTATCAAAAATTCGAAACTCGTAAAGATATAGGTATACTATAAAAAACAATATAAGAAGCAGTAACAATTAAGGAAATTTTGATGAATGTGTGTGAATTCAGCCTTTCTGACGTGTATTCTTGATATGAATATCTTTAATGAGCGTGAATTGAGTTATGCTGTGTGCATGAAAAGTCGAAACGAATTTCGATTTGAATCATTGATAAACTTCAGCATACCATTCAAGCGCATTTTCTAGCATCTTTCGACAAAAAACCAAACACTTCTATAGAAAATAAAAAGCTTCATTTTGGTGAGAAAACCAAATTCCTTGGATTCCTTATAGATGAGTGTCTTTCATTCAAAGAACATTGTGGACAAGTGGTTAACAAACTCAACTCAGCTAGTTATTCATTCAGAAACTTGCGAACTGTCCTAGAAGTCCAACAGTTACTCAATGTTCATCATCTTCAAAAGTTTTCGTGGCTCAGAAAAGAGTATTAAGATCTATATTTGTGCGGTATTCCGCTGACTCATTCATGTAAAAACATTTTTCAACAATATATGAACTTTTTATTCATATACATAAGAACAAAGAAACATTTATGAAAATCACATGCAGACACGGCATAATAATAATCTTTTATATGCAGAACTTCACAAAACGAAGCTCGGATATCGTTTACTTGACAGTATAGGGCTATAGGCGCTAGAATGTTCAATTTGCTGCCATCTACCATAAGAAATTCAGAATCGATGAACACATCCAAAAAAAATTTGTATTTCAATATTAAGTTAATTATATGTTGTTATCTATATCTGTGTATCGAATACTATGTATACTATGTATATATTATGTATGCATGTTATGTAAATCATCCTGACTACTCCTATACATTTATTTAAGTCCAATGAGGAGAATAAACTATTCTATTCCATTCAATACAAGACATTGAAAAGTACAATTCAACCTCGACCGGAAATAGGAACGAGACAGTCGGTATAGCAGACCCCAAAGGAAGTAGCTTAGGAGTACACATTCGCAAAGACTTCCAGGAATGTAGCAATCCAAGAAACTCTTCGGAAATTCATACCGAAAAAGATCCAAAGCATTTATCAACGAGTCACTGTAGACTCGTATAACACCTGAGTAAGACCTAAGCCGACACACTTCAAATTTCGAAACTCTCGCAGAAAAACGTTTTCTGCAAGAAACATTACTTTATGACAATGACGAATTTTTGATGTAACTTTTCAATCAAATATTCTATTGCTGTTCTTTCATTTTGTTATTCAGTAGTTACGTACGTAGGTAGTCTTTTTTATATTTATATGCAGGTACTCAGACATTTTACCTTGACATGTTCTATACCCTAATGGTCTTGATTTGATTTTGATTCGATCTGCAGATTCAGTAGGAAAGAACCAGAAACACCCTATCACACTTTGATAGGGTACGATGCTGCATCACAAAAGAGTGGAAAATCTGGGAACATACTAGCTGACGGTGGAAGAAAAACATATATAGATTCGCTCCAAATCCTCGAATTCCTGAGGAAGGTGAAACTAGAGGGGATGTTGTAAACAAGTCCTTTTCTGAGAAAGCAGAAGAAGGTGGGAAAAAAGATCTTTCAAAGTCGCAGCGCATGCATCACCAATGTAAAAGAAGAAATTAGTCGATAAAAATTATAAGATAATGTATTAAAATAATATTCCACCTTCCTAGATAGATGGATAATTTATTGATGACAATCAACCAATTGAAAATTGGATTGACGAGTAAGGAAAGTGGTAAAATACTAGTACTTACCTAATGGAAATAGATTATGAAAATCACATATTAAAATCGAGCTTCTAATCTCAAAAATAAAAAATTTTATAAACAAACATAACTTCACCTATACATACTGTCCTCAATATACTTGAAAAACGAAATTTAGATTGAAGATAAACGTCGTCATACTCTTGTATATTGTAAAAAATATTATAACCTAGAGACTTCTACTGTTAGCTTTTGAACTGAAACAATCATTTGATTTTTCAATTCAGATGTAGTAGATTGTAAAATCATGTACCAGCGTATTTTGGAGACTTTTTGCAGCTATATAAGGACACCTGCTCCAGTCTAGTACATTGTTTTATTAGGAATAAAAGTGAATTTTCCTATTGTACAGTGAAAACTCACTCACCATTGCCACAAGGGCCATCGTCAAAGCAATCAATACAATGGTCTTCATGATTTCACTTTCAAGACACACTTGAATACTATATAATCATAATTTTTTCTGGCTCATTTTATAGGCTTTGATCGAGAGGTCAAACTCTGGCAAATATGAATTTGATAAGTCAGAACAAGTGATATCATTTAACTATTACATAATTCGTGTGTTAATTATTGATATTACTTTTTTTCCCGATAACTTCAATGAAATACAAAATATTGATCAAACTCTTATCACTACAGTGGTTTTATAAATGAATCGATAGTTTCAAATGTTACAATCACTAATCTGGTACTGAAAACATGAATTCGGTGATAAGTGATAATTTCCCTGGCTTGACAGTGCTTGACAGCTGTACCTATCATTCAATATAACACAGACCTACTTCCACAGACCTACTTCTTTCCCTATCTTATATTAACATAATATTGCGTCATTTTGATAGAATATCAAGTTGATTCAAGGATTGAAACCTTATTCTACTGAAAATAGCCGAATGAGGAGCTGTCGAATCTCACATTAGCGTGGTGGTACAAGATCACAATTCACAATTTGTACAATATAAATCGATAGTTGCCATGGTGTAGTGGACAGGTTAGTGGCAACTGAAATTAAAGATATAATAAGATACATGAATCCCAATGAAGCAACAGGTCTCGACGGTATCATCATCCTTCTGAAAAACTTGCTTGGTAAAGCTATCATTCAATTAAATCATATCAGTTTCACTCATGTTTTTGTTGATGGAAAATTTCCCTCGGGATAATTTTCTATCAACAAAAACCTTCGTGACCTTGAAAAAAATTATCGGTAATAATTCTGCTGCTAGGGATTATTTCATTTCCGATCTCAATCTATCAAACAATCAGATAAGTCACATAGGCATCGTCCATATATCCACGAATTCTATGGACGATGACATAGGTACATATTTTCAACTTTGAATTACCTGAGAAAGAAATCCTTTTCCAATGTTCTACCAGAGATTATGAAATGATAGATTTTTTTCACTAATGTTCAGATATAGCAATTTTTTACCTCTTTAACTCCTCTGGTCTGGTCTTCATTCGTCAGAAAAAGAGCTTGAAGCTGAAAATTCACTCAGTACCCATCCATGGGCGCCTTTATGATTACTTTCAGGGGGGTGCATCTCTGCATCTATACACATTATTCCATTAATCAGTGGCAGTGAGTATTGTCTAATTGGTGCTGAAATAGAGATAGATAATACTGTATTTTTTTATGTATTTTCTTTCTTTCCAGGGGGGTGCAAGTGCACCTCCTTGCACCCGACTAACGGCGCCCATGCACTCAGTGTAAAATCACTTTTTCGCATGGGTAGCGAGATTATTTCCTGATTCAAGAATTCCTTCGTATTTGGTGACCGGTCATTATATGAAAATAAAAGAATGAAAATCAGTATTCATGAGTATATTATAGATTTTATTTTCTGAACTTGATACATTCAATGGCCATGATGTTCATGTCCAGGTGCAGGCTTAGGCAAATATTTTCTCAGACATTTGAGCACAGCGAGAGCAGTCTCTTCAGCATCGCCTTTTCTCTGACCACACTCTTCAACAATCTCATCAACTTTTTCGTGGTTGCCGAGAGTCTTCTTCAGCTCATCCTTGTCGACATCGCCGTCAGCTTTTTGGAGTCCCGTTTTTTTGTTCATACACGCGGAGTGTTTAGCAAACTGGACTTCGTCGACTGGTTCGCCTTTGAAGAATTTCTCCATCACGTTTTCATCCACCTTGGTTGCTGGGTCTGCTTGGCATTCCTCGTGGACGCTCTTCATTCTTCCGATTTTTTCTTCCTTGGTTTCTGCAACAACCTGGTAACAGAAGGTTTATTGTTTTATAATATGGCGGATGAACAAATCATGTAACATTTCCAACACTGTGTTTTTAGTTTTTGCATTTTATCTCACAAAACATATTGATCATGAAGAAAACGAATAATTTCCCAAAAACTCTTCTGGTTGTTTTCAATCGACATAAGCAATCCAATTTTTAAATATTTCCTGTGTATAACTGGTTAAAAGAAAGGGCAACCACTGAGAGTTTGTGAGAAACTGAGTTCTTCGCTGTTAAAGGAGTTTCATATTCCATAAATAAAATCAATTGGTTTAATCAAATAGATCTATCCATAAAAAAATATGATAACGAACTATCCAACTCATGATTGGAAATGAGGTTTCGCAAGAAAGAAAGTCATCACATATTACCAGATATCATGAAACTTGATATTTGGACTAGAGACAAATTCAACTATCGAATATCTGTACAAAAATGAATATATTACGAATATATTTGATATTAATGTTTTCGTCTCTTTCTCTTGCACTGCTATGTAATAATGCTTTCTTATTGGGATTGGTATAATTCAATTAATTGATGTATAATTGATTCATTTTTCATCTGATATCTGTACAAATCATTTGATTCTATTAGGAGAAAATTATCTGAACTCTCCTATTTATATAAAATTTAAAATTGAAGAATAAGGGTACTCACCATTGCTGCAATGGCCAAAATAGAAGCGATCAATGCAATAGTCTTCATGATTAATTTTGAGAACTCACTGCAGTAGCTTGTTTTTGTTTTTCAAGTTTATATAGTTTTACTGGAATGCATCAGTTATCATGGGGTCAACATTTTCCAATAATGAAATTGATTAGACAAACTTGATGTGCTGCAATGATAATGCAGGATATATTCGCAATTATTTTATTGGTCAATATCCACTTTTCATAGGCTTTTTCATTGAGGATGTTGTACATATTCTAATCCAGGTAATAGTTTGTGAATTTAGGTATAGGTATATACAATAGAATATCGACTAAAATGGACATTGAAATAGTTAACATTCTGCATTACAGAAGTTTCTAGTCGCAGGGAAGCGATTTTGAAAATGTGCGTTCCACAAGGTTATGTTTTTGGAGTAAGTACATTCATTCAATTCATTTCATGGTCTAGGGGTCGATTTTTTATCACAACCGGATTTGAAATTATATAATTTATATATACAGGGTCATTCAACTAACTAATTCATTGGATGTTTATAGAGAACCAAAGAAGATATCCATCTGAAATTCTGGCTACAGCCATTGCGTGCGACGTTATCTTTTTTCTGAATTATTTTCAATGCGCTGTCACTTCCGGAAGTGACTTCAACTTCGTTTTTTCAAATGGAACACCCTGTATTTTATTGCATTTTCGAATTCTACGTAACATTCTTGAGCTACTCCATATTGAATCGTTTTTCTATCTTTATTTGTTTTTGAGATATTTGATTTCTTCAAAAAATTTTGACAAATGGAGTCTGTATAACCAATAATTGTGAAGAGTTCTGCCTTGGTATACATGTAAACGAAGGCGTATTTTTCCAGAAGCCCTTGATGGTATTCCGTAATGTTAAACATGGTGTTCGTTATTTCCTTTTTGACAATTCAAAATGCTAATAACTTTCTTGTTTAAATCGAAACGACCATCCAATTTTCACACCACTCGACGCAAAATGTCATTCTCTTTTGATATGTTAGAGAATATGCTATAACTAAAATGAATATTTACAGAGATATGACCAAAAATGATGTGAAAACACGCTCATTCGATTTTGGCACAAGTGTGTTTCGGTTCTCATTCATATTTGATAAATAATGTTAATTGTATAATTTGACAGGTGACTGAATTAATTCTCTTTTGGTTCTTCATTAACATATAATGATTTAGTTAGGTGGATGACCCCGTATATATATTTTATAATAAATATTATCAGACAAACTAAATGCACTGAAACAATAATGCAGAATATATCGCAATTATTGGAAAATTTCATAATACATTTAGTTGGCAACCGTCCGTGAAATATTCACTTGCCGGACGGAATTGTTCTTTGAGTACAGCTTTGAGAAAGTTGTACTTCTTCGGCTTAGTCCTTTCTCAGTTGTACACTCGGTACATGGTAATACATCAAACTTTCTATAATATATCATCATTCAATTCCAGGCTTATAAAAAACGGATAAAGCGACATAAGATTTTTAACCAAGGTAGGACATTTTTATCTGATTCGCAACATTAAAGAGCTTCCAAAAATCCACTAATATGCGATCTAGATTCTATAATCTAGACTAGAGCATTATGAAATATGGGCAACCATTATTACTTGAAAACGGAAAATCTCCAGTGGTTAACTACAAGCTCTGGGTACGTTCTTTATCACCAGTTTCCTTTTGATTCCAAATCCTCTTCATCTGATAACCTCAACTATAGTTCATCTTGCCTCACATCAGGATTGAGTGAATGAGGCACTCGTAGTTATTTTTTTCAATTCTTCAATGAATTATTCATGATATGTAACTAAATGACTACACAGTGATCAAAACTGAAATTGAAAATCTCATATATTAGTTATATCTCGTCAGTGCCAACGAGATGTCTATATATACATACTAATAATCACTATACTTCGGAGTGCTCTAAATTTAAAATTTTCTTCTGAGCTGAAGTAACAATTATTTTATTTGACAGTATGTGGGGACTGAAAGTAAACACCAACTGATTTTCGCGATAGCAACATTATATGGCCCGCAATGAAATATCAGAATTGCGACGTTTTCACAGAAAACACTCATTTGCTGGCTAATACCACGAAGAATATCATTTTGTTATGCAAACTCAGTACCTGCCTATCACATTTTCTGTGAAGCTATCATTATTATTCAATTCAAACGAAAATCATTATTATTATCGGTAGGACTTTGGAATGTAGAGAGTGGGTATCAATTTCATTACGATTATGAAATGTTCCTGGATTACACGATTATATAACGAAGATAGTTTTATTTGATATCGTTTATTTTTTTCGAAACGCTCATAATCACAGTGAAAATAATCCATAGGAATAGAAACATCAGATAGGTATCATATTCGTAAATAATTACGTTGGGTCATTTTCTATTCGGTTTCTCTAGCTATTTTTCTGAAATTTTGTAAACTACTCATTATAGATGGCACTAAAACTTACCTTGAAAAAAAAATTCAATTATTCTAAGGTGATCATGGGTATCATGATGAAATAATAAAATGGGTGTTCTATTGAATATAAGGAATCATTGTATTCAGATAATTACCAAGATTTCAATATTCATACCTACAGGGTGTCTCATATAAAAATCGAATGTTGATGTCATTCCGGAGAAACCAGAAGTTGTATTTTTTCAGTCAAAAGATTGCCGTCTAGTTAGTATGTTCAATGTTTCAAATTCAAGAAATATAGCAAAAAAAACAAAGAAGAAAAGAAAGGTGTCACACTGCATATTTCGGAAAGTTTATAACAAAAACATGTCTAGTACCGACAGAAGTAGGTATTTGTTAATGTAGAATACAAACAGTCAAACAGATGATGAATCTTTCCATCAAATAAATAAATATGGATAATAAATCAGGTGAGCCATTAAATTTGACGACCTAGTGATGTCCTCGCGCATACTTATGGAGACACCTGGTTAAAGCAACGGCAGCTTCTTCAGGAGTACCACCGTTTCTACGCCCGCACCTCCTTATGACGTCTTCCACGTCAGAGCTATTTCTGATTCTCTCCTTCAAAATGGTCCTCAGACCTTCTTCTATGATGTCTCCGTTCCGACTCTGTATGCCTGCCCTGACGTTGATGCAAATCACATGAGGACCCAATGCTGATTCATCCACTTGTTCGCCTCGCATGGCTCTCTTGATGAGACTTTCGTCGATGTAGTAGGCTGGGTCGAGTTGACATTCTGCGTGAATTCTGCGAAGTCTGTCATTTCTGCCACTGACAGACTGAAAGGGAGATAATTTTAGGGCTTCTCAAGACCAAGATCAAGACTTGACTTTAGATATCACGACCAAGACTCTCTCCCAAGATTCTTGGTCTTGGTCTAGGTCTCGAAAGAAGAATAAGGAACTTGAGTCTATTCAATATCAAGAAAAATCTGATGGAAAATGTTATGACATTTCATTTCAATTAGGTTTCCAATTTATGGTCACTCAAAATCGATTTTTCAATATTCCACACCTATCTTCAACCGAGTTTGAAATTATAGGTGAAAAGTGTGATTCTGGAATTTTCGACAGCTTATTTACGCAGCTTTATTGACTCAATATGTATATGGGTTATATTCATATTCAAAAATACTATATATAGAAGGTATGGATGAGATATTTATTTATTGAAAAACATAGATATACCTACCTGACCTCTATTAACACATATCGTGAAAGCTTGAGATCAATCCAGGTTTCCTAGTCAATTATTAAGAAATATCAAATGAAGTGTGTTCGAAAAATAAAGTTTTATCACAAGAAAATAATGTTTGGCATTCATCTCGGAATCCATACAGTTTCCGAAAAACGTATGGAAGATCAGAAATTATATGGAAATTATCCAAATTGAAGAGGAAATCTGAATTAATCTTTCAATGAAAGCAGAGGCGACATGTGAAGAAGTTCGGGAAGATCAAATTGAGTTAACTTGTCAATCAATTTCCAATTCATTATTTTGAAAATTGTAGGACAACACTTCGAAAACAAAGAAAATATTGAAAAAAATTGTACGGACGAGGCGCCGACACATCTGTTCATATAAGATTTTCATCCTAGATGTATTACAAAATATAACTAGTTAGGAACGGATTCAAAAATTGTTTTGCATTTGTCTTGTAAATGATAGGATCAATAATTATCGATATTTAACAAATAATATGAGGATCTACAATCAGAAGTTCACTCACCAGAGTCAAAAAGGCCAAGGCACAAGCGATAAATGCAATGTTCTTCATGCTGTTTGTTGAAATTGAAGAAAAGTTATGTGAAAATAGTTATTCGACTTATTTTGATGGAACATTTGAACGAATCTCTTCGGAGGTCAAACAATTATTTCCAAACTGTATTCGATAACACTATCGAAACGCAAGAGGGTTCTCGAGATAAGGTAACGGACCCTATAATCATCAACTATGCCGTTATCAAAAATTCCATTACAAACATTATAGTAATTATCAATACCAATATTTATGGAGAACAAAGAAACTTTGGTTAGTTGAATTTTCAAATGAAGGATAGTTGAAATGTCCCCATGTTGCAAAGTAGGCGACGCACATATTTACGGCTGAAAATAAAAGAACAACTAACAGTAGGGGAGCTCAAGCGAGGATTTCAACCCTGTTGAGCACCTCCACCTAATCTCAGCCCTCTATATAGAGCCGCGCATGTAGGGCAGCCGATCAGAATAGTAAAAAAAATTGATCGTTGGATTCACTCGAACTCCTTCACATAATTGTCAGAACAAGGACATCAAGCTGAACCGCTGTATAATAATCTGACGCGTTTGAGTACTTCAATGCCACGATTTTCTCTAGCATTTTCAAAAATCTGCCATAAGTTTCGGTCGCGTCCAAATCGTCAGTATTTTGAATAGTACATCTTCTTTAGGGTTCACTCAACATCCCTTCTGAATATTTGACACGCTCGAATAAATATTCTTTTTTTTTTCATCATTTTCAACCGCCTCGTACGGCCACCATCACCACGCAAACTGGTTAATGAAAAACACGTAGAGCGCATATTCTATGAATATCTAACGCACTCGACTATTTCTTTGTGACTATTTTTCTTACATTTTCGAGGAACTGTACACGCTTCCCCAACTATTGAAAGGGGATACATCATTGTGATATACTGCAATTGGAAATGTATTCAATCATCCAGTATATATATATATCATTTATTTCAGAAAGAAATGCCAATGGTTTTTATATGTTTTGCTACCTGTTTTTATTTGTTCAACTTTTTTTTGGGTCACTAGCTGTACCTTGAGGGAATCGGATGTTGTAGTGTATTGAAAACTTTTGAATGGAATAAACGAGATATATTTGCAATTCTCGTAATTTCACCCAGTTAGTCCCAAGACGTAACAATCATAAATACTTTTTTTCTTTTCATCACCAAAACAAAACAATGCGGTTAATAATCCACTTTTTCTCTACCTCCTACCTTTGCCAATCTGTAAGTACAAAATTATGGTATGAAACTTCCTCCAATACGTGAACGAAGGCTCAGGTGGACCTGAAGTCTCGTATGATTAGGTAGTTAGCAGGCAAGAAGGTACATTTGCAATAAAAGATCAAACCATATCATTTGCTTTGGTAGGTGTTGTAGGAAGAATTCGTTCTAAAAACAACACAGGAATACAGAATAAGGTGGGTAGACTGATACAAGATGATTGAGAATAAAAATTAACGTCCTAGTCAGGTGATTTCCGTTATTTAGAATCACTACTACAATCACATTCAATCACATCTCAAGTGATATAGAAAAGTAATCCGTATTATTTTCAAACACAACAATAATGGTGAAGCTTCCAATGTTTCTCTTATAATAGTTATTTATGTATCAAGGGCGTAAAATAGGCTTTTATGGACCGTAGCGTGTAAGTAATAGCCTGAGCGATAGCGAGGGCTATTAACACGCCTAGGTCCATAAAAGCAAATAACGCCCGAATTGCATACAACATTTTATGCACGACCAGTATATTTCATTGTAAATACCTCTTCACTTCTCAAGCATGATAGGAATACATCACCGATGCAGTGAGGTTCAGATTATATCGGAAAAATAAATCAAGAAGTGATGGAATCCACGTTACCATAGTTATTCAGTCAATTTTTCCATAAGGAATAAATAGGCTAGTAGCCATATTTGCTGTCAAAACAGACAAAAGTCAGTTCAAAATGAAATCCAGGGATGAAGAGAGAGGGAATTGCACTCCACCACAAATTAGTAAGGCAGCTGAGGATGCAAAGTTGAGTTTGCTGCCTACTAAATCAAAAAAAATATACGATATAAACTTTATGATGAATTTGTCAGCTGGTGCAACGGAAATAATGTGAAGAATAAGAATTACACAGAGAGTGTACTTCTTGCATATTTTCTGGAAAAATCAAAATCTCGTAAGCCCTCTTCTATGTGGTCATATTATTCCATGTTGAAAGTTACTTTGAATGTAAATGAAGTCAAGCGCCTGCTCAACTAATTTATTGCCAAGCGGGCGGTAAAGTGCCATTTTACGCCCGGTCGTGCATAAATAAATGAATCATGATATACCTACCATTGAAATTGAATTCGAAAACAAATTGTAAGTATTTTACGAAATCATAGCATAGCTCAACCATTGATAATCTATGATCATTGTGCGCTTTCGACTGGTAAAAGTCATCATAAGTGTGATGGACTAATTGAACAGGATTGAATTATGAAAAGTTAATGAATAGAGAGCAATGGTTTTCTTCTTAATATAATATGTAACAGTGATTTTACACCAGATGTATGATATCCTTTTATGGAGTTCTTGTAACACCTGACGACTCAGTACTTTGGAGTCACATTCATTATAGACAATGGAGAAATAATATTTTTTTCTCATTATATCCCCTTCTTATACATTCATACTGTCCTATGAGTCCATACTTACTTGCAGGAATGCGTCATCTCAGAGAGTAACAATTTAATGACTTTCAAGGGAAGTATCCAAAAATATTTTTCAACTATTGGTGCTCGCAGTGCCATCACGACACAAATAATGAAAAACATCAATATTATTGAAAAACATCTATTAGTGTCGACTCATCTTTTCACTTATTTGTCTGAGAAAGACAAATTCAACTACATACATTATTTCAGAATACAAAAATTCTTATACAATACGAAGTATCATTCATGTTTATAATGAATGCTTCCTGTGCTTCCTGGTGCAGCTAAATACCACTTCTTTCTGAAAATCTTCACATGGGCTAATGTCTCTCATTTATGCTTCCGCCACAAGCAACACAGTTTCGTCAACAACAAATTGACAGACTTTTCTCGAATATTCAGGGTCGGTTGCATAAACAATTTGACACTTGATGATAGTTTATTATGATACAAGTTTTATAAGACGCTATTTTGTCGCACGAGTTGTTTGGAGTACGACGAGCGAAGCGAGAGAATAAGACAACGCGTCTAATAAAACGTGTGTCATATTTTTTTTCTATTTTGCATCAATTTGAACTCTTTTAATGAAAAAAGAATGATTTGAAGTCAATAAATAACAGAAAAATCTTCGATTGGTAACAAACGTTATTTACTCGAATCTTTTGATTCGAGGGTCTAGTTATCTTTCCAACCTTCTTTGAATATTTTTTCATCATTTATTTCGTTTTTCAGCATATAACTCATTTATTTTCTTAGGATTCGAATCTTCATACCTTAAGACAACTACTTCACAACTCGAGACATTGTCATCCACTTTCATACAAAAGCCCAGTATACTGTTGAGCGATTTCGATTTTTGCGATACCAGCAGTGAAAAATGCAATGTTATTATTGTTTTTATTGGCCAATTTGAATCAAATCACACTCTGAAACGCTTTTCAAACACTCTGAATTAAAATGTACCAATAAGGACAACCAGTTTTTCACTGCCAGTATCACCAAATCCAAAATCGCTCAGAAGTAAGTTGGGCCTAACTCTTCTGACTTTCATTTGACAGTTCCATTGTAATTGTACCAGCCATCGAATAATAATAAATTGGCATCGAAACAGAGGCTACTTCGATATGCATCTGCGTTTCACAATGACTTCGTTTTATAAAGAACTAAAATAGAAAAAATATTTTATTTCTGACAGTGACATTATAAGCTTATATCGTCATAGTTACGATATCTATAATGATGGTCATAACTCCCTTGGGATATTAAGGTTCAAAAACTCCCTCTTACCTTTTACAGGTGAAAATGATACAAGAAATGCTTATAAACGTTTATATGTAATGAAAACTAAGACATATTTTCATTGACCATTTAGTCCATAACGAATTTGTGCTAAACGTTTCTGACTACAACGAATAAATACAATTATTACCAAATCTACCAGAAAATACTGAAAATACTTCACCAGTTCTTGAAAATATGCCAGAAAGACAGTTTCGTTGGCATCTTTTGACATAACATTTCTCTGTGTCAGCCACTTCAGATATAAGTTGTATTCTTTTTGATATAGGGCTTCACTTTTCGATGGAAGTAATGATTGTCTTGCTTTTTCCGCTTTTTTTATAATATCCTCCATTATATCAGAAAAAGATCGTCGATTTTTGGTAAAAAATAAACACGTTTTTAACGGAAAAACATTGATTGATAAAGAAAGTTTGCTTATAAACATGTAACATAGCGACAACCTAGCAACAACCAACAATGCTACAATCAACGCTACCTAATTCAAATATACCAGAAAGGTTATGAATTTAAACATTTATTGCGTTCTAAATATGGACATATTGTTATGAAAATCGGTCAAAAATAAAATTATATATGTACCACGGGAATTATAGAGCCTTAATAACCTCTGGCAATTGCTGTCTCTCGGGCCAGAGGCCCTCGGGACGCAAACTTTGCCATCGGTAATTAAGGCCCTCATAATTCCCTTAATACATAAATAACTATATTGTGTTTGTAACCAAGGCAACGCATGTCTTAGCTCGCGAATCAGCAGTTTATCTCACGTTAAGTTAACAAAAGGCTTGTTAGACTTTTATGCAACTGGCCCTCAGAATTCGTGGTAGCACTCATGAAAATTGTAAGAGTATCAACTCAATGCTTCTCCTCAGTTTTCTCGAAGAGGGATATGAAATCGATCACTCCTTTGGCATTAGAAATCAAACACTTGGCCCACCGCAGCTTCTTCAGGAGTACCACCATTCCTTGTTCCGCAATCCTTCACCATCCTCTCCACGGCAGAGGTGTCCTTGGTTTTCTCACTCAAAAAAGCCTTCAGACCATCGCGAACAACGTCTCCGTTCTGACTCTGGAGCCCTGCTTTGACGTTGATGCAAAAAGTGTGGGGGCCCAATGCAGGTTCGTCCATCTTCTCACCCCTCAGGAACTTCTGGAAGATCCGCTCATCGATGAGGGTGGCTGGATCAGACTGGCATTCATCGTGAAATCGATTGGCACTGACTGATGCCTGAAACACAAATTCATAATTTCATCAGATTACTGAAGGAATATATATATTTATGATTATTATCCAACTTATTTAACACAAAATAAACGATAAAAATATATTTTGAAACAAGCTCTTATGAAAATACACTGAAACAGAAAAAAATTTCATTGTTTGATCTAGGTTTTTCTGTTAGTATCAGATTCAAAAGTTTGCCGTGCAACATCACCTATTTTGTATCCCTAGGTATATGTTTGAATATGTATATATAGTAATTAAAGTAAGAAAATAAGTTTAATCTCATACAAGTTCGAAATAAAAAATGTTTCAATTATATTATTATGATCCTTTGTGTAATGATAGATGCACCTAAAAAAGCATCTGCAATGCTTGTATTGTGCTATCTATCACCTATACTCAAGGTAGGTATCTGAAATATACAATGAAACGAGTGTATTAGTGTATGAATTATATAAAAAAGATAATTTCTTCAAATATATAGGTCACCAGTAAGTATGACTCATAAAAAAAAGAATAAAAAAAATCAAGCATAAGTATAGGCAAAAGTTGAAGAGTAAAAAAATAAATTCAAGTTGAATTTGGAAAGTTGAGAATCAGATAATCCACAAAGTTGTACCTTTAAAAAGTTGAATAGGTTGAAGTTGAAAATGATTACAAAACGTAGAAGAGTCATACGAATTTGACACTTTGTTTATTTCGTTAATGTGAGTCATTGTGCATGAAAAAGTCAGAAGTGAAAATAGATGTGAGAAGAGGACGTGGAACGTGAAAAAGTTGGACAATTGAAGAGTTAAAGTTGATATTGAAAACTCAAGTGAAAATGGTGAACAGTTTAAAATCTTGAAAATTCGAGGAATAAAAAGTTTAAAAGTGGAATAGATTGATGAAGAAAGCAAAGTTGACATGCCAAAATCACCTTATGTTAGATTCAGTGCCCAGTGAAATATCACAAAAGATGATATTTATGTTCAAAACGGCATCTTATTATTTTCCAAGAAAGAGGATATAGTCGAAAAAATCGATTCAGTTTATATGAATTAAAAACTGTTTCTGAATATACTTGACATATTTATTTTTTCAGAAAACTGTTAACTTTTCTAGTCGAACATTTATAATAGTTATTATCTCCAATGCATTTCAAAAGTATTGGATATGTGGAACACTGTTCAACACAATGAAAAAATTTTAATATATTTCTAGAACATAATAATAGTTTTTGAAAAATGTCAGGTGCAATGAATAATTTTTCCAGTACATTTTTATGGATTTTTTCGATACATTCAATTTTTTCCCACTACATTCAACTTTTTCTCTGTAAATTGCCATCTTCTTAGTCACCCAGTAATCGAATACATAGTTTGCTAACTTCAATGGAGGACAGGTGGTTTTTATGTGTTTTCTGAAAAATTTTAGATATCGATCGAAAAGCATAATCCTACTGAGGTCCTACTAGTTGAGTGGACTCTGGAATCATTGAATTTGATATATTTCCTGTGGCTTTTGAACTATCAAAATAATATATCCTTGATACAATATTTTATGATATCCAAATTTTGTGATCACAAGAAACCCGCACGAATATTCACCTGGTGATGTTCCTCCTTGTGTGGAATAATGCGATGAATGCAATCCAGAAGAGCCAAGGCAGCCCGTTGTGCATCCGTGCCATTTCTTTGTCCGCACTCTTTGAGAACCTGATCTATCAAAGTCACGTTGCGGTCTTCGGCCTGGTCCAAATACTTCTTCAAAGTTGCCACGTCGACATCGCCATTCGGGTTCTGGAACCCCCTTTTGATGTTCATGCAGAGAGCGTGTGGACCCACGGCTGTTTCATCTGCAAGCTCTCCTCTCAAGCCTTTACGGAGGAGGTCTTCATCTACGTGGGTGCTCGGGTCTGATTGACACTCCTGGAAGTACGTCCTTATATCTTTCCCAGACACCAGGACCTGAAAAAAATTTCATCAGGAATGGGAGAGATCTCGGGAGAAGTTGTATACTTTTCTACAATGTTCTAGATGGCGCAGTGAGTTCGTAAGTGCCTCTGAACAACAAACCCACTAGAATAGTAACACCCCAAATAAAATTCATATTCATATGTTTTTCCCCACAGAGGTTGCGACATCGTGATATTTGAAAGTGATATTTATCACAAGACCACATTTTTTCAATGTTCCCTAATAAATACATCCTTCTGTTGGTATTTATATGAGTCATTTGAGTGTATCAAAAGCTATGTATTCAATTTTTGTCATATAATACGGTATATAAGTGGTTTATAATAGATAGCGCGTCTTTCGGGATATCACGGCATTTTTGGTGAATGCGCCAACGCCGCTAATTTCGTTCAACCGATAATCGACCGAACGCTGACAGTGACAGTGCTAAACGTCTCGTTTTCGAATCAAATTTTGTTCGATGGTTCATTAAACGGCATATTTCCAGTTTTGTGTGAAAATTTTAACAGGATTTAACCTAAAAACCATGTTTATTCTGTTCAAATCGAATTTAAAGGATGGTGACCAAAACACATAATTCCATTGGTGAGTTACTCAGTGTCGTATCAATCGTTGTATAAACATATATTCACCCACCCTCATATGCAAAACGATTTTTTGTAAACATTCTCGGGTTTCCACGATATGAAAACATACTGGATATATGTGAATATTTTATCAAGAAATGTGATCAAATTCGAAACTTTATATTGCGAGAATATAAACAATATAGTTGTGACAGTGAATAAACAGTAATAAATCGAAGATGTCTATTTTCAGAAAATTTTGATATTATTTCATTCATATTTTGTTTTCATTCAGTTTCAGGAAGAATAGATATGATGATTTTTTAGTAGGTCAATTTATTCAAATTCAGACCCTTCCAAAATAGCAAGACACTGGTACTGGGGGAATTTGTTGTTGCTATCCTTGTTTTCGAATAAGTTAACCCCAGTAACTGATTTAGATGTTGGCTTCAAACAACTACTGTGGTAAAGATTGAGCGTTATTCATCTAGTCTGTATTATGATCGAAGGTAAGTGCAGAATAGCCAACTAGACAAATTATTTTCCTCTCGATATAAACTAGGAGCTTTAACGTAGCTATATTCGGAAGCTACATGTATTAATCTAAGTAATACTTCATGGGAACCGATTTTGTGTGAAATAGTTTATGCAAAGGACCTCACATGATGATCTCATGATACCGAGCATGGATTTTGAGATCTTCATATGATTGGATGTGCTTGACAGCCTGACATCATCAGATCCTCATCTCAAAATCTACTGTCTTCACCCTGATGAGGTTTTCATCGGGATGGTCTGTACAAATCGCCGATAGTGACCAAAACTCTGAAACTTTGTCCTGAGCGTTTTCTCCTTTTCTTTTTCAATCAAACTTTCTTTCCTCGAAAAATCACAGGAACTAGTGATCTTTGATAGGTTATAGTGGGTAAGTTAGGTTGAATAAGTCTCATTGAATTAATACAGCGCATTGATTTCAAAGTGACTTTTTTTCGGTGTTTTGGTCATTTTCGGCGATGTGTCCAACAAGGAAGTCTTTCCAGCGTTCTGTCCAAAATTTCGGCATTCTGGTCAATCGGTGTTTTGACCATTGAGAGATGTACCCATATCACCATCCTTGAATTTGTAGACCTCCTTTTATATAAGGTCGCCAGATCCATTGAACCAAATAAGCGAATGACAACAAATTTTAATCTTATCATTGCAAAACAGCTGTTTGTCAGACATCAATATTGAGTTGACCTCCATCGGATGACACAAAGTAATGAGACAAAATACAAACTGATGACGATGAGATCGAAATATTGCAGACATGAGGGATTATTAATTTAATGAAGTGATATTTCTTAAATCTTTCCAATGGTACTTCAATCCAATTATGATAGCCTCCTGAATTACATCAGCAAAAAAACAAATGTCAGATTGTCATGGATATTGATGTTTAACGTATGGGGTATTTCACTCACCAGAGCCACAATATTAATAACACAAACTGTCACTGCTGAGGTCTTCATAGTGGCCACCAGAAGCAAATAATAAAAAATGATGTTTTCGTCTTATTTTCATCATGGTACAATGACAATTATATCGCATTAAAGGTCAGGATATCATTTCAAATTTCCACGATCAATTCTGTTTCAATATTGTTATTCAATAACAACCTTATCAAAAATGTTTATATGGATAATTATAAGTATGGATATGATGTCTTCATTTCAAACCGTGAGGAAGAAAGTGTTATCTAATTCCAAATGTAAACACTATGAATTATTGGTTCTGTATTCTGGTTTTAGTCTGAGTCCCAAATGAGTGCGTCCATCGAAATGTTTACAAGATCCACAACTTGCTATAAGTATATAATACTAATATAAACTCATAGAAATCTCGATCCAAAATGACTAGAGCTACAAAAATCTTTGTGCTTTATACTATGAAGTGGAATCAATTCGTCCTGGCCGGTCTGGTATTTTATTTCACCCTGTCAAGTTGCATTTTCAATTAGACTGGGTTTTTGATAGGTTTTATGCAATTTTATTTTCATGACGCACTGGTTTCGTTTTCTCACTCAAAAATATAGGAAAATAAAACATTCGCCCTCAGAACAACTGGTACTGTACCCTCGGACATCATTTTTTTTTTTTTTTCCAAATTTTTGCGTGAAGAAATGATTTTTATTTTACGAATTATTTCATTTAAAACAGGAAAATAACATAAACAAACTCAAAAAACCTTATTATTTTTTGACAGATTGGTTCACCACTTGCTTGATATCGGAGCTTGATAAGTGAGTGGAAAGCCACAATCTTCAACGACACCAAGGGTTCTTGCAATGATGGCTTCTTCCTCCTGAATTAGAATGGTTGGATGGATGGATGGTTTGATGACCTCTAGGTTTCGTATGTCTACCAAGGCATTAATTATTAAGAGTACTGCTTGGAATTTGACTCCTGTTTCTTACAAATACCATCTTGCACCGCTCACACTGTTCTTCACCTGTTCTTCAGAACTAGAACTTGAAAAAGAAACTAGCGTCACCAGAAGCAACAAATAAAAAAAACTTACAGCGCGCACTAGGTTTAGCACTAGTTATACCCTGGGTGACAAAGTAGCCTGATTTTACCAACTATTCTTGGTCCTATACTGTGAGAATATATCGTATCGTCTACACCAAGCATCCCGAGGCATTCCTCAGGGATCAAACTCTTGATATAATTAGTATCTATGCGCTGTCCCCATTTGGATTCAACCACTTCTGGTCCCATTCCCCAGAGTGTCGTATCAGTCGCTACCGAAACATCCTGACTACATTCAGTATCAATTATTATTCTTCTGTCCCCCCAGGCCTATTAGTCAACGTGGATGGATACAGAGACCTGAAATATCATGTGAAATATTATCATACATGCCTGAAAATATGGTCATTGTCGAATGGGAATTGGAAGCATGAATTAAATATAAATATTAATTGGTTTGAATTTTAATTAATTATGATTTAGGTAATCAAAGCAGTTTCCAGATGAAACAAGAATGTGAAATGTTTCTCAGTAAGGGTAGATGAACAATAAGATGATATTTTTGTTTTCAATCTAATTCAAACATAGTACATGGGTTTTTTGTAGGATTCCAAACAAACACATTTTCTCTAAAAAAAATTTCTATTTCTTGTGAATTGTACTCCTTTTTGCATCAGCACCACAGACAACATTTTTCCCGCCTTATAGGAGGGAGGTAATGAGTCGCAGCGGATTTTTTATATGTCAGACATGCAGAAACAAACTGTCATTAGAGATTTTCAGAGCTTTCAAGATTTTTTTTTCATGTGTAGCCAATTTTATGGCGGACGCTGTAGAATGAAAATACAAGCAAAACACATAAGGAGCGAGTGTTTTTCTCTTAAAGAGTGAGAATGAATTATTTCAATAAAAATGATTTCGAATTATCACAATCAGTACTGATTGTATGTTTTAGTGAAATGTTATTCAAAATAATATTCATTTTATATAAATCATCAATCAGCAGAGAAATATGATATTCTCTTCTGAATTACCCCAGGTCATATTTTCTGAATTCATCATGCATTAGTGTCATAAGTGGATGAAATAATAAAAGTTATTCAAGTGTCAAGGGCGTAAAATAGGCTTCAAAATGTAGTAGGTACGTAAGAATTCCCACATCGTGTGATTTCAAGAAGGTTCCTAGGTTAATTGGAAAATATTATGTATTTATCTTTAATCATCCTCATTTCCATAATGTTGGCGGATAACTCAAGTGATTACTATAAAAACAATATAAGTGAAGAGTGAAAGTTGTTGATACGTGACAAACACTGGTGAATTTCGTCATGGAAATACAATCTTCAACGTGAATGAATTCAGAGGTGGCTCAAGACTCAAGGTGATCAATGCGTACACATTACGATCCTTATTATCACCGGAAATGCGAAAAATGATGTGCTTTTATAAATTGCCATGTTTTCGTATCGAAAAATCGAATGCAATGAAATAATTTCGATAACATTTTCACAGATGCTCCAGAACACCTAGAAATATTTTTTTCAGATTTTTTCATTCTGAAAATTTGTGGAATACGATCAGTTTAAAATTACTTACGCTGGTTATAAATTCAGAATTGAATTCCACGGGAATTTGCATGGCAATAAAAAAATTTCATTTTCACATTTCCATGTCCAAAAAATTTCAATTTTGAAGCAGTAAATTAGGTGCAATAACTGCAATGTCAAGTAGTGAGTCATATTGAGGTTTTTAAGGACATCACTGATATCCACCTCAACCTGGATAACTCAAACATACCTAGATATGAATTATTCACAAAATTTTAGAATCTGATGTGGACTAACCAAGACTGTGCTACACTCTCCATATCTCAAAACATTACATCCCATATAAACTATAGAAATATCTGTACCCTCTATTCCTGTATTAAATACACTAGTAAAACATTGATTTTCCTAGTAGATATTTTTCTCTTCGATTGATCGATAATATATATGCGTTATCGATTGACAACTGTAGATGTACGTGTTGGATTCTCAACATTCTTCAACTGCTGACAACCAATCACAAGCTTCGAAACTTCAGAATCCAACAGGTTGAAGCCAATGACGAAGCTGCAATGAATATGAACTGTCACACGATTACGAAATGATTGATAGGTACAAAGAGAAATGTCGATTATGATGAAACAATGAGGAGTGAGTGAACACGACGAAAAATGTACCTCCTATAGCGCCAGATTGAAAATTTGTTCCAATGGTGTAGCCTCAACAGTATCATACACCTACTTATTACATTGCCAGATAGCACAGATGGTTAATTAGAAGGGCGGAAGTTTAAGTAGATGAACGAGGTGGGTTTGTATCCCCGCAGCTCTTTCTTGTTTTTTCTATTGTTCTTTTTCTATTCTCGGCACTGCGCGATATGTACAAATAGGGATTCGTTAAGTTATGTTGTTAGGGACTTCGATATTTTTCATATGAGACAGGGTGTAGTCAACTAGGCATTTTTCAGCTATAGTCGTAGAGAAAGCATAGTCTTCTACTCACGTTGAAGAATATACTATTATTTGAGCCATAAATGAAGCATTTCAAGATAAGGTAGATAAGCTGAAGGAAAAACACGATTGCATATAATATAGTCATGAAAATGCTCTTTTTACAATGTTCTCACTACAGCATTAGACCAACATATTTTTATTGCATTTTCATAGGATTTTTGTTCACATCGAAATTACAATTGAAAGCTGAATTTCAATTGCAAAACCAAATTGGTGAGAGATCATAATATTATATGAACATTACATGATCGATTCGATTATTATTTTGCTTGCACGAAGAATTTTCAATGCATTATTGGTAATCCAATCCTGCATAGTTCTCACGTAAGAAAAGAATGTTAATGAAATTGGTCCCGATTATCTGTCTGGGCAATTAAGTGAAAGTGCTCAATCACAGTAAGTTGGGAAGTAGAACTGTACAAACGAGATGTCTTGACATCTGTTACAAGGAAATGGAGAAAGTTATGCAACAAACAATAACAGTGAATTAAGTCTTCGACCTAGACCTACATAGCAAATTAGAAATTATAGACATCTGATTTGGGGACCATACTGAAATTTTTGATGAATGATGTACGAAATAACTCTTGAATAACCAATATTTCCTGTACTCTTTCAGCGAGAAGAATATTCTTTTTTGATTAGGAGTTTTAACGATATCGTTTTAGGATCGAATAGGTGATTGAAAAAAATAGCTATTTATGTATTTGATGATACAATGTGAGAGATTGCAACTCGAAAATGACAGTTATCGCAAATGCTGTCACTAAATGACATTCGTCAGAAAACGTCAATTTTGTGTTGGGATTTGAAAGCGTCAAAGGCTACTTTGTCTTGATCAATATATTTGATGTACTATATGTTGTGAATAAATTCAATGTATTCAGGTGTTTCTCAATATGTATGAAGTGTTTTTTCGATAATCAATAATTTGTCAATAAATTCACTTTTCTACAATATATCGGATAATTTTAATATATCTTAGGAAGAAGGTACTAAGATTGGTTCATAAAAATCATGCTCTATGAGTCAACCTCATATTAATTGTGTGCCTGATACTTAACACCCCTCAGAAGTCCCTACAATACCCCCCTAAAAAAATTAGTTAGCTATACATAATAATTATGTTCTGTAAAAAAAAAACAAATATGAAAAATTACTCTCTTTCCTATTACTATTCCTTTTCGAAATTCACATTATATGTACCTATTGATAAACATTTTAATATTGATGTTTCATCTGAATTATCGAATATAGAAATTTTATGCACATCGCAGAAAAAATGATTATTTCAATGAATTGTAATGATCCTTCAAATTATTTCCATATTTTTCTACGGTATTCGTTCAACTGAGCGTATTCAATTTCATTGGGAATTGAAAATGAGGATTCTCAATAACATTGATAACTATCTTCAGATATATGTTCCTGAAAAGGGCGATTTGTGTATTATTCGGATTAAGTTATACAGGGTAATTCATTAGGAATAATCTACAGATATCTATCAGAGATTCGCTTACCCCATAAAAAGGGACCCTTGTTCAATTTATCGAACTATCGGTTTTGATCCTCTTAGACAACAAACCTAAAACTACCAAATTTTATGTCCGTGCTGTTGAAACATAACGTTATTGACAATTTTTAAAATAAAATATTGGGCTAAATATTTAAATTTTGGTGTTCACCATTATGTGGTACCTACAGTGATTGCCCATTCTTGATGAGACTCTTGCAGAACAATCTTTGGAGCCCATAAAATATTCACATCATCAAGCACTTACATATTGAAAATAATCATGCCGATACCGAAATAATCAAACGCACATGTCCAACTATCCAACTAGAAACCAATACTTCATTCTGCCGAACTATATAACAGAACTATAGAAAATGGCCATTGTATTCAGGAATTGAGGAATGTAACCTCAACAATCTGCTATTTAAAACACAGCATGAAAAACACAGCATGAAAAATTGCTATTGCATGGATATGTAAATATGTAAATCAAACAATTTTTTTCCATAATTCTTTTATTTGATAATCATACTGCACCATAAACTTTCTCAATACTATATTATGCTAGAATGTGATTTGGATTCTGAGAAACAATGTATGTATGTATACCTATGATATTTACTGATTTCTCATCTCCTCTCTGCGACACCATGAAGTTGTCGTTTAACGACTCTTCCAAACTCCCATTCATGGCTGAAATAAAACTTTCTCTTTAATTATCTTAACATTTCCACGCCCGAATGAACTACGGCTGGAATATACGAGACTTCAAATCAGTTTCTGTGTGCTCATTCTGAACAATTAGTCGAGCTATAAACACCGTTAATGTCTCAGTCGCCAAAGTAGGACTTTCCAGAGCACAAGTTGGAATTGGGGGAGTTTGGGGGAGAGATGGAGCGTTCGAGTTTTCCCCAAGGGGGGTCGAGTCGGCCATGAGCTACCATAAAGCGATTGTCATAAAGCGCTCTTCGAGGCAGAATTGGCAGTAAAAACGGTCGTAAAGCAGTTACTTTAGCAACGAGTTGTTTGAACAAGTTTATATGTCTTTGGCAGCGCATTTTTGGATCGCGTTGGACAAGGCCGGTTTTGGTGTGTTCAATGAATCAATCAACCGAAAATATACATATATAGAATCAAAACAACAAATAAAAACTTTGGATGGAAGATTATAAGTCATGAAAATTGAAAGAAAAAAGTTTCATCCAATTGAACATAGCTTGAATTTGAATGCCTGGTAGACCACATTCAGGAGACAACTACTTTCCTCTTCCTGGCAAATACCACGCAGAACATCGAAACAGGCATTCAAATCCAAACTGTGTTTGATATTTGGATTAGACTCTTTTTTCTTTAAAATTTTTCATCCAATTTATGACATGACTTGACTCAAGTGGTGTCGAATCGATATCACCATTTATTTCCATAGTTTGGGTAATAATTAATCAATTTTCTTCGTTTGCACAAAGAATTGCATGGATATTTAAAACCAAAGGCCTACACGAATGTCACAAATATGAAAGAATCACGCAACCAGTGATACATCTGTGAAACTTCTATGATGCAAACCTCTGCAAACCGTACTCTGTTGTGGATCAACATCTTCGAACATGTAGTAGAAATAGTTCCAGAGTGATTTTTTCATCAAAGTGAATTAAGAGTTAATGGGCCGGTTGCATAAATAATTTTACAGACGTTTTATATGAAATCTTCAATAATTATTACCATCATTAACGTAACAATAACTTAGTTACTGATAATACATTAGTCACCAAAATTTAAGTCAGTTACGAAAGCATAATACGTTTGATACCAAATTATTTATTCATTTTCTACTTATTTATCAATGATACGATAAAGCTTTGAATGCAACTCTCTCTCATTTGTGTCAGCGCTTTAACACCGTCTCGGACATTGTAGTTGACTCGGCTGACGCCTCGTTACCTATCAATGTCCTTGACTATTATGAATCGCATAATAATCACGTCACATTAATAACAATAATAATTTGTTTTTTAATTAGCAGAGTTAATCCCACGTTAATCAACAGAAGGCTTGATTAACTATTATGCAACCGGCCCTACTTATGTCTCATTGACACTTCTGAATTAGCTACAAATTATCCATATTATAATCCGAAGATGCAGAAATTCCGAATAATATGAATGTGCTGTAACAAAAGCGCTTATGGTGACAGTGAGTAGGTACCCATAATATACCTAAAAAGTTTTTTCCATAATCATGCGACCGTGCGTTTTTTTCTTTCATTTCAATGAGCTACGTTCCAAATTTCGAAGAAAACTCGATACTTAATTAAATCAACTTACGTTTCATAATATTGCCCGGGGATCGAACTCGGGCTGGCGACTTGAGAATTCGCGCTTTGAACCAGTTGGCTATTGAGGCTACTTGAAAACTTATGTCTATCCCACAGTTATAATAAGTTATAAACCAAAAAGATACAGCCAAACTTTTTTTTGCTTTATATTCAACAGACTGGTGTTTTGTTTGTGATACGACAAGTTTAGGATACTTAGTTTGGTATCTTAAGCATTCAAGCATTTCATGGCACCATGTCGTGAATCTAATATCATATCATAATTTATACTTTTCCTCGATTTCTCTGGTAGGAGGTTAAAATTAACAATGTTCGCACTTTGTGCAACATCAGGAGATGTGTTAGATATTTCACTGTCACTATTATTTTCCATCTTGCAACAGAATGGTGAGTTCGTTTTCAACAATGATGGATGCGAGCGCAAATATGCTGTCACACAATGACATCATTTCTGCGCACGAGCGGCAATACTGTTACTTAATGATATTCCTGTTGAAAACATCAACTTTGTGTTGAGATTTGAAAGCGTCAAAGGCTACTTTGTTAACCGTTTGTAGAAAAGAGATTTCACAGCACGGATTAATTTCAAAATGTGACATTATTCATCAATAACTCAACGCTTTGTTCAAGTTTGTTAGTATGTTGGTGCGTGGCTTTAGCCAGGAAAGTAGTTGTTTTCTAGTCCTTGTCCACCTGATGTAATTCATGCTGTATTAAATAATAGTTATTTATGTATTAATGGAATTATGAGGGCCTTAATTACCGATGGCAAAGTTTGCGTCCCAAGGGCCTCTGGCCCGAGGGACAGCAATTGCCAGAGGTTATTAAGGCTCTATAATTCCCGTGGTACATAGATTATTTTATTTTTGACCGATTTTCATAACAATATGTCCATATTTAGAACGCAATAAATGTTTAAATTCATAACCTTTCTGGTATATTTGAATTAGGTAGCGTTGATTGTAGCATTGTTGGTTGTTGCTAGGTTGTCGCTATGTTACATGTTTATAAGCAAACTTTCTTTATCAATCAATGTTTTTCCGTTAAAAACGTGTTTATTTTTTACCACAAATCGACGATCTTTTTCTGATATAATGGAGGATATTATAAAAAAAGCGGAAAAAGCAAGACAATCATTACTTCCATCGAAAAGTGAAGCCCTATATCAAAAAGAATACAACGTATATCTGAAGTGGCTGACACAGAGAAATGTTATGTCAAAAGATGCCAACGAAACTGTCTTTCTGGCATATTTTCAAGAACTGGTAAAGTATTTTCAGTATTTTCTGGTAGATTTGGTAATAATTGTATTTATTCTTTGCAGTCAGAAACGTTTAGCCCAAATTCGTTATGGACTAAATGGTCAATGCTCAAATCGATGGTGACCATATATGAGAAAAGAGATATCACCAAGTTCAACGAACTAGAGGCTTTTTTGAAACGGAAAAGTAAGGGGTATAAGCCGAAAAAGTCTGCTGTCTTATCTCCTAAAGATGTCATCAAATTTCTAAAGGACGCCCCTAATGAAATTCATTTATTGCATAAGGTAATTTTTTTCTCATAATTTTCTTTTTCGTTTGTTTATTTCGTTTTATTTGTTATAGGTTGTTCTAATTATGGGTTATTTTGGAGGATGCAGAACTCAGGAACTTCTAAATATGAGTTTAGCAGATATAGAGGACCGGGATACTGTTATGGTAGTGAACGTACCGGAAAGTAAAACTGGTGTATCGAAGAAATTTACAGTTGTGGATGAAAAAGAGTTCTCTGCTTTGCCTTTATTGAGACTTTATATGTCCTTGCGTCCTGAAGGTACAAAACGATTTTTTTTTGAGCTTCCGACAAGATAAATGTACAACTCAGCCAATTGGAAAGAATATGTTTGGCAAAATTCCTAGCAAAATCGCAATGTATTTAGGATTGCCAAACCCACTAACCTATACGGGACATTGCCTTCGTCGCACTTCTGCTACTGCCCTAGCCAATGCAGGAGCAACTATGACAAACTTAAAAAGACACGGAGGTTGGAGAAGTTCCACGGTGGCAGAGGGGTATCTGGAGGACAGTATTGAATTGAGAAATAAAACGGCGCGTATGCTGTCTACTTTGCCATCAGAAGAGGCAGGCACCTCGACTGTATAGTGAACAGCAACAGCACCACCCATAAAAAAGAAGAAATTGTTTCCAGCGGCGGAAGTAATTTTCAGGGAACATTTGAAAATTGTACATTTATTATTTGTAATGACGTGAATAAGGAAAATATGTCTTAGTTTTCATTACATATAAACGTTTATAAGCATTTATTGTATCATTTTCACCTGTAAAAGGTAAGAGGGAGTTTTTGAACCTCAATATCCCAAGGGAGTTATGACCCTCATTATAGATATCGTAACTATGACGATATAAGCTTATAATGTCACTGTCAGAAATAAAATTATATATTGGTTGAGACGTGAAGGTATTTCTTTTCAGTTTCGTGATATTCCTCACCCTTTGAGGATCTCTCCGAATATGAATAAATTGACGCTCTGTTTCGATGTCACCGGCGATCCGCCCTTGCCTTTGTCTCGCGCCCTGTTTACGACGCCCAATATGTCAATACGCAATCCGAATTAACGCGCCGAAACGCGCCACCATAAAAAACCAAATTGATATTTATCGCCGCGACGCCGGCTGGGGGTGCACTGCGGGGGGTGGTAGCGCCGCCGCCCACCCCTGCCGAGTCGCCCTCAGGGGCGGCGAAAGGCCACCCGCTGCTTGATTTATACGGGGGTTGTCGAATTTCGGTGATGGATGTGGGCGCGAGGACGGGGGGTGATATGATGAAGACAGTTTGTTTTGTTTGAAAAAATTATGAATTAGAAACGCTTGGCTATAATTACAATAATTGTTTTTATTTCTGACAGTGACATTATAAGCTTATATCGTCATAGTTACGATATCTATAATGAGGGTCATAACTCCCTTGGGATATTAAGATTCAAAAACTCCCTCTTACCTTTTACAGGTGAAAATGATACAAGAAATGCTTATAAACGTTTATATGTAATGAAAACTAAGACATATTTTCCTTATTCACGTCATTACAAATAATAAATGTACAATTTTCAAATGTTCCCTGAAAATTACTTCCGCCGCTGGAAACAATTTCTTCTTTTTTATGGGTGGTGCTGTTGCTGTTCACTATACAGTCGAGGTGCCTGCCTCTTCTGATGGCAAAGTAGACAGCATACGCGCCGTTTTATTTCTCAATTCAATACTGTCCTCCAGATACCCCTCTGCCACCGTGGAACTTCTCCAACCTCCGTGTCTTTTTAAGTTTGTCATAGTTGCTCCTGCATTGGCTAGGGCAGTAGCAGAAGTGCGACGAAGGCAATGTCCCGTATAGGTTAGTGGGTTTGACAATCCTAAATACATTGCGATTTTGCTGGGAATTTTGCCAAACATATTCTTTCCAATTGGCTGAGTTGTACATTTATTTTGTCGGAAGCTCAAAAAAAATCGTTTTGTACCTTCAGGACGCAAGGACATATAAAGTCTCAATAAAGGCAAAGCAGAGAACTCTTTTTCATCCACAACTGTAAATTTCTTCGATACACCAGTTTTACTTTCCGGTACGTTCACTACCATAACAGTATCCCGGTCCTCTATATCTGCTATACTCATATTTAGAAGTTCCTGAGTTCTGCATCCTCCAAAATAACCCATAATTAGAACAACCTATAACAAATAAAACGAAATAAACAAACGAAAAAGAAAATTATGAGAAAAAAATTACCTTATGCAATAAATGAATTTCATTAGGGGCGTCCTTTAGAAATTTGATGACATCTTTAGGAGATAAGACAGCAGACTTTTTCGGCTTATACCCCTTACTTTTCCGTTTCAAAAAAGCCTCTAGTTCGTTGAAATTGGTGATATCTCTTTTTTCATATATGGTCACCATCGATTTGAGCATTGACCATTTAGTCCATAACGACTTTGGGCTAAACGTTTCTGACTGCAACGAATAAATACAATTATTACCAAATCTACCAGAAAATACTGAAAATACTTCACCAGTTCTTGAAAATATGCCAGAAAGACAGTTTCGTTGGCATCTTTTGACATAACATTTCTCTGTGTCAGCCACTTCAGATATAAGTTGTATTCTTTTTGATATAGGGCTTCACTTTTCGATGGAAGTAATGATTGTCTTGCTTTTTCCGCTTTTTTTATAATATCCTCCATTATATCAGAAAAAGATCGTCGATTTGTGGTAAAAAATAAACACGTTTTTAACGGAAAAACATTGATTGATGAAGAAAGTTTGCTTATAAACATGTAACATAGCGACAACCTATAGCAACAACCAACAATGCTACAATCAACGCTACCTAATTCAAATATACCAGAAAGGTTATGAATTTAAACATTTATTGCGTTCTAAATATGGACATATTGTTATGAAAATCGGTCAAAAATAAAATTATCTATGTACCACGACGGGAATTATAGAGCCTTAATAACCTCTGGCAATTGCTGTCCCTCGGGCCAGGGGCCCTCGGGACGCAAACTTTGCCATCGGTAATTAAGGCCCTCATAATTCCCTTAATACATAAATAACTATTTCTTTCTAGTCCTTTGATATTAGCATGATTCGAAAAAAACTCAAAATCGAACAGTTCTTAAGTTAGAAGTGCATTTGATTTTTCTCATTTTTCTTATAAATCATTGGTCACACAGAAAATTTTATTCCTATTGAAAATGTTCCTCATAAAATTTCCCACAAAAAAGGTGCTATTCATTACTCACTTTTTTTCAATACATTTCGAGCAACGACTGATCGAAGTTAGAGGTTGCATTCAGCATAGATCAGTTATACCAAGATACAGGTATAGTGGCGTCCCATTAATAAGGTACTAGACAATGTTGTACACTTCTGCCTGTCTTATTTCAATCATAGTTTCAAGGACTGGCAATACTTCCACGAGTTTTACATAGATGGCGCCAAATGATATCGCATGATAGACATAAATTTTCACGATTTCGCAGTCACGTTCGTTTTGTGTGATTTGATGAGCACAATAAACGTGATTGAACTATTGAGCAACATTTATATTTCACGCCAACACCATCATTTTAATGATAATGAAAGTGTTATCGATGCGATAGTAACGCCATCTTTGTTGAACTAGGTCTACAGTTTTTGACGAAAAACAAATGAAGAGTCGTTTCCCCATGTGTATACCCACTTTTAATTATACCGTCGTTTTGTTCATCATCTGACTTTAGAAATTGAACATGATTTTCGGCAGGTTGCTATAATGAGATATGTTATCGGTGGACTTTCTCAATGATGAGGTTGTATGTTTTGGTTAATTCAACTCCTTGGTGGCTAGTTATGATGACTTTCCAACACTTTTGAGTCAGAAATGTTGGTTTTCACAAACGTTACTGATTTTAAAATGAAAATGGAATGATAGGTCAGAAAACATTGTTTTTTGATGACAGTCGTAAGATGTGAAAATAATAAAACAATTTTTTTCCTGGGAGGTGAAGAATCTTTTATATTCAGTTGGTAGTACCCATGTTGCAATGTTATTTGATAAATGATAAATGGCCATAAACAAACGCATAGTATGAGTTCAACAATCCCAAGTGAGTTTAATCTGTAGAATTGTATAGGCTTTAATGAGTTATTTACAGAGTCTATGTGAGGGAAGAATTGAAAGTCAGATTCAAGCCATTTTGAAATAATGTTCGATTGCTGCAGGGGTAACAAAGGCAAGCAGTTCAGTAACTTCTACCCCTCTGATCTTGTAAAACTAAATTTATGTTTGTCAGGTTAGCTGTAATATCTCCTATTTTGTATCTCAATGTATGTGATTTATTTGTGGATTTATTCGTGGATTTATTCGCGTTTCTTGATTTTTTTATATGTAACTCAAATATTTTGGCAAATGATCATTGGTAACAGAGATGAAGTCCAAATGAAACCAAATGACTTTTTGAAGAAGTGACGTAATTCACTTTGATTGCTCATAGTATGGGAATGAATATTTTTTTATTTTGGTTGTATAATGAAGTCATTGAGCAACGCAAATGCGTATCGAAATAGCCCCTGTTTCGATACCCTTTTTCGATTATTCGGAGGTTGGTACAATCGAACTGTCAAATGAAAGAGTTATAGGCCCAGTTTACTTATGAGCGATTTTGAATTTGGTGATACTAGCAGTGAAAAACTCAATGTTTTTATTGGTTAATTTTGATTCATAGTGTAATTTGATTTAAATTGACCAATAAAAACAATAACAACATTTAATTTTTCACCGCTGGTATTGCAATAATCATAATCGCTCAATAACAGTAAACTGGGCTTTACCAAACGATATTAAATCCATATTTTTCAATGTGACATACGTTTTATAAGACACGTTGTGGCACTTGTTCCCTTGGAGCAATCCTCGCTTTTCTCGTCGTACTTCAAACAACGCGTGCGACAAAATAGCGTCTCATAATCATAATATACTATTTTATTATCCATAGGTCATTAATTAGATAAATACATAATTTCAGTAACTCTCGTTTACTGTCTATTGTGGCCTATTGTGGAATAACTATAACCAATAATGGAAAAGTCGCACTAGAATCCAGGAGTCATCATCTAATGAACAAAATAGACGAAGTTGAAACGAAAAGATACAAACGAATTTGAAAACGCAAAAGAAATGGATATCAGATGGAATCAGGGCCGTAGCCAGTGGTACGCCAGGGCAGGCACAGCCTGCCCTGGAAAAATATTTGCCTGCCCTAGAATAATCGGTAGATAGAAAAAAGAAGATGAATATAAAGCCCTTACATAAAATTAGAGAGATATCAGAGGAAGTGGATTAAAATGATCAAAATTTCAAAAGAATATTTTCTTTAAACTCTATAGATATAATTCTCAATGAAATGAATCGAAGATCACTAATAATGATTAACTACTGATTGCAGTTTCCTGTGCAAATAATGAAGGATGATTAGATTTGTCTAAAATTCATTGATTCAAAACTTTGGGTATAAAACTTCCATCATCAGAGGAAGTAATTGTGGTGAATAAATTCATTCAGATCCAGATGGGAGGAAATCTTGAGAATTGCATTTTTGATGAGGTTTTTAAACATAGAGAAGCATTCCAGAATACCTACTTGCATCACAGGACCTTTGGATGCAGTCAAGGTGGATATAGGATGGTGGAACAGCTTCCTATTAACCATCACTAGAATAAACTGTAGACCTTTGCCTACTTGATTTCATACCGTAGTAATATTTCCTGAAGTTATCAGAGATGGCGACATACCTTGTGTCGGTAAAACAGAAACTCTGCATCTGTGTCATCTTTTTATCAGTTTCATCTATTCTAGATGAAAAATGACTGAGAAGAGTCATAATATCGATAATTATTCCAGATTCACTGAAAATATTGTGTTTTGATGTCATTTCAACTCATGTCTGTCAGATGCGAACCACAGAAATACATGAGCAACAGAAATCTTCTTCGATAATCGATCTCACCGCCATCTTCATTCAAGTCATGGAAATATTAGTACCTTCTCAAACGGTCTACAAGTTTTTCGCAGAAACAATTGAAGAGCTGTTTCACCATCCTATATCCACCTTGGATGCAGTACAGCGACGTATGATTCGAGTTTTTCTGTTTTGACAACGCATGTATATGGCAACAAGAATTTTTTACCACCTAAAGTGAGGACAACATTATGTGAAGCCTTGGTGCTGTCCGTTTTCAATTATGCTGATGTATTGTATGGCCCATGTTTAACTGTTCAATTCAAACAAAAAATCCAAAAAGTTCAGAACTCGTGTCTACGATTTATTTTTGGTATCCGAAAGAGAGAGAGAATATCTCACACATTGAAAGCTATCGGATGGTTAGACATGGGAAATAGGATGAAACTACATGCTGCCACTTTATTCCACAAAATAATCATGGAAAAAGAACCTCCTTACTTATATGAAAAAATTTCCTTCAGGACTGACGTGCATAATCTCAATATAAGGCACAAAGGCCGACTTACCCCTCCAATATTTCGTTTGGAGATTTTTAGAAGATGTTTCACGTACCAGATATATGCAATGTATAACGGCATTCCTGATTCGATCAAACAGAAAAATCTATATCGATTCAAAAATGATTTCACTGAATTTCTTTTGCGGTAACTGATTCTGACATTCAAACCACCTATCCCATCTCTATGTTAAGATCAACCCTAATCATAACTATCTGCGATTATATGGTTTAATTATTATTTTTTTTTTATTTACCAATTGGAAATAAATGATCACTTTCATATTCTTTATAAGCGATTTGTTCAAGGTTGAGTGGAAGAGCAATTTCCATGGTGATTCGTCATTATTGAAATTGAACTCCGCCTTTAATTTTCTTCCAAAAATAAATATGTTATATATTTTATTATTAGTCAAATGACTGTACCGTTGAAAAGGAAGAAAATAATAAAGACGATATTATTATTATTATTATTATATGTGCCAACAAAGAATGGCCAATTTAATTCTTCTTGCGTTTGAAAGACGTCGCACCAAAGCACTAGACAGGAATATTTTTCTGCGAAAATTCAGTGAACGATACAATCGACGACTGCAACTATTTTGACTTTTCTAGATTGTATAGAGTTTGCTTTTATTATAGGGTTTGTGGTTTTTATTTTATCTAGGATTTGCTTCTTCTTAAATCATTTTATCAGAATTCATTTGTGATATTTGTTCATCAAACATCGATTTTTGAGTTGAGAAAAATTTCAGCCTGCCCAGAATTATTTTTGGCCTACCCTAAACATTCACTCTGGCTACGGCCCTGAAATGGATTCTCTGCAGACCTCCAAAACCTGCTGGCCAGAAAGAACTTTACAAACCATAAGCCCTGTTGCCTTTGAAGCATGAAATGTCGCCGATGAAATTATTATGACGTGATGAAGAAATCTAGATAGCGTGCGAGTGCGGCAGAAAGAAGCGAGCAGCGGTTTCTTTCTAGCCGATTAATAACGGAAAAGAGCAAACTGTGGGGGCGCCCGTAATTTTTAATTATTAAATATCGAACGGCAATGCAAGGCGTGCGTTTGCGGCCTGCTGCTCTGTTTTCTAATTCGTTTATCCAAACATCTCTCGACTTTCCGCAGGGAACGGCGGGGCCTAATTGAATCAGGGACTCGTGGCACGGGCCTGATCTGACAGGGCTTGAAATATGCTCCCTCTGTCGAGGATGTGAATGGCCCATACATATTTAGATGAGTATAAAGTATGTAGATGCTCTGAAAAAAATTGAGAGCTAACGTACATGAAGGTCGAACGATTTTCGCATATTGATAATGAGGAAGTTTCCAATATTGAGATTTCTGTTTCTTCATGAAGTTTGACAAAAATGTTTTTGTTTTTATATGCCAACATGTTAGATCCCAAAAAGCGTGCAAACAGAAATAAAATGAATTAAAATAAAACTATCTTTTAAATGGGTGCACTAAAAAGGATTAAAAACAATGTATAGGTATCTATTGTGCGATTAGATTATTCTGTGAATATACCAGATTCAAAAGCGTACCTTTTCTGTATCGGTGGCCAGCTTTTGAATCTGATTCTCACAGAATTGAGCCTGAGTCTTGAAGCTTGTTTTTTAATTTTTTTTCACGTTTATTTTATTATGTACTTTTTATCATTACCCATCATGCCCCCGCCTACCAATAATGAATAAAATCAACTAATAATCACAAAACTCGTCCGCCATATGGAAGCCGTCATTTTTTTTCTAAAAAAAATGTTAATGCTGCATCATCGGTATTATCTAGATACAACTGCCAAATTTTAAGATTTCAAAAACTTTTAACAAATTGCCATTAAGCTTGCGGATATACGATTTTGCCATGCTTCTGGTTTTTCCTTGATTTCAGGAAAAACTGACGAAAATATCTAATGGATTCATCGATACCATCTCATGAATTTTTATCATTTCATGATGTAATATCAATGTTTTATAAATGTAACGCGTACCTTTTGTCATCATCAGTCGTCATGAAAATGTTGGTAAGCTATATCAACCAAAGGCTTCAGTCATCAATATTTAGATTTTTGATGATACTTTCTGAATAGTATTATTAATTTATCTGTATATAATCTGTATTCAGGGTGTCAGTAAATGAGTGCGACAAACTTCAGGGGATGATCCTGCATGAAAAAATAATGCTAGATATATGAAATATGTCCGCAAATGTTTCGTTTTCAGAGAATTTTTTCTTGAAAACTAAAGATTTATTTATTGCTATGAGACTGGTCTACATATAAGCAAAAAAATTGTGGGTTTCAAGAGGTAGCTATTGCGCATTTTTTGGCATACAATTGAGAATTTTATGTTCATCATTGTCGCGCATACGGGTAATAATCTAAATTTTTTTGACACCTGAAAACGAAGCATATAGGTAGGTACTTACGTTTATATAGTAAACTGTACTCATTTTTTCATGCAAAATCACCCCAGAAGTTTGCCGCACTTATCGACTAACCTATAGTTATGATGCGCAAAAGTGATTCGGAGTAAGTGTTAACTAATGATTTTAGTTAAAAAATCGTTAAGATCAACCCGTAGAAGCAGTGGCGGATTTATCATTAGGCTGAGTAGGCTGGAGCCTAGGGCGGCGGGTTTTAGGGGCGGCAAATTTGGGGCCAAAATTTTACTAGGTGCACACAGAAAAATCAAGATGAACCATGTTTTACCACAAAAAAAGTAACACATTCACTGCCAATGGTCTTTTTTAGGATGCATCAAGAGACAGTTAGGTAATTTTGCACTAACCATGCGATGTATTTTTCAGTGAAAATTTTTGTTTATACCTATGTGTTTTGACGTCAGGAATCCGAATTTGATAATGAAATCGTGAACATATCTCTACTTTTCGAGATAATTTTGGGCAAGTATTGTATCTCCTTCAAAAATCATGATTTTTGTCTTAGAAAAACATCATTAATATAGCATTTTCTCAATATTTATCAATTATTTCTCCAACTATAGGCTACATAAACAACGACCTTTTTGATCACCTCTGTGCGAATCTTGAGCGAATAAAGGTGGATTCATAGTTGCCTTATAGCAAAACGATTCAGTGATATGTATTCTCTCTCTTCAATACTTGCCAAAAAGAAAGATAGATATCACTAAATGAAAGTGGAATTTCGAAATTTGGCATGGATTATAACGAAAATTAGAGATATATTCACGATTTTATTATCAAATTCGGATTCCTGAGGTTAATATACATAGGTATAAATAAAAAATATCAACTGAAAAATAGATCGCATGATAAGTGCAAAATTACTGACAGTTAATTTAATTTTGTGAATGAGCTGATGATAGGTACAGGTACACGAAGTCTCTTAAATTTCACTTTCTCGATTTCGTAGTAAATAAACAAGCCATAAATTGGACAACAATTTTAGAAAGAGAAATTAGTCTATCCAATTAGAATATCAAACATAGTTTGAAATGAATGTCTGGTAGACTACGAGCAGAAAACAACTACTTTCCTGGTAAATACCACGCAGAACATTGAATTATATCTGCTCGTAATCCATGCAACGATTCACACTGTGAATGCAGATCGCAAATGTTTCTTTCTTCCTAAGACGTGACAAATTCACATCGGGACAGGCACGCCTAACAACCTACAGACCGGTTTCGGGCTTATTGGCCCTCATCAGTGCAGGGTAGTTATCCGAGTAGAGACCGTAAGATCTCCACTCGAAGCGTTGCCTGTCCCAATGCACCTTCGTCGCGTTTATTTGACCGCACTGAGCCGCGTTCCAACAGACAATTGAAAGTGGCGACACCATGCGGCAGAAGGAAGAAACACTCCAGAACTAAATCTCCCAAATCACAGAACTTGGAAGTGGCTTATAGCTCGACTAAGCTAATAAATGAAAAATGGAAAATGTTGGAACGCGGCTCAGTGCGGTCAAATAAACGCGACGAAGGTGCATTGGGACAGGCAACGCTTCGAGTGGAGATCTTACGGTCTCTACTCGGATAACTACCCTGCACTGATGAGGGCCAATAAGCCCGAAACCGGTCTGTAGGTTGTTAGGCGTGCCTGTCCCGATGTGAATTTGTCACGTCTTAGGAAGAAAGAAACATTTGCGATCTGCATTCACAGTGTGAATCGTTGCATGGATTACGAGCAGATATAATTCAATGTTCTGCGTGGTATTTACCAGGAAAGTAGTTGTTTTCTGCTCGTAGTCTACCAGACACTCATTTCAAACTATGTTTGATATTCTAATTGGATAGACTAATTTCTCTTTCTAGAAGAGTTATTGTTGCAACAAGACGATCTAATAATAGAACACATAAATGCGGAAACCAAAATTTCGGAGGTTTCATCTGCTAATGAGTATTCATAAAAATGTTAACATAAGTTTCAAACGTCTCGGCTAGCAATAAACCGACATCTTTTAGCAACACGAAATACATTAAAATATCGTGCCTATTTTTGTTGGTATCCGTATCAATCCGGTTCCCGCTGTATAAAGACAATGTACATATCCGGTTCTCGCAGTTGAAAGGTTAATAATCGAATCGTAGGGTCGGTAGGGGCGGCAAAATTTTAATAGCCTACTGGCGGCAAATGTGTTAATCCGCTACTGCGTAGAAGTGATACTTCTGATTCTATGGGTTGATGGTGATTTGATGAATGGTATCCAAAACCACTATCGATATCGTTAAAAAAATCTACTTTTCAATTTTCATTGGCCTCCTTTGAATAGGCTGATCAATGCCGTATCAGTACCTACCAAGTCATACCGACAGATTCGACTATAGACTCCTGCTATCATTAATCATCCTTCATTGCTGCATCCGCGCTCCTGTAACTTCCTGCTACATCTACCGCAGGGACTGTTCAGTTCAGTCCCTCGACAACGTGATTGATGACCGCGTCTCCAAAGCTCGCTGCTTTCCGTGGCTCGTTTTATCACGTTCAGATCTCGCAGGAACGGAAACTTTGTTTATGTCAGCAGGGAAAAATTTAGTATCCCTCTATAGTCGAATGATTCACATTGCGTGAAATTTTGTCTTTGTCAGAGTGAGCGCGAACACAGCCCTGATGAAGAATCGGGACCTGCCGAACTTCTCTGTATCAAAATTATTTCCCTCTATTGAACCGCGTGGTTGTGGGATTAGCATTAGCTAGTGCGGTCTTTCCTGATGCCTGAACTTTCAAGACAATTGTCAATACTCATACTCATCATCTTTCAATAATCATCCAGCACTTGTTAACAGAAAACTCTTGATTATGATTAATTTTATGATGGCTTCTGATATTTTTTTAGGATAAGAACTGTGCCTCAAAGTCTCATTAGTATTTTTTTATTCTGTTCAATTCATTCAATTTCAATTCATCAAAAAATATAAAAAACGATTCAGAGATAAAACGTCTTCTTAAATAAACTGTCTTTGTACGAAATATTCAATGATGATGAGTAGAATGAATAGCAACAACAAAAATCATCTGATTAGTTGTTCAAAATCTTGAGCAGCAAGCTGTTATAGTAAGCATTTTTGTTGCGATCGAATGAGTTTTTTTGCATTGGTATTTTATTCCGTAATATTTCCAAATCAGACGGTTCTTTCACAAAACACGAATTTCCCATGAGAAATGTCTGAAGGTGTTAAGTCGTCATTATGGTAATATCTTCCTTTCTCATTATGCCAAATCCATCTGTTTTAGAATGTTTGGTCCAAGAATGTACAAGAACCATTCTTGAAATGAAATACCGCATCTGGTGGATAAAATATTTTTTTCTATTTTGGTTGTATAATGAAGTCATCGTGCAACGCAAATGCGTGTCGAAATAGCCTCTATTTCGATACGCATTTTTTATTATTCGGAGATTGGTACAATCGAACTGTCAAATGAAAGTCAGAAGAGTTAGGCCCAGTATACTTCTGAGCGATTTGAATTTGGTGATATTGGCAGTGAAAAACTCAATGTTTTAATTGGTAAATTTCAATTCAGAGTGTAATTTGATTTAAATTGACCAATAAAAACAATAACAACATTGAATTTTGCACCGCTGGTATTGCAAAAATCAAAATCGATCAACTGTAAACTGGGCTTTACGATTGTGCGTCAGATTTCAATTATTTCAATGTCATCATTGTTACCAATCGAAGATGTTTCTCTAAATTATCGATATTAAATCCATATTTTCCTTCAAATCAATTCAAAATAGAAAAAATTGCATATGACACACGTTTTATAAGACACGTTGTCGCACTTGTTCACTTGGAGCACTCCTCGCTTCGCTCGTCGTACTCCAAACAACGCGTGCGACGAAATAGCGTCTTATAAAACTTGTATCATAATATACTATCTTGAAATTGAAATTTTGTTATCGCAATCTAGGAAGAAACTTGGCTCCCAAGTTTCAGATTCACTATTCTCACACAGATTAGACCTGTCCAAGTTTCAGACCCATATACTTTTGACACAGATTAGAACTGTGCTTTTGAGAGTATGTTGTGTGTGAATTTTTCGCTGAAATGTTTTACTCAAGTAGAAATCTAATTTAATCAGTTGATTTGTGATGGTCATCTGATCGAACACATTCAATCTAACCAACATTATACTGACTATTTCACGCACCTGCCAAATGAACCAATCATGAGCTCTATAGTCAAGTTCGGATTATCGATAACACGAACTTGACTCTTGACTCTGATTGGCCTGTCAAGTTCGGTGTTCTCAGCTTTGTGTATGTGACAGTCAAATATAAATAATTACGTTGTGCACACATTTCAAATTGAGCAGATTTGGAATAAATTTCATCGAAATAATCAATTTTAACCATTCAGTCTGTTTGTGAAATAGTCTAATAAAATTCCACTCGTGATTGGATTTATCTCATTTCACCCAATCATGTCGCTATATGGATACTTACATTTTGTTTCAATTCGATTTTGACATTTCAAATATTTAATATTTCAAAATGTGACGATTTGGTTGTGAAATCACCAAAAAAATTTCTATCCGAATAAACCTCGAACATTGGTGAATGCTTAAAAATGTTTAACAACTTTCTCAAGCTTGTTGCTCATATGCCTATATGGCGTCTGTCTATTCACAAGCAACAAGATTTCGAAATCTGTTATAACAACATTGCCAATGCTTTCATTGAATCAGTCATCACAAAGAACCATGAACCATCCTGTAGAAAATATTGTAAACCACCGCAAACAATAGAGCTGTCTTATCTCGAAAAACTAATGTTTCGAAATATGTTTCCCTCGCCCAATCTTCTGGCACGAGGAAAACTACCGCCATCATTCTCTTATGCGGTGAAAACCGAAATAGAGAAAAAAGAACAGCGAGAACGTTCGTATTCTTGTTGCATGGAAGGGGAGAGAGGGACTTGATAGTGTTTAATGTTTCTGGGTGTGGTTGGCAGCATTGGAGCGACGTTTCCATGGCAACGTGGCACATCGACATGCCATGGAAAAGCCTCCGCCGATGAAAAATCCATGATCGATATGAATTTATTAATATGTCGAAGACGGTAAATCTGGGATTCTCGATGAATAAATGCATGCTAGTGAGGATGCATCCTTCGATATGATGAGCAAAGGCTATTATGAAATAATCATCCGGATGGGTATTTGAATGAATAAAGATTGATTTGATTCGAATATCTGAAATGTTCCTCAATATATGTGGAATATTCCCTGGGTACTTATTAGGTATGTGAACGGGAATTATTCAGATAGGTTATCGTATAATATACACACGAGAATATTCGATGAATATTTTTAATATTCTATGCATATCTATAATATTCTGCGGATACCTCTGGAATCTTACAAGATTCCATATTGATAATATTCCAAAAATTATGGATTCATGTCGAGAGATTAATATGACCTTCGTTGTGAATTTGCTTCATCTCCGATTTTATTTCATTATTAGTATATGTTCGTATTCATAAAAGCGCACTTACCTTGACAACGGATGGTTATTCCAGATTCAAACAATTTCCTTATACATTTTCATCTAAAAATTTAAAGAAAAATTACAGAAATGAATTATTTTGCAGATTTCTGACTGAGTTCTACATAGAAAATAGATTATATGAGAATAAATTAGAGCTTATGATGGGCTAGCAGCCTTTTCAGATCTATTGTGTAGATAGATAGATAGATATATATATATATATAGATCTTATACCATCTCACACCCAACTAAGACCATCTGCTGAAGTCTTCTGAGGTCCTGAATGTTTTAGTGTCAATCAACCCCGGTATTTTCTTCACCATCGTGGGTATCATGATGTAATCTTTATGAGTGTTTGGATGAATCAAACCAAGTTGTAAGTTATCTCATAGTGTTAGTGCGAAGATCAGCAGAATTTTTTAGTCAGTTTTAGCAATGGACCTCACATGATCAACCCATGATAGGCCATTGTTGATGGTACTAGCTAGGGTTTTGGTTGCATCGAACTTCACCAAAATATCTGATCTACATTTCAAAATATTAGCTGAACAAAGAACATCAATTCATCTCCCCCTTGGACCTGTGACTTCCTCAGATGACCTAGGGGCTCTAGATGAGAAGGCAGATTGGAGTGACTATCATCCGCAAAGATATGGACAGGAGATGAGGTCACATTCAACAGGTCGTTGTTATGCAGCAGGAACAAACTTGGTGCCTGAACAGATCCTTGTGGAACACCGGCCTCAATGGTATAGTCAGATGAGACGCCATCAACAACTACATGAAGTGACCTATTCAAAACCAAGCTTTATAGTAAACGACACAGATGTGACGGCAAACCATCCCCAAAAAATTAACGCACCTGTCCGATTTGGACTTTTTTCAAATGATAGGTTGTCCTCTTCACAATGTTGATATACTGATTCTGATAAAAATAACTTTTTCACAAATACTTTTTTTTTTCGCAAATTTGTTTATACTTTAACTGTAGAGTTAAAAAGTTCCTATATCTATTAAGAACTGAATTCACACTTTAAACTCATCTTTTTTTTTCTAATTTTTTCTTTCATTTATTCCATTATCTTTATTATTCCGCAATAAACAACATTCACAGGAGAACATGATTTTAATATTTCATTTATTGATACAAGATTTTGCAAGGCCTCTTGCTCGAGTTGTGGGAAATTATAAGAAGTTGAAATCGCTACTATGGCGTGGCCAGCTCGAAGCCCGGACTTGAATCCAATAGAGAATCCAAGGGACACTCTTGGGAGAAGATTACAAGAGGAACGAAACGTGAACTCTTTGGAAGACGTACGTCAGAGACTTATTCGAATATAGGAAGAATTTGACCAAAATGACATAAGGTATCTGATTTTGAGTATGGGTCGTCGTTACCAAGAAGTTATTCGTGTCAGAGATGGAAATACTCGTTTCTTGTTGATAATTTTGCAATAAAATCATGTTCTCTCATTAAAAGTTGTTACTCGTGTAATAAGAAAGATAACAGAGTGAGTAGAATAAAACAAAATGTAGAAGAAAGACAAAGCTGAAGTGTGATTTCAGTTCTAACTTGATATCGTGACTGTTCAACTCTAACAGGCAAATGTTATGAGCAAAATACGCTATAATTGCTACAACTGCTAGTCGTGCAAAGAATGACTTGTCATTAAAAAAAACATCCAAATTGGACAAGGGTTTGGACAAAAAATTATTTTGTAGACTTCTGATTATTTTTTGGTGGTGCTTTAATTTCTTGGGAAAGTGTATTGTATAATGACGAAAGCTTTCCAAGAAGGTCTTTATGCCAAACTTGGTCAAATTCCTTATACCTCTTCTATTCTTTGGTGAACGTCTGCCATGTGTGTGTTATTCAGGCAAGCGAATCTCCAGTTGATCTATATTGTATGAGCCCAATGTTGATTGCTTATTTTTCCATCACTGATGACAGATAGTAGCGCAATGGAATGCAATTACTAGGAATGATCCTGTAGTTTCCAGTTGATCTCCATATTATCGGTCGTTTGCAATTCTAGCCATTTTAGCGGTCGTTTGCGATTCTAGATTTCTCCAGATATTGTAAGAGCCCAATATTGATTGATTATTTCTCCATCACTGATGATAGATAGTAGCGCAATGGGATGTAGTTACTAGGAATGATCTCTTTGTAGGAACTGGTTGAACTCTAGGTGTCTTCTAGTTTGTAGAAGAAACATACGAATTTGGATGAATATGATGATACAACGAAAGGACCATGACATTGAATGGTTTTGAAGTGAGGAAAAAACATAAAAAACACACAAGTCGGTTGACCACGACTAAAGGAAAAGTAACCAGTTTTTGCCATCTAGTAGTCATGATCAATTTCAAAATTATTGAAACCTGGAATAAAGAAGTTGTTAAGGCATATAAGGAGGAAAAATATTATTAGAACGTATACCATAGGAATTCGAATAAAGGAAATTCGAATGAAAGACTTCTCTTTTGAAAAATATTGGTGAAAGGAACAGTACCCTTTTCCAAAAGGGTTTAATTAACTCCAAATGACATTGAAACAAGCACCACATTGGATTAAGAAGATGGTACAATGTCATGATGGCTGAAATTGCCGGACAATGAAAAATAGGGTCTGCTGAAATTTACAATGACATCATAAATTTTTCATAGAAACAAAATAATTTGGTAAAAATTTGTGAACCAAAGAAATTGAAGAGCAACAAAAGTTTTCTTGCTTGTTCTTTTTCATATTTTTTCAGACGGGGGCGCATCACGAACCTCTCAATCCGCGCTCGATGAAAAGCACCCTGCCGCTTCCTTCGGGGGAGTGTCCCGGAGGCGCGCCGACGCCAGGCGTCGTGTGACGTCATCCGCCATCATGAAGACCGAATTTAATGATGGCGTCGACGGCGCGGTGCCTATCCTGAGGGGCGGCAAACGAATCTTCTAGTGAATCTCGGGACAGCTCAAGTCGAACACTTAGCGAAATTAATCGGACAGCCGGAGTGAAGTCGGGGCAAATTGAAAAATATCTCCTACACGGAGCATACGTAACGCGGCCGAATTAGTGAGATTTACTGGGTGAGAATCGGAGCACATTACGCCGATTTGGCAGTGATACACTTCTTTATTTACTGCAACATTTGGTTGGGCGATCTGTGATAGAGCCGAGAATGGCGGCGATAGCTTCGTTTGAAAGGTGATTACCATAGAATTTTTTGCATGACCCTTCAATCCCAGCTCAAATTTGCTACTTCTTATTTCCGGAAAAATCATCGACTTAATGAAAAAACTCCAACACTGAGTGACAAGAACATATTTCAAAATTTTGCACGCTCTGGGGAAATATAATTTTTCTGCAACCGACTCAGAAGATTGAAATCAGCTCTAGAAGTTGACGTTTCTGTTACTGACACAAAAAAATCATTAATATGTATGTTGATAGGCAACACTTTTAGTGCCTAGGAGATAAAGTAGATTTTTCAAATCCTAGGATTTAAAAATGAGGTACTTACCTTATACTATAGCATTGCGATATGTTATATGATCCTCATTTCAGAAAGAACTTACCCATTTGAGAATAAACAACATCGTATTAATTATGATCAACAAGAAACTGATACAATCACATCCCTACATAGGTATAATATTCAATCCATTTCTGATATTGATACACTTAAAAATTGGATAAACCTGATTTGTAAACAGCTGCAAATAATAAATATTTTGTTGTTTCTTTATGTCATTGATCTGTTCCTGGGGTAATTGGCCAGCACATTCTTCTTGACTTTTTCTAGAGCCACCTTTTGAAGTAACTATATCCATTCAGTTGCTAAGTATAAAATGTTGAATTTCCAGTAGGTACGTTACTTCCACTCTAATAACATTTATTATCTCTCAAATGTAAATCGAATACCCAAATTCTAAATACTTGAATCTTTTAGACCAGGAGAAATAGAGGAGAGGTTATAGTTATTCTTCTTATTTTTATCTTATTGCCCTTATTGGCATCTTCCCTTCCTGTCAGAAATCTGGTCAAGGTTAGATTTGCGTGAGCCGCAATTTATTACATTTAATATTTTATAGAAAAAATAGCATGTTTCTTTCGGATCAAAAGTGTCTCGGCTGAGATGAGGTTATGTTTAATATTCACGAACTATTTGTGAAAACTCTCACTTAAAGTTACTTCAAAATCATATAACAATAAATAGAATAAGTTCTTCAAGCTAGCCCTCTTTCTCCTATACCTCGCCTCGCCTATAACTGCTTTTCTGCGATTTTATAAAACTACCGAAAAGTATACATTCTTCTCGCAGCCTGTATGGAAGATCTTGGTAGAGCCTCGGTAACTCTTTGTCTCTTCATTTCGTATTCTTCTTTTCCCTCAAGTCTCAAAAGAAATTAAAACTTTTCATTTTCGCTTTTTCAGCTCACTAAAAAGCTTATCGCAATAAGACTTCTTTCATGCGAGATCCGTCACAACTAGGTTTTTTCTCATGTAGCATATTTGGTTAGTTTCATGTTCATTACAATGGAATATGATTCAGTCAACCTCTACTATATGGTTGAATGATCTCATTTCGTACAAATAAACAAAATCAATAGTTTAAAAGTCCGAAATGATCTATATATCTACATAAATCTACGCCTTGCAGAGTTTTTGACACTGAATTGAACGTTAGCAGTCTATTTAATATAATCCTCACAGCCTCACAGCGAGCCAACGATTTTTGTGACGAATCATTTTTGTATCTTCAAGAGCTGCTATATGTCTTTTATTACAGTCCTTGTTCAGACTAGCGAAGGCTTAATCTGATAGTATTCGATAGACTTTTCAGAGAAACGTTCTCGAGTTCAGTCAAGAAATCCTGGTTTTGACTTTTGATCGCTATATTGGCTTCATGTAGAAAACAGGTAGGTTGTTCAACAACCCGAAAGACTGTGTAGGTAGCTTTTTGGCAAGTACGTTTTCATCCACGTAATGATGATCCACGAGTAGCCAGTGCTTTTGCAGACACAACAACTTTATGCATGACGCATTTCCATTATTTTTCCTTCGTGTCTCAGTGTTTTATGATTAACAGACAAGTTTTGTGAGGAACAGCCCAAAGGTAAATATGTCCTTGTGCTGACTGACAGACAACGACCGTCTCAGACCATATAACTTTGCCATTCCGATTTCTAAATAAAAAAAAATTATAGTTTTGACAACGCTATAAACTGATTATTTTCATCGTAAATTTTTTCAATAACAACCAAAGGTTAAGAAATGACCAACTTTTTTTTCATAAATGTTATATCATTTATTGCCCTGTAGAATTCGGCACTTTTTTTAAATCCAACGTGATATCACAGGTTGATAATATCCTCTAATAATATTTTCAGCTTATTCAGAAATAATCGTCAAGTTAGCTATGTTCGAGGTCAAATGTTAGTGATTGCACAGTGATAATAGTTGAAAACCTACTGTGATATTTTTGACTCTATAAAAAACGAATTATAACGAACAAACTGACATGATTCTCTAAGATTTCTTTGAGAGTCATGGAAATAGTTACCAAGTGATATGATTGTATATCATGCGATATCCAGAGAAAGTTTCCTGACACACGAAAATTTTGCTCACTATAGCAACATTTGAGGCATTATGAAGCTTTTGAGGGACACAAGAAGAAAAATGGGACATTTGATGAAAATATGAACTCGAATAATATTCTTCTAAAAATTCAGAGAATCCAAGAAACATATTATATTCATCAGATTATCGATAATTTGAATACATCATCCTGTTCATAAAATATCAGCACAGCATAAATCTAGGCCATGTATATTACCCAAAGAATAAAAGCATTTTAATGATCATAACCGATGAGACGATGAGTGCAGTTTTGTAATTTTTACTTGGGAGATCGCTTTCTCAATGGGAAAATAATTTGATCAGATAAATGTGCATTTGTAACGACGGTATTTTTAATAGGAATAATCCTAGAATATTCGTGGAAAATAATTTCCAGCAAAGGTTCAGTTCAACAGTTAGGTGTGGCAGTCTTGATGACAGATTGATATAGGATCATTTTTCATAATTATGTTTTCTCATTGTTTACCACTTAGAAATTACTTTCAGCAGAATGGGGCTAGTCCTTATAATGAAAGAGTGCAAATGAATGATTTTGCTAAAATGCTTCCCAAATTGGCGTTATAAATATGATCAACTATCGAAATTTAACAGTACAAAGTGATTCTTTTGGTTCCTTACAATAATATACGAGTATTCAAGAAAGTGATTCCATATAGCATTGATGATTTTTTATGAACTAAATATATGTTATGCTACAAAAATCAATACTAGAGTTAATGATTGGGAAATAAGAGAAACATTATATATACTTTAGATTTACAAAACCGCTTGAAATATTGCAGTGATATTAAGTACATCCAGACATTTAATGAAGGCAGGTATTTAACAATGCCAACATAATGAAATAATTTTCGATTTCCTCGTTCAGTTTAAATTATTGTTTGCATACATGTGGTTGCCTCACTACAGCTTCGTATTCTCTCAATATATACAATATCACAAAGCCATGAACTGCAAATACAAATTGAACATACATTCTTTTTTATTGCATTACTCCAATAAAACATAATATCTTATCTACTACCGCCTTTGCCCGTATTTGTTAATAATATAGACAGTAGAATGAATTAAGTTAATTATCAGAAATAAAATTTCTATGTCGGCTCAAGGGAAATGTATTAACGAAACTAGTACTATTATTCAGCTCGCTACTTTGAGTACCTACACTGTGATGATTTTGGAATATATACTGATATTACAAGTCTATGTTACAAGTCTATGAGTTCCTGTTCTGAAATCCTGTTCTGAAATATGTTCCGCAGCAGTCGAGTTAGTGACAGATGAGACACATGAGAATGCATTGGTGAGCTGTAATTCACGAATAAGAATAATGGTTAATTAGTTATATCAAAATCACGTCTAACGAGACCTCTTTCACTTCTCTCTTTGACTAGTTTCAGAGTTTTTGTTTTCATTGGAAAATGTCACATTGAAATAGTTGACCATTACCGGGAGTTTTGGTAGATCATTTCATCGTTCTCTGTATTCATAAAAAGGCTTACTCGATTTTTTATACAGGTGAATCGTGAATCAGAATTAGACCAACAAACTTTCATTTCGAGGTGAAAAGTTATCATTAACGTCAGTTCTGATATGCGTAGGTACTCAGGATATGGGCGTGAAAAACTGGATGCAAACAATTTAAAGACAAATCTCGGTTTTTCATTAATTATTCATTATATCAGTGTTACAATAATTATTTTCGCTACTGGAATTTTAGGAAGTATGAATAATGAAACTCTGACAATGTTCAATATACCAAACTATATTTTCATCCGATTACGAACTGTAGACACAAAAAGGAAAAGTAATCAGATACCTACTCCAACAAACTATTTTTTTATCATTTATTGCTTAGTCGAGCTCTCAGCCACTTACAAGTTCTGTAACTTGGAAGAATCAGTTCTGGACTGTTTCTTTGTTCTGCCGCATGGTGTCGCCACTTCCAACTATATCTTGGAACGCGGCTCGGTGCGGTCAAATAGACTCAACGAAGATGCATTGGGACAGGCAACGCTTCGAGTGGAGATCTTACGGTCTCTACTCGGATAACTACCCTGCACTGATGAGGGCCAATAAGCCCTTAGATTGTTAAGCGTGCCTGTGTCGATGTGAACTTTGTCACGTCTTAGGAAGAAAAAAACATTTGCGATATGCATTCACAGTTTGAATCGTTGCATGAACTACAAGCAAATACAATTCAATGTTCTGCGTGGTATTTGCCAGAAAAGTGATTGCTTTATGCTCGTAGTTTACTAGACATTAAATTTCAAACTATGTTTGAAATTTTCAATGGGATAGACTATTTTTCCTCCCAAAAATTGTTGTCCAATTCATGGCTATTTTCATTTTTTCAATAAATAACGAGTAGACTTTTTCGACTTCACTCTGCGCTTGGCATACCTACCGCAACACCTTGCGAAGTTCGCCGTCGAAAAAATGACCACTCTGGAAGCTTTACAGGTTCCCGAAGGACTTGTGACTCTCCCTCTGGCTGATCGGCTGCCATGTCGGTCCTGGATCAGGCGAGAAGTCTGCCCCTCATCCAGGGCCTGCCAGTGTCACAACCGATCATGCCGCCCCACACCATGGACGGGCCCCCGAACTCTGACGTTCTGCTGGCTCTGCTGGCCAGGAACAAAGCACTGGAAGGTTGGTTGAATAGTGTAACTGAATTGACCATATTCAATAGCTATTGGTGGCAGCTTCTTAGCGTTATAGGGTTGGTACTAACCAGTCATAAATTTCAACTGTCATTGATGTCAACTATCATTGATGTCAACTATCATTAATGTCAACCATCAATGTCAACTGTCATTTATTTCGATTGTTCTCATCAGTTTTCTTATCCTGGGTTTATATATATATTTATTATAAATATAAAATAACTGATCATTTATATAAAAACTAGGCTGGTGGTCGAGTGTGTTGAATCGCTGGCTTATAGTCTTGAAGGCCCGGGTTCAAATCCCGCGGCGGCTATTGGACATATTTATTTATTTCTATAGTATCGTTTAGCGGGAGGATATAGGTGACCAACCGAACATTCTTAGTACCTACATTTCAATCCTTCGGACTTTCAACGATAACCAGCCGAGTAGTGCTTCGGATGACACTTAAAAAGCTGAGGTCCCCGTCTTCCTTACTTGGTGGGCTCATAAATTCATACAAACTGACATTTATGACAATTGACGTTGATGACAGATTCTTGCCAACCTAAAGAATGATCAAGAAGCTGCCACCGGAAGCTGTTGAATATTGTGAATTGGTAGTGTTGGGTTGGGTCGCAATGGTGCTAGGCTTGAAGTCGCTCGGTATTGATATGCAGGTCATAGGGACGATCGAAAAATAAAACAGAAGCGGATCGTCTCAGTTTTCTATTGAATAATACCGTCAGGCAGACAAAGACAGTTCTAGCCGAGAAACTAATTTAGTTTGTTGTAAAAATGCAGGATATTTTCTTGGTGCTGTGTTTACATAAAAAATAAACACCCTTTCGGACGATTCATCTGAAGAGGCCATCGATGTATATTTTATTGTATATACACAGTTCCTAGTTTTGATTTTGTCTAGAATTATTTTGATGAATTCAACACTCGTCACCGGATTTGATATCCTTCTAGCCCAAATGCCACAGTTTTCACTTGTATGAATTGTGGATTCCCTGTCCTCTCAACTCGTTTAAGCCCGTTTTGGGGTTGTTTCGTCAACTACAACTAGGCTGATGATATTCTTAAGACTCTTAATAGGTATGAAAGTGAGAAAAATCGATTTCCATCTCTAGGATCCTCATCCATTTCTATCTGTCTACCTATATCCAATGAACAGCATAAATAAGAAAATAGTAGAATAAACAACGCAACACCGTGCATCTCAGGCGAAAAACCGGCTGATTTTTTTTGTTTAAAAAATATGCCGTTTCAATTAGGTTTTTCCACAGTTCTTGTTTACTGAAAGCAAGAAAGATCTAGACATATCCAGAATGTGTGATCCTTCTATCCTCCCAATCGCGGGATTTACAGAGTGTTTCAGATTTGGGTCACCTTTGAGGAAACTCTTGATCTTTAAAGTTCGTCTTGAGTTAATCCTGATCTTTTGTCGAGATCACCTTGTGAATTGAAGAGATAAGGAGACAATTCGGAAAAAATATCAGGGTAATGAGATCATATTCGTGCCTCTGCTGTTGAAAAGTTGAGAAAAAAGGTTTTTCTATTTTGAATACTTTTGAAAATTTCGAAATTTTGTACAGTTTCAGGTGACACCTTGTAGCAATTTCATGTGAAGAAACTTCTGTTTTGAAGAAGTATGTTACTTAGTTCATTCTCGAGTAAGTGATTAGTAGTATATTTCGTTCAAACATATTTAATTTTCAAAATTTCACTATATTTCACTAAGATAATTTTTTAATTTCGATTTTAAGTTTGATCTCGTATTCACTTACAGTATGATTTCAAGAATAGGCCTCCAAAAATTAATATTAATATAAGTAGGTATAAGGTTATTCAATATCTTTTGATCTAAATCGATTTCATATAGTTTTCGAGATAAAAATCCATAACTTTCGCTTTCTCTAATGGAACACCCTGTAAATTGTACCACCATCCGATGAAAATTTCAATGAGCATCACGTTATGTTTCCTCTGAGAACAATAAGTGGTTGCTTTTCGAAGATCATCAATATATTCAGAGAATAAATAAAATATTATCAAGTAATAAATGAGTATACATACACAGTAAAAACTGGGTAGTTAAAATTAACTACAACTTGTTGCTCAGCTCGATCCACTAACCTTATTTAGTTAAATTAACAAAAGTACATGTAGTCGAATGGATCTTGTCAATTTGTGCAATAGCTTAGTTGACAAATAACAAAACTTAGTTGCGAAATCATTCTAGTTTTTTTGGAGTTACTACAAAACGGTTTTGCGAAATCACCGGATATATTTCGTATTTTCAACAATATTCTTTCGATGAAAGTAAAACCAATGATGGTGATTCGACAAATCATTTTGGTTAATTAGTACTAAATAACGTAGTGGATTGGTGTTCTATTTTGTTACTTTAGCAATATGATATTGTTAATTCAAAAATATAATTTTGCTCTTTCAAATATAATATTGTGAATTTAACAATATAATATTATATAAACTTAATAATAGCATATTTTCGATTTCACAAGTTCAGTGGTATGGTATGAAAATTTATAAGCAATAGATGTACCATGAGGAAAATGAATAAAACTCAATGAATATGTTTCAATTCATTCATTCACAAATATTTACAATTCATTCATTCACAAATATTTACAGTTTCATTAAGAAAATCAAAATAATTTGAAAAATAAACACTCGAATAAATGTATTACCTCTTGACAGATTTCTATACATTGAGTAAAAAATGTACATATATGATTAACCGAATATTACCAGCGGATTTGGTAATATATGACTATCAGAAATGATATAATTCACGTAGATGTATTCTTTGCCTGTTTATTCCATCTCTCGAACTGGAATCTCCATCTAGAATGAAACAAAAAGGTGAATGATGAATCAGGAATAACATGAATTTCAAATAATGAAATTGAAATGAGAATGAATGAAATAGGAATGAAAAAACTCAAAGGAATACTTACGTTCGAAAGAAGTTATTGAATATTCTTATGTCGTCAACCCTGAACTCCTATTTTGGAACATTTTATGAATGCCTTCAGGAAATCCCTCGAGAAATCCGCTTGTAGTTCCATGCTGAGCAACTAGAAGGAACTTCTAACTTTCAAGTGATGAACATAGTTGCCCAAATTGAATGATGCTGAAGTTATAAGATGACGAATTTCACCTGGAATCAAATGCATCTTTCCATAAATCTCCAAAATATCTGCAATAATTGAAAAAAATTGGTTATGATTTCAATTATTATTGTTGAAGGTACTGGGTAGTTTGTTTGAACACGATTAGTGAATTTAACATCAAAAATTATAGAACAAGAATAAACCGTGAAGATAGCAGTGAAATACCTCTACCTTATTGGAAAATACAGCACTTGATTGAGTTTTTATACTCAAGGGTGGGTACATCTCATCTGCTCTAGGTCAATGAATACATTTTTCATCTGATTACTACCTGTTGCAATTTCTCTGTTGGCGTTTACTACTCTCGTATACTGCTTCATTTTTCACTCGAATTTTGTGGGATATGTTGAATATAAATTAAGTCAACCACATCCATCTTGAATTCTTCAATGAACGATATTGTAACTTGATATATTATAGCTGAAAAAGGAAATGATTATTTACAAATTGGTTTCTTACCAAAACAATATTGCCTTTATCTTTTTGTGGAAGTTGGGCACTCTTATTACATTGTCAAGACTCCACCCTATTGATTTTTCCTGCTTTTTGAAATAATCTAGAACCAGATAATCATTTTTACATACATATTATAGTCGATAATAATGCATTAGATGAATCACGAAACGGTTTTGCAAAATCACCAAACATTTTGTATTCGTAACAATGTACTTTCGATTAAAATTAAACCAGTGATGGTTATTCAACAAATCAATTTGATTAATTACTACTAAATATAATGAAATATCATTTCATTTCGTTACTTCAACAATAACATATTGTCAATTCAACAAATGGTTTGGTATGGGAACAAATATATTCTTGAATGAATATGTAACCAAAAATAAACAATAAAACCTTACCTTCAATATATATTTAATATGCAGCAATTCTTCATCATCGACCAGAGATTAGTTCAGCGAATTCTAACTTGATGGAGGTGTTGCTTCTTTTCTGATGAGACAAAACTTTGCACGCTCACCTCACACCGCAAAACTCAACGACACGAAAGACTACCAAGTACTGAGCTTACCTCATTCTGACTTGCACATCGTCGTCAAACGTTGATTAAATGACAACTACTTTTTGGAAGATTAAATATTTGTTTTGTCTATTTCACTCAAATTCATAGAAATCAACAAAAGACATCGTATTTTTCACTACAATTTTAGTTACGGACATTTTTTAACTAATCGTTGTAGTGAAAAGAACAAATTTCATCATTAACAAGTTCCTCGGATGAATTTCATGCTAATATAGATATAATGTTTGTGGTTATTAACAAATTTCTTGCTATTTTCAACTAAATAGACATTAACAAATATATTTTTTTTACTGTGTAAAATTACTTTTATCCATAGTCAATTAAGTTTTCAAATCATCTCCCCATCGGCATTCATGCACTTGACACATCTTCTTTCAAGAGTATTTGAGGCATTTCTTACCATAGTCGAAGATCTTTCCCGAAATTATAATATCTAGTTTGTATAGATAACTAAAAACAAACTTTTCATGCTATCATGATCGAATATCCCCAACAATATGCCGATACAATGTTTTCCCTCACATTCAAGTGATTCCGAGTTCAATATGACCTATGAACCACACAAACGTATATCATACTTGTATTCTTTATAGAGGTTCAGCAAAAAATCAAAAATATTTTAGAGTAATCTTTAACCTTTCGAACATGTTCGCGGAATTCGTTTTATAATAAATTGAAATTGAAGTAAAGGTCAGAAGTTTGCATCCTCTTCGCATTTACGGAATTGAAATATTTTTATTAACATCATCAGTCAATCATGTGTAGTTGACAATAATTATTGATTTTGGTTTGTGGTTGAAAATTCTCCATGATCATCTAAAGTTATGTAAGAGAGGCAATGAAATGGAATTTAGTGATAAATATCAATTATACTTGGTGATGACACCATCATACATGATTATTATTTCACATCAGAGTTTGGTCCACCCCGTAAAATTGTTTGTAGTGCAACGAAGGCATCTCCACCGTGCGCACACAACTTGCTCATTGATTTCCCAACAAAAGAACATCGATTCAAATCGAATCAACGAATGGGGCGAGCCACCCCCGATGAGATCAAATCCACGAAGAGCCGGCAGATAATTTCCCATGTGAAATTGTTGCGGCCGCTGCGAACGCATCCTCCTCCGGTAATTCTAGCCCGGAGGCAGGCGGTCACGTGATTCGCACGTGGCGAAAAAAAGGCCGCTACTTCGCTACTGTGCAATTACGGTCGGCGACACTGGATACGCCTCGGATGGCGGTCTATATGGAGTTTTAATATGATAATGCGACGTTTGACTGTGTTCTTTAGCGGAACAAACAAGTAAAGTGGCGGGTAAAGGATTTTCACACGAATATAATGGTGGCTCCCAGTATTTAGGGCCTTTATGGAGGGTAGGTGTACGATTTCCTGAGAAAAGCTTTCGACGCAGCGTCCAGGGGACATCCTGTATGTCAGGATAATGACTGTCATCTATTTTGGTCGCAAATACATCAATCTGGAATGAGATTTTTTATCGATTCGTTTTTCTATTGATAAATCAACTTCTCCATAGAAAACACCATTTGACGATGACGTGAGTCATTTTGACATCGATAAAAAAGGTGCATCCTTTTTTATCGCTGTAAAAATGCCTGTTCCTCGAAACCTTCTCCATCTAGTATGCGCCCGTCACTTCAATTTCTGTCGTGTCAAGTTTGATTGTTGGGTATTATTCACACGAAAAATCGCAGGATGAGCCGTTTTGGGGAAATTTCGTCTGTAGAAATCACAAATAATATAAAAAAATCAATTCCGCAAACTACAAGAAACACGAAATCGTCGATTTGGAGACAATTCATGGAGTTTTGTAAAGCCAGAAATTACGAATTGGAAGAAGAAACACCGGTACAACATATAGCAGATATATTGAAAGACTGGGCTTATAACATGAAAAAGCGAAATGGAGAAGATTACAAGGAATATGCTCTGAAAACAATCTGGAATTCGACTGCAAAGATGATTCAAGAAAAATATTTCAGTGAGTACAATATTAAAGTTGATCCTTTTGCCGATATAACTTTCAAAGAAGCTCGTGATGCGAGAAATAGTAAACGGAAAGAATTGCAAGCTATTCCGGATAAAAGAAAGTTAGGTTCTGTTGCAATAGATAAGAAAGATATTATAAAAATGGCAAAACTATGGAATATAAATGAACCAGATGGATTGCAAAGAAGATTTTTTCATATAGCTCCTTATGAATTAGCTTGGAGGGGAGGAGAAGCTGTAAACTGTAGAATATACTATTTCAAAGAAGAGAAAAATCAAGATGGAACTCCTACAGGAAGAATAGAATATAATACAATATTTTCCAAGACGGCACAAGGTGGGTCAAAAAGATTGGCAGACAGCAAATGGATAACAAAAAATTATATTGATGAAAATATATGTCCAGTGAGATTATTAAAACTACTCTTAGAAAGAAGAAATGGAAACATAACGTCTGAACGACTTTTTTTAACTCCAAACCCTTTTTGGAAGCTCGAAAATTCTAAAGGATGGTTTAAAAATGTTCCACTGGGAATTAACATGATTTCTTCTTGGACCAAAATTTCAGCAACGAAAATTGGCCTCGACACCACAAATAATAAAATAACCAATCATTCAAACCGTGCTAGTACAGTTACACAGTTAGCCAAAGCAGGAATAAGTGACCAACAGCTTATAAAAATAACTGGACATTCTTCGTCGGCATCGATCAAACCCTATCTACAAATTGACCCTGAACATCACGAAAATCTTGTTAGTAACTTGCGATCTTCGGATATAAAGAAGTGTTCGAACGAATATTCGACATGTGTCGAAACCATCAGAGAAGAAAATATCGAAATTTCGACACCGAACCAAAACATTTTCAAAAATTGTATTTTTAATAACTGCTCCTTTAAATAGTTATTTCAATAAAGTTAATTATAATTACTGTTCATTTATATATTGTCGTTGATTTATCTTGCCAAAAAACACTCGAACTTTTTTTTATTGGATAAATTTCTTTACTAACTCAAAAATTTTCCATCAGTAATTTCACTCGAAAATCTGACATTAGACAAAATTGCTCGACCTACGGTCTCGCAATTTTTTCATGTCAGTTTTTCTCGTAAAATTACTGATTGGCAAATTTTATTCGTTAGAAAGAGAAATTTATCCGATAAAAAAAAAGCTCTTGTGTTTTTACTGTTGATTAAATAATTTTCTTAGAATCTGGGAATCATCATCATCACAATGAGGAAAATAGGACCTGATGGTCTACTATTTAATTGTTTCAGCAGCAAACTCTCTGATTTGAAACCATTGAATTCAGGTTCATTACGTAGAGTTCTAGCTGTGCTAGCTTCGAAAAATATTGAAATGTTTTCAATCATATTCGAAACTCATTGAAACATTTTTAGATAGAATTAGATGTCATTCAGAACCGAATATTCCTGCTTTTGTATAGATACCTGTGAATTTGGATCTGAATTTTGTAAGATTTACCGTTCTCAATAGTTATCATGTTTATCGGAGTAGGCGAGATCAAGAAATGTAGGAACCTTCCCAGTATAGGAAGTGAATTCACCAGTCAATATCATATTCATATCTATCATCAATACGGACTCTCAACGATAACCAGCCGAGTAGTGCTTCGGATGACACTTAAATAGCTAAGGTGTCCCCGTCTTCCTAACTCATACAAGTCTCAATAAGACTTCGAGGGTTGCTTTGCAACTAAGGCGGTCAAAACACTTTTCAAACACTATCATATTTCTTAAACTCACAATTTTGTCCATTGGAGGTTTACATCAAAGTTCAAATTGAAATAATGTTTCAAATTAATATGCCCAATGATAACCCCCTCTACTAATGTAATTCACACTCCATCGTATTTAAAAGACTAAAAGACATCTAGAAATGCAATATAAAGACTGGTCACATTCAAAAACTAAAAGTTGATGATTGTGTAACAAGTAATCAAAATGTTTGCAACATCTCCATTACACATAATCATCAAGGTCGGTTATCCTAAATACGCCTCGGATGGCAGTCTATATGATAGAACCTATGCAGCCAAGACCCACTAGAAATTAGCTGTCGCTGAATGCCAGGAATAGCATCATATTAGTTAGTCCATGAATGTGACAAGTGCGGGGGACAATGAAGAAGCGAAAAAAAATAGACTGTATGTATAGTATAGGACTTACAGTTTTGTTGCCAAAGGTTTTTTGATATGGATCAGTTATTTTTTCAAACATGTATTATATAATAAAGATATTGGATTCATATGTTCATGGTTTTATATCGAAAACCCTATATTATAGTACGTATATAAGATTTTTGAAACAATATCTCAATGAGTTTGAACGAAAATCGTGGTTAATTATCATAAATTCAATGTTTATTGCATTGAATGCAAATGACTTTGGGCTAAGAGAATAATGGAATTTTTCTCAAAGTTCTTCAAAAGTAAAAGATATCAGGATTTTGAGCTGAAATCATTGGATTTCAGAACAAAGTAATTGGATATTGGGACAAAATTCAAGTGTCTCACCTTGAAGTCATGTAACTTTGATTTAAAGAATGTTTGGCGTTTGCCTTGAAGTTTTCACTTTATTGACCCAAAATGTCCATGCATTTCGCCCATTTCAAATGCTCGGCGCCCTTGAGACAAATTCAAATTCCTTCAAACCAAGGAATCCTTTTTATCTGTGTATATATGGAGTTTTGATATGATAATGCGACGTTTTACTATGTTCTTTAGCGGAACAAAGTAATAAAGTGGCGGGTAAAAGATTATCACACGAATATAAATGGGCCCTTAATGGAGGGTAGGTGTACGATTCCCTGAGAAAAGCTTTCGAGCCAGCTTCCAATCACCGTCATCTAGTTTGGTCGCAAACAAGACAATCTGGGATGTGGTGAGAAACTGAGAATCATTAAGATGATGACATTAAGATGATGACATGGGTCCTGGTGGTCCCTCTGTTTATTTGTTTAGACAAAAAAATCTTGATTTTAAAATATTGTATCGGAAACATGTTTAATAATTGAAATTGGATTGAAAATACAATTTGAACACAAACCTCTGGTACTCCGCTGAATATACCTTCATTGATATTCACATCATAATTATTTTCATATCCATAATGCATGATAATAGAGAGTCTAATGGAAATTGAGAAATAATATTGGTATAAAAAGTGTTTATTTGGATTTCAATTCGACTGACATCATTATTGTTCTATATGAATCTATATGGAATAATTGCAAAATTGTTTGTTTTTTGTGTATGAAGTACGTATTACAAAAATCGAAAATATTTCCAGCGATTTCCAAAATATTGATCGATTTCCATCTTTTTCTACAACTTCAATAGCTAGTTTTATCTTAATAGAGCATTATTCTACCCATCATGTTTTTTTTCTCTTTCCCATCTTATACTTGGGAAGTGGATAAAGTGGATAATAATGACAACAAAATATCCCACATATAGAAAACTTTTCAACCCACAAGTGGTTATGGATATCTCAGTTCATGAAAAACGTAGAATAGACGATTTTTTTTTGAGAAAGTGGCATTTTTCCGGCCTAGTCTGGGAAGTACGTACTTCCCGGACTAGGCCGGGAAGAATCTCATCGTTGTTGTCATTGTAAATATGAAAATCTTGGTAGTGTGGTTTTGACTAATGCAGTTGATCATTACCATAGCAGCAAAATAACGACTGACAGCTATCTGACATAAAATTAGCTAACATTATTTGATTTGTTAATTCTACACGGTTTGCCGAAAAAATTGTGTACGCAACACGCCCGAAAACAGTTTTTTTGGACTCGCAGACTTCCAGGACTCGCTACGCTCGTCCTAGAATTTTGTCAACTCATCCAAAAAAACAGTATTTTCCGGACTTGTTACGTAAATTACTATTACTATTACTGTTTTCGGGCGTGTTGCGTACACAATTTTTTCGGCAACCGTGTAGAATAACAAATCAAAGAAACACATTCCTTTCAAAAATTGAAATGTTAGCTAATTTTATGTCAGATAGCTGTCAGTCGTTATTTTGCTGCTATGGTAATGATCAACTGCATTTATCAAAACCATACTACCAAGATTTTCATATTTACAATGACAACAACGATGTGATTCTTCCCGGCCTAGTCCGGGAAGTACGTACTTCCCGGACTAGGCCGGAAAAATGCCACTTTCTCAAAAAAAAATCGTCTGGAAAGTACGTACTTTCCGGACGGTTGCCGAAAAAAGTCTATTACTTCCGATACAGTTCCACCATTGAACGAATGATAAACATACCTACTGCTGATCGGCCACTTCCAGAATAGACTCATTATGTTACTTACTTACAGCAATAACCAATTGTTTAATCGCAATATGAACCCCCTACGGAAACGAATCCCTCAAAGTTTCGAAAGCTGAACTAATTCTTCCGATACCGCGAACACCCTTTTGCGTTTCCCAGTTATCAAATTGATATCTCCCGGAAACACAGATTTACCATAACACGGAAGGACATTGTTCTGACCGGAAGTACAGGGGCTGGCTAGACGTCGGTGTCAACAGTTGGGCCCTCAAAAACCAGAGGGGATTCCCCGACGATTAACAGTTGTCGCTTTTCATTCTGTCGGCAGAAGGCATCCACGTGCCGGACATTTTCAATTTCCGGTTTTCCACCAGAGCGCCCAACACCAACAATCTCCTTTCCTCCAATGAGATACGAAATGGTTCTCTAGAATGCTGAGATGCCGGGAATTAACAAAAAGCTATATCGCCCCAACATCAATTACTAACTTTCTAAAAAAAAAAACAAAATAGTTATAGAGGCTAAATAAAACATTTCAAGAGACTCATTTCCAATGGAATCGATGGGGTCTCATTGAACCTATTACTTTTTGGTATTACTTTTTGGTAAAAGCGACTAGCCTAGCTTTCTTCTGATCCCAATCTCATTATGGTGCCACTATTAGTCTCTCTACTCGGAAACTTTGATGAAAGAACATCACATCGAAGCGAATTCAAAACAGAGAAGGAAGTTTCTTGAAAACATATCCATATTCCTAAAAATAAAGGCGTTAGCGCAAAGAAATGATAATGGGCCATTTCGGTTATCCCTTTATATCTTGAAAACGTTTCGTGATACTTCCGATTTGGAAACATCGTTCGAATGTTCACTAAAATAGGCAACTTTTGTCTGTATTATGTCCCTGCTTCGAATTTTTATCATGAAGTATGGTGTGATCGAGTTAGATTGTAAAACTGCTCTACTACATATTGTAGACGGAATATTCAGGGCTAAAGATCGAGTACGGCACTGGTATTACTCGACTTCAGTCGGGTTTTTGATACCATAAATCACGAACTCTTATTAGCTATTCTTCATTATTTAGGGCTAACAGCTGAAGCGATATCACTATTTAAAGCATATCTCAGTGAAAGACAACAAAAAATGAACATCAGTGGCAACTTTTCCCGATACCTTACTTTGAAATCTGGAGTTCCTCAGGGATCCATACTGGGCCCTTTACTGTTTACAATGTATACCGCAAACATTTTGAAATCCATTGAATTTTGCTCTGCACATCTGTATGCGGATGATACCCAACTTTATTATGATTTGTCACCGTCTGATGTAAGTGAAGCTTGTAGAAAAATCAATACTGATATGGAATCATTCGTGAAATCCTCCACTGACCATTGTATATTCATAAACCCAAATACCCAAGTGATATGCTACACCTTTTTGGGACATCCTGTAAATTTCAAAATAATTTTAAAATGTGGCTTTAATCGATATACAAACTACTGAGGTGACAAAAACTTGAGATGTTCAGCCGTTTTGCTATAAATCTCCGTCGCGCTAGTCGTGACCCACCCTTTATATAGGGCCTTGCAATATAAGCTCTATACCAACGAAACAACGAAACACATAGGTGATAATGCACATTCTTCAATCATCAGCTGTTGTACCATCTACTGTGCTGATGCTATCATTTATTTCCTCATTATGAGTCTCATCTTGAGTTCAGTACGCTGTCAAAAGATTTCATCCTAGAACCCGGTAAGGTTCAGAGTCATTTCTCCTTCCAACTCTAGGCCAGCTTCAGTTCTTCGAGCAAAACATGCAAATGCAGGGGTGATCCAGGTTTTGTAAGAAAAACGTCAGAGGATACTCCTACTTAAAAAGTGTGAAATCTGAAATCTAACCTATGGATGCTATACAATAGATCTAAAATAGGTCCTCAAGTTCTAGTCTAATCGTTTGGTGTACATTGATGACGAGTAGACATAAGACGAAAAAAAATTGATAATGTTTGTTGAATGTTGGTGATCCTATCCTTTACTTTGGTGAATCTATTAAAAAATGCGTTTTGTATGCCTGTATTTTGAAGAAGTGTCGATCTTATTTCATTACATGTTAAAATTCTTTAAAAAATTCGACGTCACCCGGTAATGTGGCTGACTTCCCTAATCTAGTGTTGGCATTTTCCTTTACAATTTTGTCACCCAATGTGACTATTATTTAAAATGCAAAATGACATCTGCCAGTAGGTCTTCTGTACTTACAATAAGATTAAGTGAGGTTGTTGAATGTTTTTCGAAATTTTCATCATTTATTGTGGATCCCTTCTGAATTGACATACCATTACTGTAATATATCTATAAATAGGTATAAAATAAGTGTTTATGGCTCTTTATCGATAATAATACCTTCTAATTGTATCAGCTTTCAGCTTTATTCTTTTTATTGCATCAGGTAGGTGGTTGAAAAAAAAAACATGTGTGAACTACGTTACGTTGAATCATAGATGAGTGATGCGTAGGTGTAGAAGTTGATAATTAGTCTTCTAAACGTATTGTATGTTTTCTGATAGCTTATATAGTCACGAACATAAAAGGCTTTAGTTTGATATGGTAGGGTTGACTCCCGATTCAAAATATCATGGATCGCTTCTATATTTTATATATCTTAGGTGTTTTTGCAGGAAGTGCAGGTAGTTTTTTATATGATATATTATGATTTTCATATCACAGAGTTTTATTTAAGATTATGCCTATCCATTTCAAGAATATAGAGAACGGGATATCATATCCATAGAAATTGTTTTACATGGGGTTACTTTCTAAATAACAAAACAGTGAGTAGAACAGTGCTCTTTTTGACGTTTTTATACGTGTTCGTGAAAAAATAATTTTCAAATCTATAAATGAAACACTCTGCGTGAATTGAGTTAAACAATAATAATTTAAGCCAAGGATTATCCAGTCGAAATGTTTCCAAATATTAATGAGTAATGAGCAAGTAAACTCAAAATAATTCAAGGGCAGTAATAATGTTTCAATAATATCATTTACGGAAAACCTGTGAGAAAAGTGTTATTCCAACAGAAAATCCATGGCGTCTGGAAATGTAAAAATTGTTCCATCGTACGCCCATGGCGACACTGATTATATCTGGCGGGCGAGGCGGCAAGGCAGCGGGGGTAGATGCCGCCCCCGCCCCCTTCTAATCGGGGTGAGTGCAGCGCGCTGGCGGCCCTTCCACCCCCACGCTGGCACGCATCATCGACCACCTCATTTGCCTGCTCCCCATTCCCCCCCTCCCACTCCTTCCTTCTCTTTCCCGTTTCATAAATTCGGTCTCTCTTTCTGGTCCGTATTATTTTGTCTCCCAATTCCCTCCTACGACTTATTTCGGTTGACTTATGGGGATGTTTAGTGGCACATACAGGGTGATATCGAGAGACAACATTTATTCGTTGCTATGTGGTTGGTACAGAAATTTGATTCGATATCTCGTGAATCTGATGTTTTTTTTTACAAATTTCATGAAATTGTCTAAAAATAAGACTCCTGTTACCATCAACCCATGAGAAAATGTAAAACTCACAGAACTCAATGAGTTCTGTGGTGAAACTCCAATATTACAACACAGATGATAATGACATTGACATTATTGACACCTATATGCGTCAATGATTTTTAGGTCCGTTCACATCAAAATTCATTGACATTGCATTAAATAAAAGATTGTAATTTACATCATCAAATAAGGTCATGCATATGAATTGGTTTGAATTAAGGTGGATATAGGATGGTGAAACAGCTCTTAAATTGTTTCTGCGAAAAATGTGTAGACCGTTTGGGAAGGTACTAATATTTCCACGACTTGAATGAAGATGGCGGTGAGATCGATTATCGAAGAAGATTTCTGTTGCTCATGTATTTCTGTGGTTCGCATCTGTCAGACATGAGTTGAAATGACATCAAAACACAAAATTTTCAGTGAATTTGGAATAGTTATCGATATTTTGACTCCTCTCATCCATTTTTCTAGAATAGATGAAACTGATAAAAAGATGACAGATGCACAGTTTCTGTTTTACCGACACAAGGTATGTCGCCATCTCTGATAACTTCAGGAAATATTACTACGGTATGAAATCAAGTAGGCAAAGGTCTACAGTTTATTCTAGTGCTTGTTGATAGGAAGCTGTTTCACCATCCTATATCCACCTTGGTTTGAATGAAACAATTTATATGATTTTGTATGGGAGGTTCTGAAAGTTATTGAAATCAATAGATCCTGACAACAATACATTAAAACCCTTAGTTTATATATTATGCTTAGCTCACGCTAGATACAGTATCTAGGTTATTTGTTTAGAGGTACAGGGGGGGGGGTTTAAGTACTAAGCCATTGGTTGGTCGTTTTGAAATTTTGACCAAACATATGTGTTATATCACGTGATTATGAAGTACTTTTCTTGCAGACCCCTCTAATACCAAACAAATCCTACATGATGCCGGATCTAGTGTAAGCATATATGATCTAAGTTACAATAATACAAGATACTCGCGTCATCGTGAGTGTGTCACTGAATAGAACTGTCACTCAAGTGGAACGTACCTTTGGAATTAGTTATTTTTGGACACACAGAATTTAGTTAATGATCACTGAATGAACACACGTCAACTATAATTTCATTGAGTTACTAATTTTACTTTGAAAAAATCATCAAAACGCACTAAACCGCGCGATGTTACAAACTCATCCTGAACATCGTTTTTCTATTTTGATTTTATAATGAAGTCATTATGGAGGCCAAATACGTATTGAAATAGCATTTGTTATTGTTCGAAGATTGGTAAAATCTAACGTGGGATGTAGGATGGTGAAACAGATCTTCAATTGTTTCTTTGAAAAACTTGTAGACCATTTGAGAAGCGCAGAAATATTTCCACGACTTGAATAAAGATGCTGATATGTATTTCTGTGTTTCTCATCTGACAAACGTCAATTGAAACGACATTGAAACACTATTTTTTCAGTAATTCTGGAATATTTTGACTCTTGTCATAATTTTTTTCTTCTAGAACAAATGACATTAATGAAAAGATGACAGGTTTACAGTTCCTGTTTTACCAACACAAGGTATGGCGCCATATATCTAGTAACTTCAGGAATTATTACTATACGGTTTGAAATCAAGTAGGCAAAAGTCTACAATTTTTTCTAGTGCTTGATAATAGGAAGCTGTTTCATCATCCTGTACGCCTGGTGTTTTGTTTTCATATTTTTGATATTTGTGTCATTGTGACATAGGTGTCTTGCCACCAAACAATAACTGATACGAGAAAAACGATAAGATTTCACGTGTATTTCACCAGAACGTCTCTCGAAAAACTGCTGGAAGTACATCTTTCACATCAGAAGCGAACATAAACAGAACAGAGGTTAAGTTTGTCTGTGGGTTATCCTTCAGAGAGTTCGGTGGTTATTCCACTACGAGTAGTTCACGAGTCACCGCTAGGTAGCGTATCGCTTAGCACCTATCGCGAATAGTGAACTACAGCATCAGTCAAATTTCAAATATTTGAATTCGAATATGTTTCTGTTATTTATCGATATTATAAAGCAGATTTATATAGAAGACTCCATAATGCGAAATTGTTTATGACCCACGTTTTCAGTCACGTTGTCGCACTGGTTTCAAACGCGTGACACGAAATATAGCTACTCGTTTTCTACCTTTTTCGTTCTGATGCATTCTTTATTGTATCTGTGATGTCATTAGCTAATTTATAATCTTGATATAAATTCGAAACTATATAACACTTGAAATTTTTTCAGAATACTCATCCTGTTTTGAGAGTTGCCATGGGTCACATAACGTATATTGATCATTCATCTGTCTCTGTAGCACTTGTCACTTACTCCAACCATTCGTTAACTGAAAATTGTCGATTGCAATTCGCAGAAGGTTCAACTCTGGGACCAATATTGAGATTTGCCGTGCCATTTGGTTTCGATATATTTTCTCTTTGAACTTTTCGAAAGTATCTGTCCATTGAAGTGTCCATTGGAATGATGGTTATTCAATTCAGAAAATCACGCCTCTGTTTCATAAAAATCTGTTGATTGAACTTCACATAAACATCACTCGGATAAACCTTCTTCATCACCGGCTAAATCCAAACAAAACGTACTTGAGCGACGAGCAAAACAAATAAAATTAAAATTAAAGTAAACAATACTGGCGCTTTATGAAATCAAACCGCAGGGGTGGAACGCAGTTTGCACAAGGGGTGAAACATCAAGTTAGCCCCCTTCGAGGGTGCCCATTATTTGGACCATATTATAGTCATGCTTCACGGCATAATTTGTAGGTTGAATCGGCAATGGTATTTACACTGGCTCTCCGGGGATCTGCAGTGATATTCCTCGATGAAAGATAATTATGGATGGGCTCCAGCCTTTTTTTCCAATGGGGATGTGTTGGTGAAGAGAAATTGGGAAGGATACAACAATGGAAGTGAAATAATTCGATATTCGACCTGTAAGGGCAAAATTTCATGGGGCATGATATAGATACTCGAAGTATCGAAAATAGCGCCTAATAAAGAGAGAGGAATTGACACCAACATAAGAGTGAAAAAAAAATGATCAGCTGATGAATGGAGAAAATATTCACAGTATCATTACCTACTTAGGGCAGTTTTTATAAACGAGTATGAGCTTCGTTTGAGCTAAACATGGTTTAGTTGCTAGAGGCCCTTAGGGTAGTTTTTATAGACTAAATCAATCCTTACCACAGTAGTTGTTTGAAGCCAACATGTAAATCAGTTAATAGTTTTACCTCATTCAAAAACAAGGATAGCAACAACAGAATCCCCCAGTACCAGTGTCTTACTATCTTGAAAGGGTCTGAATTTGAATAAGTTGACCTATAGTAATAAAATAATCGTATCCATTCTTCCTTAGATTGAATGAAAACAATGTAATATCAAAGTTTTCTGGAGATATACATCTTAGATTCATTACTCGAATGATAATAGATTTAATTCACTGTCACAACTATATTGTTTATTTTCTGGCAATATAAAGTTTCAAAGTGTCGAAGTTGAAAAATATAACATCAAACATGTTGTTATTACTTTTTGATTCCACTAAACATAGGCTTATCTCTGAGCATTTTCTTACCACTTGGGCCAACCATTTTATCACTTGTAGTAAAATTATGCGAGCAAACTCTAGTGATTTTTGAAATATTCTCTTTCCCGGTCATGTTTTTACAGATATCCACTAACTTTTCATCTCGGGGGAACCCGAGAATGTTTTCAAATGACCAAAAATCGTTTTGCATATGAGGGTGGGTGAATAATGTTTATTCAACTAATGATACGACACTGAGTAACTCACCAGTGGAATGTTATGTTCTGGTTACCACTTTTAAATCGTCTTTTACACATTTCACAGCGTTTCACCATTCTTTAAATTCGATTTGAACAAGGTTGTCAAGTAAAATCCTACTAGAATTTTCACAAAAAACTGGAAATATGCCGCTTGATGAACCATCAAACAAAATTAGATTTGAAAACGAGACGTTTTTAGCAAAATTAGCGGCGTTGGCGCATTCACCAAAAATGCCGCAATCCCCAGAAAGACGTGATATCTATAAACCACTTATATATAAATTAGGCATTCTATTATATGACGAACATTCAATACATAGCTTTTGATACACTCATATGACTCATATCATATAAGTACTAACAGAAGTATATATATATTTGGGAACCTTGAACATTTGTGGTCTTGGAATGATTATCACTTTCAAATGTTACGATGTGGCAACCTCTGTGGGACAAAAATCATATGAATATGAATTTCATGTTGGCTTCCGGCAATTTGGGGTGTTACTATTCTAGTGGGTTTGTTGTTCGGAGATCAACCTATAGGTACGTATTATACAAGCTCGATTTTCGTGAGAAATCAATTTCTGAAAAGCGCACATCGATATATCTAACTGTTACAGAAGGGATTTGAATTTCCTGACTTCTTAACCTACCCACGTTTCTCATTTATTTATGATTATTTTTTCTGTTCGAGAAACACCCTGTACGTAGTGTGTTCATAAATCACCCCATTCCAAAGAAGAGCTGACCGAACGCGTGCGTAAATTTCTCACTCGGCTAATCGCTAAAAAAGATCAAAAATGATGGAAAACAGCGATCAGGAAGCCAGGTAGGTAAATGACCATCACCTAAAAGCGGGTGAATCATGTGGAGTGGCAGATGGCCTGACTTCGCTATCACGAACTACCAGGGGGTCCGAGACCGAATAAGAAGCTCTATAATATTTCATTAGATGATGCTCTATATCGATATCACGGAATAATGGTGTAACAGATGAAACAACAAAAGTTAGAGTTAAACGTGGCACTCGAAGCATGATGGGGCTTTGTATGTTTCGGTTATTTGGGGTGGAATTGGCACCCCGTCGATCTCAGCTGTTTATACTTCAACATATTTTCCTGATAATTGGGCTAGATAGGATGATGAGCTCAAAAAGCTAGCACTGGATGACTCTAGTGCATCTGGATTATCCGGTTCTTCATAGGGAGGATGAGAATGAATGCAGAACATGTGAAGAAAGATAATGATCACCAAGGCAGAAGAGCTCAGCATAAAAATTAAATGAGAACGGGATATTTCCAACTCACCGTTTTGATACATCATTATTGGAATTCGATTTAGAATCTCTGAAATAACAAATTATCTTCTAGCTCTGTTCTTGATCACGTCACTATTCATTTCATTGAACTTCAAACTCATATATCACCTTAGATAGAATAGTATTATTATTATATCTTCTTATTCTTGTTTTCAGAATATTCCGCTAGGTACATGGGAATTCATAATGGACAGTTTTCTTCCATACAATTGTTCTTCAGGCTTACTGTTATTTCTCTTCTTGCAAATAATCGAATCATATTTATTTCACCTCCGTTTGTGATTGATAAACTGCCAAAAACAGAAGAACCAATCAACTACTCCATTGTGAAACATTTTGGATAGTAAAGGACCTAGATTAGACCCTTGAAGCCCCCCATATGGTACTGTCAGCAAATGTAAATAAACGAATATATTTTCAATAGAGAATCAATGTATGCATTAGTTTAATGAATCGGACTAATTGCTGGTGAAAAAAGTTCCCGTATTGCGCAACACATATTGGGTGTGAAATCGATTCGAACAATAACCGTATGAAGTCAACATCCTGTGTGGCATCGACGACTCGTCTTCGCATCACTGATTCTCAACAATGGAACGAGATTTATTTAGTGTTTTATCGATAGAGGCATTAGGAAATAAATGCGATTTATTGCAATGTGTTGTCAGAGCTAGACATGGCTTTATACAAGGTAACGCAAGGTATAAGGTTTATGAAGAATTTAAATTTGGAACAAACTATTCTAGTTTTGGGTGATGCATTTTATCTTTCTGAAATATTTCATGCCACCACTAGATTTCTTTTCTAAAATGTTGCTACATTAACTCTCCTTAAACATCTATAATAGGCAAACGCACAGTGGGCTGCCCTGTATATAGTAGATTTTGTGATTTATTGAAGGTACTGTAAAATCATTTGGATTTCAAGTCTTGAGTTGTGAATAAAGTGACTTGTATTACTAATATACCATCAATATACAATATAACTGATCAGTTAGGTGGTCAGGTTCAATAGTTGTAGACAGGGTGTTCCTGATGCTAATATTCAAGGAGATGTTTCTTTGACTCATTTCAAGAAAAAAACTTCCTAAAAGTCTCAACTTTCCAGATACAGAGTTAGTGTTAGTGTTATTTATAAAAAATAAATTTGATCTGTTCATTTAAACTTACTTTCACAAAATAAAACTCGTTTTTGTACAATCTGAAATCCATATTTTTTGGATTCTCATTCATTTTCGAACAAATCTGATCTCTAAATTTGCTTTCAGTCGATGCACAAACATTTTCTTAAGTGAAAACCATGCGTCGTTCAAAGAAATATCATGGTATCAAATTTGCTCGAAAATGAATGAGGATCTTACAAATGATTTTTATTTTGATCATGAAATTCACCTTGCTACATCGAAGACATGTATAAAATGTCATGAAGATGTCTACAATATCATCTCAGTTATTATAAGAAAACTGTTTTTCTTTCAACTTCATCACTCTATATCTCAAAGGACCTTTAGGACAATACGTTCATAGAAAGTTTTTTTTCTTGAAATGAGTGAAAAAATTCCACCCTTATATATTATCATGTCTTTGAGGAACACCCTGTATAATACTAGGACTAGAATGCTATTAAACCCCTTGGGGAATATACTTTTTCGATAGGGATGATTTGCCCTTGGCTATAATAGAGATCGCGTGTAGCCACACCTGTCGTATAACCAACCATACCTGTGATGTTCTTTATGGGTTTTGAGAGGGGTATTTTGTTTTAATATTTTTGGCTTCCCTTGACCATCTGTTCGAATTGATGCACTCGGTTGGAAGAGTTAATGCCAGAATGCTCCTTTCTGATCTCAATATGTACAGGTCTGCTCAAGGAATAGTGATGACTATTGGCTAGGAAGGTGTCAGAAAGACAGATCTTGCTCACATCAGACTCAACATAACCATAGCTACGCTCCAAGGCTTTAAACATCAAGACTTTCAGGCATAACTTTATTCGAACATTTCCTGTAGGTATATTATGAGATCAAGGTGGATATAGGATGGTGAAACAGCTCTTCAATTGTTTCTGCGAAAAACTTGTAGACCGTTTGAGAAGGTACTAATATTTCCACGACTTGAATGAAGATGGCGGTGAGATCGATTATCGAAGAAGATTTCTGTTGCTCATGTATTCATGTGGTTCGCATCTGACAGACATGGGTTGAAATGACATCAAAACACAATAATTTCAGTGAATCTGGAATAATTATCGATATTTTGAATCTTCTCAGTCATTTTTCATCTAGCATAGATGAAACTGATAAAAAGATGACAGATGCAGAGTGTCTGTTTTACCGACATAAGGTATGTCGCCATCTCTGATAACTTCAGGAAATATTACTATATACGCTATGAAATCAAGTAGGCAAAGGTCTACAGTTTATTCTAGTGCTTGTTAATAGGAAGCTGTTTCACCATCCTATATCCACCTTGTATGAGATATAAGAACATACTTTCTCGAGAAATGTTCCGTGATAATGATATAGCAAAAATCCAATATTTAATCCGAGATGTATAGATACTTTATACCAACATACAATAACTGATTATTAAATAAATACAAGTCTCTTCTGCAGTTATTGAGAATCGATTTTTACCCACTTTCCAGTATTTGGAACTTTTGAGTGTAGAACGTCACATAATCTAATAACTATGCCAAAATAGATCATATTAGGAATATGTATATCAAAATTTAACATCAAAATGTGCCGTTACTTATCCCATGCTGATATACCTGAAAAACGACAAATAATTTCGAAAACTTAGACCAATAAATGCACATTTTTTCCTGAAATTTTCATGACGAATCCCAAACTTGAGAAATTGATTGTTTTAATAATTTTATGCTCATTTGATAAAAGTAAGTTCTTTGATTAACACCATTCGAAAATCAATGCCAATAAGTTATTATGCATGTAGAATGTTTATAACGGTGAACTAATTTTTTTATATTCAAATAGTTTGTAGTCTTAGTTAGATCAACTAAGAATGTCGACATACGAATTTATAACTACAATATTTTTATATAAAAAATCTTTGAACTTGATAACCGTTAATCACAAGGTGAAGTTCAAATATTACGATAAAATTATTACAGAACTGCATTACAATTATTAGGTCATGAACCTTTTCATTTTCATCAATGTTTCAACTTATGCAATCACACGTTATACAATTTATTTTATTTTGTCAAACAATACTCATTTGATAGCCTTGCTATCAACAAAATATCAACATTGATATCATATTATCATTCTGTTACAGCATCATTATTTATTTATAATTGAATATTACTGGCTGAAAGAACCACGTTCACAAAAGTTTCATTATGATTTCGAATCGATCGGATCAGAACACCATTTTTTACTCATTACCGAGTGAGGTTTTTCAAGATACCCTACAATCTCAGAACATCCAAGAAAGATTTCATAACTTATGCCCTCTTCCCAAATGCTTCCTGTGGCTTGCACTAATGTTTCACGAACATTATAGGTTTACCTTCCGTGCAGACAAAATAAGATTAAAAAAGTTTTAGTATCTCATCTTGGTTGGCATTATAAACCGGGTCACCCTTGTAAAATTTTTCAAGACCACATTTCAAAATATAGGAGTGGTCGAAATTGATGAAAATCAATACAAGAATGATGCAAATTGTCCAAAAATAGTAGGTACATTGTTTACCGAGTAGAAAAAGCCTAACATTTCTGGACGACTGTGAAGATTGCCTATTTTTCCGAAAATCGTTTAAAATTCGACAGATATTAATTAATTTTGGAAAAATCGTGAATGATTTTATTCATACAACTGTAGGGAAATATCATTTCCTTATAGTTAGGTAATCTTGACTTTTTTTTTCTGGAATGTGATAATTTCCTAGCGATTTGCGGAAAAACTAGTTATACTATTTTACCTTATTATTATTATTATTTCAAAAACCATCAGAGTTTGTGTTATGTGCAAAATTTTCCAAAATCATAAGAAAGATTTTCGACTGTCATCATTACTGCGTAACTGTAAGATTCCATTGCTTATGTCCTCTTCCAATATCCTTCCTTTGGCTGAAAATATGAAAAATTAATAAATATAGATAGATAAGGAGACAACATTCTGAAATAGGTTTACATGTAAAGACCAACTCGTCAGGTAGGTATTAGAAGAATTCCATAAAAAGGATATTGTACATATGGTGTAACATCACTATTACATATCGAGAAGGATTAAAATTGATGTTTTTCTAACCTTCAAATATCCATAGCGAAGTGAGAATAAAAGTGAAATAACAAAATGCTGACTTATCAGATGACATGGAACCGTGTAGTCTGTGTGCCGTCAAATGTCTATTGCAAAAAAATATTTTGACAACTTGACGTATCCTCAGATTCAACGGATGTCCTGTTAACATGAGCCAAATTTGCAAAGGTAGTACCAGTATTTCATCATTGAGAAAAATGGAGAATTTTGTTGGCATTGTGAATGCATCAGATTCATCACAACACAATTGTTTTACTTCGAAATTGTGATTCCTAGTGGAAATGAAATGGTAGGTATAACGATGTTTCATGAATCAAGCTTAGGAGTTGAGAGTCAAATTCATGATTTATTTATTTACCAATATAGGAATTACAAACAAATTAAACAATCCAAAACAGAGCCCTCTACTTGATCAATCCGTTTAGTGGGTTGTAGACAAGAAGAAAAGGAAAGAAAACATGATTAAACAGAAAGTAAATTATGGAATGGGCAATAGTAAATTCAAATTATACAATGAGTATGAAATCGAGATCAATGAGTCTATGAGTCTCTAGGTCACTTAAAGATGGTCGATGTAATACTTCTTAATTTCAAATTTGAAACAATTCAAACTGAGTTCGAAATATTTAATGTCATCGCATGTTTTGTTTAATGTTCTAAGCATCCTGCATACTGGTGTATTCTGAGCAGCGTTGGTTTTTTTGAAGGGTATTTTAAAGAATTCTGGATTTCTCTGTTGTCTCATTTGAACATTGAATTCAATCTATGAGAATAAATATGGACCCTGCGCTAGTCCCTTCATCAGTTTAAAAATCATTATCAAGTCTGTTACATTTCACCTTCCTTTAAGTGGTAATATATTGTGTTCACGCATTAGTGGAGTATAGTCACTATTAATGATTTGTACATTTGTTTTATAAGCAATATACCTAAGAAATTTTCTCTGTACTCTCTCAATTCTATCTATGTGGTAATGGAATAATACAATTCGTTGCAAAATCTAATAAAACGTATGGTGTTTCTTTTCAAATGAGCAAACATATCGCTCACAAATTGAATAATTATTTAAAAAAAAAAACCTGTCACCGATATTTCCATGAAAAAAGTGTTATTAGTAGCTCCATCATTACCTACCCCCGATCGAAACCAACATCCACCCCATTTTAATCAATCTCGAAGACAATAAAAGCCATCGTCAAACGGACCGTTCGAATCGCATGGATTCGCGAACACAAGACAGAATACGACGGGGGTGGAACCGAAAGACAAGTGAATGGAGCCCGATGAAATACCGGGGGTTGTAAGCCGGGCATTACACGGCTTCAATAGGACCTAACGGAGGGTGGGGAGCATTGTTGTGAAAAGTCAGCAGGTTTTGTTTGATTAGAAAATCCGGGTTCGTTTTGTCCCCGTTCGCGGTGAATGGGCTCGGATGCGTTTATGCATGGAACGACAGATTGGTCCGATATGGCACGGATTATATGCGGACCAGTCCTGGGGATTTGGATGTGCCCGGGTGAATGGAGGTGTTCGGGTTATTTCTCCTAATGAACATCTGTGAGGGATTGATTATCCTAATCATCGCCAAGAACTCTCCAAAAGGGCCCCTGCTTGCCTTCAGAGGGCTTTTGGTTCATTTCGAATGCATGACTTCATTTCCAAAACAACATAATTGGTATCTCAAACTCACGGACTACCCTCTTGGGGTGTTTTTAGGCAAAACTTATGGAATTCTGTGTTTATTCTACAAAAGAGAGCAATCCGTTATTCGTGTAAGGCCAAAGCAAGGGATCATTGTAGACCATTGTTTATCAAGCATCAAATTCTAACGCTTACATGCCTTTTCATTGAATCCCAGGCACACCAGAAATAACTGCCATATCTCCTCTGCCAATACCTAGGACGACCCGAAACGAAAATTCAATAATATATTGTCACGTATGATGGGATCATACAGTATATCAAGAATTATTAACCTTCCATCTATTAAGTTCATTGCATTTCCATTTATTCAAAATTGCGAAACATATAACAATCAGTCCACGATAACCATAACATACCAGGTTTATCGACCTAGGAAAATTTAAAGTAAGCTTCCTAAATTGAATTCATTGAACTTCAAAACTTGCAGTTTCGAAACTGTGACGATGCGCCCGGTCAAGTCGTGCTTGTTTGCTGATCTTACAAGAGTCGGATATAAGTACTTTTTGATCGGGTATCGAAGTCATTATTAATTATTCATTATTCATTATCAATTATTAATTTACGATTCCGATTATTACACTCATTTCTGAATTCGGCCTCCTAATTCGCGATTCTGATTTATCGGGGAGTGATAACTCCACCATTATTTGAAAGGAAGCCATGGACCTTAGTATGAGACACATCTCACCCTGGATGACATTTATATTATTCATGTAAGTACTTATATTATTTTCTTACCTTTTATTCATCCCTCGTTGTGCCCTCATGTCAGTTGAGTCAGGAAATAACGTAAAATGCACTTAGTCACAAACCTCACTTCACTTTGTTCACTTCTATAATTCACTTTGTTATTTTAAATATACAGTGGAGATTAATAATTCACATGTTCACTATTTTCTCACCATAAGATTTATGTTGGCTTATTTCACTTATTAAATGTTTAAACTGAATAACGCATTCTTTCGTGGTCATGATAGGGCTGAAAGTAATCAACTGAAAGTAATCAACCACCTCTCGTAGCCAAGCGATAACCCCAAATCAAGCTCACAGCCCAGGGTAGGAACACACCCGGGACGTGACAATATGAAAGCAAAAAAATGTACATTCATGTGCCATAACATTTCAAAGCAATCGGAAATTCGAAAAAATTCAGGAAGGAGATTGAAGTTTTTCTCATTCCAAAAGCGTATGACCAGCAGGAATATTACAATGACCGTTATTGAAGTTATATTTGCAAATAGTTATGAGATGAGATTTCAACTTTATATCTAGATGTTGTTTTGTACCTACTTATTGTAGTTAGTCTCGATATATGTGATCAATCTATGTGACTTGGTTGTATTTATCTATATGGACCTTTTTTGAATATATCGAATATTTATTTATCTTTAAATTTTATATTTTTACATTTTTTATATGTCACTCTTGTATTGGACACAGTGGCTATCCACTTTATTGTTATCTCCTCACTTTGTCAATAGGAATAATTATTCTTGGACAAAAAAGTACACTTTGATTGATTGATTGATTCATCATATTCCGAATATGCAGATGCAGAATCGAGGTGGATATAGGAGGGGGAAACAGCTCTTGAATTGTTTCTGCGAAGAACTTGTAGACAATTTTGAGAAGCGTAGTAATATTTTCACGACTCGAATGAAGATGGCGGTATGCTCGATTATCAAGGAAGATTCCTGTTGTTTATGTATTTCTGTGTTGATGCTCATTCTTATCTATAGTTATCTCTCTTCATCGCACCATTAGGTATATTGAAGATTGTAAAAGCTTCTCAGGTTTTCTTCTGCAAGAAATATGAGCAACTCGAACATAAACTGTAGGAAATCTTCATGAAATCAAACTTTGTGATACATGTCAGAGGTCAAGAAAAATTTCTGGTCATACACCCACCCTGTATATGTTCCTGTTTTTCAGTGAGAGTCTCTCCTACTGAGTGACTCACCGTGTATACTTCACTTACTAAGGCAACGCGTATCCATTCAGTCATATTTTGGTAATTTTGCAGTGAAGTTTCAAACAGTATAGAATAATGAAATTCTTGAAAAACAACGGTGCATTTTGAACATTATTAACTTCCCCAAAATATTTTGTATAAGGTTTTTAACATTTTTTATTCTCTTACAAATTCTCTACTTATAGTACCGGGTGTTTCACAGTGGATGGAACATTAGAAGTATCTGGAGAACAGAAAGACAGATTATTTCGAAAATTTGTGGACGTGGGTAATCAAACTTGCTCTATCCGTCTGAAATATTTTCATCGATACAGTGTTGCCGCTTGTATCAGAAAGTAGCAGCTACTTTGTTATTTCAAATAGAACACCCTGTATTTTGTTAGATTTTTGAATTCTCCCTGAAGAGCTGATTTCGTCAATGCCTCATACTTGTGGTCTAGGGTGAATGATAACAGAGATATAGGGTGTGAATAATCGAGATTTTTCAACTTTAGGAATTTTTTGTGTCGAAACTATTCATTTCTGCTCAAAACGGCTCACATGTCCCTATCTCAACTTTTCATTTACTGTCGATTGATATTTAATTGAAACGAATACGGGTGGTTCAGAATTTTGAGTTTTGCATCACCCTCTATTTGTTTCTATTGAATGTCAGTAGATAGTAAATGGAAAGATAAGATAGGGACATGCAAGCCGTTTTCAGCAGAAATGATTAGTTTCGACACAAAAAATTCCTAAGGTTGGAAAATCTCGATTTTTCACACCCTATATCTCTGTAATCTTTTTCGCTATACCCCAAGTATAATAGGTCAACAAAATCAGATTTTCAGGAAGAATTTGAAAATGAAATTGAATACAGGGTGTTCCTTTAGAAATAACAAAGTAGCTACTACTTTCTGATACAAGCGGCAACACTGTATTGATGAAAATATTTTAGACGGATAAAGCAAGTCTGATTATCCACGCCCACAAATTTTCGAAATGATCGTTTTTTCTGTTCTCCAGGTACTTCTAATGTTCCACCCACTATGAAAGGGGGAAAACAACAATTTTTTTCCAAAGTCATCTCCGCTCCCTGACTCGGTTATATCGCACACACGATTTTCGATATGAGATTGATGAAATGATAATGTTATGCAAGACCGGACGTAAAATGGCATTTTGTCGCCCGGTTGTGCGGGCGTAAAATAGCATTTTACTGCCTTCGGACTACTTTACTGCCCGTCGGGTGTAAAATGGCACTTTACTGCCCGCCGGACAATACATTATTGATTATTCGCATCCTCCCTTGCTTTAGTTCACACTTTCTTCGTGTCTAGAATGCATTTCGTAATGACTATTGTCTGTATTGACAGCAAATATATGGTACTAGCCTAGTCTGGAACTTGAGCAAATTGTAAACCCTTAATAACTCCCTTATTACAAGAGATAGAGAAAAAGTAAAAACATTCTCACGTGATAATTTTTTCGAAACGAACATCATGGGCGTAGCAAAAATTATTTTAAATGGGTTTAAAAGGCATTTAAGAACCGTTTTATTCCTATCATGCTTGAGAGGTGAAGAGGTATTTACTGGTCGTGCATAAAATGTTGTATGTATTTCGGGCGTAACTTGCTTTTATGGACCAAGGCGCTATCGCTCAGGCTATCACTTACACGCTGCGGTCCATAAAAGCCTATTTTACGCCATTGATACATAAATGACTATAAGAATATGAAGAATATGAGGAGTGCTGCTATATAGTGAACACGACGAAAAATGTACAGCGCCAGATTGAAAGTTTGGCTCTGTTGGTGTAGCTTCCATATACATAAGATATATTTCTCTGTTTTGCAGTAAATTCTATAACATATAGGATAAGGGGATGAACTTACAGTCAAACTCCACCAAAGTGTTTAATATATAGTCATAGACTTACATTAGGACATGTTTCGAAGGATTAATCCTTCATCATCAGCAATAGTAAAAAGTACATCTATTAAGAGAAAAAAACCATGTTAAAAATCTGTGTGACATAAAAATTTCTGCTAAAAGTGGGCTGAGGTTTGAACCCATGTTCAATAAAATCATTTTCTGGCATAGATATGTGGATGATGTTTTAGCCCTTTTTCAGGGTTCTGTAAATGATCTTAATAACTTTTTGTCTTTTATTAATACTGTTCATCCCGGAATCAATTTCACCATGGAAATAGAATCTGACAACAAACTTCCATTTTTAGACCTTTTAATTCATAAATCTAATTTCTTACAATTTTCCATTTACAGAAAACCTACTAGTACTGATAATATCATCCCATATAATTCATGTCACCCTTATAATCAGAAATTTTCATCTTTCCATTCTTTATTCCATCGCTTATTCACTATTCCACTAAATGAAGAGAATTTCAACTTAGAACTCAATATCATTAAACAAGTAGCTATCAATAATGGTTTTCCTATACATTTAATTAACAGATTGTATTACAGATATGCCAATAGATTTTCTTCTCACACAATTTTTGAACAACCTGTTGTTACTAAACATTTTTCTTTGTCTTTTTTTGGTCCCATTTCTCTTGATCTGAAGAATATTCTAATTAATAAATTGAATTCTGATCATACTCATGATTATTCCTTTTCTTTCAAAACTTCTAATAATTTAAAATGTTCTCTTGTTAACTCCAAAGATAAAATCCCACCTTTGGAAAAATCTGGTGTTTATAGACTGCATTGTTCAGAACCTAATTGCAATATGTGCTATATTGGTCAAACAGGCAGAAAATTCAAACATAGGATTGCAGAACATATTCGCTTGATTAATAATAATTCTGATAAAGATTCCATTAATTCTAATTCTGTTTTCTCCAATCACATTATTAATTATAAACATACTTTTGATCAAACTTCTGGTTTGAAATTTCTACATTTTTGCGATAAGGGTAAAAAACTCAATATTTTTGAAACTTATGAAATCAATAAATGCATTAAGGATTCTGAGACAGCTTGTCTCAATGAGCAGACTCAGTTTGACAGTTTGAGGTTGTTTAATTCCTTAATTTTCTAATTTCTCTGTTTTTCTTTTCTGTTTACTAACCTTGGTTACTTGTGGTTATGATTCTTTCCCCTTGAAGTCAGGTGTCTACATTTTCCATAGTTTCAATCAGTTGTCAATTCATAATTTGTCATATTTTCTGTGCTTGATATGATTTGTTTCACTTGTCATTTCACTTCACTTGTAATTCATTCTTTCGATTGATAAGACATGGTTCCCTAACATTCACCTTTATAAAAATTTTTGATTGTTGGTTGATTATGAGATTTCTGAAGATCCCTTAACATTGGGAGTTCGCACTTAGTGCGACCCCCTTTGTTTTATTTTAATTTTATTTTCATGTTTAAATTCTCACTGTCACCATGGGTAAGTTTTCAGGTACTTCTTTTTTGATGTGTCAAGATTTTTAACATGGTTTTTTTCTCTTAATAGATGTACTTTTTACTATTGCTGATGATGAAGGATTAATCCTTCGAAACATGTCCTAATGTAAGTCTATGACTATATATTAAACACTTGATGGAGTTTGACTGTAAGTTCATCCCCTTATCCTATAACTTCTACCTCCACTGTAAGAAATGGATCACCTACGTTGGTTAATTCTATAACATTACCAGATATCATACTCGGTTAGGCGGAAGTAGAGAGTAGTGGACCATGTGGTTTCGAATACCGCTAGTTCTCAAACCCTCTAATCTTTTTCCTATGTATAAATAACGAATCAGTTGTATCGTTAATAAGTCATATCTCTATTAAGTGTATTTTTCATAAGATACTAGTTTTAATTAAACATTATTCTGCTATAGTCGTAGAGAAAGTATAGTATTCTATACTATTCTCAAATGGAGAAATCGTTTAAATATGTGATTTTTACTGTCATCTGCCTTCAATTCATATCCTTATTTTTTCCAAGTAACACTAGAACGACTAACTTATTCACCCCTCTCAGACATTCGCCGTTCGGAAACAATTTGCCAAAGCTTTCCAGTCGCCAGCCAAACACGTCCGCCATCATCGATGGTCGCGATAATCAGGAAACATAATCTGGAAAACGCGCCCCGATTGGGGATGTACAGGGTATATACTTACGGTGGGCAGCCGGCCACATGTCGGTCGCGTGTGGACTAGGCCGTTTCAATCTGCAACGCTGCGCCGCAGGCTGATGATTCCTTCTCCCGATGGTCCTCCTGAGCTGGACAAATTGTTTCGATTGGAGGCCTATGGTGGATTCCAGGAATAATCTGGCCCTTTGGAGGCCAACTTTGCATTTTCATCGAAAAGTGATCAATGTCAGCTTAGAGATAGAAAATGGGAATTATCGATATTCTCGATATAAACTATGTGAAAATGTAATATCAGATGTTATGATTGAAAACGGATTATTGTTTTGAATGTTCCTGAAATTTTAGCAGTAAACCTATGGGTATTGTAAAAATTTAGTGCGTCATATTTGAACTTAGAAACTACGTAGACATGTGATATCAGATGTTATGGTTGAAAACGAATCGACATTTTCGATAATTATCCTACTCGTCACAATAGGCTCACCAACCATCAGACGAAAATCTCTCCTCTGGTTATTATCCAGGAAGCTCATCGTATCTTTGGAAGCCAAGCACCAACATGCGAACAATACTTCAGGACAGATCGAAAATGAGCTTTGTAGATCATGAGAAGCTGATGAAGTGTGAAGTAGCTCTTATTGGCACGAAACACGAAACCTAGTTTTTGTGAAGCAGTTTTAGCAATGAAACTCGCATGATCATCCCATGATAGGATATTGAGCATGGATATTGAGGATTAAGGCATTGTGAGGTTCACCTTCTTGGAGAAAATACAAGCCACTCAAATGGTCTGAAGGACTCCATAATAAAAAATATTGACCCCAATGCAAACAATAAAACATCGGTTCTAAATAAAGTGAATAATTTTTTCATAAACAGTTGTCCCGATCTGAGATGTGGTAATCTTATAGAAAATGCTCGTTTTATGCCAAATCTTTTTGAAAAGAGTATATTTTTTTTGCCAACAAATCCACAGGAGGTTTATGATACAATTATGATGTTAAAAAACACTAGATCAGTCGGTGAGGATGAAATACCAGTAAAGCTTTTAAAATATGCAGCCTATGAGTTATGCGATCCTTTGGCATACCTAATTAACATTACTTTCTCAACAGGAATTTTTCCGGATAAACTAAAAACGGCATTTGTGAGAGCTGTTTTTAAAAAAGGTGACAAAAGTCTCATTAATAATTATAGGCCTATTGCAATTTTGTCAAATATCAGTAAGATTTTCGAAAAAATAATATGTGCAAGATTGACTAACTTTTTGGAATCGAACAATCTTTTATGTGACAGACAAAATGGATTCAGGAAGAATAAATCAACTATTCGAGCTACTTATCAGGCATTATGTAGGGTAATCGAATCTCTCAATGAAAAACAGGTAACCACTGCTGTCAATCTCGATCTTTCAAAGGCATTTGATAGTGTAGACCACCTCCTGTTGGCCAAAAAGTTGTCCTGTTATGGCATTAGAGGGTTAGCACTCAATCTACTCACTTCCTATCTCAATAACAGGTATCAATGTGTGATTGAATTGAATCCAGATGACCTTTTCATATCTGAAAAACTACTGATTACTCGAGGTGTTCCTCAAGGATCAGTGCTGGGCCCCCTGTTGTATATACTTTATACCAATAATGTTCCTGAAGTTATTAGTGAATATATGATACAATATGCTGATGACTGCTCGATTATATTCAGTTCTGATGATGGTCAGGAATCAATACGATACAATATCACTAAAACTTTGAATACATTGGAAGAATATTTTACAATGCATAATCTAAGTTGAATACCAATAAGACTCAAATAATTCCTTTTGCTCAAAAAATCAATTTGGATAGCTTCAAAACTGGCACAAGTTCCTTAAATCCTGTATCTAAACTTTCTTTTCTTGGTATCACGCTTGATTCTAAGCTAGATTGGAAGAGTCATATAAGTGAGCTTTCGAAAAATTTATCGAGATATTGCTATGCCTTGAAAGTCATATCACAAAATGTATCCACAGATGCAGCATTGCTAGCATATTATGCCTATGTGCAAAGTCACATTAGATATGGTATCATTTTCTGGGGGACATCAACAGATGTTAGGAAGATATCCATATTGCAAAAGCGTTGCTTGAGGAACATTTTTAATGTCTCACGGAGAGTCAGTTGTAGGTCTTTATTTGTAGATAAGAAGATTCTCACTTTAACTAGTATATTGATCTATGAAGCAGTTATATTTGTAACCGAAAATATGGAGCTATACACATGTTATGACAGAAATCATAGACATAATACTCGAAGTAAAAACAAACTTCTGAATATTAGGCCCAACTTTACATATGTACAGAAAAATATTCCGTTTTCAGTAATTAAAATATACAATGAATTACCTGAATCATTGAGAACTGAGCCCATTAAGAAACTGAAAATCAAATTGAAAAACTTACTATTGGAAAAATCATACTATTCACTGGACGAGTATTTCACTGATACATTATAGTCGTAATATTTATTTTATTTATTTTGTTTTCTTATATTTTTGTGGTTTTAAAGACTCACTTTTTTATCTCCTGTCCTTATCTAGACAGCTGATATTAAATATGTGTGGAAGTGTGAGGGTGTATATGAGTGTCTGTGTACACATCTTTTGTGTATGCATAGTATATAGATAATAATGACTGTGATAACCATGTTATTTAATTTTGTTTCTTATCTTTAAATCTATACACATTATTTTTATTTTTATTTTGATGAATGTACCTGATTGCTTTTACAAGCTTGATTGTATTGATCTGTATATATATATATTGACATGTTCTACACCTGAAAAGGTATATTTTTTGAAAGAACTAATAAAGGATATCTATCTATCTCTATCTTTTCATCTCAAAATTGTCGCTAAATCTTCATTATTATCGACCTGTCTCCGCCTTGCAACTCTGGTTTCCTTGAATGGCACAGGGACTCTATTACTACTACTACCACTACTACTATCATCTACATAACTATGGACAAACAAAGTTGGTGTCAAAACAGATCCTTTTGGAACACATCCGTTGGTAGTAATCTTATCGATGAGACGCGATCAGTGACCACATGTAGTGAGCTATTGAAAATAGAGCTTTTCAGTAAACATCACAGTTGTGACGCAGTAAATGAAAAACCGCTTAAAAACAAATACAAACTTTAGCGTGCGTACATGGAATGTTGCTATGTTTCTAGTTTTTCTAGATATCCGGAAAAACAGAAATTTTATATAAATGTTTTATGAAGTACCTATAATAATATAAAATGCGAGAAATATATGCCTGATGAAATATCCCGATTGAACTCACGTAATAGCTTTGAATTCATTTTCGAATATGATGATAGGTACCTATCTATGAGTTATGATATGATACCTGAATTCTCTCTAGAATCAAATGATACCTACATCATATAGTTCACCGCCCATAAAATATACCTAAAATAGTATATTTTGAAAGTGAAATGTATTCGGAAGGTTCCAAAGGCCATTCCAGACAGCACTTATTCAAATCATCAGCTGAAAACTCAGAATTTATCTGAAGGATAATTCCTAATTAAGCTGAATATAGGTACAGAAGCATTTACCGAAAGTTATAAGAAACGTTAATATGAACATAGGTCGGATAATGTCTTATAGCGAAGATACATACTGCCCTTTGAAGGAAGTACCATTATAGTTGACATTCAAAATACGACATAAATAATTCACTATAAGTATAGCTATAGTTACTCATGTTAGTGAAGATATTTTCATCGTCTCTCCTTTAAATATCTCATTCAGGTAACTGAAAGGTTACTTCATCATGCAATACTATTCATACTTATTACACACATAAAAAGAATTACTTAATTTGATTTGATATGCTTTGATTCAATAGTATGGCTTGTTTATATATACTGGAATAAATGTCTGCTCAATTCAAGACTATTATGTTTCCAACTAAATACACTCATACCAATGTAATAGATTTCTTGAATCGTAAATGAATGGAGTTCTTCGTGAGAATAATACAATATTTCAGATTGAGAAAACAATATATTCAAATCAAGACAATCATAATCTCTCAATGACTCGCATTTTTCTTGAACAAAAAGAATCAGATTTTCAGTTTTAGCTGTAGATTGTTTTGTATCAAGAATTTCATCAAATTAGAGGAATTATATTGATTTCTTGAAATGAGAATCATCCTCAACTTCCGTTCTCTTATTGGGGCTCTCATCAATCACATCATCACTTGCAGTCCTTCTTCTTGATAACCTCTTCCCCCTATTCGTAGAGATTATTTCTGAACTTGTCCACCAGTTTACCTCTCAATAAATTTGTATTCCTCTGGTTTCAAACGACTGAAAAATATAAAATATATCATTCACAACTCCATGTAGGTACAATGTGAGAGATAATCTGACTTAGCACAATGCATGGTTATTATATTTGCTCAAATCTCGGTTAACATTCTTACTACTGAATTCATTTTCCTTGGATCGAAATTTGGTAAAAAAATGTAAAAATATGTTGGGTATAATATGCAATATCAAAATACCTAAGATGTTTACGAGTTCAAGTAGCTCTTTTCCACTGTTCAATCAGTGTTTGGACAAATTTAAACGTTCATCCGCACATAGGTACCTAACCCCAATTTTCACTCACTATGCCGATCCTGGTTATTCAAGTTTTTCACGAATTATCAGTTTTCGAATCGATTGGATACACATTAATACCTACCCAAGAATGAACGTCGATAAGATATAGGCATGTAACTTACCTCTATAGACCTTAGTTTTTCTTTCATGGTAAGCCAATATTTCTATGCCAATAAAATAGGTTGAACTGGTTGAACAATGATGGATGCACGACAAGAGCACCGAAACAACACACTCACACCGTTTGGCAACATTCTCGGCTCGAAGGGATCGCAATTATATTCAAGAAAATGTTATGGTCAATCCAAAGAAACTTTCTCAGAGATTTACTTATTCAGAGATTAATTGTCTTGTAAATCTCGTTATTGAAGAAAATGCTCTATATGTTATTTTGAAAGAAGACATTCCGTGATATATTTTTCTAGAACTTCATTATTTTTTCTGGATACTTTGAATTTCTTGAATTGAAAACATTTTGTTATACCAAATGAATATTCCAGTGAAACAATTTTCTACAATTGACATATTCAATAAATTCATTTCATATAAATTATTTCAGAAGAAGAATGCGCTTTTTCAAAACAAGCATTGGACGTTGAACGAATATATCGTTTTCATTTGAGAATTTGTTTTTATGTGTGTAGGGAATAATTCATTAGCCCAATTTTCCTGATACGTGACAAACAAGTCGCATGCGTTATTCCAACAGGGTGGAATTGAATAAACAAACACTCAGTCCGTCATTACTATCGCCCTTTCAATCTAGATTACACTGGCTGGTGCTGATGCCCACTCATTGTGACAGCATATACGGTCAAAGCAAAGCAAGTTTAACTTTCGGCTTAGTCGATTTGAATCCTCTTGATTGAAATTTTGTCACGATCATCAAATTTAGGCAGATTGATGCTGTTGAAAAGAAAACGGTTCTCAATCATTCAAAATGTGTAAATACTTTATAAATTTATTAGTTTCTAGAAGTGTTTTGAAAATTAACATCATGACAATCATAGGTTCGATATAGCTGAAGCAGAGTCACACATTAAGTCCCAAGATTTTAGTTTCAGAATTCAAGTCATAACTCATAAGTCCTTTGGAGAAGTGTAAAAATAACATACGATCATCAAACTAAACTGACAATAGACAGATCGATTGAATTTTTAGTTTTTTTTTCACTCAGCTTCTATTGTGTATATTTGAAAACCATGTAGATGAACTTCTTATGACTCTTCACCTATACTTTTCGTTTTCGATTGGAAATAGTTCAGTGTCAATGATCTCTTACAAAATCCTCTATAATAATTCAAGCCTTTGAGTACATACATTTGTTATTTAATCTGGCAAGCAAACATGTACTCGATAATAAGTAGATGTCAATTCGATAGTATTCAAGGGTGTTTTTCAATCAACACGTGTCAAGCATCATGCCAGACAAAGGACGATTGTTAGTTCTGCAGATTGTAACATTCATTGTATTCGATTGGGGTTGAATGGCATGTCTGAAAAGTTTTGTATGTGAAACACGACCGAGTCTCCATACAACAAGAGTGAACGTTTGAAGGATCCTTCCTGAATACTCATAGTTCATTTGATGTCGATCTTAGTGATCTTACCTAAGTGATACTTGCTGATGTTTTCAATGACCTTCAGAGGTTCTCACTATTAGTAAAAGGAACCTGAAAATATTATTTAAACTCCAATAAATCCGAGGAAAGAGACTGAAAGTCAACAAATAATGATATTTGATATTATTGATATATTTATATATATTCATACAAACCTATACGAAAATTGGCATATTGAAGAGGACTAATATATTCACCGCCATAAATCACAAGGATACAATAGAGGTAATTTTAATAGAGGGTGTAGAAAAACAAAAACATAATTATAAAAGGAAGCATACGACCCTTTGAAAAAAGACTTTGCTTGACTGGCCTACTTCGAAGAACTTGTTGATAAACTAACCTAACACAGCTATTCTGAATTCGCTATAGTGAACCATCAACAAGATATGGCCTATACTTTTGAAGCACGATGTTGCTACTAAAAGGCAGTGTGGCGTGCATCAATCGATAATAAGTCAAAACCATCCCATGCTTTCCATTAGGGATATTACGATATTGGATCGTCCAGAAATAATGTTGACATGTACCTTCCCTCGAGCGTCATTCATATTTGATCGTGTCATATATTGTTGAAGAGTCGAATGTCATATATGGATCAATATATTTCTGGTATCATTTTTCGTAGCACTTACTCGTCAAGTATGGCCTGTGATCAAGGATTCGAATATTACAATGAATCTCAAACTTTCACTCATTCTTTTTATCCTTCTACATCATCATCACCTTCTTTCCCTTCATCATCACATTTTTCTTATCCATCGTTGATATCTTCTTCTTCTTGTTCTTCTTATCCCTTCGATGTTTGAACTTTTCATCATCATCATGCACAACAGAATGCCGTTTTGTTAGGAAATAATATATTTTCGAAATTCGGAAATGTTCATTCGGTTGAGATAACTAGATTGTAGATTGTAGGGGGGTCGTTAAGGCTGTGCAGCCTCTCAAGCACCTCGCCCTATAAGATCTTTTGTACATAACCCTTAATCTATCCGAGGCCCGGGATTCCGAGGCTTCTTGCGAATTTTATCAGATTCCTGGGAGCTAGGTTTCTGACATCGGAGGGCTCTAAGAAGGCCCCTTCCAGGAACTTGGCAAAGCAAATGTTCTGCAGTTTCAGCGAAGTTCTTGCAGTAGCGGCAACTATCACTCTCTGTTTTACCCATCTTTTTGAGGTGATACCTCAGAGGGCAGTGTCCAGTGGGTCCCGTTACAAGTTTCGAGTCTTTTTTTTTCAACTCGAGAAGCTGTTTAGCTTTCCTTGGCGAGAGGCTCACTAGCATTTTCGCTTGTCTTTGTCCTGGCACTTTCTTCCAGTGAGATTTCATTTCATCTGCTACCCAGCGTAGGAACTCTTCTCTCAAGTGGGCTTTGGAATGTCCACAGAAGGGTTCTGGGCCGAGAAATTGTGTATTTGCCACTTCTTTGGCAAAGCAGTCTGCTTCCTCGTTGCCTTCAACTCCCTTATAATCTGGCACCCACATCGAAGTGACCTGGTTGTTCGCTGCCAGTTGTCTTAGGGATTGTTTACAGTCTCAAGTCAACTTATACAAGTGTATGACTTTAAAGTTTTCAGTGCTGCTTGGCTGTCTGATTGAACATAGATTTTTGCCCTTCGAGTGTCCCTTTCGAGGCACTCCTGGGCACATATTTATATAGCATGTACTTCTGCTTGAAAGATGGTTGTGGTGTTACCAAGGGATTTTGAGAATAACAAGCATTCCATAATTTTATCACTTCGATATTTATCACTTCGATATCTTTTTAATCAGGTATTTTCTATTCCATTTCTTATATACACAAGTTTGCTCTCAGGAAAAGAAGTGTTTTATTATGCAACTTTCCAACTTGGAAATTCTAATTCATTTTCTTCAAACGAGGCTTAGTTGGTATATTCCTGGAAGGAAATGTTTCTTTACTCTACGGCCTTCACAACGAGACGGAATTCGTCGATAATAAACCTCTCGTACAATGATTCTCCCTTGGCTCCACTGGGTTTCTCTTTTGTGAATCTTTCCCCGGATCTTACGAGTCCCTATACATTTTTCAAGATGCGTGGCCTCTAGCTTGAAAATCTTCCCGAGTGTCTTGCATTATTAATGTTAACTCGGCTAATCTGAACCGAACTTGGCGCTCAGTTTCTTCCTCAGAGAAGATATATGGGTCTCCCTTTCATGCCTTTTCATGTGAGAAATCACCTGTGTGTAATTTCGCCACCGGTATATAGGTGATTCGTTCAGTCAATTTATCATCTGACTCAAAGTACAGGAAACATCATGATGTGTTTTTCCTACAAATGGCTAAAAAAGTAGCCTTTGACAGCATTGCCGCTCGTGCGCGGAAATAATGTCAATAAGTGACAACATTGCCGCTCGTGTGCGAAAATGTCATTATTCATTAAGTGACAGCATTTTTGCGATCGCATCCATCATTGTTGAAAACGAACTCATCATTATGTTGCATGATGTAAAATAATAGTGACAGTGAATTAATTAACTTCCTACAAGAGATATCGAGGACAAGTATGAATAATTATGATATGATAGATTCATGACATGATGGTGCCATAAAATGCTTGAATGCTTAAGATATCAAAGTAAGTATTCTAAACTTTTAATCTATGAGTCATTTTCCTTTCTTTTCTGTTAGATGTATGAATTATTGGACAGAATTTCAATATAATAGTGAATAGTTAATGAAATTAATGATTTAGATGAGAAATATTGTTAAATATAAGAATGAATGAAGTGTCAAGTTTTCTTGCCTAGGAACAGTGTTTGTAGTCCATTTGCTGATTTCTGCTGATGACATTTTCAACATTGAATCAAAAGATGGAAAAGAGTGTAATGTTTAGCGATCACAGAGTGATATAATACATTCCGTTTGAGCTTTTATACATGTTGAAGCTTGAACTTAGGTTTCGAATGTAGCCTCCAGAGGTGAAGATTGACTACAACTTGACCACATTCAGTAATACCATCCTACAGATAAACTGATTATCATAGGAGATTTCAATGCCCAAAACTCCGCTTGGATAAAGTACTACAACAACATAGACGACGCAGATAATGTAACTGATAAATGAATCAGGGATTCGTGTGCACACGATATCCAACTATCATATCGTACAAATAAGACCTATTCCTCACAAACAACCGTGATTTCTATGAAATCTATGTACTCATTTCCGCGTACTGCTCCTATGTCACTCCAAGAACCACCTAACTTGTCTTCTAGAGCCCCTTTGCCATTCAATGAAGGCATAGATACAAGGCAGAGGCCAAATCAATAGTGTGATAAATATAGCTAGAATTTCAAAATAACAATCTGAAAATCTAGTAGAGTTTATCTAATGCCTAATGTGATGGTATAAGCATCAACAATATACTTCATCATATTATGATCATGTTAGATCCATTGCAAAAACAGCTTCACAGAAACTCAGTTTTATGCCCTACAAGTTTCTCATGATCTACGAATTATTATAGATTCGACCTGTCTAGAAATATTGCCCACCTGTTTACATTTTTTACTATAAGAACTCTTTTCTGTTTCTACCGAACAAATTATGGAACTCATCACCTAGTGAGGTATTTCCTGTTTATGACTTCCAAACTTCAAGATCTGTGTAGCATACGTTTTCCTTTGGTACGGTCGAAAGATAAAACAAATCTAGTAATCAAAGAATAGTCATGAATAAAAGCATAACTTTTTATTCGTGGGTTGTGTCCTGAAAGTAGGTACTATAAAACGCCATCCATTTGCATAATGGAACCAACATAAATCATGTATGTAATGCATCGGCGAGTTTAGAATCAATTTTGTGTGAAGGCATAAAGGATCGCTCGGACAAATTGAGTTAACTTACATGCTAAAAATATGGCATGCATTTCCAGCGAGGATCGTCAACAGATGGTGCATTTTTCTATTCAATTTGAGCATCAGCACCCTACTTGGCGAACTTAACTTTGGCCACTGACACTATGCCAGTTGTGCCAAGCGCAGGAGTGGACTGGCCAATCATCTCAAAATATCAAACTTGCTTTCATGCGATGAGTATGATTAAGAGATTTAGTGCCGACTTAACCTCTGACCATCACAAACATTTTTTAAAGAGCAAACATTATTCATAGAATAATAAATTGGCTTCTCGCAACTGGAATCTGAATATTCGAAGCCCGTCGAATGATGATTTGTCTAAAATGAATCAAGAGATTAAAATGAATCGAACTCTTTTGTGTGATCTTTTTCTCCTACACAGTGGACAAAAATTACACCAGTTCACACTAGCTAACACATAGCCAATAGATGGCCATATATAAATAGCCAAATGGTTGAAGACGCGGACTGTTTCGGCTAAATCAGACTTATCAGTAGCACTAAACTCTTGATCTGAACACGCATTACCATCAAATATCTGCCGAATTTTGATGTCAAATATGGTAGGAAGGACATCAGTGCCACCTAGTGACAAAAGTTGGACCACATAAACACATGAAATGCACATCATTCACATGCTAACATACGGAATTTTTATTGATTTATATATGAAATCTGGTGTATCAAGGATATCGTCACCAAATTTTATGCACGGTTTAATTTGATGTTAACTTCATACAATACTTGTTTTTGAGTTCACGCGAATGATAGCACCATTGAGAATATGTTCTAGAGAGGATGAGTTCCTTAGTGCAGAATCAGCACCAACCTGACAAACAGCTTTCCTGTGAATTGATTCCAGGAGTCTCAGCTTGGGTGCTGAACTATAAACAAGTGAACAATACTCCATGATAGGTCAAATCATTGATTTTCAACCATTTTGTGTTTCTTCTGATTGTATTTCTAGAATATTTCTAATACCCCACATTTCTTAGTACTAAGATCGAAATGGACACCACTGAGCACTTTATTGTGAAATGTATATATAATTGAAAGGACAAAACTTGAAAATGTAAATGTATTGATATGAAGATATCATTGGATAATCCATACGAATGGAAATACATCTAAGTTTATTCAAATAATTTTTAACGTACTTCACAATGGTGTTTCTATCCTATTCTAACAAATTCAAAACTACGAGATCCCCGTATTGGCCCTCTTTAGGTGTTAATTAATCTGAAAGCCGCCTCTGCTTTCTGGCGCACTGAATAACATCCAAGGGGTAGCAGCCTTTTATCGTTCAGCTATAATCGTCTATGATCTTTCTTTATTTTCATGCTCCATTTGAATGATCCAACATTTCATTGACGACATTCATATATTCATACGATTTACTGAATTCAAAGTCGTACAGGTTCGGTTCTTGTCAATGGGGGTATGGAGCTTATGAGCTTCGATGTTTATGGAAATTACATTGATGGAATTAATTTGGCTTTCATGTTTCGAATAATCTTCGCATATATTTCATATTGAATGAAATGGTTCTGGGCAATGCTTCTAGTCCGAAATTCACCAAAACCATGCAGATCTGACGAGTAAATAGATATATATACAGATTTATTGAAGTTTTCATACCATTTAGGATATCATTGTAGAATTTGATGTATGCAGTTTGTACGATCCTTTTCATGATCGCCATAGAAGACAATAGACGTTCAGAATAAAAGAAAAAAGTTCTCGTTGCTCTGAAAGCTGTACACCAAAAAGTGGAGTGCCTTGAAAGAGGCAAGGGTCACACCATTGAATGTATCTGCTTAATATACACATTCAATTTAACAGATTCAATATCGTCTGGTTCAAAAAAATTCCACCAGATGAAACTGATGAGAACTGAAAAACAGAATTGTGCAATTATAGCAATGTGTATCAAATATAGAACCTGATGGTGGCTGTTCCAGAAGATGATTCCTTGTGAGAAGACTTAATTTGGTTTCAACGTTATAGTAGGCTGAGGTTCAGTAACTAATTGAAACGTAGAAATCCAAAGTTATTTCCATATTACAATAATTATTGATTCAATATAGCAAAAATAGTTACATAGCATTCTCTCATATTTCCATTATAATTATATTATTAAGTATTCAAACAATCAAGCGAATTGATTGATTCAATTTGGTTAACATTATCCACAGATGTATATAATTTCAATTATTATTTCGATTAACATAATAATGCAATAATTGAATTGACTTATCCTTTTTCATTCATAATAAACTCTTACTTCAAATAGCTTCAAAGTATTATTTTTTCCGTAATTTATATTTGAGTATGAGGTAAATTGAAATTATTTCCTGAAGAATGTTCTCTTCTGATTTGATAAAAACTAATAATATGAATATCAACAATGTTTTAAATCATTTTTGAAATATAGGTAGTTCAGTTGAAAATCCAACTAATTATTTATTGAGTTTGTTCGAGGCAATCCAAAATGTTTTGTCTGCTGTTGGATTCATTCGTTTTTTTTTTTGAAACCGCAATCATCTCTATAAGAATCTTCGTCCATAAGTTCATACCAGTTTTCAATTTGCTTCTCATCTGAAATTCCTAACTACCCGGCTCCTTTTAATATACCCCTAATTATACCAAGTATGAGCGCTTATCCAGGCACTTAGCAAATAAGCGGGGTTAAAAGCGTTTGCCACCGCATATCCATGAATAACTAACGTGTTCTGTGCGTTCCGTGCGCTCATACACTTGCACCCCAATTGTTCAGGGACATTTGCCAAATGGACTGGATTATGACACAACCGCCCGCAGGGGTGCTAACTGTGGGGCCAAGTGACACCAGGACTTAGCCGATGCCATTGACTAATGGATCTCGTTGGGATGTTGTCAAGATCATTCATGCAAGAGGGCAATTTCGAACAACATCCTAATATTTGTGAATTATCCGAACTCTTCGATTTACTTTCAACTACCTTTATCGAGTACCTATATCATCTATTGCTCACTCGATTTCCGACAGTTAATGACAGTCATTGCTGTGAATAATGATGAAAATAAGACCTGGTGGCGCTACTCTTCAACTATTTGGTTGAAATAATGGCTTCACTAAGCGAGATTTACCATTTACCCACGCAATGTCACGTTAGACGCGTTTATCGAAGTAGGCGAAATCAATAGATTTGGGACCAGGCCTAGGATAGGAAGTGAATTCACCACTCAATATCTATCCGTCTCTCTGTGAATCTAGTAATAATAACAGTACGATTGACTAATATCGTGACATTCCATCGTCTTGTCAAATTATTCAAATAAGTATAGCAACGGAGAGGAATCTAGCTAGCCATCTCTGGGTTCTACAAAAACACAAGTTTTCATAGTTTCAATCACTCTTGCACAAATAAGACAAACAAAGATTTTTTGTTTTTTTATTCTCAACCGTTAAAAGGAATTGGTTATTTGTATAAACGTTGAAACTGAGGTTATGGGTCGAGTTAGGGTTGCATTGGGTGCAAAATCGCGAAAGCCTGGAGAAGAATCAGCTAATGTAGCGAAGTAGCGTTCGTTAACATAACAGGGCATACAAATTCATTGTTGTTTCATAGGGCATCTTGTTTCCACAGTATAGCAATAGCATTGTTGAAGACCATATTTTTTGAGAATCTGCAATAACATTATGATAAATTTCGCATGCTATTTTTATAAATTGAATAATATAATATATCCTTCAATTACTAACCGCTTTCCCATCAATACAGAGCTTCAATAGAAGGCTATAGATACAAAATCTCAAAACAGCTTCCTGTCGATTTAGGTAAACCAAATAAAACAATTATAACTGATGTATGAAACTTGCGAGAGAATAAGAATTATGACACCTCAATTGAATCAAATCTGTCAAAAAGGAACTTTGGTGAATCAGAAGTGATCTTGTGTGACATTCTGAGCTGTTAATATGGCTTCAGATGCTGATATGTATTCGATCAAGAATATTTGAAGAATAATCAAAGGAAACTCATAAACGCAATAGATTATTATAATTCTAATGATTTGAATGAACGTAATGAAAAGTAGGATGATGAAAAAATTAAAATAACACTTAATAATCACTTCGAGAAAAAAAAACGGAGATAATGATCGAGAGACATACATGAGCTGGCCTTGAAAATGAATGAATTACTTACATAATAAAGCAAATCAGTCGTGTTTCAATACTCATTATATCCTGATTTGTGGTACTTCTCATTGTTCTATGGACGGTATTAATAAATTACTCTCATCTCTGACCTTGATATAACAGCGAAGAATTGACTGCAAGCAAATCAAATTGCTTCTAAAACTATTTCTACACATTTAACCATATTTTCAGTTGGGTATACCCAAAAAAGCCATCGAATATTCATTGATTGGGGCGATCTGAAGAATAGTCGAAGTATTAAATTTGATGTTATAAAACCCACATGATGAGACAGAAATAGCTGATGGTGTAGAAATATAAACGAGATATTTGATTATCAGTAGATTGTTCGATAAAGTGCATTAGTGTTCAAAATATCATAATGACAAAAACAATCTCATGAACATGAGAACTGCGCATAATTTCGTGAATAGGATAGGGTTGTGTATTAAATTTTGGTGGTGCCCTATCTAAAAATGTATGAGGAACTATGTGAGGTTTCAGATGCAACTTTTTTCACTGATTTCGTGAAATTACAAAACATTCTTGTTTCATAATAGTATAGGAACTCAATTTGAAATGATCCATTTATATTGAGTATCATCTGTGAAAGGTCAAATTTTACAGCATACGTATCTCTTTCATATCTTAACCTCAACATAAGGAACAGGCAAGAATATCTTTCCTGGTGAATAAGAAATGGAATTTTCGCATCGAGGAACAAAACATAGCTACGTTTCTTTCAAATTATTATATTTTCTAAAACAAAACCAAAACATTTCTACTCGATCTAAAACAACCTCTTCTACTTCTTTTTCTATTCGGTTTATATGGCCTTAGTTAACCAGGACTATCTAGGGTTCATCGAAAAATGGGTCTGAGACTCGGTCTGTGACCCACCCCCTTGAAGATTCTGTCTTCTGTCTGATTATAATAATTTGTCCATAACTTTTCCTTTGAACTGCACAAACTACGTCTTGATAAATGCAGAACCACTTTATCCGACAAATCGTTGTATCCGGCCTGGGTACCGGCATAGAGACAAAAGGGCCTTTTGAATTCCACTACTATTAACTAAACTTCATTATATATTCGCAAATTTCAATGATGGACATGCAGAATTACATAAACTAGACTTCCGACAATGAGGTCACCGCCTGTCCTCTTACACGTCCAGAAGGCGAATCTTCAAAAACAACCTGAAGAAATGACTGAAATGAGGTTTTAACCGATCTTCTTCTTTGCTGATTTCATTATATAAGAGGACATGAGGAATGGTGTCGCTTCAGTCTGAAAACATATATCTGACAGAAATTAGAAATATATAGGTACTTGTGTCACTGCGAAATAGTAATTAGAGCTTGATCAATTAGTAATTAGAGCTTGATCAATTAGGTATTTCTTGATGATTCGAATAATAATGAATTTCAATGATTTTTCTTCAAAAAATCACTTAGCTCTGAGGACCAAACTATGAGGCTATAATTAGTATTATTTCCAGTTTAATTAAATTAGTATAGTTGCAAGATGAATTTGATGACAAATAAGCTTTGATTGGAATATTGATCTTGCAATTGAACTAATTGCAAGTATAATCTTTCAATTATGGTTCACGATGAAAAAGATTACAATTCTCATGTCAGTTCAGCGCCTTCATAGAATGAGACTGTCACCAGAAATTTGTTCCACTAAAATTTTCATCTTGCTCTACATCCACCCTTCCGAAGCCAACAAACCAAGCACATCTTCAAAACCGAAATCACCTAGCAATCCAAACTCCAACCCACCCCCATCCTCAACCCCCTCCCCACCCCTCACCGGGGCGTGCGTCTGGGGGAGGAGCCAGCCGCTGCGCTCCAATGGGCGACGCGCTCCCGAAAACAAGGGAGCGTCGCGCGAATCTGGAACGCCGGCTCGAAGGACGAAAAGGGTCGATAGGGACGCGGCAGGCGCGGCGGCGCATTTGGGAATTTTTCCGCAGTTCGTTCAACGACTCTGTGCGGCCCGGAGGTCTGTCCGGAAAAGTGCGGGAAAGTGCGGGAAAATGATCAGCGGGACCAAGGAAGGGGTTGGCTTGGATATCGAGATGTTTCGGGTGCCCCCCATCTGCATAGACGATTTGCCAGAGATGCTGCTGAGTAAGTGCTTGACAAGTTTCTTGATGGAGCTTCTCGGGTTGTATCTGGTGGCATTGCGCTGAAATCTGTGTATTTATAATCTCAGATAAGAGATTTAGAAGATAGCTCTAAGAGCGTGTCCAAGACTCAAGAGTGTACTTATACAGTGGATAACTTTTTGAAATGTCCCTTATATGAACAGACAATTTTGTGAAACCATCCTTGGTTCACCTAATCAGGAGTCAGTGCTATAATTTCGTTGGAAAATTATATGAAATCTAATCAAATTTCAAGAATTTACTATACGAATAAAGTATAAATTTTGTTCAAGAATAAAGAAAAAATACAAAATCGATAAGCTATAATGATTATCGTGAAACCTTATACTACGGTCAGATATTCAATATGGTGGTTTTTAATAATTGATAAAGATCGTCTATATTGGAAATACTGTACTGTAATAAGTACCTATGTAAATCGCTTCGCGTGTAATGTTGAAATGGTCGAATTGAAGATTTCATTTTTTATGTTCATTCCGATGAAATTCTTTGAATCCAGAATGAACAATCGGTTTGAAATGTAGTCAATAGGTAGCTTCAAAAAAGTTCGTAAATGATGATGTGTGATGTGAATTCTATTGTCATTTGGACATTCAAATGAAACCAAAGATTGTTCAGAGAACTTGACTGGAGTAATCAAAATAGACATATTGCGATGAAAAAATGATTTTTCTACTATAGCGTGCGCATAGTATTACTTTCCGCAAGCACGCCGTGCGGATGATATTTTTTTCCGCACTGAATAATAATAATAATAACGTTTATTCAAGAATGTACATAGAACATTTCATTTCTTTATAAATATTTATAAAAGATCGAACAAACATTGGAAAAACCACAAAAGCCGAAGCAGCGCGTTGTATACAAAATAATTAAACTATTTATATATATATATATAATCAAAAACCTTGTTTTACCCGAAGGTGTCAAGGTATATCAAATAATTATGCATAAATAAATTTTGCCCAGTTCTTCTTGTTTTTCGCAAGTTCTTTTCCCTCTCTCCATGTTTTGTTCCTCTTCTTCAGACTTTCCGTCACCTCGTTATCCCATGTCTTCTTTGGTCTTCCCCTAGGTAATTTATCGATTCTCTTCGCCTGCCAAATTTTCTTCGTTTGTCTTTCATCTTTCATTCTCATAATGTGTCCAAACCATTTCAATCGTTGTCTTTCAATGGTATCCAGTATGGGTTCAATTTCGAGTTCTCTCCTTATCACTTCATTACGTATTTTGTCTCTTATGGTTACTCCTTTCACAGCTCTTAGGTACTTCATTTCCATCGCTTGAATTTTACTTTTTTGTTGTTTTGTGAGCACCCAACTTTCACATCCAAAGATTAATGTTGGTCTATATATTGTTTTATATATCGTCATCTTTGTCTTAGTTGACACTTCTTTTTTCTTGATGAAGCAGTTTTTCAAGGCGTGGTAAACTTTTGATGTTTTTTCCAGTCGATCGTTCAATTCTGCTTCGTTTGTACCATCCTTCTGTATCTTTACGCTCTATTTGCGTGCCAAAAAGTTTCACGTTGTGAACTTGAAAGTAGATTTTTTTATTGACTAAATAGGGGAACTACTTCAGTATGTTTATATTTTCATTTCAAATGGTACCTATATACTTACTTCTAGTGCGTACCAGTATGATATCCCCTTCACCCTGCGCAAATTCTGTCAAATGTCATATATTGGTCATCATTCCATCTCTATAGCAAATTTGAACACAGATAAAAAGGATATCTTAACCTAAAGTAAAACGCCATGTCTTTGGATATGGCCAAATGAATATTACCTTTACAAAAATCAACCACATCCTTGGCTTCAATCTATTGATCATTTCCAATTATAAGGACATATGACCCAATTCCAAGGATTTCATCTTGTTCTGAGATAGCAAAAATATTGATTATAGTTAATCCGAAGGTAATCATTCCTTTGATCCAAGCATGTTAATCTTGACTCAAAGGCGAATGATCTTTCTAGATGTACATGAAGTTACTAACCTCGAAGACATGTTCTTGATAAAAATAAATAATGCAGTTGGGATTTTTCAGAAAGGATAATGATAATATAGAAAACAAACTCATTTATTGAATGGAAAATACAAAAAATACAGTGTTGTTCGACAAATCTCAAGATTAACGATGTAGGGATGTGCTGCCTCAGATCGTCGAGTTCCTCTGATTCCTGAGGAACATTGTCCATGGAAGTAGTATCTGTAGAAAAGTGTGAGACTTGTTATTGTGGCATCACCAACCAGGCGATCAGCAAGTCTCTGTTTGGTCCTGAGAGAAAATTATCTTATTCGGAGTACATAAACTTTCGTTTGAGATTTTGATCTTACCATGAAAAATATTTCTCTAGCTGAGATAATATTACTTTTAAGGAAGATAAGTAATAACTAGAGAATGCTGGAACACAAATGTCCTCCATTTTGATCGGTGTGATGACTATTCATGAAAAGAACAATTTAACTATCATAGCTTGGGCTTGCCGTATACACAGGTCATCAGAATGTACACGAACATAGCTCAGATACTCCCAATGGCAGTAACAATCACAGTGTAAAAATGCATTATTTATATACATATTTGAGCTTTATTTCGTATAATATATACCGACAAAAGTAATGAAAATAAAAACAGACATGCATACCTTCAAATTTTGACCATAAGTGTTCTTAATTGAACTGTCTTATAAAGGAGAGGAATAGTTTCACTCATGATGATGTATACTTGAAAAACTTTGAAACAATGCTGATCCCGACCGATCTGTGACCTGTGATGGTGAATTATTGACCAACTGTCCACGAACAGAGACACGCCGACCGTGTAGCGCATGCGTGGCTTGGGATCAAGGACGTACTATCTTGATACCAATACTCTATGTTGGTACTCTTGAGACATGAACCGATAAATTTAAAATCTCATTCCCAAGGGTGGTTGCGTCAGAACAAGGACTTAATTCGTCAATATAATTAGGAAATATTGCGAAGAACATGAAATCTCCTTCGACAAGAATATATGAGTTTCAATTAAATATATGTCCTTAGTTGAAGATAATGAACAGTCAAGATAATATATATTCTTGTGATAAGAAGTCATTTTTATCTGTGAATACATTCACTCCAACTTCCAACAATTCATTCACAACTGATGAATACGCGTTCTCTTTTTGTTTCATTCATCAATGATCTTTGTTTCCAGCGACCATTCCCAAATGTGGTGGGTGCCACGAGCTCATCCTCGACAGATTCATCTTGAAAGTAGCCGATAGAACGTGGCACGCCAAATGTCTTCAATGTAGCGACTGTCGAGTCCAATTGACTGATAAGTGCTTCGCGAGGAATGGGCAGCTCTTTTGCAAGGACGACTTTTTCAAGTAAGTATCAGATCTGTTCCGCCATAGACGCGAGTGGGCCTTGAATCTTTCTGCCAAATATGTAGGTATTTCCAATTGGACTTTTCCATCAAATGATATCACCAAAAGGAGGGAATTGGAAATGCCTTCACCGTTTGTGACAACTGTCTACCATTATATAGAAGTTATACTTCACAGAGTACTGTCACAGAGTTGAATTCACATTCATCTTGGATTTTGAAGGGCAGATAGTTGGTGTTTAATTATATGAAGCACCATCCAATGACTTCGTTTTTCAAAAATAACACAGTGGGAAATGAATGTTTGGTAGAAGGGTTTGAGGTTGTTATTGTATGGCCTCACAATGGGTGATTGATTGAAACCGTTCATTTAAACGTTTCTTGCGAATCAGACAACGGAATAATGTCAGTGTTGAAGACATACCGGAGAGTAGAATAAACCTTTGATATTTCAAAGAGAGCACCATATACGAAACATAATTTTTGTATCTGTGTCTGACCTTTTTATTTTTTTGAAAAACCTAATCTTTCATAACTTACTCAGACATATGGTATGAAGTCAGGTTATACCAGAAGGATCATTGCTCTATATACAGCCAAATTGATCAAATTCTTTGTTCATTTGAAAAAGTCTCTGATATAGTTGATCTGGAATGATGAGTGAGAAATGTATTCCACCGATTGAATCCTTTATCAAGAATGCATGAACCAGAGGAGTTCATTTGAGGATTTCAACATGCTTCAAAAGATATAGGAATTATCTGAATATTTGTGAATCGAATAATTACATACAATAATTACATTCCAGAGTACATTCAGTACAGAGCGTTTGTTTCATTTGAATGAATTCGACTTTCAGTTACTCTTTAAGGTGAACAGATTATTACATACAATAATTACATTCCAGAGTACATTCAGTACAGAGCGTTTGTTTCATTTGAATGAATTCGACTTTCAGTTACTCTTTAAGGTGAACAGATTGAATGAATTTGCAAACCACCATGTATAATATTTAACTGTTTAATTTGGCTGTAGGACAATGTGTCATCTGGTGTAACCTTAAACTCAAGTCAAGGATAACATATATCGGCTTTTTATTCGAAACGATCTGTTGTCTGGTTCATCAAACACTAATGAACCGATAATCACAATCCTGTCAATTTAGAATGAGATTCTTGCACAGAAACCGGTATTCCATTCAAAACTCAATAATCATTGATCGTTATGACTAAGATTGATTGATTAACTCCATAGTTAAACTAAATCCAATTGGCAGTGTTGCATCGAAAAAAGCTATTCGTATCGAAGTATTGATCAATCTAAGGGCAACTAATTCAATCGTTGCATTCTTTCAAGGCACTGAATTCTCCAAGGGCTATACCATCAATATTTTCACTAATTCATTCCTTCGTTTGTTCGCTTGTAGCTTCAGAATAGAGAATCATAATTCACTATGGTGAAGCCTGGAACTGTTTGCTGGTGATTACTGATTGAATTAAATGAGATTAGATTGAAAAGAGATACATTGTTTTCATAATGTGATCTCACCTAACAATTCGGATTTTATAAGATCAAGTATAAGTCTGTCTTGACTTTGCTCGGCTCTCCCACAGTTTATACCTTATCAACTGCACTTCTACGGTATATCCAGTTTCACAAATCTTTTCCATGCTGGGAGTCATCTGTTGACTACTGTTTAAGTGTCTCGTAGTGCAGATTAGATTGTAGGGGGATTCGTGAAGGATATGCAGCATCTCAAGCACCTCAACCTATCAGATCTTTTGTGCATAACCCTTAATCTATTCGAGGCCCGGGATTCCGAGACTTCGTGCAAAGTTTATCAGTTGCCTGGGGTCTAGGTTCCTGACAGAAGAGAGCTTCGAGAAGGCCTCTTCTAGGATCTTTAGCCTCTTACAGAGAAGCGTTCGGCATTCGCAAGAAATTTTCTGCAGTTTAAGCAAAGTTCTGGCAGTAGCATCATCAACTTTAACTATTTGATTTGCCTACCTTTTTGAGATGATACCTCAGAGAGCAGTTTCGAGTGTGGAATTGTGTTAGGTACCAATTTCAACGCTTTCCTTGGTTCATCTTTGCACTGGCACTCAGTCCAGTGAAATTCCAGTTCATATTCTGTTTCCTAGCGTCGAACCTCTCCTTTTGGAGAACTATTCTGAGGTCTTGGCCATGTTTACTAACCAATTGTTTCTCAACCACCATCCTCACCAACCCTCAGAAGTTTACTGGGTGAATTTGTACGAATTAGGATAGCTATTATAGTGGGATCCAAAACCACTTCTGAACCCTGTTGACTAGTGAACAGCGGTTAGAAGACTGAAGCTTCTACAACCAGGCCCCATGTAAAGAACCTAACCTCTCCTATCGAAGTGTGTCTTTTCTCTCAACCGCTAGATCAATAACAATTCGTGCAAGAATCCATTCTCGAAGTAGAGTAGTTCGGATGTAACAATGCAGCTTGTGCATATGTCGCGTGCTGTGGGTGCAGAAGGTTCGGCACCAAGTGCGCTGGCTGCGACTTGGGGATCCCGCCCACGCAGGTGGTGAGGAGGGCCCAAGACAACGTCTACCACCTGCAGTGCTTCGCGTGCGTCATGTGCGCCAGGCAGCTCAACACTGGCGACGAGTTCTACCTCATGGAGGACAGGAAGCTGGTCTGCAAGCCCGATTACGAGGTGGCCAAGAGCAAAGGTGAGAAAATGTGAGCAAATTTTTACCAACTTAGTCGAGTTATGAATTTCGTGGAGGGCCTTGGGAAGGGGATCTGTCCCTTGCTCAAAGGGGAATTGGTAGATAGGAGGGGTGGGCGATAACGATGTAGAAATATTGATTGTCGGTATTCAAGAATTATCGATAACTATCTTGACTCCTGAGTTAGCGAGACAACTAAGATAGCTGTTGAAAATGCTAAAAATACTTATACTGACGATATTATAGGAAATTATCGAAAATTATAGATATCAACAAAAATTATCGAGTATTATTGAAAAATCATCTATCGACAGTTATCAAGAAGTATAAAAAATTATCGAAAATTATCGGAAACTATCAAAAATTATTGAAAATTACCGAAAGTTATCGAAAATTATCGAAAATTCTCGAAAATGATTGCTATTATCGAAAATAACCGATGATATATCGATGAATTCGCCCACCCCTAGTGAAAATATAAGATGCCACGCTGTTCTTTGTACAGTGTGTCAATTTTCAATACTTCTGCCAAATATATCAGTTGTCTTCGAATATAGAGAGCTGTGATTTTCACATTACTGCACTACTTTTTCGTGCAACGAACATTGTCGAGAACAAAACTCTCATAGCCCCTATCTGTTTTCGAAATTGTATTTTCCCACTTTCTGAACACCTATACCTTTTCTGGTTACCTACTTTCAAAACTTATCGGCATTAAAAATGAATAGAAATATCAACTATTTCATATTTCTGATGATCTTGAAAATTTCCTTATAGAACTATGAATATATACAGGGTCACTCACGGTCGATGGTACCTTAGACGTTTATGGAGAACGGGACGTAGGATTATTCTGAAAATTTGGTTTATTGAATAATCAGTTTTGTTCTATCGATCAAAAATACTTTCAGCGTTGCGGCGTTGCCGCGTCTATCAAAAAGTAGCAACAACTTTGTTATTAAAAATGGAACACCCTGTATTTTATATCATTTTTAGATTCTTTCTGAAGAGCTGATTTCGTCGATCTATCATACTTGGGGTATAGCGAGCAATATTACAGAGATATAGGGTGTGAAAAATCGAGATTTTCCAACTTTAGGAATTTTTTGTGTCGAAACTGATCATTTCTGCTCAAAAAGGCTTACATGTCCCTATCTTAACTTTTCATTCATTATCTACTGACATTTAATAGAAACAAATAGAGGGTGATGCAAAACTCAAAATTTTGAACCACCCGTATTTGTTTCAATTAAATATCAATCGATAGTTAATGGAAAGTTGAGATAGGGACATGTAAGCCGTTTTGAGCAAGAATGGATAGTTTCGACACAAAAAATTCCTAATATTTCGTAATATTCTGTAATATTTCGAGCTATACCCCAAGTATGATAGATCGACGAAATCAGCTCTTCAGGAAGAATCTAAAAATGAAATAAAATACAGGGTGTTTCGTTCGAAATAACAAAGTTATTGCTACTTTTTGATAGAAGCGGCAACGCCGCAATTCAGAAAGTATTTTAGATCGATAGAACAAAACTGATTACCCAATAAACCAAATTTTCAGAATAATCCTACGTCCCGTTCTCCGTAAACGTCTAAGGTACCATCGACCGTGAGTGACCCTGTAGAGTGTCCCATTTAAAATAAAAATGTTGCTACTTAATTATCTAAATTCAATCGTTCATAGAAATGAAATAATTACACCACTGTGTATTTTTCCTTAAAAGTTATATGAGGTCTCGTTTTCATCATGCCGATAGGTTCAAAAGTAACCAAGGTACGGGAGGTGTTCAAGAAGTGGGAAATTTCAATTTCACCTTGTATCTCAAAAACAGGAAGGACCATAAAAGTTCTGTTTTCTGAAATATTATTGATAATATTGATCATCTATATCAACGAATCGGCACCTATATTTACTATAGATATTACCGAAATTGTCGATTTTGATGGTTTCATGTACATACAGTATGGTGGAAATGTTTGGAATAAATTCATTATCTCTAACGCATATAACCTTCAAGAAAAATCCTGAAACAGGTCAATTTTTATTTTCAAAATGACATCTTTTGATATACATACGGAGTTTGTGACGTCATCCGCGTAGTTGTGGCGTCGTCATCGAATATTTTTTCAAATAGGAAGACACCCTGTTTATTTTTTTTCTGGAAGGTATATTCATTGCCTATCTGACCATATACTAATATCAGGACAATAAAGTGATACAGGGTGTGAACACATTATTTTATATTTACAACATCATTATGCTATCAATGTACGCAATTACCTAAATAGGTTGGAGAGGGTCAATCGAATGGCCAACTAGATCTCCTAATTCAACTCCTCCCGATATTTTCCTCTGAGGTTATCTGTGGAGCAAAGTTTATGTAGGAAGCCGGAAAGATCAGATACTTTGAAAGAACGAATACGAGTGAATATTTCACAAATATATTCAGAAAAGATATCAAAGTTCAAGTATGATTTGTTTTCTGTATATCACATTGTATTCTTGCAGAAAGTCACAAATTTGATTATTTATTGTAACGATTTCCGTTGTAAATATGAAATAATTGATAACTTTTTCTCATCCTATATTACTTTATTCTCCTAATATTAGTATACCGTCAGATAGACAATGAATATACCTTCCAGAAAAAAATTTGAACAGGGTGTCTTCCTATTTAAAAAAATAATCTATGACGTCACCACAACTACGCGGATGACGTCACAAACTCCGTATGTATATTAAGAGATGTCAATTTGAAAATAAAAATCGACCTGTCTCAGGGTTTTCCTCAATATTCATATGCGTTAAAGAAAATGAATTTATTCCATACATTTCCACCATACTGTATATTGAATATAAGTGGGAATAAATATTTCATCAGCTGATTCTCCTAGACTCTAGAGTAAATAATTTCAAATGAGGTGTGTGTCAATAAAAATACGATATGTCTCAATGAGACAATATTCCCAATTATTCTGTTGTCGTTAGTGATCTCATTCCATAACATGACAAAAAAAGCTATAAACTATAACTGTTTTCTTTTTTCTTCTGTTTGTATTATTCATTCTAGAGAAAGGTGAATTCTCAGATAAACTGTATAATCAACTACATGCATGCATTTTTATCAAATCAAACTCTTTCAAGATAATTGGTTTGCATAATTCATTCAATATTAATTCCATAATAGTTCCTGGAAAACCGTTGGAACTCGAATTAAATAAAGTAGCACCATATTCATGAAGACCTTATTCTCAACAGCTGCTGAATGTTTGGATGGTGATCAGCCGAACAAAAGGCCTAGAACTACAATTACTGCAAAACAATTAGAAACTTTGAAAACGGCCTATAATAATAGTCCGAAACCTGCTAGACACGTTAGGGAACAACTTAGTCAAGACACTGGATTAGATATGAGGGTTGTTCAAGTTTGGTTCCAGAACAGGTAAGGAAAGCCATGAACATTACATCTCTGTATTATTACATGATTTCAATTGAACCAGTCAGAGACTGCGTCTTGAATATTCTTCATCTTCTTCTTCAATCAATCCTTTATCAAATAGATTAAAATTATTGTGGATGTAAGCATGAAGTTGAATAGCCCACTTTTAGATCAACTGCCTATATGCATGTTGTTTTTTTTATCATAGGAGAGCAAAGGAAAAGAGACTGAAAAAAGACGCCGGAAGGACAAGATGGAGCCAGTACTTTAGGTCAATGAAGGGGGGATCGTCACCTAGGCATGATAAATTACTGGATAAAGACGAAATGAAGGTCGACTTAGACAGTTTTAGTCACCATGGTGAGTTCTCGATGAATAAAATGTCTCCTGAATTACTTAATATCAACAATGCCTTTAGTTCTCTTTCTATTAATTGAAAATATTGTCATTAGCGGTTCTATAACTGGATGATATCATTTTTCAACCTCTTACATAACCTTATTTTGAACATTGTTTCATTGATACCATTCCAACATTCTACTTGCTAAAATTCCAACTTCGTTTTCTGAAACATCTGATTATTCCACTCAAATAAGAAGAAAACTCAAGAATCTGGAAGCATAGTTATAACAGCAAAACTTATCACCCCATTGTATCTGTTATAGTGATACTGACATTTTTGGAGAAGACTAATGCGAAAAAAAAATGCCAATAAGTTGAAAGGCGTGTTACCACTAAACAATGATTTGTCAGTGGTTTAAACGCAACATGAATTTCGTTGTAAATATTGTGGATGGTGAACGCTACAGAACTATTTTAAAGGAAATTTGCTGCCAAAACTTGATGAAATAATTTTGGAGAATGTGGTTCCAGTTTTGATGATCAAGAATGCTTGATTTGCTTGCTCCTTTCTGTGGAATTCTGAAGTCTTACAAGAAATGATGAACCTATATCGCTCAAAGGGTCTAAACTAAATGAACTACTCAACAGAAAATAATTCAAAAACCCAAATAAACATTTTTCGAAACAGAACCTAATGTTTTCATTTACAAAAAATGTAATTTACTTACGTCAATTTTTTCCAGATCTCAGTGACGATAGTTATGGAACAGTAGTCAATATGGGAATGGACCAAGACGGATCTTCGCCCCACAATGGAATAGGAAGACCTTCTTTCCTTCATGGGACAGCATCTCCATCCTACCTACCTGGACATACGCCACCCCATGGGCATGACCATTTCCCGCCTTATCCCGATCAATTGTCGGTTTACGCTAGTTTAGGTAGGAAAAATTCAATCAAGAGTTTCCATGTATAGGTATCTACCGTAGAAGAAAATATTCTTTTCATAAACGAAAACAGGTCTCAATTCACTATATTTTCACTATATTTCGATCGATATTGACCTATTGAGATCGATCGATCATCATCATTGCTACTCAGTTTAGTATTGAGGGCAAATATTTTGTTAACTTCACTGTCTACATTTCATTGCGGAGATAAATTAATCATCAAGCGGCGAAATTGTGAAATTGACTTCCTTGTGAGGATTTTCCTGGATCCACGAACATTATAAGTTTTTCTCTCGTGAAGGCAAAAGATGCATGGACTTCTCTAGTGTTTCCTTTCAGGAACACCCCTTTCTAGGAGTGGTAATTCCTGAAATATGAGTACTAACATTGCTGCCTAAATATAATCAATTGATAATCATGAGATGCCCAAGTTGGAAATGACATTCTCAATCAGAAAGTTTTTTGCAGAAATTAACCAAGCTCATTAAGTTTTACTCAAAGATGTAGTACCCAATAGTTTGTAGTTAAGGCCTTATTTAGGACATATGTTCGAAAACAGACTCAAGTATAACCTTAAATTATATTAGCATAAGATTAAGAATCACCCTGTATATACAGCAACTTTTCATCGAATAATCTTTGTCAAGGTTTCGGGTATACAGGGTAACCAATAAGATAAGAATGAACTTGATACATATCTTGGAGACTGTAAACCCTTATACCTTTATTTTTTCTTCATAAAATATGAGAAATTTGATGATCCCTATACTGGAGAGAATTTTTCTGAAACCAAACCTTGTGATACATCTCAACGGTCATTATTTTTGAAGGTGTATTTTTGTTTCTATCCATAAGGAAAATCAAAGTTAATGATTTCTCGAAGGCGAAACATTAGACTCGAAATTCGTTAGGGCCCTTTTTGAAAGCTCAAAAAGTGGCAATGAGAAACAACTGAAGGGATAAATAAGATTCAATTATCTCGAATATGAAAGAAGATAATTACCAAGATACCCATCATGGTGTAAATTCTTAACCTGGTCTCATTTTCACTGGAGAATTCCGAAGCAATGGGTGATAAATAACGGCAATTTTTTTTGTTTCAGGTCAGGGTGGACCTCCTGGTATGTCGCTGGTCCACAACCTTCCCCCTGGTGCCGATACTGACGTCAGCAACGACAGCAGCCCCAGAGGGTACCCAGACTTTCCCCCCAGTCCAGACTCCTGGCTTGGGGAGCCGTCCAGTGCACACTACTGACCCCCCAAAAAAAACGGCGGTTCAAAGACATTCCAAAGATTTTTTATTCATGTATCATACATGTGTTGATGTGCATAATGCTCGGTCAATTTCAAATTATTGTACAAAGTCGTGTTTTATTCGGATATTGAAATTGGCTGTGATGAAGAAGATTTTGTTGGTATGAATCCATTTATCTCTAACCAAAGTAGGTCACTTTTTATTCTCCATAGTATTGAAAGAGATTTATCCAGAAAAGTACAGTCATCCACTTGGAAAATTCAGGAAATTTGATGTATCAGTCATGATAATCCTGATATTCCATGTAGATGACATACCTTCGATCGTGATTTTTTTATATTTTTAATGACCTCCCACTGTGCAAAGAGAAAATGGATCATGATATTGTTTTAGTCTTCATATTAGACTTGTACAGTTCTAGTCAGAGATCATAAAACTGATGATAGGTGTCTGTTTTAACATTCTAGTCGTCGATTTTTTTTTATTATTTCTTGTTCCTTTACATGTGCATTATTTAATAAATTATACTAATTATATATTACATTTCGTTTCATATCCTCTTCGCTGTTCATGAGTATCCAATAATGAATTTCCACAACTCAATCTGATGAATTCAAGTATAGACTGAAATCACCAAAATATCGACACTATAGATTCAGGACAACTTAAGCTAAATGTCGACATATTCAATAGATTCGATGGTACAATTCAATATGCAATTGAAGATTCTGAATTTTCGATGTCACTTTCCATTGTGTAGGAAGAATTTTTAATCAATTTCCTCATTCATAATTTCGATAAATGCTTTCACATATTAACATGACTATGATCGGTATCGATCCAGATCCTCATGTGATCTCATCACCTGATTTCACTTCTTCAGAGCTCTGTAGTCGTAACCCCCCAATACTGCTGCATCCTATCCAAATCCAAAGAATCAGCTAATCCCCTTTCGTGCATCACAGCAAAATCGTATTCCAAATTATACGGCATCAGCCTCTGCAGACTCCCAAAATAAGCTGCATTGGGTCCACCCAATAGTTGCTTTTGATCTAGCGCAAACTTTGAGCCAGATTTCGGCAATAGGGGGTTAAAGGACCTTGCACTACCGAATTGTTTCGATAAGAATGATCCTTGAGGATTGCTGGTGGTGTCAGCCAAATGGGGAGAACTTCGGGATAATGAAGGAGTTTTGAGCTTACCCCTCACGCTCTTCAGTGTATCTAGTTCTTTGTCGAACAGCAGCTGAGTATTTTGCTCCAACATGTATTCCCAGCATTTGAACTGTTCCTCAGATAGAGCAGAGTCAGAATCTTCGCGGTGTCTCTCCTCCTCTTTCCTATGCCTCAAGGCTTTCGCTACTCCTCTATAGCTTCTACGTTCAGGGCTCTTTGCAATCCCTACAGACTCAAATATCGAGGGCGTGGCATTCCTCGCAGACCTAACTTCGTTTTGTTTATTCAGTTGATTGATGAAAAGTTTCGCTGACGAATTGCAGTCACTACAACCTTGTTCACTTTGCCCACTAGGCGATGACCTATCATCGCTCATCATCATTGGTGGAGGTATAGGTATTTGCTCCAAGCAATTGAGGCATTCCTTGTTCAAGGCTTCGCAACAACAGCCAGATTGGCAACTTCCACTGTTGGAGTTACCTGTATCGTTTTGATACTTATTCATCGTTATAGTTTGTCGCAGTTCTCTCATAAGCATATCGACGTCGGTGTCAAGAAGGTTGAACTTGACGACCATAATGCTGAGGTTCTCTTCGGCACCATAACTCTGAGCAAGATCTTGGAGCCTCTTGGCAGCTAGGATCACGTTTCTTTGAAGAGTTACTTCTTTGATACCATTTTCTGGGCTGATAACTTCCCACAGGTGCTTGTTGGCTATTATCATGTATTCGTCTTGCTCTTCTAAGTATATATCCATCACATCTGGATCAGGGATTGTTAGATGAATTTGTGGATTGGTCCTAATCTGCCTCCTGAGTTTCATTGGGAGTAAACGAACTGGTCCTGATAACCTGCCCAGCACCACTCTGATGTCCCCAATGCTTGCAATTTTCATCACGTATTTCCTCATGTTTCCACAGAAAGAAAATTCAGGGGTTTGTTTCGCCTTCAATATATGCACTAATATCGCATTCAGTCCCTGCTTCTGACCGCGTTCTCTGAGTTCTCTTTGCGCTGAGAGCATAGTGTACTTCATGTAGTCCTGAGCTGTTTCTTTGACAGTTCTCTCTTCGAGGACGATCCTTGGCACAGATTTGTCTATTCCGTTAGGTAATTCGCTGTTGGACTCTCCATCGAAAATGCCGAAGAGAGCTTCTGTATTACAAAAGGCTGGTAAGCGAATTTGAGATATGTAAAGTTTTTGTTTGCATCCGGCTGTTTCTGAGAATCCTACTGACCAGCAGTTCTCAGTGAGATCACTCTCACAGTATGGTGAAGGTGCCAGTGGTAGGGTAGTCCTGTTCTTCCCTGATACGTCCACTAGACTCATAGGTCGTTGGGTCCTATACACGTTAAACTGATGAGAATCTACGTGAAGTTTTGTGTTGAATGAAAGATCTAGAAATTTCAGATTCGGTGGTATCAGTGAGGTTAGGTCTATTCGATCCAACTGATTGTGGGCCAAATCTAGGACTCTCAGTGAAGAAAGTGTAGACAGCTTCGGAATTGTTTGCAGAAGGTTCGAGTGTACTCTCAACACTGAAAGATGCTTCATAGAACTGATTTTATCAGGAAGCTTCAGTAGCTTATTTCCGGACATCACCAGCTCTTCGAGGTCGGGCCAGAACGTAGAACAATTGGCTGGTAGGGCAGTGAAGGTGTTGTAAGCTGCGTGAATTGTCTTCACGTTCTTGAGAAATGGGGCGATGTTTTCGAGAGATTCATCAATCAGGCAATTCGCCGTGAGGAACAATTTATCTATGAGCAATGTCTCGTCAGGTTTCGGCATATCACATAACCTATTGTTCGACAGATTCAGTACTTTGATATTGGGTATAAGTTTGAAGAAGTTGTCAGGTAAGCTAGACAAACTATTATTCTGGAGGAACATCTCTTGTATCGGTAGTTTCTTCTGAAGAATAGGTAGATACTGGAGCTGGTTGTAGGCTAGCTGTAAGGTATGAAGATAAGGGAATTCTTGGCAGAATAGATGTTCAGGTAGGGTCACAAGGGCATTGTTACTTGCGAAGAGAGATCTAAGCTGATGGCAGTTTGACAACCAATCGGGAAGGGCTTCTAGATCATTATAAGAAACGTCCAGATGCTTCAGGCCACTAGGCAGGTGAGTGATGGTCAAGTTTTTCAGCTCTGAAAAAATTTTTAAAGTTTATATTCGATTGAAATTACTTCTATGGAGCGGTTAATATTCTGTATAATGATACCTACTATTATTTCCAGCAATGATCGATGTCAGTCTCTTTCCATACAGTGTTATAGTTGTCAGGGAATTTCTGGAGCATTGAAGCATTTGGAGTTGTTCAACAGCACTGAGATCCAAGTTTTCAATGTTGTTTTCACTCACATCCAACTGAGTAAGGCTCTGTGAAAATAATAGTCAGAAAATATAAATGATATTGTTATTTGATTCGAGTTAGATATACCCCATAATTTCCTAAGATGATGTGCCCTTTCAGCCTATTAGCTCTCAAATTTAGTGTCGTGAGTCCATTGCAATCACTGGAATCTGCGGGCTCCTGAAATTTTGTCAGAATTACATAACATAACAGCAACTACATAACTTTTCTTCCAATTAGCGCTTTCGCATAGCATGCGAGAAAGTGGATGAAGTTGAATCAACTGTATTTCCTAACAATTATTAATTCATGTTTCGTCAGTTTATACTACATCTCGACACATTTGATCTTGCAATCGACAATATTTCATCGAAATTGTATTTGCAATGAATAGTTTTTTTATCGAAATGCGTTCTCAATTTACTGGGAAACTTAATAAGTTTGAATAAAAGTTATTATTCTCTTTTATTTTCTTAGATTCATTCCCCGGGTCATTTTTTATGGTCATTATTGTTTTATTTTGTTGTTTGATGTACCTACCTATCTATCACATACTTGAAATAGTTCCTTTTTGCAAGGTTAAGGATTGTTGGTAAATTTCCGTATACAGGGTGGCCGAGATAAAAACTAACTGGGTAGGCAGCTTGCGGAGTTTGAATAGCTTATCAGCCTTTCTTCTGCATGTAATATGAGCAATTTGAAGATGCGCAGGAGGAAAATTCACTAAATTCAAACTCCGTGAAATATCTTCAAGGTCATTATAAATATTTTTCCGTGATACGAGCATAAGAAAAATCAAATTGAAGAAGATTTCTCGAAGATGAAACTTCCGACAGAAAAGTCGTTAATGTAGAGCTCAAAGAAAAGCGATGAGAAAGCATTCTCAAATTCTTGATAACCACTGAAACAACACAAGAAATAAATGAAAATTTTTTTAAATTTACGATTTTTTTAAAACGAAAAACCATGTAAAATTTTGTTCATCTTGGTCACCCTGTATAATATAAGGATCGGATATCTTTCGAAGATTTTTTATCTCCTATGCATGATGGGTTCTATTCTATTTCCTTTTCATTTTTTAGATATATTGAAAATTTCCAGGAGTAGGTATATATACAATATGATATTTCGTCTTATTCATAAAATAATGTGCTAATACAGTGGTGAATGCAAACAATTTTATAATATACTGAGTGATCGCAATAACTATTCCTTGAATTTCCAATGAATCTATATATATATATTGTATATACAGGTTGTCCAAAGAGTTCCGTAGAATTCGATAATTCCTGAACGAGATGAGATATTGAAATACGGTTTTCACCTCGATTTTCACTATTCGAAAGATGCTTATCGTAGAAAATGTATTTCATATCAATAAATAACAGAAACATCTTCAATTGGTAACAATGATGTAATCGAAATATTTAAAATTTGACGAATGCTGTCAGTTCATGCGATACCAGTGGTGAAAAATGCAACGTTGTTAAAGGTCAATTTGAATCAAATCACAATTTAAATTAAAATTTATCGATAACAACATTACGTTTTTCACTGCTAGTTTCACCAAATTCACAAAATTCTGACTTTCATTTGACAGTTCGATTTTACCAGGTTCCCAAGAATAAAAAACGCTAATCGAAACAGAGGCTATCACGATGCGCATTTGCTTTTCATAATGACTTTTTTCGGCAACCGTCCGGAAAGTACGTACTTTCCAGACGATTTTTTTTTGAGAAAGTGGCATTTTTCCGGCCTAGTCCGGGAAGCACGTACTTCCCGGACTAGGCCGGGAAGAATCACATCGTTGTTGTCATTGTAAATATGAAAATCTTGGTAGTATGGTTTTGATAAATGCAGTTGATCATTACCATAGCAGCAAAATAACGACTGACAGCTATCTGACATAAAATTAGCTAACATTTCAATTTTTGAAAGAAATGTGTTTCTTTGATTTGTTATTCTACACGGTTGCCGAAAAAATTGTGTACGCAACACGCCCGAAAACAGTTTTTTTGAACTCGCAGACTTCCAGGACTCGCTACGCTCGTCCTAGAATTTTGTCCACTCATCCAAAAAAACAGTATTTTCCGGACTTGTTACGTAAATTACAATTGTCGCACGAGTTGTTTGGAGTACGACGAGCGAAGCGAGGAGTGCTCCAAGTGAACAAGTGCGACTACGTGTCTTATAAAACGTGTGTCATAAGCAATTTTTTCTATTTTGAGTTGATTTGGAGAAAAAAATTGATATAATATCGATAAATAACAGAAACATCTTCGATTGGTAACAATGATGACATTGAAATAATTGAAATCTGACGCACAATCGTAAAGCCCAGTTTACAGTTGATCGATTTTGATTTTTGCAATACCAGCGGTGCAAAATTCAATGTTGTTATTGTTTTTATTGGCCAATTTAAATGAAATTACACTCTGAATTGAAATTTACCAATTAAAACATTGAGTTTTTCACTGCTTATATCACCTAATCCAAATCGCTCAGAAGTAAACTGGGCCTAACTCTTCTGACTTTCATTTGACAGTTCGATTGTACCAATCTCCAAATAATAAAAAATGGGTATCGAAATAGAGGCTATTTCGACACGCATTTGCATTGCACAATGACTTCATAGACCAAAATAGAAAAAATTATTTTTAACATACATTTTTTTGAATGAAATACCCTATATTCTATTGTATTTGTAGATTTCCCATGGAAAAAATGTAGCTTTGGTGTGACATTCTGTATATAAAAACCAAAATATGCTCACGAGGGGAATTTTTCTGAGACTTAAAACAGCATTTCGATTTCTCATCTCTGTTTGAGTTAGAAGAATTTGCCCTGTAGAAGGATCTGCAAGATCATGTTTCTCATCTATATTCGTTTGTTTTATATAAAAAAAATTAGTTGTTATTTACTGTCAATTGTGAGAATAATTTACCTATTTATGCCAGAGGCAAACATTGTATTCAAAATTATTGTATTCAAAAATATCAATATCAATAAAATCAATAAATACAATGCAATGAGCGTCGAAACAATCTCGTTTGGAAGTCATCGAATTCCGCGACACTATTCGTACACCCTGTATACATCAGAATCCACTCACCGATAGAACGAGCGCCCGCATCGCTGAAGCCAGTCTATCTGGCGGAAGTGTCAACCTGTTGCTTGCCACCCTCAGCACCCTCAACACCCTCAAGTCCCATAGGGTCGTAGGCAGCACGCTCAACAAGTTCTGGTCCAGCACGAGCTCCTGCAAACTGCGAGGACAACCCGTGTATTAGTTCGTGCAGAAAACGAAAGTGGCTGCTGTGAGGTTACAGGCCCGGTATGGCGGATGCACATGCAGGACACCGGCAAGGACGAAGCGTCTTCACAACTTCCTCCGCAGCCACCAATGACCACTATCGCACTATGGATGGGTTCGTGATGTTCCTAGGTGGCTATTGTTGCAGTGAGGCGTGGTAGTGTTTGGCGTTTGAAAGAGATTGAGTAATGGCGGAGATTTCAGAAGTTTGGGATTCACGGTTGGGTTGTCAATTGAAATCGCATTCATAGGCGGTACACAAGATTTGGTACACCGGGTCCACTAAATTGAGAGGTATTTTTCAAGTTGAAGTTTTGAAAAGTTTATGTAAGTATAATAAATGGAAACCGCAGAATATCATGTGAGCCAGTAGAAAGATATAGGTAATGGAATTTTCCTTGAAACACTGAAGGTTACAGGCATCAAGAAACACCTCTCTGCTTCTCATTTCTACCGCAAACCGCAACAAAACAGCAACAACAAAACAGCAACTGTATCGATTTCGACAAAACAAAAACTTTTCTTGTCAAAATGAGGAACGTTTTGAAGACTTTGTGTCGCTAGTTCGTGTTTCCGTCTGATGCAACACTTATTCACGTAAGTAACGCCGGGTTCTAAACTACAACAAGTTTTTTGTTTCTGTTTTTGAAACTGAAACTAGTCCCAAGTCCGTTTGGTGGAAGTGATGTGTAACCGAAACAAGTTGATGTGTCACAACATTATTTCAATTGAGATACCTTTCAACTATCACATGCAGTGTGACCTATTTGAAAAAATGTCCGATAGTAGGTACACTATTTTTGTGAACCAGGTTTGTCCCGGAACTTTTGGCCATCTATCGCCGGTAACGTGGACATTTACAATACATAGTGAAGGAAACTGTATTACAGGATTCTACCGTTGATTGAGAAGAAGTTTTCTACGTACTTGCATCCGGCTCGAGAAAGCGGAGTTTTCAGATAATAATTTCCTCAGACCATCAATAAAATTTGATCCAAGATATTAGGCGATACATTTTCACTTCCACTGCAGTATAGACATCTGAATCTGTTTGAATTCATACAAGGTTGGTATTACTGTTAGTATGAGTAGATATTCGAAAATTGTTGAATATCATCAAAATACCTCTCATCCTTCGTTCACATCAATAGTTACTCAAGGGGGTGAAAAATATTATTGCGCAACAAACTTTTTTATATGGTTAGACACACTGCAATGGCTAGGCTATCATTTTCAACAAATTTCTCAATCCAGTTTATGAATACCACAATGGATAGACATATTTGCCTATATTCTCCAGAGAAAGGCACGAAAATAAACAATTTTGGAGTTCTACAAAACTCACACATGATTTCAATTTTGGGCCATTTTGCGATGAAAAGTTGTAAACGAAAGAAAAACAGCGTCATAGTTGACATTTTGGAAAGTTCACGTTTACACAGCTCAATTGACACAAGAGCAAAATACTGACAATTCACCGTGAAGAGATAGTTTTGTAAAACGAAAAAATCCGGTGTTCAGAAAATCAACAACGTGCAAAGTTTGTTTTATTTATTACTGAATACGTCATTATCCATTATCTATAAGTCCACGATCACCTTGGAAAGATGCCTTGAAGGAGGAATTTTTGCGTTGTATCGAAATTCAGACAGATTGATGCAAACAATTCAACAAAAAAGTGCAGGTGAAGCCGTGAAAGATCACCAACCAGATGAACAGCTCTCCTCTGAATAGAATTCAGGAGCTTCAGCGTAAGTTTAGGTGCTGAACTCCAAATATGTGAACAATACTCCATGATAGGTCGAATATATGCTTTGTATAGATCATAAGAAGCTGTTGAGGTGTGAAGTAGCTCTTGGCACGAAACTAAAACACATTTGTTGTGATGCAGCTCAGCAATAGACCTCACAAGATCATCCCATGAAAGGGTACTGTTGTTGGAGCATGGATCAAATCCCCATCAACAGTATCGACGACAGCGGCTTTAGATGAGAAAGCAGTAAGTAAGTGCACTGCCATCCGCAAAGCTATGAACAGGACAGGAGGTCACATCTAACAGCTCGTTGATGTGTAGCAGGAACAATGTTGGTGCCAAAACAGATCCTTGTAGCACACCGGTGTTGATAGTCATCCTATCAGATGATACGCCATCAAGTACCACTTGGAGTGAAATTAACCTGAACAGTGAACACACTCGAACCAATCTGCCTCGAATTACATCTGATAGCTCCTCTTAGTAAGTGTGCCACTGGTAGCACGAGCGGACTATCTTTTTTAATGATATGCGCGTCTCGGAAGATTAGGAGACCGTGGCGACAACAACGGAAGTTCGTTCACATGCAGTTTCTGTGTTTGTAGGATCGAGTGGAGATTTACTGTTTCAGATACGCCAGCCACTAACGATTCATTCTTCATTCATCTATTATAATTACAGGTATCGTTGGCCTATTGTTCTCCTTGGATTCCAAAAGGATGCTCACTTTTCTCCTTCGGAACCAGTGGAATCAATATAGTTGATGTCTTATTGTTTGATTGACATGTAGATAGAACAAACGTTGATGTTTGACGTGTCCTATATGAGGAAATACCTATAATGAAATTTCTATGAGCAATAGCTTAGCTTTGATAGCTGAAATAATAGGATTTTTTAGAGTCACGAAAAATCTTGCTATGCCACCCCTACCAGATACATACTTTTGTCCTTTCTTTTCTCGTTGTTGTTTGCTTTTCGTTATACGAATATACCAAAATCGAGGTCATGAAAAAGTTCTCGATTTTCGCGTAGGTACTTGTTTTATCCACACGACATTTGTTCTTCGACACAACAAACTGTTTTTACGATCAGTATATACGACTTCGTATGAAAACGTCATAAAGCACACTGTTTTGTTTTTTTGAAAGAAGCTCGTATCACCATGGCATTATTGAAAGATGAAAGCAAACGTGTTGAAATGAAATAAAAATCACACGGTCGCATGTACATGATGTATAGAAATAATTAGGTATATTAGTTCATACTTCCGAACAAAAAACCCATGGCCACATTTTTTGAGGTTTCCAAATTTATATATCCTTCTGTCAATATACTTATATGACTCATATGGGTTTATCAAAAGCTATGTATTCAATCTTCGTCATTTAATACAGTGTAGTTTAATACAAATACAAGTGGTTTATAGATTGCACGTATTTCTGGAGATTGCGGCATTTTTGGTGAATGCGTCAACGCCGCTAATTTCGTTCAACCTATAATCGACCGAACGCTGACAGTGACAGCGCGAAACGTCTCGTTTTCAAATCAAATTTTGTTTGATGGTTTAAGTTGATTTCGGAAAAACTGGTAAACATGATTGCTCAGAACAACTCTGTCACAAATCAATCAAGTGATGTTGACCCACAGGACATCCAAAGAAACCTTTTTCCTCTGGATAATATTTGTATAAGTATCTCATCCCGACATGATCCGAACTCGAACTGGACGGAACGTTCATAGAATATCCGGTGTTGAATATTTACTTACTACTCGAGTTGGCTGATTTCTGGCGGCAAAGTCAACAGACTGTTGTCGGACAGGTCCAAGGTCACTAGCGTCACCAGCTGCAGCACGCTGGTGGGAAAATCCTGGATGCCGTTGGACCGCAAACTGAGGATCCTCAGCTCCGCCAAGGAATGAATGGTGCCTTCAACCAGCGTTTCATCGTCCAGTCGTTCTCTCTTATTGCACAACCCGTTGAGGTTCAGGTGCTTTATCGCGGAAGGAGCGGGCTCGGTATCTTCTGCGATCGGAGATTGTTCTTCAGCTCGCGCTTCCTGGAATGTCGACAGGGTTCGCGTGAGCTGCAGGGGCGTATGTCGGGGGTTCGGGGGGCCTGACGCCCCTTACGGTGCAGCAATCACGCGTAGAGAAATTAATATACAAGCAGCCTTATTACTTATTTGGCAATAAAGTTCAGCCATTTTTTTTTCCGCATTATTATGGACTTTGCTAACTTCATATTTGAGAATAATGATGAGAAATGAAAGATGACAGTATTCGTATACAAGTCTCCAAATCATTAAACCTTTTCCACTTGTATTTCAGAAAGCGTCAATAGATAATACCATATATTTTATACATGCTCTTCATTTATGGTGCACATGGTATATAAAGACGATAATGTATTGGTAAACTCCTTATTCTTCCTGGAAAGCAAGAAATTTCAGAAATATCCTCTGTTCTCGTTCCGAGGTGTCTACAGGGTGCCTGTTCTTAGGGCTCCACCATGAGAATTATTATTATTATTATTATATGTTCGAATCTTATATTCCAGTAAAATTAGGAAAAACTCGTTTTTACAAAGAGTGCACCAACAATTTCGCTTTAAAAACTTAATACTGATTGATAAATTGAATTTGGAAGTTCACCTACTTGAAAACTAAGGTTCTGAATCAGAATTGACATGATATATGCTATAGAATAATTAAGTATTTATTGGAAACAAAAATATTTCAAAATTAAACCCTATAATGATGAGCTTAGAAGAATATCCATTACCACTTCTCTTAGGACTGAGATAAGAAGACAAGATATACCGCGAATTATTCTGAAACTGAGGAAATGAGTAAAATTGTTTCTATAGAAGTGAATGGTAGAGTATTCGAGCATGAAATATGTTTTGTTTTCTGAATAAAAAACTCCTAGCCTATCATACGTCGTTCCTAATTCAAAACCTCAGTTTTTATGTAGGGGAGTTCGACAGAAATATGATCAACATCAATTGAACTGTCAAGATTACAAAACTTTTGGTGTTCTTTCCAAAGTACTCCCAAAAACATTTTTCCTTATTTTGATCCGCATGTAAGATTCAAACATATAGTGTGATATATCATTGTATGCAGGAAAAAGCTGATTTTTGAAAAGTGCCAAAATCCAACATGGCGATCTAAGAAAACTCAAGTTGAGTGTTGTATCTCTGGCATTAAGAACGCCCTTAAAACGATAACATTTTCAGATTCTATCGAAGGGCTGATTTCTTCGACCTATAACACTTGGAGACTAGTGGGAATAATAACAGATAAAGATTTTTCAAATTTAGTAATTTTTTTGTCGAAACTATTCATTATTGGTCGAAACGGCTTATATGTCCTTGTCTTAACTTCTGACTATCTTTCTACTGGCATTTAATTGAATTCTGTTTCTGAACTCTGAATTCTGAATCACTCTGTTACACAGGCGATCCGGGTTTGATCCTCGTCAGACTCTCCCTCTTTTTATTAAAATTTCCCTTCCTGAAAAAATTCATTCCATATTTTAATATTTTTTCCAGCAAAACCAGGCGCCAGGTCAAATAAATATTTGTATCTGGTATCCGGGCGCCCGGACCCATATAGACACCCCCGAAAATTTAGTCGATCGTGTGAAAAATCTGAATTCCTATAGTGATATTCAAAAACTCAAGCATGATTATAAAAAAAATTGTAAAATAGTGACAAAATTGACAAATCGGGGAAAAACCTACAGATTCGAATTCATTTATCATTATCGACTAAGTAGTAGTAGAGAGTAGGAGTGTAATAGTGATTAGTTTTAATATTTGGTGAAGCATAATATTTAATGCCACGGCTGGTGTGCTATCCAAGCTGAAAAATTAAATATTTTTTTCATCCATGTGAAATATATAAATTTATCTCAAAATTAGTTCCAATTTTATGCAAAATCGTCTTTGTAATATTCATCGATTGCTTCGTCACTACGTTCATTCGTGATGACGTTTGTTGAATTGTTTGTATTTATTTCAATATCATTTTCAAGTTTGAAAAATTATCAAGTAACTGTTTGCAATGGATGTATTCGACAATGAATATGTTGTTATTACAATCAACATCATCTGAGTAAGACCCTTAAATAGCAAGGAAGTTCACTTCCTTCGACCAGGCAGTAAAAATACACCTTTAAGAGCTGTATAGGTAATTGACAGCTCAGGCCATTAGTGGATAAAAATTATTTTTCTAACATCAAAAGAATACTTACTTCATTACAACCATCTAGAGAGTCCACATCCATGGTATCTCCAGGATTATCGCACTCCAAAATCTGCGGGAACCTCACTACTTTATCACTCAGTCTCTGATGCCTCCTAGGAGTTGACATCGCTAACAGCATCATTAATCACTCAAGACACACCGATGATGATTCACTAATGATATAGGTTCAGGATCTTTCGAAATAAAGTTTCAGTCACAATTTGTGTCCAACTGAAACAATAATTGAGTTTTCTCACATTTACTCATTGGTCAAAAATCAGTGGGATAGGTGATATCCTCTTCTAAGGTAAAATCGATATACTCTTTCGTTCGGACATGAATAATTGATTTTACGATTTCAACAGTTTCAAAGAAAAATGTACATTCTGGATATCATCTCGTGAAATACTAAGGCTTCTGATGTTGTATAAGTCGAGTATAGTAATCAAGATTCTGTGGAGTGCGACAACAGACAGCATGACATCATGCTTGGCTACTTCTTATTCTTCTCGTTACTTCGTTAGACTTGATATTCGGTGGAAGTACGCTGAAATGAGGAAAGCATGAGACTTCGGGTTCAACGGATTGTCTCGAATTATTTCGATATGTTCATTTCGTAATTTTCTATTGTATTTCGTCTATTTGGAAAATTGATTTACCTAATTTGTTCTTGGTGTTGCGTATGAATTCAGCGTTGGTAAACTATGAGTGGGTTCTTTCGTTTTTGTCTCAATGAAAATACTTCAATGCTGGTATAATCAAAACGTTGACTCTTGGGATGATTGTTCTGAGTACAAGAGAAATATGAGACAAGAAGACATATCTAGTGAAATCATAAGAATATCATTGAATATTTATTCAAATCTATTATTAGTATGCCTACTTATCGGAAGGTCTGTTGTATAATCCAAAATTTTTCAATGGGGTAACTTTATCATTATTTTCTCCGAACAACAAACCCACTAGAATAGTAACACCCCGAATTGCCTGAAGCCTACATGAAATTCATATTCATATCTTTTTTCTCCCACAGAGGTTGCCATATCGTAACATTTGTAAGTGATAAAATCATCCCAAGACCAAATTTTTTAAAGATTTCCAAATATATATATATCCTTCTGTTAGTAATACTTATATGAGTCATATGAGTGTATCAAAAGCTATTTATTCAATCTCCCGTCATATAAAACAATGCCTCATTAGAATTTAAGTGGTTTATAGATAGCACGTCTTTCTGGAGATTGTGGCATTTTAGGTGAATGCGCCAACGCCGCTAATTTCGTTCAACCGATAATCGACTGAACGCTGACAGTGACAGCGCGAAATGTCTCGTTTTCAAATCAAATTTTGTTTGATGGTTCATTAAACGGCATATTTCCAGTTTTGTGTGAAAATTTGAATGGGATTTTACATAAAAATCTTGTTTATTCTGTTCAAATCAAATTTAAAGGATGGTGAAACACTGAAATGTGTGAGAGACGATTTTTAAGTGGTGACCAGAACATAACATTCCACTGGTGAGTTACTCAGTGTCGTATCATTCGTTTTATAAACATTTATTCACCCACCCTCTGGATATACGTAAAAATATTGTCACGAAAGGCCACTTTCCAAATTCTTGTTTCATTTATTATTACTATTATCTTCATTTACATTGATCTATTTTAGAAGTGGATATATTTTTATTTCATAATTAAACTGTCCTCGCTCGTGACTGAACATTTTTATAAAACAAACAGAGACTTCGTTCGAAATCCACGTTCCAAGAGGGACTTGGTTTTTGGTCCTCTAAGTGGACGGTTGCGTAGGCAACATGGGATGTCCCAATTGGGACATCCCATGATAGAGTGTATAATATGTGATAATTGCTTGTAAGTACTTTCTTATTTTTTATTCATTCCAAAAAACCCAAATGCCTCTTCAAGGATTATCTAAATTGTATTTTTCATATAAAATAAATTTAAATTTGTTTCTTGTTTCCTAAATAAGCCATTTCAATTGTGTAGAAACCCTTAGCAGAATCCCAACAAACCAATGATAAAAGTCACATACGTGACAGAGAATATTTCAAGAGTTGCTAGAGTTTGCTTTCATCATTTCACTACAAGTGATAAAATGTTCAGCCCAATAAGTGGTAAGAAAATGCTCAGAGTAGTAGATAAGCCTATATTTATTAATATTGAAAAGTAATAACAACATGTTTGATGTTATATTTCTCAAGTTCGACACTTTGAAATTTTATATTGCCAGAAGAGAAACAATATAGTGTTGACAGTAAATTAAAACTATTATCATTCGGGTAATAAATCAAAGTTGTATATTTTCAGAAAACATCGATATTTCATTGTTTTCATTCGGTCTTAGGAAGAATGGATACGATAATTTTCTTAGTCGGTCAATTTATTCAAATTCAGACCTTTTCAAGATAGCAAGACACTGGTGCTGGGGGAATCTGTTGTTGCTATCCTTGTTTTAGAATGAGGTAACGCTAGTAACTGATTTAGATGTGGGCTTCAAACAACTACTGTGGTAAGGATTGAGCGTTATTCATCGTCTGTTATATGATCGAAGATTATTCTTCTATAATTGTTAGAAATTCGATAGGAAATTATAAAAGTTCAGATTATTTGTTTATGAAAACGGAAGTATAAAAGTTGATATATTCTTTTCATCAAACCGAACCGCGTTGAATTTTAAATATTTTATTGAGATTAGAATGCTTTCTCAACCATTGTTAACACTCATACACTTCATATTATATGAAATATTATACTTGGTGTCACGTAGCTTTCTTCAACGAAATTCATTTGCTGAACCCACAGCTTTTTTCAGGTCTGTTATAGGCTGGTCGAACATGACTTATTTGACTCAATAAATACTAAGCCGATGAAAAGTCTTCTTAGATATGTGATGTCAGAGTTCCTCTACATCCACATCATATGGAGTCCATTGCAAAAACTACTTAAAATCACCCAAACCGCTTCTCATAATCACAGATGCGACCTGTCATGGAGAATGGTGCACATATCGTGACATGTCATAATACAGGTACCTAATACGAAAACATTTATATTATTATTGGCATCTGATTATTGCCACGAATTTTAAAAATCTATTCATGCGAGGGATTGATGAATTTGACGCTCACGCCACCTATATTGTCGAATATGAACCCCAGTATCCCAGTATATGATTTTATGAATCAAATAAATAAGGTAGTGTTTTTTTTCACAGGAATATTCAAATGACTGGCCTAATAAATGGCATAACACACAATATATTTTAGAAGTCCATCGTTATATCAAATTTCCCTAACGGGCACCCTGATTTTAATCAGACTTCAATTAATTGTGGAAGCGTATGTGACATATTAATATCAATTCGCCAATCTGAAAGTCCTCGATTAAGTGAGCTCTATATCGTTGATTCTAATTTAGTGTCGCTGATTTGAATCAGTCTCATCTTAATTTGCAACAAACCAACAAGTACAGAAGATCGATGAAGATTTGAAAGAGTTTCAACTGGTTTGCAGTGCTGGAAATATTGAAAAGTAAGTATACTCATCCTTGAATATAATTCAACCCGATATTGTATTATACCCCTTACAGTTTTTTATTCAATCAATTATGCATTGAAATCAACTCGAATTTAAGTTTATTATATTCAATTTTTCATCCTCTTTAAATTTCAATTTCTTTTTGAAATTCGAATCGTTCTCCATGGCTTGCCTTTTTCTCATGGCCGATTATTTCTGAGTTTACTATTAATAATAACATTTTTGTGAAATATTTTCATAAAAATTCATCCCTACTAAATATCTAACAATGAAACTCTCATTTTTTCAACAACAACAATTTTAATGGCAATACCAAAATAATACGTCATAGAATAATATAAAATAGCTGTTTTTATACATTTCTACAAAGATGTGGTCATGCACAGAATAATTGAAAGACAGATAACCCGATTTAGGTATCTGAGAATAGATTCATTATATTTATTTTTGTTGTGTGCTTCATTTAATGAGTTATTAGTCTTTATTGCAGAAAATCCGAATATTTTCATTCACCTGTTGAAATGATAAAAGAGCACCCTGTATAAAATGAATAATTCATGATGGTTGTTTCAGTCTGGTGAAGTGATTGAACAGAGACCGCATGTTGCCGAACAAATTCATAGACGTAGTGAATTTCAATATTAACTGAAATATAATAATTATTGAGTAGTAATATTGTCAATAGGTATCTTGTCTACCCTCCTATCAAAATTTTCATACATTCGAAAATACAGCAAACTCATGTAAATAATCAAAAATAGACACCACCTATTCAAATTCAAATCTCATGTCTAAAGTGTCTACTGCAAGAACTCTCATGTCAAAAAATACACACAATAGTTCGTTTCTGTAACAAATAATAAATGTTCGAACTATTATAAAAACTGAAAGTTATTTAATTTCACATGGCTCAAACAGGGTTATTGACTATTAGATGCAAAATCATAACATTAATATGCTATTGCTCCTATGCTATAAGTAATATTATACCAATGCTTTTTCGGAAAAATTCCAAAAGAACAATATTGTTTCTAGATAACGTGATATCATGACATCCGATATTCCTTCTATTTTCAATTACCAATTGACCTAGATCTCAGATAATCAGTTGTATATTGGGTCAAAGCTGCGCGAATTTACAATAATTTGAACAAATACTTTCATGTTTTCGATTCATACAATTTGTTTCATACAATCGTTCGAGATGTGAAGAGTTATCAACCATGTATTGGTATGTATAATTTTTACGAGAATCTGATGAAACCTTGCAATTTTTCATTCGTATACGTCTATGTCAGTTGTTTGTATCTATATAGTTTGTAAAACAAACAAGAGACTGGCCTCTCATCAGATGAGTACAACTGAATTTATAATCCATTGAAAACTAATTCATCATATTGACCTCATTGAAAAACAGATCTTCTCAGTGAATTATTGTCATGTAACACCAAGATAATTAATAGATCACCAAGGTTCAACACTACACCATTTTCTAATTCAGTTTATTTTTCATTTCTCAAGATTTTTTATCACCTACAGATATGTCCAAACAATATTTAGGTACTAAATGTTCTACGAACGTGAAGAGTTCGAGAACAAAGTCTAAAAAGTCAAACACAACATAACCATGGAAAATTAAAAAAACTGAACTAGAAAAAATTCTGTTCTAGGTGAAATATGAATTTGAGAACGAAAGTATATATAACTGTTCTCGTCATAACTATTTCGATTCATGCTACTACAGAATATGGTAACTGGAATCCAAACAGGCGTAAGTATTTGATTTATTCCCATCAGTCAATATTTTGCATTGAAAGACTCATTTATGTTTGCAATATTAAAATTCAGTCAACCACCACATGTTGGGAATTCCATTGTGCATTTTTAGTCAAAGTCACTAGCCTAATAATGCTTTGAATTCGTGGTCTATATACAACGATTCGATGGGGCAACAAAACAAATTGAATTCAAATAAACCTTAGTACCAAGATCGAACGAATATTTTTTCGAATTATGAATTATTTCCTGACTATTTTAAGGGCCAAAAATTATGGGAAACCTTATTCCAATGAAATCTCTTGATCCTAGGAAGCCTAGAGTTCAGAAGAAAATTGTGCTGTATCATAACATCTTCAGATCTAACGTTAAACCAACTGCTAAGAATATGCTTCGAATGGTAAGGTACCTTGATAGCAATAAATTATGTTTAACCTGATCTTCTTGAACTTTTATTCTCAGAAATGGCACAAAGGAGCCGCCAGAGCTGCTCAGAGATGGGCTAATGCATGCGTATTTCTCACACATGACAATGTTACTGGGCGATTTATTGATAACTATGGTTCTTGCGGTCAAAACATATTCATCTCAACCCATCAAGTACCTTGGTGAGATTTTGACTACCATCGGATGCGAATATAAAAATGCCACCAATTCTGGAAGTACATTTATTTTGTTCCTATTTGTCCGTAGGTATTTTGCTGTGCATACGTGGTGGTTAGAAAAAGACTTCTTCAGATTTGGAAAGCCCGATAACAATTTAACTATCATTGGACACTACACCCAAATGGTTTGGGCATCTACTCATGAAATTGGTTGTGGCATAGCAAAGTGCAACCATTATGGAAAGTATTTATATACTAAAGCGAAGGTATACTACAACTATGTATGCAACTACTGCCCAATGTGAGTAAAAATACGAATTGATTATAATTTATCGACTATTTGGATAAATGTATTGCTCTGTTAGTCTACTATAGACTAATAATAATAATATTTATTTTCCAATAAGACATATAACATGTATAGGAATAGTCAATAGTTAATGCAAGAGCACTATAAAAGTTCATATATATATATACACACATAGATACACCTATTATATAAACAATACATATAAATATGATCTAGTTTCTGGCTAATTATCAAAATATTCTCCCAACGAGTAGAAACATTTTTCAGTCAGGAACTGTCTTAGGGAGCTACTGAATTTTTTAAAATATTTGATTTCTTTTATATTTTCAGGTAGATGATTGAAAACAGACGAACCCATTATTGTAGGTGAATTGTCAGAAACCTTATATTTGGTAAACGGAATGTGGTATTTTTTCCTTTGGCGAGTATTTACGGAGTGAATATCTCCGGTCAAAACAAATTTTTGTTTATTTTTAAAAATAAAGACAGACAATTCATAAATATAAACAGACTGAATTCTAAAATTTTTGTACTAGGAACTCCAGCTATTATTCTAACTATTCTTTTTTGTATCGAAAAAAAACTTTTTTGACATAGTGGAATATTTCCCCACATACATATTCCATACCTAATTCGTGACATTACCTGTGCATGGTATAGGGCCAATAACTGAGGCAATTCAAGTATATCCTTGAGACTTCTGAACATGAAACATATGGAATTTAATTTTTTCATTAAGCTTGTACAATGACCTTTCCAACTTATATTTTTATCAATGAGAAGTCCAAGAAAATTGGTTTCATCTGAACTATCAATGGATTCATCAAAACTCATCTCAATTCTGAGGGGATCGCACTTCCTTTGATAGTTATGAAATCTTAGAATTTGGGTTTTTTTAGCATTCAAATTCAGACAATTGGTACTGCACCAATCCTGCATCAGTTCTAGAGCTTTTTCTGTATCTTCACGCATACGAATTTTGTTTTTGTGTGATATTATCAGCGACGTGTCGTCTGCATACATTGTTACATGAACACCTTTCAAGAATTTATCCGAATCATTGGAGTAAAGAATAAACAAAATGGGTCCTAAAATGGATCCTTGTGGTACACCAATATTAACAGGTTTACTCTTCGAATTGACGAAACCAATACTTTCGGATTGTATATTTGGAACAGATACGTACTGATGACGGTGTTTCAAAAAAGAAGAAATCCATTCTAATTCCATAATTATACAATTTCGATATTAACTGACAGTGATTAACACAATCGAATGCCTTGCTGAGATCGCAAAAAATCCCAGCAGGGCATTCACCGGCTTCCATGAACTCCAAGACCTTTTCAAAAAAAGCAATAATGGCAGTATTGGTGGAACGACTGGCTAAAAAGCCGTGTTGATTTTCCGTGAATATATCGCATCTGTTCAAAAATGTCATGAGACGATTGAGAAAAGAGTACTCAAATACTTTAGAGAAGCTTGATGTTACAGTGATTGGACGATAGTTATTCATAGCAGTTGTACATGTCGATTTGAAAATGGGAATGATTTTTCCGACTTTCAGACACTGTGGAAACTCACCATTTAGAAATGACAAATTCACCAAATAGGTGGGAGGTTCAATAATATTTTCCAAACAAACCTTGATTAAAAATAGCGGGATTTCGTCCTGCCCAGAGGAATATTTATTTTTGAGCTTAGATTCCAGTATTGATACTCTGGATACCTAGGTATAAAGATTGAATTAGGGAAAGATGAAGAAAACCATTAGATACTTATGTCTTTTATATTTCAGTGGTTTTCTATACAGTGTGTGCCCAAAATAAGCATGAACAGCATGAGGATCTCGGTAACCGTAAGAGTTCCACAGTAGGTCGAATGGGCAAAAAGTTCCACAATTATAAGGGGTCAATGAATAGATGTTGAGTAATTTAAAAAAAACGAAATTATTCGAACAGTTTTGAACAAACTATCGAAGGCACTATCTTTTTAAAATTTCGCGTTCACAAAACCTCCGTACAACGATTTGTTTCGAAGAAACCATCATCACCAACTCTGTTTTTTTTTTCGTGTCATATGAAATAGTTATTTATAGCATTGATATCGCGTTAGTTTGACAATATCTACCATATGCCTGGAGACGTATAATAAATTTCTTGCATTTTCAGAGGCAACCACCCTGGTCGCCTTGGAAGACCATACAGAAGAGGAAAACCTTGCAAAGGGTGCCAAAAAAATTGCCGAGGAAAACTGTGCTCAAATGCCTGTGATGCCGCTGACCAGTGGTCCAATTGCGGCAAACTTTACAAGACATATCCACATTGGCTGTGCAACACAAAAACACCTGAAGGTGAACGAAGGCTGGCGAGCTGTCCAGCGACATGCTTATGCAGACACAAGGTGCATGATTGAGAGTTTTTTGGAAGTAATAAATTGATGATATTTTGTTTTTGCCTAGTCGTTTCATTATCTCGAAGGTACAGGTATAGGTGCGAATCGGTACCTACCTACCTCTACATAACTTACAATAATAAAAGACAATTTCAAAGGCTACAATATACCTACAGACCCTACAGTTCATAAGTTCATGACACTGTATGTGCTTTTTTTTTTAAATGTTCACCCCATTTTATTTTTTGAACGGGTCAACTCAAAGAATTGAAATTTGGAATAAAGAAATTGAAGCATGAATACTATATTTTGGAGTGAAATTGACAGATGAAACTTTTAAGATGGCGACTAAGCGCCATCTGGCAAAAAAAAATTAAATTGAAAGGGGAGTCTTGTGACACATCCTTTTGAAGTTCTTTACGAATACTTCATAACCATAACCCCACAATATTAAGTCAATATCTTCACCTACTACAAAATGGCGGAACATTTAATAATTATATCAGTGTGATATGAATGATATGTTTCAATAATGATGGAAATAAGACCTGGTGGCGCTACTCTTCAATTGTTTCAGCGGACAAATCCTTGATTTGGAACAATTGAATTTCAGCTCATTACGTGGGGTTCTCATGTACAACAATAGATGGCGATACTGTCGAAATATATTTGAAGAATTTTCTTTCAATCATGTTCGATACATATTCGCATCAAATTCATTGGAAAATGGCTCCATGAAATTGTTAGAAACGATTAGAAGTCATTCAGAATCAAATATTCATATTTTCGTATTGACACCTGCAGTAACCTGTAAATTTGGTTGAAATTGCGGCTTCATTTAGCGAGATTTACCCACGCAATGTCACGTTATACACGTTTTATCGGAGTAGGCGAAATCGAGAGATTTGGGACCAGTCACAGGATAGGAAGTGATTTCACCAGTCTATCTATCCACCTCTGTTTCAATATATACAAAATATTTTGACAGTTCTTGACAAACCGCAAAATGTCTGATACTGATAGCGATATTTCAGTACCTTCAACCTACTCCTGAACTCAAAAGCGTTGTAAATTCGCCGCTTTCCGTTTTAATACCCGAAAAATCTAAACGGCAGTACGAAAAATGTTACGGCGAGTTTAAGATTGGTGTGACAAAATAATCCTTGTGTTTGTAGTATTTTAGAAATGTCAAATTCGGAAGTGATATTCAAATTTGGAAGTGACGTTTGGTTTCGCGGCCGTTGCTATGGGTAACGGCCGCGAAATTGAATTTTGCGGACTGTGCTGAGAACGCGAAATACTGACTTCGCGTGCGATTGCACGAAAAAATATTTATCTGGATTCGAAATGAGCAGTATACGAAAGCGCACAGGGGTCAAACAAAAATAATAAAATATTTTTTTTTTCAATATATTGAAAAATTATTGAATATTTTGGAAAAAAATCCAATATATTGGAAAAAAATCCAATATATTGGAAAAAAATCCAATATATTCAACTTTTTTCCAAAATATTGGATTTTTTTTCCAAAATATTCAATAATTTTTGAATATATTGGATTTTTTTCCAACATATTCAATAATTTTCCAATATATTCAATTTCTTTTCCTACAGGATGAATCATACTGAAAAGGTATAATATACTGGGTGATTCATAATGAATAATACACAGAGCTTTTCCCTGACATCCAAATATGACCATTGATCAAATATTAACTATAGTTAGTTAGTGATATTTAACGAGTTACAGAGTGAATAAGAAAGTGTTTTTTTATTATTTTGGAATTTCCCATTCCTGTTAACTGATATTGTTGAAATTTTGGTAATTGCATGGAGTTTTTCATGGTGGCGCATACACCATGATGATACTGATGAGTTACTGATGGTGTGCTTCTATGAACAGTGAGACACTATATACAGGGTGGGGCAGCTCATATGACAGGTTATATGGAAAACCATGGAATATCACGTATTTTTTTCTAGTTAGCTAGATGGATTTTAATATGCACGATTCAAAATCATTTTGAACTGTACAGGGTGTTTAAAAAAGTACGCATTAAAGTTATGTTATTCAATACCCTGTATTTTATAGCATCTTCAGATTCTCAATGAAGGGCTTATTTCATCGACCTATCACACTTGTAGTCTAGTGGGAATGATTACAGAAATATAGCGTGTGAAAATCGTGATTTTGATAATTTAGGAACATTTTGTGTAAAAACTATTCATTATTGGTCGAAACGGCGCACATGTCCCTATCTTAACTTTTGATCATATATCTACTGACATTTAATTGAATCACAAACAGGATGATTCAGAATTCAGAACCATAATCCAGAACTCTGAATCACCCTCTGCATTTGTTTCAATTGAAAATCAATTGATAGATAATCAACAGTTAAGATCAAAATAATTTAAAATCGTGCATATAAAAACCCTACATCTAGCCAACCGAAAAAAATCCTTTTGATATTCCATGGTTTTCCGTAGAAACTCTGTGTCGTATGAGCTGCCCATCCTGTATGTAGGGTGGATCAAATAACGGATCGTGCTTCTTCAGGTACCATCTCATGTTTTCGTATTATACCCAGTTAAAACAGTGGTAGAATCCTGACATCGAAATATGACCTGCAGAACTTCTCTCAATCAGATTTCCTTTTTTTTCATCGAACGGCGGAGTTGTGAAACTCATTATCATATTCAGGTTCTTTCTGATACCAATAAAATTCTGATGCCTATTTCCTCTCCTAAATCTTTTTACTGGCTTCCACGTGCAATCAAGTTATGAAAAAAATAAATGTCGATAGTTGAAATGTCACGTTCGTCTGTATATGAATTACCAATTACACTACTCCACTCCACTACTCCACTCCACTACTCCACTCCACTACTCCACTCCACTACTCCACTCCACTACTCCACTCCACTACTCCACTTCACTACTCCACTTCACTACTTCACTACTTCACTACTCCACTCCACTACTCCACTACTCCACTACTCCACTACTCCACTACTCCACTACTCCACTACTCCACTACTCCACTACTCCACTACTCCACTACTCCACTACTCCACTACTCCACTACTCCACTACTCCACTACTCCACTACTCCACTACTCCACTACTCCACTACTCCACTCCTTTACTCCACTACTCCACTCCACTACTCCACTTCTCCACTCCATTACTCCACTTCACTACTCCACTACTCCACTTCACTACTCCACTTCACTACTTCACTACTTCACTACTTCACTACTTCACTACTCCACTCCACTACTCCACTACTCCACTACTCCACTACTCCACTACTCCACTACTCCACTACTCCACTACTCCACTACTCCACTACTCCACTACTCCACTACTCCACTACTCCACTACTCCACTACTCCACTACTCCACTACTCCACTACTCCACTACTCCACTACTCCACTACTCCACTACTCCACTACTCCACTACTCCACTCCACTACTCCACTACTCAACTCCACTACTCAACTCCACTACTCCACTTCTCCACTCCACTACTCCACTCCACTACTCCACTACTCCACTACTCCACTACTCCACTACTCCACTACTCCACTACTCCACTACTCCACTACTCCACTACTCCACTACTCCACTACTCCACTACTCCACTACTCCACTACTCCACTACTCCACTACTCCACTACTCCACTACTCCACTCCACTACTCCACTACTCCACTCCACCACTCCACTTCTCCACTCCACTACTCCACTCCACTACTCCACTCCACTACTCCACTAATCCACTCCACTACTCCACTCCACTACTCCACTCCACTACTCCACTTCACTACTTCACTACTCCACTCCACTACTCCACTACTCCACTACTCCACTCCACTACTCCACTCCACTACTCCACTACTCCACTACTCCACTACTCCACTCCACTACTCCACTTCTCCACTCCACTACTCCACTCCACGACTCCACTACTCCACTACTCCACTACTCCACTACTCCACTCCACTACTCCACTCCACTACTCCACTACTCCACTCCACTACTCCACTCCACTACTCCACTCCACTACTTCACTCCACTACTCCACTCCACTACTCCACTTCACTACTCCACTTCACTACTCCACTACTCCACTCCACTACTCCACTACTCCACTCCACTACTCCACTCCACTACTCCACTCCACTACTTCACTCCACTACTCCACTCCACTACTCCACTTCACTACTCCACTTCACTACTTCACTACTCCACTTCACTACTTCACTACTCCACTACTCCACTACTCCACTACTCCACTACTCCACTACTCCACTCCACTACTCCACTTCACTACTCCACTTCACTACTCCACTTCACTACTTCACTACTCCACTCCACTACTCCACTCCACTACTCCACTCCACTACTCCACTCCACTACTCCACTCCACTACTCCACTCCACTACTCCACTCCACTACTCCACTCCACTACTCCACTCCACTACTCCACTCCACTACTCCACTCCACTACTCCACTACTCCACTCCACTACTCCACTCCACTACTCCACTCCACTACTCCACTCCACTACTCCACTCCACTACTCCACTCCACTACTCCACTCCACTACTCCACTCCACTACTCCACTCCACTACTCCACTCCACTACTCCACTCCACTACTCCACTCCACTACTCCACTCCACTACTCCACTCCACTACTCCACTCCACTACTCCACTCCACTACTCCACTCCACTACTCCACTCCACTACTCCACTCCACTACTCCACTCCACTACTCCACTCCACTACTCCACTCCACTACTCCACTCCACTACTCCACTCCACTACTCCGCTCCACTACTCCACTCCACTCCACTACTCCACTTCACTACTCCACTCCACTACTCCACTCCACTACTCCACTACTCCACTCCACTTCTCCACTCCACTACTCCACTCCACTACTTCACTACTCCACTACTCCACTACTCCACTACTCCACTGCTCCACAACTCCACTACTCCACTACTCCACTACTCCACTAATCCACTACTCCACTCCACTACTCCACTACTCCACTCCACTACTCCACTACTCCACTACTCCACTACTCGACTCCACTACTCCACTCCACTACTCCACTCCACCACTCCACTACTCCACTCCACTACTCCACTACTCCACTACTCCACTACTCCACTACTCCACTACTCCACAACTCCACTACTCCACTACTCCACTACTCCACTACTCCACAACTTCACTACTCCACTACTCCACTCCACTACTCCACTACTCCACTCCACTACTCCACTACTCCACTACTCCACTAATCCACTACTCCACTACTCCACTCCACTACTCCACTACTCCACTACTCCACTACTCCACTACTCCACTACTCCACCACTCCACTACTCCACTACTCCACTACTCCACTACTCCACTACTTTACTACTCCACTACTCCACTACTCCACTACTCCACTACTCCACTACTCCACTACTCCACTACTCCACCACTCCACTACTCCACTACTCCACTACTCCACTACTCCACTACTCCACTACTCCACCACTCCACCACTCCACCACTCCACCACTCCACCACTCAACTACTCAACTACTCAACTACTCCACTACTCCACTACTCCACTACTCCACTACTCCACTACTCCACTACTCCACTACTCCACTACTCCACTACTCCACTCCACTACTCCACTACTCCACTCCACTACTCCACTACTCCACTCCACTACTCCACTCCACTACTCCACTCCACTACTCCACTACTCCACTCCACTACTCCACTCCACTACTCCACTCCACTACTCCACTCCACTACTCCACTCCACTACTCCATTCCACTACTTCACTCCACTACTCCACTCCACTACTCCACTCCACTACTCCACTCCACTACTCCACTCCACTACTCCACTCCACTACTCCACTCCACTATTCCACTACTCCACTCCACTACTCCACTTCACTACTCCACTTCACTACTCCACTTCACTACTCCACTCCACTTCTCCACTCCACTACTCCACTACTCCACTACTCCACTACTCCACTCCACTACTCCACTCCACTACTCCACTCCACTACTCCATTCCACTACTTCACTCCACTACTCCACTCCACTACTCCACTCCACTACTCCACTCCACTACTCCACTCCACTACTCCACTCCACTATTCCACTACTCCACTCCACTACTCCACTTCACTACTCCACTCCACTACTCCACTCCACTACTCCACTCCACTACTCCACTCCACTACTCCACTACTCCACTTCTCCACTACTCCACTACTCCACTACTCCACTACTCCACTACTCCACTACTCCACTACTCCACTACTCCACTACTCCACTACTCCACTACTCCACTACTCCACTACTCCACTACTATACTCCACTACTCCACTACTCCACTCCACTACTCCACTACTCCACTACTCCACTACTCCACTACTCCACTACTCCACTACTCCACTACTCCACTACTCCACTACTCCACTACTCCACTACTCCACTACTCCACTACTCCACTACTCCACTACTCCACTACTCCACTACTCCACTACTCCACTACTCCACTACTCCACTACTCCACTACTCCACTACTCCACTACTCCACTACTCCACTCCACTACTCCACTCCACTGCTCCACCTTTCCACTACTCCACTACTCCACTCCACTACTCCACTACTCCACTACTCCACTACTCCACTACTCCACTACTCCACTACTCCACTACTCCACTACTCCACTACTCCACTACTCCACTACTCCACTACTCCACTACTCCACTACTCCACTACTCCACTACTCCACTACTCCACTACTCCACTACTCCACTACTCCACTACTCCACTACTCCACTACTCCACTACTCCACTACTCCACTACTCCACTACTCCACTCCACTCTACTCCACTCCACTCCACTCCACTACTCCACTCCACTACTCCACTCCACTACTCCACTCCACTACTACACTAAACTACTCCACTCCACTACTCCACTCCACTACTCCACTCCACTACTTCACTCCACTACTCCACTCCACTACTCCACTCCACTACTCCACTCCACTACTCCACTCCACTACTCCACTCCACTACTCCACTCCACTACTCCACTCCACTACTCCACTCCACTACTCCACTCCACTACTCCACTCCACTACTCCACTCCACTACTCCACTCCATTACTCCACTCCACTACTCCACTCCACTACTCCACTCCACTACTCCACTCCACTACTCCACTCCAATACTCCACTCCACTACTACACTCCACTACTCCACTACTCCTTTACTCCACTCCACTTCTCCACTCCACTACTCCACTACTCCACTACTCCACTACTCCACTACTCCACTACTCCACTACTCCACTACTCCACTACTCCACTACTCCACTACTCCACTACTCCACTACTCCACTACTCCACTACTCCACTACTCCACTACTCCACTACTCCACTACTCCACTACTCCACTACTCCACTACTCCACTACTCCACTACTCCACTACTCCACTACTCCACTACTCCACTACTCCACTACTCCACTACTCCACTACTCCACTACTCCACTACTCCACTCCACTACTCCACTACTCCACTACTCCACTCCACTACTCCTCTACTCCACTCCACTACTCCTCTTCTCCACTCCACTACTCCACTCCACTACTCCACTCCACTACTCCATTCCACTACTTCACTCCACTACTCCACTCCACTACTCCACTCCACTACTCCACTCCACTACTCCACTTCACTACTACACTCCACTACTCCACTCCACTACTCCACTCCACTACTCCACTCCACTACTCCACTCCACTTCTCCACTCCACTACTCCACTACTCCACTACTCCACTCCACTACTCCACTACTCCACTACTCCACTACTCCACTACTCCACTACTCCACTACTCCACTACTCCACTACTCCACTACTCCACTACTCCACTACTCCACTACTCCACTACTCCACTACTCCACTACTCCACTACTCCACTACTCCACTACTCCACTACTCCACTCCACTACTCCACTACTCCACTACTCCACTACTCCACTACTCCACTACTCCACTACTCCACTACTCCACTACTCCACTACTCCACTACTCCACTACTCCACTACTCCACTACTCCACTACTCCACTACTCCACTACTCCACTACTCCACTACTCCACTACTCCACTACTCCACTACTCCACTCCACTACTCCTCTTCTCCACTCCACTACTCCACTCCACTACTCCACTCCACTACTCCACTCCACTACTCCATTCCACTACTTCACTCCACTACTCCACTCCACTACTCCACTCCACTACTCCACTCCACTACTCCACTCCACTACTCCACTCCACTACTCCACACCACTATTCCACTACTCCACTCCACTACTCCACTTCACTACTCCACTTCACTACTCCACTCCACTACTCCACTCCACTACTCCACTTCACTACTTCACTACTCCACTCCACTACTCCACTACTCCACTACTCCACTACTCCACTACTCCACTACTCCACTACTCCACTCCACTACTCCACTTCTCCACTCCACTACTCCACTCCACTACTCCACTCCACTACTCCACTACTCCACTACTCCACTACTCCACTACTCCACTCCACCACTCCACTACTCCACTCCACTACTCCACTTCACTACTCCACTCCACTCCACTACTCCACTCCACTACTCCACTCCACTACTCCACTCCACTACTTCACTCCACTACTCCACTCCACTACTCCACTTCACTACTTCACTACTCCACTACTCCACTACTCCACTACTCCACTCCACTACTCCACTACTCCACTCCACTACTCCACTCCACTACTCCACTACTCCACTCCACTACTCCACTTCTCCACTCCACTACTCCACTCCACTACTCCACTACTCCACTACTCCACTACTCCACTCCACTACTCCACTCCACTACTCCACTACTCCACTCCACTACTCCACTCCACTACTCCACTCCACTACTCCACTCCACTACTTCACTCCACTACTCCACTCCACTACTCCACTTCACTACTCCACTTCACTACTTCACTACTCCACTTCACTACTTCACTACTCCACTACTCCACTACTCCACTACTCCACTACTCCACTACTCCACTACTCCACTACTCCACTACTCCACTACTCCACTACTCCACTCCACTACTCCACTTCACTACTCCACTTCACTACTTCACTACTCCACTCCACTACTCCACTCCACTACTCCACTCCACTATTCCACTACTCCACTCCACTACTCCACTTCACTACTTCACTACTCCACTCCACTACTCCACTCCACTACTCCACTCCACTATTCCACTACTCCACTCCACTACTCCACTTCACTACTCCACTTCACTACTCCACTCCACTACTCCACTCCACTACTCCACTTCACTACTTCACTACTCCACTCCACTACTCCACTACTCCACTTCTCCACTACTCCACTACTCCACTACTCCACTACTCCACTACTCCACTCCACTACTCCACTCCACTACTCCACTCCACTACTCCACTCCACTACTCCACTCCACTACTCCACTACTCCACTACTCCACTACTCCACTACTCCACTACTCCACTACTCCACTACTCCACTACTCCACTACTCCACTACTCCACTACTCCACTACTCCACTACTCCACTACTCCACTACTCCACTACTCCACTACTCCACTACTCCACTACTCCACTACTCCACTACTCCACTACTCCACTACTCCACTACTCCACTACTCCACTACTCCACTACTCCACTACTCCACTACTCCACTACTCCACTACTCCACTACTCCACTACTCCACTACTCCACTCCACTCCACTCCACTCCACTACTTCTATCTCGGCGAGCTAACTTCCACTCCACTACTCCACTCCCACTACTCCACTCACTACCTCCACCTCCACTACCTCCACTCCACTACTCCACTCCACTACTTCCCACTCCACTACTCCACTCCACTACATCCACTCCACTACTCACACTCCACTCCACTCCTACTCACTCCACTCCACTACTCCACTCCACTACGTCCTACTCCACACCACTACTCCACTCCACTACTCCACTCCACTACTCCACTCCACTACTCCACTCCACTACTCCACTCCACTACTCCACTCCACTACTCCACTCCACTACTCCACTCCACTACTCCACTCCACTCCACTACTCCACTTCACTACTCCACTCCACTACTCCACTCCACTACTCCACTACTCCACTCCACTTCTCCACTCCACTACTCCACTCCACTACTTCACTACTCCACTACTCCACTACTCCACTACTCCACTACTCCACTGCTCCACTACTCCACTACTCCACTACTCCACTACTCCACTAATCCACTACTCCACTCCACTACTCCACTACTCCACTCCACTACTCCACTACTCCACTACTCCACTACTCCACTACTCGACTCCACTACTCCACTCCACTACTCCACTCCACCACTCCACTACTCCACTACTCCACTACTCCACTACTCCACTACTCCACTACTCCACTACTCCACTACTCCACAACTCCACTACTCCACTACTCCACTACTCCACTACTCCACTACTCCACTACTCCACTACTCCACTACTCCACTACTCCACTACTCCACTACTCCACTACTCCACTACTCCACTACTCCACTACTCCACTACTCCACTACTCCACTACTCCACTACTCCACTACTCCACTACTCCACTACTCCACTACTCCACTACTCCACTACTCCACTACTCCACTACTCCACTCCACTACTCCACTCCACTACTCCACTCCACTACTACACTAAACTACTCCACTCCACTACTCCACTCCACTACTCCACTCCACTACTTCACTCCACTACTCCACTCCACTACTCCACTCCACTACTCCACTCCACTACTCCACTCCACTACTCCACTCCACTACTCCACTCCACTACTCCACTACTCCACTCCACTACTCCACTCCACTACTCCACTCCACTACTCCACTCCACTACTCCACTCCACTACTCCACTCCACTACTCCACTCCACTACTCCACTCCACTACTCCACTCCATTACTCCACTCCACTACTCCACTCCACTACTCCACTCCACTACTCCACTCCACTACTCCACTCCACTACTCCACTCCAATACTCCACTCCACTACTCCACTCCACTACTCCACTACTCCACTACTCCTTTACTCCACTCCACTTCTCCACTCCACTACTCCACTCCACTTCTCCACTCCACTACTCCACTACTCCACTACTCCACTACTCCACCACTCCACTACTCCACTACTCCACTACTCCACTACTCCACTACTCCACTACTCCACTACTCCACTACTCCACTACTCCACTACTCCACTACTCCACTACTCCACTACTCCACTACTCCACTACTCCACTACTCCACTACTCCACTACTCCACTACTCCACTACTCCACTACTCCACTACTCCACTACTCCACTACTCCACTACTCCACTACTCCACTCCACTACTCCTCTTCTCCACTCCACTACTCCACTCCACTACTCCACTCCACTACTCCACTCCACTACTCCATTCCACTACTTCACTCCACTACTCCACTCCACTACTCCACTCCACTACTCCACTCCACTACTCCACTCCACTACTCCACACCACTATTCCACTACTCCACTCCACTACTCCACTTCACTACTCCACTTCACTACTCCACTCCACTACTCCACTACTCCACTACTCCACTACTCCACTACTCCACTACTCCACTACTCCACTACTCCACTACTCCACTACTCCACTACTCCACTACTCCACTACTCCACTACTCCACTACTCCACTACTCCACTACTCCACTACTCCACTACTCTACTACTCTACTACTCTACTACTCCACTACTCCACTACTCCACTACTCCACTACTCCACCACTCCACTACTCCACTACTCCACTACTCCACTACTCCACTCCACTACTCCTCTTCTCCACTCCACTACTCCACTCCACTACTCCACTCCACTACTCCACTCCACTACTCCATTCCACTACTTCACTCCACTACTCCACTCCACTACTCCACTCCACTACTCCACTCCACTACTCCACTCCACTACTCCACTCCACTACTCCACACCACTATTCCACTACTCCACTCCACTACTCCACTTCACTACTCCACTTCACTACTCCACTCCACTACTCCACTACTCCACTACTCCACTACTCCACTACTCCACTCCACCACTCCACTACTCCACTCCACTACTCCACTTCACTACTCCACTCCACTACTCCACTACTCCACTACTCCACTACTCCACTACTCCACTACTCCACTACTCCACTCCACCACTCCACTACTCCACTCCACTACTCCACTTCACTACTCCACTCCACTACTCCACTCCACTACTCCACTCCACTACTCCACTCCACTACTTCACTCCACTACTCCACTCCACTACTCCACTTCACTACTTCACTACTCCACTACTCCACTACTCCACTACTCCACTACTCCACTCCACTACTCCACTACTCCACTACTCCACTACTCCACTACTCCACTACTCCACTACTCCACTCCACTACTCCACTTCTCCACTCCACTACTCCACTCCACTACTCCACTCCACTACTCCACTCCACTACTCCACTACTCCACTACTCCACTACTCCACTACTCCACTACTCCACTACTCCACTACTCCACTCCACCACTCCACTACTCCACTTCACTACTCCACTCCACTACTCCACTCCACTACTCCACTCCACTACTCCACTCCACTACTTCACTCCACTACTCCACTCCACTACTCCACTTCACTACTTCACTACTCCACTACTCCACTACTCCACTACTCCACTACTCCACTCCACTACTCCACTACTCCACTACTCCACTCCACTACTCCACTCCACTACTCCACTACTCCACTCCACTACTCCACTTCTCCACTCCACTACTCCACTCCACTACTCCACTACTCCACTACTCCACTACTCCACTCCACTACTCCACTCCACTACTCCACTACTCCACTCCACTACTCCACTCCACTACTCCACTCCACTACTCCACTCCACTACTCCACTCCACTACTTCACTCCACTACTCCACTCCACTACTCCACTTCACTACTCCACTTCACTACTCCACTTCACTACTTCACTACTCCACTTCACTACTTCACTACTCCACTACTCCACTACTCCACTACTCCACTACTCCACTACTCCACTACTCCACTACTCCACTACTCCACTACTCCACTACTCCACTACTCCACTACTCCACTACTCCACTACTCCACTACTCCACTACTCCACTTCACTACTCCACTTCACTACTTCACTACTCCACTCCACTACTCCACTCCACTACTCCACTCCACTACTCCACTCCACTACTCCACTCCACTACTCCACTCCACTACTCCACTCCACTACTCCACTCCACTACTCCACTCCACTACTCCACTCCACTACTCCACTCCACTACTCCACTCCACTACTCCACTACTCCACTCCACTACTCCACTACTCCACTCCACTACTCCACTACTCCACTCCACTACTCCACTCCACTACTCCACTCCACTACTCCACTCCACTACTCCACTCCACTACTCCACTCCACTACTCCACTCCACTACTCCACTCCACTACTCCACTCCACTACTCCACTCCACTACTCCACTCCACTACTCCACTCCACTACTCCACTCCACTACTCCACTCCACTACTCCACTCCACTACTCCACTCCACTACTCCACTCCACTACTCCACTCCACTACTCCACTCCACTACTCCACTCCACTACTCCACTCCACTACTCCACTACTCCACTCCACTACTCCACTCCACTACTCCACTCCACTACTCCACTACTCCACTCCACTACTCCACATGGGGACGCATATCAGAAAAACGGCCGAAAAGGCTGGCAAAGTTTTAGGCAATATCAGTAGACTTATGCCAAACTTAGGAGGACCCAGAGAAGGAAATAGAAGAATTTTATGCTCAGCTGTCCAATCGATTATGCTATACGGCGCTAAAACATGGAAAAGAGCCATGATGAAGCAAGTTCACAGAAATGTACTAATTAGTGTGCAAAGAAAAGTAGCCATCAGGATAACATGCGCATACAGAACTGCATCAACTAAAGTGCAAAGAAAAGTAGCCATCAGGATAACATGCGCATACAGAACTGCATCAACTAAAGCATTATTGGTGATCGCAAGAACTCCTCCAATAGATCTATTGGTAGAAGAGAGGACGATGAGAGAAAATGGAGAACAGAGAAACCTTGCCCGGAGGCAGATTATGCACAAATGGCAACAGCTCTGGGAAACCAACGATGGAAAGGCCATATGGACAAGAAGACTCATTAGGGAAATAGAACCATGGATGAACAGAAAATGGGGAGATGTGAACTTTTTTCTAACACAAGTACTAACAGGGCATGGGTGCTTTCAAGCATATCTGTTTCGTTTCAAAGTGAGTGACACAGAGGAATGCCAGTACTGCGGAATGATAGACACCGCGGAGCATACAATTTTCGAATGCGACCGATGGGAAGAAGATCGAAGAAGTGCTGAATCGATAACAGGAAGAATCACGCCTGAGAATATGGTAGAGAAAATGCTTATGAACGAAGAAAACTGGAAAGCTATCAGCAAAAGCGTGAAGGCAATCATCACCACAAAAAGAAAAGAAATGGAAAATCCGAGAGAACGGGAAATGAACAATTGATGTAGAAAAAAAGAAAGGAAAGAAAAAAAATAAGTAAGAGCCCTACGACATCAATTCAGTCCACTTCTCCGAAGTCATGCCTGAGGGCGGTTCCAGAGAAGTCTACTAGACTCATGAGTGGTTTTTTAGTCGGTAAGAATCCGACACTGGCTGGTCATGGGGCGACCAGGCGTCTTATGTAAGATTTTTCCACTCAACCATAAAAAAAAAAAAAAAAAAAAAAAACTACTCCACTCCACTACTCCACTACTCCACTACTCCACTACTCCACTACTCCACTACTCCACTACTCCACTTCTCCACTACTCCACTACTCCACTACTCCACTACTCCACTACTCCACTACTCCACTACTCCACTACTCCACTACTCCACTACTCCACTACTCCACTACTCCACTACTCCACTACTCCACTACTCCACTACTCCACTACTCGACTCCACTACTCCACTCCACTACTCCACTCCACTATTCCACTACTCCACTATTCCACTACTCCACTACTCAACTACTCCACTACTCCACTACTCCACTACTCCACTACTCCACTACTCCACTACTCCACTACTCCACTACTCCACTACTCCACTACTCCACTACTCCACTACTCCACTACTCCACTACTCCACTACTCCACTACTCCACTACTCCACTACTCCTCTACTCCACTACTCCTCTACTCCACTACTCCACTACTCCACTACTCCACTACTCCACTACTCCACTACTCCACTACTCCACTACTCCACTACTCCACTACTCCACTACTCCACTACTCCACTACTCCACTACTCCACTACTCCACTACTCCACTACTCCACTACTCCACTACTCCACTACTCCACTACTCCACTACTCCACTACTCCACTACTCCACTACTCCACTCCACTACTCCACTACTCCACTACTCCACTACTCCACTACTCCACTCCACTCCACTCCACTCCACTCCACTCCACTCCACTCCACTCCACTCCACTCCACTCCACTCCACTACTCCACTCCACTACTCCACTCCACTACTCCACTCCACTACTCCACTCCACTACTCCACTCCACTACTCCACTCCACTACTCCACTCCACTACTCCACTCCACTACTCCACTCCACTACTCCACTCCACTACTCCACTCCACTACTCCACTCCACTACTCCACTCCACTACTCCACTCCACTACTCCACTCCACTACTCCACTACTCCACTCCACTACTCCACTCCACTACTCCACTCCACTACTCCACTCCACTCCACTACTCCACTCCACTACTCCACTCCACTACTCCACTCCACTACTCCACTCCACTACTCCACTCCACTACTCCACTCCACTACTCCACTCCACTCCACTACTCCACTCCACTACTCCACTTCACTACTCCACTCCACTACTCCACTCCACTACTCCACTACTCCACTCCACTTCTCCACTCCACTACTCCACTCCACTACTTCACTACTCCACTACTCCACTACTCCACTACTCCACTACTCCACTGCTCCACTACTCCACTACTCCACTACTCCACTACTCCACTAATCCACTACTCCACTCCACTACTCCACTACTCCACTACTCCACTCCACTACTCCACTACTCCACTACTCCACTACTCGACTCCACTACTCCACTCCACTACTCCACTCCACCACTCCACTACTCCACTACTCCACTCCACTACTCCACTCCACTACTCCACTACTCCACTACTCCACTACTCCACTACTCCACTACTCCACTACCCCACTACTCCACTACTCCACAACTCCACTACTCCACTACTCCACTACTCCACTACTCCACTACTCCACTACTCCACTACTCCACAACTTCACTACTCCACTACTCCACTCCACTACTCCACTACTCCACTCCACTACTCCACTACTCCACTACTCCACTAATCCACTACTCCACTACTCCACTCCACTACTCCACTACTCCACTACTCCACTACTCCACTACTCCACTACTCCACTACTCCACTACTCCACCACTCCACCACTCCACCACTCCACCACTCCACCACTCCACCACTCAACTACTCAACTACTCCACTACTCCACTACTCCACTACTCCACTACTCCACTACTCCACTACTCCACTACTCCACTACTCCACTCCACTACTCCACTCCACTACTCCACTCCACTACTCCACTACTCCACTACTCCACTCCACTACTCCACTCCACTACTCCACTCCACTACTCCACTCCACTACTCCACTCCACTACTCCACTCCACTACTCCACTCCACTACTCCACTCCACTACTCCACTCCACTACTCCACTCCACTACTCCACTCCACTACTCCATTCCACTACTTCACTCCACTACTCCACTCCACTACTCCACTCCACTACTCCACTCCACTACTCCACTCCACTACTCCACTCCACTACTCCACTCCACTACTCCACTCCACTATTCCACTACTCCACTCCACTACTCCACTTCACTACTCCACTTCACTACTCCACTTCACTACTCCACTCCACTTCTCCACTCCACTACTCCACTACTCCACTACTCCACTACTCCACTACTCCACTCCACTACTCCACTCCACTACTCCACTCCACTACTCCACTCCACTACTCCATTCCACTACTTCACTCCACTACTCCACTCCACTACTCCACTCCACTACTCCACTCCACTACTCCACTCCACTATTCCACTACTCCACTCCACTACTCCACTTCACTACTCCACTCCACTACTCCACTCCACTACTCCACTCCACTACTCCACTACTCCACTTCTCCACTACTCCACTACTCCACTACTCCACTACTCCACTACTCCACTACTCCACTACTCCACTACTCCACTACTCCACTACTATACTCCACTACTCCACTACTCCACTCCACTACTCCACTACTCCACTACTCCACTACTCCACTACTCCACTACTCCACTACTCCACTACTCCACTATTCCACTACTCCACTACTCCACTACTCCACTACTCCACTACTCCACTACTCCACTACTCCACTACTCCACTACTCCACTCCACTACTCCACTCCACTACTCCACTCCACTGCTCCACCTTTCCACTACTCCACTACTCCACTCCACTACTCCACTACTCCACTACTCCACTACTCCACTACTCCACTACTCCACTACTCCACTACTCCACTACTCCACTACTCCACTACTCCACTACTCCACTACTCCACTACTCCACTACTCCACTACTCCACTCCACTCTACTCCACTCCACTACTCCACTCCACTACTCCACTCCACTACTACACTAAACTACTCCACTCCACTACTCCACTCCACTACTCCACTCCACTACTTCACTCCACTACTCCACTCCACTACTCCACTCTACTACTCCACTCCACTACTCCACTCCACTACTCCACTCCACTACTCCACTACTCCACTCCACTACTCCACTCCACTACTCCACTCCACTACTCCACTCCACTACTCCACTCCACTACTCCACTCCACTACTCCACTCCATTACTCCACTCCACTACTCCACTCCACTCTACTCCTTTACTCCACTCCACTTCTCCACTCCACTACTCCACTCCACTTCTCCACTCCACTACTCCACTACTCCACTACTCCACTACTCCACTACTCCACTACTTCACTACTCCACTACTCCACTACTCCACTACTCCACTACTCCACTCACTACTCACTACTCCACTACTCCACTACTCCACTCCACTACTCCTCTTCTCCACTCCACTACTCCACTCCACTACTCCACCCCACTACTCCATTCCACTACTTCACTCCACTACTCCACTCCACTACTCCACTCCACTACTCCACTCCACTACTCCACTTCACTACTCCACTCCACTACTCCACTCCACTACTCCACTCCACTACTCCACTCCACTTCTCCACTCCACTACTCCACTACTCCACTCCACTTCTCCACTCCACTACTCCACTACTCCACTACTCCACTACTCCACTACTCCACCACTCCACTACTCCACTACTCCACTACTCCACTACTCCACTACTCCACTACTCCACTACTCCACTACTCCACTACTCCACTCCACTACTCCACTACTCCACTACTCCACTACTCCACTACTCCACTACTCCACTACTCCACTACTCCACTACTCCACTACTCCACTACTCCACTCCACTACTCCTCTTCTCCACTCCACTACTCCACTCCACTACTCCAATCCACTACTCCACTCCACTACTCCATTCCACTACTTCACTCCACTACTCCACTCCACTACTCCACTCCACTACTCCACTCCACTACTCCACTCCACTACTCCACTCCACTACTCCACACCACTATTCCACTACTCCACTCCACTACTCCACTTCACTACTCCACTTCACTACTCCACTCCACTACTCCACTCCACTACTCCACTTCACTACTTCACTACTCCACTCCACTACTCCACTACTCCACTACTCCACTACTCCACTACTCCACTACTCCACTACTCCACTACTCCACTACTCCACTACTCCACTACTCCACTACTCCACTACTCCACTACTCCACTCCACTACTCCACTTCTCCACTCCACTACTCCACTCCACCACTCCACTACTCCACTCCACTACTCCACTTCACTACTCCACTCCACTCCACTACTCCACTCCACTCCACTACTCCACTCCACTACTCCACTCCACTACTCCACTCCACTACTTCACTCCACTACTCCACTCCACTACTCCACTTCACTACTTCACTACTCAACTCCACTACTCCACTTCTCCTTTCCACTCCACTACTCCACTACTCCACTCCACTACTCCACTCCACTACTCCACTCCACTACTCCACTCCACTACTCCACTCCACTACTCCACTCCACTACTCCACTCCACTACTCCACTCCACTACTCCACTCCACTACTCCACTCCACTACTCCACTACTCCACTACTCCACTACTCCACTACTCCACTACTCCACTACTCCACTCCACTACTCCACTCCACTACTCCACTCCACTACTCCACTACTCCACTACTCCACTACTCCACTACTCCACTACTCCACTACTCCACTACTCCACTACTCCACTACTCCACTACTCCACTACTCCACTACTCCACTACTCCACTACTCCACTACTCCACTACTCCACTACTCCACTCCACTCCTCTACTCCACTACTCCACTCCACTACTCCACTCCACTACTCCACTCCACTACTCCACTCCACTACTCCACTCCACTACTCCACTCCACTACTCCACTCCACTACTCCACTCCACTACTCCACTCCACTACTCCACTCCACTACTCCACTCGACTACTCCACTCGACTACTCCACTCGACTACTCCACTCCACTACTCCACTCCACTACTCCACTCCACTACTCCACTCCACTACTCCACTCCACTACTCCACTCCACTACTCCACTCCACTACTCCACTCCACTACTCCACTACTCCACTACTCCACTACTCCACTACTCCACTACTCCACTACTCCACTACTCCACTACTCCACTACTCCACTACTCCACTACTCCACTACTCCACTACTCCACTACTCCACTACTCCACTACTCCACTACTCCACTACTCCACTACTCCACTACTCCACTACTCCACTCCACTACTCCACTCCACTACTACACTAAACTACTCCACTCCACTACTCCACTCCACTACTCCACTCCACTACTTCACTCCACTACTCCACTCCACTACTCCACTCCACTACTCCACTCCACTACTCCACTCCACTACTCCACTCCACTACTCCACTCCACTACTCCACTTCACTACTTCACTACTTCACTACTTCACTACTCCACTACTCCACTACTCCACTACTCCACTACTCCACTACTCCACTCCACTACTCCACTACTCCACTACTCCACTACTCCACTACTCCACTACTCCACTACTCCACTACTCCACTACTCCACTACTCCACTACTCCACTACTCCACTACTCCACTACTCCACTACTCCACTACTCCACTACTCCACTACTCCACTACTCCACTACTCCACTACTCCACCAACACTCTCTTGTCATTTTCCTGTCAAAGTGGACAGAAAATGTCGGGAATTGAGTACATTTACTGTTCGGCGGAAGGCTGGTCACAAGAATCCCCAACATGCCTGTGTGAGTATAAAAATATGTGGGGTGAGACATCGAATTTTTTTTGGAGTTATATAACTTCCGAAAAATCACTCGCTATTTGGAATTTGTTTGAATTCCAAATAAGTTATCTGTGATTTTTTAACGTAGCTCTTGCAGCAGTTCAAGTTCAGCAGTTCATATTTGCCATATAGCTTGTAAACACTTGGAAGTGAGAGTCATCACTTGCAAAATATCGTTTGTAGGAGTCCAAATATATTATTCATATTTACAAGTACCTACTGTAGATCATTATAACTAGCAAAAATTCGCTAGAAATAAAAATCCTCGTATTTTTTTCAGCTCTCTGTCCCCCCCTCTACTCCACAAACATCATCAAAGTGAATTGCAACAACTCAGATCCAAATTGAAATCAGGTGCGACGAGGCCACAGATGGCGCTACCGCTGAATTCGGGTGCTCCCCTTTTTACGAATCCTCGGAAAAAGTCGTCCAAAAGCGCTTCTGCGTCGGCAAGTACTGGAACTTGCCTGTGCCTCGTTGCATTCCAGGTCAGCAGATCGAAATTGTCATAATTGCAAAGAGAAAAGCAGATTCTGTAACAGAGTTTATGAATGAAGAAAATTCTATACGAGTGGAATTATTCATTCTAAACGATTGTATTTTCTTTATGACCAGAAAGTATTGATCAAAAACAAATCAAATTCAAATCAAATTACACTCTGAATAGAAATTTACCAACGAAAACATTGAGTTTTTCGCTGCTAGTATCACCAAATCCAAAATCGCTCAGAAGTAATAAGCTGGACCTAACTCTGACTTTCATTTGACAGTTTGATTGTACCAAACTCCGAATAATAAAAAATGCGTATCGAAATAGAGGCTATTTTGATACGCATTTGCGTTTCATAATGACTTCATTCCAGAACTAAAATAGAAAAACTAGTTTTTCTATATTAGCTAGCTAGTTTTGAAGGTCACGGCATTAATCCACGTTGTTTTTAGTTCGATAATGGAATATTTACTTTCTGTACCTTGTTCTAAACACATGATGAGAGAGTGTTTTTTTTCACTTGCGATTTTTAAAATTATTTCGGAATAATCTACCCGATAGGTAGAAAACATAGGTAGAGTGTTTTTCTCACTCAAGAGTTATTATAACGTTAACATTGCATTATTCAAAATGATTTCAGAATAATCTATATGACAGGGTAATCAATTCGTATTTTATAGATTGTTTGTCTTGAACGAATATTGTAGAATTTCTTTAATTTCCAGTGTGTGGAAAAAAGAGAGTATCTGCGACATCATTGATAGCTTCAGGGCAAAACGTCTCCAAAGGAGACTATCCCTGGGTCGCTGCGTTTTTCCAAAACATCGGAGGTGTTGTCAAGTTGATTATTCCCCAATAAATCGATGGAAGATTTTTGTATTGGGTTTATGCATAGAAATCATATACTTGGTTTATGACTCAATTCGATTATTTTCGTTACATGAAAACAGTTTGAAATTTTTTAACGACATTCAAATTTCAACATTTTGATGAGTTGTTCAAACAAAATCCGCTGATATCGAATCGAACATAGTATCATTGCCTTTTTTTTCATCATCATTAGTCGGGTTCCGATATTACTGAATTTACAGATGACAGTCAGCAATTTTCGGAACGAATTCAGGTTGAGTAAGCTAACACCAGTTTGAACACCAGTATAATTCAGTAATTTCAGAACGATCTACAGTACTGAACAGTACTGGTTGGGAATTTCGGAACTCAACAATTTTATATCATTTATGTATCATTATTTGCATAAACACTAAGATGGCAACGCGGTGACGTCAGTTGAATGGATTACGTTCAGAATAGGAAACTGGCCAACTTCAACAATAGTTGAATAGTGACTGACAAAGTGACAACTGACAAGCGATTATGATCTTCACTATTTACATTCTTTATTGTTATATCCACAGACCACCTACCCTCTGTGAGTTTTGATCAATTATATATTACCATTGTTTACTTCAGATTTTTTATAATAATTATGATGGTTTAATGAACTTCATTCCAGCCTAACTCAACCAAAACCGGGTATGGCTGGAAATAAAAGTAGGTATATATTGAAGAAATCATCCAATTCACTCATGTGATATATTATTTCAGCAATGATTTTCCTGTATATTTTGAACATGGTGGAAATATTTTGAATCTGTTCTGGTACTCTTGTGGATCAGATCCATTAACCTACTTGTTGAAGCAGAAGAACAAGTTCCTGTTGTGATATTGTGAAGCATTCTAATCTTTTTACCTGACTGAGTGGCCATCAACTTGTAAGTATTATCCTATAATTCCTGCTAAAGAGATATTGACTCAAATTCTATGAGTTGTACCTAGAAAGCAAGTCCTAAGTTTCAAATATTATTTTGTTCTTATGTGTTTTTCAGTTGAATCTCAGAGGAATATTGAGCAAAATAACCAGCCTTGGTGAAAATCCATGATAAAACTATGTGTGGAAGATGGAGTACCTTTAGCAATGAAGTTGCAGAGTGAATCCAGTTGAACATAAACTTTCCTCCAACCTTTGAGGAGCCACAGCAAGTTATTGTGAACAGTGAGTATTACAATTTTTGAATCTTAAATTCAGCCTGAAATATGTGTTTGTTTTTCAGTGAACTTTGAAGAATATATCATCTACATTCAGAGATAATCCAGAGGTTTGAATATGATTGAAGTTGAGAAACACCAGGGCTAGCTGAAAATTGTTTTATGTCAACACAGTTCATGCCAATTTCACTGGATTATCTGTATCATTAGTATTATTATGTATCAATAAATTTGCAAATAGTAACGTTGTGTTTCACTTCTTGGAAAAGTCAGTACCTACTATATGAAGTAAGCAAAAAATATATTTGTCCCAAATATGTTCCCCAATGACGTTCTGAGAATGTTCCAATGGAACATTCCTGGAGCATACAATTTGTCCACAACGGATTTACCGGGAATGTCCCCGGAATATAATGCGACTTTACGCGACATTCCCGGAACATTTCTATTGTCGCAAGGGGACATTTCCGGAATATTTTGGGAACACATTTGTGCTATTAGGGATTGTGCAGAGTTCTGACAAGTTTGTATTCTCGATTCGTCTGTCGTAGTTCGTATACGAAAAATCTTATACGTTTGGACGCGTATGGGGTGTGTGTGTACGAAATTGAATATTTTCATACGAATTTCAGCCACTGACAGTGACATATATATAAGAAAATTGTATTTGGTTCCAGTTTTGATGTAGATTTTCGAGTATTTATTATTGTTCTGATTGATATTTGTCCTGTGAAGTTGTAAAATGGCCCATTTTTATCATCTGCTACATTTCTTCATAGAATATATATTATCTATATAATGTGGTCCTGCTAATCCCAAATAAGTTTGCACAATGAAAGAAAATATTCTGTGATCTGTTAAGGTAGGTCCTACCTATATCAAATGTTTCTCATTGCCTTTTAACACTTCTTCCAATATTTTTTTGCTCCCGGCATAGTATTCAATGTTTCTGATGCTATGATTCCCATGATTCGCCGTATACTTTAAAGCTGAGCTTAGGATTTGTGCTCTCTTAACAATACGAAATTGTATGCTCTTAAAGCTACCTTGAGTCAAGCTAAGCTTAAAAGAATATGGCGAATACGGCCGTAAGTGATACCTTCCATTTGTGAACTTCCCTAGATGATTTTTCAATACTCCACCAACTCCGCTCTCTGTTCCGGAGATGTGGAACTCATATACATTGCAGTTGCTGATGCATAGTATCATATCAACATATGAAGTTCTCAAAGAAGTAAACTATCCGCCAAAATATTATGACTTAAACTAGTGGAGTTTATTTTTTTCCTAGACATATTCTCTCGATATAGTTGGGAACACTGGTAGCTGTGCAATGTTTAGTCATATTTTTCGTGCGCCCGCTTCAAAAAGTTTGTATGGATATTTCTTATGTTCTACTTCGGAGTTCGAGAATGCACTTGTATTGACGTATACGAATATTTTCATACGATGTCATTCGTATACGCGAGAAAGTCGCATGCCTTCGAGAATAGCTCCCCGCGCCATTTCATCGGTCACTTCTTTGAATTATCTTTGTGATGACTGAGCTCTAAAACCTTGACAGTTGATATTAATGACAGTTGATATTAATGACAGTTGACATTAATGACACTTGACATTAATGACACTTGACATTAATGACACTTGACATTAATGACAGTTGACATTAATGACAGTTGACATTTATGACAGATTAGCACCAACCCTAGAACGCTTCTACCTATAGTTATTTAATATGAGGCATTATTTTTTTGCGACGAAACAGTTTCAAAGACCGTTTTGAAAAAGTTTATACGTCTACGTCATCATTTTATAAGCCGAAAAAATGCAACGTTTCAAAACGTCACGTGTCATAGTTATTTAACCTCAGATGACAGTTCGCCATATTGAAGCGGTACAAAAGACGCTTTCAAAACGTTTTGAACCAGAATCAATTGTGACGTCACAAATGGTTCAAGAAAATGGAGTGTTTCAAAACTGTTTCAAATAGTTTCAAAACAGTTTCTCGCAAAAAAAAATGCCATGGTCAATTCGTCGTTCACTATCAAAAGCTTTCATTCAAATGGACCACTCTATGTACAGGATGGGTAAATTTCGATGTTTGTATAGGGATAATGTATAGGGCAAAATGGATTTAGGTAGAGTGACTCTATACAAGACAGTGGCGACAATAGGCGTCAGCGTTTTGATTGGTGACGCCATTAAGAGGCAAATTTTCTGTTTGTTTACATTGGTTTATATGGCGTTTACTGACTAAATCTTCTTGTGCAGTTATATTTCCCAAAAATTTCGCAGTTTGATCACTACAATACACGTATAATATCAATAGGCAGTGATTTAGCAAAAAATTTGACTGGTATGTACCTATATATCCCATAAATTCCTCTATTGAAATAACCTAACATTCTGTTTGTGCGTATTTTACTATGTTTAATTTTGCATATTTCGTTTCAGTTTCAATATAAAATGCCTGGGAGTGCAGCTGTAGGCTGTTTCAATTCGGCAAAGAAAGGTTTTCTGATGAAAAAATTCCTAAAAGACCCAAAACGCAGGAAAGAATGTGCAATCAAAACAACATGACAAGTGGATCCCTACATATTCATCAAATCTCTGGGAGGTAAAGTAACTAGTCATTCTGTTGAAATCATCCAGACTCACATACTTTTATAAATATACTGAAATACATTGTTTTTTAGGCAAATTTTGAACCTGAAATATGGGAGAGAACTAGAGAAGATGAAAGCTGTAGACTGAGAGCTGATGTTGCACCAATAACTTTATTTTCGTTTGCAAACCCCATATTAAATAAAGAGCAAAAAGAACCACTACTACTTTTTCATGAATCTGCAAGTTTCCAGAAACTATATATTAACCCTGTTTCATTTGATTATATTGAAATGAATTCACTTCTTAATATTGTAGGGTAGGTAGGTATATAATTTCAAGCATTGAAAAAACATCTAAGACCTGTGAAGATTTTATTAGCTCCCTAGGAAACAAAAATCCTATTGAAATGGTATACCAAATTGTCAGTTTTGAAATGTTAGAGACAGAAAACATCATTTTTCTGTAGGGAACATGTAATGTATTTTTTTATCAATATGGGGAGTATTTCAGGCAATATTATTATGATATTGTCTCCTCAAAACATTGAAATTATTTACATCAATAAATTGTCATGATTTGAAGGATAAGATAATTATATATACTTATCTAGCAAAAAGGAAGTAAGTGATTATTTTATTCTGTTCATTTTCTGTTACTTCAACATGCTTTTTTGTTAATATACTTTTATGGTATTCCTTTGTTTATTATTTTTCTGATATATGACAGATTATGTATAGGTATTCTTTCTAAAAACCAACTAATTAGATAAACACTGACAATAATTCATGTTCTACCTCAGATGTCTTTCTAATCTCTAATTATATTACATTATTATAATATTAAGGTACATCATTTTCAAACTTCACTGAAAACTCCTATTATAATTCTATGTTTCATAAGATGTCTCCATCACATATTTTTTTCCACAAGATCGAATCCTAATGAGATCCATTGCTTCCACTGCAAATCTTGATGAATATGTAGGGAATCCACTTGTCATGTTTTGTTTTGATTGCCATTCTTTCATGCGTTTTGGGTCATTTAGGAATTTTTCTTCAAAAAACCTTTCTTTGCCGAATTGAAACAGCCTACAGCTGCACACCCAGGCATTTTGTATTGAAACTAAAACAAAATATGCAGAATTAAACATAGTAGTAATATGCACAAACAGAATGTTATGGTTATTTCAATAGAGGAATTAATGGATATAAAGGTACATACCAGTAAAATTTTTGGATAAATCACTGCCTATTGATATCATACGTGTATTGTAGAGGTCAAACTGCGAAATTTTTGGGAAATATAACTGCACAAGAAGATTTAGTCAGTAAACACCATATAAACCAATGTAAACAAACAGAAAATTTGCCACTTAATGGCGGGTGGGCGGAGCTTATAGGCCTATTGTCGCCACTGTCTTGTCACAGATGGTCTTGTATACAGTGACTCTATACAAGACAGTGGCGACAATAGGCCTATAAGCTCCGCCCACCCGCCATTAAGAGGCAAATTTTCTGTTTGTTTACATTGGTTTATATGGTGTTTACTAAGTAAATCTTCTTGTGCAGTTATATTTCCCAAAAATTTCGCAGTTTGACCTATACAATACACGTATGATATCAATAGGCAGTGATTTATCCAAAAATTTGACTGGTATGTACCTTTATATCCATTAATTTCTCTATTGAAATAACCATAATATTCTGTTTGTGCATATTACTACTATGTTTAATTCTGCATATTTCGTTTCAGTTTCAATAGAAAATGCCTGGGTGTGCAGCTAAAGGCTGTTTCAATTCAGCAAAGAAAAGTTTTTTGATGAAAAAATTCCTAAATGACCCAAAACGCAGGAAAGAATGGCAATCAAAACAAAACAATACAAGTGGATCCCTACATATTCATCAAGATTTGCAGTGGTTTAGATGAAGCAATGGATCTCATTAGGATTCGATCATGTGGAAAAAAATATGTGATGAAGACATCTTATGAAACATAGATTTATAATAATTTCAATGTTTTGAGGAGACAATATCATAATAATATTGCCTGAAATACTCTCCATATTGATAAAAAAATACATTACATGTTCCCTACAGAAAAATGATGTTTTCTGTCTCTAACATTTCAAAACTGACAATTTGGTATACCATTTCAATAGGATTTTTATTTCCTAAGGAGCTAATAAAATCTTCACAGGTCTTAGATGTTTTTTCAATGCTTGAAATTATATACCTACCCTACAATATTAAGAAGTGAATTCATTTCAATATAATTCAAATAAAACAGGGTTAATATATAGTTTCTGGAAACTTGCAGGTTCATGAAAAAGTAGTAGTGGTTCTTTTTGCTCTTCATTTAATATGGGGTTTGCAAACGAAAATAAAGTTATTGGTACAACATCAGCTCTCAGTCTGCAGCTTTCATCTTCTCTAGTTCTCTCCTATATTTCAGGTTCAAAATTTGCCTAAAAAAACAATGATCTATGTATTTCAGTATATATCAAAGTATGTGAGTCTGGATGATTTCAACAGAATGACTAGTAACTTTACCTTGCAGAGATTTGATGAATATGTAGGGATCCACTTGTCATGTTTTGTTTTGATTGCCCATTATTTCCTGCGTTTTGGGTCTTTTAGGAATTTTTTCATCAGAAAACTTTTCTTTGCCGAATTGAAACAGCCTACAGCTGCACACCCAGGCATTTTGTATTGAAACTGAAACGAAATATGCAAAACTAAACATAGTAATATGCACAAACAGAATGTTAGGTTATTTCAATAGAGGAATTTACGGATATATAGGTACATACCAGTCAAATTTTTTGCTAAATCACTGCCTATTGATATTATACGTGTATTGTAGTGATCAAACTGCGAAATTTTTGGGAAATATAACTGCACAAGAAGAAATAGTCACTAAACGCCATATAAACCAATGTAAACAAACAGAAAATTTGCCTCTTAATGGCGTCACCAATCAAAACGCTGACGCCTATTGTCGCCACTGTCTTGTATAGAGTCACTGTAGTCTTGTATAGAGTTACTGTAGATTTAGGATGGTGAAACAAAAAACTGTAGACTTTTGCCTACTTTATTTGAAACAGTAGTAATATTTCCAGAAGTTACCAGAGATAGCGCCGTACCCTGTGCATCTGTCATCTCTTCAACAGTGTCATTTGTTCTAGGAGAAAAAATACTGAGATGAGTCAAAATATACGAAAGCGCACAGGGGTCAAACAAAAATAATAAAATATTTTTTTTCAATATATTGAAAAATTATTGAATACTTTGGAAAAAAATACAATATATTGGAAAAAAATCCAATATATTGGAAAAAATCCAATATATTCAACTTTTTTCCAAAATATTGGATTTTTTTCCAAAATATTCAATAATTTTTGAATATATTGGATATTTTTCCAATATATTCAACTTTTTTCCAATATATTGGATTTTTTCCAAAATATTCAAAAAAAAAATCAATATATTCAACTTTTTACCAATATATTGGATTTTTTTCCAACATATTCAATAATTTTCCAATATATTCAATTTCTTTTCCTACAGGATGAATCATACTGAAAAGGTATAATATACTGGGTGATTCATAATGAATAATACACAGAGCTTTTCCCTGACATCCAAATATGACCATTGATCAAATATTAACTATAGTTAGTTAGTGATATTTAACAAGTTACAGAGAGTGAATAAGAAAGTGTTTTTTTATTATTTTGGAATTTCCCATTCCTGTTAACTGATATTGATGAAATTTTGGTAATTGCATGGAGTTTTTCATGGTGGCGCATATCACCATGATGATACTGATGAGTTACTGATGGTGTGCTTCTATGAACAGTGAGACACTATATACAGGGTGGGGCAGCTCATATGACAGGTTATATGGAAAACCATGGAATATCACGTATTTTTTTCTAGTTAGCTAGATGGATTTTAATATGCACGATTCAAAATCATTTTGAACTGTACAGGGTGTTTAAAAAAGTACGCATTAAAGTTATGTTATTCAATACCCTGTATTTTATAGCATCTTCAGATTCTCATTGAAGGGCTTATTTCATCGACCTATCACACTTGTAGTCTAGTGGGAATGATTACAGAAATATAGCGTGTGAAAATCGTGATTTTGATAATTTAGGAACATTTTGTGTAAAAACTATTCATTATTGGTCGAAACGGCGCACATGTCCCTATCTTAACTTTTGATCATATATCTACTGACATTTAATTGAATCACAAACAGGATGATTCAGAATTCAGAACCATAATTCAGAATTCTGAATCACCCTCTGCATTTGTTTCAATTGAAAATCAATTGATAGATAATCAACAGTTAAGATCAAAATAATTTAAAATCGTGCATATAAAAACCCTACATCTAGCCAACCGAAAAAAATCCTTTTGATATTCCATGGTTTTCCGTAGAAACTCTGTGTCGTATGAGCTGCCCATCCTGTATGTAGGGTGGATCAAATAACGGATCGTGCTTCTTCAGGTACCATCTCATGTTTTCGTATTATACCCAGTTAAAACAGTGGTAGAATCCTGACATCGAAATATGACCTGCAGAACTTCTCTCAATCAGATTTCCTTTTTTTTTCATCGAACGGCGGAGTTGTGAAACTCATTATCATATTCAGGTTCTTCCTGATACCAATAAAATTCTGATGCCTATTTCCTCTCCTAAATCTTTTTACTGGCTTCCACGTGCAATCAAGTTATGAAAAAAATAAATGTCGATAGTTGAAATGTCACGTTCGTCTGTATATGAATTACCAATTACCAAAATGTGATCAATATCAGTTAACAGGAATGTAATATTCCAAAATAATTTAAAAAACACTTTTTAATCACTCTGTAACTTGTTTACTGACACTTACTAACTACACTTGATATTTGACCAATAGTCATATTTGAAGTGTCCATAATATATTATGAATCACCCAGTACATACTATTTCACTATATGATTCACCCTGTAGGAGAAGAAATTGAATATATTGGGAAAAAATCCAATATATTGGAAAAAAATCCAATATATTGAAAAAAAGTTGAATATTTTGGAAAAAAATCCAATATATTGGAAAAAAGTTGAATATTTTGGAAAAAAATCCAATATATTGGAAAAAAATACAATATATTGGAAAAAATCCAATATTTTGGAAAAAAGTTGAATATATTGGAAAAAAATCCAATATAGTGGAGAAAAGTTGAATATATTGGAAAAAAAATCCAATATATTGAAAAAAAGTTGAATATTTTGGAAAAAAATCCAATATATTGGAGAAAAAAGTTGAATATTTTGGAAAAAAAATCCAATATAGTGGAAAAAAGTTGATATTGGATTTTTTTTCAATATATTGGAAATTTATTGAATATTTTGGAAAAAAGTTGAATATATTGGGAATTTATTGAATATTTTGGAAAAAAGTTGAATATATTGGATTTTTTTCCAATATATTCAATTTCTTCTCCTACAGGATGAATCATTCCCTAATAGCACAAATGTATTCCCAAATTATTCCAGAAATGTCCCCTTGTGACAATAGAAATGTTGCATAAAGTCGCATAACATTCCGGGGACATTCCCGGTTTTTGCTTACTTCATAGTAGGTACTGACTTTTCCAAGAAGTGAAACACGATGTTACTATTTGCAAATTTATTGATACATAATAATACTAATGATACAGATAATTCAGTGAAATTGGCATGAACTGTGTTGACATGAAACAATTTTCAGCTAGCCCTGGTGTTTCTCAACTTCAATCATATTCAAACCTCTGGATTATCTCTGAATGTAGATGATATATTCTTCAAAGTTCACTGAAAAACAAACACATATTTCAGGCTGAATTTAAGATTCAAAAATTGTAATACTCACTGTTCACAATAACTTCCTGTGGCTCCTCAAAGGTTGGAGGAAAGTTTATGTTCAACTGGATTCACTCTGCAACTTCATTGCTAAAGGTACTCCATCTTTCACACAGTTTTATCATGGATTTTCACAAAGGCTGGTTATTTTGTTCAATATTCCTCTCAGATTCAACTGAAAAACACATAAGAACAAAATAATATTTGAAACTTAGAACTTGCTTTCTAGGTACAACTCATAGAATTCAAGTCAATATCTGTTTAGCAGGAATAATAGGATAATACTTTTACAAGTTGAAGGCCACTCAGTCAGGTAAAAAGATTAGAATGCTTCACAATATCACAACAGGAACTTGTTCTTCTGCTTCAACAAGTAGGTTAATGGATCTGATCCACAAGAGTACCAGAACAGCTTCAAAATATACAGGAATATCATTGCTGAAATAATATATCACATGAGTGAATTGGATGATTTCTTCAATATATACCCACTTTTATTTCCAGCCATACCCGGTTTTGGTTGAGTTAGGCTGGAATGAAGTTCAATAAACCATCATAATTATTATAAAAAATCTGAAGTAAACAATGGTAATATATCGAGAATGATGGAAATAAGACCTGGTGGCGCTACTGTTCAATTGTTTCAGCAGACAAATCCTTACGTGGGGTTCTTATGTACAACAATAGATGGCGATAATGTCGAAAGATTTTTGAAGAATTTTCTTTCAATCATGTTCGATACATATTCGCATCAAACTCATTGGAAAATGGCTCCATGAAATTGTTAAAAACGATTAGAAGTCATTCAGAATCAAATATTCATACTTTCGTGTTGACACCTGCAGTAACCTGTAAATTTGGTTGAAATCGCGGCTTCACTTAGCGAGATTCACCCATGCCATGTCAAGTTATACACGTTTTATCGAAGTAGGCGAAATCAAGAGATTTGGGACCATTCACAGGATAAGAAGTGAATTCACCAGTCTATCTATCCACCTCTATATCGAGCAAATCTCATGTAAATAGTGAAGATCATAATCGCTTGTCAGTTGTCACTTTCTCAGTCACTATTCAACTATTGTAGAAGTTGGCCAGTTTCCTATTCTGAACGTAATCCTTTCAACTGACGTCACCGCGTTGTTGATATAAAATGATGATGATAAAATCGGCAAAGATACTATATGTTCTCTGTGTATTATTCATTATGAATCACCCAGTATATTATACCTTTTCACTATGATTCATCCTGTAGGAAAGGAAATTGAATATATTGAATTTTTTTTGAATATTTTGGAAAAAAATCAAATATATTGGAAAAAAGTTGAATATATTGGGAAAATATCCAATATATTGAAAAATTATTGAATATTTTGGAAAAAAAAATCCAATATTTTGGAAAAAAGTTGAATATATTGGATTTTTTTGAATATTTTGAAAAAAAATCCAATATATTGGAAAAAAGTTGAATATATTGGAAAAATATCCAATATATTGAAAAATTATTGAATATTTTGAAAAAAAATCCAATATTTTGGAAAAAAGTTGAATATATTGGATTTTTTCCAATATATTGGATTTTTTTCCAAAATATTCAATAATTTTTCAATATATTGAAAAAAATAATTTTATTATTTTTGTTTGACCCCTAAGCGCTTTCGTAGCAGTAGGTACCTATATTATTATTTCGTGAAAGTATAATTCATAGATCAACATCTCAACAGGGACGATGTCAACAGTACAATAACACACATTTCCTACAGCCGAGATACTGTTACGGATCTCGGATTAGTAGTCACGGTGCAAGTGCATTATGATCACGTCGGTGAAAATTTTGATTGGATAGCCATCAGCCTTTTTCATGAAATTTAAAATTGTGTGGAGTAAGGAAGTAATGTTTGAAATAGATGAAGTTTATCAACCAATTGATTTGTACAACTACTGTTCTATATCTGAAATACCAGTTTTAGATGCGAACGAACTGAAATACGATGAGTTCTTCCGAAAGTTTATGTTGCCTAATATTCCATGTGTTATCAAAGGAGTAACAAATAATTGGCAATCATCAAAATTATGGTTCAAACGAGACAAGTCATTGGATACGGAATATCTGCATGAAAAATACGGAAAGTGTCCTGTCACAATTTATGACTGCTTGGTAAGATACCATAACAGTCAGAAATCTTGTGATGATAGCACTTTCAGTGAATACCTACAGTATTTTGAAAGTCACACCTGTTTGAAAAGCAAAAAACTTGATTACCTGAAGGACTGGCATCTAAAACTTTCCCACGAGGATGATCATTTTTATGAAGTACCAATATTCTTTGCTTCAGATTGGTTGAATGAGTATTACCTACATTGTACCAATGATGACTATAGATTTGTCTATATGGGCCCAAAAGGCACATGGACGCCTTTCCATGCAGATGTTTTCATGTCTTTCAGTTGGTCTGCAAATTTATATGGTAGAAAAAAGTGGTTAATATTTCCTCCAGGTGAAGAAAACAAAATAAGAGATAAATTAGGCAATTTGCCTTATGATGTAGAAGAAATAATACAGAAACATAATAATGATTTGTGTTATTTTGAAATCACTCAAAATGCTGGTGAAGCTATTTTTGTTCCTTCAGGATGGCATCATCAAGTGTGGAATTTAGAAGACACTGTTTCCATAAATCATAATTGGGTGAATGGCTGTAACATTAACAATCTAAATGATTCTATGGTATCAAATTTATCAGCAGTTCATAAGGAAATTGAGGACTGCCAAGAAATGGATAATTTTGAAGATCATTGTCAAGTTATGCTCAATGCATCTTTTGGAATGGATTATAACAGATTTTATGATTTTTTAAAATATATAGGAACTAATAGAATGAACATGTTGAAAGACAAAAACAAAAGAACAATTTTTAATGGTTTTCAAATTGGTATAAACCATATTTTGTTTGATCTCCAGAGTGTTGAAAATGCCCTCAAAATATTTTTCAAATCTAGTGAAGTCAGTACTTCAGATTGTTTTAAAAATATAGATATTGAACCATTGGAATTATTGAACAATGTCTCCACAGTATTGGGAAAACACCATTGTGAATTACAGTCATTATAACAATACCAAAATTGCATTTGATATCCCAACACTCCAATCCCAACATACCTATTTTTTTGTTTTTGAATGGAAACTGACAGAAACCCTGTGCAAATATGGTGCAGATACCAGAAATCTCCTCATGTGCATTCTCAGAAGAATGTAGAAAGGAGTGATATAGGTTAGAGAGGAAGAGATCCGCATGAATCTCATGTAAGGACAGTTATGCCAAGCATCTCATTAGATTTTTTTTCGAAAATAGCGATAGATTTTCCCAATGTTATGTACAAAAAGAGTCAAGTTTTTGACAGGATAATCTGCCTGATGCGATGCAATATTTTTGTGTACGTGACATTTGACATGTGATGTGACATTTTGGATCTAACAATTGATAAGAATTAAAGAATGATAAGACAAAATTAAATAATGTTGCGTAGTGTACACAAAAACTTGTGAGTACTCGTTTTCTGTAGGAATCACCAAACTTGAAACAACATTTATTGTCATTGCAGTTACAGAAGAAACAAAATTTTGGAGACATGCTTCCGAAACCTATCATCTACAGAAGTTTCAACAGCACTGAGACCTTTTTATTTTTCTGTTCATCCAGATTTGTTTGGTCAATACCCCAATGAGAGGGTACGTTGAGTTTTCATGAATTTTTGAATCAAATGAAAGCTTTTCATTTTAGGCTGTAAATGAAACCTCTCTTCAACAACTCAGTTCTGTATTAGAAAATATACAAGCTTCACGGCCTATTCGACCGATGAGCTTAAGTTTCTACATAAAAGACAAATCTAAGAAGGCAGGTACATGAATTATTGAGTAGGTATAGCTTAAAAGCAATAACATAACCATACTCATTGTTTTCAGGAACATTTCGTTTCATAAAAATATACCTAAATAAACGAGATGTGCGTTCCACTGTGATAACTATTCTAAAAAGTTGTGACCTTCCCACTGATTATGTAGATAACATAATATCTCCACCACCTGCAAAAGAGCCAGAATTCAAATTCAGGTATGAAAATGACATAGATCTCACTAATGTCAATGAGAATCACCCTATATATGCTCATGTTAAAATGCAGAGGAATATTTGGGAGGCCCAAGAAGCACAAAAGTTGAGAAATTATTTAAGCACAAACTATGCAGAAGCAATAGAGAAATCTGAAAAAGGAGATATTTTCAGAGAGGAGATAACTAGGTTGAAGACAAAAATAATGAAGGAATTGGGGGTCAAGGAGGTACAGTGGGACTGTGGATGGAATGTGTCACATTTTAGAGGATGTTTACTAAGCTTTCTGTCCTTGGTAGAACATCATCCCCAAATCAGAACTGCTTTACAAGGTACTTATGTCATGTTCAGTATGGATTTGAATTCAATTCATCTTTTTTTCCACTACATACTGTATCAATTTGAGCAGTTACATTTTTTTACCCATTCAAATAAGAGCATACAATTAATTTGGTTAACAATGTGACACTATAATGCTATCAATATGGTCAATTTATTTCAAATAATACAGACTATATTCTATGGAAAAGAAGTGTACTGAAAAATAATAAATGAGAAAATATTCCATACACCCTAATTTGGGAATAATAATTGGGTACATAATTTTCATTTCTTGCAGGTAGAATTTTGGTCTTCTCATTTTTCACTGGTGTCAGTCTTGATGGTCATGTAATGTTGTTTAGTGGAGAAGTTAGGCATAATTGGTTAGATGTGAGTAATATATTATGATAATCACTATCACATTATTTATTATGTTCTTTATATCATTTTTATTTGTTTATGAATCAATTGTTCATCCACAATACCAAATTGATATATTATTTCAGTTCATCAAAAAAATCAGTGTCTATGATTCAGCTCTGAAGAGAATACCAGCTTTTGAGAGATCTTTATCACATGTCCTGAGGAATATCAAAGTTGTAAGAAGGTTGGTAATTCAAGCATGGCATTATTTATTGTTTTTTTTATTATTTGAATGATGGTATTGACTTCTCTTTTCATCATCAAAATTTTCTTTCAATTTCGACTTTATTTTGTTTAGGAAGTTCATGCCAAAAATCGTAGCTGGTGCCTATGAACAAAACTTGAAGCAAATAACTACCTCTCTCAGTGATTATTGTGGGCAAAAACCATTTCCTAATGTGTGGCCAAAGTCTCTAGAAAATTATGAAATAGTTGTAGAAACGTGAGTATTTAGATGTGTCAAATGTATCAGTTTATGTTTTATGAAGAATGGTTATCCAATTGTTTTTGTATAAGTTTGTTTCATTATTACTCAAAATTGATCAAATAATTAGAATCTGATACTGTTTGTAATATCATTCATTATCATCATATGTCTTGACTGTTCAATTGTAAATTACAGTGTACAATGACACCCCATTTGTCACTTTTAGGCACTCATCATCCTAAAATTATTGAACAAAGGTGGCTCATTATAATATTAAAAAGGGTTTCCTATTAGGAAAATGTGATACCATGCAATTGATATTCAACATCATAATTACAATTTTGTGACTAACTCATACAAGTCCTAGACTTACGAGGGTTGCTTGGCAATTAAGTTGGCGGCTAAAAACACTTTTCAAACACTTTTTCAAATATAGGAACAATTCCTGAATTTCAAGTTTATGAATATATGTGTACTTCATTATTTGGGATCATAATAGGTAAATTTGATATTCTCAGGGAAGCTGGTCCATTGATGGTTTCACCTACTGGGCAATTTATAGTTCCTTCAGCTTTACCTGGTGAGTTACTAGTAAACTTCATAACAGAGAATTTACAAGATGCTCGTCAGAAAAACAAGGAATATCAAAGGTAAGAATGGTTATCCACCATGATTCATCCAATTCCACATACTTCCAATTGTTCACTGTGATGTCACACTATCTTCAATCTCAAATGCTTTTATATATTGGCATAAATTATCATAACCTCTGATGAATAATTGCTTGCTTTCACCTAAATGCATGAAGTTTTGTATACTCATATACTCATAAATTGTATTCCCGTGTATTCCATCCTAATAAAATCAATCCCACGAACTCAACCTCACTTAACCAAACCAATTCCCCTTCCAAAACATTCGTTTGTCCTATTAATCAAAATAGTTTGGTTATGTTTTTAGTAATAAACATCTTGAACGGACTTTGGTTGAAAAGTGCATTGAGGAGTTGGAGCTGTCGGTGTTGCTGAAAGAAGACAACATTCATCCGGATTTAATGATAAAATGCTGTGAAAATCTGTTAGCTAACAAACATGAAATAGAACTATTTACCAAAAACTTGCGTCTCAATATTTCTACATATTATTCTGTGTTATCTGACGGAGTGGTGTGTATACCGTGGAATTTCACTCTGTGATTGAAACTCGCAATAGATTATTGTATCCGGAATTGTCGCAATTAATAAAAAAATAATCTAGTTTTGGGTATTATTTCACCCAGAAATAACTAAACAATTATTTGCATGCAGTTAATTTTTTCAGCATCCAGCTCAAGAGCAATGAATATGGTCATTGCAAACAAATAACTTCAGCTCAAATAATATATATCAGATAATCTCCTTTATTGTAGGAACCAAAAATCTTAAGACTGAAACAAATTTGTACTAATAGGGCATCTGACTTTACTTTTTGGTATCTGTACATTTTAAATTATATTTTACACATACACGAAAAGCTCTTAAGTTTCTAAAAATTATAATTATTACAGGTTGTTAATAAATTAGAGATCACAATTTTACTTAATAGTCGTTTAAATAAAGAACGGTTCAGTCGATTGGGGTGAGACTAGGGAAATATCTCTATGTTTTCCGCCTCTTCCTAATGCCTTCTCTTTTCAAGGCCGCTTTCATAGTAGAGTTGTCGTTTCCTCTTGTGTCTGGTTTGACTGTCGGATGACTGCCACGCGTCCCTACGCCTCCAAGATCTAAAACGAAAATTATATAAAAAACTGCTTGAATGTCATCGATGATGATCTGAGATCACAGTGCACTGGCAAGTGAAAGCATTTATTATGATTGCGGCTTGGTTTCATGAGTGAGGTTGAGATGAGCTATTTGAAATATCGTTTTTGATTCTAAATATGATCCCATGCTTCTAAACTAGGTAGGTTCTTATTTCGAGAAACTCAAAAGAAAAGTAGATATCTTCTGAATATCCTGAAAGTGCAGAGTCATGCTCAGTACATTGATTTACTTACACATTACTCAATTGCCAGAAATCATTTCTAGCCGAACGTCCATGAATTAACGGAAGTGTCCTACCAACTAATAAATATATTTTAAATAAATGTTGAAAAACCTTGGATAAACTAACTTGTAAGGTGCTAAATTTTATCTGTTATTTGATTCTAGAACTTGATTCTTGAAACCACTTATCTGGACTTCATTATATTTGGTAGGTCAGTGATACTTTCTATACGAAAATTTGATAACTTACCATCTTCAGATAGTTTTCTTCTTTTATAATGTGCTTGAACAAAACTGTGAGAAGGTAAAACATTGGAACTACTCCTAGATTTAGTGTGATGTCCTGGCGTGCAGAATCTTCCTCTGCAAGCCATCATTTGTGCTAAGAGATCGTGCAAGTACGTTTTTTCCTCTGGTTTCAACATATTGGCCCTGTTCTGGAGTTCAAATGGATCTGAAATAAAAACACAAATATAAAACCGAGTTTTTACCATCAGAAAACTACGTTATTGGAATAGTCTGAGGGAAATATCATTCAAATCTCATATTCAAGAGGATCATCAAGCACTTATAATAAAAATCACAAAGTTCAGCATATCAATAGGATGAAAGAATCACCTGATTGTGTCTACAATATTAGGGTTGCTTTCGCCTCTTTAGTCAGTAATCCCTTCCATGAACAAATAACATGAACTTTGAACAAATTGAACTGAACGAATATGATCAACAGTAGAGTTGAGCGCGAGAGGTTTCTTTCAAATGAAATATGCTGAGTAGCAGGAGAAGAGTAGCTTGACAGATGAAACTCACCTATCCTCAAATTGAAAAATGCAACGAACCCAGTAGTGAACTCGCAGTACAAGAAGTTGTGCGTGGAATTGATAGTCCGCACACAAGTATAAGTGTTGTTATTAGAATTCATGCAAAAACAAAAAGGTCCTGCCGTCCATAATGGAGCAGTCCTCCAGTGCTCATTGTCATGATGAAAACAGTTCATCTTCTCGTGTCCGCACTCCTTCTCTAACTGATCTTTTTTCTTCTGCTTACGCAGCTTTTTCTTCAGACGCTCCTCACGGATTCGTATTTTTTCTTCTCTTGCAGCATCCCTTTCATTCGATATATCAGGCTCTTCGATTTCGCAGTGGCAAAGATCTGGTTTGATTTTTCTTCTCGGGATAGGTATGAGATCTTTGCGGGGTTTGTGTGCCAAGGCTACACTTTTAGGTCTAGGACTAGTTGGTGATGGCGTAGACGTAGTCGACCGCGTAGAGTTTGGTGCCGATGTGAAAAATCGATGTTTGTGTCTGTGATGGCTCTCCGTTGTCGAGGAGTATTCCGTTGTCCCCTCACTTGAAAAAGTGTCGTTTGAAGACGTTGTTTCGTCTCTGGTCGAGTTCGCATCATCAGGTTCGATGGTCGTTGTTCTAGAAATTTTTTTGTCAATACTATTTGGTCTCTTCTTCCTTCGTCTGCTCGTTCTGCTCGTTTGATCAATGGGCATTGGTCTGAACAAGTTTTGGTTACTCGCCGGGTTGCCACTTCCAAAGGGTATTCTGTTGTGCTGGTAAGTCAGGTCATTAAATGAGTTGAACTCTGATCCATTCAAAGCAGGAGTGGCGTCCTGAGGCCTTGTGTTTTTGAGATGTCTCCTGATTTCTTTCAGGGTTTCCAATTTGTGTTTGAGGTCCTGAATTTCGTTTTCGACTCTGTGTCTGGATCTGCGCCATGTTTTTTTGTCTTTGTATATTACTGTGGAACAGTTTATTTTGCCTTTCTGGATCATACAGGCAGGCGTTGAAACTGAATTCGAGTTCATGTTGTTCTCGGGGGATATTAAGCTGTTTGTCGTGTCATTCTCAACCTGGAACCAGAATGGAAATCAAATGATTGTGTTTCAGAAAATTAGATATCAAACTAACCGTCAATCCGTGCGCTTGATCTTCAAATACATCGAGTGCATGTTCTAAATGGTTCAGACGTACTCTCCTCTCTCTTTTTGATAATCTGTGCACTCTATTGTTTTCTTCCTCAAAGATGACGTCGTCCAATAACAGATCTCTTTTGAAGCGACCAATCCTCACGTCTCTCCTAGTTATATTTTGAAACTAAAAATTCAATTATTACATAAATATAACAACATTGAAAGTGTGAAAAAAACTCACCGGAAGTTTTTTATATATGAGTCCATTGGGTGTGAAACAGGCACATTTCCTGTAGACTCTGTTTGTCGGATAGGGAATGTTGATTGAACTGTGTTCAATTGTTTTACACTTATGTTTTCTCCACCTACCACCGTCATTTACACAATACCACTTTTGTCCTTGCAAGCATGGTAACTTCATTTCCTCCCTCAAACATTCTATAGCGAGTCTCTCCAATTTTCTAGCTGGCAAAGCCGGCAATAGCCTGTTATCTAGTTGCATATCTCCTGAAATTACATATAATATGAGTAAATAATTAGAAGTTTATAATGTTGAATGATTCGAGAGTCGATACCTTCATCCAGATTGGTCACTGCTAATCCAACGTTGTCGGTATTCGTTTTTTCTTCTTGGTCAACATCATCCTCATCATCTTCTGCAGTGTCCGCGTGTTCGTCTATATTATCATCACCTTCCGATTGGGAGCCGGAAGAGTTATCTTCACTAGAGTCGTAGATTCGTGGTGGAAAAGGTTCATCAATAGACGCAGTCGTTGCAGAGGTCGTTGAATAGTTGGAAGAATCGTATCTTAACGTGGTTGTTGTGGTGGAAGATCGCTGGTTGGCAGCTGCGGAGTATCTGTTGATCCTAGATTTGTCTAGGTTTGGGAACTCCCGACGGCCTGAGCTGAATGGACGAAGAGTTGAGTCAATTTACAAATCACCTCGTTATATCGACAACTTGCAGTTACCTTTCGATTAAGAAGGTGTCGGGCCACTTCAACTTTTTTCTTTTCGGGTTCAGGAACAGCGGCAATACGGATTTTCCGTCCATGTGTGGTGGTGGATCTACTCCTGCCATGTCCAGGAATGTCGGTGCTAGGTCTATGTTCAAAACTATCTCGTTGACTATGGTGCCTGGTTCTACTCCAGGCCCTCTGACTAGAAAAGGCACTCTTATGTCGAATTCGAAAGGGAATCCTTTGCCCTACAAACGATTTATAGAAGGATTAGGATTTTTGGTGCTTTGACAAATTTTGTGTGAACATTTTCATGTTTAATATAGTAGTGTTTTGTGGTGCTTTAATCTAATAAACCTGACACCACCAAAATTATTACCACGAACGTGATGGGCACAAGAAGATGAGATTTGCGATAGATGAAGATTTTTGGTAGACTTGAATAAGTAGTTGTTCAAAAACGAATGAGATGCACTAAAAAATCCATAATATGAAAGTACTAGCCCAATCTAGTTCGCTACTTCAAACCGTTTTTTTTTCTTGGAGCCATGAAATGGTTTGTTATTATGAAATTTGCAATATTATAATTGATATTGAGGTAGATGAAGATATTTTCGGTAAGTTAACTATCATTCACTTCATAACATAAATGAATATATCCCCTTGTGTAATAAAACGTTCGAGATATCCATTGTATCAAATATTAATATTTTCAGATTCATAGTATTTTGTTCGAATGATTGTCAAGAATTTCTTGCTCTCAGCTGCCAACGATATTTTTTCGTTTGTGGTGTGCATGTTCTTGATATACTGGTTGAAGATATCCTTGTTTAACTTTTTTTAGTTTGAATTTCGATCATTCTCTTACTTTGATGAGTCCAAACTGTCCCAAGTGGTATCCGTGGTCCGAAGTGAACACAACATAGGTGTTATGGAGTTCCCCGAGTTCTTCCAGCTCTTGAACAACTCTTTGCACTGCCGAATCGACGGACTGTAAGGTCTGCAACCGTTTGGTCATCAGAAGGTCTGTGAATTGCTTATGAATTGGCTCCATGCCTTGCGTGAACTTTAAAATCCACTGTTTGTCTGGATTTGGAGCATGGTCGTAACTAGGTGTACTGTAAAAAAAACCATGCATTTCAGTTGACTGACTTGTCTTTATATATAGAGGGTGGCCAAGATGAGAATAAAGGTAAGGGTATCTTGGTAACTGTTGGTTTGGGAAGATGAAAGATAAGTAACGCGATAAAATGACATTTGACAACTCTTGCAGAACTTGTTCATCTTCTTTCTTTTTCGAAATATTTGAAAAATCAAATTTTGCAATTTTCGTTTTTATTTATTTCTGGATTTCTGGTCATCCTGTATCAATTCAATTCCAGAATGTATTCAGAACCCATTCTACAACTGATTTTCATCCCAAGATTCAAGTTATTAAACTTTGATCAACTTCGAGTTAGTAAGTATATCATTTGGCCAAAATCTTCTGTAAATCAAATTTCTTCTCAACACATTCCAAGTTCGTTTACGATAGTTTCTAACTTCTCTGGCGAGAGTGGAGACTAATCTGGGAATTTGCAAAGCAATCCGGCTCACGTTTCAATGGAAGATAAAACTTCGGTCTTTTCAAATATACTACTAAAGTTTCATATCGCTTCTTACCAGGATATACTTTCCGAAATGAACAAACTGATTGCGGACTTAGCGGAACTCAATTTTGATTTGGTACCTACCTAACGGGAGTGGATTCATACCGAAAAAGTCACATTTTATGGATAGATGAAGTTAAAATGTTGAAGAGGTCGTTATGCCTCCCTCTTATCTCGAATTCGAAGCTACGACATAGAAAACTTGTTCCATTTTTGTAAATGATTTTACTACCAGGTATACCTACTGATAGCAAGAGATTATCGAATACAGCTCGTTGAACATTTTTTGTAGATTTGGTTCAGCAATTACTCCACTAGAATATGTAGGATGTGTTGCATACATCCCGCTATCTGTCAAGGACGATAGGCGAGTTTATAGGTACATCTTATGAATAATTGAAATTATTATGATTGGAAAAATTACAATAAAGAATCTCAAACCAAAGTTTAATTTCGTTGTTCTCTCTTGTTGTACCCCAGTATTGTGTTTCTATTCAAATGTTTTTATCTTTCAGCATAGAATTGTGCCCTGAAAGCTCTGTCTAGACGCTAGACCATCTAATAGAGACAGTGATTAGACTATCAATTTGTTTTATATGGTTCTAAGTGTTCTCATAGAAGCTTTTTTCTGTGTTTTTTCAGTTTGTTCATTATCAGTTTATTTCATATCAACATACGATTCTTGTTCACTATGCCCAGAAATTGTTTCATTTTTTTACTCTGGAAAAAGTGAAGGAGTCTCCATATTATTATAATTTCTTAGTGATACTTCTAATTGTATGCCTAGTTATTGATAATCATTTACTTCATGACTTAAGCATTGTAAGATTTTGTAATTGGTGTATCTTCAGGTATTTTTATAATTTCATCCACTCGTGAGATTTCTATAACAACAAAAGTTCGTGCATCTATAGTTAAAATTATTGAAAATTACCACTTAATTATTACTATCGATTTTTCGAAATATTGTAATGACAGTTAACATACCTGTCAATAGAGTTTAATATAATCCGAATAAAAAAAGACAGAATCAGAACAGAATGAGAATGGTACAAGAATTATGATTCTGTAATTATGTATATGAAGCAGTTAGTATGCATGAAGAATGTGTGCGTAAATTGTTTGTTTACTCACGAATCACGGCATACATTTTAAATTTGCATTCTGCATTAAGCAACAATATTTCAATGAACATGTCTGTCTTTGTACCCAGAGGCTCTTATTTATTAGGGTAATTTATCTGAGAAGGTGTGATTTGGAATGGTGTGCTTTCAATTGAAGATTTCGAATGAATAATAATCTACTATAGAAAAAGAGGTTGAGCATTATTCAATCTATGCCATAACAGAGTGATTGCACTTCGTTTTTTATATTTAGCGTCAAGATATTTAAATAAATTCGCTAAATGTGCATACCTATACACGTGATTTGATACCAATTACCGATTCAAATTTCAAAGCTTCACTTACTGATGAGTAGTAACGTTGAAGAACAAATCTGAAAACTGGGGCGCAGAATCTTCAGGACCGTGTGGGGCAGGAAAAGACATGGTCAGCATCACAGGTTTGTGTTGGTATTGCTTCTTGGAATGCCTGAGAAATGCTATGGAATCGTTGGCTATGAGGTCCGAATAGTAGTCCTAGAAAAAAAAAACAACGTTGATTTATTGTTTTATTCGTATTGAAAATCATTCGAGAAGAAAATCAGATTCTATGTTCAAGAATATGATCATTTCATCAGTTTGTTTTGAATTCATTTTTCGTGTTCTCAAATAACGAACGGAGAAGGACTAAGATGTTTCAAATCATGATGAAACAAGTGGAGTTGACAATATGAAACATCCTGTATGATATTAATTGAACACTTATACTATATGGCTCTTCGATGTTTAGAAATTGAAACGAGTAAGTTAATGGGGCATTGGATAATTTCATCAGAGTCAGCTTTATATTCCTCATAGAATACAAAGATGCAAAATATGTGGTTATATCCTCTGAAGAAATCACAACTTTTGCATTTCACATTTTTCAAATATATTTTTCGATGAAAAAGAAACAATTTGGCAATTATAGTCGTACAGAGAGACTCACTCTGTGAATAAATAAATATTGTATAAAAATGTTCGGAAATTTCGAAATAAAATATCTTGATCGAGATATTGGAAACAAGAAATAGATTGATTGATATGAAAAACTGCGTACCTAATAGATCAATTCCCATGGCAATCAAGAGTTTTTATAATTTCCTCTTTTCAAGGGAAACCTGAAATCCTGGAAATGCCAGTTTACTGTCAACTTGAACCACCAAATATATTCAATCCCATCATCCATAATTTCAATTTCTTCCCAATAAATTCGAAAATTCAAGTTGATTTCTTCGAATTGCATTTGCAAAATAAATTTCAACACAGCTAACTCTAACCAGCCTTTCAAACTTCCTAAATTTCCATTATCTTATTTTATTTGCAAAAGTAATAAGATGCATTCCTTTCATAAAAATAATCTTAGTATTAGCAAATAAATGATATTTTGAAATACATGCTGGTTGATCTATATACAATATAAATAATATTGGCCCGTCTGCTACCTAGAGGTATTCCCGCATCGACACCTTATTCATTTGATTCAGAAATTCAATTTTGTATTAAGTGCAAATTTTTTTATTTTCGAAAATTGTAGCAGAGCGCTCGACTGTCAAGTCATCATCAGTGCGTACCTGCAAGTAAGTATGATCTTATGAAAAATTGAAACAAATTATCAATGTAGATATAAAGAGAAAAATGTTTGAAAACATTTTTTGTATGTAGAGCAAATCGGTACCTTACTCGTCAGGTATTACAAGATTTTCCATAAAAAGACATTGTACATTTCCATTGATTTCACATTAAAAAGAATAAAAATTGAAATAAGGCCTCCCCAACATTAGGACAAACCGCTAAAATTCAAATTTGAAATTCGCACACAGCCCATCAAATCTTTCACTTAATTCATTTGACTCTGCATTCCTTATATTTTAATTATTTGCCTTCTATTTCACAATTCAAATATATTTGTTATGAAGCAAAAGTCCATATTTTTTGTCGATAATAGGTATATAGGTTTTCATTGAAAAACCACTATTCGTGTTTGAACACTATAAGAGGTGGTGTGAAGATACGAGATATGTGAGTACTGTACATATCTCGTTAGGTTCAGCATTGAATATCAAATCGTGAAAATACCATGAAGATCATTTATATTGACCCCATGCCATAAAATTATGGTCCGCACCTAGAATGCGCAACAAAGTTTCTGTTATTGGTACTGGGAAATATAATGAAATACGATAGTAGGATTGATTTATGTATTGAATCTAGTAATGCTTCGAAGAATTATGTTCCGATACGTATTATGCCTTCGAAACAATCTCGCTACAGGGTGTTACGAAGGGGTCAATAACTGCGTGTTCCCAGAATTTGAATCGCGAGATCAGTGTCTTGTTGGAATTATAATTTTTTTGGTGGAACGAAAAAATAAACTGATACATAGGACCATGAAATTGATATGATATGGTCAAAATTTCAGTTTTTACGAATCCATAAACATTGAATTGGAGCTATGTTTTGAACAAAACATATGGAAAATAATTATCTTCTATCTTGTTAACTATTAAGCAAAAAGATTCGAGTCTCAGTTGAAATATCAAAGATGATTCTGGTATCGACCATGAGATATATCTTATGTGAATACGATCCACAAACACTAAGGGTGACTTTATAAAAACTTTTAACATTTAAGATTTATCACCTAACATTTAAGACTTAAGAGCTGATCAGTTCATTCTGTTATAAAAAAACTTAAGATTTAGGAATATTTGACATGGAACAAATAATTTTGACGTTGGCAAGTTCTAACCTATATCTATTATTATTGTTTTTGTTAGAATTTTTTTCAATTTTAATCAAATATTATTTGTGTCATGGACGTTATGCTCTATTAATTCAACAAGTTGAAGAATTCAGGCATATTTATGATAAAAAAGTAGTTATTCTGAAATAAACTCGCCAGGAAAACTGCCTGAGAAAAAATTTGCCAAATATACCTATCTTAGAAAACTGCAGGTAGAAATGGAAAATTAAATTACGGAATACATTTCCATCATGATTTGATCCTGGACATCCTACATCAATGAAGATGAATTTATGAGATGCATCACAGATAGCCAGATCAATACTATGCTTGAAAGTCTTCTTGTAGGAGAAGTATCCTGTTCCAGCATGTTTTGTATTTTGTATCTGAATATGCTTTCCATCAAGGGCACCAATGCAGTTTGGCATATTCCATTTTTCATAAAATTCCATGGAGATTCCATGCCAATCGATTTTTTCAGTAAAATTTCCACAGTACATCGCTGTTTTCCTCTATGATGACATGTGTACATAGTAGTCAGTCCAACATAAGCAATTTGCTGCATAAGAGCATCCCTCTGATCTGACAAATAGCTATAATTTGGAGTTATTATTGATGACATCGATTTCAAAATAGAAAACTATGTCACTTTTATAAAAAAATTGATAAATGCAACCAAATAATTACAGACTATCCACACCAACAAATAATATAACCCAAAATTCAAATATCGCGGGAAACAGAATGTCACTTTTCGTTGTTCGAACATGCGCATCTCCTATTTTCATTTATGATCATTTATCATCCATTTCTTAAGTTGGAAGTTGGTCATCTTCTTAAGTCTTAGGTGTAAAATCATAAGTCTTAAATGGTTTTATAACACAACCAATGATATTTCCATGATTCATCTGTCATAAGTGATAAGTATTAAATGTTAGGTGATAAATCTTAGGTCTTAAAGTTTTTTATAAAGTGGCCCTAAAAGGGACAGTTCTGAAACGTACGTTAACTCAAATTTTACCTTCATACCCATTACCATTATGGTTACAGTCATAGGTTTCAGTCAAACTCAAACATATCTTATTGTCTGTAATGTAAAATATAAGATGTTTATGGTATATTTCTGAAACGTACGTTCGAAATGTCACGAATGTTATGATTTATTCAATTGCATTATTTGAAGTAAAATATTATGAGATGTTTACGATATATTTCAGAAACGTACGTACGAAATGACTAGAATATTACCATTTAGGATTCCGTTGAAAGGGTTCTGTTGAAACGTTTAAAATTGTTACCGTGTGTTTACTGGACTAAAACATTCGTTTGGGATATTTCAAATGTTTCCATTCATGATTCCGTTGAAACATGATTTATCCCTGCATTTTGTGATGTAGAATATTAGATTTTTATGATTTATATTTGCGAAACGTGTTTTCAGATTGTTTCAAATATTTAAATTCAGGTTTTTTTTTTCAATTGACTTGGCCGTTACTTGATGAAAACCCATAGTTATTATAAACAAACGAAAAACGATAAGATTTTCACGATAAATATATTTATTTTTTTTTCACATGTTTCACTGTAGCTTCATCAGGTATAAGTACACTAAACTATCTACTACGATAACAACCATATTTATACCTTATTACAGTTATACAAATATTTGTACCTGTAGGGAATAAAGAATTTTTATCCTCTTTATTGCGGTAAATAACAAAATAAAATGAATATCTAATTAAGCTATTCTTAAGAAAACAAATTCAACAAAGGAGAATTATTCAAATCTAATTGGTCAGTAAGCAAAAGATTTGAATTCTTGAGTCTATTAATTTCGAGTTTTTCTAAATAGTTAAGTTTCACTCCTTTGTTTTCAACATGTAATATTTTGAATTCTTCATCAAAATCGTGTTTTTCTTCTAAAAGGTGGTTGGAATATGTTGAATTTGTTTTTCTATTTACATAACCAATGTGGTGTTCATGGATGCGGTTTTTCAAAGTTCTCCCAGTCTGACCAATGTATACCTACCTTCGGGCAAGTTCCACAATTCAGTCTATATACTCCTGATTTTTCATATTTAGGAACTATGTCTTTATTATTTTTTATAAACTTTCCCAAAGTATTATTTGTTCTATAAGCAATCTTATTAGTGTCTTGTTTATGCAAAAATGAAGCTACTTTTTCGGTTGCTTGTCCAAAATAGGTCAATGTTTTGTAATTTCGATCGGTGTTTTTGTTAAAAGGAAAAACTTGATTAATATCTCTTGAATGGAGTTTCTTTTTGAGAATATTTTCTATGATGTTGACTTTATATCCATTATTAACTGCAATTTGTTTTATTATGTTCAGTTCTGTATTAAAATTTTCTTCTGAAAGTGGAACATTAACCAATCTATGAATCATACTATGATAAGCTGCAACTTTATGTTGATGAAGCTACAGTGTTAGCGAAACATGTTGTGAAAAAAAAAATAAATATATTTATCGTGAAAATTTTATCGTTTTTCGTTTGTTTACAAATTTAAATTCAGGGTTCCGTTGAAATGTTTCATACATATTATGTGTTTACTGGGAGGTATATCATGACGAGTTGAAGAACTGAATATAGTTTTCTGAAAATTTGTATACGGGGGTTATCACAATGTACGTTATCACAAGAGCTCGTTGTGCAGGGAACTTTATACATATTACTTACTGCTCTTTGTATATCAGAATTAAGAATGGAAAATGTACATAAAATAATGTTATTGGTTTTTTCTTCAGTCGAAACTGAAAGATTCTATAGAGAGCGACGAAGTAACATGACATGGTACAAGAATTGCTAGCGCTAATTGGTTGACTCACAAAATGCCAGAAAAGTGTTCTCAAAGCACGCACAACCGTACATTCAGGTTATTATTTACTCATTAAAGAGCGATTTCCTACTTCTCCACTAGAAAAAAACATCAATAGATGTGTACTAACATGTTATTAACAATCACGACTGAGTGATATTTTCCTCAATCAGTATATTTGTTGCGTTTCAATACCTAATGGCCGATTATGAAGCTTACATATGCGGGGCAAAATGGGTAAATTGCCGTGTACTCTAGTCTATATTATACACCAGGAGAATCACTTATTTTGTAATAGACCAGCACTTACAGTACATGATGATCGCTATATACAGGCTTTTTCCAAGACCGAAACATACATAGCAGAGGCTTGTTCTATCAGACACGTTTAAAAATCAGATGAGATATATTTTTGCAAATCACCAAGATTTCATCTTATCGTCTGTCAGATAGCCAAAAGCTTATTTGAGACTGCAACAATACTCGAGACTGCAATGCCCTATGAGTTATCACCTCAAAAAAATATGGGCAAATCAGAAAGTGATAGTTGTCGCTAGTGCAAGAATTTCGCTGAAACTGCAGAATGTTTATTTTGAGGTTTTTCTGCAAGAGGCTTATACCTAATAGCTCCCAGGAAAAAACATTTTACGAAGTCTCGGAATCCCGGTCTTCGAATAGATTAAGGGTCATGCACAAAATCCTACCCCCCCTAAAATCTAATCTAATTTAAATGTACACTGTATATGCAGATGACACAGCGGAGTAATCTTGTATACACAGTCCTGGGTTTCACAAGGACTTCTTAAGACTACTGAAGAATTCACGAAGTATTGTAGAAGCTTCAAGTGGATCCTGGTGTCAAAAGATACCAAACCTTCCTTTCCTTCCTTTATTGCAGCCCTGCATCCCGTTACAATTCAATTATTCGAATGAAATATCGGAAAAGCAGGAATCTGCCCAATTAGAATATATTCAACGTGTTAATTGATTCGAATTAATGAATCCATACAAGTTCGAAAAGAGGATGGAGTATAATAATTATCATCCAATCGTGAAGATTTGAAAGGTGATGTAATCTTCTTGGAAACTGGAATTGTTGAAATCCTGACGTAGACTAAACTGGGAGCTCAAGTATCCTGGTTTATGATTATGCTTTTTTATGGAAGTAATTGGAGATGTTATACTCGAGTAGTGCACACTAGTCCTTTCGCAGAGATTGTTTCTCTGAATTATTAACGTTCTCGTCCAACTTTTAATCCAATTACTCGGAAATCTCACCACGTCGCCCACCATTACACAAATTTAATTAGACATGTGTGTACGTGAAATTACCATCAAACAATGTGAATATATTTGACCAAAATAGATTGCCTACAAATTTTTCGCCATGAAATAATGCCACAGTTTCCAATCAGGATCCTGATTCGATAACAAATATTCATCTTTTCCCGTCAAAATCTGTTGGTGGCTAAAAGAGTGATGCTTTGTTTCAATCGAAGTATACAGTTATAGTTACTGCTTATATAGGTGCATCAGAACACCGCTACTCAATAATTATTATATCCTTAGTTGACCGGGAAAACTGTAAAATTCCCGGAATTTTGCGTCTGGTCCCATCTACAGTTAATACACTTTTTCCAAAAAGTTACGATTGTGACACCGCAGGGATCAAGGCCAATTGGTATTGAAGATGCAAGGTACCTTATATATACAGAGTTATCGCATGTTTGAAAGTTGTTTTTCAGGTCCTCCCAAGAAACTTGTCAAGCGATACCTAAATGAAGTCTGGGCCTATACTTCTTCAGAACAAACATTTCTAATGAAAGAAGTTTGTTTTGTCATTTCAACAATAATTCATGGTCTAAAGAATGAAAAAGACCGTCCATTGATTTAATCAAGTCTGAAATGCAAACTCGTATCAACAAGAGTCTTGCTGAAAAATTCAGTTCTATAAAGCAGGGACAGGGAAAAATTTAAATAATTTATTTTGATTGATGATGATTTTCATTCACCCAAGCAGTTTTCTTCTTTCTTTGAAACCACCACTTCTATATTGTATTTTGTACTATGTATGTTTTTTACCGGCGTTCGTTCAGTTTGAGTTAGAACTTGGACTATTGCAATCATCGATATACTTCCTTGCAGTCAGTTGTTCTTTATTCGAAATAAATAGCAATAGGAACAGTCTCACAATCACCTCGAGCCCCTTTGGCAAGGCAGTCTGCTTCTTCGTTGCCTCTAACATATGCCGCATATCTCTATCTATAGCATGTTCTTCTTTCTGAAAGATGGTCGGGAAGATACCCATGGCTCTTGAGAGTCTGAAACTTGGCCCTGTAACGTCACTCCAACCTTTTCATTCTTCTTGAATCCATCAGTTTATCATACTGATCCATATCCCTTTCCTGTTGAGGTCTGTTCTCTGTTTAGATTTGCTAATTGTTTATGACCACTTCAAACTGTGTTTAGACATACATTCTTACTAAATTGATGAACTACCAATAAACCATGCAGGACTTTCGCCTCTGCGATCTCAATGTGAGTATTCTCATCTAATATCTGTCCCCTCATATATAATCCTAGTCTCACGGTTCAGGTAGATGTCCCACTTCTGTGAGTGTTTGGAGAATACCTAGCATGAGCTCGCTGTATTCGCGTATTCCTAATTCAATTATGTTGACTTCGATTCCTAACGGTGATATTCATTACCTTTTTTCAATGCATATATTCTTCTTCTTCATTAGCACAAGGCAATGAATGGAAAACATGTTTCAGTGGCATCTACGATGTTTTCATTTATAATGGTTCTGGTCCTCTCGATAGTTCCCAATAAGAATATTCATTAATTTCGCGAGCACGATGCCGGATAGTCATGTTTTTGTCCATCAACCATATGGGTCTCTTCCCCGTCACTGATCTTTCTCCCGGATTTATCGGTTTATTCAACCGATACGATGATTTTATTTCCATTCGGGAACCTCGCGTCTAACACTGAAAAGCCATTAGGGCTTCGGAATGCAACCGATCGCATTAATTGATATGTGATGCCGGTTCTTTCTGCTAATAATTCCACGGCGATGCAGCCGATATATCGCGCCAATCGTTATCGATCCCCCTTTCTTCGACTGCGATGGAGATTGGAGACTAATTGGGCATGTTCCACTTGAAATACCACTGTGGTTCTTGTTCGGGAAATTGTTTTTCTTATTTCAACGTCGGCGTAAGTTTGCTGCCAGCATTCTACAAGCCGATGGCAGGATATTGGCACTTGGGTGTACTTTCAATCAAATGGATTTCAGTACCTACTATGTTCGATGGTATATCAACAACTCTTGTTATTTTCATCCAAGATGGATATAGGATGGTGAAACAGCTCTTCAATTGATTCTGCGAAAAACTTGTAGACCGTTTGAGAAGGGTAGTAATATTTCCACGACTTGAATGAAGATGGCGGTAAGATCGGTTATCAACATAGATCTTATTGATGCTTACGCTAGATCCGGTATCCAGGTTATTTGTTTTGTAGGTCCGGGGAGGGGGTTGAAAGTACTATAAGCCATTGATTGGTCGTTTCAGTTGTTGACCATACAAATGTGTTGTCCCACGTGACCATAGTACCTAATTTCTTGCAGATCCCTCTTGACCTAAAAATTACTACAGGATGCCGGATCTAGCGTAAGCAATAAGATCTATGGTTATCAAGGAAGATTTCTGTTTCTTATGTATTTCTGTGGTTCGCTTCTGACAGACA